>CM046659.1:102464816-103731066 GCA_025594165.1 Tamias sibiricus | reverse complement strand
CCTCTTCTTTCCCATTCTTTCTCCTTCCTCCCTAAATCCCCTTTCTCTACTCTACTGTTCTCCTTTCTATTTTCAGGATATTCCCTTTTCTTTTAATTCCTCATTTTTTTCCTAGCTTCTGCATGTGAGAGAAAATATTTGACCTTTGATTTTCTGAATTTGGCCTGTTTCTTAACATAATGTTCTCAAGTTCCATCCATTTACCAGCAAATGAAGTAGTTTCATTCTTTTTTTTTATGGCTGAGTAAAACTCCATTGTGTATAGACACCACATTTTTCTTCATCCATTCATCTGTTGACAGGCACCTTGACTATTCCATAACTTGGTGATTGTGCACTGCACTGCTATAAACATTGGTATGCATGTATCACTATAGTATGCTTATTTTAGTTCTTTTGGATAAATACCAAGGAGTAGTATAGCTGGGTGATGTGGTAGTTCCATTCCTGTCTTTTAGGAATCTCCATACTGTTTTCCAAAGTGGTTGTACTATTGGCGCAGTTCCACCAATAATGCAAGAGTGTACCTTTCCTCCTACATTTTCACCAGCATTTATTATTTGTATTTTTGATGACTGCCATTCTAATTGGACTGAAATGAAATCTCAGTGTAGTTTTGGTTTGTATTTCCATGATTGCTAAAGATGTTGAACACTTTTTCATGCATTTGCTGGCCATTTATATTTCTTCTTTTGAGAAATGTTTGTTTAGTTGTTTTGCCCCTTTTTGATTAGTTTTTTTTTCCTTGGTATTAAATTTTTGAGTTCTTTATGTATTATGGATACTAATGCCCTGTTGAAAGAGTGGCTGGCAAAGATTTTTTCCATTTTGTAGGTTCTCTCTTCACACTCTTACTTGTTTGCTTTGTTGTGCAGAAGTGTTTTAATTTGATGCCAGCTCACTTATTGATTCTTGATTTTATTTCTTGAGCTTAGGAACCTTATTAAGGAAGTCAGTACCTGTGCTGATATGTTGGAGTGTTGAGTCTATGTATTTTCTAGAAGTTGCATAATTTTTCATCTAATTCCTACATCTTTGATCCACTTTGAGTTGACTTTCGGATAACACAGCTTCTTAAAAATAATAAAAAAAAGAAGTCATCCTCTAGTTAAGTGTATATGCAAATGTAAGGTGGCATATAATACTGGCAGCAACTAATTAGCAGGTCTTAGGTAAATGGAGAGTTTAGTGCAAAAGGTTTCCTGGAGTACTCTCAAAGTTAGTACACGAGGGAGTGAGGGAAGTAGGCTGGACACAAGGAGAGGCTGAATAGCAATGAAGTCACAACAAAGGATTCTGCAGATACCGTGGGCAATTCTGGAGTTAGGATAGCACTTCAGAGTTATCCCAAATTGAGGCAAAGGGACAAGGCCTTCCAACCCCATATTGACCAGTCATTGGATGCCTGCTGCCTCTCAGGGTGGGACATATGCATTGGGGAAGGTGACTCCTCTCAGGAGAGGACAATTTAGGAAATGAGTACCTCCACTTTGAAGGGGT
The DNA here is from genome assembly GCA_025594165.1 of Tamias sibiricus. Lineage (NCBI taxonomy): Eukaryota > Metazoa > Chordata > Mammalia > Rodentia > Sciuridae > Tamias > Tamias sibiricus. Next base: position 103,729,566 of record CM046659.1, on the reverse strand, counting down.
GGGGGGAGTCTGGTTTATATAGGGAGACAAGGGCCACACTTTGTTTCAATGTCATGGAAACACCTACACTTTTATATATTGAACACATTTTATGTCCAAAGTGGTCTGAGAGATTCCATGGGGTAAAGAAAATCAGACAGGCAATCTGCTTTTATAGAAACTTGTTCTATCAACTAATACTTGTATAATAGACATAATTTAACTGTTATCCAATGTATTATCTACAGTATCCCAGTTATATCACATAGAATACTTTGCTGGTACTGGGCAGTGTGTAAAATAGATTAGATCCAGTTCTTAAAGCAGAAATCCATTAAAAGGATAAAGCAATAGCAATGGCTGGTGTTTACTGAAACATTGTTCAAACACTATTATTATTCCTACTTTATATATTTAAGGAATTGAGACCAAGAAAGCTTTAAAAACTTGTTCAGGGTCACAGAGATTTTAAGACACAGCTAGAATTTGAACCCTAGCTTGCTCTGAGAGGAAAACAATGCAACGGGGGCCAGTCCAAGATCTATTGGATCCTGATTTTTCTCTAGAGCAATGTTTAGAGAATCATAGTCTACAGGCCAAATTCAGCCAGTGGCCTGATTTTGATTTTTGTTACCTTGCGGTCCAGGAATAGTTTTGTTATTTTTAAGTGGTTGGGGAAAAAAAATAAAAAAGAAGAAGATATTGTGATATGTGAAAATTATAAGGAATTCAAATTCCAGTGTCCATAAGTGTTACTGGCATCACAACTATGCCTGTTCATTCATATACTATCTGTGGCTGCTTTTCAAGCCATAGTAGTAGAGTTGAATAGTTGCGACAGACTGTATAGCCTGCAGATCCTAAATTATTTACCATCTGGCCCTTTTCAGAAAAACTTGCAGAGTGATTCTCAACCTAAGCTCATCTGGAAACACTTGGGAGAGATTTTAAAACTTCCAGTCCTTAAGTCCCATCCTGTACCAATTAAATCAGAATCTCTAGAGATAAGACTCTGTCTTCAGTACTTGTTAACACACTCCTTGGAGTTTCTCCAATGTGCAGTCAAGACTGAGAACAACTGCCTCGAGTGGGAATGCAGTTTGAAGTACAGATGGACCCAGACTCTTTGCCTCCAGACTGCCAGATGGGAAAGAGAATGCAGGTCACTCTTGCCACCTGCATGTGCCATGAGCAAGGAGGTTCAGGACCTCCAGATACCTGCTGGTAAAAGCATTCCCCAAAAGCAGGCAAGGCAGGGAGGCAGAGGGGAGAGGAGTAGATTTGCCAAATATCTATCCCAGCACAGAGTGACTAAGTTGAAGACAGATTTTCCCCCCAAATGGAAATCATCAAACATACAGTGAGTGTAGCCTTCCTTATCAAGCCTCTAGAACAGTTAATCTCACTCCTTAGCATCCACTAAAGAAACCATCTGGTCAAAGCTGTAGAGCACAAAACCAGTTGCCCTGTGTAGTTGAGTCCAGGAGACATTTTAGTCAGCCATGTGAGCCATCAACTCTGCTTCAGGATCGGCTGAGAGGCTTGTCAAACTGAAGACTCTAGGCCCCATTCCAGACTTAGAGAATCAAAATCTCTACAAACAACCCTGGAAGTCTGCATTTTCACAGGTACCGGTTGATTATTAAGAACTTCCAAGTTTTGTCACCACTTACCTGAATGGTTATGCTGGTAAATTCCTGACAGATGTGCAGGTCCAACTGTCCTTCAGTTATTTGCCACAGTGGACTTAACTGGCTAGGCCAGGAATGATTCCTTTCAGAGGGGCACACACCCACATTAAAAAATGAACTTTTCAGATAAAATTGATAACATACATGCCAAATATCCTTTAAAAGAATCAGTTATTTAAAAACAAAAAAAGATGGTGAAAGTTCTTTCCAACAATTGTTGTCTCACTCAATGTTATAAACACCTTTGCAACAAATTGGTTTAAATATTAAATAGGGCCAAATCTTCCTTCTTTGAAAAAAAGGCCAAATTTTTGCAGATAGATACACATCATTGAGAGTGAAATGGGGTGAATAAAAAGTGGCTGATCAAGTTGGATCTATTTTGATTTTCAAAAAAGAAAGAAAGAACTTTGACTTTTAAGTGATCACATTGCATGTTGGTGCATTCTTTAACTCTTTAAGCCACACCTTCATAATATTTTGAATATTTTCTCTCTAACAGACTTGTTTTAAAGAGGCCCAATTTATCCCGAAGTAAAGGAAAACAGAGTTTAGGACTGACAAATTTCTTTGTATTTTGTGTGAAACCAACTCTGTATCTTGTTATTTTCATAAGGCTTCACCACTTACAAAGGCTAACAAGCCTTCATTTTGTGGGTGTAGGTGTTTGAATATTGAAATACATGATCCTATTATAGTAAATCATTGTGAGATAGAGAACATTAGCACTTACTTTCTGTTAACTAGGGAAACTTATAGGGGAGAGGTGATACCTGGAACAGGATGGTCATTTCACCTCATTCCAGTGTGATTAACGGGTCCATGTTTGCATCAGAGCCAAAGGGCAGAAGAACAGAGTAGGCAGAACAACTTATGTCCTATGGTGGCTAAGCTGGGTCCAATTGCAAATGTACTTCAGAATCTGATTTTACATATAATTCAGGAGGACAGTGGTAGATAAGTCTGTGTAAGGGTAAATGCTATGGCAGCACTGAAAGGTTTTGTTTGATCACCTGGGACTCGAGATGCATGTTTCTAAAATGAAAGGCTATATTTTATGAGCTGGGTGTACCCTCCTTGAGTGCATGGGTGATGCCCCTTGATAACAGCACAAAGGGAGTTTGAAACTTTCCATTTTTAACTGGTCTGTGGACATTGACTGTGTTCATTGTGTGTTATCACCATGTTGGCAGGCTCATATTCTAAAACGTCCTGTCCAAGGGCTTTCACAAGTCCTTGGATGTCTTTAATTTCACCAAGCTGAACAAAATTGAACACATAGATCACTGAGCCTTGATGTCCTGAAGGCAAAGATTTTGAAAAAGATGGCACTGGTTTCCCTAGAACAATTGGAATAACATAATACCACACTGATGTGGAGTCTGAATGACTCACAAGCCTCTTCATTCACAACATGAAGGCAATTTGAGAATCAGGTGACAACTTGGCCCTTAGACATTGTTAACTGGTTTCTTTAAGGATCATGTAGGAGATGAGAAGTAAAGGGAAGTCCCTTGGGAAATAGAGGCAAATTTGTGTGGCCAGAATCTTTTCATTTTGGAAACGTTCTTGTTGTAAGAAAATTTTATTCTCCTTTCTGTTTTCAGGACAAAATTGAAACGACTCCTTCACTGTGTGTGTGTGTGTGTGGGACGTGTGTGTTACGTGAGACAGTGGCTGTGACTCTGGGTTTGTGTGTGCGGTGGGGGATTGTAGGAACATCACCTGCATTCATTTGGGGGGGCGGGTGGCTGGTTTCATGTGACACATTTTCTGGCTTTCCTATTTACTGAAGAGCTGCATTTTCACTGGGAGAAAACTGCCCTGCAGCCTCTCCCCCCACTTTGTCTTGGATTGTGATATTGCCTTCTAAACTTGGGGAGGCGGGGGAAGGAGAGGGGGTGTTAGGCAACATTGCTGCCAAAGGAGCTTAACTGTTTAAGGGTTAAAGACACAGAAAAATTATAACTTAAGTACTGCAGTGGGCCGGGGTTAGTGAAGAAAGATGGCTTTGTTTAGATGATTGGTTTGGACTTTGTGAAGGCAGACAAAATATCTTTTTTTGGTCTTATGGCGTAGGCAGGGTTTTATAGTCTTAAAAGCAAATCTTCAACTGCATTCTCCTTCTCTTACATCAGCCCACTTCTCCCCTTCCCTCTCAAGTGGTGAAACAATAAACAAAGTGGCCACTGTTGGTGTTGTGGGGTGTTTCTCTCTTTCTAGAACAGGCTCCCAGGATAGAAATCTTCAGCCATTAAAACTCCAAAAATTCTGCCTCTCAGAGAAGACAATTGCCAAATGTTTGCTAGCTGCAGAAGATCTCATGGCAAGACTGCTCCAAAAGGGCTACACAGAAATGCAGACTGCTGGCAGCCAGGAAGGCCAGAAACCCAGGGCCCTGGGAGAAATCTCCACTGCAGGCTCCCAACTGTTTTCTTTTTCCTTAGCATTTGTAAAGTCATTGCATTAGGCCGGAGGGTGTGGCTGAGACTCCAGAAAAACTCTGAAAGTACTATTTGTTCTTGAAAATGTTACAGTTAATTTCTTGGTCCCACTCTCAGGGAAAGAAAAGATCTTTGTAAAGAAAAGCAACAAAAATGCAGGCATATATCTGTCTTCCATGCCTGAGATTTCCAGATTTATTAACACTGATATCAGCAAAGAAAGTAAGCTTGAGAGGTTATTTTTAAGCAGTGGTTTGAAAAAAACAAAAAAAAAAAAAAAATTTGGCTGGGGGGGTGGAATACAGTGGGAAGTGGGCCCTTTGAAATTGAATAAAGGTAACATGAACACATATTTTTGGGGGTGGAGGGAGCCCATGGTTCATTTTAGAGTTTCAAATCCAAAACAAAACGAAAACCCCTCCATTTTCAAAGCAAGTTCATAAGCACAAGTTTTCCCCTTATTTTCTTTTGAGGAGAGTTGTATATCTAGAGGTTTTCACACTGTAAAGCTGCAGGCACCTCAACTGATTTAAAATTGGGGTGAGTGTGTGAGTGTTCACGTGCCTGTGCCAGAAGGCCCTAGCAGCCAAGGGACAGAATGCAAAGGCTGGGAAAGGGTTGGGTCTTCAGCAGGGGCCTTTTCAGAGCTGATCCCAGCCCATTTGCCCTTTTCTTTTGGCAGTTTATTTCAGCCACTTTGGTGTGAAAGTTAGCTAAAAAGTAGCCCTTGCTCTGTAGGAGAGGTGAGCAAAAGAAGGAACAAAAGAAGCCCCACCCCAGCCTGGGGCTCCTCCTTATCCACCTGGCCTTGTTGTTCCTCCCTGGCTGAGTGTGAGTTTTGAAGTCCAACCTGGATTTGCATTATGTGTCTCCCACTATCAGCTGCCTTGTTTGGAGGCAGTAAAATTTAAGTTCTTTGAAACCCAGTTTCCTCCTTTGTAACGTGCATAAAATAACCACCTTGAAATGATATTATTAGGATTTGAAGGAGCTGATGTACTTAAGGTGCTTACAGCTGGCCTGACCATGAGCATGATCAATAAATAGGGGCTGCTCATTTAAGAAAGGGCTCCCTGTCCTACCAGGGTGTGAAGGAGGAATTTCTAATGTGTGTGTGTAGCTAAACCAGGTTAAGACTTTTTTCTTTATGAAATTTTTGGGACCAGAAACAGGCAAACCAAAAAAAAAAAAAAAAAAAAAAAGAAAGAAAGAAAATCAACAACACCCCCCCCCCCCCCCCCCACCGCCAAACCCCAGAAAAAGTAAATCTGAATTTTGTGGCTAGAAAGATGGAGTCACGAAAAGCTAAGATGGATGGGAACAGAGAGACAAATAGAGAATATATGGCTGAGTGTGATGGCATATGGCTGGATGTGATGGCACATGCCTATAATCCGAGCAACTCAGGAGGCTGAGGCGATTTCAAGTTTGAGGCCAGCCTTGGCAATTTATTGAGGCCCTGCCTCAAAAGAAAAAAAAAAAAAAAAAAAATTAAGAGCTAGGGAGGTAACTCAGTGGGTTCAATTCCTAGTACCTAAAAAAAAAAAAAAAAAAAAAAAAAAAAAAAAAAATTCCATTATTCATTATAGCATGAACACTATTGCCCTCTCCAGTGGGACTTCTTTGACATGGCCCTCAAATTTCCACAACATTTGTACTTCACATGAGCAAGACTCCTATTGAAGGAAATTTGCATTCTTTGAATAATTTAGAAAGATTATCCAATTAACTTTGCAAGCAAAGTAAAACAATATTATTTACATTGTTTACATCTAAATATCAGCAGAATCAGAGACAGGAAATAACAAACCACGAACATTTAAAACTAAGTCACTGTAAGCTTTTTCTATATCACTAATTGTACAGAATTAATTGTCTGTAGCTGCTACTAATGTGTAGATACCATTCCCAGTTCTACTCCCTGCTCTCCAGTTTACATAGATTATCCCCTTGTAGCTCTGTAGTCCTATTCTTAATGGTCTGTCTTTCTTCCTTCCTTTCTGTATTTATTTTATTTAGAGACAGGGTCTTGCTATGTTGCTCAGGCTGGCCTCGAACTTCTGGGCTCAATGGATCCTCCCAGCCTTATGACAATATTTAATTTGGCATATTTTATCTCTACATCACAGCTTTGGGGTTGGTTTTCTATTCTAAAATAAATATTCCTTTACATACACACTCAATGCTGTTTCAATACAAGTTCTTCCCCTGTCAAACACTTTGATAATTGTTATATTTGTCATGCCTTATCAAATTACTCTTTAGAAAGATTGTGCTAACACTATTTAGGCTCTTAGCAATGGATAAATTTGTCTGAAGTGGAAGTTTTCCATCTTTCCCAATAATGGATTTCATATTTGTCTTTTTCCTAATGTAAGTGAAGTATCATGTAGTTATTTTAAATCTGATTTTAAAATGATAACGGATAAGAACATTTTCCTCTTTTTTTAAGATTGAACTTTTTTCTCTCCTTCTGTGTGAATTAGCAAACTATGGTCTGTGGGCCAGATCTCACCAACTGATTATTTCTAGAAATAAAGTTGTATTGGAACACAACTATGCTCATTTTCTGGCATATTGTCTAAGGCTGCTTTTTGCACTACAGTGGCAGAGTTGAGCATTTGGAACAGAACAAAGACTAAAATATTTGCTATCGGGTCCTTAACAGAAAAACATTTGCCACTCTCATCTCTTACCTCTTATTCACATTCTATTCTCTAGCAATGTCAAAGTACTTGTTCCTCTCACATACTCCATGTTTTGGCATCTTTGCTTATGCTTTTTTCTTTCTGGGATTTCCAGTCCCCACTCTGCCAGGTAGATTTCATCCTTCCTTGAGAGGTGCCCATGCTAAAGAATCCCCTTTAATTCAGGTTTACCATGTTACTTTTTTTTAATATTCTAAGTTATTATATATGACAGCAGAATGCATTACAATTCATATTACACATATAGAGCACAATTTTACATGTCTCTGGTTATATACAAAGTATATTCACACCTTTTGTGTCTTCATACATATTCAATGATGTCCATCTCATTTCACCATCTTTTTTTAAAAAAAAAATTTATTTTTAGTTGTACACAATGCTTTTATTTTTATTCATTTTTACATGGTGCTGAGGATTGAACTCAGGCCATGCACATGCTAGGTGAGCGCTCTACCGCTGAGCCACAACTCCAGCCCTCCACCATCTTTTTTACCATGTTACTTTTGTTAGAAGATATCGATAGTAGGTGTGTGAGAAATTTGAAAAAAGAAAAAGAAAAGGAAAGAAAAGAAAAAAACCCAGTACCTGGGAAAGCACTTTGTAAAACTATAAGGCACAATATAAAAGTAACACCTTCTTCTAAAAATAATTCTAATAACACTTATTATATTTGGTAGCATCAGGGTCCACCTTTCTTTGTACATTATTTTGAACTACTTACAAAGCACCCCAATTGACTCTCATGGAGTAGAGGACCTGCCCTTTCTTATAATACTGTATTAAATACTATTTGATACAGTGGGGTGCCTGGACTAGTAATTTTGGCAGTTTGGGAAGTCAATTTGGATCAATTACATGAGTCTCATCAATTATTGAATAATCACTAAGGTGACTCAGAACATTAATCAACCAACCAGAGAACCCAACCTTCTGCATTATCCTTCTCTTTGACTCCAGAGAACAAAGGTTGGAATAGTAGAGAAACAATATATATGAAATGCTGAGAAAATATACTAAACCAAGGATCCATACTCTTCTTTGGTTGAAGGTAATTATGCAAAAATCAGACGAGATAATACCTTGGAAAAGAGTTTCATTTATCCAGAGGAAAAAAAGAGATCCCGGGCTAACACATATAACTCTGAAATGATGCGTGCAATCTTTGGGAATTCAACTCGACCTTCCAAAGTGTCTTCTGGATCACTGCTCTGCACTACCACCTGTCCTAACTGTAGCTTCTTAGTAATAGGTCTGCATTTCTTCCTCTGATGGCTCCCTTCTTTCTGTGGAAATCAAAATTATCTCAGAAAATATTATAAAATATTACAAAAAACTGAAATACAATGTTGTATTATCTTCATATACAGTTTGTTACTTTAAACAGTGATCTCCGGGGGACCCAGGAAGGAGCATAGAGATTTCCATTTGCCTTGAGTTTAATGTGTGTGTTGAAAGCAAAAGACTAAGGTTCATATTACACAGAGTGAGGAAGGGTCGGTTATGAATGTTCATTGTCCTGGACACAAAAGCTTTTAGTTATAACTACATTTCTGGGGAGGAGAGCGCCTCTCCTCCACCACTTCCATTAAGGAGCAACTACTTATTTTAGTGGTGCTTTTCTCTCAGGAAGTGCAATATGTAGTAAGAGCAGAAAAATAAGCAAAGGAGGAAATTTGATATTGATTTTCTTTTCTTCTGTGAAATTACATGAAAGCTCAATGGCGTGTAGCAGTTAATTAGTCAATAAGCCTCCATTTGAGCCCACCTTGAAGTCCAGTGCTTACCCTATCCTTTCAAACTTCCTCTAGTGTTGTATTTGTATGTATTTAATTGTCTTTGGTGCTGAAATAACCATGAGCTGCAGTGAGGATTTTGCTAAAGGTAAAGTTGTGAAGTATTCCCAGAAGACAAAGGTCTGCCCCTCCTTTTTGGTTAAAAAATCAACAACAACAACAACAAAAAATCAAATCTGAAAGTCCAAGGAAAAAAAATTAATGAGTAAAGTGATTAGTAGGACTTCTTGTTGGAAAGCAGTTTTTTTGATATTAGGGTGTTGCTAGGTCTCCCTGAGTTTGAACTGCAGAAGAGACTAAGTACAGTGTTTTCTTCTGTGGGGCCACAGGAAGGTCGTTTATGGCAGCCTCACTGTTTATGTCTGCATATATGGTGGTCATAATAATGCTAACGTTTCTTGAATGCTTACAGTGTGTAGGTGATATGCTAAGTATTTCTATGGTTTCTGTCTTATAGGGAAGCAATAAGTCGCCTGTGTGAAACTGTCCCTGGGACAAATGGCGCCATTAAAAAGCGAAAGGTAAATATTGATGTGGTTTTATTTTTTGTTTCTCTAATTACAGCAAAGAAGGTATAAAAATTGTTGTTAGTTCATTTCACCATGTGACCCAAGGTCCAGCCTGGCCTTATTCAGTGGCATGATATCAAAGCTGCACCCAAAATTGCTCTTGTCCCTCAAAATTTTCCAGCTCAGCTGACAATGTCTGAAATGGTGACACCTTGCATGGCAGAGTGGAGGAAGTGCCTGGGCTTCAGGGCAGAAACACTAGTCCCCTGGCAGGTCTTCACTTGCCTTTGAGTATGATGTCTCTTCTCTCTGAGACACTGTGAAGTTAGGGAATTCAAACACATGACAGTTTGGGGCCTTCCAATTTTAATATTTTATAGACATATGCATTTAAAAATGTTTTAGACTTTTTATACTTCCTGGTAGACATGAGTTAATAACACATGGGTAGAAGAAGATTAACATACTGAAAGAGAGCAAACATTTTGATGTTAGACAGACCTGGATTGACATCCTGCCTGTGCCACCCAAGAGCTATATGATCTTGGACAAGTCGTTATCCTCTTGGATCCTTGGTTTCCTCATCTGTAAAAATGAAAGAAAATAGTACTTCATAGGATCATGGAAACATTAAGTGAAGTGATACCTACAGAGTGTTCACCAGTGTCCAGCATATATAAGACTTTCTATTTCTACATATTTTCTATGTATTCATTTCTATTTCTAGTATTATTGCTACTAAGCTATTAACCCTAGGATGCATAATTGCTTTGAAAAGTCTTAACAAAGAGGTGAAGTCATTTAGAATACGTATGTGTATGAATCATAGAATTGTGAACTATTTAAGAGGAAAGGGATGTTTATTGATGTCCTGGTCCACACCTCTCATTGCTAAACTGAGTCTGAGAGAAGAGGTGATCATTGGGAAAGTTATGGTCAGAGACAGTTCTCAAAGCCAGGTCTCCTGATTCCTAGCTAAGTGCTCTATTTCTATATCATCCTGCCTCAATTTTGTTATCACTCTTCATCATTTTACATAGGGCTGAACCCAGTGTCACCCAGAGTGACTTAAAGGAGCCATACATCATGGTAACCCCTAACAAATGGCCTTGGAATTCTATTAAGGACTCCCTATTATTGGCTTCTTTGACAGACCCTTGGCTCCAAAGCAGCCTGTAGACTTGTTCTTCTCATCTCTGCTTCAAGTGGATGATCTCAATAAGCAGGCTCATTCATTTACAATTTTCTTGTTTCATGAGTAGGGATTCCATACCCCCAAATAAAACAAACATGGTTATTATCTTTCCAGAAAATATCCCCGTAAAGAAAAATAAATTTTTGAGTTATTTCCCCTTGATAACTAGCATTTGTCAGCACTAAATATATGCCAGGAACTCTTCCTGGAATTTCATTTTTGAAATGCTCTTCTTTTCCAAAATTTTTTACTGTGCTAAAATACATATAACATAAACTTTTACCTTAACCATTTTAAAGTGTATGGTTCAGTGGTATTGTTTTTCTACTCTCCATTTCTTTCATCTCTGCTATAATCTTTATTATTTTCTTCCTTCTGATGGCTTTGGGTTTCGTTTGTTCTTTTTCTAGTTCCTTAAATTGTAAAGTTAGGTTGTTTGATTTGATATCTTTCTCCTCCTCCTCTTCCAATATAAGGGTTTATAGCTTTAATTTTCCTCTTGGCGCTGTTTTTGCTGTGTCCCTAGTTTTGCATGTATGCTATGCTTTTATACTTTGTGAACCATCACAGAAAACCCAAACAGCTGTTATTACTTATCCTCATTTTACAGATGAGTAGCCTGGGGTCCAGAGAGGTTAAGTAACTTGCCCAGTCACCCAGATGGGGTGCAGAGTTGCCAGATTAAGTCCAGGCAGACTGGCTTCAGGATCCATGCTCTTTTTTTTTTTTTTTTTTTTTTAAATATTTTTATTTATTTGCTTTAGTTGTACACAATGTGTTTTATTCAATAATGTATTTTATTTGTACGTGGTGCTGCGAACTCGGGTCGCCCACGCGCTAGGCGAGTGCTCTACCGCTGAGCCACAATCCCACCCAGGATCCATGCTCTTAACCACCATGTTCTCTGCCTCTCTGGCCTTGCATATCTCCCTAGATAAGGGAGCCAAAAACTATCAAGGTCAACTGAATATTCTTAGGATCTCTGTTTTATTCCTTTAGGTCTGTGGGGTATTTCACCATGGGCAATTTGGAGGGCTGAGGATTTATCCATTTGAGTGATATCATGAGTTTACAAGTCTAACAGTCGATGAATAACAAAAAAGTGAGGGGTGGTCCTGAGAGACTGTGATATGGAGACAGAAGAGGCAGTCTGGTGTCAATAAATTACTTAGTTTGTATTGATTAAGGTCTCCCTATATTAGAGGTTTTCTCATTTATAAAATGTGATAAAAATCACCCCTTCCAGTCAGCCTCCACTTTGTTGGTGAAAGTTGGGAAGTAGCCTATTCTCACATTCTCAGCCTCTCTTTTTTGTTCTCTTCTCCTCCTACTTCTGTAGTGGCCAGTCCCCAGGCCAGGACCTGCACAATTTTCCCCCTTTTATCAAAGAAGAAACACTGTAGCAAAATTGCCAGAATTAATTTAAGACACAGTAGTCGCAATCACTATAATCTGTTAGCATTTCACTTTGTACTGTGCCTTCCCATGTACTTTGTTACTGAATTTGATTCTTCCAAGAATCCCATGGCTAGAGGTAGAAGGACAGAAGCAATGTTATTATTCCTGTTTTGTAAGTATAGACACTGAAAGGGGTTCAGGGAGTTTCCTAAGGTCCCTCAGCTAATTAGTAGCACCCTTAAATTCCCTTAACTAGTTAATAGTTTCCTAAGGTCCCCTGGCTAGGTGAGTCCAAGTTGCCCACCACCAGTCCTGTTTGTTTTCTATTCTGCTATATTTGCCTGAAAGCTATGTGTTTTCTCTTCCATGGGTTATTGGAAAGTTAGATCATTTCTAATAATGGAGTGAAATAATTTGACTCCTATACTCCTTTTACTGCCTCCTCCCACCCTTTTGTTTTGTAATGCTGGGATAGAATCCAGGGCCTCATGTGCACTAGACAAGTGCTATACCACAGAGCTATGTCCTCTCTGCTTTATGACCCCAGTGCCTAGTATAAGTTATAATGAAAAGTCATCCCATATCACTTGATATGTGTAAAGTGAAATAGAGAAGAAGAGTATGGGCTTTGATTCATTTTTAATATTTAAAAAACACTACCATTTATTCCATAACAAAATCCAAGCTTACAATGTTGTTTTGTTATTTTTAAAGCCTCCAGTTAAATTCCTATCAACAGTTCTTGGCAAAAGTAATCTTCAGTTTTCGGGAATGAATATAAAACTGACCATCTCAACATGCAGCCTCACACTGATGAATCTTGACAACCAACAGGTGAGACCATGAATATCATTTATAGTTTATATGTCATCTATTGTTTTGGAAAACAAAGTGTCAAAGAGAAGTATGCCTATCATTTAATAAGGCATAAAGGAAAAAAATCTGCCCAAGATTTATTTGTATTTATGTATGATAATAATTAGTATTAGTATTAGTATTATTAGTATTATTAGTCACAATTATGGTCAGATATTAACTCCCAAGTAAGTTGAAGGAAGAGGAAGAAAAATTGAGAAATCTTTCTGAGATATCTGGGGGATAGGTGAAAAGAACAGAAAATGAGGTTACAGGACTATCATAGGGTTTCTGAGAGGATGAATTTAATAGTGTCTCACAGGGCCAGAGGATTAAATGAGATAATGGATGTAAATCATTTAGTACACTGCCAGTTACATGGTACCTAGTATTGTTATTTACTCATTCCTTCTCAAAGACTTTTTTCATACATGTACTCAGTACTTACTGGGGAAAGTAATATACAAAATAATATACAAAACTATAAAATTGTCGGTAATTTATAAGCACAGGTTTTTGAGGACTGTTTTATTTTCTAAATTAAAAGATGGAATAAAATGCATTTCTGATGCATTAATACAGAATATCTTAGAGGAAAATACTTAATATGAAATAATTTGAAGTAGATTCCCATCTAGTTGGGTCTTGACTGATTGTCCAAGAGAAGTAATACCATTGGTGTAATGACAGCATAACATTTATTCCTGTCCCAACCTGGAAGAGGCAAAGCATCTGGGTGGAAGATGAAACATTCATTCAGTCATTCATATGCCTTGACTTTAAGAGTTCTGTGGCTATAAAATTTAGTTTTCATCCATGTGTATGGTAACCATAGAGGCTCAATGCTTTTAGTCATGATATGAGTTTAGGAGCTCTTGGATTACCTCAGAATTTTGTAAGGCAGGAAGAGCAGGAAAAGCTGGAAACATCATGGTGACAGCCTATGTGCAGAATTGAATGATAATTTTTTAGAAATGGCCCTTAGAATAGTGCTTGAAAGGAATGGAATTTATGAAGAATAGAATTGTGGTTCATGTGGTGGGCATGGTTTATTTTCAGCCTCTACTATCTTCTTCAGGTCACAGCAGTTAGAAGTGGCATTACTACATGCCCATCATTTTTTTTTTTTTTTTCAGTCTGAACAAAGGTAGGAAGAATGGGCATGGGTAGCTTCTACTACCAGTAGCTATAGCAAGGATGTGTCTCTGAAAATAGCTCACATATTTTCTAGACTGGTAGTATTGAATGGGTTTGTGTTCAGCCTACTGCTGGAGTGGGAAACAAAGTTAGGATGGCACTGATCTCAGACTCAGGGGCTGATATTGAGTTATTCTGCAGTGCTGGGAGATGACTAGCGGAAGAAGGTAGAGATGTACCAACATGGATGCTTCAATTCAAGAAACTGTATCTCATGGAAAGGGCAACTAAAATGTTCAAAGGATGAAGGCAGTAAAGAAGAGAGACCTTACAGATGTAGCATGAGAAAAGGATTTATTAATTAAAATCTTTAAAGAAAGCTCTCCCTGGAAGTTCTAAGATAAATAAATAAAAAGAAATGTTAATGCCTCCCCCCTCTCCTTACCTTTTAAAGATACACTATGGAATGAAAACATAAAGAGGTTCAAGTTTATGGATATATTCATAGATGACAACACCTATTGGTTAGGCAGCCCCATTTATCTTCAGTCACTGAGAACATTAAGAATATAACCATTTATTCCTAGAAAATGTTTCGTAGTGCTTCAGAAGCAGAAAATAAAATTGTACTAAACATGTAATGTTTAAACAACTACTGTATTTGGGGTGAGAAAATACATTTTGGAAAGGCAAGTTATATGAGTTTTATATATTCCTTGTTTTAAAATTTACTTTTTAAAAAACAAACAAACAAAACCTTCAAATATCTAGAGGTCATCCAGGCAATGCACATTGTCCAGATACAAGAAAAAACAGGGTGCAAGCACAATGATAAATGGTGAGTGCTACTCGCCGCTATCATGGGGAGATGACACTGGAGAACCTGACAAACAGAACACCTTTCCTAAAGGTGAATCAGATGTGTTTTGCAATATAGGACTAGTTAAGGGCTGGCATATATCCCACTTTTGGGAAAATAAAAATTGAAACCTGTGTTTTTAGCTGCTATCTCTGAATTGAGATATTGGTCTTTCATTAAATTATTAGCATGAACCAAACAAAATAGACCTGGGGTAGCCAATGTGGGACATCTGATGTTAAGGAAACATAATACATATGGAGACACACATACAAACTGGAAAACAGACAACCCCAATCACACTCTGTATGTTTAAACTTCTTTAAATTCTATAGTCCCACCCCAATCCCCTCCCCCTTGCAAAATCAGAATAACCAGAACTCCCTTCTTGTTTCCACTAAATGAAGATATATCTGTATAGACATATAGCTTTTGTATTTATGTGTATTTTATACATACATATAGATGCATTTAATCCTCACAATTTGCAAGGCACATCCAATTACTATTTTTAGTTTAGGACCCAAACCAGAGAGATGAATTTACTGTTACTGAAGTAATTAGTGGAGCCCAAATTTCAATCAGGCAGTCTGGTTCCATTTTGTGACTTTAATATTAAAAATATATATGCAAATTAGAAAATGTTACCATTTTTTATTTTCAGTAAATATGAACAAATATTTCAGTGGTCTCAGCTTACAGCTTTGTGTGTTACTGAGGATTGAACCCAGGGGTACTCTACCAGAGGTACATCCCCAGTTTATTTTTCCTTTTGGGACAGTTTACTAAATTGTTGAGGTTAGCTTCTAATTTGGAATCCTTCTGTCCTCAATTTCCTGTCACTGGGATTACAGGTCTATGCTACTGTCCTTGGCTTTTTAAGATCAACAAACCATCAGTTAGTTGCAGAGCCCAGGTCTTTCTCCCCAAGATGAACCTACAAATGCAACAGGAAGCCTGGTGTAGTGGTGCACCTATAATCCCAGCAGCTCTGGTGGCTGAGATAGGAGGGATTCTGAGTTCAAAGCCAGCCTCAGCTACTGTGAGGCACCAAGCAACTCAGTGAGACCCTGTCTCTAAATAAAATACAAAACAGGGTTGGGGATGTGGCTCAGTGGTTGAGTGCCCCGAGTTCAATCCCCAGTAACCCAAACCCGTCCCCCCCCAAAAAAAAAGCAACAGGGAGTGGTTCCCTGCACTCTACCCCCTTGCTCCTTACTCATTCCCAGACACCTCAACTTGTTTGTAGACCTAGAGATTTTTTTCTGAGCCTCCTTCTTGCCATCTTTATCAGAAGGTAAACACATGTGGTCAGTTTATTGTGCACTGGCATCCCTCCACACCAAGTCCTGTAAATTGTGTATTTACTCAGACTCATCTGACTGTAGCTACAAGCTAGATGAGAAATTAATGGAAGACCCGAGGTATTGGGGAGGCTGTAGGATTAAGGACCAACAGTTACCTCCTTTCTGTCTCTCTTCCATCTTTCCCTTCCCAACCAAGCCAATGTTTGATCTTATTATCCTTGTCAGTCCTGTATTTTATGGGACTCCCCCACACCAAAAGATAGGATGGCTGTAAAGATATGAGTGGTCCTATTACATTGTATCTGTATTTTAACTGCCAGCTGTGGAACCCTTTTATTGATCATGGTAAAACCTGCTGATATACTCATATTGCTTGGCATAGCTTTCTGAAAACTACTTGTATAGAACTTCGGGCTTTTGATAACTATGCAACATGCTCATTGACAGGACAGGTTTCCCTAGGTAGGCAAATTTTTATAGACAGTAATTGATTTCCAAAAATTAATTTGTCAATCAGGTTCTTGCAGCTGGATCATTTCCTCTTAAAATACTGGCTGTTTAAACCACAAAGTGGATGTAGTGATACATACAATAAAAAGTAGTGTACAAAGTACACATGCAATACTATTAGCCAAACAAAATACACAGAACAAGAAATTTTATTATCTCCAATGCTGGTGCATAAGGAATAACAAGTTTAATTAGAGGAGGAGACAGAGAGAAACTTTGGATACTGAGGTGAATATCTGGGCAGGTTTAAAACCTTCAAAGGTTGACAGCATAATTAATGTGCATACAGTCTTTTTAAAGATAGAGGGCTTTCCTTTCACTCGAAAATTTTCACCAACAGTTGTTACAATACCAAGTTCAACTAAAGTCTTTCACCTGTCAAGTTAAATGAAAAACGGCAAGCAAAACAAAACTTCCCCAGTATATAAGGGTATTAGAAATAGTTTGTCCTTTTGGTACTTTCGCATACCTTTTAATGTCTAAATTTGAAACTTTGTAAAAAGACATTAATTTTTTATTTTAAAAGCCAGGTCAATAGGTTTTCCTTGAATTATAGATCACAGCTTTATAAATGATCAAAATACATGTACAAAATTTCATATGCTTTTGGAAACACATTTTAAGATATAGCACGTGATACATATATTTTAATTCACTTATCCTTTTGCAAATGAATACTCAATTCATCTTACACTGAAAATTTAGCCTTTGATAACCATGACTTGGCTAGATCACAAAGTAGAATTCTGAATTTCTCAACAGGTTTTCAGTCCAAATAACTCAAGATATCTTGTATATGTTTTTTTTTTTTTTCCTCATAGAATTCGTATCAGTGGGCTCCTGTATCGGCAGTTTGTCTTGGTCATGCTTTACTCTTGTAAAACCATCTTTACAGACTAACAAATATTAGATATCTTCCCCAATGGAAGGAAAATAATCTCGATCAAAAACAAAGTCAAAGCCATAGGTATTTCAGGACATTCTTGGAAAACAGATTTCAACAGTCTTAAGACCCCTTTTCTTTCATGATTCTTTGCCTTTTTTAAAACTGTGCAATCACTGTCTTATTGTCCTGTATTCTGAAAAACAAAAACCAACTTTTATTTTTTTGAAGAGATCAAGTTTTTCATTGGCACAGAACTATTTGGAATGAACCCAAAGAACAGCGGAAAGTTGGGTCTCTCCTCAAGTAGTTTCCTCCTCTTATCAGCACTTAACTACTCTCTATCAATAATCTCATCACAACCGAGTTCTTCGGTCAGACGATTGACCACCATAAGTGAAAAAAGCTCTTCGATAAAAGCTAACTGATCAAATGGCGTCTTCTCATAATGCATCTGAAACCCGCCATCCAGGGCTGCCTCCCTTGCTCGGGATGTTCTCAGAAACATCTTGTTGGCTTCTTCAAGGGCGGCTGACACTCTGTAGCCCGCACCACTCAGCTGCTCCTCTTCAGGATAGTCGTAGTCATCCTCCCAGTCATCGAATTCCTCGCCCTCGTCCTCGCTCTCGAAGTCTGGACCCGCGATCTGGCCCGGCTGCTCCCCAGGGTTGGGCCGGTTAGCCAGGCCGCGTTTCCCCTTTGACGCCGCCATTGGCTGGGCCTCCTCCGCCTCCATTGGGCCTTCCTCCTCGAGCTGTGGCGGGGCCCCGTTGCGGGAGGGGCTCAGGGATGGCTCCCGGTTCCCGCTGCCTACCTCCATCTGCGGAAGGTCACCCTCGCCAGGCATCACATCCATCTGTAGGTCATTGCACTCTTCATACAGCTCGGACAGCTCTGCCATTTCCGACATTGTTGAAACCGCTCAGTCTCCTGCAAAGCGCTTTCGGCAAAATAAAGAGATGCGCGGACGTGCAGTTGTGCGCATGCGCAAACGCTGCGCGCTTGCGTAATCTAGTGCGCACGCGCGTTGCCCTGACGGCGAAGCCCAATCCGCGCGCAACTGTGGTGGGAGAGCTGGCGTTCTTCGGGGAATGTTAGCTGGGTGGGTTTTGTTTTTGACCGTTTGAACTCTGGTTTGAGTATCCAAGAGCATCACGTAGTACTTCTGCTTTTGATGCTGTGTACTGTAAAATACGTGGCCTCCGTAGCAGCACTTCAGACTCCCATCCCACACCCTCCCTCTCCCTCCTCTTGGCAGTCGCATCAAGCCTTTAATTTACCTTTCATCCTTGCTCTAATGACTTGTGAATCCACATCTCCAAATCAGGCAATACCCGCAACCACGGGGCAACATATTAACAAATGATCTAGTCTGCTTTTTTTAATTTTTGTCATTTAGAAAAGTTACATTCTCAACGCTATTTTCTTTAAAAATTGTGAAGAAATGCTTAGTTCTGTATCTTTTCCCAGGAGCTAACTTTCCACGATTATCAATTTGGTGTTTATTTTTTAAGACACCCCCCCAACTTATTTTGTATTTACATGAATCTTTATGTACCTTGTAGAAAAAATAGATTTTGTGGATTTTTTGTATGTATTTTAACCTATCTTCCATTTAAAAGGAAAATAAGCCTCAACAATGTCAGAAAGATTTAACTTTTTTTTCCATTTATGTAAACAGACTGTAGTTGACCTTATCATGGATGGATAATTTTTTTTATGTTATAAACAATGGATAAATGAACATCCACATGTGTCAGTGTTTTTCTAGAATAAATATAAGTGGAAAGGTGGAATCCTACGGTATGCATACATCATTTTAAATATGTCAAATTGCTCACTGAAGTTACTTCACAAATTTAAGTTGTAGCCGCCTGTCTTTGAGACTATCCACAGCCTTTGCACACATGATATCGTTGGACTTCAAGGGTTTTATCAACTTAATGGTGGTATCTCTTCTTATTGTTCATGGCATTAGTTTCTTAGAGGTTGGTTATCTTTCAGTATGATTTGTTGAACATTTGTATTCTGTTTGTGAATTAACTGATCTTATTTAGGGTTTCTTTCATTTTCTTACTGAATTATGAGAATTCCTTATAAATTCTGCATGTGAATACTTTGTTTTTTTCATTTAGAAGTACATTCTGTGACTCTTGTTTGTCTTGTTTAAGGGGTCTTGTATAAAAAGTTTTAAATTGAGTCTTTATGTAATCAAATTTAAGGTTTTTTTCCCCCATATATCTTTTTCTTCCGGACTTATACTTGTATAAGTAATGGGTCTTGCTCTCTGATAAGGAAAATCTTGTTTTTGTTCTTTAAAAAATTGTTTTAGCTCTTCTTGCACATTTATTCTGCCTATGAATTTTAGAAGCAGCCTAAGTATGTCTTTTTACAATATATCTGCTATCTGATGAGGGAAATTTTGTGTACTTGTCATTTTAAAAATTGCTTTAGTTGTTTTTTCACATTTATTCTTCCATATTAACTTAGAAGCAGCTTGAAAAGTTCTATTAATGACATTGGTAGCATTTTATTAGAATTTGATGGGATTTATAGCTTAATTTAAGGGAAGAAAATTAACCTTTGTTATCTTTTTATCTATAAGGTGATATATATCTTTCTACTTATTCAAATCTTTTTTTTTTTTTTTTTTTTTTTTGGTACTAGGGATAGAACTCAGGGGCACTCAACCACTGGGCCACATCCCCACTCCTTTTTTTTTTTTGTATTTTATTAGAGACAGGGTCTCACTGAGTTGCTAAGTACCTCACCATTGCTGAGGCTGGCTTTGAACTCGTGATCCTCCTGCCTCAGCCTCCCAAGTGTTGGGATTACAGGCGTGCACCACCTTGCCCGGCCTACTTATTCAAATCTTATACTCTTCAATAGAGTTTCTAAAAATATTTACATGATTCTTATTAGTTTTATACTTAAATATACCTTTGTAAAAATGTTCCTCCAACTTTGCCCCCGATACAGTGTCTAATCAACTATTGCTGATACATGATAATGACTCAATGTCATTATCAATAATCTTTGTATACTGGTTTTGTTTTTTACTGAAATACAAATATAGAAAAGCAAATAAATAATATAACTTATCACAAAATGAACATATTTGTGTAAACACTACCCATATCACTTGTACCATATCAGAAAATCACTTTACCCTCTTCCTGTGCTTCAGAAATAGCCACTATCCTAACTGCAAATACAGTAAGATAATTCTGCCTGTTTTTGAGCTTAAATAAATTAAATCATGTAGTATATATTCTTTGTGTTTGGCTTCTTTTGTTTAACAGACACATCATTGCTATGTAGTAGTCTGTTGTTTGAATATTATAGTGGTCATTTTTGGAATTGTTTTCAGTTTAGGGTTATTGTAAAGAGGGAAGTTATTATCTTTCTTGAGGTTATCTTTTGTTGCACATATGTATTCAATTCTGTTGGATATATGTCTAGGAGTAGAATTGATTGGTCATATATATGTATTTTAATTCTGTCACACAGTTCTGAAAATAGGATTAGTCAATAGTGTATAGTTGGTATGTTATGAACCTTTAAAACAGTGTAACAAATAATCTCTGCAAATTGGTCATTATACTATGATTGCCAAATCAACAAACTAGAATCTCAAGTAAAAGAGACAATCTTCTTAACTAATTAATGAAGTTTACATGTCTAGTCTTACTTGACTTACTAGCAGTCTTAATGTTCTTAATAAGTATCCACTTGATGGTAAATGACTGAAACTAAATTCAAACTATGTAAAAAAATAATAAATAGAAACAAAAATATAAATGGAAGGGAGAAAATACATTGGTTAAAGTGATGGAACAAATGTTTCCACCAGACTTTTTTCTATCTCTGATTTTCTTCAGAGGGAAACTTTGGATTCCAGCAGGCTTTTTCCACGTCGCAGCAAAAGATGATCCCCAGAAACTTTGGGCTTACACTGTCCTTAATGGCAGAGACAGTTGCATTTTCTCTTATTATCCATCTCGGTTCCTTCCAGAAAACGTTGATTGGCTTTGCTATATACTGAGATGCTATTTTCTGATTGGATAGACCCGAATCACATGTTCATCTAGGTAGGAAGGGGCAGAGAGATGGGCATGTCAAACCCACCTGACTCTCATGGTTTGAATTAGATTATTGGGGTGGGGGTGTGGCTCAGTGGCAGAGCATGTGTTAGCATATGCAAGGTCCTGAGTTCAATTCCCGGTACCAAAAAGCAATAAAAAAGGGATTATTATGGAATATGGGTGGGGTGATTTCTAAAGGAATGCTAAGAAGGTAAAAACAAAATGGATACATGTATGTCCATTACAGTTAGATTATACATAACTATAAATAATAATTTATAGGATTATGTATGTTTATGTTTTTCAGATTATTGCAAATCATCATATGCAATCAATTTCATTTGCTTCTGGAGGGGATCCTGTAAGTATGGGTTCATAAGTTATTTTTACAAGTTGAAAGAACTTTCTTGTAAAGCCTATTAGCTACTATATGTCTTTTCCAAATATCTTACTATATTTTGTTAATAGCTTCATGTAACAAGTAATACAAATTTGGCTTGGGCAAAATATTTTCTGTTACTGAATTTTAAAATATTTGGATTAGTAGATGAGCTAACAGTACTTCATTGAGCTGTTAGCCATGAAGTTGTCATCTGTTAAGCTGTTTATTGATAGCATCCAAGACTATGAAAAGCAAGTATGTCTATTTGTGTTGCCACTCATCTCTCAGAATTCTTCTCAACACAAAGTTCCAGGCAGGCTACTAATTAACTGGACTTGGTATATGAAGGAAGCCTACTTGCCATCCTGTCCATCTACTAGGGCTTAATCTAGGATTGTTTTGCAAAAACCCATGGAGGAAAAGCTCAGTTGGGCAGAGAACTTATAATTATGTTCTATCAAGAGCCCATATGGGGGGCTGAGGCTGCAGCTCAGTGGCAGAGCACTTGCCTAGCATGTGTGAGGCACTGGGTTCAATTTTTAGCATTACATAAAAATAAACAAATAAAGGCATGCTGCCCATCTACAACTGGAAAAAAAAAAAAAAGAGAGAGAGAGAGAGAGAGAGAGAAAACCATGTGGGGCTGGGGATATAGCTCAGTTGGTAGAGTGTTTGCCTCGCATGCACAGGCCCTGGGTTTAATCCCTAGCACCACAAAAAAAAATCCCCAAAACAATGTAGGGGTCATTTCCTACACATTATGCTGAATTCTCTCTCTCAGCCTACTTTGTGGAATGAGTGTCATTCTTTCACTCCCTCCTTCATCATTTCTGGACTAGAGTGTTTAAATAGGAACATTTAAGTTATGGAGTCTATGACTGAACAAGAAACAAATCTTTAAACAAATGTTTAAAGTGAGAGAACAGAAGGATAAATTTGCTCCCCTGTGATATTATTGGCCATTTTCTTGTACCTGTAAACATTTGGAAGGTTAAAACAGGGCAAAATATTACTTAAATAATGAACATTGATAATATCCAGAAAACAAATGGAGAACATATGTAGACAACAAATATTTTGCAGAGGAGATAATATATTCTGGGTAGGTAAGAATATAGTATTATTAAATATTATATCCTTGAGAAATGAGCCAATTAAATCCATTTTAACAGTTGATTTTTATTTATCCATTCCATTCAGGTTCTTGCCCCCCTCTCCTTTTTAAAACCAGGGATTGAACCCAGGGGCATTTAACTACTGAGCCATATCCCCAGCCCTTTTTATTTTGAGACAGTCTCGCTAAGTTGCTTTGGGCCTCACTCAGTTGCTGAGGCTGGCTTTTAACTCATGATCATCCTGCCTTAGCCTCCTGAGCTGCTGGGATTACACACATGTACCACCACACCTGGCTCAGTTTCTTGCTTTTAATTGAAGAATAAAACTTAGAGTCATATATGATAAGCCGTATAATCCGGAAACCCAAGATAGTTATGAAAGGGTAGTTAAAAACAAAACAATACCTAAATCTGTCAGATGTTATTGCTGCAATGTTTTGATTTGGTTTAAACTCTCTGATAAATATATAAAGTTTGGAAGTTACTGTAGATAGATCATCGATTGATTTACTGGTTACTAAAGTATTTGAGCAGGTTCTTCCACTTCAGTGTTTATGTGAGGTTCTTATGTGTAAAGTATATAGCTAAGTGCCATTTAAATTAATCCATTAAAAAATCTTCAGAAATTACTCTTCTTCACTTTGGCTACCAGTGACTCAAAAGTATTTAAGCACATCAACCAAGACAACCTGCCTTTGGAATTTCTTTGAAGCATATGAAAGAAAAACAGCCTTTGTAAGATTATTATTTATTTGTTTACTTTTTTAGATATGCAATTTTTCCTTTTAGGCTTCACTACTTCCTTATCTTTGGGCTTTGGGTGCAGTTATTTTCAAATTACTATATTAATTCCATGATGACACCAAATACAAATGAACCAAATTTAAGAGCTCCACCTGTCCACCCCCCCCCCCCCCCCCCCCACCGCCCCAAGATTCATGGGTGGCTAATTGTGGATTTATTAGCAAACAGGGGCCATGCAAGATAGCTGGTGCTTCACAGCTGCTATGTGAGTCCAGTAGTAGCTCTGGACTCTCATTTACCCGGCCTTTTAATCTGTCCTCAGGAGTGACATCAGGGGTTGTATCACAGAGATGGTCCAGTGAATCCAAGCTGAAAACCACCAGCATGAGCTCCTTTCTTTAACCTATTATAGCTTGGTCATCCATAAGGAACTCAGACTTTTCTTGTGTCTTATGTTCTGTATGTGTAATGTGAAAAATATCTATTGGTGTTTGGTCTAATGTACACTTTTCAAGTTTCAAGGGTTGCCATTATTTTAGAATTAGTGTGCAAACCCTCATTTAGACCTAGGTATGATTTCTGTTTTTGTTCTTTAGAATCTTAAGGCTTTTCATCTATAGTCTTCATGTGCCTTTGTTCTTTAGTTCTTTTTAAAAATACATATATTTAGTCATTGATGGATCTTAATTGTATTTATTTATTTATTTATATGTGGTGCTGAGAATTGAACCCAGTACCTCACACATGCTAGGCAAGTGCTCTACCACTGAGCCACAACCCCAGCCCTTCTTTACTAAGTTCTTTCAACTCACCAAAGCACTGTCTATACTAAATAAATAAATACAGCAAAAAATCTAGCACACTGTAAAAAAAATGTGTACCCGCTGATTTAAGTGGAATCCCTATACTGTCTGCAGCTGGAGAGAAAGCTTATTGATTCAGATTTAAATAGTAATATGGATCCATCCTAAGCATCAGCATTAGCAAACCCCCACTGAAGTTTTACTCTCATGTCTGAGAGGCAGTGTGGTATAGTGTCAGGTGTTGGAATCAAGTTACTTGATTTATTTAAGGTTCAGGATCCTTGGCTGTAAGATTGGGGATGATCCCTATTGCCTCACAGTGTTGCAAAACTTCATTAAAATGATATGTAAAATGCTAAGACAGTGCCTGGCACATAGTCACAAAGCTAACTATTACTGACACATGTCCATAATTGTTTTAGGATTCTCAGTGCTAACTGGGTCCAAGAGGTAGGAGGCTGAGTTATAAGTCTCTGTGGTCCAACATAGTCATTTTCTTTCTACCAGATTTTCTCCAAGTTTCAAAAATACTGAGTATTCTTCCTTGCCTGTGGCCTTTGTTCACCCTTACATTTTCTGTCCTCTCAAAAAAGTTTCTTTTTATTTTATCAGCTCTGAGTGGAAATGCTTCTATAGCCATATGTGCTTTCTCCATTTCAAAAATGCATTGCCAGTATGTAAAAAATTAAATATACTTTAGGGGCTGGGGTTGTGGCTTAACGGTAGAGCGCTCGCCTAGCACATGCGCGGCCCTCAGCACCACGTACAAAAAAACGCATTGTGTACAACTAAAGCAAATAAATAAATATTTTAAAAAATTAAATATACTTTAAAATATTTTCAGTGCCGGGCGTGGTGGCGCACACCTGTAATCCCAGCACTTGGGAGGCTGAGGCAGGAGGATCACGAGTTCAAAGCCAGCCTCAGCAATGGCAAGGCACTTAGCACTCAGTGAGACCCTGTCTCTAATAAAATACAAAAAAGAGCTGGGATGTGGCCCAGTGGTCGAGTGCCCCTGAGTTCAATCCCTGGTACAAAAAAAAAAAAAATTAATAAAAATATTTTCAGTGCTATCCTTTTGAACATTCTTCAAATTCTCCCAGATGTTTGTGGTCACAGGATTTTAAAGTTATCAGAATGTTGAGGACTGTTTTGAAGATGAGGAAAACTGAGGTCTGGAGAGGTCCCATGACCTCTTTCCCATCAATTGTACCAGACAACATTGCTGGCATCATGCCACTTCTTCACTTAATGAAAGCGTCTTCAGCAGTTTCTTTTCTAAGTTAATATAAAACAAAGCTCATAGATACAACCTCATTTACTTAGAATATATTTCAATCATTTTTTATTTTTGCGTGAGAAATTTATTTAGGTGTATGTTATTTTTAAAAATAATGCAAGGCAAGTTATGCTGACCCTGCTATCTGCTTCCTGTATGAATCACTGTGAGTTATTAAGTGATTGTCCTTGAGGACATTACAAACATGAATTTTTATTTCCTGCCAGTTGATTGCATCTTTCCTCTAGAGAGTCATACTTTTAATCTGCAAAGGGCATTGTATGTAGTTTTTCCCGAGAATTGAGATAACAAAAAGCATCTTTAATTATTGAAATCTTACCGTTCATGAGGTTACTGTTTTCAATAAAAGCTGGAATTGTGAAGTATCTTTTTTGTGTGTTTGTTTTTACAGTTGGTAGCACATGTCTTTTTGACCTTAAGTTTTTCATGAGTTCTCTTTTTTTAAAAAGACCTTTGTCTATATATTAATCAAATAAATGCGTTGTATTTTTGTTTTTTTATTCCTTAAATTAGCTTGCACTGCACACATGCAAGCTAACAGTCACAAAACTCAACATGTCTTTTAATCTGTTTATTATCTGATGTACATCGTATCTATTTGGACTACAGAGAAATCACAATGCCACATCCTCATTTAATGACATCTTTGTGACTGCATAATACCTAATATTTCAACTTTCAACATAGGAATCATAGCACCCTGCAGGAGCCCTGTTTGGGGAGATGTCTTGAATTGCGGTTGACTATGGGCCACGGAGATTTGGGCATTGTCGCCTTCCGTAGTCTCACGGGACTTGGCCCGGGATCTTGAGTGACTTGGCCGAGATTGCTGATCGGGTCAGCGCCATTTTGGTGTTGTGTGCGGCGCGTGTTAGTCGTTGTTAGAGCCAGAGAGAAAAGTTATCAGAATAAAAAGCTGTTTGTCTCCAGTTTGCCTCTGAACTTCTTCCCGCGGCTTCGTTGCTTCAAGCGGCCATCGCTTCGGGCAGCAACAGCACCCAGCTATTTTCAGTGAATATGTCCTAACATAGCATCTATCTGAATTCTTTCTTTTTTATTATTATTTTTTAATATTTACTTTTTAGTTGTAGTTATACTCAATACCTTTATTTATTTTTATGTGGTGCTGAGGATCAAACCCAGGGCCTTGCGCATGGTATGCGAGCACTCTACCACTGAGCTACAACCCTAGCCCCTTTTATTATTATTATTATTTTAATATTTTTTTAGTTGTCAATGGACCTTTATTTTTTATTTATTTACAGGTGGTACTGAGAATTGGACCCAGTGCCTCACACATGTTAGGCAAGCGCTCTACCACTGAGCCACAATCCCAGCCCTCTTTTTTATTCTTAATAACATAATCTGCTTCTACATTTTTAATCTTCAAGTTCTTTCCCCAAGGGGCAGATAATATGGGCTCCAGAATTCTTAAACTATGTAGTATATATTGTATTCCCTCCTGCAATGCTTTCCTTTTCTCTTGAAATAAAAACATTCATATTTAAGTCCTTGCTTCAGTATCATGTCCTAAATGTTATCTTTCAATGGTACAATTCATTAATTTAAAATTAATTTTTTTTCACTGTTGAACTTTGAAGTTTAATGATGGGCCTTATGTAACAACAATGAGCTAAAAATTGAGTCCAGATGCAATTATATCTAGATGTGCAGGCACTTCAAATATACATTTGCAGCATATCATTTAAATAAAGTAGAAAAACTGTCATGGTGTTCTTCACGTGATACAGAAGTGGACATACCATTTGATAGGTTTCTTTCCTTTGAACATATTTTATCCATTTTTCTTCATGTTATATATACAAATTGCTTATCCTTTCCAATATTCTTTTCCTTTCCACATATATAGTACATGCCTAAAATCAGTGTATGCAATAATGGGCTATTATACCTATTTTTCCTATAAAATAAAAAATTATTTCTTAAAAAATGTTTCCCATTAAAATGTAATCTTTTCCCCCTTTTTTTATAGGATACTACAGACTATGTTGCCTATGTAGCTAAAGATCCAGTTAATCAACGAGGTATGGAAAGCAATTTCTAGATTTTGTTGAGAGCTGTTATATACCAACATTAAAAAGTAAAAGGAAGTTATTTTTAATATGCAGAGTTATGAGTATCACTAGAGTGCTATATTGGATTTTAGAAATATTATGTATTTAATTTGGAAATAAATAAATTTGCTAGCAAAATAGAAAAATATATAGGCAGGATTTAAATCTTTGTCACTTGAGAGATCTACTAACTAAAAATTGTAACTATAACTGAAACTATAAACTATGTGTATACTCAAAAGGGAAGCTGTTTTGGTTATGATAGCATGGGCTGGATACACATAAGACCCAAGCCACTGATATTATCAGCCTGCATTGGCATTGGCATTGGTGTGTGTGTGTGTGTGTGTGTGTGTAAGTGCATGTGTGTTTGAGCCTTTGCACTTGCTATTCAAGAGTCTGGAATGTCACTTTTTTTTTTTCATAAAGATTGACTGATAGTACCTCCTACTTTCAGTAGCACATCTCACTCTGGTGCATTATAATACTTTATTTCTCTTATTAACAACCCATATTTTTATTATCTTATTTACTCATTGCAGTTGTTTATATGCTTTATGTGCTACTAGGCTAAAATTTCCATGAGGGCAGAAATTTATTTCTCTTACTCATTCTTTTGATTTTTTTCCTTTCCTTTTATTTTTTAAACGTGGCAACAAGAGAAATTGTAATTACACATGTGATAACATTGCATCCATTGGGCACTGCTGAACTATAATGTAGCTTGTGGGTTTGGTCTGGAATTGGAGATATTATACTTCAATATATGAATTCATCAATCTGTCTACCTACCTACCCACCTACCTACTCACCTTTTCTCTGAAAGGGCCTGGAAAAAATGGGATACTGGAGGTAAAAACCACACCCACCACCCAAATCTTGGCATTAATCTCCATTAAAAGGAAATATAGGCACTTGGAGAAATGGCTGGTGTCAGGGATGGGGCAGGGAAAATACAGGGTAAACCTGAAACATCTTATTTCATAAGAAAATAAATAATTGCTCAAAAAATGAATGGAGTATATAAAAATGACACAAAAGAACCATTTTTAAGGGGTTCCCACTGGCCAAATCTAGGATATTTTGAGCATTAAGCTAAATGATGATAGTAATGAACTATAACTTTGTTGTATTAAATAAGATTTCCTGAGTCAATAGTTATATAAACAAATTATCCAAAAGTGCTTCCTGACAACAGAATGCCAACTGATTATTTAAAAAAAATGATGGAGGCAGAATATTATCAGTGAATATTAAAATTAGGGGATCAAAGTTTAATGAGAAACAGGATTATTTATTTGGTCTCAAAGTACTTCCCCATACATTAATTACAAAGGGAAATTTTTCCTTGGTATAAAAGTATAATTTTAAAAGTATACAACTAGAAAAATTATCAAAGTAAAAACAGAAGAAATTATGCTTTCTTTGTGTCTTTCAATATCACAGAAAAGATAATTTCCATCCACCCTGATTTGATAAGGGAAAGTTAACCACAGTCTGGTTCAAAATCACCATTAGAATAATGTGAATTCTTTATAATTTATTTTATTAATTATTTACTAATTTTATTAATTCACTTTATAAGACATTGGAGGTAGAAAGCCTTGACATCTCAAGGAAATTGGCAGCAGTGGGTATAGTTAAAATTATTATTTACAAAACTAATCAGAAAATTTGATATGAAAATAAGAAAGAAAAATATGAAAGTTAATATTTGTTTTTCTAGTTACTATTGCCATACTTTGAAATGCTATACTTAAGTAATGCCAAAATCTCTTGCACTGACACTTCTTAAAATGCTTCCTGTAATTTTACTCATTCTTGTTCCCAAATACTCATCACAATGCCTGGGACATAGGTGATGCACAAAAACTGTTTTGTTGATAGAGTGAATGGAAGAGTTGATTGGATTTCTCATCCTGAAGCTTAGCAAGGTTGCTTAAGAAATTCATCATCCTGCCATACTTTGGTTCAAGGGCCTGAAGTTCCTCAGGTACTTGGACCTTGCTGGACAGACATGGTTAGCTAACTCTGGGACATTCAGCCTCTTTTTAGAGATGAGTTTATGTCAGTTTTCCTCCTTAACTAGAATCTATTAGTTAAGGAACCTTTGCCACCTGAGGAATGGAGTTTGCTCCAAGCCACTTATTAAGTGAATATGGAATAGGATTTGGAAATTAAAAGAGTTATAAGTCACAGCGGTGGAAATACATATGGCATGCTAGGGAGCAAATGAGTAGAATACACTAAACTGCAGAATATATGTGGAAGAAGAAAAAAACTAAAGTCTAAAAGGTATCCAGAGGGCATAAAGAAAAGAACTAATAAATAGGAACTTAATCCTGTGAAGAAATGGGCAGAGAGTGTTGTTTATACAGCAGAGCTTTACAAAGAATGGTTTGGCAGAAGGCTGAAATAGGTAGATCCAAGGAAAAACTTGAAGCAGGGAGATCCATTTGGAAGCAATTGTGATTGTCAGAAGTGAAATGATGAGAATCAACTGCTGGCACAGAGCCTGACATACAGTAGATGTTCAGTAAATGCTTGCCAAAAGAACATGGCAAAGTGAACGGGAAAGAAAGTGAAAAACACTACAAAATACTCCATTACAATCAGATCACACTAAGGTAAATAATAAAGAATGGATAATGGTCAAAGAGTGGGCAGGAGAGAGAGGAACAATATTGGTATAGTAACAGCATGGCAAAGAATTCCAGCAAAGAGCAACTTCTTTTAATCCTGCCTAGAGAATAATGGCTTGTTGTATTTATATTTGGGAAGTCCTATGAACAAGAAGCTTTTTTTTTCTTTTCCTAACATGAAAAGAGCAGGATGAAATTAAGAAAAAAATATGTCAGGAAATGTAGATGTGTAGTAACTTTGCCACTAGTCACCGAATATATCTGGACATGTTATTGCTCTTAAGTAAATAGTGGTGAGGCAGTCAAGAGTCACAGTTGGTTGCTGGGGGTAATGGCCATGAAGGATAAATCCATGTGCTTGCAGATCACTTCTGTTGATTAAGTAAAACAGGCAGAGAAAATTATGCAGCACATTAACTTAGAAAGCTCCCATGGTGCCTGAGTAGTATGTCAGAGATGAGATGCTTGAAAGGGATCTATAGGGATCCTGGCATGTGGATTATGAGAAGTCATTCATGAGAACTGTTGAGTGAGGTCATAGATGGGCTTTGAGAAACAGCCCCAACAGATCTTTCAGTTTTTCTTTCAGCCATTAGCCTATATATAGGAAATAAGGACAATGTTGGGATAAGAAAGACTAGGTTGGAATAATATTTTTTCCACAATTTCATTATGTATTGTCACATCTTCAAACCTCAACTTCTTCATTGTGAAAGTGGGAATAATAGTGTCTACCTTCTGGTGTTGTTGGGATGAATAACTGAAATAACATGGACAAAGCATAATTATATTTCCTCCTTCATCTCATCTTTGTTTCTTCTTTAGGAAAACAGGCCTATACTTAGAAGTATAGGATATTTTTCTTGGATTTAAAAGTTAGTTATTCCCCCATCACTTGTTCCTTGTTTTCCTGTCCACTCACTCCCTCTCTTATCTATCTTGTTAAAAAAGACCTGTGAGAAGCCACTGTGTTCTTAACATACCTCTGCTTGTACACTCCTCTAATGTTAAATCTTTCCCTCTCATCTAAGCCCCTGGATTCATGGTACTTGCAAAGAGGTAGTGATACAGCTTTTGAGGCCACAAATAATTATTAGTTAATCCTAAAACAGATTGTTGAGGGTATTAGTTGCCAGCCAGTGGGTCACTAGGAGCCATCAAAGATTGTGAATTTTATAAAAATTATATGGCTCCTGTCATTCTACTGAGATTATAATATAATTTTTTGGCAGTTGTATCTGTAAAGTGATATTGGAGGATAGAAGACCAGTCTGGAATTGGTGAGTCCAATTCCAGGGATATCTCGTTAGTTCTAAACTGCCTTGGAGAAGCAAGGGACAGTTTTTTAAAAATTTATTTTTTATTGGTGCATTATAATTATATATAATGGTAGGATTTATTATTGCATATATACATGAACACAATATAACAATTTGGTCAATATCATTCCCCAATATTTCCCCTTTTCCTTCCCTCCTCCCTCCCCCAGGTCACCTTCCTCTACTCCACTGGTCTCCCTTCACTTTTCATAAGAGTCTCCCACCCCCGCCCCTTTCTTTTCCTTTTTCCTCTCTAGTTTCCACATAGAGAAACCATACAACCCTTGATTCTGAGTTTGACTTATTTTACTTAACATAATTTTCTCAGGTCTATTTCTCTGCAAATGACATAATTTTATGCTTCTCTGTGGCTGAATAAAACATCATTGTATGTGTGTGTGTGTATGTGTGTGTGTGTGTGTGTGTGTGTGTGTTTGTATACACATCATATTTTCTTTATCCATTCACCAACTGACAGACATATAGGCTAGTTCCATAGTTTGGCTATTATGAATTGTATCGCTGTAAACATGGGTATGCATGCATTGCTATAGTATGATAACTTCAATTCTTTAGGATAAATACCAAGGAGTGGCATAATTAAGTCGTATGATGGTTCCGTTCCTGGACTTTTCAGGAACCTCCAAACTGATTTCCATAGTGGTTGTTATAATATACAATCCCACCAACAGTGTTCATATTCTCTCCAGCATTTGTTATTGTTTGTATTCTTGATGACTGCCATTCTAATAGGAGTGAGATGAAATCTCAGTGTAGTTTTGATTTGCATTTCCCTAATTACTAAAGATGTTGAACATTTTTATATATTTGTTGGTCATTTGCATTTCTTCTTTTGATAAGTGTCTGCTTAGTTCATTTGCTTATTTATTAATTGGGTTATTTTGTTTTTATGGTGTTAAGTTTTTTATGTACTCTAGCTATTAATCCCCTGTTGGAAGAGTAGCTAGCAAAGATTTCCTCCAATTCTGCTGCCTCTCCACATTCTTATTTCCTTTACTGTGGTTTTTAAAATTTCATGCCATATCATTTGTTAATGAGCTTTCTTTTGGATTTCCATTATATTACTCCTTGAGTTTTAAGAGTCCTATTGAGACAGTTGTTACCTGCACCTGTATGTTGGAGTGTTGACCCTATATTTTCTAATAGGAGTTGCATAGTTTCTGATCCAATTCCTAGGTCTTTGATCCATTTTTTAAAAATGTCTTCTAATGCTTCCTTTATTATTATTTTTAATTATTTATTTAAATATGACAGCAGAATGCATTTTGATTCATTGTACACAAATGGAGCACAACTTTTCATTTCTCTGGTTGTACATGATGGTGTGTCACACCATATGTGTATCTAGGGTAATGATGCCCATCTCATTCCACCATATTTCCTGCCTCCATGCTCCCTCGCCTCATCTCCCTCCCCTTTGTCCAATCAAAGTTCCTCCATTTTTCCCTTGCGCACCCACCCCATTATGGATTAGTATCCACTTATCAGGGAAAACATTCAGCCTTTAGTTTCTTGGGATTGGCCTACTTTGCTTAGCATGATATTCTCCAACTCTATCCATTTACCTGCAAATGCCATAATTTTATTCCCTTTTAATGCTGAGTAATATTCCATTGTGTGTGTGTATGTATATATATATATATATATATATATATATATATATATATATATCACATTTTCTTTATCCATTCATCTATTTAAGGGCATCTAGGTTGGTTCCACAGTTTAGCTATTGTGAACTGAGCTGCTATAAACATTGATGTGGCTGTATCACTATAGTAGGCTGATTTTAAGTCCTTTGGGTATAGACCGAGGAGTGGGATAGCTGGGTCAAATGGTGGTTCCATTCCAAGTTTTCTAAGGAATCTCCATACTGCTTTCCAGAGTGGTTGCACCAATTTGAAGTGCCACCAGCAATGTATGAGTGTACTCTTTTCCCCACATCCTCGCCAACACTTACTGTTGCTTGTATTCTTTTTTCCCCCCAAGGGAAGTATAAGGCAGGTTTATTGATTCTTCAAAATGACAGAATATAGTTTTCCCACTAAAGACAATAAGATGCATGGCATATCAAATAACCTGATGAGAAATAATCTGAGAAACAGAAAAGGCTACACACAATTGCATGTATAGGAAAATTATCCGAAACTACTTTTGTGAACAAATGCCTTATGAAAATTTACTATAAAAATTGTGGTAATTAAGAACTATAAGATATATAAAAACTATAATCTTTCTTGATGGAAAAGCCAATGGCAGTCTATAGCAGGAACCACTCTGGAGTACACAACAGTGCATATTTTGTATGTGTGTGAGAAGATGTGAATACATGTGCCTTTAAGAAAGAGATTGTGTGTATACACACGTGCTTCAAGAAATCTCAGATTAATTTGCCCAGGGTCTCCCTCATCTGTCCTCTAGATTCTGAATCCCATCAGCCATAGATTTCTCCTTGCAGTTAACAGCTGGTATTGTGCGTCAAGCTACAATTGTGGAATGAATTGGTTTAATTAAGGTGACCCCATTGTGTACAACAGTTGTGCTTAATCTCCTAAACCAAAGGATTTACCTTGATAAACTTTAGGTTTTAAAAGAGTGTATTTTCTCCAAGAGCAGTTGCTGAACATAAACCAAACCCCAGTAGGAGGAGTGGCAAGGCCCTGCCTGCCCCTGAAAGTGCTAAGCTGCACTGCTTTAAAGGAAGTGCTCCTGGGAATACAGCCACAGGAGCGTTGGAACAGCCTTTCCAGACCTCATGGGTAGGATCACCCCTGTTTATTTATTTTTAAAAGTTTTAAATTTGTTTTAATTAGTTACACATGATAGTAGAATGCATTTATGCACTTTGATATATCATACATAGATGGTATATAATTTCTCATTTTTCTGAATGTACATCTTGCAGAATCATATTGGTCATGTAGTCACATATACATACAATAATAATGTCTGTTTCATTTTACTATCTTTCCTATCTCTATATCCCCTCCCTCCCCTCCCTTCACTTCCCTCTACCTAATCTAAGATAATGCTATTCTTCACTAGTGCCCCCCGCCTTATTGTGAATTAGCATCCACATATTAGAGAAAACATTTGACCTTTGGATTTGTGGGATTGGCTTATTTCGCTTAGCATGATATTTTCCAACTCTAGCCATTTACTAGCAAATGCCATAATTTCACTCTTTAAAGCTAAGTAATATTCTATTGAGTATATATACCATATTTTCTTTATCCATTCATCTATTGAGGGACTCCTAGGTTGGTTCCATAGTCTAGCTATTGTGAATTGAGCTGCTATAAACATTGATGTGGCTGCATCACTATAGTATGCTGATTTTAAGTCCTTTGGGTATAAACCAAGGAGTGAGATAGCTGCGTCAAATGGTGGTTCCATTCCAAGTTTTCTGAGGAATTTCCATACTGCTTTCCATAGTGGTTGCACCAATTTGCAGTGCCACCAGCAATGTATGAGTGTACCTTTCCCCTCACATTCTTGCCAACATTTATTGTTGGCTATATTCTTGATAATTGCCATTCTGACAGGAGTGAGATGAAATCTTAGAGTAGTTTTGATTTGCATTTATCTAATTGCTAGAGATGTTGAACACTTTTTCATATATTTGTTGATCAATTGTATATCTTCTGTGAAGTGTCTATTCAGTTCTTTAGCCCATTTACTGATTGGGTTATTTGTGTTTTTTTTTTTTTTTTTTTGGTGTTAAGTTTTTTTGAGTTCTTTATATATCCTAGAGATTAATGCTTTATTGGAGGTGCATGTGGTAAAGATTTTCTCCCAATCTGTAGGCTCTCTCCTCATGTTATTAATTGTTTCCTTTGCTAAGAAGAAGCTTTTTAATTTGAACCCATCCCATTTATTAATTCTTGATTTTACTTCTTGTGCTTTAGGAGTCTTGTAAAGGAAGTCAGATCCTAGGCCTACATGGTACAGATTTGGGCCTACTTTTTCTTCTATTAGGCACAGGGTGTCTGTTCTAGTGCCTAAGTCTTTAATCCACTTTGAGTTGATTTTTGTGCAGGGTGATAAATAGAGGTTTAATTTCGTTTTGCTACATACAGATTTCCAGTTTTGCCAGCACCATTTGTTGAATAGGCTATCTTTTCTCCAGTGAATGTTTTTTTCACCCTTGTCTAGTTTGAGATAACCATATTTATGTGGGTTTCTCTCTGTGTCCTATATTCTGTACTATTGGTCTACAAGTCTATTTTGGTGCCCAATACCATGCCGTTTTTGTTATAATAGCTCTGAGGTATAGTTTAAGGTCTGGTATTGTGATGCCTCCTGCTTCACTCTTCTTGCTAAGGATTACTTTAGCTATTCTGGGTCTCTTATTTTTCCAAATAAATTTCATGATTGCCTTTTCTATTTCTATGAAGAATGTCATTGGGATTTTAATAGGAATTGCATTAAATCTGTATAATGCTTTTGGTAGTATGGCCATTTTGACAATATTAATTCTGCTTATCCAGGAGCATGGGAAATCTTTCTATCTTCTGAGGTTTTCTTCAATTTCTTTCTTAAGTGTTCTGTAGTTTTCATTGTAGAGATCTTTCACCTCTTTTGTTAGATTGATTCCCAGGTACTTTATTTTTTTTGAGACTATTGTGAATGGAGTAGTT
Organism: Tamias sibiricus; assembly: GCA_025594165.1. Classification (NCBI taxonomy): domain Eukaryota; kingdom Metazoa; phylum Chordata; class Mammalia; order Rodentia; family Sciuridae; genus Tamias; species Tamias sibiricus. The sequence continues at coordinate 103,693,169 of CM046659.1, read as the reverse complement.
TTCCTAATCTGTCTTTCAGTGGATTCATCACTGATGTGTAGGAATGCGTTTGATTTATGGGTGTTGATTTTATATCCTGCTACTTTGCTGAATTCGTTTATTCTGGAAGTTTTCTGATGAAATTTTTTGGATCTTCTAGAAATAGAATCATGTCATCAGCAAATAGTGATAGTTTGAGTTCTTCTTTACCTATTTGTATCCCTTTAATTTCTTTATTTTGTCTAATTGCTCTGGCTAGAGTTTCAAGGATGATGTTGAATAGAAGTGGTGAAAGAGGACATCCTTGTCTTGTTCCAGTTTCCACTTAGAATGATGTTGGCCTTGAGTTTAGCATATATAGCTTTTACAATGTTGAGGTATGTTTCTACTATCCAATGTTGAGGTATGTTCCTACTATCCAATGTTGAGGTATGTTCCTACTATCCCTAGTTTTTCTAGTGTTTTGAACATGAAGGTGTACTGTATTTTGTCAAATGCTTTTTCTGCATCTATTGAGATGATCATGTGATTCTAGTTTTTAAGTCTATTAATATGATGAATTATGTTTGTTGATTTCCATATGTTGAACCAACCCTGAATCCCTGGGATGAATCCCACTATCTTTTAAATATGTTTTTGTGTCACTGCCTGAAGCGGAAGTCGCTTGGAGCAGCGAACGCCACAGGAAAATTCGGAGGCAGGATGAAAATGAAAAAAGGTCTTTTATTCTTCTTCTCTCTCCAGCTCCAGCAATCACTCCAAATGCTCTAACTCCAACCATCACCTTCTTCTTCTTCCCACACACACTAACCAAACTCACCCAGTTATATACATATAGCTTTAACAAGGACACATGCTTACAGCTCGAGCTTACAGGTGCGTCACGCAGTGTTCACGGGCATACAAAGATTCCTTGAATAATGTATTACTATCAGGTGGAAACTAGAACATCTTTTATGGCTCTCAGCTAACCGCAATCTTTAGCTATCTCCTTGATTATAGGCTCCTTCATTTTTGTATGTAATTTGTCAGACTTTTATTGAGAATTTTTGCTTCTATGTTTATCAGGGATATTGATCTGAAGTTTTCTTTCCTTGATGTGTCTTTGTCTGGTTTTGGTATCAGGGTGATATTAGCCTCATAGAGTTAGTTTGTAAGTTTCCCTCCTTTTCTATTTCATGGAATACTTTGAGAAGTATTAGTGTTAATTCTTCTTTGAATGTCTTGTAGAACTCGGCTGAGAATCCATCTGGTCCTGGGCTTTTCTTGGTTGGTAGGCTTTTGATGGTGTTTTCTATTTCTTTACTTGAAATTGATGTATTTAAATCATGTATGACCTCCTCATTCAGTTTGGGTAGGTCATGTGTCTCTAGAAATTTGTTGATGTCTTCAATATTTCGTATTTTATTAGAGTATAAATTTTCAAAATAGTTTCTAATTATCTTCTGTATTTCAGACATGTCTGTTGTGATATTTCTTTCTTCATCTTGTATTTTATTAATTTGAGTTTTCTCTTCATTAGCATGGCCAGGGGTTTATCTATTTTATTTATTTTTTCAAAGAACCAAGTTTTTGTTTTGTTAATTTTTTCAATTGTTTCAATTGATTTCAGTTCTGATTTTAATTATTTACTGTCTTCTATTGCTTTTGGTGTTGATTTGTTCTTCTTTTTCTAGGACTTTGAGATGTAGTACTAGGTCATTTACTTGTTGACTTTTTATTCTTTTAATAAATGCACTTAATGCAATAAACTTTCCTCTTAGTACTGCCTTCATAGTGTTCCAGAGATTTTGATATGTTGTATCAGTGTTCTCATTTACCTCTAAGAATTTTTTAATTTCATCCTTGATTTCTTCTACTCTATCCACTCATCATTCAATTGTGTATTATTTAGTCTTCATATGTTACAGTACCTTCTATTTTTTATTTTATCATTGATTTCTAATTTCATTCCATTGTGGTCTTATAGAATGTAGGGTGTTATGTCTGGTTTTTTTGTACTTACTAAGAGTTGCTTTGTGGCATAAGATATGGTCTGTTTTAGAGAAGGAGTCATGTTCTGGTGAGAAGAAAGTATATTTGCTCGTTGGTGGATGGAATATTCCATATATGTCTTTTAAGTCTAAATTATTGATTCTATTATTTAGTTCTGTAGTTTCCTTATTTAGTTTTTGTTTGGAAGATCTGTCCAGTAGTGAGAGAAGTGTGTTAATGTCATTCAGTATTATTGCATTGTGGTCTATTTGACTCTTGAGAAGGGTTTGTTTGATGTACATAGATGCTCCATTGTTTGGGGCATAAATATTTATAATTGTTATGTCCTGCTTATATATACTTCCCTTAAGAAGTATGAAATGTCTTTCTTTGTCTTTTCTGATTAACTTTGGTTTGAAGTCTACTTTATCTGAAATGAGAATGGAAACCCCTGCTTGTTTGCACAATCCATATGATTGATAATTTTTTTCCCATCCTTTCACCTTTAGCCTGTGGATGATGTCTTTGCCCATGAGGTGAGTCTCTTGAAGACAGTATATTGTTGGATCTTGCTTTTTAATCCAATCTGCCAATCTATGTCTTTTGATTGATGAGTTTAGGCCACTAACATTCAAGGTTATTATTGAAATATGATTTGTATTCCCTGTCATTTTGCTTTATTTCTGGTTTTTGATTTGTCTTAGTTTCTCATTTGGTTGAATGTCCCTCTAGTGTAGATCCTCCCTTTGCTGGTTTTCACTTTTTTTTTTTTACTTCATCCTCATGGAATATTCTGTTGAGAATGCTCTGTGGTTTAGGCTTTCTAGTTGTGAATTCTTTTAATTTTTGTTTATCATGGAATGTTTTAATTTCATCTTCAAATCTGAAACAGTTTTGCTGGATATAAAATTCTTGGTTGGCATCCATTTTCTTTCAGAGCTTGAAATATATTATTCCAGGACCTCCTAGCTTTGAGTGTCTGGGTTGAGAAATCAGTTAAGATCCGAATTGGTTTCCCCCTATACATAACTTGATTTTTTTTCTCTCACAGCCTTTAAGATTTTATCTTTATCCTCTGTGCTAGTCATTCTCATTATAATGTGTCTTGGTGTGGGTCTGCTGTAATTTTATATATTTGGGGTCCTGTAAGCCTCTTGTATTTGATTTTCCATTCCATTCTTTAGGTTTGGGAAATTTTCTGCTATTATATCATTGAAAAGATTGTGCATTCCTTTGGTTTGTATCTCTGCTCCTTCATCTATTCTGATAACTCTTAGATTTGGTCTTTTCATGTTATCCCATAATTCTTGGATGTTCTGTTCATGGTTTCTTACCATTTTCTCTGCATGTTCAACTCTACTTTCAGGATTACATATTTTGTCTTCATTGTCTGAGATTCTGTCTTCCAAGTGGTCTAGTCTGTTGGTGATGCTTTCTATTGAATTTATAATTTGGTTTACTGATTCCTTCATTTCAAAGATTTCTGCGTATTTTTTTCACAATCTCTAACTCTTTATTGAAGTGGTCTTTCACCTCCCATATTTTTTCTTTGATTTCACTCCTTATACTATCCTTTACTTCACATATCAACTTAACTATATACAATCTGAACTCCTTCTTGGACCTTTCTTCTACTGTGTTATCAGTAGCTTCTGTTGTTGAAGCACCTTGGTTTGTTTAGGGGCACTTTATTCCCTTGTTTTTTCGTGTTGTTAGTGTGTTTTACCATCTAAATGTATGGATCTAAGGCAGGTTAAATTCTACTCTGTAAACCTAAAGTGTCCCTGAAGGTTTCCAATGCTTTGCCTTTACTGGTGAGACCAATATCAGCAGCACCCAGTATACACAACATATAGCCTTAAACCTAATAGCTCCCATTAAGGTGTCTACTGCTTTCTTGCATTAACCCAAAATGATGAGTTCAATAACTATCTATAGTACAAACAGAATATTTGTTAAAACAATTTACAATTTCAAATGGTGGATGAGAGAACAGAGGTAGTGTAGTGTGCAAAATTTGCGAGGGAGAAAGAGAGAAGCTAGAAGTAAAAATTTGCAGGAAGAGTGGAAGAGGAGCTGACAGAGATTGTCTATTGGTTGGAGAAAAGCTGGAAAGAAAATCCAAGAAAATAGATAAGAGAGAGGAAGAATATGAACCAAGAGGAAAAATTAAAGACATCAGAATACAACAAAAATGCTGGGCGTGGTGGCACACACCTGTAATCCCAGCACTTGGGAGACTGAAGCAGGAGGATTGAGAGTTCAAAGCCAGCCTCAACAATGGTGAGGCACTTAGCAACTTAGTGAGACCCTGTCTCTAAATAAAATACAAAAAAAGGGCTTGGAGAAGACATTAGGGAAATGAAGGTGGGAAATGCAGTTCAGTCCTAAAATTAAGAGACCATTGTTCACCTTGGGAAGCAGAATTTTGGTGGACTAGTAAAGCCAGAAGCCAGATGGTAGGGATCAGGCCAAGAGATTGACTGACAGGAAGTGGAGGTGGGCGGAGGAGACCAGGCATCCTGCTAGTAACCCTGAATGTTCCCACTGTCTCCCATTTGCTTAATTCACTTTTCACATTAGTGCATGTAAATCAAGACAATTGTCATTTTCCCCCCATCTTAGCGAGGACCTTTTTGTGAACTCTTCATTTTATAAAAGGCCCTTTCTGTTGAAAAGGCAATTTCCAGTAAGAATGTTTTGAGTTTACCTAGTGACTAATACAGCTTTCCTCTGTAATTGCTGTCAGTGAGGAAATCCATATTCTCCTCATTTTTACTCCAAGTGTGTAGCAGTCCAGGAAGGTTTGAATTATTTTCTCTGGATTTAGTCTGTAGGAAGCCCCAGTTTATCAGAATTATCTGGACATAGGAAGACCATAGTTCTGAGTCTCTGAAGAAAAGTAAAAAAGAAAAAAAGCCACTAAACAAAACTTAAAACAATTAAATGGACAGTTGATTTATATTTGTGTTATGGTTTTGAAGGACATGTACTACTGCAGTGGCGACATCTCTTAACCATGAACTGACAGCAGGTTGGCTTCTTTGAGCTTTCTAAGGTGTGTACCCCCTCTTTCAGTCCCACAGCACCATCTGGTGGATGATCTGAGAAGCTAAACTTTTGAATTTCTAATTTTCTAACAAAAACAAAATAAGTGTTCTGTCCGAAACAAGTAGAACTACCAAAGAAGGGTCTGTTGTCCCATAAGAATCAGTTCTCATCCTTTTGTTCATGACTACCCAGTTAGGAAACCAAATGAAAATGAAAATGACAGAAGATGAATCTTTAAATCTTAATATCATGCTTAATACCAAGTAGTAGAACTGTGGGTCTGTCTGGAATCAAAATGAGATGAAAAGAATCTAGATCTGCATCTGAGATCTAGCGATCTGGAGAGCAAAGCTCAGATCTCATGGCAAAGTTATGTCACTGAAAGTCACACTCTTTTTTTTTTTTTGTTTGGTATCAGGGATTGAACCCAGGGCTGCTTAACCACTGAGCCGCATCCACTGCCCATTTTTGTATTTTATTTAGAGACAGAGTCTTTCAGACTTGCTTAGGGCCTCAATAAGATGCTGAAGCAGGCTTTGAACTTATGATCTTCTGCCTCAGCCTCCTGGACGTGCTCCACTGCACCTGGCAAAAGTCACACTCTTTAGGGGGATTAGGAATTTTTATATACTTGTCTTTCTTCCTTCCCTTTAGCTGAAGGTTGGGCAATTCTTAGCCAAGATTTTGGAGATACTGAGAAATGGCATATTTATGTGATTCAAACCCAATCCTATGCTGGTTCATGACCAATTTTATTTATTTTATTATTTATATTCATCTCTTTATTTACCTTTAAATGAATTTGAGAATAAAAATGTAAGAGAATATGTTGGTAAATGACTACCAATGATTTACCATTTTGAAGTGCTAAAATTACTTCTACAAGTTGGGTGTGTTCCCCAAAAGTAAGCTAAATGGCCATCACCTGCTGACTATTAGTATTACCAAGAGTCACTATCATCTTTCCTAAAGAGTCACAAAGAATAGATGCATTTCTTACAAGTAAATAGACTTTTTTTTGTGTGTTTTTTTCTTTTTTTATTAGAGCTTTGTGGTTATACATAATCATGATGATCAACTTTTAAAAAGACTGTTTTCACAGCGTAGTGTGTTTGTGAGTGTTAACAATGTCACTATTGAAATACTTGTGCTCTCTAAAGGTGATGAGACTGAATAGAGTATCTACACAGGGTCAGCCTATTTATCCATTGTTACTTATTTCATGTAGAGGAACATGCACCACTAGTTTATTTTTTCTGTTTAATATTCTCAAAAAGTAATATAGCAAAAAAAGGTAATACGCCAGTAACAGAGTTATCTGAAGCAATGCAGAAAATTATATTGTTAGAATCAGCCCAGGCATCAGAATCAAAAAAGTTGAGCTAGAAGTGACAGAGGATGGTCAATCTGTTTGGTTGATTCATTCTTCCTGTATGCCCACATGCATTGCCCTTGTCCTCAACGGATTTAAGCAACTATGACAATGTATGTTTATGGTGCCTTTGTCTAGTATGAGATAACTGTGTTTATCTGGGGCTGTCTCTATGTCTTCTATTCTGTACCTGTCTGCTTTGGTGCCAATACCATGCCGTTTTGTTACTATAGCCCTGTAGTATAATTTAAGCTCTGGTATTGTGATGCCTCCCATTTCACTTTTCTTCTAAAGATTGCTTTGGCTATTCTGCATCTTTTATTTTTCCAAATAAATTTCATGAGTGATTTTTTCTATTTTTATGAAGAATATCATTGGAATTTTAATAGGAATTGCATTAAATCTTTATAGTACTTTTGGTAATGTGGCCATTCTGACAATATTTAATTCTGCCTATCCAAGAACATGGGAGATCTTTCCATCTTTTTTTTTAATTAAAAAAATTTTTTTTTATTCTAAGTTGTTATGTATGACAGCAGAATGTATTACAATTCATATTACACTTATAGAGCACATTTTTACATATCTCTGGTTGCATACAAAGTGTATTCACACCATTTGTGACTTCATACATGCACTTAGGGTAATGATATCTATCTCATTCTACCATCTTTTTTTTTTTTAACCCTTTTTCCGCCCTCCCATCTCTTCCCTCCCCATTGGCCTTTCTATTGTTCCTCTAATCCTTCTATATAATTTCTGATTTTGATTTCATTTTTAATTGGATCATGAATGTATGAGATTAAAAACATAATGAATTACCTTTTTGTATGATGTAACATGAATTCTCTTGGTTCAACTGGAGGATATATCTCCAAGGGCACTTTGTAGTTCTCAGTATGTGAGCACTGGCTTGGAAAGAAAGACTATATTTCCAAAAATGACCCAAGCAATCATTTTTCACTCAATTACTATAAAAACATGCCTTACTATGGGGATTCACGGTAGATTTCACTTCATTAAAATCCAAGATAATTTCTTAAAGTAGAAATATAGATGTGATTCAGGTAAATGAATATTTATTCAACAACTATTTTTAAATCCCTTATATGTGTTTGTCAGTATGACAAGCTACTACAGGGAAAACTAAAGGGGAAGTACAAAATGGCAGTCTAAGATAGATTATTATTATTATTTTTTGGTGTAAAGGTTGTATATTTACAGGTATTCTTAACTGAGTTTTATAAGCACACATTCTCACAAAAGTGTTTTAAGAAATAATTCCTTTAAATAAAAGTCACATTAATTCTGGAATGGGAATATCTGAGATTCCTTGAGATGATTATCAATATCAGGATAAGAAACACTGTTACAGGTTCTATAATTTACTGTTTATCAGCTCTATGAGTTCTGTAAGATGGGAATGGATTGCCTTTTAATTAAATGTGATATCCTTTCCAAGACAACACAAAGCATAAAGTCATGCTTCCAAGTTAATGCCATTAAACCATTCCACAAAAACCATTCTTGCCTCAGATTTCCCTTTTAGTAATTGTTTTCAGAGTTGGTTTAAAAATTCTGAGACCCAAGATGCTTTCCCTGGTTTTTAATTTAATCTACCATGCACTCCCTTAAACTTATCACCTTTTTTCTTTCCTATTCTGAGAGCATAGCTGACTTTTTTTTATAGTATTCTTATGTATATTAACCTGACATCAAGTGTCTTCTTCATCCCTCAATTCTTCAGGCTATACAAAAGTAGTTCTTTACTCCCTCATAAGATTTACTGCCTCTATCTTTAAGTCATCCTATGACTAAGTCATTGTTATGAAACTCAGTCCAATATATTTTTATATTCAAGGCCCTAATTTTGACACCATACTCTTGCCAAGTCAAGAATGTTATTATATGTGGTGGAGAGATAAATTTATAGTCTGTAAACAAAAGCTCTTGTTTTTACATAATAGCAGCAGATTTTCTAACTCATGTAATTTTGAGATTCTGGTAGATGCCTCCACCCCTTATTTATTTTACATGTAAAATTTAGCCTCTTCCTTTTGTTGCATATGGATTTCCAGTTTTCCCAGCACCATTTGTTGAAGAGGCTATCTTTTCTCTAATGTATGTTTGGCACCTTTGTCTAATATAAGATAATTGTAATTTTGTGGGTTAGTCTTTCTCTATTCTGTACTGTTGGTCTACTGGTCTATTTTGGTGCCAATACCATACTGTTTTTGTTACTATTGCTCTGTAGTATAGTTTAAGGTCTGCTATAGTGATGCCATCTGCTTCACTCTTCTTGCTAATGATTGCTTTAGCTATTCTGGGTCTTTTATTTTTCCAGATGAATTTCATGACTGCCTTTTCTATTTCTATGAGGAATACCATTGGGATTTTGATTGGAATTGCATTAAATCTGTATAGTGCTTTTGGTAGTATGGTCATTTTGATAATATTAATTCCACCTATCCAAGAGCAATGTAGATCTTTCCATCTTCTGAGGTCTCCTTTAATTTCTTTCTTTAGTTTTCATAGTATAAGTCTTTCACCTGTCACCATGCATAAAACTTAACTCAAAGTGGATCAAGGACCTAGGAATTAAACCAGAAACCCTGCATCTAATAGAAGAAAAAGTAGGCCCTAATTTCTATCATGTCAGATTAGGCCCCAACTTCCTTAATAAGACTCCTATAGTGCAAGAACTAAAATCAAGAATCAATAAATGGGGTGGATTCAAACTAAAAAGTTTCTTTTCAGCAAAAGAAACAATCAGTGAGGTGAATAGAGAGCCTACATCATGGGAACAAATTTTTATCCCTCACACATCAGATAGAGCACTAATCTCTAGGGTATATAAAGACCTCAAAAAGCTAAACACCAAAAAAATAAATAATCCAATCAATAAATGGGCCAAGGACCTGACAAGACACTTCTCAGATGATGATATACAATCAATCTACAAATATATGAAAAAAAAAGTTCAACATCTCTGGCAATTAGAGAAATGCCAATTAAAACTACTCTAAGATTTCACCTCTCTCCAGTCAGAATGCCAGCTATTAAGAATACAGACAACAATAAATGTTGGCGAGGATGTGGGGAGAAAGGCACACGCATACATTGCTAGTGGGATTCCGAATTGGTGCAGCCAATATGGAAAGCAGAATGGAAATTCCTTGGAAAACTGGGAATGGAACCACCATTTGACCCAGCTATCCCTCTCCTCAGTCTATACCCAAACAACTTAAAAACAGCATACTACAAGGACACAGCCACATCAGTGTTTATAGCAGCACAATTCACAATAGCTAAACTGTGGAACCAACCTAGATGCCCTTCAGTATATGAATGGATAAAGAAAATGTGGTATATATACACAATGGAATATTATTCAGCAATAAAAGAGAATAAAATCATGGCGTTTGCAGGTAAATGAGTGGAGCTGAAGAATATAATGCTAAGTGAAGTTAGCCAATATAAAAAAAAACCAAATTCCAAATGTCTTCTCTGATATAAGGAAACTGATTCATAGTGGGGTAGGGAGGGCGGGACAAGGGAGAAATAGACAACTCTAGATAGGGCAGAGGGGTGGGAGGGGAATGGTGGGGCAGGGGGTTAGAAATGATGGTGGAACGAGATGGGCATCATTATCCAAAGTACATGTATGAAGACATGAATGGAGTGAATATACTTTGTGTACAACCAGAGATATGAAAAATTATGCCCTATATGTGTAGTATGAATTGTAATGCATTCTGCTGTTGTAAGTAACAAATTAGAATTTAAAAAATTAGCATCTTCCCAGTAAAAGCTTCTCAGAAAGGTATCCAAGAAAAGCTTTAATATCTTCTGGTAATGACAGCCTCACCAAATTTTGATTTTAATGCTTATTAGAGATAATTCATTGGTGGGATTTTAAAGATAGTGATGGTTGTACTTACCTCTGCTTTATAATAATAGCAATGCCAGAGCAAAAGGGGTAACTAGAGAAAGGGATATTCCAAAGCCCCTATCTTCACCAACAACTCCTCCCCCATGTTTAGAATAGGTTTGGAAAGTTATCTTTTTTTAATCTTCTGTAACGTGCGATACAAACATGAGACCTAAAACTCCATCTCCTTGTCAGGTACTATGTTAAGCATCTCCTGCATTGAATTCAAGAGATAGTATAAGTATTTGTTGTATCATTAATCATGACAGTCTATTTTGATTAAAATGTGGGCCCAAAATACCTGCCTTGGAACCAAAATTTGTGTTTGGAGATTTTTAGATATAAAATTGAATATGATTTTCTCACTGATTCATATGAAATATGAATTATTATTTCTCTCTGAAGAGAGCCGTAAACCTATTGGGGCCTTTTGTTCAATTACCAATTAATATTCTGGAAGTATTTTAACTATATAATCTTAACTGATTGGAAATTTATTATATATTTTTTTTGTATCTTTTCTCACAGCCTGCCACATATTAGAATGTCGCAGTGGAATGGCCCAAGATGTCATAAGTACCATTGGGCAGGCTTTTGAACTCCGGTTTAAACAGTACTTGAAAAATCCTTCTTTGAATACTTCTTGTGAAAGGTCAGCCAAGAGTTCTGTAATTATTTGACTTGTTTTCTATTTTAAAAATTAATATATTTTAAAATTGACTAAGGAAATTAGTAATTATTTTCTTATAATTAGGTACAGTTTCAGTACAAGATTATAGTGAGGGCTGGGTTGTGGCTCAGCGGCAGAGTGCTCGCCTCGCACATGTGCGGCCCGGGTTCGATCCTCAGCACCATGTAAACATAAAATGCATTGCATTGTGTACAACTAAAGTAAATAAATAAATATTAAAAAAAAAGATTATAGTGACATTTTATATTTTCTTCCATTCATATTTATACAGATATCTCCTCTTGTTTTGTAATAAGATTACAGGAGACACTAAAAGTAAGAAAGAATCAGCCCTGTTTCTCTAGTGTTAACAGAAAGCTATGAATTACATATAGTTACAAAATAATAAACATCAACAAGTTTTTTAGATTTTTTTAGCCCCAGATCTCTTATGTATCAGTAAAAATAAAAAATGAACCAAGAACAAAATAATAAGAAGAATCAAATGTCTACTGTAGAAATTCTTGTTTGCTAGTTTGCAGTATAAATAGATCAGCTTTCACTAAATTGTGGCAGAGGGTGGAACATGACATGACATAATGATCTGGTTGTATTATCTGAAGCACAGAAAGTTCAGAATGAAAGCTGAACCCTTTTAGGCTTCTTAGACTCCACCATGTATGGAATGTAGCAAAACCTCTGGCTTGCAGAGTTCATGCCTGAGATATGAAATTCTTAGGTACTTTAAAATGCATTTCTACCCCTAATTCATCATTTTTAAAAATATCTACAAACAGTAGGTTTGGAGATCTCCCTTAATGAGGTAGTCTAGGGTAGCATATGAGAACCATTACCAGAAGCCTTGATGCTGAGTTTTTCCAGAATAGCCCCTTTGGTCTTAGTACTATCATTTTTTTTTAATGTGTAATGAACTCAACAAAGCTATGTGAATTGTCAGTAGAATCTTCTCATTCTAAAAAATCTTGATTTATTCTTTTTTATAACAAAAAAACTTATATATAATTTTGTTTATTCTTTACCCTGTTTTGGTTTTAAAACCAATTGCATGTTTATATAAATGTACCCATTTGCTACATACGTTTCTAATATTTCCTTATGAATCCCATGTATTTGTATGGATCTGTGCAGACAAGATAGCTAGCCATAGTGTTCTTAATTTTTTCCATCTTAGTTTAATAAACTGGGCCAGGCCTTCTTCCTAAAGAACAATATCTAAATTTTCCTTGAGCAAAACATTTCCAAAATGTAATGATTGAAGCCTGCAGGAGATACCCAGGAAGCCTTTGAATTTTATGACAAAAATGCCTTATATTTAGGGAGTTCATTATTAATTGCTGCTATTATTATTTTCATCATTAGTTATCCCTGAGGGAGACACAAAGCATCACCTGTGGCACTTTTTTTTTTTTTTTTTTTTTTTTGCTTACTCCACTTTAATTGTCTATAAAAACTAAACAACTCAACCATCTGGTTGCTTCCATCCAGATGTTTGCTATCACATAAGCACAGCTATACACTTAAAACACAATGCAAAGACTTTCAGGATGATTTGCTTTGTTCTAATCCCTTTGCATCCTTTACAGCACTTGAATTCCTGTCCAATCTCATAGGGATTCTTTTTTTTTTTTTTTCTTTTTTTTTCTTTACAGTGAGGAGGTGCATATTGATGGTCTTTCGGAGGGGAGAGATCATGAATACTACAATGAAATCCCAGGGAAGCAGCCACCTGCAGGTGGCGTTTCAGATGTGCGGATCAAAGTTCAAACTACAGAACAAATGACTTACTGCCCAATACGCTGTGAAAAGTTATGCTATTTAGTAAGTAATGTTTTATTGTTACTGGAACCAGCAGTGTAACTCTGTCCCTATCACTAGAGCATTTCATTTGAGGGTTTCCTAATGCCAATTTAGGGAAAGTCTCATCTTTTTCAAATCATTGGTGGGAGAGTGAATCACAGTCAGAGCTTGTACCAGATCATTTTTATTCCCAGTCCCCCAACCACAGCCTTAGCAGTTGGTCTCATATCTCACTTCACTGGGAAGACCAGGCCATCCAACATGTTATCCTCAAGTCTTCCTGTGTTCTCTTTGCTTCTCTTTCTTAGTAACTGTCTCTAAAGCGAATTTTCCCCTTCTGCTCCTGATCCAAATCCCTTGAATCTACCCTTGGCCTGACCATTAATTTCTGTCTCAGTATTTATTCTCTGTCAGTTCTTTCTCTTCTGCCTGCAAATAAACGTGGACTCCTACAATTCAACTAATAATGTCCTACCTCTTTTTTACCTTTCTTTCACTCACAAACTTCTGAAAAGCATTGTCTCTGTCTTTGCTTTCCTATCTGCATTATACTATTAGGATTTGAACTCTGCTTGACAACTTGATAGAAATTACTTTTACAATGCTAATCTGCTTTAATTTTAAATCTGTTTTCCTCATCTGTATTTTGCATCTGTCTACAGCATTTGATGCCTATTGGCTACCTCTTCTTTTTTGAGATCTTTTATCTTAGTTTCCAAAATACTTCCATCTTGTCATTTTCTTCCCACATTTCTAGTTACTGCCTGTCTACCCGTCTGCCCGCCTGCCTGCCTGCCTGCCTGTCCACCTTCCTTTCTCCAACATTTTACTATGAGTATTTTCAAATGTACAGAAAAGTTAAAGGAAATATACAGTGAACACTCACACAGTCAACATCTGGATTCTACAATTAACATTTTACTGTATTTGCTTTATCACACGTGGCCGTTTATCATTCATTGATCCATCTTATTATGAACACGTTTTAAAGCAAATTGCATCTTCTTTTTATCTCTTATTTTCTTCCATCTTCTCTCCTGAAAACCCAAGTTCCACCTTTCCACAATGTAAGCACTCTTTGAGGCTCTGCCCTTAGTTCTCATCTCACCTCTAGCAGGCCACCTGTGCACATAATTCCTCCACCTTCTGTTTTCAGCCCTTATTCACCTCTCCAGCTGTAATGCCGTGCTGTATTACCAAGCTTATTTATGTCAGTTGAATTTGGAATTTTCTCCTCAACTTCAAACTCAATTCATGCACTGATTTATTCACATTTATTGTGGCATTGCCACTTTTTCGTGAATCCATTGTCTTTTGTTTTTATCACATTTTTGGTTCCATGTTGAAGACCAGATTACTACCATGAAAATATCTTTTGATCTACCCAAACTTTTTTATTCCTGTTGTCCTTTTAAATTCTTGTCCTCTCTTGCCTAGATGGTTCTGAAAGCTCCTTTCCAATCTCCAGACTCATTCCTCAAACCCTCCTGTACAGTATTGCCAGATAAATCTTTCTTTTCTTTCTTTCTTTTTTTTTTTTTTTGGTGCTGGGGATCGAATCCAGGGCCTTGTGCATGCAAAGCAAGCACTCTACCAACTGAGCTATATTCCCAGCCCAAATATTTTTTTTCTTTTTAATATTTTTCAGTTGTAGATGGACACAATATATATATATTTTTTATGTGATGCTGAAGATTGAACCCAGTGCTTCACGCATGTGAGGCAAGCGCTCTACCACTGAGCCACAACCCTAGCCCTCAAGATAAATCTTTATAAACCATAGATATTACCCTTCTCAAAGACGTCAGTTGATCCCCATTCCATTGCTGAAGGCATCTACATGTATAAGAATGATTGAAGTCCTTTTATTGGGTAAGAGTTTTAAGAATGAGAAGTGTGGACCTGGGATTGTGGCTCAGCGGGAGAGCACTCGCCTAGCACCTGCGCGGCCGGGGTTTGATCCTTAGCACCACGTACAAATGAACACGTTGTGTTCAACAAAAGCAAATAAATAAATATTAAAAAAAAAAAAAAAAGAATGAGAAGTGTGCTTAATACAAACCTCGGTAGAATAGAGTTCTTGTCTGTCAACTCTGTTAGGTGGAAGTTGGGTTCATGGCCCATGTTTATACAAATGTCCTGAAAGTAACTTTGTGTTTGAGACTTTAAGTCCTAGAATGTGAACTCCCAAGCACAAAAGGGAACACAGAGGACACAGGAAATGTCAATCTTTATGATCCCCTCTACATAATCAGAACCACCTCTCTAACTCTAAAGCAATACTATGAAAAGAGTATGCTCTCCCCATCCAGAATCTCAGTTTCTGACCTGTCATTTCTTGTGTCAGAAAGTGAAGTTACCTATTATATTCTCCTGGGAGTATTATAAGTATTTTTTCTTTTTAAAATTTATGCATGTATATATAAATGTTTCACCATTTAAATATACCAATAAAAATGTGGAAAGAAGAGAAAAAAAGAAAAAGAGAAAAAAATAATGTTTCATAATTTGGTTTTCATTCAGCCTGGAAACTCCAAGTGCAGCAGTGTGTATGAGAACTGTCTGGAACAAAGCAGGGCAATAGGTAGGTACAGTGCCTTTCCCCATCTGCTACCTCCTGATCCCTTTAAGTCATATGAATGTGTGTGGTCCTTGCTCTTAAAATCTTTATGGAAAAGTCATGTATATATAACTAAACACAAAATCCTTTTGCTGCAGTCTTCCCAGAGAGGTCCAGAATGCACAGGTATATCACTAGAAAGGCTCATGGTTCCCTTTTGCTCTTGTGTGATCCACCATGCTGATGATTTTGTAATATGGGGGTCTATCACTTCTCTGACATTGTGAAAACTCATTTTCTGGAAAGGTGCTATCTCTTCTCAAAACTCAAGGGATTTTCACTTCAAAGATCAGACATAAGCTAATATTATGAAAACTTATGCCTGTCAAATCCATTAGGATTAAGATAAAACCTTTATTCCAGGAAACAAAAGGATACTTGAAATGTGAGAGTACCAATTAGGGGTCCATCTGCTCCATATTTACCAGGGTACTACATGTTTTGTTTTATCTATCTATCTATCTATCTATCTATCTATCTATCTATTTTTAGGGTACAACATGTTTTATCTCTGTGTGTGATCATTAATGTTGGCAAGACTTGTCCACAATGCAAACAGGACATCAGCTGTCAGATTGGAAATACATTTTCATAAAACAAGTTATATTGCCAGTTAGTCCTTTCATTCTTTAAGTTGTATAAAATATTTATATGGGAAGGAAAATTTTGCAGCTTTAAAGGGGGAGATGACTGAATGGTATAAATAATGCAGTGGAGTAAAGAGTTGGATAACCACATTAAAAGACTCAATAATAGGAACTTGGCATCTATAAAGTAGTTACTTCAAGGATCCTTTTATATTTCTTATGCAATTATACCAATGCAACCTATTAATTTTATTATTTTTACATAGTAGAGGGACATATGAGGATTTATTATTTCTAGCTTAACTGATTATCACCCTCTTCCATCCTGAAAAAAAAAAAAGGAATAGTAAGCTAAGGCAATATTTTAACTTATTTAAAAACATGACTCCTGATTAAAATTTCATGGCATTCTTCAAGATTACTTAAAACTCCAAACAAGTTCTTAATAATATGACTAATCAAGCTAAAATAATTATAAGTATGAATGTCTTTTAAAAATTATGCTAAAATCTGTAATTCCTCCTACCATCTTTCTTTTCCTTTACCCAGGAAATTCTTAACCCAAGGATTTAACAGTCTGGTACATACCATGGATGCCCTGTAATATTGTAAACATCTCCCAGTGCTGAGCTCCCTTGAAAATACTTCTGTGTCCTTTATTTTTTTTAATCTTATTCATATATTCTTCACTTATTCAGCAGTTCATTCAGTGATATTTATTGAAGGCCTCTCATGGACCAAGCACTGTGCTAGTTGCTAGGGATAGACATGACTAGCACTCATGTACTTTGCAGTTTAGTCAGAAAGACACACATGAACAGATGCTAACAAATGTAATGAATGTCTCAAAGCCCAAGATGATATGAGAACAAATAGTAGGGAAACCTAATTTAATCTAGGGAGCTACAAAATGTCTTCCTAAGGAAGTGACAGCAAAATCAAGATCTGAGGGATGAGTAGGAATTATCCAGGTACAGTGGAGAAGATAGGGAAAGAAAGGGAGGGAGAGAAGAAGACAAAGATGAGGGAGAGACAGAAAGAATAAGAATGGATAAGTTTCAGAACTAAGTATGCCAGCAGCCAGACTGTGGGCAGAAAGAGCACAGGGCAGAGAAAAGAAATGAGTCTTGAACCTGCAACAAAGTCCTAAGGAACACCAGAATTTTTACCCCTGCCCAGATACTTCCCTTTCTAGCTTGTTTCCCTCCTCTCCATTAAATAGTCATCATGATCATGTCTTACATCCTCAGTCACCCAGCTTCTGAAGAGAACTCATTGAATGAAAATTATCAACTTCTAGAATTAGTACAATATTGTAAATCACAATACAACTATTGGAGGAAAGCGGCATGTTTCCCTCCCATCCCCCTTCTCCTCCTCCCTCATTCTCCTTCTCTTCCTGTTCTTCCTTTTCTTCTTCTTCTCCTTCTGCTCCTCCTTCTCCCCTTCTCCCAAGAGCTCTCATCTTGATTTTTATTTTTTACATTTTATTCTTCCTCCAAAAGAATAAATTTATGAAGGGATTAATGGATATGGAGGCATCATTTTAACCTTATTCAAGATTTTTCTTTTTGTAAGTAAAGCCTTGTCATAGAATCCAATTGATTGTTTCTGATTATCTTGGTTTTATTTCTTCCTTAAACCAATAGTGTAACTTCTTATTCATATGTGGCGTTTATATGCCCTAAGCCACCATAGCAGATCCAAATGCACAAATAGTCTTCATAATAACAGTTTGTTTAGACCTAGGATGTTTTTCCATAGAAATAATTTTAGCAATGACACCTAACTCTTACCAAGTACACTACATTATATTATTTTGGTTTGCTTAAACTGGAGCATAAATGTGTATTTCATTATGAAAAATACAGTTAAAATTCTGTTACATACTGCCTTTCATCATGGTGGCTCTATGATAATGATTAATAGAACCCTGAAGAATCTTGGGGAAATGAGAGATGGTGTTTGTTATTGAAAAAAGTCCTCCACTAGATATTTTCTTCCACTATTAGTCCCTGAACTACAACATTGTTTTTGATGGGGAATCATAATACTAGAAAGCCATCTTGCCAAATCTTAACCACTAGCTGGGTGCAGTGACACATACCTGTAATCCCAACAATTTGGGAGGCTGAGACAGAGGATCCCAAATTTGAGGCCTGCCTCAGCAATTTAGTAAGTTCCTGAGCAACAAGACCCTGTGTGAAAACAAAGCAAAGCAAAACAAAACAAAATGAACTGGGGATGTGGCTCAGTGGTAAGTGCCTCTGGGTTCAATCACTGGTATCAAAAACAAAAACAAAATCTTGGCCACTAAAATCATAGTGGGATACAGGAATTCCACCCATGCTCCAGAAGCTCCAAGAAAGGTCCCTTCTATTGTGACAAAAAGCGGTTTCCTACTGTAATGTCCTTTCATCCCTGATAACCATAACTCAGGAGTTCATATCTCAGGACCTTTCTGTGACTACTGGGCATATGTTTAAAAAGTGATCTGAAATTCTTGACTAACGAGCAAATTAGCCAGTTGCCAGAAAAGCAAATATATAGCTTTTATGGCATTTTCCAGAGCTGCATATGTAAGCATTTGAGAGACACCTATATAAATATTTTCAATAAGGTTTGGCTTTTTCCTCCCAAGACATTTATTTATTCAAATATTGACTTAAAACTTGAATTCTGGGAATATTATAAATATTGCAATAGGTTGTTGAAGGATTTAATTGTACTTGTTGTAAACACAGAAATAATCTCTATCCTTAGCACTAAATTTTTTCCTCATGGAAAAAATAATTAGCAAAGTATGATAATGTTTCCCAGATCTTCAAGTTAAAGTGGAAATGTTGATAATTTAAATCAAAATGGTGTTAAAGTTCCATAAACCCTAAGGGCTTACACTTGAAATTTTTATTACAGTATATATACTGTGTATATATTTATTTTCTGCCACAAATCTTCTCTTAGGCAGGTTGGATAGGTTCTCAGAGTAATATTTGGCACAGAGAACTTTTGAAATGCAGAATGGCTGGCATATGTGACTAAGCTCTCATCAACCACACACTTTAGCCTAGAATGATGTTAAATTTGGGTACTGGGTGTGGTGCCTGTTTTTTTTTTTTTTTTTTTTTTTTCATTTAAGACAACATTGCCAACTTCAGTATGATGTTGCATTTGTTAAAAAAAAAAAAAAAAGCAACGGTAGTTTTCAGGAGAGACTGGATACAGACATCGAGGCTTCTGTGTAATCCTTCTGGATGGTAAATTTGATGTGGTCAGCTCAGGCTAATGCTTTGGAAAGAAGCAAATGAGGTAGAACCCTGTGCTAAAGGTTGATTCAGGATCCTCAGAACATGATGGGGTCAAATATGCTAAGATGGGAAAACTGGATAGATATTCAGTCATTTGTTCGTTCAGCTGACATTATTCTTCTGAGTAATAGCTCCACAACAGGTACTGAAGATGCAGGACCTACTTAAAAAAAAAAATGTGTTCTAGTCTTTCTTCTTTAGGACTCAATGAATTTGTGACCTGAAGGGGAAAGTCAGACAAGTTAGCAGATAAAATGTATTATGGAGTGGCATCTAACCCAACTTGAAGGAAGAAAGAACTCAGGGGAAGGCTTTCTGAAGTTTCAGGTTTTAGATAGTTTCAGGGCAGAGTTGTACAGGACAAACAGGAGTTAAAGAATGGGGAGGGATATTGCAGTAAGAGATAAGTATCATGCACAGGGGCTTAGCATCTTTGAATAAATAAACAGCTGAGCATTATGATAACTATTTATTGATTGCCTACCAAAAGGCAAACTCTATGTTCAGTGTCTCACTAACATTAGTTCATTTAATCCTCATGACTCTAGTTTAAATATATGAAAACTGAGTCTTGGAAGGGTTGTGGGGGGTGTGGGGGTGGGGGTGGGGTTAATTAGCTTGCTCCAGGCCACATAGTAAGAGATACCACAGGGATGTGAAACAGGTTCATATGAATTTAGAAGCAGACCTCTTAATCACTTGCAAACACTTTTGGTCATATTCTAATTTTAGTAAATTTTTATGAGCAGCAACTCCTAAATAAATGATTATTCAATAATTTGTTATAAATACATATACCAGTATATTATGTAGACATTATAAAGCACACAAATATAGAATAGTTTGAAGTTGGAATTGATGATAAACTTTTTTTAACAGTCTTGCTAATCAGAACGGCTGGATGCTATCATTAGATAATTTCTTGAGACCCAGTATGCATTTAGAGCATTTTCTGATAAAGAAAATATATGTAGATCTTCATTTTAAATCTTGGTGATTTTAACTTTTGGGGGCCAAAGTTCTCACCTAATTATATTATTATTATTCATAAGCTCATAATGCAACTAAGAAGGAGTTCATACTAAGAGTAAAAAGAATGATTTTCAATCCTTGATTTCTTGGCAGTGATCTTTTAGTCACTTTCCATTTGTGAAAGTAAATTTAGTTTAAAGTAGATAATATAACTTACAAATCCACTTAATCAAGCAAATGGAAACTAATATGTTGCAAAATACACAAGCAAAAAAGGTGCTCTGTTGATCCTGCTCCCTGCAGAAACCCCACTCCTCTCTCAGGATATACTATGCATGAATTTTACCACTTGACCAGATGACATGAAACAGCTGACAAACAGAAAAGGAGTAAAAGAGGAGCAGGTAGTAAGAATGTAGTCTTCTGGCTGGGCTTGCCATATTTGGTGTACTCTTAAGTTTCTATACTATGAGTTAGCAGAATCATAGCACTTAATTCACCATGAGGTATGGTCCACTATGAGATAGATCTGTTGTAGGGGACAGATGAGACAAGGCACTGAAGATAGTAGGAAACAGGTTTATTTGGCTGCAGCCAGGTTCAGAGGGTACAGCTTTCATTGTACACAATCAATCCCATGATAGTTTCAGAACTTTATGCCCAGCATATAAGGGGAGGGCCTCAGAAGTTCACAGTCAGCAGAAGTTCACATAAAAGCAGCTTTTTATTTCACTGTTTTGGGCAAGTTAACCCTTCAAGGACAACACCTGTGAAGGGGAAGAGCTTCTTCTCCCCTTTCTTTCCTCTCATTGCCAGCTGTTACCATGGAGCCCATTGGTAACTTTTCTTATCTTAGAAATGTAGACATCTCTGTGAAGCTCTAGCTCAAGGCCAGAGGCCTTGCTAAAGGATTTGTCTTTTTATTATCACATTTTGCATTTGCAGACACACTTTTACCAACTACTATACTGGATAAATGTTTGTGAAAAACTAGTAAAGGGGCATTCAGCACCTGGAGTGCTGATTTCTCCCAGGCCACTGGCCAAGTAAAATAGATCAACAGGAAAGTGGGAAATTTACCTACATTGAACTCTTTTGTAGAGGCTTTTCTTCCTAAAATCAATTATGGTGAAGATTTCTGGAGAAGCTTAGTTAAGATTTTCTGTGGAGGAGGGGGTGCCACTACAGATCCTCAGAGGAGTTTAATGATTGAAGCAATAAAGGACTAATGCTGTTTTTTGGCAGGACAACGGAATGTCACTACTTCATGTGCACCTCATGGTATACTTGCTTAAACAGAAAATCAAAATATTCTGTCCTGGCATTCTTAGGAAAGAACTATCTGGATGCTATAGAGTACTTCATACCATCAGGTAGTGCTAATGTCCATGAATTCAGTATTATATGCCAGGTATGTGCAGGGTGACAGCTGTGAACAAAGCAGACATCACCCCTGTTTTCATGGATCATATGGTTGAGATACGTACAGAACTTCAACAAATAATAACAAACAAAAAATGAATTATTCTTGTGGTATGGGCTTCAGTGGTTAAGTACTAACTACTAGGAAGGAAGAGATCTAGTCTAGTTTGAAGGGTCAGTGAAGGCTCTCCTGAAGAAAGGAGTTTAAACTGACATCGAAGGATAAGAGTGATGGATAAGGGGAGAGAAGAGCATGTGAATCAGAGAGGAGTCGCCTTACTATGGAGACCATACTGCAAGGCCAGTGTGACCCCAGGAAGACACCTGGAAGGAGAGAGGAAGAAGGGGAACCAGGTACAATAAAACAGGGCTTACAGCTTGTCAAGGAGTGTGGGAAGCAATTGGAAGGTTTTTAAACTGAGAAATGTGACTAGATTTGTAGTTTAAAACATAATTTTGGGCACAATGTATAGAAGAGAGTGAATGGGGAGAGAATGGCTTAAGAGGGAAGGAGGAGATAACCTGAGGGTAGAGTCCTTTCCATTGAATAACAGAATGAAATATTGCAACTGGCGCAAGGCTGAGGTCGGCAAGAGAAAGCTTTGAGAGTAGACAGACACCAAACTTCCCATGCTTCAGAATTTTAATTTATTCATTTATTTATTATTTTAAAAATATACTTAGTTTACAAGAAGTAAGAATTTTGAATTAAGTAATGAAGCATTTGAAAAGGAGTTTAACAAATAGATATTCAGATTTCATATAATATGGGTGTTTTCCTGATTCCTGTGCTACTACTCCGAGCCAAACCATGGATTGGAACTGTTTTTTCTCCAGCCATTCCTCTTTAGAATCTTTCTGCTTGTCTCTGATCTGCTGTGGGGGCAATGAGTCAGCTGAGGGACAGAGCAGAGAAGGAAAGGAAGGCCAAAGAATAAGTGTCTTTTCCTTGAAGATTGGTGCATGTCTTGATTTTAGGGGTGAGACCCTAAAAATCAGTGTTCAGTTTTTGTTTAGAGTAGGCATAACTTAACAGCTTCCTATTACTTCTCTACTTAAACATGATTTACTGTTACCAAACAAAAATATAATGAATTGATCACTGCTAATCACTACAGGTAATGCCCATGAGAGAGGGGTGCAGTGTCAACAAGATGCCTTGTTAATGAAGCACACATGTCGAGTGGACCTCTTTGATGACCCCTGCTACATCAATACACAGGCTCTTCAAAATACATTGGGCTCTGCTAGGAATCAAAACTCAGCTCAGCCACTGGGGAGTTCATGGAACTATGGAAGTAAGTATCTACTCATTGTCTGTGTTAGCTTCCTGGGGACCGTACTAATGAATTACAAAATGTATATCTCAAAACAAGAGAACTTTCTTCTCTCACAGTTATGGTGCCCAGAATTCAGGTCTTGTATGCTGAACTGTGAAGTATTCTCTTCCCTATATGGACCTGATTAAAGACCTTGCCCAGTTTGCTCCTATTGGTTACCCTATTTTACCTGATCAGAATACTGTCCAATTTCCCCCCATTGATTACTTTAGAATACTGTCTACTTTATCCCCATTGGTTATTTTAGAATACCAAACCTGTTGAGGGAGTTGCTATGGGTGATTAAGTCCTCAGTGGTGGGAGTTGTCAAGGTAATGGAACTCATTTCCCTGTCTTGTCCTCCAGTGGCATTTTTCTTATACCCTGCTTCTGCCATCTTGGTGTCCCTGAACTCCTGCTTAACATTTCCCCTTGAGAGATATGATCTCAAAATTCATTTTGGGTGGCTGAGGGGCTGAAGATCTCATCTTCTTTTTTTTTAATGCAGTAATTATCTTTATTAAAATATAAGAAAAGATAGAAAAAAATTTTTCAAAAATATAGCTATAAAGAGTAGAACTCATTATTTGACTGTTTTGAAGATAAATTTACTATTTATAAATTTATTCCATTTGTCCCTTTTGGAAATTGTTTAATAATAATAATATGTAAGTTTATGGATCTTTTGTAAAAATTTTTATTATTCTAATTTGTTATACATGTTTGCAGAGTTCATTTCATATTACATATAAAGAGCACAATTTTTTTAAGTTGCTGGTTTTATATAAAGATTCTTACAACAATTGTGTCTTCATACATGTATTTAGGGTAATGATGGATAACTCATTCTACCATTATTCCTATCCCCTTGCCTCCTTCTCTCCCTCCCCCCTCTTTGTTCTATTTAAAGTTCTTTCATTTCTCTCATCCCCACTCCCTTGCCTTTATAAGTTAGTATCTTCATATTAAAGAGATCATTCGACCTTTGGTTTTTGGGGATTTGCTAACTTCACTTAGCATTATTTTCTCCAACTCCATACATTTACCTGCAAATGCCATGATTTTATTTTCTTTTAGTTCTGAGTAGTGTTCCATTGTGTATATATACCAAAGGCACACTCTTACATTGCTGGTGGAACTACAAATTGGTGAAGCCAATCTGGAAAGTATTATGGAGATTCCTAGGAAAACTTGGAATGGAACCACCATTTGACCTAGCTATCCCACTCCTTGGTCTATTCCCAAAGGGCTTAAAAACAGCTTACCACAGGGACACAGCCACATCAATGTTATAGCAGCACAATTCACAATAGCTAGATTGTGGAACCAACCCTGATGCCCATCAGCAGATGAAAGGTCTCATCTTCTTATAGCTGCTTCGGGCTGACAGTGGACTGTCGTTCCTCTCTATTTGGGATTCACAGAACTCTTGCCCTATCTGGTCAAAAGGAGACATTGGAATGCCTGGGTCCATTTGTGGGATCAGTTTGTAGCCTTGTTGTACCACCAGCTGGAGTTCAATTGCCTTTAAGTGAGAAGAGAGAAGACTTGTTAATAGATTTTATGGGTGAGACCCTAAAAATCAGGGTCCAAACAACAAAATCAAAAGGAGTATTAAAAGGGGTCCTGCCGAGGATAGTAACCAAGACATCCAGTTCTACAATTTTGACTATGACTTTGACAATTGCTTTCAAATTCTGGAGTCTTGGTATGTTAATTTCTTTGCTGCATCCATAACTATCTCAGATTGGTTTGCATAAAAACAACATTCTTCCTCCAAGAAGAGACATAATCCCCCTTTCTCAGCAGTTAACAAATCTAGTCCCATTCTGTTTTGGAGAGTGACTGCTGCTAATGAATCTATCTGATTTTGAAGGGAATTATGCTTTTCACTATTTCGTCTAGACCACAGGAAAGATCTTCTTTAGAAAACCTCTGAAAATAGAAAAGGGAGGTGGTTAGCCCCTCTACCCCTGTGCCAGCTAGCTGCTGGCAATTCTTAATGTTCCTTGACTTGGAGGCACTTTATTCTAATTTCTGCTTTGGTTTTCACATGGCCTTTTCCTGTGTCTCTGTGTCTCAGATCTTTCCTTTCTTTTAGACAACAGTCACTAGATTTAGAGTGAGACAAGATGATTGTGTGAAATAAGATCAGCTCATCTTAGGATCCTGGATTTAATTATATCTTCAAAGATCCATTTGCCAAATTAGGTCATATTCATAGGCATCAAGGGTTAGGATTTGAAATTATCTTTTGGAAGCCACTATCTAACTCATTATACTGTCTCTTGTTTTAAAGAAGACTATTTCCTCAACTTCATTTTTAGGGGGTTGTAAAGATTTTTTCTTTACTTAAGTTTCTCCCCATGGTTAATAATAGATTAGAACTTTATGGAAAATTTTTGGGTTTCAAGGTTTGGGCACATTAGTTTTGAATATTCTTTCAAATACTTTGAATTTATTCTCATTTTTTGGTTTCTGTAGTGTGTTTTTGCTGAGAGAAGGGTTGTCAAAACTAGAAGATAATTTTAAACTTGTTTATTTGCACGAGGTTCAATGGACACCATTTATGGTCTGCTTAGTGATGCCATTTATTTTATTTAAAAAATTGATAAGTCATCTCTATAGCACTAAAATGAGATGGCTCCTTTCTTCAACCATATACTGTAAGTAAAATGTAATAAGACAAATATCATTTTGCTGTCAAATTGCTACCAGGAGCAAATGCATAAACAGGAACATAAATAAATAAAAGCAAAATAAACCAGACACCTACAATCAACTGAAAAATAAACAAAAAATGTTTTTCATAAAATATTGAAGCTTGTTGGTTTTAGAGATTGGCTTGATGTCAATTTTGGTTTGCTCCAAAACTGGAGAACCTGTCCCTGAGAAAGTCCTTTCACTAACCCAGGAAGTATCTCCAGAACTGCCAAAAGCAAATTTCCAGCTAGCGTGGCTGTAATGGCAAGACAAAATTTAAAAGGAGATTTTGTTGAGCCTGAACTTCAACAGACTACCTTAACTCTCTAGACAAAGAGAGTTCTTATCGCCAGCCAGGTGGCAAGCAGTTTGTTTTCTTGCGAACTTTCTTAGATCACTTTTGTCACCCAAACTAACCAAGTAGGGTTCTCTGGAAGCAGACACTAAGATGGTACTTGGCATGAAGGGTTTTTATGGGGATCAATATCAGAAAGCAAAGGGGATAAAGAGAAGCTGGGCAGAGGGGGAAGTAGAACTGTAGAAGTAAAGGTATAATAAAGCCTTGGCCAACCCCACAGAGAGCCTATGTGTTTTGTCAGAATTCTTTTACATTGAGCCTATATGGCTGGGACTTTATAACCCCATGTATCTCAGTCTGGATGTGTACCACTCTAAGGAAGATAAGCCTTGGGGCTGCTGAGGTGGACCCTGGAGGGCTGCTCAGCTGGAAGCTGACTTCTACATGGGATGCAATTGGTCCTTCCTTGAAGGGGAATCTGGGCAGTGTATCTCTGTCCACCACAGAGGGCATCTTGTGAGATGAATGATGGGAAGTGAAATGAATTCAGATTTCTATAGTAAGCTCATTCAATTGTCCTATGTGTAATATCCTGGGTGGATAAGATAATATTTGTTATAGGGTTGGTTTTAAAAGTAGCTTGATAGGTTTTAGAGACAGAACATATCAGAAAACTTATTTAGTGGGTTGTCCAAATTAGGTGATCTTGGGTATTCTTTAATTCACAACTCTAGTTTCTTTATAATTGAGTCTTTCATATTAAAAATATTTATAATTCAAGCAAAGAAATTTTCTCTTGTCATAGATAATTCAATAATATGAAAAGGCAGAATTCAAAACAAAATTTCTACCAATAGTCAAAAATAAATAAGGCATTCCTTGTCTGAAATTGCAATGTCAAGGTGTATTTTTCCTGAATCTAGCTTCTTTTTCACCTTTTCTCACTCTCCCTACGTTAGTAGCAGTATGTTTAATAATCTAGACCTCCAGTACTTTCTTGTTCTTTGTTTCCTATTAGAATGTAATAGGGCTTCTTGTTGCTCCCTTGAGGTAAATTTCAGTCTTCCATGACTCCTTCCAAAAAAATTAAATCCAACTCCAAAAGCATCAATAAAGTTGATTTAAGACAATTTTATGAGAAGATGGAATGAGGTAACTTTATGCATATTTTCTATAAAATGATATAAATTAATCTTTAATCTTTTTCCCACAATGTTTCTTCCTATTTCCTTCCTTATTTCCTGAAATCCTCTTTAGCTTCTTTAGGCATATTTAGCTTCTTTTATTCAGACAAAAGCTTACTGGTCTATGAAGAATTAAAAACAAAAACAAATAAAAATCCATAGTTTTGAACCTGTTATTGTTCATGCATTCTCTCAGGGCTCTTCAACTCATCCTGTCACACTACCAATATAAAAAAAGTTCTGACACATGTTTATTCTTACTGATCATAGCAGAAGGGCATCTTTAATTCTTGTACTATCTAATTTTCTATCTATATATTATTAATTTTAGTCTAAGCTGCCACAAGCAGGAAATGCCTCCAAATCCTCATGTAAAAAGGACTGAAATTTCATTTCTTTTACCTAATGGTTCAAAGACTAGGATATAGGACTGGTATAAGGCCACATTGCTGTTCTTGACATCTAGCTTCCATCTCTGGTCTAAGGTGGTTGTTTGGTTTCTCGCCATCACATTTGGATTCAGCCAGTGGAAGAGAGAAAGGAAAGAGGAGTGCTATATATTTCTTTGAAGGATATGACCCAGAAATGGTAGGTATTATTCATTCTTACTGGTAGAACTTGTGGTTATACCCACCTGCAAGGGGAGGCTAGAAAAATTACCCTAGCTGGGTGTCTAGCTAAAACTTTTGTGTTCTATAATGTAATGAAAGGGAAGATAGACATTTCTAGACAAGTAATCGTCTCTGCTATGGTATTTTTCTGCCTCTCAAATATGTGCTTTTATTTTCTCATAACATACGTGCTTTCTTCCCAAGGGAGATACCACAAATACCCATCCATTTACAGCATCCAAGATTGGATAGCTATCCTCATTAATCTGCCAAGTTATCTGCCCTCCTTCACACCCAAACTTAATAGTGGAAAAGGGATAAGATAATTGTACTGGAAACACACATTTGCAAAGGGAAGATTGCAGCAGCATGTCATCACAACTTTCAAATCCTGCCAGGCAATAATCTTGGAGGCTCCTTGAATTGGAAGTGGATAATGTGGTTTGCTTGGACCCTGGTTCAGCTATATGAGAGGACTTTTTTGTTATCTTGGACTTAGACTGTGCCCTCTTGGTTGTCCCTGCTTTTATCTTCCATGTGTATACTTAAAGTAAGTGTTGGAGAATGTGCTTTTCCTGGAGGATCTACCAATTTTGCAGCCTGTTTCATGTTGATGGGGACATAAGAAGTTGGAGTTTGCTTTAGGAGACAAAAGTCATAGACAAGGAGGCACTGTGATTTCTTTGGCAATGTGATTTACTCAAAAACTTAGCAGGATTCTACTTTATTTTATTAGAGTCCTTACCATGTGAAGTTTTACATAATATTCCTTTATTGTCCTTTTATTACCTAAAGGATATGTAGTAATATCTCTTCTCTCATTCCTGTTATTGGCAATTTTCTCCTTTTTTACTTGATAAGCCTTCTTTTAGGTTTATTAATTTATTGATATTTTCAAAGTACCCAGTCTTTGGTTTAATTTTCTCTATCATTTTTTTTTGTTTTCTATTTCATTGATTTCCATTTTTGTCTTTATTATGTCTTTCTTTTGCTCTCTTTGGATTAAATTTACTCATCTTTATCCAGCTTCTACTACATTTTTTTCTAGAGACTTCATAGTTTTATTTCCATAATAAAATATTTATTCCAATTAACCCTATATAATTTATGTAAGATAGAAGGTATAACTTAATTTTATCCAGTTTACTAAATTTTCCAAACACTGTTGATTAAATAATCTCTTCCTTAATCCTAGGCTCTGCTTATCTATATGAATCTATTTATGAGCTTTTATTGTACTTTTTCTATTGGGTCACTTATCTGTTCTATACCAGTATATGAATTGCCATGCTAATAGCTATGTCTTTGTAATATGTCTTAATAGACATGTAATTCTTTCTTTATAAATAATTTTCTTTGGGTACTCACTCAACCTTTTACTTATGCTTAACATTTTTTGTTGACATTTCTCTGCCAAATTTTCAGACAATTTTTGTTAGTTTTTTTCCCTTAAGCTATATTATTCCTTTCAGATAGATATGAGTGTGAATATTCATATTTATCCTGTGCTTTCTTGAAGTTCTGATCATAAACAATATGTTTTTAGTTCCTAAGTGGAGCTCCAAGATGAGAGGATTACATTCTTCTATGATTTTTATCACTTTGGGGGTGGTGGTGTCTCAATTAAATATTGAGTGTCCTGCCGGGCGCAGTGGCTCACGCCTGTAATCCCAGCACTTTGGGAGGCTGAGGCAGGAGGATCTCAAGTTCAAAGCCAGCCTCAGCAATGGCGAGGCACTTAGCAACTCAGTGAGACCCTGTCTCTAATAAAATACAAAAAAGGGCTGGGGATGTGGCCCAGTGGTCGAGTGCCCCTGAGTTCAATCCCTGGTACCACACACACACACACACAAAAAAAAAATATTGAGTGTCCTACTTTGCTGCTTCCTAACCTTCACTACTTCTCTAAAATAGGCCAAGTCAACAATTTATTAAATATCATCTATAAATTATATAAATAACTATATTTAGATTATGATTATCATTCTCAAAGTCAACTTTACATAAGAAAAGTAGTAAGATAACAAACAATGTACCACAGTATTAGAAGTGGTTATATTTAGGGATGGAACTACAGATGAATAATTTTCTATATTTAAAAAATAGCATTTATAACTTTCAAAACAACATTTTAAAACATCTGTCATATATTCTGCTTTTGGCAGAATTAGATTTATAGCAAATGTTCAAATGACTGAAATTTCCCAGCACAGTGTATCTTGTCCTGGTGCTAGCTTCAGAAACTGAATTAGAAAAACATTGTATCCTCTGGCTGGCCTGAGATCTGTTGCCTCTTTTCAAGATGATATAATGTCTGTTTTTCTTTTGTTTTGTCCTTGTCCAAAAGCTCTTCACCATAATCTGAGAATAAACCAAAAAAGATATGCACTAAGATGAGTGTTCCCCCCACCCCCTCCCAAGGCATGCTTCACACTCAAGCAAACACTTGCTCTCTTACACAAACGCATACATATACTCATTAAAACTTCTTCATTGTGCCTGAAAGTAGGCAGCACTGAGGCCAATCATAAGTATTACTCAACAAATCTATTTCCTCAGGCTTTTTATTCTGGGAACAATAGGAAGGCTTGATTATTTGTATAGGAGGTTTATTTCCAGTCATTAGATTTATACTAAAGATATTTTTTTAAAACGTGGATGCAAAAAGAAATTCTTAAGGAGGGACAAAATTATAACATATTAACAAGAGAATTGGATTATGTCTATAGGGTGCTATTTGCCTATACCAGTGATTTCATGGTATGGTTGTATATGAGTTATAAAATTCTGTCAAATTAAATTTTCATTGGTGAGATTCTTGCATAAGAACATGTAAACACTCCTTCATATTAATAAAATGAGAAGTATCCTTTACATTTTAAAAATACAGAGACTGTTTTCTGTGTTTATTTTCTTGATAAACTTTCCAGAAAACATACAACTATTACCTGAATTCAGACATAGGAATTTATGCTATTACTTCTGGAGATGCAGTGCATCATTCTGATATCATTGCTTCTACTAGAGACCTTTGTGTGCACTATAGAAGTAGAATGGATAGACTAGTTTTTGTGTGTGTGTGTGTGGTACCGGGAATTGAACTCAGGGGCACTTGACCACTGGGTCACATCCCCAGCCCTTTTTTGTATTTTATTTAGAGACAGGGTCTTACTGAGTTGCTAAGTGCCTTGCCACTGCTGAGGCTGGCTTTGAACTCGCAATCCTCCTGCCTCAGTCTCCCAAAGTGCTGGGATTACAGGCGTGTGCCACCGCACCCGGCTAGGATAGACTAGTTTTAAATGGAAAAATTTCACATCCAAAGCTAGGGCCTTAGAATGAGATGATTAAAAGCCTGGGCTTTGAAGTCAGGTTTCAAATCCCAGATCTACAACATATTAGCAGTGTGACTCTAAATTAATTAGCTTTTCTAAAGATCCATTATTTTTGCCTGATTTAAAAGCAAAGCAGCATAAAGTATATTAAGCATTTAGCAGTGTCTATTATGATAAATGGTAACTACACAATAATTATTATCACTCTGAGTATTAGTAATAACAAGAGCTAGCTGACGTACATTCTCATTCCCAGTATTCTCAGCTCTGCACAACACTGATTCTGCAGGGCCTTAAGGAGCTGCTTTAAGGCTAATGCGCCTCATTGATGTTTTGCTTTGTTTTACCTCATCAACTCTGTTTTGTCCAGGCAGGTGAATGATCTAAACAGTAGAGAGTTTGTTTAATATAAATGCTACGAGGTTTAGCAAAGCTTTGAAGTTTTTGGTCAGAAGAATGTCTACAAGCACATTAGTAATTTATAAATTAGTATAAAAAAGGAAAAAGAAAAATGCTGTTAAACAGTGGGCACAACTCAAAGTTTCTATTGCTATTTTTAAAGAATTGAGAAACATTTTAGAAGTCATGTGTAGTCCAGGTACAGTATAAGCCTCTTTCTTTTTAACACACAGCCTTTAGGACACAAAGAACCTCTCTCTACAGTTATAAAAGCAGTTCTCATGGATTGGTTCTGTTTCTCATCTGAAAGGAAAACTCCTGTACCTGGGCAAGTCTTTTCTGGTAACAGAAGCCAAAGGCAATGTTTGGATCTACTATTAAATTAGAGCCTGTTGGGAGTTCTGGAAAAAAAGAAAAGAAAAAGAAAAAGAAAACCTCATTTGTTCCAGAAACAATGTTAAACACTGCCTGGCTCATAGTAGGACATCAAGTTATGTTTGCTGAGTGGTTGGATGAGGAGATAACTTGGTGATGTCTCTCTTTGTGTTCTGACTTCAGAGGCACCAGAAACTGTTCAGCCGGGTGCCACAGCCCAGCTTGCCAGCTCACATTCTTTGCCACATATTAAGCAGCAGCTGTGGAATGAAGACTGCTACCATGGCAAGCTGAGCAGGAAAGCAGCTGAGAGCCTTTTGGTAAAGGATGGGGACTTTTTGGTTCGAGAGAGTGCAACATCCCCTGGCCAATATGTACTGAGTGGACTACAGGGAGGCCAGGCAAAACATCTTCTCCTGGTGGATCCCGAAGGCAAGGTATCATTGATTTCTCATTACATATTTCACAGAATGTTGTCTATTAATGTTACTCTGAATGATATCCAAAACTTAGGATTGAATAGTGTTTAAGTTTAAGCATTGACTTTTTCTTGAGCCTTCCAGCTGGAGCAAGAAGTGCTAAATAGAGGCTAGTGGAAGAATTAGAGTAGGAGGCCAGGATGGAGCATTAAGTTAAGGACAAACTCTCTCTGTCCTCATTCAATCCAATGAGCACCTACTACATGAAAGTTTAGGAATTCAGCTGTACTCTTGTTGACTCTTGTTCAGTGTCACATAAGTAGTTCTTGCTCTCAGGAGGCTTATAATTTCATAAAACAGTGTTCAAATAATCATAACATAAAACCAAATGAGATAAGGGTGGTTCAATCAAAGCATTATAATGTTTCTCAGTATAGAGAGATCATTGTGGTTGAGACAAACTGAGAAAGCTTCTTATAGGGTCTGACATGTTAGGTAAACTATGGAAGAATGAAGAATTTTAAAGGGCATTTGGAGTACAGGGAAGGAATGATAGGAACAGATGGAGTAATAGAATGGTATTAAGCCAATAGAAGATGTATGGGTGGAGCAGAGAATGCCTGTAGACAGATGTGGAAATGTTGATTGAAGCCGTTGTGTAGGGTGGAAATGCCTAATGTTCTAGACACTGGGGAGGCATTAACAGTTTTAGAAGAGGGGAATGATGCATGAATAAGTGACATCAGCCACAATGACAGTAGTAGTACCAGCCGTCATTCCCTAACAGAAATACTGACTTGAAAATTCTGTATGGACCAAAATACTTTTATTAGAATTTTGGAATTCAATTAAGAAGTTAAAGTATTCTAGATGAGCATAAAACTGGGAATTATCAAGTTGAAATTGCTAAGAAGAGCAATTCTACTTTACCTATAGCAGCTTTCCCAAGCCAGAATAGCTCAGTGTCAGGAGAGAATGTTCTGGCTCATGACTTCTTCCTTCAGGGGTGAAAAAGAATGCATGGGATGGGAAGCATGCATACCATCCATTGCTCCAACTTTTCAGAGGACTGCCTGAGGGACTGGTTTCTATCTTTCCTCACATGGAGGACTGAGGGACTCAGCATAATTGGGAATGCATTAGAGCTGATGAGAACAAAGAGCACAAAGTAGTTTGTTGAAGTTGGTGTTCTTTGCGCAATCAGGAGATGGTGTACAACATGAGACTTCCCCTTCAGGAAGGGGTGGAGCAAAATTTACATCTAGCATTCTGACTCTTTGGAGGGGTTCCTAATGGCCTGGTATCTCTCTTGCCTGACTTGGGTTGCTGATGGGAAGTCAGGAAAGCTTGGATATCCATTGGCCACTGAGAACAATAGTGAGAGACTTGCTGCTATAGAACAAAGGAGCTTGCAATGCCATAGAAAGACACCAGAAAGAGGAAGAGATTTCAAGCTCCTAAAAACCTGGTAAGTCTCTCTAATTGAGAAATTGAGCACACAGGCCCAGAGAAGTTTCATTCCCTGCCCCCCACAAAAGGTTTCAGAGGTACCCAGAATCTCTAGCTGGGCTGATTGGTGCATATATTCCCATATGTGAAGGTAGTCCGTAGCTGTTTTTCATGTGTGTGGATCCCAACACAAAGTTATGAGACACAAGAAGAGGCAGGGAAACATTGTCCTAACAAAGGAACAAGATATATCTGTAGAAGCTGATCCTAAAGAAATAGAAGTATGCTTGCCTAGCATGTATGTGTGTGCGCGTGTGTGTGCGCGTGTGCGTGTGTGTGCGTGTGCGTGTGTGCGTGTGCGCACGTGTGTGTGTGTGTGTGTGTGTGTGTGTGTGTGAGAGAGAGAGAGAGAGAGAGAGAGAGAGAGAGAGAGAGAGAGAGAGATGGGGATTGAATCCAGAGCCTTGTACATGGTAGGCAAGCAGTCTACCACTGAGCTACATCCCCAGCTTCAAATAATCAGCAAAGTTTGTTGTTGCAGTGTTGAGGATCAAATACAAGGCTTCACACATGCTAGGCAAATAAAAATAAATTTAAAAAGGGAAATAGAGTTATCTGAATTACCTAACAAAGAAAAACAGGTACCTGAATTCAAAGTAACCATCATAAAATTGATGCTATATGAGCTTAAGAACACAATCCATGAACAAAATGAAAATCCTGCAAACAGAAAATATAAAAAGGAACCAAATGGAATTTTTGCAGCTAAAGAATATAACTGAACTAAAAAATTTACTAGAGGGAGTTTAACAACAAGATTTGCTCAAACAGAAGAGAGAATTAGTGAATTGGTGACCTTGAAGATAAGTCATTTGAAATTGTCCAGACAGAGGTACAAAAACAAAAGAATAATAAAGAGTAAAGATGCCTAAGGGACTTATAGGACACCATCTTATGGACAGGAATCCAAAAAAATCAAAGAGAGAGAGAGAAAGGGGATAGAAAACTTATAAAGAAATAATGACTGAAAATGTCCCAAATTTGGGGAAGAAAATAAACATCGGATTCAATAAGCTCAGTAGACTCCAACTATGAGAAATTCGAAGAAGTATATACACCAAGACATAACCAAATTATCAAAACACAAACAGAGAGGGTTCAAAAGCAGCAGGAGAAAAGAGGCTCATCATGTACCAAAGAACTCACTTAAGATTATCAATGGATTTCTCATATTTTTCCACAAAACTATGAGTGGATTTGATATATTCAATATGCTGAAAGAAAAAAAAATCTCACCATTCAAGAGTACTACATCTGGCAAAATAAATGACAGATGAGATAACCAAAATGTGAAGGAGTTCATTACTACTCTCCCTGCCTTACAAGAAATGCTAAATGGAATCCTTAATGATGAAACAAAAAGACACTAAACAGCAACATGAAAACATATGAAAATATAAAGTTCACTGGTAAAGGTAAATATATAAACAAAGAATCCTGCAAACACTGTAATGGTGGTGTATAAATAGCTTTTAATTTTAGTATAAAAAATAAGACAAAACTATAAACAATAACTATAACTATAAAAATATGTTAATGGATATATGGTATGAAAAGATGTAATTTGCAAGAGCAATAGCAGTATGCATGCATAGAAGTTAAAATGTACATTATTTATATGCTGTTGAAGTTAAGTTACTAACAGCTTAAAATAGATTATTATCATTTAAGATTTTTTTTTGTAAGCCCTATGGTAACTACAAATAACATACCTAAAGAAGATACACTAAAGAAATTGACAGCTATTGGTACATGCCTATAATCCCAGTGGCTCAGGAGGCTGAAGCTGAAGGATTGCAAGTTCAAATTCAGCCTCAGCACCTTAGTGAAGCCCTAAGCAACTTAGTGAGACCCTGTATCAAAATAAAAAATAGGCTGTTGGTAAGGATTAGTAGTTAAGTGCCCTGGGTTCAATCCCTGATACAAAAAAAAAAAAAAAAACCCAAAAAACAAAAAACAAAGGAGTCAAAACATGTCACCAAAAAAAAAAAAAAAAAAAAAAAAAAAAAAAATCAGTGAAATATAAAGCAAGACAGCAAGAGGTAGAACAAAAAGACAAAAAACAGTTAATAAAATTAAGAGTCTTTTCCTGTCAATAACTACTTTAAATGTAAATAGGTTAAAGTTCACAATCAAAAGACAGAATGGCTAAATAGACTTTTTTAAAAGGTTGCAAAGATATGCTATCCATAAGAGGCTCACTTTAGATTTTGGGGCATGGTACTAGGGATTGAACTCAGGGGAATTTGACCACTGAGCCACATCCCCAGGCCTAATTTTTTTTTTAGATACTTATTTTTTAGTTGTAGTTGGACATAATACCTTTATTATTTATTTATTTTTATGTGGTGCTGAGGATTGAACCCAGGGCCTTGTATGTTCTAGGCAAGCACTCTACCATTGAGCTACAACCCCAGTCCCTCCCCAAGCCAATTTTGTATTTTATTTAGAGACAGGGTCTCACTGAGTTGCCTAGCACCTCGATTTTGCTGAGGCTGGCTTTGAACTCTCTATCCTCCTGCCTCAGCCTCCTGAACCACTAGGATTATAGGTGTGTGCCGCTGCACATGGCTCACTATAGATTTAAAGGCACACATAGGTGAGATTGAAAGGATAGAAAAAGATACACCATGCAATGATAACCAAAAGAGAGCAGGAGTGGCTGTGTTTATATCAGACAAAAATAGACTGTCAAAAACTGCTAAATGTGGCAAAGAAGGACATGATATATTTTTTGTGCCACCTTTTCCCTCTTGCTGTCTTGCTTTGTGTTTATCTATCTTTCTTTCTTTCTTTCTTTCTTTCTTTCTTCTTCTTCTTCTTCTTCTTCTTCTTCTTCTTTTCTTTTTTTTTTTTTGTAACATGCTTTGATTCCTTTCATTTTCTTTGTATATATTCTATAGGGATTTTATTTGTAGTTGCAACGGAGCTTACATAAACAACTTATATTCATAATAGTTTATTTTGAACTGATAATTCATTAGGATGTTAATTATAAGTATATAGACATCCAAGAGCAGAGCACACAAATACATGAAGCAAACACTGGCAGAACTGAAAGGAGAAATAGAAAGCAGTGCAGTGTTAGTAGGGGATTTTATTACCCACTTTTCAATAATGAAAAGAACATCAGAAAGAAGAACAAAGTACTTGAAGACACTATAGACCAAATGGATATAACAGATGTATACAGCAACAGAATACACATTTTACTTAAGTATATACACAGTAAATTCACCAGGATAGGTCACATGTTAGGTCACAAAACAAGTTTTTAACAAATTAAAGATTGAAATAATACCAAATTATCAATGGAATGAGACTAGAAATTAATGGTAAAAGGAAAACAGATACTTTTACAAATATGTAGAAATTAAACAACACACTCTTGAGCGAACAATGGGTCAAATAAGAAATTAAAAGGAAATTAGAAAATATCTTGAGACAAATGAAAATGAAAATGAAAACATACTGTATTAAACTCTTGGAATGCAGCAAAATCCTTACTAATCGGGAAGTTTGTAGTGACAAATGCCTACATTAAAAAAGAAGAAAGAACTCAAATGATCTAAATTTATATCCTAAAGAATTAGAAAAGCAAGACAAACTAAGCTTAAATTTTGCAAAAAGAAATAACTAACTAGATTAGAGTACATATTTGTTAGCTTTGTATTAGACAATGGAATACCTAAGGCACCTGATTTTTTTAAAGAGAAAAGTTTTGTTTAGCTCATGGTTTGGAGACTGAAAATCCAAAAGGCACAGTGTAGGTTCGATGGTCACATCACTTCATGGCACAGATGGCAATGGTGGCTGCATGTGCAGGAGAAGTTAAGTGATTACATTTTGAACCAGGAACAGAGAGGAAGGCTGGGAGCCAACTTGGGCTCTCATCACATTCCTCTCAAGAACAACCAAGGAGTTCTACAAGAACTACCTTCTGAGGGCACATTCTCAATGACTTAAGGAACTCTCCTTAGACTGTACCTTCCAAAGGTTCCACAACACTTCCCAGTTGTGCCACTCTGAGGACGAAGCCTTTAGTCATAATGAACCTTTGAGAGTCACTCAGACTATAGCCAAACCACAGTAGAGCAGCAATAAATGAAACAAAGAATAGAAAGCAATAGAGAAAAATTAATGACACTAAGAGTTGGTTTTTGAAAACATAAAGAAAATTGAGAAAGCTTTAGCTAAGATAACTAAGAAATATAAGACAAATAAGTAAAATAAGAAATGAAAGATATTACAAGGATGCTACATAATTAAAAGAATTGTAAGAGAGAACTATGTACAATTATCTGCTAGGAAATAGATAAATTCCTAAAAATCTAAACCTACCAAAACTGGATCATGAGGAAATAGAAAATCTGAATATACCTACAACTGGTAAGGAGATTGAACCAGTAATCAAAAATCTAACAAAGGAAAGCTCAGGACTAGTTTCTTTAGATTCAATGCAATCCCAATGACTTTTTAAAATAGACATAGGAAAAATAATCCTAAAATTCATATGGAACCACAGAGAACCCTGAGTAGCCAGAACAGTCTTGAGAAAGACAATGCTGGAAGCCTTACATGTCTGATTTTAAAACATATTGCAAAGCTATATTAATCAAAACAATATGGTTTTAACATCTAGACTAATAGATTAGTAAAGAGAGCTCAGAAGTGAGTCCACATATATGGTCAAATGACTTTCAACAAGACTGTCAGAACTATATCATGGGAAAAGGATAGTGTCTTCAACAAATGAAGCTGGGAAAATTGAATATCCACATGGAAAGAAAGAGGAGGGATTGGGAGGGGAGAGGGAGGAAGAGAGGGGGAAGGAAGGAAGGAAGGAAGAAGGAAAGAAGGAAGGAGGAAGGAAGGAAAGAAAGAAAGGAAGAAAGAGGATCCTTATCCACAAACAAAAATCAACTCAATCAAAAAGCTCAAGACTAGTTTCTTTAGATTCAATGCAATCCCAATCCTTAAATGGGGGCTGGGGTTGTGGTTCAGTGGTAGAGCACTTGCCTCACATGTGTGAAGCACTAGGTTCGATTCTCAGCACCACATAAAAATAAACAAATAAGATAAAGGTATCGTGTCCATCTACAACTAAAAATATTTTTTAAAAAATAGGACTTAGGGCTGGGGTTGTGGCTTAGAGGTAGAACATTCGCCTAGCACGTGCGCGGCCCGGGTTCGATCCTCAGCACCACATAAGAATAAAGGCATCGTGTACAACTAAAACAAACAAATAAATAAATAAATATTTTTAAAAATAGGACTTAAATGTAGAACTTTAAATGATAAAACTTCTAGGAGAACATAGAGGAAATCTTCTTAACATTGGTGTTGGCAGTTATTTTT
The DNA here is from genome assembly GCA_025594165.1 of Tamias sibiricus. NCBI lineage: Eukaryota > Metazoa > Chordata > Mammalia > Rodentia > Sciuridae > Tamias > Tamias sibiricus. Next base: position 103,653,958 of record CM046659.1, on the reverse strand, counting down.
TAGGTAAGATTCCCAAAGCACAGGCAAAGAAAAATTGAAAAAACATAGGTGGGACTTTATTAAACTAAAATGCTTTTGCATAGCAAAGGAAACAACAGAATAAAAAGGCAACCTATAGGATGAAAGAAACTATTTGCAGAGCATATGTCTGATAAGAGGTTAATGTTTAAAATATGTAAGGAAATCCTTCAACTCAACAGGAAAAACAAAAATTAAAAAAAGACAACATGATGGAAAAATGGACAAAAGACTTGAATAGACATTTCTCCAGGGAAGACAAGACAAGCAAATGACCAATGGGCATATGAAAAGTTGCTTAACATTGCTAATCATCAGGGAAATGCAAATCAAAACCACAGTGAGATATCACCTTAGACCTGTTAAGATGTGAGTTACTTAAACAGAAAGAGAGAAAATAACAACTGCTTGCAAAGATGTGGCAAAATTGAAGCCCTGTATACTGTTGGTAGGAATGTAAAATTATATAGCTGCTATGGAAAACAGTTTGAAGGTTCCTCAAAAAATTAAAAATATGCCAGGCATGGTGGTGCATGCCTATAATCCCAGCACTTGGGAGGCTGAGGCAGGAGGATCGCAATTTCAAAGCCAGCCTCAGCAGTGGCAAGGCACTTAGCAACTCAGGGAGACCCTGTCTCTAAATAAAATAGAAAAAGGGCTGGAGATGTGGCCCAGCGTTCAAGTGCCCCTAAGTTCAGTCCCTGGTATCACTACCATATAATGAGTTTACTTCTGGGTAATTAGCCAAAAGAATTGAAATTAGGATCTTGAAGAGTTATCCACATTCTCATGTTCATTACAATATTATGTACAATAGCCAAGAGGTGGAAACAAAGGAAAGGTTCATTAACAGATGAATAAATAAAAAAAATATGAGATATACCTATAGTAGAATACTATTCAGCCCTAAAAGAAGGAATCCTGTCATATGCTACCATGTTCTCAAGGACCTTGAGAGCATTATGCTAAGTAAAATAAACCAGTTCCAGAAAGACAAATATTATACTATTCCACTTATATGAGATATATAAAGTAGTCAGACTCAGAAACAGAAAGTAGAATGGTGGTTGCCAGGTACTGGAGAGAGGGAGAAACAGGAAGTTGCTGTTGTATGGGTATATAATCATAGTCATATTAGAGAAAGTTCTAGAGACCTGTTGTACAAGATTGTGCTTATAGTTAACAATACATTTTAAAGTGTACTATGTATTTGAAATCTGTTGAGAGAGGAGATCTCATGAGTTTCTTTTTAATCACAATTTTTTAAAAAGCCTATGTGGGTGGGATTGTAACTGTAAATATCTTCAGGGTCCAACCAATACTGTAAGTGAGTAAAAGTGGGAAGATGATGGAGTGAGCACCCTATGGTGCAGTGAGTCTGCTGAACTGGAAAACACACAGTCACCATTCAACTCCAAACAGTTGCTGCCTGGTAGGGCAAAATTTGATTTTTCCAAAGAAGCCATAAAACCAGAGTTTTATATAAACTCCCCTCATTTTCAGTTCAAAATACCTAAAATTCTTTTACATAAAAATGCCCCTAACCTAATCCCCAGCAAACTATAACATCTGGTGTATTTGGCCGGAGTGTGGAACCTTTACATTCTCCATGCAAGGAGGATTAATTTGATATTTGTATGTTGGATCCATTAGAGAGAAGGGTAAGAGCAGGGAAAGTAGAAGAGTAATTAGGAGATTCTAGGTGAAAAGTAGTGAAAGCCTGAACCAGAATGGAGGCAGGAGAAATACAGAGGGGAGGCAGAATGATTTTGAATTAAGAACATAGCATGGCAGGATTGGTTAGCTGAATTGGTATGAGGTGGGGATGAGATGGAAGAGATAAAAACTTCTACAAGCTTTGGAGCCATTTGAGAGTTAGTTGAAGTCATTGTGCCCTATTCCTCCAAATCCTTGAATGTGTATTTACTAAAACTAGGGATATTCTCTTTCATAGCTATTATATAATAATTATCAAAATAAGGAAATTTTATATGACTGTAATACCATTATCTAATTTATAGTCCCTATTATTCCTATTATTCCAATTCTGTTATTTAATATGCCAAATTCCAATATCTTGGCAGAACTCAAAAGAATCCCTTGTAGGAGAACTGGTAGAATTACATAACAAGGGGCTCTCTGATTGTACACCTTCCTCCCCTGGATGATTCCTCAGCTACCTTCTGAACAGGAGCATATATATGCTAAAACTGCCAAGCCAATAGCAATGATGAATAGTATTGCATGTCTTCTCTCCATGCATAGGGTGAGGATGCAATAATACTAGGAAGGAAATTCCACAGAGGAAGTCCTAGCGTATGAAAATAGAGTTCCTTTGGCATGCAGACAGTAAGTTCTGTGCAGCAAATATTTACAAATCAGCTATTTTATGAAGTCTGTTGGAAGGAAACATGAATGCCTATTTAAAAAGGTCTGAGAAGGTTTCTTGAAGGAGACAGAATTTGTGTTGAGCCTTTAAGGAGAGGTTGGACTTCTCTAGAAGGTCTTACTTCCTGTAGAGACAAGGTAATATGAAAGCACTCAGCTTGATGGAAGATAACTTTAATCCTGGGATTCACTCTTGAATATAAACCAGTTAAATATTTATAGTAATGGTAGCAGGATAGCGTATATGAAATAATAACATCATAAAGAGGCTGGTTGCAAATTTGGATTGAGTGACAAATGCTTACCATTTTTTTAACTGTAGGGATGGTTTATATAAAAAGGTAATGGGGCATGAGAAAGTTATTTATTAGGGAATATAGAGTTGAAAAGTGATTTATATACTTTATTCAGCAAAATAACTACCTTAGGGATATGTCTGATTTTTCCTTTCCCTTCCCCACCCCAATTATCTATATCTTTCAAAAGAAGTACTCTTATTTAACCTAAATATATTTATACTTGCTCTTCAAGGTGAGGACCAAGGATCATGTGTTTGATAATGTTGGCCACCTTATCAGATACCATATGGATAATAGTTTACCAATCATCTCTTCTGGAAGTGAAGTAAGCCTTAAACAACCAGTGAGGAAAGATAGTAATCCGGGACTTTTGCATTCCAAGAAATGACAACATTGAAGCATCATCACAATGGTATTTCAAGAAACTCCATTTTTTGTTAGTCTACATAAATAATTCAAACTTTGTTTCTTAAAAAAAAAGCACAAACTGTGAAGTGCATATTTCCAAGAACATCATGGACAAAGTCTTTTATAAAACAAAAAATTAACAATATATCTTCAGAAAATGAGTATCAGAGAAGAGGAAGAGGATTGGTTCATTTGAAAAGAAATTATACATATGCACGGATGTCACTTTTTAAGGTCATATTGCATTGACAACAAGCTAAGAGCACAATTAAAATATCACTTGCTAAAGACAACTTGAACTGCTGGGGCAGTGTATGTGCCTTTTAACTTGATAATTTGGGGAAGTTTTCATATGGGGCAGATTGTCCATTTCATATGGACAGATAGTTCTGAGTGTTTTCATGTTCTATAACTACAGAACCATTTGCCAAAAATGTTTTTTCTTGCTTAAAAAAAAAAAAAAAAAAAAACAAGACGCAATTTGCTTGATAGTCACTGACTTTATTACAATTTTCTGTTTAGTAGCATTGTTCGTGGCAATGTTAAAATAAATATGGCATTGAATTCAAACTGTGTCTATGCCAGTGGAGTCAAATCAAAAGTCCTTGAAACTATTAGTCTTTTTCTGTCCCATTTGCTGTTTAAAGGGTTGGAAAGGATCTAAATTCTTTGGCCTAATATTTCTCAATCTTTGCTATTTGGTACATTATGCTACAAACTGAAGAGGCCAAATCTGTCAGTCATTTTTTTATTTCATCATTATTCTCTCACCCTCCCTGCCAAAAAAAAAAAAAAAAGGGTGATTTAAAAGATGGTAACCAAAACTACTGTTCTTCATATTCAACATTCAAATTGGTTCCCTTTTTATTGAAACTACAGAATTTATTTGAAAGTATAGGGAAATTTTCTTTTGACTGACTGCCACTGAATCATAGTTTTGCACCTACATATGTCCTAGCACCTTTTCTAGATATGGTCAGACAAAATGCAGAAGGATAAAAACATTGAATGAAATAGTAGATCAACTGGTAAACTGGTAATGTAATTAAGCACTATATAGGGATAAGTATTAGGCTGGGACTCATCACTGTGATCTTGAGTAAGCTGCTAAACTCATCTGAATTCCAATTTTCTTGTCTATAAAATAAGGGAGCTTGACTAGGCAAGTTTAGTCCTAACGTATGAGTCTATAAAAAGCAAGTTTTTCCTTTGTTAGAGGTCAATATTGATAAGCAGTATCTGTGGTTAAGGTTAAAAATTCAGGTTTTTTTCCCATTAGTCTGTGTCTGTATTCAAGATAAATGGCATAACTGAGATCAACATTCACATAGTTCAGACCCCAAGCCTTTCAGTGTAAGACAGTGAAAGTTTAGAATAATATAGGCAATGTAGTACCAGTGGATTTGGTTTGCTTTCAGTAGCAAAAATGTACTGTAGTTCTTTACTTGCCTTTGCATATAGAGATAGGGCATTACTGTGCAGTGTGTGTGTTTTAATCCTGAATAATCTGGATAATTGCCTTAACTGTTTCATTTTGGCTAAGTAGATATAACCTAATATTTGTGATTGTGATACATTTGGTAAATTTTCAATAAAGGATGGGAGACTTTTTTTGAATAGAAATCATCAGAATCCAAACATAATGAACTCTAATATTGTTATGGAAAGACTTATGATTTTATTTCTGTTGCCATTGATTTCTTAGGTAGGTTCATTTCTTTTTCTACAACTAGGAAATAATGTATCTTTCATCAATTTTCTGTACACCTTAGTTCTTGATCATTTTCCTTATAAAGGACATCAGTATGGCTACAGATAACAGGAACTTATGGGTAATCTAACCACCTTTATCAGAGACAGGGCAGGGCTGTGGTCAGTCTCAATCTTGCTGAGTAGAATGTTGACTGGGAAGTTCCTGATACAGATTAACGCAGATAACAGTAATCATGTGAGCAGTACGTGTGGGTAATCAGTGTTTGACTATAATGGGATAGCAGTTAGGCAAGCAATACTGTATTTATAAATACCACAGGCATAGTAAAAGCAGCACAACAAATGTCTGCATGCTATTTTAATCTCACATTTTTCATTTTGGTGAAAATCCATTTGCTTATAAATATCTGTAAATGATTTTTTTTAAATAAATGACTATTGCTTTGTGACAACTGACAATATTTGCCTGGTTTTGGGGATTTGGAAAAATTTGCCATTTTTAGGATGTATCAGGGTCCTGGTAGGGAGCAGATGGCTCAGATTGGGTAATTTGAGATGTGGGCAGAGTACAGGGAAATCACAAGGGAAGATTCAGTGCTCTGGGGCCCAGTGGAAAGGAAAAGAGAGGAAGCAGTTACAGAATTTGGAGAGAGAGTTGTGTGCAAGGACTGCCTTTATGAGCTATGGTCTATCCTGGAAGAATGCAGCCAGCCCTGGTAACTCAACAGAGCCGGGGTGAGGGGCGGTGATAACCTATTTTTCCCCCATCTCTGAATTTCAGCTGAGATCCTCCCCTGGTCTAAGTATCCTGAAGACATAACAAGAGAGCAACTTGATGTAGTCCTCCTGAAGGATTTGAAGGTTAGCCTCCTGAGGTGCAGAGGAGGATTCAAAAGAGTAGAGAGAAAATCTGAAAGGGTAAATGGAGCATATCCAGCACAGAAGACTTGGGAAATAGTCAAGCTTCTCAAAACATCATAGAAGGTTTCAACTTGTCATTAAGGCAAAGCTAATTTGCAGAGAAATATGTATAAATATTTGGGTAACTATATATGAATCACAGCAAGATGTCAGCTTTTTGCTATTAATAAAAACCATATAAGCTGTATTTTGAGTGTTGGTTATTTTGCTTTAGAACAACTTCCCATACATTTAAGTCTTAACATATATACTTTTGATCCTTGACCTCCCTGTTTCTTGAAAATCCTTCTGCTAATTTTGCCATTTTCTAACTTATGATTATATAAGGAATTATATGTATCTGACCCTGCTACATTATATGATTGGAATTATAGATCTACATAGATTACAACATGAGGTAATTTTTTACTATGTTGAACACATGTGAGACATAGCATTATGTATCTGTGGAAAATATTTAAATATACACATATTAGTATTAGAAATGAATTGGCACTTCTCTTTTTGAGCTTCTTATATATAAGAAGGGCTCTTTCCTTCATTGATATGCTTGCTCCTCCTTGCTCCAGTTATAGGTAATTTTATTGTCTTACTAATTGGTCAAATAACCTTATTATTGTGGGAATGAAAGAGAATTTTGCCTATAGACCCTACATAGAAGGAGCAATAAGGGAATGCTACTCACAATTCTCACATGTAAATTTGATAACTAAGAAGAAGCAGACCAATTTCTTTCAAAAGTACAAACTATCACAGTTCACCCAAGAGGAAATTGATCATTTGAATAGCAATATATCTATTAAGAAAAATTGAATTCATGATTAAAAACCTACCTCTGATGATACTCTGAATGTCAACTTGATTGCATCAAGATATCCTTAGGAAATACCTATAGTTAAGAGATTTCTGGTGTGTCTGTGAAGGTGTTTCCAGAGTCATGCAGGCATGGCATGGTATGTGGGATAGAAAACTGAAAGAGGATACCCTCCTTGTATGTTGATATCACTGTTCAATACTATGGGGTCCCATATGGAACAAAAAGTAGAAAAGGAAGTAAGTGTGGATACAAGCTCAATTCTTTTAGAGTGGGTGCATCTATTGCTGCTGCCATGGCCAAGGAACATTGGACACCAGCTCCTTTACTCTTCTAACATGAACTCTCACCAGCAATCCTCCAGGGAGCTTCCAGGCTTTCAGTCTCCAGTTAGGGCTGCATGATTGTTCCCTCTTATTGAGAGGCTCTAGCTTCTTGGACTGAGCAGCTATTAGTTCCTCTGGCTCTCCAGTATGTAGATGTGGAACTATCCAATTTTTGATCATGTAGATCTCCCTTTATAATCATATCTGTGTGTGTGGGTACACACATACACACACACACTGTAGTTCTGTTTTTCTAGAGAACCCTAATACTATCCCCCAAATAAATTTTAGATAATTTCACTGGAGAACTCAATCATTTAAAGAAGAGTTAGCATTAATGCTATGCAATCACTTCTAGAACATTAAAGAGAAGGGAACACTTCCCAATTCATTTTTTGAGGCAAATTTTACTCTGACATTAAAACCAGACTAAGTGGGGAAAAAAGAAAAATATCAATATCCTTGTGAATATGGATGCAAAACTCCTTTAATGTTAGCACATCATATTCTCAATATATAAGAATAATCATATAGTGAGATTCATTTCAGGGATGCAAGGCTAGTTCACTGTTTGAAAGGTGATGACTATGAGCTACCACATTAACAATCTAAAGAAGAAAAATCACATGATAATATCAATTGATGCAGGAAAAACATTTGACAAAATTCAACATCCATTTGTGATTTTAAAAAAAGAAGTCAGAAAACTAGAAATAATAAAAAGCATCCACAAAAACCTTACAGTTAACGTTATACTTAGTAGTGATTGCCTGAATTCTTACCCCCTAAAATTAGAAACAAGGCAAAGATGTCTGATAGCACTACTCTTAGTCAACAGTACTGGAAGTTCTAGTTAGTGCAATAAAACAAGGAAATGAAATGAAAGGCATACAGAGCAGAAAGGAAGAAATAAAGTGACCCCTACTTGCAGATGACATGATTATATAGGTACAAGTTCCCAAGAAACTCTGAAAAAAAATATGAAAACTGATAAAATGCCTAGAACTAATGAGTTTATCAGAGTTTAGGGGACATTAGGATAAACTTACAAAATTCAGTTACTTCTGTTTTTGTTTACTAGTAATGAACCCAAAATTTAAAAAGCAATACTGTTTACAGTTGGGTCTCTAAATAGTTCTTTTTATTGCTGAGTCCACAGTAAGGATATACCCATCCTTTTCACTATTCATCGATGAAAGAAAATATATGTAAATCTAGCAAAAGATGTGTAGAATATATAAAGAAAACTATATAATGCTAATGATAGAAATCAAAGAAGATTTAACTAAATGGAGAGACATACCATGTTCATGGATTGGAAGTTTCAACATAATAAAGATGTTAATATTACCCAAACTGAAATTTCATACTTAATGCACTTCACATCACAATTACATCAAGACCTTTTATAGTTTAGACAAGAGTATTCTAAAATTTATGTGGAAAGGCAAAGGATCTAGAAATAATCTTGAAAAAGAGTGAGAGGAATCAATCTACCTGATTTCAAGACTTCTTATATAACTGCAGTAATCAAGACAGTGTAGTATGGTAGAGGAATGGACACATAAATTAATGGAATGGAATAGAGAACTCAGAAATAGATCTACCCAATGGGATATAGGGACAGGAAAAGCCAATATACTGTTTTTTTTCCCCAATTTACATGTATTTTTCTCTGGGAGAATCTGATTAGAGGATGAAAGGCAAATTATGGACTGGAAGAAAACATTCACAAATCACATATCTGACAAAGAAACCATATATCTAGAATATGTATAAAACTCAACAGAAAAAAAATCCAATAGAAAATGGGCAAAAGATATGAACATGACTGAAAGAGATATATACATAGGAAATAAGCACATAAAATTATGTTCAACATCATTAGCCAGTTAGGAAATGTTCATTAAAACCATAACAAGGTGTCACTGCACTCCTATCAGAATGGGTAAAATGAAAATAAAACAAACACCAAATGCTAAGAGAGGAGAAAATAGAACACATATTTTTGGTGGGCATGTAAAAAAAATGCTATAGCTACTCAGGAAAAGAGTTTGGCAGTTTATTTAAAAACTAAGCATGCAATTAACTGTAAACCCAGAATTGCACTCCTGAGCATTGACTGCAGAAAAATGAAAACTTATTTTTTATACAAAAATATGTACAGGAATGTTCATAATGGTCTTGTTCATAATAGCCTGAGACCACAAACCCAGCTGTTCTTTCATCAATGAATAGTGAAAACTATGGTATATCCTTACTGTGGACAACTACTCAGCAATAAAAGGAACTACTGAGAGACCCAACAATGTGTATGAATCCCCAGGGTATTATAGTGAAAGAAACCAGTCCAAAAGTTTGCATATTATATAATTACATTCATAAAACATTCTTGAAATGATAAAATTGTAGAACTGGAAAACAGATTAAGAGTTGCTATGATCTGAATGTTTGTGTCCCTGCAAAATTCTCATGCTAAAACCTAATCACCAATGTGATGACATTAGAAGATGGGGCCTTTAGGAGTTGATTTTATCAGTCACCTTATAAAAGAGGCACCAGCCAGATGTGGTGGCACATACCTGTAATCCCACTGACTCAGGAGGCTGAAGCAGGAAGATCACAAGTTTGAGGCCAGCCTTAGCAACTTAGCGACATACTATCTCCAAATAAAAACTTAAAAAAAGGGACATAGTTCCATGGTAAAGCCCCCTTGGGTTCAATCTCCAGTACTAAAAACAAATGACAGACAGACAAGCAACTGGCCAAAAGAGGCCCCAGAGAGGATGCAGCTTTCTATGAACTAAGAGCAGGCCCTCATCAAACACCAAATATCAGCCTTCATCTTGGACTTTGCAGCCTCCAGAACTGTGAGAAATAAATTTCTGTTATTTATAAGTTACTCAGTTTATGGCATTTTGTGACAACATTCCCAATAGATTAAGACAGGAGTTAAGTAGAGACTTGGAAGGAAGAAAATAATTCCAATTATAAAAGGGCAACTTGAGGGATCTTTTTGGTGATGGAAATGTTTTGTATCTTAACTATATCAATGTGAATATCTTGGTTGTGATATTGTAGTACTATAGTTTTGTAAGATGTTATCATTGGTGGAAACTAGATAAATCTTATAAGAGATTTACCTATATTATTTCTTGCATGTGATTTTCTCAAAAAGTTTAATTAAGATGAGTTTGGGGGTAAAAACCTAGATATGTCAAGAAATTTTAGAAATATTGCTACTTTAAACCCTTGGCGATTTCATTAAATATACTATATCCACAGAGTATGGTGGCAGGGTTATCTTTGTAGTCTTAGGTCCCATCATGGTAGGACTAGGAGGGATCAATTGGATGATGATAAGACCTCACATTCATGAAGGTCCTTAAATATAAATGTTTATTATTATCTCCAGAGATACTCTGACAAAAGGATGTCAAACAAGAATGTTGTAGGAGACATAGCCAACTCTCTGCCCAGACCACCTTCAGTCCCTTACACCATTTCTGTATACCCCTCCCCTGACTTCCACATGTTTTGCTTCTAACTCCCTGCACTGTTACTGCCTTGCCACCCTCACTAGTGCAACAGTATGAAAGCTCAGGTCTTTTGCCTCTGATTACATTTTGGGGTTCCATGTGGGATCAGGTGGGGCCCAGAATTTTTTTCCTGAAGTCACACCCTTGCTTGGCCTCTTTCCCTTCCCTGTCCCTTTTCCTCACTTCCTTACTGGTTTCTCCCTAATGTTCTTCCTTAAATCATCTGCATCTGAATTTTCATCCCAAAATTCACTTCTTAGAATCTGACCTAAAATAGATGTGTAGCAAACAACTTTAAACATGTGTCCCATTACTGGCCCATAGTAAGTATCAAAATGCATCAATATATTTGATGAATCTTGTATTATTGTATTTTGTCAGCATGCACTGAGTGCATTATGTGAGCATTTAAAATGCATACTAGTTTTATAAGTTAGTCTTGAGAGTTCTTCTTCTTTTTTAAGTTGTATTTGGACACAATACCTTTATTTTATTTATTTATTTATTTATTTGTGGTGCTGAGGATTGAACACAGCGCCTCCCATGTGCTAGGTGAGTGCTTTACTGCTGAGCCACAACCCCGGCCCCTTGAGACTTCTTTTTTAACCTACTGAGTGTTTCAAGAAACAGGAGTGGAGTGGTCCTTGGCATTTGGGTGGGCCTGTATTCCACAATCCAATATAATTCTTATAGATTTGGACCTTTTTAAATGGTCAAGATCACTTATAATAGCTTTTACTGATTTTCTGATTAAAAATCTTGTTGTGATTGAAAATATTAAACATTAAATACAAGCAATTGGCCTTTCAGAACTTAAAGATGCAAAAGACCTGTTGTTCTATGACTTTCATCCATCTTTTTTTTAAAGTAGGGAAAAAAGAACTCAGTGACAATATAAAACTGAAGAGAATAATAGAAATTGTTTATTACTTTTAAGAAAAGAATATGATCTCATTCATACGATTTTATATCCCAAAATACTGTCCTTTGAATTTTCAAATAAACAAGTAGTTTTTCACACTTGCTTTGGTATGTTGTGAGTTATTTAAATAAAACAGATTCATAGCACATTTCTGTAAAGCAGAAGCAATTTCAGGGGAATTGGATGCCTTAGTAATAGATTATTAGTATAAAGATTTGAACCCTAAAATGTGTGTTATTTTAAAGTCATGTTGTAGGAAAAGTATAAATCACTAATTTAAACTGGTTAACAGTGTACAGAGTTGGATTAACCAAGTGACTCACAGCAAACTTATTGGATATTGATGAAGCCAAATGAAGATAGTTAATAATTAAGCTGTAATAATGGCTCTTAAAAACCACCATCTCCTGAAGAAAAGCACTATTAAAATCATTCTCTCAAAAGTGGGAATTCTGGTTATCTTCAAGTATATGCATTAGCAGGAACTTTACAATGTTATACATATAAATTATGAATAATCATTCTTGATAAACCTGATAATAGTAATAGTATACTCATTTTACAAATTCTAAACATTAACTAACCCTGATGATATCTTGTTTGGCGGATTCCTGGATGTGTGAAAAAAATAAAAACCTATACATTAGCAAGTTATTTTCCAATGATAGCTGAAGAAATGACTTTGGCATTTGTATCATTGAATGACCCATCTGAAAGATCCTTGTGGTATACTATATTTGGGCTATGGAACACATTTGGTGAATCACTGATCTAGACTTTCTAAATATAATTTATCATTAAAAATGCACCTTAGTTATGACTGGCTACAAGGAATATAAACCCATCTATATTGATTTCCCAGGGGTCCCATAACGAAGTATCACAAACTAATAATTTTATTCTCCCACATCTCTGGAAGGTAGAAGTCTGAAATCAAGGTGTTGTAAGAGCCTACACTTTCTTCAGACTTTAGGGGAAAAAAATTCTTGCTATTTCCAGCATCTGGTGGCCCTGGTGTTCATTGCCCATGGCAATGTAACTCCAGTCCTGCCTCCATCTTAACATGGATCTCTTCTTCTTGTGTGTTTGTGTCCTCTCTCCTTGTAAGGACACCAGTCATTAGATGTAGGGTCTACTCTAATCCAATATCACCTAAAATCAACTAATTAAATCTTTAAAGAACTTATTTCTAAATAAAGTTACAGTCTTAGGTTCCAAGTAGACATGAATTTTGGGGAAATAGTATTCAATCTCTACATGACCCAAGCCAGCTTAATTCAAAAGGTATTTTAAGTTCAGACATCTCTGAATTCATGGAAAAGCTGAACTAGAAGGCTTATGATAGTACAGGAATCAGGCAAATCCATGGCTTTCAGTGGCAGAAGTTCATGATCTTCAATCTTGGCTCTGCCGTCTGCATGACATGGCTATGGAGGCAGTCTATTTCCCATGATACAAGTATAATAAGAGACTGCTTCTTTTCTGTAAGGCTGCTCCTTACGTTTCATGGAGTCCAATTTCAGTTATCTGGTAAAGGAATTTGATTGGCTCAGATTGGGTCTGATTCTCAACCTTGATTTAATCAGGTATGGCCAGGGCTGGGGATGGTGTGTAGGGATGGTGCTGAGGTCACAATGGTTGTGAGCATGGGAGATTCTAGAAGAATATGTCAATGTTAAATAAGCCTCTAGAACAGTGCTTGGCACAAAGTGGATGCTCAAAAAATATTATTGAGTGAATGGACTACAAATAATGGTCTGATCTTCCTCAGTTCTTTCCAAGCATTCCTGTTTCTGTCTCTGGTGCTTCCTCCTTCCTATTTTTGTCCTGTTTGAATAAAACCACACCCTTTGCGTAGACTTCTCCTTTGCCTTATTTCATAAGCTCCTGTTGTCCTTGTCTTTCTCTGTCCACTGCTTCCAGAACCCTTAGTATTTAGGTTATGGCAGTTGTACCTTCCTGGTGTTTCCTTACTGCCTCAGACCCCAGTGTGGGCTCTAATCCAGTAAGCCATAGAATATGGACACAGAAGAGAAAAAAAAACAATCTTTAGTGTTTTTACATTTTAAAAGCTCTTTCATATAATTTCTCCTCATTGCATCTTTCCCATGCTCCTGTGAAGCTGGTATTATCATTCCTATTTTCAGATAAGGACTTTGAGGCTTCTGAGGGCAAAATAAATTCCTGTGGATAAAATGTTAGTAGATAGAACTTGAACTTGGATCTTCTTACTCCTAAGTTCAGTGCTCTGCTGAGAATAGCATTTGTGTGTGTGTGTGTGTGTGTGTGTGTGTGTGTGTGTTTGTGTGATGAAATTGTTTCATCCGGAAAGCTTAAACACCAAAGAGAAAGTAGGAAAAAGGGGTAGTGATTGTATCGCTCTGCCTTTATAAATGCTCATTAGTGGGAGGGTCCCCAAATTGTCAACAATGTAACATTTCCACTTGAGGTGTAAACTGGCCTGATAGATGTAGCCTCCCACCCAGCTCACAGGTGTGTCCCTTTAAAAAATGCCAGGCAAATATTGACCCAACATTCCACAAATAATCTCCTGCCCAGCATTTAAGATTTTTGGCAGTGTTTATCACCTCACACTGTCTTCATTACCCCAGAATGTTCTGTCTGCTTGCACCCCTCCAGACTTGTGCACATACTTAACTTCTCTATAATGCATTTCCTACTCTCCAGGCATCCAGTTATTCTATAGGCTACCTCCTTCCTGTCAACTTCTCCAGTTTTACATCTAGATTTAAGAATCCTTCCCTTTCAGTGATCCAGGCTTCACGGTACACTCACCATGCTAATCAACTTGCCTGCTGAGCTCTCTCCTCCTCTTCCTCGTGGAACCTTCCTTGATAGATATTTAGGTGTTCACTTTCCCCCAGAATTATTGCCTGTTCTACTCCTATTAAACTTAATGATGTTTTCCTTGTCCATGTTATCATTTGTCTTTCTATGTAAGGATCTTGTTCCCCAAATAGTGTTGGTATCTTGAAGGTAGGGGTTCTGCCCTTTACTTTATATTTGAGTACCTTGTCAGGACTTAAACAGGATAGGCAGCCAAATAAAATGTTATTAATTATCATATGATCATAACTTCTCTAAAATCCAATTTTAGAGGCAGAGGATTTTGATTTATTCTTTATTCTGCATCTTTCATCAATTGTGTGCTAATCTCACTAACGTATTTTGTATGTAGTGATAAGCTCTGGATTTAGAGATAAAGAACCTGGGTTCAAATTCTGTCTCATATTAGCTGTATGGTCTCTAATAAGTCACTTAATTTTTCAATGTAAGTTTCTTCAACTGTAAAAGGGGGTAATATTAAAATCATGAGCACCCAAATGAGATAATGCCTGTGAAAGGGCTTACCAAAATGTATGACTATGTAAGGTATTATAAACACTGCCTCCACATGTGCTTTCCCCCTTGCATATTGTATGCTTTTGTCTTTGTAAGAAGCGGTTGTTTGTGGGCAGGGATCACTTAGCATTCTTGTTGAAGCATTGTTTAACCCTGAGCACAGGACACTAGATAGAGTTTACTAATAGACTTTGGTGGAACGTGAAAAGTGCCTCAGTCTAGTTCTCATTAACAGATACCTTGGCTCAGGTTCAACAAATGCCATTTAACTGAAGGCCTTTTATTTACTTTTTCTGGTCTATAAAGTATTTATTTGTTCGTTCATTTATTAATTTATTCACTTAATACAATTTAACACAACTGTCTTGAGTGCCTACCAGGGGTGGTGAAGCATGCTAATAGATGCCCAAGAAGCAAAGTAAATAAGTACCTCAAGATATTCATATTTTTCTGAGATACACACACACACACACACACACACACAAAATAACTGATTGTAATAGAGCCATTGTATCTCATAATAGGATACACACACTTTCCCACTGAGGTGGGAAAGATAATTTCTGCCAAGCAAAGGAGGTGTATGTGATGAAAGACTTCACAGGAGTCTCTTGGAGACTAAGTAGGTGGAGAAGCAAGGTAGGGTAATGCAAGTGAAAGAAACAGTTTGAGCAAAACAAAAGCACTCTGGGAACTATTGGTAGCTCAGCTTGTGATTTCACGTATTCTATTACTATGGAGTAAGTACACATTTTATGCCAGAAGTTATGTTAGTTGATGCCGTTCCAGGAGTCGTTGTAGGCATCACAGGGTTTGGGTGGTGAGGTGGCAAAGGAAAACTAACCAGATTACAAAGAGCCTTGTGCAACCATTTTACTCCATACATATGGGAGAGGGTTAAAAGGATATGTGAACCTGCTGTCACTGACTCCTTTGTATTCACTGGAATTCTTCTAACCAGAGAGGGTAGATACAGTGTCAGGCTTTACTGAAGAATTGCAGGTGCTGTCCTAAAGGACCGGTTAACATATACTTAAATTATGAGAACATTCACATCCAAGGAAATTGAGTACATAGTGAACAAATACGGGAAAATGTGCAATATTACCAGTAATTAAAGAAACACAAATTTAAACAAGGGAGGAATTATTAAGCTAGAAGACAAAGTAAAACAACAAAGGCTGGTGATTGCATCTTAGAGAACAAAAGGATGAAATGCAAAAATTCTAAGGCAAGAAGAGTTTGGTGGGGAAAACAGGGACTCTATGTGCTGCAGCGGGGGAACTGGGGTGTAGGAGTGGAAAGAACGGGAGACCCTAGACCCCCTACCCCGACCCCTGTGCCCTTCCGCACCAAATGTGCGAGCCGGCTCTGTGAAGTCTGTTCATCTTAAGGATTCAAGCAGAAGGCTCTGGCGTCTCTAGGCAACTGATAAGCCCACCCATCCAGAGTCAACCCTTTCGTAACTGGCTCATGAATTAACCAATGGGAGCACAGGAGGAGCTTCCCGCCACCTCTGGCGCCCGCTTCAAACAGCCAGGTTCTTGCAACTGCAGGGGGACCTCTCAACCAAGCTTGAGGAAGGCGGAGACCTCCGCCTCCTCGCCGTGCCCCGAGCCGGCCGGGCCCCGCCCATCAGGCGAAATTCTAGCAAGTGATTGAAGGAGACGGCTGCTCTTCAAGGGCTTCAGGGCTCCGTGGGTTTGTTTGTGACTAGGAAGGAGCCAGCGGAATACAATCAAGGTAAGGGGGTTTGCTAGAAGTTGGTCTTCGGCAGAGGCTTAGTTTCCCCGCGGTGACAGCACCTGTGGCCTCCGGTGAATGCTGCTTCGCGACCGAACTTGGGGTTTGGTTTGGAGGAGTTGCGGGGTCCTCGGGATTTGGTTAAGGCTTCCCGCCGGGCTGACCTACCCCCTCCCCAAATCGTGCAGTGGTGGGCTGCCCGTGGGTTACGGGGTTCAGCTTTTGACTTTGAGGTGTCATTGAGGCCTCTTCAGTCTCCCAAGATCCTACTTAGAAGTGACGTCTGGGAAGCTCTACTCGTCTTCTTTCCAGGGTGCTGGGGTCGCCTGGAGACTCTTCCCTGAGGACCCCCGCCAGTGGTCACCTTGGCGCCACGCCTGGCTCACAGTGGGTGCTCTGTGCACGTGTGTTGACCGAGTACTAGTGACGCTGGCACCCAGAGCTAGCAACCTGGCTTCCTGGGATCCGTCCGTGCAGCTTTTGATCTCGTGGTACCTACCTTTTTGATGTGCCTTGGCTGAATTTCTTGGGTAAGGTCATTAATTTATGCAAGGCCATGCATGTATGTATTCATTCAGCCTATGGATGCCTTCTGTGTATTAGGATCACTCTCTTCTTCTGCTGCTCATCTCGAATTGATGTGTCCAAACTGCTGTCATTAGCACTGAACACAGTGTTGAAAACAGATGTTGTCATCACTTGTTCATTTTGTTTCCTTCCACCATGTCCTTTGTAAACTTGAGCAGTGATTGGTAAATTGTTGAATGAAGAGGTCTTTTCAGCCAGGTGTTGCAGGTGTAGAGCAGTGTGCTCTGGCTATTTCCATTCTAGAAGGGTAGTTAGCAAGTAAGCAAGGATGTAGAATTTTCTAACTTCCAGGTCAATTCTTATAACCCATTCTGGGGCACCTAACTCTTTCTATCTTGTTCTTATGAACTGGAGTCTGATTTAAGCTGATTTGACCATATACATTCATGATACCGGGCAATTTACAGGCATTCTTCATATAGATGATTGCATTCAACTGAATAGAGAGGCTGAAGTTGAAGCCATAAGAAAAGTATGAGAAATGCCGTCTGAAAGTGCAAAGAAGTGACTAATTTCATGGGGGGTTGGGGGAGTGGGAGGATAAGATTTGGGAAGCATCTATCTGGAAGAGGGTGTCATTTTCATCTCAGAGGAGGTTGTATTCTTCGAAGTAATGCAGGTTGTACACTCACTTTTTCTTAGAATACTGTTTTTACCCCCATTTTATTAATGAAGGAATGGTGGCAGTTTAAGATTGCACAGCTGATAAATAGAAGAGCCAAAATTAAGCCCAGGTTGTCTGAATCGTGCCCTCATTCTTCAGCCACTTACACCATATTGTGTCATTTAAGATCTATTTCTAGTCTAAAGCCTGTTCTTTCTGTAAAACCTCTTTAAGCCTTTTTTTCTTGTTAGACATATTAATATGTGCTTTGTATTTCCCCCTTTGATAGAGTTTATTACAGTGTATCGTTATAACTGTTAGTGTGTAGCATTGTCTCCCTAAGAGAGTGAGCTCCCCTTGACTGGTAGGTGTCATGTCTTAGGGGCATCTAGGATATATTCTGGCACACAGTAATTTCAATAAAATTTTATTGAAATAATGAATTCCAATTGGGTAACATGCATATATCATATTAATTTAGCAAGTACTTGGCAGATACATTTTTTTTAAAAAAAAATTTTTTTTGTAGTTGTAAATGGACAGAATGCCTTTGTTTATTTTTATGTGGTGCTGAGGATCAACCCAGTGCCTCACACATGCTAGGCAAGCCCCCTGCCACTGAGCTACAGCTCCAACCCAGCAGACACGTTTTAATTCTGCCTTCAGGGTGCTTAGTTTGTTAAATGAGGTAAAAAAATGTACTTTTGCTTTGTAATCTTTTGCCCAACTAAACACATATTGGTTTTCTTCTTGTTGCAAGGAAGGCAAAGAAAATATAACAAAGAAAAAATAAAGTGAGTACTGGGTTAGATAACTGTGTCAGAGAACTGTCTGACCTAAGAAAAGAACAGACATACATTTTATATTTCTTTCTTTATTTATTTACTTTAGTTGTACACAATGCAATGCATTTATGTTTACATGGTGCTGAGGATCGAACCCGGGCTGCACACATGCGAGGCGAGCACTCTGCTGCTGAGCCACAACCCCAGCCCCCCATTTTATATTTCTTTATATTAAAAAAAAAAAAAATTTTTAGTTTTAAATAAAATCTTTATTTATTTATTTTTACATGGTGCTGAGGATCGAACCCAGTGCCTCACAAGTGCTAGGCAAGCGTGTTACCACTGAGCTACAACCCCATCCTCACATTTTATATTTCTTTTTAATGGACTCAGAAAAAGTTTTCTATCTAAGATGAGAATCTTAACTAGATTACTATATTTTCTAAAAAAGCATATTGTACTTATTCTTCATGTTGATTTTTTAAATGGTCTGTTTTCTGAGTCAATAAATATAGAAAATTTTTTAAAATTTTTCTAGTGGGTATAGTATTACCAAATTAATTCAAAAGTATTTTTTATTAGGGCAATATTTTTGTAAATGTTAATTAAAATGTATTAATATTGATAATTTTCAAAATGGTTTTAGCAGTTTATATTTTTACCAGCAATTCATGAGCCACACACAATAGCCAATACTAGGTGTTACAGAGTTTTGGAGTTTTTTCAATATAGTGATTGAAAATGGCATTTTGTTGTTTAAATGACACTTCTTTGAATTCTTCACGAGTTCAGCATTTTTTCAGATTAACTGAGCATTAACATCATATCACTTATGTCATGCCATTTGCCCATTTTAAAGTTGTCTTTTTCTCATTTTCTTGCAAAAATGATCTATTAAGACCTTGTCTCATGTTTTACAAATATTTTTCTCATAATTTTCTTCTGACTTTGTTAGTGATGCATTTTTTGATGCATAATATTTTTTAATTATATCTTTTGCCTTATACTCATTTTCTCTGGTTAGGTTTTCATCAAAATTTTTCCTTATGGCTTCTGATTTACTGTCATGTAAGAATGTGTGTGTGTGTGTGTGTGTGTGTGTGTGTGTGTGTGTGTGTGTGTATTTAATGTAGTCTCTTATTCTGAATATTATAGTAAAATCTCTGATCGTGGTAATTAGTGGTGATTAAAATGTTAAAGTAAAACATTAATTTTTATTATAAATTTCAGTTAAAATCAAATTTCCTTTTAGTCTTTTTTAAAAACCCATTAAGTTGATCAGATTTTTCTTTATGCCAGAAATTGTCTTGTAAGCTCTCTGATAGTTTACACTTTTTAGAAGGAAATCTTATTTTATACCTTTTCTTCCCCAATAGAGGAGATTTGGTCTTTTCAGATACTAATGACATGGTTTAGATTTAAAATGTCATTTTAAAAAAAATACAGTTTTGTCTTTTATTCTCTTCACTTAAGAACGCCTTGTAGAATTAATCTATGTCCTGAGAAAAAGTAGCTCAATATTTAATATTATTCTTTTATTTAACAATAGGCTCTTGTAACTCTCAAAGTTCTTTTTCAATATTTAACTTCAATTAATGACCAATAATAAAGGTTTTTTTGGGAAACCCCCTCTCTTCTTTTTCTAATATAGGAAAAATTAATCCAAATTTTATATTCTGGGTTGTACTTGTAGTTAAATGAAAGAAGAGGTGGGGAATACAGTAAGCAGAATTTAGAAGCAGCAAGGATTTGTGGTTTTCTTTAAGGGCCAGCTTAATCTGATCTCTTTGTGGTGATAGAGTTTACCTGGGCTGGGATTTTAATTATCTGTAGATTCTGTAGTCTTGATATGTACTTGCAGGAGTGAACAAAATCGTAGAGACAGGAGATTATGTGTTTTCCTCTCACCCTTTCAACTACATTGTAGACTTCTTACCATATCCAGATCTTAATCTTAGGCTGGTACATAAGAGGATTCTTGTTGGTGCTAGGTGAAGACAAGGATTTAGATCCCCCTAGTTTTCCTTTTGGTGTAAGAATACTTATGTCCCTTTTCCCTCTAGTCCTGGTACAAGAGTAGAAAGGAGTAAGGATGGCTGGCCCAAGGAACAGATTGCTGGGAAGGTTAAACTTGACATGAAAAGTTCAAGTTAAAAAGTTGAAAGGGAGGATTTGGATGCAGGCACCAAGAGAAGAAAGGATGAGAAGGTGGGCTGAAAATTAGAAGCTGGCCAAAATACATCAGTCCTAGAAATAAACAACAACAAAAAATAGGTATATGGGAATTTTCAGCATGGAAATTCATATTTGTGTTAATACCACATTCTGAAGTGCACATTTTCTTTTCACATTTTAATATCTACAAAGTATGATGTATAATTTAATTGGCTGCTTTTTTTTTAGTGGTACAAATGGAATTACCATCATATAATCAATTAGGTCTGATGAAATGGGATATCTTGCTGTAGGACTATTGGATACATAAATGTTTGTGATATAGTTCTCAACTCTTAACACGAGGGAGTTAAATTTTTTTTCTTATTAAATTCTTTCTTCCTTTCTTCTGGGGGATCGAACCCAGGGCATTGCACATACTAGGCTAGTGCTCTGTCCCTGAGCTATACTCTGTGACCTTTCTTTTATTTTGACAGTCTTACCAAGTTGTCCAGGTTTGTTTTGAACTTGAGATTCTCCTGCCTCAGTATCCTGAGTATTGGTCTTTTCAGATACTAATGGGATTACAGGCTTGTACTACCGCACCAAGCAAAGGGAGTTAAATTTTTTATAGAAAATGCATTTGGATTACCAGGTCTCTGTGCTTTTTATTTGAATTCCAGTTAATGACATTTTAGGGCCTGAAGGGTGTAGTGAGTGAGTTGTGACTCAGACTCACATCAAAGTGCATTTCATTGGCATGAAGAGCACTGGACTGAATGGTGGTCCGTATTAGGCCAGGTAATAGATGTTTTTGGTTAGAATTGTTCAGAGTTTTGAATTCTGGGAATTCTAGGTGTAGTATCAGGATCTCTAAGTGTAATTTAATAATCAAGAGCCTTTCTAAGTGTAAGTAGTCAAAAATGCGTCTCCAGTTGTTGCTTCTGCCACACAGTAGTGACTGCTCCTCAGGGAGATTTGGCTGTTGCTTTTGGAATTGGAATCTCACAGTGGCATAGCTTCTTGTTTCTCTTAGATAGTATTTTGCTGGAACCTGATTGGATCAAGTTTACAAGCAGAACATTTAACACTTAGATTTCTGTGGTGTGCTTTATAATGTTACCAGATTGTAAGTGGTTTCTGTGTAGCAATATTAACTCAGGATTTAGGAACTCACTTTTTGTAAAGTATGAAATTTGGATTTGTGTTGTTCAAAGATTGAAGCAAATTACTACCTGTGCCATACATCAACTTGAAAATTTTGTTTGAGCTCATTCTTAAGATTTTTGTGTTTGGCACTCTTCTATTTCATTATTATTTTATTTTTTTGCACAAGCAAAAATTCTGTGTTAAGTTATACTTTCCAGGCCATTAGAAAAAATTTATTTGTACTTTTATTACCTATTTGCAGTTTAAATTGTTTGAATTGCTGCATGCAGGTATTTTCTATGCATCAGAATTAATTTGTAAGAACTCTCTTTATATTTGTACTCTTTTTCATACATGATTTACACATTTTTTCTCCCAGCCTATTGTCTTTGGACCTTGGGTATGGCATCTCTTATGTCATTTGTTCTGGGGAGATTTTATTGGCTATTTAGAAATCAAACATCTTCCCCTTCCCATAGGAGGACCATGTCATTAGACTTTGGCAGTGTGGCACTACAGACACAAAACGAAGAAGAAGAATATGACAAAGAAGACTATGAAAGGGAAAAAGAGGTAAGTTACTCACAAAAAGGACCTTAGACCCAATCCTTAACAACTTGTATTTGCTGGTAAAAATTATATCATCTTGTATCATTTTGAAGGGATTTATAATTCTTTTTTTTTTAATATTTATTTGTTTTAGTTGTACACAATGTATTGCATTTATTCTTTACATGGTGCTAAGGATTGAACCCAGGCCGCACACATGCTAGGCGAGCGCGCTACCGCTGAGCCACCATCCCAGCCCCGGGATTTATAATTCTTAAAAACACAACAATAGAACAAAATCCTAAAACCTGAAGGCTACTTGGACCTTAGAAGGTGGATGAGTGGAATGCTTCTTTCTTTGAGAGAAGAATAAAACACAGCTTAGTGTTACCATTAGATAAATGGTTCAATTCTTTAAGAATTTTTGTTTAGGAGACAATGACTGGCTGTGGTAGGAGAGGCCAAGTTTCTGTGCTTGGAACATAATGGATGCTTTAGGACATTTACAGGTTATTAGTGGCAGACAGTAAACAAGTAAACAACTGAATAAAGTAATTTGAGTGAGTGCTAGTATATCACTGGTTACTCAGTGAATAAGCCATTCTCAAATTCCAATCTCCATGTCATCCTGATCAGCTGTACAATTATGATCTTGCCTTTGCCATTTCTGTTCCCTCCATTGTTTGCATTGAAGATCAGATGGAGAAAGTGCATTTAGTCTTCAGAAAAGGAAAGGACTTCCTAAATAAGTGACTCAATAGTTAGAGGACATTTACACCAAATGAAATCTCAAACAACAGACTACCTTGAATAGAATCATATTTCAGAAAGGCCTTCAATAATTTTATGGAAAAGTAAGGCAGTATAATAATTTTTAAATTGCTCTACCTCTTAATGGTATATTGGTAAAAGTTTTGCCTCTGTGGGCCAAGGCATAGCAGAAGTGCATAACCCACAGCTTCACAGTGTTTCCACTGAAACTACATTTCTTAAGCAGTTGATAAAACAAATTAGGGTACACATGAGTGAGAATGATGATACCATGGCAACATGGTATCATGTCAGTATTCATATCAATTAATTGTTGCACATTACTCATATTCTTCACAACTTATTGGAGCATGTTAATTTCTTGGTGTACCATTTGAAAGCTGCTGATGTAGTTGTCCTTGCTACTCAGTACACCTCATACAGAGTATTTTAGGCAAATGTTTACTTTTAAAGCTGGGCCAGAAAAGAAGAATTCAGAAAGTCTTTTATTAACTCATCCACAATGTAACAATGTGACTTTACAAAATGCTTTTCACCTAAAATTACCTAAAGTGTGATTTCACAGTTATTACAGAGATATGCTTGTGGTTATGTTTGTGATAAGAATGGTTGTTATAAGCATCTATTGATAAAGCCACAGCTTAAGGTAGATTGTCATTTGGGATTGTCACAGTCTGTTGAAGTCTACATGTATTTTTCTGCAATGTCACCAGAAGTAGCTCTGTGATAATTGTTTGTTCCAGATAATACAATTATGTATGTATGTACTTATATATTCTGGAGCTGGTAATTCAGGGCAGAAATAACTTGGTAATCTGTGTTGTCAAAATAATTGCTGATGATGGCTCATTTAATGATGATATATTTAAAAGTGATCTTGGGGGGCTGGGGTTGTGGCTCAGCGGTAGAGCGCTTGCCTAGCACGTGCACGGCCCAGGTTCGATCCTCAGCATCCATGTAAAAAGAAACACATTGTGTACAACTAAAGTAAAATAAATAAATATATTTTCAAAAAAAAGTTATCTTGGTAGAAAAGGAGGTGATTTAAGTAACAGGTAGCAGACAGAACCTTGCCCCTGGTAATGCTGCTGTGGGTCCTCTTGGTTTTTATATTGGTGCTTCTCCTCTAATAGAATAATAAAGTTCCATTGAGCTTGGAATTGTGTATTTTAGAGGTAGGTTTTCCATTCAGTACCTTTTCCACATTTTAACTGCCTTGCTTGATGCAGTTATAGAAACATTTTGATATTTTGTTTCCACTAGAGGGAGTTGTAAAACTAGTGTTTATTTACATTCCATATTATTTGACTTATTTAGTGAGATTTTCTTGTCATTCCCCAAGACAGTTCAAGAAACAAATGGTTGTGTCTAATAGTATATTTTTCTTTGTCCATTTCTTACACCTTATCTAGATTGTGTCTTGTGAGTTTTTCCCAATGCTATACAGGTATCTTTTAAGGAACATTGAATGATCATTGGCAGGATTGAAGCTTAATTGTACAAACAGGTAGAAATAAGTGTCATCTAGTAACCAGCTTCATGAAGAGGACAATGGAAATGGGAGATTCAGACTCTGGTTCCAGCTTTGCACTTTACCTGTGTTTCCCTGGCTTGCCCCTCATGTTTTCTGGACCTTGGTTTGCTTGCCTTTAAAATGAAAGACTTGACTTGGAGGAATTCCAGTGATCGTTCTTGGCCTACAATTCTATTATATACCATCTGTCGTGTGGCTCATACTTGTCTGATAAATGTTGCCATATTTCTCTTTCAGATATACAGCAACCTAGACAAGGTCTCCTGTACTAACACTATGGAATTTAGTTTAACTGATAAATGTTCCCCACCCCACCACCACCATGCATCTGAATATAGCATAATTCATAAACTAAAGGTGTAGCTGCCAAGTTATTTTGGCCCTTTATCATTCCCATATTGGGCTTTTTCAAAGTATGTTTTAAACTTGGTTCTTTGATTAAAATAGATTCTGCTTAGTGTGTATCCATGAAAGCTTTTTTTTTTAATAATTCATTTTAAAAAAATACCAGAATCTTTTCGGAAGCACACTTGCCAGGTTGCCTGCTCCAAGGGCAGATGACTGTTGGTAACTCCATTTGTTGTTTTTCTCTTGGGAGAAGATGTATTGTATAGTTTGTTATCTGAGAACTTCTGCTTTCATGAATACCAGGGATTATAGGTTGTAAAGACAGTCTGTTTAGTTAATTTAAGTGGAAAATCCTAACAAAGGGCTGACATATTGTCTATTTTACATTCACTCCTGAACAGAAGTTGTTGATGAAATTACTAAACTCAGTCCATAGACAATAATATCCCACTGAGAAGATTGCTACTTGCAGTCAAAAAACAGTCTTTTGAATTTGAAATTAATGAGGGATTAAATCTTGCCATTTATAAGGATTATTAATTTTGTCCTTGAGCCTGTATTTGGAAGGTGGCAGATCTAAATGAGGAAAATTTAGTTTCTAAAATTCTCTAGTTGGTAACATGGATAGGTCAACGTGGCAATTTTGTGTTTTGTGGCACAACCAAAAGCAAAATCTTTTTGACAGTGGATAGGAGGAGGGAACACTTTGATCATGGGCAATGGAGATGTTGGGGGTGGGATTTTGTTTCAGAATGACCTTATTAGAAGGACTTCACCTCATGTAGCTTCTCGCTGTCCTAAAAGTTATAGGAGCCAAGGAGGAGGATCCAGCCAAACCAAAGAACTTGATAGAGAATTTTTTTGAAGATGAACTAAACTGTTTAGAAATGTTGGCATATATGTAAAATATAAGACCCTAGATACTAGAGGGCTGAGTTTTTTAAAAATACATTTATTTTTATTTATTTGTGTATGTTTGTATGTATGTATGTATGTATGTGGTGCTGAGGTTCGAGCTCAGTGCCTCACCCGGCAAGCGCTCTACCATTAAGCCACAACCCCAGCCCTGAGAGCTGACTTTTCTAGTTAGCAAGTTAATCTATGGATCCAGAAGCATTTTGATCAGCTGATTACTCATGCTCAACTTAATTTTCTTTCATGGATGCCAATTTTGTTAATTTTGTGATATCACAAAGAAAGCGACAATAACTGCTTAATTATTATGTAGCTATTTCTGTCTTTGTGAGGCAGGGGGAAATGTGCTGTTCTGATATCCTTGTCAAGGTTCCCCTGAATTATAGGGCCATGTACTTGAACCTCACTGAAGGTTTAGAAGAAAATATTCTTTCTGTTCAGGAATCCTTACTTCATGTAAGTATGAAAGGTTGATTTTATTGTTATTTTCCCCTGTGTAACATGTGAGGTAGTGTTTTTCCAGAAAGCAGTGATGCTTAGTATTGGACAGAACAGGTTGGGCTACTTTTGAAAGACCTCATATATATTTATTTTTTCCTAATGCATTGTCTTGATAGCATGGTTTTGTTACCTTTCACTTGAGGCAAGTAATATTCTTATGTTGATATGTTTTGTTTATAGTGTATTGTTTCTTATTCTTTATAATTTTTGATCAACTCTGATGTGTCTATCACTAATATGGTGAAATGATTTTTCAACTACCCTGCATGAGCAGGTAGGCAAGGATTTGGTTGTTAATATTAGTATCAAGCAGATTTAAAGGTGAAGACAACTTTTCATTGAAATGCATCTTTCTTTTGTTTCATCTTTAACCAATCAAATTCACTGAGAAAACTTTTTTTTTTTTTTTAAATCCAGGATTATCAACAATATATCTGGAAATAAGAAAATATCTACTTTGTTTACTTCACATACTCCATTCTCATTTCCAAATTTTATTTCACCATAACCTGGTTAACAATTTGGGACATTCTTTTCAGAACTTTTCTAAGTATGTATTTATTTTAGTTTTTACTAAATGTTTTAAGAAAGTTTGTAAAAAATTCTATACCCAATACTCAGATATGAACTACAGCTGTGTTCCATTTCTTTTATACTAGTGACAGAGAAAGTGGAAAAGAAAAGCAACAAACAAAACCTGCCATAAAACAAAGAGTATCTCATTTTTTTCTCCAAGGTTTTACCGAGTATTTAACGTCTTTAAAAGTCACTCATTACATAATTTTATAGGATTGGTTTATGAACTTTGGAGGGACTTAGTCAACTTATTAACTGGTGCTTAATTTCTTAAAGAGAAGTCATTATAAGCATCCCCCTACAAACTGTTTAGTAACATAATATTTCAAACTTCTAATTGTTACAGATTTTAAGACAATGTTTTGGGACATGAAGAAAGACAACTACCCATCTTGAAATTCAACAAATTTTTCTTTTCATCACAATTTATCTTGTCTATCTAGTTCATGTGGGCAGAATGTTAAGGATAGAACTTTGCTAGAATAAAATTAGAGAGCAAAGTCAGATTATTTTATGTCGGTGTTCTGCTTTTGAGAATGCTATTGTAGAAAACTAGAATCTTCCAACCCTCTTTTTACTCAAATGTCTTATTAGAGCACAGAGTATTATATATCTTTTCATTACTGGAATTAGATGACTGTCTACTAATTAATTACTCCCCAAGGGCTATCTCTCACATTGTGGGAGCTTATGGACTTCTAGGCCACCTGCTGCTGTTGTTCTTACCACCTGGGCAAAGTGCATCTGGCAACTCAGATTCCCTGTGGGATGTCTGATTATCAAGTCCCCAAAGTCTAATAACTGGCAAAAACAGGACTCTGCAATGCAAGTCTGTCCTCTGACAACGTGATACAATGATTGTACCATTATTATGATCTGCTATACTTCTATAAAAAAAGTTTTTCAATTCAGTTGTAATGTGTGTGTTTTTGAATCTGAGACCTTTGTAGAAAAAAGTAAAGCTGTCGAACATAAATCCTGATATTATGCATTCCTCTTTCCTTAAATGAAATGATCAACATAATTCATGTGGAATTTAAGAAATTAGTTAAATGGAAGAATTAAACTTCCATGGCTTATCACTTGCTGTTCCAAGGTAGCTTTGGTTAGCATCTTGAGTTTAGTCAGTGATACTGATGCAGACTTTCCTGACTCAGTTGCAGCAGTTGCTCACAGACCTTCCTCATGATATGCTGGATGATGAGCTCTCCTCCCCTGAACTCCACTTCTCAGACTGCAGTGAGGATGGCACAGAAGGAGAGTAAGGACCTAAAATCACTTTTCCTTGCATGTTGCATTTTTATGTCTTTTTTTTTTTTTTTTCTTCGTTCTTGCTGGTAATAATAATGTAAGTGATTGTAAAAATTGTAGACTAATTCTTAAATCTTTGGGTAAAAGTTGAAGAGAAAACAACAAATATAAGAATCTTTGGGTTCTCTGTGTTTATATCCAAATAAATGATAGGCTTTAAATCTAGAGTTTTGATTTTTCTCAAGACTACATCCTTCTGAGCAATTGGAGATGAACTGGAACAAGCATCAAATTCTACCCAAATCTCAAAGTATAAATGTAAGTATCTGATGTGATCACGACTTTGATGAGGGTGGGAATAGATTTTAGTGCTTTTATTTTACTCTTGTCATCTAATAGCACCATAATGAAATTCAGGGCTTATATATTGGAGAACAAAAAGGCAATGGCTGGGAAGAGAATCAAAGTAAAACTGAAGACCAACATCCTGAGTACCATCCCAAAGAAGGTGGAGATGAAGGTGGAAGTGGCTATAGTCCTCCGAGTAAACATGAACAAACTGATTTGTATTGCCTTCCTGAAAACTTCAGGCCTTATACCAGTGGTCAGAAGCAGGAATTTAATAACCAACCAACCACTGTAGTTAAATTTTCTGATCCTCAGAGGAACCATTTTCAGGTATTGTAAGAATTTGACTTTTAAGAATTTGTCTGTTTATACATGCATTTGCATGATGTATGCGTGTGTTTCAAGAAATGCATGTAAATGCAATGGTAAGATGACTTATTTTAACTACAAGACTTTCTGAGAGTACACTTATTCAGCTGAATTAATCATGCTGTCTTCTATTTACAATCAGATGCAATTATGATTTTAAGTCAAAAGTTTAAAACAGAAGCTTTTTGGAAACAGTTATTTAAACATTAAAAGTTAAGTATGCCAAAGAATAACTGCCCTCCTTCACTGCTGCTTCTGGCTTTACTACTTCAGTGTGCTTCAGTGAAAAGTTATGTTTAAGTGTCTTGATAATAGTGTTTAAAGCAGTAATTTTATGTCGATTACAGCATTTAGTTTCCTCAATTTTCTTGTTCGATACTCTTATAACAAATTTTAAGTCAAACACTTCAAAGCTAATGCCTGTTTTGTGTGGTGTTATAGTAGTAGACAGGATGAATGTTAAAAGGAAAAAAAAACCACTTTTGTTTTTACTATGAGCAAGTTTAATGTAGTAAGACCTCAGGATACAGTTAGTTGCTTTGCTATAGAATTTTCCAATGACAACAAATGCCTTACTCTGCCAATTGCTATTCTGTGTCACTCAATGACAGGATGATTTTTTTTTTTTTTTTTTTTTTTTTTGGTCCATTTAAGGTGTCTATTTTCTCTTAATTCTATCTCTGGACAATGTTACACATTCCATAGACTATTGAATATTTATTATGTTTGAGGCATTATAGCACATGTTCTTGTTATTATGTGCATTTTTATATTCCCAAGATGTTGGAATCATCTAAATAATTTGTAATAAAATACTTGTATATAATCTCATTGGACTTCTTGAGTTTTATTTACAAAATTGGTTCCATTATGTGCTCAAAAGTACAATGAAGTGTTAAATAACAATAAGCACTGTTTGTGAGCAGAGATGTCTGTAAAAAAATGTGTAATGGTACCACAATTAGCTTGTATAGCATAAAATTAAGGTGTCTAATTCAGAGGATTTTGGGAGAAAAGATCAAATCCTAATTGTTCATTTCATTTGTCATCTTATAATAGCAGTTTGGTTCATCACAAGGTCCCAGTTGTCAAACTTTGGAGCCATATAAAGTGAAATATAAACCTTATCAATCTTCTGTCCAGGATAATAACTCACCAGTCCAGGAAATAGCAGGAAGTGACACATTTGAAGGCCTGCAACAACAATTCTTAGGAGCTAATGAAAGTAGGTATCACATTTATATTTATTTCTAAATAATATAATTGGGAAGTTTTGAACACTTAGTAGATATTTGAGCATATTGAAGAATTATTATTTTTAAGTATGACAATAGAACTTTTGTGGTTGATATTTCAGAGTATTTTTAAAGCTCTATGCTGAATTATTTATGAATAAACTGATAGAAAGTTTAGAATTTACTTCAGAACAATGTTTTGGGGAGTAATGTTGGGTGGGAGTATAGATAAAGCAAAACTGGCCATGAATTCATAATTGTTGATTGTCCCTGGGAGATGGGTGTGTGGGGGTTCATTGTGCTATTCTTTCTACTCTAATATATTTGAAATTTTACATAACTAAAAAGTTAAAAGAAGGAAAAAAAAATTTTTTTTTAATTTGATATTGGAGATTGAACCCAGGGGTGCTTAACCTCTGAGCCACATCCGTAGCCTCTTTTTTTTTTTTTTTTTTTTTTTTTTTTTGGTCTCCCTAAGTTGTTTAGGCCCTTGCTAAATTGCTGAGGCTGCCTTTGAGCTTATGATCCTTTTGCCTCAACCTCTGGAGCTTCTAGGATTTCAGGTGTGCACTACTATGCCTGGCAAAAGAAAAAAAATTAACAATATTTTAGTCATTTTAGATTGTTAAGAACTTTTTATGAGCTTCACATATTTCTTATTGGAATCTACTTTGGAAAAATGACAATTTTCTCGGGAACCTCAGATTTTTCATTACATAGAAAAGCAATTTGACAAATCAGCCATTATTACTTTAACTTTTCTTTTGATTCTTACAATTTTAGTGTAATGATTAGGCAATTCTCATATAAATTTATGTTCAGAGTTTGACATAGGTCTCAGATTTAGTCGTGGGGTACTTGCCTTCAATGTTTTTTGTACAGTGTGTACATCAGTATGATAATAAGAAAAGAGCTTATAGCTACTAGAGAATTTTGAGATGAAATGCTGGTATCAAAAATATCAAAACTTGAACAGTGACTATCCTGAATTGTACATCTAGCTTTTATTGTCATGCTTGGTGATATAGTAAATTACTTCTAATTATTGTGTGTGTTGAAGAGCCAGTGTTATTCTAGAGTGTGACTACAAGTTTGTTTTTGTTTGTTTTGTTTTTCCTTTAATTAGTGGTGGAAAGGTCCTTCTGGATATTCTGGGTTACCTGGGCTAGGCCAAAGAAAACTGGATTCGTGTTGTGGTTTCATAGCATTGCTTCCATATGCTGGAATATACCATGGGATGATACCTATAGGGAGAAGCCCAGAACTCACTTTCCTCTGAAGGGATCATCAGCAAATATGGGTGGCCTTTCTTTGTATCTTTCTGTGGGATGAGGAAGTGTATTTGGCACAATTGGCCTAAATTTGACATTTGGAAGTTAATTAAATAACTTAATGGAAGAGTCAAATTTGATGATTACAGCTTCTTAGCAATGCTAGTTTTAAAAAATAAGTTTGGAGAGGTGGAGCTTGCAGATTTTTTTTTTTTTTTTTAAGCCAGTCTTGCTATAAGGCCTGAGGATTATGATGTGGAACAAAGTTTTCAGTCTTTTTAAAATTTTTAATTTTTTTTTTATTTAACAGCATCTCTTCTTAAAGAGAGGACTGAATTATCTCGTTAGTAACTAAAACTTCCTAAGTGCATTTATTACTGATTATAAGCTTATAGAAACATTAGCCTAGTAGAAAATGTGAAATATTTATTGTTACAAAATTGAAACAAATTATTATTTTCATTTTTTCCCTAATCTTTTTAAGTGGTCCTTTAAAATGACTTTGATACTGAAAGATTTTGTAGTTCATTATTAGTCTATTCTTAGTTAACTAATTGAGCAGTTATGTACAAACATAAATATAATTACAATATATTTAGCATTCCTGTTAAAGAAGAACTACTTTGAGAAGGATATCTAGCGATTTTTAAAAAAAATATTTTTATAGAAAATGATGTACTTATTTTGTTTTTAATTTTATGAGAGCATATTACTCTATTCTGTTGCAGTTGTTATATTTCAGTGATTTTTAATTGACCAAACTGGTCAATTCAGGGTTATACCCTAAACCAGTAAATTTCACATTTTTGTGGCAGTGACACACAGTAAGAAGTACATTTTTTACATTGTGATATGGTCCATGATATAAATCAATGTAAGTAAGTATATGTAAATGAAAAAAGTTTCACAGGAGCTGGAGTTGTGGCTCAGAGGTAAAGAGCTCGCCTAGCATATGTGAGGCACTGGGTTCCTTAGCACCACATAAAAATAAAATAAAGGTATTGTGTCCACCTACAACTAAAAAAAAAAAAAAAAGGTTAAAAAAAAGTTTGAAAACTTATTCTTACTACATGATGTACTCTGATATATTCCATTTGTTCTATCTTGATTTTTAAAAACATTAGTCACAATCCACTACATTGTTTTCACAATACTGTCAGTAATATTTCTACAGCTTGCAAGACACTGCCCTAAATGACCATACTTTTTATTTTTTTTTTTTTTTGGTTTGTTTTTATCTAACAAATTGTCTTTAATTCCATAGGAGATTCTGCAGAAAATATACAGATTATTCAGCTTCAGGTTCTTAATAAAGCAAAAGAGAGACAACTGGACAACTTAGTTGAAAAATTAAATGAAAGTGAATGTCAAATTCGATACCTGAATCACCAGCTTATGATAATCAAAGGTAAGATAACAGTTGTTGGGTGCCATTGTTTATGATTTACAATAGAGCTAAACATCTTGTTTACAACAGCCTCAATTTATTTTTTCTTCTTCTTTTTTTTTTTTTTTTAAATTATTTCAAATTACCTCGATTTACTTGGTCTGAGGACCTACAGGGAGATAGAACAAGACAAAACCTTAGGACTTCTGAGCCCTTGCCTTGGATTACTTCACTTCAGAGCATATTATTTTGGATCCTCACTTTTTTCCCCCATTTTCTTCTTTTCCTTTATTTTGTTCTCCCTCCTCTTCTATCTTAAGCTGTTAGAATCAATGAATGTGATTTAACTATGCTGGTGAATAGATAGCTTTTACGATGTTGAGATATGTTCCTGTTATTCCTAGTTTTTCTAGTGTTTTGAACATGAGGGGTGCTGTATTTTGTCAAATGCTTTTTCTGCATCTATTGAGATGATAATATGGTTCTTATCTTTAAGTTTATTGATGTGATGAATTACATTTATTGATTTCCGTATGTTGAACCAACCTTGCATCCCTGGAATGAACTCCACTTGATTGTGGTGTACTATCTTTTTGACATGTTTTTGTATTCGATTTGCCAGAATTTTATTGAGAACTTTTGCATCTATGTTCATTAGAGATATTGGTCTGATGTTTTCTTTCTTTGATGTGTCTTTTGGAATCAGGGTGATATTGGCCTCATAGAATGAGTTTGGAAGTGCTCCCTCTTTTTCTATTTCCTGAAGTAAATTGAAGAGTATTGGTATTAGTTCTTCTTTAAAGGTCTTGTAGAACTTGGCTGTGTATCCATCTGGTCCTGGGCTTTTCTTGGTTGGTAGGCTTTTGACGGCATCTTCTATTTCATTGCTTGAAATTGATCTGTTTAACTTGTATATATCATCCTGATTCAGTTTGGGTAAATCATGACTCTAGAAATTTGTCGATAGGTAAAGAAGAACACAAATTATCACTATTTGCTGATGATATGATTCTGTACCTAAAAGACCCAAAAAATTCCACCAGAAAACTTCTAGAACTAGTAAATGAATTCAGCAAAGTAGCAGGATACAAAATCAACACCCACAAATCAAAGGCATTTCTATATATCAGAAACAAATCCTCTGAAATGGAAACAAGGAAAACTACCCTGTTTACAATAACATCAAAAAAATAAAATACTTGGGAATCAACTTAACGAAAGACATGAAAGACCTCTATAATGAAAACTACAGAACACTAAAGAAAGAAATTAAAGAAGACCTTAGAAGATGGAAAGATCTACCTTGTTCTTGGATAGGCAGAATTAATATTGTCAAAATGACCATACTACCAAAAGCACTATACAGATTTAATGCAAAACCCATCAAAATCCTAATGACATTCCTCATAGAAATAGAAAAGGCAGTCATGAAATTAATGTGGAAAAATGAGAGACCCAGAATAGCTAAAGAATCCTTATCAAGAAGAGTGAAGCAGGTGGCATCACTATACCAGACCTTAAACTATACTACAGAGCAATAGTAACAAAAACAGCATGGTATTGGCACCAAAATAGACTTGCAGATCGATGGTACAGAATAGATGACACAGAGATTAACGCATATAATTACAGTTATCTTATATTAAATAAAGGTGCCAAAAACCATACATTGGAGAAAAGATAGCCTCTTCAACAAATGGTGCTGGAAAAACTGTAAATCCATATGCAACAAAATGAAGTTAAACCCCTGTCTTTCACCATGCCCAGAACTCAACTCAAAGTGGATCAAGGACCTAGGAATTAGACCAGAGACACTGCACCTAGTAGAAGAAAAAGTAGGCCCTGATCTTCATCATGTCGGATTAGGCCTCAACTTCTTAATAAGAATCCTATAGCGCAAGAATTAATATCAAGAATCAATAAATGGGATAGATTCAAACTAAAAAGCTTCTTCTCAGCAAAAGAAACAATCAGTGAGGTAAATAGAGAGCCTACATCATGGGAGCAAATTTTTACCCCTCACACATCAGATAGAGCACTAATCTCTAGGGTATACAAAGAACTCAAAAAGCTGGGCTGGGGTTGTGGCTCAGCGGTAGAGCACTCTCCTCACATGTGCATGTGCGCAGCCAGGTTTAATCCTCAACACCAAAAAGCTAAACACCAAAAAAACAAATAATTCAATCAATAAAAGGGCCAAGGAACTGAACAGACACTTCTCAGAAGAAGAGATACGATCAATCAACAAATAAATGAAAAAATGTTCAACATCTTTGGCAATTAGAGAATTGCAAATCAAAATTACTCTTTCATTTCACTTCAGTCAGAATGGCAGCTATTAAGAACACAAACAAGCCTGGCGTGGTGGCACGC
Organism: Tamias sibiricus; assembly: GCA_025594165.1. Taxonomy (NCBI): domain Eukaryota; kingdom Metazoa; phylum Chordata; class Mammalia; order Rodentia; family Sciuridae; genus Tamias; species Tamias sibiricus. Next base: position 103,618,796 of record CM046659.1, on the reverse strand, counting down.
CTGTAATCCCAGCACTTAGGAAGCTGAGGCAGGAGGATCCTGAGTTCAAAGCCAGCCTCAGCAATGGCGAGGCACTTAGCAACTCAGTGAGACCTTGTCTCTAATAAATACAAAAAAGGACTGGGGATGTTGGCCAGTTGTCGAGTGCCCCTGTGTTCAATCCCCACTACCAAAAAAAAAAAAAAAAAAAAAACCCCACAAACAACAATAAATGTTGGAGAGGATATGGGGAAAAAGGCACACTCGTTGTACATTGCTGGTGGGACTGCAAAATGGTACAGCCAATATGGAAAGCAGTATGGAGATTCCTTGGAAAACTGTGAATGGAACCACCTTATGACCCAGCTATCCCACTCCTTGGTCTATACCCAAAGGACTTAAAAACAGCATATTACAGGAACACAGCCATATCAATGTTTATAGCAGCACAATTCACAATAGCTAGATTGTGGAACCAACCTAGATTCCCTTCAGTAGATGAATGGATAAAGAAAATGTGATTTTATATATATATATATATATATATATATATATATATATACACACACACACATATATACACACACACAATGGAATACTACTCAGTAATAAAGAGAGTAAATAATGGCATTTGTAGGTAAAGTTGGAGAATATAATGCTAAGTGAAGTTAGCCAATCCTAAAAATCCAAATTCTGAATGTTTCCTCTGATATAAGGAGGCTGATTCACGGTGGGGTTGGGACAGGGACCATAGGAGGATTAAAGGAACACTTAGAAAGGTCAATGGGGAGGGAGGAGAGGGGTGGGGGCAAGAGGGTAAAAAAAAAATGGTAGAATGAGATGGATATCATTACCCTAAGTGCATATATGAAGACATGAATGGTGTGAATATATTTTGTATACAACCAGAGATATGTAAAAATGTGCTCTGTATGTATAATATGAATTGTAATGCATTCTGCTGTCATATATAACAACTTAGAATAAAAGAAAAAAAATTATGCTGATGGCATTTTGCCCTATAAAAGCTCTTGACTTCTTATGTCATTACCTTGGATAAGTATGCCAATTCCCAGAGGGACTGTTTAGTTTGCAATGTAGCATTTTCTGAGCCTGTAGATTAGCATAAACATTTTAAGCCAAGCAGGAGTCTGAGATCCTGAAATGTTTTCAGTGTGCCACAGATAAAACGTGCCATTTCTGGTGTAATCACATAGAGGAGATTCAGATTCAGATGATAACTGCTTACTCTTCATGCTGTCTGTAGTTTTGGTTAATGTTGAACTTTCATTGGGAGAATAATTTTGTGACTGAACTCTAGCTCATTTCACATTTAATTGATGGTGGAAAGCTTTTTCTGTAATGCTTATAAAATTTATTTTGAGAGAGAAACATGTGAACTCTTACAGCAAAGTAACATGAAGAATTTAAAATTAGGTGAATGAAAGAGTTATTGCAAGTATGTGTAGGGGGCAGGTAGTTTTTCTTAAGAGGGGTTTGTCATATGTATGTAGCTTCTCAGTTAAAAAAAAAAAATGCTGAAATTATTAGGAAATTCTTTTGGTCCAAAGAGGATATAATAAAAAATTTAAAGGCAGCATTTCTGGTTCTCTAAAATATTTTTGGTGTCACTCAACTATTTTTTTTTTTTAAATTTTAGTCATTTTTCTTATTTTCTTCAAGTCAACTAAAGTTCATATGTCTGAATTGAATTTGTTCAAAAGTATTTATATAGATCTGATATGACATTCAGAACTCCTCTACACTAACATTTATATAAACATTTTTAATGCCCTAGATGAAAAGGATGGTTTGACCCTCAGTCTTCGAGAATCACAGAAACTCTTTCAGAATGGAAAAGAAAGGGAGATACAGCTTGAAGCACAAATAAAGGCTCAAGAGGCCCAAATACAAGCATTAAAAGTCAATGAAGAAAAGGTATGTATTTTAACTTTAGTTATGGTAAAAAAAAAAGTTATTAAGTGAAGAGTTTAGTCACTGAATAAAACATTTGGTAGAGTAGAAATAAATTTAGGAGAGCTCTTTACCTTCCTTCACCATAAGCTTTCTTCTTGTCTGATCTTGGAGGAGTGGTGCTGCCATTCTCCTGGCCACCTACAGATGTCTCCAGAAGACCAGCTGCTCTCTTCCCCTTTCTCCAGTCAGCCATTAAGTTCTAGTGACTCCCTCTCTTCTCTGTCCATTCAGGATTTTAAATTCTTATTGCAAAAGTCTCTTGCCTGGTCTCCAGTCTTTTACCCCTTTCACAGATTATCTTATGACCATCTGAGTAATCTTTCCTAGAATACAGCTCTGATTTTGTTATTCCCTTTCTTAAAGGCTTTCAGTGATCCCAATTTACCTGTGGGACAAAATACAGTAATCAGGATGACTCTCTGATCCTTGACTCTGCTCTTAATCTCTTCAGACTTAACAGTCTGTTGTCTTTCTATATTCATATGTACCATTCGCCTCTGGTATGCCTTTTCTACAGCACATTTTTGATTAATAAACCCCTGCTAACATGTTTTCTCTAAGTCTTCCCCTGCTTCCTTACTCAAGCCAAGTAATCACATCTATTATAATAGACCAAGAATACTTTGAAGGCATCGTTGGGCTGCCTTCATCTTTGTAGCCCTACCATTTAGGCCAGCAACTGGCATGTAGTTTGGAGGTTGGTATATGTTGAATGAGTGTAGTTGTTCACGTTGACCCAATTTTCTTATATATTTCTCTGTTCAGGCTCTGATACTATTATAACTGTAACTTTATGGTATGCTTTGAAATTGGTAATTAAGGTAGTAAAAAATTTTGCATTTGTTCACATTTTCCTTTCTAGATCTTGCAAAGGAATTTTTATGTTTTGTAAAAGGAAATCTTGTCGGAATTTTGATTAGCAAAGAAAGCATTGTATTTTATCATTTTATAGATGAGTTAGCCAAGTCTCTGAAAGGGCAAACTACTTGCCCAAGGTTACAAAGCCAGGTGTTGACAGAGCATCAGAACCTAAATTTTCTGACCCAGATAGTTTCTTATCCTTATCTAGTTTCTTATCCTTATCTTGGCTGGGGTTGGGGAGCAGGCGGTAACTGCTGCTTCTTAAACATTTGGGGAACTGTTCTTTAGATTCGCCTTTTTTTGGGGTACCTGGGATTGAACTCAAGGGGACTCGACCACTGTGCCACATCTCCAGCCCCGTTTTGTATTTTATTTAGACACAGGGTCTCACTGAATTGCTTAGTACCTTGCTTTTGCTGAGGCTGGCTTTGAACTCGTGATCCTCCTGCCTCATCCTCCCGAGCTGCTGGGATTACAGGCTTGCGTCACAGCACCCAGCTAGATTCACCTTTTAAAGAGTGTTTTTATTAGTGTATTGTAGTTTTACATAATTGTGGGGTTTATTTTGACATATTCATGATGCATATAACATAATTTGCTCCACTTAAATCCTCAGCAAATGAACCAATGTCTTAGCAATGAAAGCATTATTGGAATAAAAAGGTGATCTCTCAAATAGAATCAAGCATAAGATTTTCACATATAATATGGATTATTTTTTTTAAATTTTTATTTATAGTAGTATGTATTACAGTTCATACTATACATATATAGCATATTTTTTACACAAAACAGTTTGTATACAAAGTATATTTGCAGCATTCAAGTCTTCAATCATGCATTTAGAATAATGATATTCGTCTTATTCAACCACTTATTTTCCCCTTCCCCCTGTTCCCTCCCTTCCCTTCCTTCCCTTTGACCATTATAATGTTCCTCTAATCCTCCTATATACCCCGACCCAACAATACTGTGAACCGGCTTTCTTATATCAGAGGAAACATTCGGTATTTGGATTTTGAGATTGACTGATTTAACTTAGCATTGTATTCTCCAACTTCATCCATTTACCTGCATATGTCATTATTTTATTCTCTTTTATTGCTGAGTAAAATTCCATTGTGTATATATACCACATTTTCTTTATCCATTCATCTACCGAGGGACTGCTAGGTTGGTTCTACAACCTAGCTATTGTGAATTGTGCTGCTATAAACATTGAGGTAGCTGTGTCACTGTAATATGCTGTTTTTAAGTCCTTTGGGAATAGAACCAGGAGTGGGATGGCTGGGTCATAGGGTGGTTCCATTCCCATTTTCCCAAGAAATCTTCATACTGCTTTCCATAGCGGTTGCACCATTTTGCAGTCCCCCCAGCAATGTATGAGTGTGCCTTTTTCCCCACATCCTCTCCATCATTTATTGTTGTTTGTGTTCTTGATAGCTGCCATTCTGACTGGAGTGAAATGAAATCTTAGAGTAGTTTTGATTTGCATTTCTCTAATTGCCAGCGATGTTGAGCATTTTTTCATGTATTTGTTGATTAATCATGTATCTTCTTCTGAGAAGTGTCTTTTCAATTCCTTAGCCCATTTATCGATTGGATTATTTGTTTTTTTGGTGTCAAGTTTTTTGAGTTCTTTATATATTCTAGAAATTAGTGCTCTATCCGATGTGCATGTATTAAATATTTGTTCCCAGTTAGTTGGCTCTCTATTCACCTCACTGATTGTTAAATCTATCCCATTCATTAATTCTTGGTATTAATTCTTGCGCTACTGGATTCTTGTTAAGGAACTTGGAGCCTAATCCGACATGTTGGAAATTGTAGCTTACTTTTTCTTCTATTAGGTGTATTGTCTCTGGTCTAATTCCTAAGTCCTTGATCCACTTTGAATTGAATTTTGTGCATGGTGAGAGATAACAGGTTTAATTTCATTTTGTTGCATATGGCTTTCCAGTTTTCCCAGCACCATTTGTTGAAGAGGCTATCCTTTCTCCACTGTACATTTTTGGCGCCTTTGTCTAATATAAGATAGCTGAAATTATATGTATTAGTCTCTGTGTCCTCAATTCTGTACCATTGGTCCACTAGTCTGTTTTGGTGCCAATACCATGCTGTTTTTGTTACTATTGCTCTATAGTATAATTTAAAGTCTGGTATGGTGATACTGCCTGCTTCACTTTTCTTGCTCAGGATTGCTTTAGCTATTCTGGGTCTCTTATTTTTCCAGATGAATTTCATGACTGCTTTTTCTGTTTTTGAGAAATGTCATTGGGATTTTGATTGGAATTGCATTAAATCTGTATAATGCTTTGGTAGTATGGACATTTGGACAATATTAATTCTACCTATCCAAGAACAAGGTAGGTCTTTCCATCTTCTGAGGTCTTCTACGATTTCTTTCTTTAGTGTTCTATAGTTTTCGTTATAGAGGTCCTTCATCTCTTTCGTTAAGTTGATTCCCAGGTATTTTATTTTTTTTTATGCTATTGTAAATGGAGTAGTTTTCATCATTTCCCTTTCAGAGGCTTTGTCACTGATGTACAAAAATGCCTTTGACTTATGGGTATTGATTTTGTATCCTGCTACTTTGCCAAATTCATTTACTAGTTGTAAAAGTTTTCTGGGTCTTCTAGGTATATTATCATGTCATCAGCAAATAGTGCTAATTTGAGCTCTTCTTTTCCTATCTGGATCCCTGTAATTTCTTTCATCTGTCTAAGTGCTCTGGCCAGAGTTTCAAGTACTATGTTAAATACCAGTGGTGTGAGGGGGCATCCCTGTCTTGTTCCAGTTTTTAGAGGGAATGCTTTCAATTTTTCTCCATTTAAGATAATGTTAGCTTGAGGTTTTGCATAGATAGGTTTTATAATGTTGAGATATGTTCCTGTTATTCCTAATCTTTCTAGAGCTTTGAACATAAAGGAGTGTTGTATTTTGTCAAATGCTTTTTCTCCGTCTATTGAGATGATCATATGGTTTTTATCTTTAAGTCTATTGATGTGATGTATTATGTTTATTGATTTCCGAATGTTGAACCAGCCTTGCATCCCTGGAATAAACCCCACTTGATCGTGGTGCACTATCTTTTTGATATGTTTTTGAATCCGATTTGCCAGAATTTTGTTGAGGATTTTTGCATCTATGTTCATTAAAGATATTGGCCTGAAGTTTTCTTTTTTGGCTGTGTCTTTGCCTGGCTTTGGAATTAATGTGATATTGGCCTCATAGAAAGTGTCTGGAAGAGCTCCCTCTTTTTCTATTTCTTGAAATAATTTGAAGAGCGTCGGTATTAGTTCTTCTTTGAAGGTCTTGTAGAACTCGGCTATAAACCCATCAGGACCTGGACATTTTCTTGTTGGTAGTATTTTGATAGCGTCTTATATTTCTTCACTTGAAATTGATTTATTTAAATTGTGTATAGCCTCCTGTTCCAGTTTGGGCAATTCATACGACTCTAGAAATCTGTCTATGCTTTCAGTATTTTCTATTTTATTAGAGTACAAGTTTTAGAAGTAATTTCTAATTATCTCCTGTATGTCTGAGGTGTTTGTTGTGATATTTCCTTTTTTATCATGGATGCTAGTAATTTGAGTTTTTTCTCTTCTTCTTTTTGTTAGCATTGCTAGAGGTCTGTCAATTTTATTTATTTTTTCAAAGAACCAACTTTTGGTTTTGTCAGTTCTTTGAATTGTTTCTTTAGTCTCAATTTCATTAATTTCAGCTCTGATTTTAATTATTTCCTGTCTTCTACTGCTCTTAGTGTTGATCTGTTCATCTTTTTCTAGTGCTTTGAGGTGTGATGTTAGGTCATTTATTTGTTGTTGTTGTTTTTTTTTTCTTTAATGAAGGAATTCAGTGCAATGAATTTTCCTCTTACTACTGCCTTCATAGTGTCCCAGAGATTTCTATATGATGTATCTGTGTTCTCATTTACCTCTAGGAATTTTTTTAATCTCCTCCTTGATGTCTTCTTCAACCCCTTGTTCATTCAGTAGCGTGTTGTTTAGCTTCCAGCTGTTGGAGTAGTTTTTTTTAATTTCTTGTGTTATCATTCATTTCCAATTTTATCCCATTATGGTCTGATAGAATGCAAGGTACTATTTCTATTTTTTAATATTTGCTGAGAGTTGCCTTGTGACATAATATATGGTTGATTTTGGAGAAGGAGCCATGTGCTGCTGAGAAGAAAGTATATTCGCTTACTGAGGGATGTAATATTCTATATATGTCCGTTAGGTCTAAGTTATTATTTGTTTTAACAAGGCCTAAAGTTTCTTTATTTAGCTTTTGTTTGGATGATCTATCCATTGGTGAGAGAGGTGTGTTGAAGTCCCCTAGAATAACTGTGTTGTGGTCTATTTTACTCTTGAACTTGAGAAGGGTTTGTTTGATGGATGTAGGTGCTCCATTATTTGGGGCATATAGATTTATAATTGTTATATCTTGTTGATGAATGGTTCCCTTAAGTAGTAAGAAATATCCATCTCTATCCCTTTTGATTAGCTTTGGCTTGAAGTCTACCTTATTTGATATGAGAATGGAAACCCCCTGCCTGCTTCTGCAGCCCATGTGCGTGATAAGACTTTTCCCAGCCTTTCACCTTCAAGCTTGATGTCTTTTTCTATGAGGTGTGTTTCTTGTAGACAGCAAATTGTTGGGTTGTTTCTTTTAATCCAATCTCACAATCTGTGTCTTTTGAATGGTGAGTTTAGGCCATTAACATTCAGGGTTATTATTGAGATGTGATTCTTATTTCCATCCATTTTAAAATGTATTATGGTATTTAGCTTGATTTGGATTCTCCTCTGGTTGGTAATTTCTTTAGTTTACTATCTTCCTTTGTTGATTTTCATTGTTATTTTTCTCCTCTTCTTTGTGGAAAATTTTGCCCAAGATGTTCATAAGTGCTGGCTTTTTAGTTGTGAACTCTTTTAACTTTTGTTTGTTGTGGAAGGTTTTTATTTTATCTTCGAATCTAAAGCTCAATTTTGCTGGATATAAGATTCTTGGTTGACATCCCTTTTCTTTCAGAGCTTGAAATATGCTATTCCAGGATCTTCTAGCTTTTAAGGTCTGGGTTGAAAAATCTGAGCATAGTCTGATCTGTTTCTCCCTATATGTAATCTGCTTCCATTCTCTTGTGGCTTTTAGTATTCTCTCCTTGCCTAGTATATTAGGCAATTTCATTATAATGTGCCTTGGGTGTGGATCTGTGGTGGTTTTGTAGGTTTGGTGTTCGGTAAGCCTCTTGAACTTAGTTTTGCCATTCATTCCTCATGTTTGGAAAGTTTTCTGCTATTATTTCATTGAATAAATTGCTTATTCCTTTGGTTTGAAACTCTGCACCTTCTTCAACACCGATCACTCTTAAGTTTGGTCTTTTTATGCTGTACCATAATTCCTGAATGCTCTGTTCTTATTTTCTTATTACTTTTGCCATGTCCTCTAGATTTTTCTCCAGGATATATATTTTGTCTTTATTATCTGAGGTCCTTTCTTCCAGGTGATCTAATCTGTTGGTGATGCTTTCAATTGAGCATTTAGTTTGGTTTATTTCTTCTTTCATTTCCAGAATTTCTGTTTGGTTTTTCTTTAGAATCTCTATCTCCCTATTGAAGTAATCTTTTGCTTCTTGTATTTGTTTTTGGAGTTCTTTGTCAAAATGCTCTTTTACCACCTCTATTTGCTCTCTCATCTCATTTTTGAGTTCATTCTTAAGATCCATAAACATTTGGAATATGTAATTTCTAAATTCCATCTCTGGCATTTGACCAACTGTGCTTGCCATGGAATCTACTGAGGGGGTATGTTGGTTGGTTTTAGCCACTTTCTTCCCTTGCTTCTTCATAATGCTTGTGTGTCTATTCTCCTAGCACTGTGGGACATTGCCTATTTCGATTTCACCTTATAGCCTTATGTTTCTCTTGTGGTACAATGCTGTCAGGTCCCCTTATAAATACCTTACAATTTAAGCTCTAACACTTTCTTTACAGCAAATCACAGTTTGATCACAATATACAGATTTAGTTAACTCAGGTATTGTTTCCAATTTACTCTGTATGCTTGCGTTGGGGTTTACAGTTTCAGTATTGGACACAGAGATGATATGTTTAGGAAGAAGCAAGTGAGGTTACTGAGATGTTCTTTCTTAGGAAGTATAAAAATAGAATTCTATGGAAGTGGTTTAATATCAGCAGACAGGAGAGGAAAGAGAATGGAGTGAGCGATTTAGAGGAAAGACCGATTTATAAACCAAACTTATTTAGCCTTTGAGAGAAGAAAAATAAAGAAAGATGGAAAATAAAAAATAAAAAGGAACAATGAGAGATAACAAAGAAGTAATAATTAGTGTAAGAGAGAGGCGAGAGAAACTGTGTCAAGAAAAATAGAGAGTAAACTATATATAACACTGCTTTTTTTTTTTTTTAATATTTATTTTATTTCAATTGTCCCAGGCCTAGAAGTCCCAATTTCTGCGTATACCTTGTTTTCGCCTCTGATGAGTACACAATGACAGGGTGTAAGTAGATAAGATGAGGGCAGAAGAGACTAAAGTGAGAAGGGAAGAAAAGAAAGAGGAACACAGACACACAAATAATCACACTATCAAACAGAACAAAAACAAAAACAAACAAAAAATAAACAGAGTTGAACCCAGGAACAAGTCTCAAATAAACAGGACCCTGGGAAGCCCTTCCAGTTTAAGCCAGTTGTCCTGGACCACGCCCAGACAGTTACAGTGGAGTCTAGTCTGCAGCTTTGGCCAGCGGCAGATTGGCACAGAGGAATAATGGCTGGGGGGTTGGGGGGGTGTCAGTACGTGAATAGCACCAAGAAAGGGTTCATCCAAAAGGCACGCATTCCCCATGCCCGCCCCCAGTTATAGCTCTCTTGGTTGCTGTGCTGACCTCAGGCAGGCCCTTCCCTGCTGGCTGCCTGCACGCGTCTCACCCAGGTGTGTGCTGTTCTCCGGGCCCTGGACCAATCCTTGGATGTCTGCAGTCAGCCGCAACCCTCCTCCAAAATGGCAGTGCCTTCCCCGGTCCCAACAGCAGTACCCCGGACCTGTGTGTCACTCTGAGGCGTGCAGGTCCCGTTTGGCAATGTATGCGAAAGAAGTCTGTGAGGCTGCTGCTCGCGTCTGGCTTTCTTTTTATTTTGCGCTGTTTGAGGCCGTGGTCTGTACTTCCCGTACTGCAATGCTACCACAGCAGATGCACCGCTAATGCTGGTTCGGTTTGTGGGCCGCTGGCACTGGACTCCATGTTTTCAGCGGTCTGGAGTTCTTTGTATTTCACCATCTAGATATGCGTGGATGTCTCAGCTCCCTTCCAGTTCCGGGAGTGTTGCTAGGAACGCGTTTGTTTAATCTTCCCGATAAGCATCTTTTAGTGACGGTCTTCAGAGAGTGCTTCTCTGCTGTCCGCCATCTTTTTAGCCAAAAAAAAAATATGGATTATTTTTAACTTTTTGAAAACTGACCAACTTTAAGAAGTCAAAATTTTATATAGTAAAATATTATAACATTGTAATCTTTTTAAAGTTAGAAATTGCATTTATTTTAAAAATAGAATATCATAAATAAAAACCAAAAGGCAACAGAGCCACCAAATGTATATAGTTCCTATTACTGCTGTAACAGATTACCACAAATTCAATGTCTTCAAATAATACAAATTTACCTCACAGATGTGGAGGTCAGAAGTCTGATAAAAATCTCACTGGGCTAAAATCCAGGTGTCAGCAGGGCAGCATTGCTTTTCTGGAGGCCCTAGGGAGAGTCTACCTTCTTGAATTTTTCCAGTTTTTAGAGTTCATCTGCATTCCTTGCCTTGTGTCCCATTCCACCTTCAGAAACAAAAGTGTCTGGTGGAGTTTTCCTGGTTCTGATTTTTCTTTCTTTCTTTTTTTTCTTTTTCTTGGTGCCGGGGACTTGAACTCAGGGGCACTCGACCACTGGGTCACACCCCCAGCCCTTTTTTGTATTTTATTAGAGACAGGGTCTCACTGAGTTGCTAAGTGCCTCGCCAATGCTGAGGCTGGCTTTGAACTCACGATCCTCCTGCCTCAGCCTCCCAAGTGCTAGAATTACAGGCATGCGCCACCACACCCGGCTGGTTCTGATTTTTCTACTATTTATGGACTCAGTGGTTACACTGGGCTCACATGGATAAACCAGAATAATCTCCTTATTTTAAGGTCATCTGATTAATAACTTAAATTCCATCTGCAACTTTAATCTTCTCCTGTCTTATAATATAACATATCCATAGGTTTGGGGGATTAGGAAACCCCTTTGGGGACATTGTTTTACTTATAGTACTAGCTGTGCTTTCAAAAGTGTTTTTAGTGGTACATGATGGCACACACCTATAGTGCCAGCCACTTGGGAGACTGAGGCAGGAGGATGACTTCAGCCAAGGAGTTCAAAGCCAGCTTAGGCAACATAGTGAGATTCTGCCTCAAAAAACCCAAAACAAAACTTTGTTTTTGATAAGTAAATTTTGGCAAGTTTTACCAATCTTTTAAGGAACAGTTGTAATTTTTCTATGACATAATAATTGGGTTGCCCCATACTTTGCTCACAGAGCAATGCACATAGCAGTAGGACCAGCAAACTAACAGCAGGTTCCTTGCCTGTTACCCACATTGCCAGCATGCTGTGCAAAATCCTTTCTTTCTTCTCAGGTAAATGCGTAGGCTATTTCTCAATGAATGTTGTTTCCAACAACTACAGGCCCCGGGGGCAGCAGCTAGGGAAATTTTATAGAGCTAAGACCTTGATGTGGGAGTCCCTCTCTTCTCCACTCTTATTAAAGCCTGATTGAGTTTTAAAGTCCATAGGGCTCCCAGAGTTAAGTACTCTCACCATGGATATCCTGTGTGTATTTACTAGATACTCAAGAAGGCCAGAACAACTGAAATGGCTCTGAATAGCTTACAGGAGCAACTGGCAGAACTTCATCATTCTGAATCACTTCAACGAGCCAGAGAGCAGCATGAGAGCATTGTTATGGGCCTTACAAAGAAGTATGAAGAGCAAGTGTCATCCTTACAAAAGAAGTTGGATGCTACAGTTGCTGCACTTAAAGAACAGGTTGGGATGATTTCAGATGAGCAACTGTTATCAACAATTAAAGTCGGTTATATTTTATAAACTGATATTTTGCTGTTCTCATATAAAAATATTTGATGTTTGTAGTCTTTTTTTTTTTTTTTTTTTTTCTTGGTACCGGGGACTTGAACTCAGGGGCACTCGACCACTGGGTCACATCCCCAGCCCTTTTTTGTATTTTATTAGAGACAGGGTCTCACTGAGTTGCTAAGGCCTCGCCAATGCTGAGGCTGGCTTTGAACTCACGATCCTCCTGCCTCAGCCTCCCAAGTGCTAGAATTACAGGCATGCGCCACCACACCCGGCTGGTTCTGATTTTTCTACTATTTATGGACTCAGTGGTTACACTGGGCTCACATGGATAAACCAGAATAATCTCCTTATTTTAAGGTCATCTGATTAATAACTTAAATTCCATCTGCAACTTTAATCTTCTCCTGTCTTATAATATAACATATCCATAGGTTTGGGGGATTAGGAAACCCCTTTGGGGACATTGTTTTACTTATAGTACTAGCTGTGCTTTCAAAAGTGTTTTTAGTGGTACATGATGGCACACACCTATAGTGCCAGCCACTTGGGAGACTGAGGCAGGAGGATGACTTCAGCCAAGGAGTTCAAAGCCAGCTTAGGCAACATAGTGAGATTCTGCCTCAAAAAACCCAAAACAAAACTTTGTTTTTGATAAGTAAATTTTGGCAAGTTTTACCAATCTTTTAAGGAACAGTTGTAATTTTTCTATGACATAATAATTGGGTTGCCCCATACTTTGCTCACAGAGCAATGCACATAGCAGTAGGACCAGCAAACTAACAGCAGGTTCCTTGCCTGTTACCCACATTGCCAGCATGCTGTGCAAAATCCTTTCTTTCTTCTCAGGTAAATGCGTAGGCTATTTCTCAATGAATGTTGTTTCCAACAACTACAGGCCCCGGGGGCAGCAGCTAGGGAAATTTTATAGAGCTAAGACCTTGATGTGGGAGTCCCTCTCTTCTCCACTCTTATTAAAGCCTGATTGAGTTTTAAAGTCCATAGGGCTCCCAGAGTTAAGTACTCTCACCATGGATATCCTGTGTGTATTTACTAGATACTCAAGAAGGCCAGAACAACTGAAATGGCTCTGAATAGCTTACAGGAGCAACTGGCAGAACTTCATCATTCTGAATCACTTCAACGAGCCAGAGAGCAGCATGAGAGCATTGTTATGGGCCTTACAAAGAAGTATGAAGAGCAAGTGTCATCCTTACAAAAGAAGTTGGATGCTACAGTTGCTGCACTTAAAGAACAGGTTGGGATGATTTCAGATGAGCAACTGTTATCAACAATTAAAGTCGGTTATATTTTATAACTGATATTTTGCTGTTCTCATATAAAAATATTTGATGTTTGTAGTAGGTTTTTGAGTGTAAATGAAACTTAAAGTTAATGATGTTTCAATCTGTGAATAGATCCTGGAAGAATACTTTTGGAAACCCTTCTTCCTATAGAATTGGTTAGTACTTTCTCAATTTTCATATTACTAGTCTTTTTTTTTTTTTTTTTTTTTTTTTGGTACCGGGGATTGAACTCAGGGGCACTCGACCACTGGGCCACATCCCCAGCCCTTTTTTGTATTTTATTAGAGACAGGGTCTCACTGAGTTGCTAAGGGCCTTGCCATTGCTGAGGCTGGCTTTGAACTCGCGATCCTCCTGCCTCAGCCTCCCAAGTGCTGGGATTACAGGCGTGTGCCACCGCGCCCGGCTATTACTAGTCTTTTATCTGTAGAGTATTTATGTGTGTTCATCACATTGTCCTAGAATAAGTCCAGCATGAAGGGAATGAGTGCTGGAGGCTGGCCAGAACCTGAGAGTTTGTCCTCAGTGCTTAACCAATAGGAAGCCTGTTTGGGTCTCTCAGCATTTGATAATTTACCTGTCAGAAGAATGTCGATAAATGGTCCTTGGGAGTAGACTTAATTTTGAGAATACAGGTTGAGCATTTCTAATCTGAAAATATGAATTCCAGAATGTTCCATATAGTTGACATGACAGCTCAAGTGGAAAGTTCCACACCTAACCTCATGTAACAAGTTGCAGTCAAAATGCATATGCACTAAAGTATCCTTAAAATTCCCTTCAGGCTATGTGTTGTGTAAGTGTATAAGAAATGTAAGTGAATTTCATATTTAGACTTGGACCACATCCCCAAATACCTGATTACATATATGCAGATATTCCAGAATTGAAACATTTCAGGTAACGGATACTCAACCTGTAGTGTAACGTGTAAAACAGAAGAAAATGTCATCTAAACTCAGTGGAGGTTTGAACCTTGAGCATATTTCAAAGGCATTATTTATTAATTTTGCCCAAAAAGGAATAAAATATTATACTCTGAGGTGAGTTAGGTGGTGGGTTTACTTGTGCTCCAAAACGTTAAGTAACCATTTGAATAAAATTTCAGAATGCATTTATTCTCTTGAAATTTCAGAATTAATTTAATTAAGGGAAGAGAAGAAGAAACTAAATTGCAAGGGTATGGAAAACCCCTGATTTGGGTTATTTCTGATTTATATAGGACTTTAACTTTCCCATGCTTTTCAATAGGTATATAAGATGACATTATTGGTAGTACTGATTGTTTATATACAATTTTTATCTGTAATTATGAGTTCTTGCTAGATTTGTTTTACCAATTATGTTATTTTACATAGAAAAATATTGTGAATTTGATTTTTATGGAGGATATACAGGAGTGGAGAAAGATGAAGACTTTGCCAAATTATTGAAAAGTCTACTTTGTATACTATTTAAACAAATATAATTTGATATTTGTTAATTTTATTTAAAAAACTGCTATTTGTAATTTATTAATTTTGGCCCAATGTAGTGTAGTAGAATTAAAGTGAAAAATGGTCTTTTATGGATGACAGAAGAGCGGAGCATGGTGTCTCTTCCATGCTGGGTTATTTGAGGAGCTGTCTGTTTTCTGTGACTTTGACATAGTTACACTGGGGACAGCCTAGAAGGAATTTCTAGTATGTTCTGCCCTGTACTCACTACATTCTTTATTCTCATCATCCATGCACTTCTTTGCTTCAGTAGAAGAACCTTCAACTAGATGACAGGAAAAAGTCTGAACTCTGTTTTGAGTGGGTTTCAGACTCCAGAAGGTGTTGATTAAGGTCTTTCCAACAGTTACCCTCTGTGACTGGTATTATTTTTAACAAAGCATGTCACTGGTGTTAGACTTAACATATAATTGCACAGCTGCTTAACAAAGTGATGTTTTCAAAGGGGCTATGGTTGGTTGTTTCTGAGAATGTTTTTATGGTATTTATTGGATTAGCAGTACTTATTATCTCAGAATCCAAATTGAGATTCCTGATTAGATAAGTGCTGTAAAATCAACCAGGAGCTGGGGAGATGTCTTCCTGAAATTAGAAAAGATGCATGAGTATGTTCTCTATAGAGTTAATTTAGAATTTTTACATAACTGATAACTATCCATACATACTACATTTTGCCCCTTCTTTTTCTTTACAAATTTATCAAAGAGGTATAAAATATTTCCCTTTCAGCTAACTCTTTCTCCAGTATACATAAAAAATAAAACAACTCTTGGAAAATAGTGGTAAGGTACTGGATAATTTACCTAGATGCAATTGAGTAAATAGCTAGATTTATTCCATTAGCTAGATTGAGTGGCTCTTATGTAATAATATACAACTGTACCTATATATTAGGTGTTAAGAGTGTTAAGAGTAGATGTGCACACATAGTAAGTTTGCTAGTTACAGAGGTTTGTAACCTCCTAAGGCAGTCCCTGACTAAGCTTCAGGGAGTCTATGAATCCTCTGAAATTATGGGTAAGATTTTCTATTGGGGTGAGAGTGTACAATTTTCTGGAGAAGATCTACCACCTTTTTAAGATTTTCTAAGCGGCCCGTGCTTCTCTTGCAAAAGATTGAAAATCCTTGCTTTGTAAAGATATTGTTCTTAGTGGGAATGGACAACTAAATTGTAAACTAATCCTATTATTTTATCTTTTCAACAACCTTTTCCTGAACAACAACTAAATATAAGGTTGTAGATAGGCTTATGTAAGTTAAATTATGTGTATGTGCGTATGTAATTTTCTTGAGCAGGTTTAGGTTTACACCAAAATTGAGTGGAATTAACAGCATTTCCATAGACCCTCTGTCCCCACACATACATAACATGTTCCATGATCAATATCTTGCACCAGAGTGAGAGTAATGCATGGAACTCTCCATGTAAAATTAGTTATTCAGTTTGTCAGTATCCACAAAATAATTAGCTGGGATTTTGATTAGGTTTGCATTGAATCTATAGATAAAACTTGGAAAGAAGTGACATCCTGACAATAATGGGTATTTTGATATTTGTCCATATACTTAGTTCTTCATTGATTTTTTTTTTCACCAGAGTTTTATAGTTTTCCTCATAAAGAGCTTTTACATATTTTAGATTTATGTGCATTTCATGTTTTGGGGATGCTAATATAAATGATATTGTTTTAAATTTTAAATCTCAAGTTCTACTTGCTCGTTGCTGGTTGATATAGAATAAATATATAGAGAAAAATTGACTTTTTTGCATTAATCTTGTATTCTACAAACTTGCTGTAATCACTTATTACTTCCAGGATGGTCATGTTATCTATGGACACATAGTTTTTATTTCATCCTTTCCAATCTGTGTACTTTTTATTTCCTTTTATTGTTTTTATTGTATTGAGTAGAACTTCCAGTATGATGTTGAAAAGCAATGATCAGAGGGTCCTCCTTGCCTTTTTTTCCTGATCTTTGTGGGAAAGCTTCAAGTTTTCACTGTTAGGTTTAGTTTTAGTGGATTTTCTTTTTTTTTAATTTTTAATTAGAATGAGGAAGTTCCTCTCCATCAAGTTCATTGGTTTCTTAGCCATGAATAGGTATTTAATCATATTTTGAAAGACAAAATTCTCTAATGCCATGTGATGGGAGGAGTAGCAATCTGTAAGAGAGTTGGTTTTTTTGAATGTCTGTGTGACTAGTATATTTGGGGAAATGTGTATCTTATAAAATAACATCATTTAATATTTTCCTTAAGATATCATTCTGTATAGAAAAGATTGTAAACATGTACAGACAACATATACAATTCTTTTTTATTTTGACTAAGTTCCTCTTGAGTTTTTTTAGTGTAATAGAAAAGATGGGAAGAAAATGGTTTCCTTGGAGCTCATAGTTTCTCTAATGACAACAATGGGAGAAGGAACTGTTTCCTAATAGTGATTATGTCCTGCACAATAATCCCAACTTTGCTTTAACTCCTCCAATTTGTAGACTTATCATGTTAAAATCTTTGATTATCTCCTTGATAATCGTTACCTTTCTTCAATCTGGTGGTCTCCAAGTCCTCTTCTTTTGGTGAAGTCATGGACTTTGGTTATTATGTCATGACCTTCACCTGATCTGTTTTCTACCTCTCCTTTAATGTTATTTAAGGGCCTCACTTTGAACACTTTTTGTTGACTTCCATGGACTTCTCTTTATATTGTCTAATCCTTATTTTTCTGTGCACTCGAACCGCATTCATTTCTGTTTCATCCCACAGATTCAGTTGTCATCTGTATCATAACTCAAGTCATTCAGTCATAATAGGTTTTGCCCTTATCAATCTTGAACTGAGTGGTCTCACTTAAGCTCATCATGGAAAAGATGGAGCTACTTGTCTGTTGTTGGTGGTATTAAAGTTTCATAATATTATGAGTTTTCCTGAAGTTGGCAACAGTCCACACCATAGTTTAACTGATTGTTGCATATAATAAAGTGATTGCCATGGTCTGTGTTTTCTTTACACTCTTTTCATATCTATCTTCTTATCTTTAACTTTTTTTTTTTTTTTTTTTGGTCAGTTTCTGGCCTCTTATAAAAACTATTGTGACATCTCCAGAACAAAACTATGAATTGTCTCCTCACCCCTACCTGCACACACATTATTACTGTCACTAGTATTAGCTCATTGTGTCTGCCATGTTACTTTGGAGCTTTAGAACTGTGCTTCTCAGGCTGGCCTGGGAATCTGCAGCAGTATGCCAAGAGGTTTGCAGTGCTGAATAAACATGGACCAGTTTCTAGAAGCTTCATTTTACTAAAAAAATTGGTAGAAAAATTTTAAAGCAAACACAGCTACATTATGAAATAGCACACAAAATTCACATGAATTTTTAAATTAAAATGAGAGCCTTCAGAATCCCTTTCCTCTGCTTAAGGAAACTTCTGCTAGTTTCTTTTTGGGGTGTACCTATGTATCCTTAAAGCATTTTGGGGCTTTAGGTTATTCTGTGGATCTGGCACTAAAGGCCTTCTATATCTATTCCTCTGTCTCTTGGTGCTCTGCCATTTGCCTGAAATTCAGCCAGGGTAGCCATTTTTGAATGAGAGATGATGATTTCTTCTACCTGTGCTTCAGATTTCCATGGCTCGTAACTCCTAAACACATTTTCTTTTTGGAGAAACTTGAGTATATTGTATATATATTCTGTATTATTTACACATCCCCATACACACACGCTCACACTCATTTACCCTATTTTTCATTGTCATTCATTTTTTACATGCTTACTGTAGCAGCTAGTGTATATAAGGCACAGTAGAGGCATCTTCAAGGAGAAAATTAAGGAAATAAGACATATAAAAGGAAGAAAGAGAAGCATAAGAGAGAAACAGATCAAGTTTAAAAGAAGTTCAGAGAAGGGAAAGATTTTTTTTGGCTGTCCTGAACAGAGCAAGCTTTTGGCTGCTCAGTAGAGTGAGTTTCCATGTGTTTATCTGTATACTTACTGTCTTGGTATACAAATTCCATGATTCAAAATGGTCTACCTAAATATGTATATATATACTTCCACTGACAGCATAAAATGCAGATAGGAATGTAATATGTTTCCTGTGGCATGAATAAAATCTAACTTTAGAATATATTGTTTTGTGAATGTGGAGTAGAAGGGGACTTTAGGAATCACCTTTATCAACATAATTACAAAAGAAGAAGCAGGCTGAGAAATTGAGCCTAAGATCACACAAGTTTTTTCTCTTGACTCCAAGTCTTGCGCACCTAGCCCCATGAAAAGTGATGCTGCCATGTGATGAATGTATATTTGATTTAAAATCTAATTATGTATCAAAATTTCAGTCTAATATTTACTAAAATTGATCCTGAAAATGACTTCTTGAACCCTCTTTCTGTTTAGGACGATATTTGTTCTTGTTTGAAAGATCACGTGAAACAACTGGAAAGGAGTCAAGAAGCTGCCAAATTAGAAAAGACTGAGATCATTAACAGGCTGACGAGGAGTCTGGAAGAGAGTCAGAAGCAGTGTGCCCACTTGTTGCAGTCAGGTGTGTGCTTTCTTGGGCTACTGTCTCCCCAAAGGCTAGTGTAATGTACACAGTAGGATCCATGATTTATAAAACCCCAGAAAATGTCAATAGAGATGACAACCTGTGACAAATTTCATTTTGAAAAATATTGTCATATATGTATAAAGGCACAAATAATTTTTATTAGATAATTTGGAAAATGCCAACAAGTGTTAAGTATTGAATAGAAACCAATAATCCTACTCAGAGATAAAAATTTTTAATGTTTGAATGTATTCCTTCAAAAGAGATGAATATGTATGCATTGATAATGCCCTGCTTCTGTTTATAGTACATTTTTGAAAACACACTAAAGCCTAAACTGAACAATAAAGTACATAAGGTGAATTCTATTCCTGATATAATTAAAAGTAATTATAAAATCTCATTATATTTGCTTTTTGTAGACCCAATATTTGATTATATGTATAATTCTATCCTTTTGTATAACTTCTTCAATTTTTTTCCCTTCACAATGAAATAGCCACTTACCTGGTCATTGAAGTCATTTTTATCGTGCTTAAGATTTCTAGAATGGTCTCTTGGTATTAAGTTTGAGACATAGCTTCCTGTCCTTTTAATGCTAGCAATAGTTTTATTCCTTATAAAATGATTTTAGTGTAAAACAATAAAATAATTGTACATTTGTCTGCGTACAGACAAAACAGTCCTATTTTCTGCTGAACAGCTCACACTGTGAAGAAAAACCAATGGTTATTCATTAAATGATATCTGAAAGTCCTACTTTGGCATATGAAGGGCACTTGAGACTTGTGGTACAATATGTAAAAGGGTGGCTTACTCACAGCTTGAAAGCACTGAAGTATATGTGCATATGTATATTTATTTCGGTGGGGAAAAATTTTGGATCAGACTTTAAGTCCTCCTTCCTGTTTAGTTATGTGTCCATTTTTCTCACTTGGCATTACTTGGTGAGCTCTTTTCCCAGCCATTAAAGGATTTCACAGTATGATTTCCTTTAAATGCATAATATGCAATGATTACTTTGCTTAGTAATTTCCCAGATGGTCATTTTCTTTTGAGGAAACCTAATAAAATCCCTTTAAATGGGTACCTCCCCTAGTACATTTAAAATATTAGTTTGCTAAAGTTTCAGGAAGCACAACCCTAATATACTTTTTTTCACATATAGAGGTGGAAGTGGTAGAAATAAAAATAATTAGAAAAAAGCTAAAAGCAGCAAGATGTAGTTTTCTTAGTGGAGGGTAGAGATGGATAGAAATGGATTCCACAGGATTTTTTTTTCTTCCTGTGATTTAGAATGTTTTACTCCTGTTAAAGTACTTTTGGAGTGCTAGTAGCTATAGATGTGGCTGATTTGACTTATAACAAGGTCACAGTAACCTACACTTTTGGCTCTCCAAGGACATATGGGCTCTTTGCAAAGTCTGCCAAGGTTACCTATTCCTTAAGGGTAATAAAACAGAACTGCACTTTTCATAGCACAGTGGACTCAAGTTCTGTGGACCACAAACAAGTACTTTTCTCCTTTTTTCAAATACTTTTTTTTTTTTACATTTAGCATATCCTGTGATTCTTTCCTCTGCAGGCTCAATACAGGAAGTGGCTCAGCTACGGCTCCAGCTGCAGCAAGCACAAAAGGCACATACTATAAGTGAGAATATGAACAAGGCTATGCAAGTGAGTGTTGCAGCTTGGAAGAGACTCTGTGGTTAGCTGCATTAGGCAATGATTACATCACCTTTCTGAAGCTTAGATTACTCTGTATGATAGAGGTGCCTGGACCCTCTTCACACCAGTCTGTGGAAGCTGTTCATAGTTTCACCCACTCCATTTGGTCTCTAAGCCCAGGTCTGTCTGACTGCAGAGCCAGGGGCCTGCCATCTCCTTCACATGTCCTCCTTCACGCCTTCTTTCATCTGGAGGTGTATTCCAGAGAGAAGTTTAGGTAAAAGTATGGAAAATTCTCTCTCTTTTTTTTTTTTTCTTGTTGCCAGAGTTGCTTACTACTGACCCACATCTCCAGCCTTTTAATTTTTTTTTTTAATTTTGAGACAGGATCTTGCTAAGTTCCTTAGGGCCTCCCTAAATTGCTGAGGCTGGCTTTTGAACTTGCAGTCCTCCTGACTCAGCCTCCTGAGCTTCTGGGAAAACCGGCATATACCACTATGCCCAGCTAAGTGTGGGGAATTCTTAATTTTTCTCACACATTCTGCTCTAGAACTACTTAAATTTTCCACTAATCAGACAAGAAAACACTGGAGAGGAGTTCTAGTATTAACTCCACTGAAAGAAATATTTTGCTTTTTCACTCCGGCCAGGTGAAAGTATAATAGGTTCTTGGCAACCCACCTACTTTGTCCTCTGCTCTAGTAAGCCAGAGACACTGCCATCAGCATCTCAGCTCAAAAGATGCTTTTCATGTAGGACGTAATGTTAGCAAGAGACATGTTAGAGAAACTGACTACATTTGTTTTCTCATTCATTCGTTTATGCATTCATTCAGTTTTCTTGAAAACCTCACACACACACACACACACACACACACTGGTCTTTATGAAGTTATTTATAATGCATGGTAATAATGTATTTGAAGAAGTTTTTCTGCCTTCTTTTATCCTTAAAATAAATTTTGATACAGATATAATGGCTGATTTTGTAATATAGGAAAATAATAGAAATTATTTTCAATAATTTTGTTTTACAGGAGGAATTAACAGAACTAAAAGATGAAATTTCTCTCTATGAATCTGCTGCAAAACTAGGAATACCTCCAAATGACTCAGAAGGAGAATTAAATATAGAACTCACTGAATCATATGTGGATTTGGGTATTAAGAAAGTCAACTGGAAAAAATCCAAAGTTAACAGGTATTGAGAGAATGTTTTAGTTTGCTGTAGAACTTACGTTAATAAAGTTGGCATTGCATAGTAAACAGGTGGCAGCAGGCATGAAATGATGAGATGAATAGGTGTTCTGAATGTGGGATGGTATGTTTTATGTTTAGTCTGAAATCGAGATGAACAAACCTGAAGTATTGGTACTGTACTGTCTTCAACACTCAAACATATCACTTTCAAAAAGGTAAAAAGTGACTAATGTAGTTAAAGTATACAGAGTAAATTCTAAAGCTGAAATGATCTGTCTTAACTAGTAGTGCAAGGGCATATTATTTTTATATATTAACCCTGTGTGTTGAAAGTGGATAACCTTGCATTTATTAATGGTATATGAGAAAAGAAGCACTGGTTTTTCCTTGGAACCTTGCTGTGACTTTACTTTTAAAATAGGGATTCTGTCTTTTTCTTTTTTTTTAAATAGGTTTTGTTTTTTGTTTGTTTGTTTTTAGTCATACATGACAGTAGACTCCATTTTGACATAATTATAAAAGCATGGAATATATTTTGTTCTAATTCAGTCCCTAGTACTTTCCCCCACCTCCCTATTCCCGCTCTATTCCCTCTACTCTGCTGATCTTTCTGCCATTTATTCATAAGGAGTTTGTCTTATACTACTGCTTTATACAGATACTTTTAGCAATCTCACAGAAGACAGTACTTTGTCTTCTTTCCAGGGAGGGATGGGAGAGGGGTGATGGTGGTAGAAGAGGAAATATTAGACATTTATAGGATGAATGAATGAGACTTTTATTCATTCACACTTTTGAGACACTTGCTACATTGAAGGTGATATGTAAGGCTTTGGGAATAGAGGACAAAAAATGAGTCAGAAACTTTATACCCCTTGGATGTTTACATTTTATGTGGTCAGGAAGAAGATGACATACCCATAAGCAGCTAAGTGCTATGTGTTCATGCATGGGGATGGGGGTACTTATCCATTCTCTCTACTGGTTAGGTTGGGGATGAGACATGAGTTGTTGGGAAGAGGTTACATTCAAGAAGAGCTTTCCTTAGCTTTTCTTGAATGCATTTGGCTCTTATCACCACTTTCTGGTTTATAGTTTAAGACTGAGTTTACCATCAAGATAGCATTATTTTTCAGTGAGCATTTAATTCATGTCGTGTTTCAGGTATTTTGCAAGTAAACACGAACATAAACCTCTTGAAGAGTTTGCTTCACAATAGGCTTTAGAGTTTGTGTATTTTAAAATGGCAATTTTTGGTTTTTAGAACAGTAAAATGCAGGTCAGCAAAGTGAAATCTAAAGTGTTCAGATGAATTGTGAAAGATGATATTATTTTAGTAAGCCTCCACTTATCTGGAGGCCTGTCTTCAGGAACTCTTGTGTGTACAGAACACAGCCACAATCTATAAGGAAACAAGAAAATAGCAGAACTAGGTTATGCGATGTATATATTAGGAGCCTCCTTCAAGCTTGTTTCCCAGGGCCATGTTGACTTAGATTTATTCAGATAAATTATCTGATTTCCTGACTGCAGTGTGTAGCTGGGGCAGGGGCTGGGGCGGAGAAGTTCTGTAAGTGCCTGAGCCAGGCAGCTCAGACTTAGCAAGAAGAGAATCGAGGAAACCCAAGAGGCTGGAGTTGCTGACTGTCAGGGCAGATAGCCTCACACATCATCCACACAGGTTCTAATTCACATCAGAATGTCCAAGATTGTGGTCCCATGTTGTTGAAGAAAGGCTTCCACTTTGGTTTGTTAAAGCAGGAAGAGTGTGCTTCATAGTTTTTAGACAGATTTACATAGAAATGTAAAGTTAAATACAGTTATCTGGAAAACTCACTACCTTAAATGCCTCATTACCTGTCAATGCCAGATTAATTCTAAGGGTCTAGTGAAAGAGCATGGGCTTTAGATCTAGACTGTTTTGAACCATAGTTTTGCTATTTATTACCAGCTTTATGATCCTAGGCAAGTTTCTTACCTTTTTCTGAGTTTGTACTTATCAAGCTTGAAATCCTTTGGAAATTAAAGTGAAGATTAAGGTAGATAATGAATATAAGAACCTCGTGTAATATGTTCTGGCACAGATTGGGTACTTAAAATGATAGCTATTACTATTATTATGTAATAGATGATTAGTTAAAATATGCCCTGCATCATATTTTAATTCAACACATACTTGCTAAAGTATTTGATCCTCAATCTTGTGACGGATGTTGGCTCCAATCTCATCAAGTTAGAGTTGGGGAAAACTGGAGCCCAGTGAGGTGAGCACCTTTGCTCCTCAAGAAGATGCTTAATTAGCAGCAGAACCAGTGCTTGAGCCCCAAATTCCTGACGCCAGGCCCAGTTTTGTGTTTGTTCATGTTTATGAGGCAGTCAAACCTTTTTGCGTTAGAGTTCATTCTTTTATCTTTTATTTTTGTGGATTAAAGATGCAGTTCATGCCAAAAAAGTTTTTCTCCAATTTGTTATTACTTTGAGTTTGTGTCATGATTGGCCTGGGAACTGGGTAAATAATACATTATACATATGTTTATCTTTTTACATAAATTTATTTTGTTATGAGATCTACTAAAATTCAGTCTACTGCATATGCACTTTCTAGTTGGTTAGCATTCATAGCTACAATCCTCTAGTGATTTTAAAGCATGTTCCGATAGACAATAAACCTGAGACATTGCATCATGACAGACACATTAAACAGGGAAGGTGAGAAGAACTGAAGCAGACTGGTTAGTCACTGAGTTCATTGAGAAGACATCCAATGAAATGCAGTGTAAGGGAGGAAACATTCAGCTTCAGTCATCCCACACACCAGAGTTAACAGATAATAATTGTGCTTTGAAAAAACTAAAAACATTTATTTTCAGATCAAATTTAAAGGACATAAGTGAGAAGAGATTTTTATCTTTTCTTTGGGTGAACTGTGTGATTCTTAGAATAAGAGGAAGCAGCAGTTTTCTCAATATTGAGAATTTTAATTTTTTATTTTATTTTATTTGTGTGTGTGTGTGTGTGTGTGTGTGTGTGTGTGTGGGTACTGGGGATTGAACTCAGGGGCACTTGACCACTGGGTCACATCCCCAGCCCTTTTTTGTATTTTATTTAGAGACAGGGTCTCACTGAGTTGCTAAGTGCCTCACCACTGCTGAGGCTGGCTTTGAACTCGCGATCCTCCTGTCTCAGCCTCCCAAAGTGCTGGGATAACAGGCGTGCGCCACCGCGCCTGGCTAGAATTTTAATTCTTTGTTGACTTGAGCTACCTTCAGATCACTCACCCAAATATCAGTGACTCCAAGCTTATATTACCAACTACCACCTCTCCCTTAAGCTACCGCCTAGTAAATTTTAAGAATTTAACCTCAATGTTCTGTTTTACATTCATGGAATTTGAGTAGCTAAATCTGCATGCAGCTTGCAGACAGCTTCCTCTCTCTCTTATTATAGTTGGCTGCTAAGCTCAAATAATAAACATTTAACAAGTGGAATGCCTTTTCCCTTTGGTCTCCTCAGCAGGCTTCATAAGGGACTACAGTTTATTTGAATTTAAGGGAACCAACGTCCATAGGGCTTCAATAGTAAGCCTAAATGAAGGACTGGTCCCCACCACTGACTCTTTCCCTTTTGAGGAAAGAAGAGAAAATTATTTTAGCAAGCACTTTCTCTGCTGTCTAACTTGGCTTCCTCTAGAAGTACAGGATGTGCTATTTCAGTGGTCAACATTCAGTCAGAAAAGAAATGAGGGAGGCATAATTTTTTAACTAAGCAAAATAAACACTGTACTTATACTTCACCACATTGCATAGCTCAGGAAAATACAATGTCCTGTATTTAATATTGTATTTCTTACATAATTATATTTCTAATTCTTATAATTATTATGTCTTATATTTCTACGTAGAAATAGTGGCTTAAATATAGTGGCTTTCATGCAGTGGTTTAAATGGGTGAGATTTTCTATACACAGACATAGTTACACAATATGTATTGCATATACAAAAACTACCTATATGTATCACAGGGAACTTATTTTATAACTTTAAAAAAATCTACAAAATATTTTATTCCTTCTCTCTTTTTCTATACATACAAAATGTTCTAAACATTTTTATTTTTATTTGGAATCATCTGAAAACTGAAGACTAGTAAAAATTTTGCTATGATTTCTTTTAAAATGCTTTTTAGAACAGCTTAGGTTTACAGAAAAAAAATTACATCATGGGAAGAGTTCCTATATATGCAGCTCCCATTTTTGCCTACTAACATCTTACATTGACCTGGTACATTTATTAAAATTAATTGATATTGATGCATTATTATTAACTAATGTTTTTAGTTTATTTAGATGTTCTTAGTTTTTACCCAATGTCCAATTTCTGTTTCAGAATCCCATCCAGGTAACACATTACATTTAGGAGTCTTGTTTCCATAAATTCTTCTTGACTTCTTTTGTTTTAATGACAATGGCAGTTTTGAGGAATATTATTCAGGAATATTAGAATTTGATATTTTTCTCATGATTATATTTTTCTCGTGGTTTTTGTAGGAGACCACAGAGATAGATTCTATTTTACTTCCTTCATGTTAACGGTGTACGCTATCAACTACTACTTTCCAAAAGTAATTTTCTCCTCCATTGTGGAAAAATTAGAAATACAGATTTAAAAAACAGAAGAAAGTAAAATCACTCATAATACTACCTCATCTTGCATGAAGAAAACCACTATTAACATTTTGGTATCTAACTTCCATATTATCTGCTTTGTGTGTTTCTAAAAAACAGTATTGAATATACTATTTTATGATATCCTTTAACTTAGTACATTGAAATCTTTTAATGTCAGTAAATATTGTTATGTATAATTTTTAATGGATATGTAGATGCATGAACCATATTCTAGTTTGTAATATAATAATGTTTAAAATTCTTATTATAAGTAATTTAGTATCATTATTACAATCATCTTTGTAGTCAAGTCTTTATTTCCACAAGATGTAGAATAGTTTTATTGCCAAAGGGTATGCACATAGTTGAGGATTTTGATAGATATTGCCAAACAGTCCTAACATTTACATATTACCTACATTGTGTGGCAGTACCTATTTCTCTGCATCCTAGCTACTGCTTAAAGTTATCACTTTTCCTGTTTAAAATTTTATGTCCTACATTACTAGATCTATCACTCTTTTCCTTTATAATTTCTTTTTGTTTAAAAAGGTAGTATTTTTCTGGTGCTTTTTGTAGTTTTATCTTACTTTTTAAACATTTAAAACTGTGAAATATAACACACAGAGTGCATGAAACTTGAGTGTAGAGTTCACCGAGGTATTTTAAAGTGAATGCTCATGGGATCACCACCAAGGTCAAGAAATAAACAGTGCCACTGGCTGTCACATTTCTCTTTTCATCTGTAATCTTGAGGTTAAGTGCTGTCTAAACTTCCATTCCTTTTCTTGTTTTTCCTTATCTTTTAAATACCCAATTATTCACACCTACAGATTAATAGACATGCATTCATATTAAGGGAACCCATGTATTGGTATTTTTTTATATCTTTATTGAGATATTTTTATGTACCATAAGTCAACTATTTAAAGTGTACAGTTCAGTGGTCAATGTTTTTAGTATATTCACAGAGCTGTGTAATCACCACCACAACCTAATTTTAGGACATTTCAATGTCCCAAAAAGAAACCCCCCTACCTATTGCTAGTCATTCTGCATTACCTCTTCTTGCCTCCACAGTTCCAGGCAACCAATACTTTCTATCTTTATGTATCTGCCTACTCTGTACATTTCACATAGGATTATGTAACATGTGGTCTTTTGTGATTGCCTTCTTTTAGTTAGCCTAATGTTTTCAAGGTTTGTCAATGTTGTAGCATATATCAATACTTCATTCCATTTTGTAACCTGATAATATTCCATTATGTGGATATACCACATTTCATTTATCCATTCATCTGCTATTGGATATTTATTTAGGTTATTTCTACTTCTTTGCAATTACTAATAATGGTGCTATGAACATTTGTGTTCAAAATTTTATGTGAACATGTTTTCATATATATTGTAATATATGAGTGGAATTTCTTAGTTGCATGGTAATTCTATGTTTATCATTTTGGGGAACCATCACACTGTTTTGCAAAGTGTCTTCACCCTTTTATATTTCCTTCATCAATGTATGAAAGCTTCAGTTTTACCATGTCCTCACCAATAAATTGTTTTCCCTTTTTTTTTTTTTTTAAATATAGTATGCTCCTCCAGGTAGGTGTGAAATGGTATCTCATTGTGGTTTTTTTGTTTGTTTGTTTGTTTGATGGTTAATGATCATCTTCCGTATGTTCATTGGCTATTTGTGTATCTTATTTGGAGAAATGTATATTCAAATATTTTGACTTTTGGATTGTCTTTTTATTGTTTAGTTTTAAGAGTTCTTTGACTATTCTGAATACGGTCCCTTGCCAGATACATGAATTGCAAATATTTTCTCCTATTCTGAGTGGTTTTTTTTTTTTACTTTCTCGATAGCATCCTTTGATCCTAAAAGTCCTTAACTTTATGAAATCCAGCTTACCTGTATTTTTCTTTGGTTGCTTGTGCTTTTAGTATTACACTTAAGAAATCTTTCTATAATCCAGGATCCTAAAGATTTGTATCTGTGTTCTCTTCCAATAGTTTTGTCTTTTGCATTAGGTTTTGGGTCCAAATCTAAGTTTTATATATGGTATGAGCTAGGAATCTAACGTTTTGTATGGATATCCAGTAGTCCCAGTATCATTTGTTAAAAAGACTATTTCCTTTTAAATTGTTTTGACACTATTGTTGAAAATCAATTGACTGTAGATGTGAGGATTTATTTCTGGGTTCTCAATTCTATTCTATTGATCTACTATTGATCTCTGTTCTTATGTTAGTAGCATACTGTCTTGAGGCAAATTTTGTAGTAAATTATGAAATTGGGAAATGTGAGTCCTCTAACTTTGTTCTTCTTTTTCAAAATTGTTTTGACTATTCTGGATTTCTTATGAATTCATTTTCATATCAATTTTAGGATCAGTTTGTCAGTTTTTGCAGAGAAACCAGCTAAGATTTTGATGGGGGGCAGCAATGAATCCATACATTGTCATCTTAACAGTATTGTCTTCTGATCCCTGAATATGGGATGTTTTTCTATTTATTTAGATCTTTAATTTCATTGATTTATATATTATAGTTTTCAGTGTACATGCTGTGCATTATTTGTTAAATTTATTCTTAGGTATTTTATTCTGTCTGCTATTCTTTTTTTTATATATATTTTTTTAGTTGTGTGGTTTTTTATTTATTTATATGTGGTGCTGAGGATCGAACCTGGTGCCTCACACATGCTAGGCAGGTGCTCTGCCACTGAGCCACAACCCCATCCCTCTGCTATTCTTTTTGTTGGATCGTTTTCTTAGTTTTATTTCTAGGTGGTTTGTTAATAGTATATAGCAATACAGTTGATTTTCATATATCGATCTTGTATACTATCACATTGCTGAACTTATTTATCAATTCAAATAATTTTCTTAGTGGATCCCTTGGATTTTTTTTATATTCAAGACCATGTCATCTGAATAAAAGAGATAATTTTATTTCTTTCTGTCCTGTGTATATGCCTTTTCTTTTTCTTTTTTGACTAGTTGCTCTGGTTAGAATCTCTACAACGCTGTCAACTAGAAGTGACAAGAGCAGACATTCTTTTGTTGCCCCTGTTCTTTGGGGAAGCATTCTCCTGTAAGCATAATGTTCACTGTGGGATTTTCATAGATATAACTGTTATCTCAACTGTCTTTTTTCAGTCAATCTCACATTGTAGTATGCATTGTAACTCATTGATTTTTTTTTTTTTTTTTTTTTTTTTTTTGGTGCTGGGAATTGAACTCAGGGCTTTGTGCACACAAGGCAAGCACTCTGCCAACTGAGCTACATCCCAGCCCTGATTTTTTATAATACATGTGGATCAAAGATAGGATAAAAATTCCTCTTCTAAAAGGGAGAAATAGGCAAGTGGGAAGGAGTAATCAGACCAAGGCAAGACCAAAACCCATCAAGGCCGACATAAATCCTGAAGCTTCAAGTCCAGCATCATGTGCACACTGTGGCAAGGGTTAGACCCTCAAGGCCTTGGCAGCTCCATCCCTCCAGCTTTTCTCATTGCTGCCCACATGACTGCTCTCTGGTATTGCACTCTGATGTCAGTATTATTCCTGGGTGGGTGTGGCACATTGCTGTTCACTCCTTCTGGATTCCCACTACAGATCCACTTTTCACAGCTTCACTAGGCATGGCCTCATTAGGGCTTCTTTACAGAGGCTCTGATCCTGTCCAATTTCTGCCTGGCCTCCCAGACTGTCCTTTGAAATCTCAAAGGAAGCCACTCTGACCCTATAACTCTTGCTTGGAGGTCAAGGTCTGTTGCCAACGTGAGCTGTGCCTAAGCCTGCTTGACATGGCTGCAATGTTCAGCCACATAGTAACTCACCAGGAAGCCAGGCTACCCTGGATAACTTGTCCATAGAGAGCACCCCATGCTCCTTCCCAGAAGCAATTCTGCCCTGCAAAGTGTTGAAGGAGCCCCAATTAGGGAGATGGCTATTGCGGTCAGCTGGAAGCCATAAGTTCCACCTGATAATAAGTATGTATGTGACGCACCTGTAAATGCACGTGAGGCACCCGCAAAGCTAAAGGTATATAACCGGGTGAAAGCGGTCGGAGTCAGGAGGAGAAGAATGAATTCATTCAGTCAGTCATGCAGTCGCTCGGTCGGAAGAAGAGTTCGGGTCGGAGAAGAAGAAAAGAATCAGAGCGGCCAGAACGTAGGCAGAGCGGTTACAGAAGAGAAACCAGATAGAAGAAGTAATTGCTGGTCAGAGTCAGGCAGAGGCTCCCGAGGAAGAAAGAAGAAAGAACAAAGAAGAAAGAAGAAGAAGAAAAATCTTTCTTTCTCTCTCTAAGCTCTCTCTAAGAAAGTAGAAGTAAAAGTAGTAATAGCTTTACTCTGCCTCCGAGATTTCCTCCCGGGTTTCGGTACCAGGGAGTTTAAAATCTTTCTTTCCCTCTCTAAGCTCTCTCTAAGAAAGTAGAAGTAAAAGTAGTAATAGCTTTACTCTGCCTCCGAGATTTCCTCCCGGGTTTCGGTACCAGGGAGTTTAAAATCTTTCTTTCCCTCTCTAAGCTCTCTCTAAGAAAGTAGAAGTAAAAGTAGTAATAGCTTTACTCTGCCTCCGAGAGTTTTCCTCCCGCGGTCTGTGGCTGGCCATGACAGGCAGTTTACAAATGGTGGTCCGTCCGGGGCTCGGCAGGCAGAGAAGAAAAAATATATAAGAACAAAAAGCTAAGATAGTGAGGAGAGAGGAGAAGAAAGCATAGCCTCTGACTCAGTTGAGACCAGCAAAAAGAGTAGTACTCAGTTGAGGCCAGCAAAAAGAGTTGTACTCAGTTGAGGCCAGTTAAGAATTAGCGAAAAGCCGAAGCGAGTAGCCGGCGAGAGCCGGCGAGAAGCCGAAGCCATGAAGCGAGTAGCCGGCCAAAAGCCATAAAAAATAAAGAAGCCAGAAAGTAATAGCATGGTAAAAGCCATGCAGAGAAAAAGCCTTGAGCTTTAGCAAAAAGCCATAAAGAAAAAAGCCATGAGCTTAAAAGAAAATAGAGAATTAAAAAGCACGGTGAAAACCATGCAGAGAAAAAGCCATTGAGCTTTGGCAAAAAAGCCATAAAAATAAAGAAGAGACAAGAAAAGAAAAAAAAAAAGTCAAAGCCGCTTATGCAATTGTGCTTAACTAAGTGCGTTAGCTGCTCCTCAGCAGTAGGCTTCCTTAAAGCCGCAGTACCTCCTCAAAAAGGGCTCAAATATCCACCCTTTTAAAACAAAAGGTGAAAAGCCAGGTAGGGACAAGAAAATAAAAGAAAATAGAGAAAATAAAATATAGAAAATAGAATTAAAAAGCACCTTTTAAACTAAAAGGGAGGAATATGAAGGAGCCCCAATTAGGGAGATGGCTATTGCGGTCAGCTGGAAGCCATAAGTTCCACCTGATAATAAGTATGTATGTGACGCACCTGTAAATGCACGTGAGGCACCCGCAAAGCTAAAGGTATATAACCGGGTGAAAGCGGTTGGAGTCAGGAGGAGAAGAATGAATTCATTCAGTCAGTCATGCAGTCGCTCGGTCGGAAGAAGAGTTTGGGTTGGAGAAGAAGAAAAGAATCAGAGCGGCCAGAACGTAGGCAGAGCGGTTACAGAAGAGAAACCAGATAGAAGAAGTAATTCCTGGTCAGAGTCAAGCTGAGGCTCCCGACAAAGTGTCTCAACTTGTGAAGGGAGAGGTAGCCTTGCAGATTTTTGAGGTGCTTTCAAGGCCTTGTTTTTATTATCCTGAGCAAAACAACTAACTACCTTTTATTTTCACTAATCTCTTTACCAAGCTCTTTCTTGGCTGCACCCTTATACACGTTTTCACTAAGATATGAACATTCCAGATCTTACCTCTGCTTCCTTTTGCTCCAAAGTCTCCCTGTAAAACTGACTAAAAGCAGCCAATAATACCCATACCCTAACCTGATTTGTTTTTGACATCTCCACCATATAAATTCATCCATCATTCTTTTTTTTTTTTTTTAGTTGTAGATGAACACAATACCTTTATTTTATTTATTTATTTTATATGGTACTGAGGATCGAATCCAGTGCCTCACACGTGCTAGGCAAACACTCTACCACTGAGCTACAACTGCAGCCCTGTCCATCATTCTTAATTTCAACCTTCCACAAAGTCTTAGGGCATGGACACAATGCATTGGTGACCTTTAGTCCGATTTCTAATAGAGTACTCATTGGCATCAGCATTCTGGTCGTGGCCCCTTATCTAATCTCTGATATTCTAGCTCTTTCCTATTCTCTTCTTCTGCGCTCTACCAGAATTGCATATAGTGCTCTGCCTTCAGTATTTTAGATATTTTTCTGGCATCCTCCTCCAAACTCTTCTAGTCTCTTCCCATTACCCAGCTTCAGAGCTATTTCCACATTTTCAGGTATTCATTACTAGTAACCATCCTATCCCTATTGACAATTTTCTGTATTATTCTAGTAGATGTTACTGTAACAAAATACCTGAGACTGGATAACTTTATAAGAGGTTTATTCAATTATTTATTTAATTTTTTAGTCTTAGTTCTGTAGGCTCAAGGTCAAGGAACTGAGTCTGGTGATGATCTTCTTGCTGGTAGAGTTCTGAGGTGGGTGGTGAGGGCGTCACATGGCAAGAGATAGGGCATGTATCTCTCCTCTGGTCTCTCTCCTTCTCATAAAGCCACCAGCATTCAATCATGTGTTTTTCACCCTGATGACCTTATCTAATCCTGACCCTAAAGGTCTACTTCTAAACACCATACTTGGGTTATGTTTCCACTCTCTTATGTTTTACATTGGGGATTAAACTTCAACACATGAACACTTTGGAGACACATTCAAACTATATCCAAACCATAGCATGGTTATAATTTTATTCATATAATGACTAATGATATTAAGCATCTTTGAATGTGCTTCACTTTCTTCTTCCTTTTTATTTCCTGATGTAGGCTCAGGTGTCATTTGTACACACTGTTTGGTTGAGTGGGTTGAGTGTCATGTTGAAATAATTCAGCCTTTTAAAAAAATCAGATTGCTTTTCTAATTATTGGATTGTTTACTTAGTCCAGGATACATTTCCTTTGTCTGATATGAGTTGTGAATATTTTCTCCCAGTTTTTGGTTTAACTTTTCATTTTCTAAATGGTTTGCTTTGAAAGTAAAATTCTTTACTAACTATCCTGATTTGACCATTATGTATTATATACATGTATCACTGTACAACATAAGTATGTACCATTATTTTATGTCAATAAAAATTATATTCCTAGAGAAAAAGTTTGTATGAATTCCAGCTTATCATTTTTCTCCTTGTATAGATTACAGCTTTCATGTCTTATAACTTTGTCACTCAATGTTATAAGCATTTTTTTTTAATATTTATTTATTTGTTTTAGTTGTACACAATGCGTTTATTTTTACGTGGTGCTGAGAATCGAACCCGGGCCGCACATGTGCTAGGCGAGCGCTCTACCACTGAGCCACAACCCCAGCCCCTGTTATAAGCATTTTTGTCCAGTGATTTTCTAGAAGTTTGGTAGTTTTCTCTCCTGTGTTTATGATCCATTATGAGTTAGTTTGTAAGTGTGGTGTGATGTAAGGATGTGTATTTGCTTTTTTCTATACTCATATTCAGTGACTTAACACCATTTGTCAGAAAAATATTTTCTTTCCCCATTGAATTACCTTATTGTCTTTGTTGATAATCAGTTGGCCACATGTGGGTGGACCTATTTCTGTTCTCTCTTTTCTGTTCCATTGATCTTTTTGCTAATACCAGCCTTGATACTATGACTTCATTGTAAATCTTGGAAAGGCTGGGAAAAGTCGTTCAACTATGTTTTCTTCAAGATTGCTTTGATTATTCCAAGTCCTTTGCATTGCAGAATTTTATAGCAAGTGTTAATTTCCACCAAAATTTCATGAAATTTTAATGATGTTTGTGTTCAATCTATAGACCAGTTTGGCCGAGTGCGGTGGTGTATGCCTGTAGTCCCAGAGGCTTGGGAGGCAGAGGCAGGAGGATTGCAAGTTCAAAGCCAGCCTCAGCAATTTGGAGTGGCCCTAAACAACTCATTAAGACCCTGTCTCTAAATAAAATATAACAAAAGGGCTGGATGGCTTAGTGGTTAAGTACTTCTAGGTTCAATTCCTGGTGTGTATATATATATTCGATCCTCAGTACCATATAAAACATATATGTTTCGGTACCAGGAATTTTACATATACATATATATGTGTATATATATATATATATATAGAGAGAGAGAGAGAGAGAGAGAGAGAGAGAGAGAGAGAGAGAGAGAGACCAATTTGGGGAACATTAACATCCTAAGGATAGAGTCTTGCATTTCTAAACATCTATAAACATCTGTTTAGATCTTTAATTTTTCTCAATAATGTTTTACGAGTTGTTAATGCTGTTAATGCTTTGTAATTTTTTTCAGTTTCTTTTCTGTCTTCATGTTTTGGATAACTGCTGTTATAATGCTTGATA
This sequence comes from Tamias sibiricus, assembly GCA_025594165.1. Classification (NCBI taxonomy): domain Eukaryota; kingdom Metazoa; phylum Chordata; class Mammalia; order Rodentia; family Sciuridae; genus Tamias; species Tamias sibiricus. The sequence goes on along the minus strand of CM046659.1, from coordinate 103,583,444 downwards.
ATGTTTTCAGTGTAGAGATTTCCATTTGGTAGATGAATTTCACTTTATCCAGCAGAATTGCCTTTAGCATTTTCTGTTTGTTTTTAAGAGCATGTTTGCTAGTGACAGATTCTATTTTCCTTATATTTGCTAATTATATAATTCTAGATCAAATATTCGTTTATCTGAGCACTTGAATGATATGTTGTTTCACTGGCATCAGTAGTTTCTGAAGAGAATTTCATTGTCTTTTTGATGTGGTTTCTATCTGTAATGTTTAACAGTCTTACTCCCAATGTTTTAAGATTTTTTCTTAGTTTTTAGCACTTTGATTATGATGTTTCTAGGTCTGTTTTTCTTTTAGTTTATAAGGTGGGGTTCACTTAGCATCTTGAATATGTGAATCTATTATGACCTTTACCAGATTTATAAAAATATCAACAACTATTTCTTGGAATGTCTTTTCCCTCTTCTTTTGGTTCTCCGATTACACATATTGGACCTTTGATGGTCATCTACAGTTACCCAAGACTTTGTTCATTTTTTTCCATTATTTTTACCTTATATGTATCTTTTGTTTTTATTTTGGATAATTGCTTTGGGGTTCTTTCCAAGTTCACTAATTGTCTCCTATTATCTCTCTTCTAATGAGCCTAACCAGTGAGATTCTTGTTTGTGTTTTTGTCTTAAACTTCCAGATACTGTTATTTTTATTGATAAAATTTTCACTTCATACCTTTATAGTTTTTATTTCTTTTTGAGAATTTCTGTGTTTTTTTTTTTTTCATTAATTTCCTGTGTGTTTTCTTTTATTCACAAAACATACGATAAAATAGCTGCTTTAAACTTTTTTTTGGTACCAGGGATTGAACCCAGGGGTCCTCAACCACTGAGCCACATCCCCATCCCTTTTTGTATTTTATTTAGAGAAGGAGTCTCACTGAGTTGCTTAGGGGCTCCCTGAGTTGCTGAGGCTGTCTTTGAACTCATGATCCTCGCCTTAGCCCCCGAGCCATGGGATTACAAGCATGTGCCACAGCACCTGGCTGCGTTAAACTTTTAAAACTCTCTTCTTGACGTTCTAGCATTTGGATTGTATATTGTTTTTTAAGAATTGGTCACGATTCTGGTTAGTTGTATGCCAAGTAATTTCAGATTGTATTCTAGGCATCATGAATTTTATGTTATATAGAAACTTATGTGGGTGTTTTAAATCTCAAGTCTCCAAGCCGTTGCCACATTGATTTAAATTTGACCTATGTATGCTTCCCTCAGGAGTTAGTCATCATGAGACCCATGTATGGCAGTTGTTTTCCAAATTGTTGCTATGTTTGTTTAAAGGTCTGTTCTGTATAAGTGTAATTCAGAGTTTTTATTGTGGCTTGTGCAAGTTTATATACAGAATTCAGGATTGTTCACTCTGGTTCTCTCCTCCTCAGAAGTCTTCCTGCACTCTTTATATTACTGATTTTTAGCAATTTGATCTTAATGTGACATATGGTGGTTTTCTTCATGTTTCTGCTGCTTGAGATTCATTGAGCTTGTAGGTTTTATGGAATTTCAGTTTTCATCAAAGTAGGAAAATTTTGGCCACTCTTTTTTCAAATATTCTGTCCCCTTTCCCTCTCCTCTTCCAGGACTTCAGTTGTACATATTAGAAGACTTAATATGCTGCATATATTTCTGTTTTAGTCTTCTTTCTGTTTTTAATTTTGTAGAGTTTTATTGCTGTGTCTTTTTTTTATTAGAGAAAAATCTCTTCAATAGTTTTTCTGCATGTACTTCACAGAGAATACCTTCATGATTCCTTTTTTCATTTTTGGATATAAATTTATTTTATTCTAATGTCATTTACTCTGTATACATGGAAGTTGAATATAAATTAAATTAAGAGTAAACATGCTTTCTATTCTTATACAATATAAAATCACACTTTATTTCAAGTGACAAATGATGTTTTATTGAAACCAAATGGCACTTTCTGTATTTAACAAGAGAGATACATTTTAGGTTAATTTCTTTGTATCCACAATTTACCTTGCTGTTGCTATGATTTTGTGTTCACTAAGCATTTCTTCTTTAGGATAAAATATACTGTTAATCTCATCCACCATATTTTTCATTCCAGGTATTGTTACTGTTTTAAATCTAATTTGTTTTAATATCCTCTGTTGTTCTCATCATTTTTATATTTTTCCTTATCTTCCTGGGATGTATGGAATACTTTTAATTAATTCTGTTTTATGTTTCATTCTTGATCAGTTTCTGTTGACTGATTTTTCTCCTGGTTATAGTTCATATTTTCCTTCCTGCTTCTTTGCATGCCTGGTAAATTTTGATTGGATGCTAGACATTTTGAGTTTTATGTTTCAGATGCTGGATTTTATTGTATTTTTACAAATACTGTTGGACTTTCTTTGTGAGACACTTAAGTTACTTGGAATTTATTTCATCCTTTCAAGGCCTTGTTTATAGGCTTTGTTAGATCATGCTTAGAGCACACTTTAATCTGGGGTTAATTCTGATCTGCTCACTACTCTCTTCTATTCTTTTCTACTATGCTCGCTAATGCTCTTCCCCAAAATGAACTTGTTTCTGTATGACAAAGATTAAAATTGCTTGAAATATTAGTGTATAATTATATAGGTGATACAACATGGTTAGGGCTATGGTTAGTACTTTGAAGGAGGAATCATGCTTGATTTGTTATCCAATTTAACCCTAAAACCCACAATTTCTGCATTAGCTTAGTGCCACAGGAAGACCTGAGTGAAGAGCTTTCTAAAGATGAGGTCATCCTGAAGTTGAAAGCAGAACTGCAGCGCCTGCTGGGGAGCAACTCATTGAAGCGTCATCTGGTGGCTCAGTTACAAAAGGACCTCAAGGACTGTCACAAGAAAATTGAAGATCTCCAGGAAGTGAAGAAGGATGACAGGAGCATCGAGGTTGAGGTTTGTAAAGCCCAGAAGCTGTTTTAAAAAGACGTAATAAAGAAAACTTTTGTGCTTTTTTTGTTTGTTTGTTTGTTGAAAGGAAGCCTTTGGCTGTCAAGGGCCATTTGACTTTAGAAGTAAAGTTTAAAGAGGAAATGCCACTTAAAGGAATATATTTTCTGCTTACTCATGTCACCTAGTAAACGAGATGCCAATTAGGTAAAATTCCTTTAACACAAACTAAAGGAAGCATTCTATGTAACAGGGTCCTGCACTTTCTTCAAGGTTAATTTACACCAATAGTGCTTTAAAATCTGATTTTAAAAAAATTCTGCACTACGAAATCCTTTAGAATTTTGAATGTGAGATTTCCCTGACCCACGTTCTTCTAACAAAAGTCACTCTATACAAGGAAAATAAACCATACAGTGGTGGTGGTGCAGATGGGAGAAGCATAAAGCAGATTCTGTGAGTCCTTGAAATCCACTTCTGTATTCTTCAGGCAGTACCCTCACTTTATAGATGAGGAAAATGAAACTGGGGGAGTCGGTGAGCCTTCTAAGGTTACAGAGTCAGTCTTAGGCAAATTGAAACTATAACTTGACTGATAAGTGGCTAAGGCTGTTTTCTTAGGGCATGCTGTCATCAGCCCACCTTTCCTTACTTCACAAATCCTCACCCACCTATACTGCCAAGAGAAAATGATATATGAAAGACCTAATAATTAAGAAAGGGCAAGGGGAAAAGGAAGATTAAATAGTCTACTCCTTTTCCTCCTTGGAGGGAAATAACTTTTCAGGAGTAGTGCTCACTGAAAAAAAATTCAGTTAAATCACATTATGTAAGATCTTCTACAATGTTAATTATTATGGAATTTTAATTGTGGCTAATTTATTTTCTGGAAATAATCATTGTTTTTACTGTTGATCTAGCCCAGCCTGGTTCCCTTTTATAAGTAAATTTTATTTGATCACTTCAACATTGATTTTAATATTAACAACAAAGGAGAAAGAACCACCTCCCTTCCCTAGCACATTTAACATCTTTAAATCAATCAGTCTGTTTAATTGTTGCCATATGATTCTTTAGAAGATTGGGAATGAAAGCTTCTGTCTCCATTTGTATTAGGAGTTTAAGCATTTAGGTGAGCACAGCCTAAGATTTAGGAGACTGGGTTCTTGCCTTTGCGTCTGAACTTCAGCTCAGGTATCTTGGGGCTTTCTTTGTTTCATATTGAAGTTACTAAAGGCATTTGCTATACAGATGTATGTCCTCATGTATAGCTAGCTGTTGGTGGTGGCTGTGCCTCGTGTTATTAGCCTTTCCTTTGGCTTCTACAGTCTGGTTGACCAATAGGTCAAAGGGAGCTATTGCATTTTTTAATGTCCTTATTTGTCAGGCTACTCATTTGCCATAGTGATGTCTCAGTAATCTATGTCGAAACTCTGATTGTTCTTGGAAGTTTTACATCAGCCTTTCCTGCTTAGTCTGTTACGCTTCAACTTACCATATGGTGATTTCCTGGGAATCTTGATAATTTTCTGCATATTTGCTCACTGAATAATTGTTGAATTAATACATGATGTTGGTCCACTTCCTAAATGGGGTGAAGTAGTAATTTAACCAACAGAGGGTTTTTCAAACAGTCAAGTTCATAATCATCCGACTAGTCCATGAACACCTTCAAATTTTGCCATTGCCTCTTATTTCCTATATCTTTTATGATAGAACTTTGAGTGAATCTATAAGGTTAGAAAACATGATTGGGAGATATTGTGAGGTATATGGAAGAAGAACAGATCATTCAGTTGTTTATTCTTTTTGAAAAGTGATCCTGTGAAAGGTCTTGTGAGATTTAACAATGAGAGAAACCCTGACCATTCCATGAAGGAACTGAAAATCTGGAACAGTGCTAGCCAATAGAAATATAATGTAACTACATATTATCTTAGAATTTTCTAGTAGTCCCATTTTTAAAGCAGTAAGTAAAATAATTATAATTTTAATAATGTATTTTATTTAACCCAATACCAGTGATCCTGGACTTATGATGGGGTTATGTCCCCATGAACCCATCATAGCTTAAAAATAGCAATGTTGAGAATGCAATTAATAACACCTAACCTACCAAGCATCATAACTTCACTCAGCCCACCTTAAATGTGCTCAGAATATGTATATTAACCTACAGTTGGGAAAAAATTGTTTAACACAGGGTCTGTTTTATAGTAAAGTGTTGGCTATCTCATGTGATTTATTGAATACAGTACACTGTGTAAAGCAGGTTTGGTGGTTTACTCTCATGATCACATGACTGGCTGGGAGCAGCTGCTGCCCAGCTTCATGAGGGAGTATTGTACCGCATATTGCTGACCTTCAAAAAGACCAAATTCAAAATTCAAAGTACGATTTCTACTGAGCACATATTGCTTTCACGTCATCATAAAGCTGAAAGATCGTAAGTCAAACCATTTTGAGTTGGGGACCATCTATATATGCAAAATATCATCAATTCATAATCAATATAAAAATTATTAATGAAATGGATCAAATTTGTGTGTGCTAAGTCTTTGAAATCTGGCATGTTTTCTATATTTGCAGCACATTTCAGTTTGTATTAGCCGCATTTCAAATGCTCAATGACTAAGTGGTGAGTGAGTTGTCATGTTTAGTATACAGATCAGTAAGGGAATGGGCATCTATAACTGTGTAATGAGAATGTTAGTTTGAACAAAATCTATGAGGAGGAACTAATTAGGCTTTGGGGTGAGGAAAGGATGATAAGGTGGTATTAGTGAAATCTTTATGGAGGGAAGGAACATTTGATCTTTTTCCTGAAAGACAAATCCAGGAGAGAAGGCAGAAAAGGACATATTAGCCTTGAGCAGAAGTATATGTAAGGGTAAAGCAAATAAGCTGGTCTGACTAGAGAATAAGGATGTGAACAGATGTCTGTGTTAGACAGGCTCCACCATTCTGAAATCTTTACTTAGGCTAAAGAGGTTTAGATGTTTCAATGTCTGTTTTTATAAAGAATGATCCTAGCTGTCATCAAATCCCAAGGACATGAAAGAATATTAAACTTCTCTATGTTCTAAAAGGAAATCTATTAAGAGAAAGAACAAATCAGTTTAAAGTTTCCTGGATATTTTTCTAAAGAGAACTGAGCCATCAAAATCCTCCCCTGGGTATTTGTAAGTTACATTCCTAAGTATCAAGAGGGCCAGCAAAACTATCTACAGATTATTTGGCACGTTTCTTTTATGAACACTTGAACGATACAGATATATTTATTGCTTTATACATACTTTATAGTATATTTTATGTTTGTTTATATTCATCTTATCTAGAACAATTTAAAATTATTACAGAGTGTTGTATTTTTTGTTTTCATGTCATATGACTTCATAGCAGTGGTTTATTTAAAGCTGAATTCTCAGGAACCTTATCTATAGTAATAAAATTGTTTCTGTACAAAACCCAATTATACTGTTTTTATGACTGTTTTAGTCAGCTTTTTTGACTAAAAGGACCCAACTAGAACAATTGTAAGGGAAGAAGAGTTTATTGGAGGGCTCACATTTTCAGAGGTCTTGGTCCATAGAAGGCCAGCTCCATTCCTCAGGGCTCAAGGTGAGGCAGAATATCCTGGCAGAAGAGTGTGGCAGAGGGAACCAGCTCACATGGTGATCAGGAAGCAGAGAGAGAATCACCACTCTCCAGATACAAATATATACCCAAAGCCACACCCCAATTCCTGCCTTGTTTAGCCACATTCTACCACCTCGGTTACCACTCAGTTAATCCCTATCCAGGCATTAAATCACTGATTGGGTTAAGACTCTTACAACCCAATCATTTCTCCTCTGAACCTTCTTGCATTGTCTCACATGTGAGCTTTTGGGGGACACCTTACATCCAAACCATAACAATGACATTTCCAGGATAATATGTGATAAAACTGGGAGACTGCCCACACATAGCACTGGGTAGTGATGGGGGAGTTGATCAAATATTATGCCATTCACTCCAGTTGACCAACTGGGCCAGTAAGTCAGATTGTGGTTAGAATGTGGTAAAGATCTTAGATAAACCAGACTGGCTTACTAGCAGCCATATCTACACTGAATTTTTTGTGAACATAGAAGTTTTTGTGTCTGATCCTCAATAAACAGTTTTACCATACCTCAAGTTGTGATTGAAGCTGAACTCTGATTCCAAAAGTACTGGAGAGGCAATGTTCAGTAGCCAACTCAGAAAGTTTCTATTTAGAATCCTTTTAGACATACAGTTGGTGTATTAAATTTCTTGTTTTCTTGAAGATAGTGTGTTCAGTATTCCACTTTTGAGAAGAAATTTTATTGTGACATTCAGTGATCTTTTCATTTTAAAGATCCTTTGAAAGGTACTGTGCTGACATGTCCAAGTTCCTAGTCCCTGTGTGCTTGCAGTGTGATGACTCTTCAAATCCGAGTGTAAAATATAGCCATGAAAAGTGTATTCCAGTGTATCAGTATGATGTGACTTTTATTCCCAGTAGTAAAAACTCTGGAAGATGCACAAATGAGTATCATAAACTTTAAAAAGTGGAGGCCAAGTCTTTTAAAAACTGAAGGTCATTCTAGGGAGTAAATAAAATCTTTAAAAAGTTTCATGCACTACTATAAATAAAAATTAAAAAAAAAAAAAAGAAAATCCACAGACAAAAAAAAAAAAAAAAGTTTCATGCCCGCCTCACCCCCTGCATTTAGACAGAAGCCAAAAGAATAGATATTCTTAGCTGTTATTCTGACTGGGGTTGTAGAAATGTCTTCTGGGAAAGGTGGCAGGTGAAAAGGGAAAAGTCAGCTTGAACTGTTTGACTCTGAAGTAATGAAGACTTATGCTCTACACTGAATTGGAAGACTCCAAAGTCTGCATGGGCAGGGATACCTACACCAATGTCAGGAACAAAAGTTGGTATAGATATTTGTTAAACATTGGAGAAAAGAGCTCACAGCCAGGTATAATATGCCAACAAGTCAAATAAAGTGGGTGAATTTAAGAAATTGTTGTGATTCCCCTCAATAAAGAACTCATAAAAATAGATAAGGAAAACATTCAGATGGGGAGGAAAATATGCAAAGTTATTCAAACAGACAAATGTAGGAAGGCAGAAAAGATGACGTATATATAGGAGAGGTTCCACTCTGGTAACAACACAAGAAATACAAAGGAAAGTAATTGTCATATGCCCCTTTCCCATCAGACAATAATTATTTAGAGATAATCGTTGGCAATAGTGATGAAAGTTGGATGAACTCATGTATCACCCAATGGTATCATTTATGTGATCTTTCTAGAAAGCAATTTGTCAAAGACTATCATGAAGCTTTACAATCGTACCTATTAAATAAAGCATTTACATGAGTTTATACTGTTACAAATATTTACAGAAATTGAATAATTGCTGCTCTTGAAGAGTATGATGAGAAATAGGATATTTGCCTATTCTCAAAGAATCTTTTTACAAGATATTATTTTACAAGCCAAAAGGTGGTAGATTTACAAAGGAGATGGCTGGAAGACACTGCCTTTAACAATGAGGCATATTGCTATCCAGTGTCTCGTAAAACAAGCATATATAATTTCTTGGCTTTCATGCCAAAGATGTGTAACCTGAACCTAATAAAGAAATAACATCAGACAAACACAAATTGAAGGATATCCTACAAAATAACTGATTAGTTCTCCTAGAAAATGACATGGGTTTGAAAGAGACTGAAGAACTATCATTGACTAGAGAAGATTATTGAGTCATAACTTAATGCAGTGTGGAATCATGGATTTGATCTTGGACCAAGAAAAAGGACACCAGAGAAAAACTGGAGACATTTGTGTGATGTCTGTAGATTGGTTGATAATATTGTATCTGTGTTAATTTCCTAGTTTTGATGATTGTGTTATATTTGGGGAAGTGAGTGAAATTATGCATGCTGTTTTGCAGGGTTTTTTTTTTTTTTTTTTTGAAAATTATTTCAGAATTATTTATAAAATTATTTTGAAACAAAAAACTTTTGATTTCTTTTTAACATTTAGACCGAAACAGATACTTCAGAAAAGCTAACTAATCAATTATGGCCTGACTCTTCTACTTCTGATGTAACTGCCAGAGATGATGTACTACAACTTAAGAATCAAATTCAAGTTTTACAACAACAAAATCAGGTGATTAAAAAAGTTCTATATTTTAATAAGAATTTTCATGGCCTTATTAAATACAAAGGATATAATAAATAGACTTTTAAAAGATACAGAGGCAATATGAGTTAGTATTCAAGTATGGCAGCGGGCAGTTATGAAACCCAGTTGTTTCCCTCTACTAGTGGTTTTGGATAGTGGCTTCTTTGGAAGTTTAGTGTAATTTCTGTTTCCTTTCTATCTAATGGCATAACTGATACAGGTGTTTTTTCCTTCTCAGTCAACCTTTGACTGAAAAGTAAAATCTTGCTTATTTAGATGGTTACTGAAGATTACTGAATTCTGTGACTTATTTAAGTATCAATTAGCCAGTGCTTCTGGTTTAATGTTTTCATTTGATATCAAAACAAATATAAAATATTAACTTTTATTCCTACCAGAAAGCTACTTATCAAATAAATCTATGCTCTTAAAAAGAGTTGTTTCTTTTGTAGAATTATGAAAATGAGATTATATCAACTAATGTTATAGGGTAGAGTTGAGCTCAGAGGATGTTAAAAAGATGAAGGTAGATGAATTAATGAAAATGATGTTTGTTTCCTCTAAACACATCATTCTTTTGTGTCCAGGAACTTAAAGAAGCTGAAGAAAAACTGAGAAATACAAATCAAGACTTATGTAATCAAATGAGACAAATGGTACAGGATTTTGACCGTGATAAACAGGAAACTGTGGAGAGGTAAGTCTATATAGATGCCAGATGCCTGTCTCCTAGATCCCCCTTCCTCCAAGATACCTCCCTTTTGCCCCCCATACACAAAAAGATGCATAGAATGAATTTTCCCTGTTGGGATCTTGAATTGGCAGAGATAAATCCCTGGCTTCTCAAAAGAGAATTTGGAACACATTTTCCATAGAAACGTGGAAACGTGGGTTCTATAGCAGCATCAAGACTTTAACTCACTGAAATATTATAGCTTAGTGGGGTTTTTGTTGTTTGCTTGTTGTTAAAGCAAGTCTGGGAAACTATTTTTTATAAAGACAAAATCTGTGGGAGGGAATGTCTTCCAAATACCAAATCATAAACTTGGAAACAGACTTTTGGGACATAACTTACATGTGAGTTGGATACTGCTGGTATATGTGTTTAATATATATAACTTGGGATTTTTGAACCACACTCTCAATTATTTTAATTAATTTCTTTATAAACAGAAGTCCTTAATATAGACTTCTTTGTGTTTGAATGACTGGGTCATTCCACATCCAAGTTTATAATTTTTCTGTAGAAACATGAAAAAAAGAAAATTTTGAAGATTTTCATAAGATTATTGGCTATAAATTAGTTATTACTGTTTTTGGTTGGAGAAAAGCAATCTGACCATTGTTATAATTGGCATTAGAGGAAAGGGGTTGGGAGGAAGGAAGGAAACCAAATCATTCTAGTGTTTCTAGTAATGCCGAGCATTGCCTTAGATCCCCTTCTCTGTTGCTAGGTGTGAAAGGACCTACCACCAGCACCATGAGGCCATGAAAGCCCAAATACGTGAGAGCCTATTAGCAAAGCATGCTGTGGAGAAGCAGCAACTCTTTGAGGTTTATGAAGCGACTCAATCGCAGCTCAGGTAAGAGTAAGACTTCAGCTGCTCTGCAGCTATTGACACAACCATTCTCCTAGTCCATCATTTAAAGGAAAATTGTTTGTTATGTGGCTCTTTAATTTTTCTGTGGTCATTTAGTTGCTGGTTTTGTGTATCCAAGGTCTGACCTAGATAAGTTGAGTAAGGAGATAACTGCTGTACAGGAATGTTACCTAGAAGTGTGCAGAGAGAAGGATAATCTAGAGTCGACTCTCAGGAAGACCATTGAAAAGGAGCAGCAAGCTCAGGAACAGAAGGTATGGTAAAGTTTATGCTGATTCTTCATCACCTGGCCTCTCAAGCCTCAGTATGTCATGGAATCTGACACTTTTCGTTGGGGGATGTGTATGGGGATAGTGTCCCTAGAAGTCTCTTCACTTTGGGCTACGCTAATATAACTCAGGAAATATAGTAAATATTGAAATCATTATTAAAACCTTTGTAGAACCACCATTTGACCCAGCTATCCCACTCCTTGGCCTATTCCCAAAGGACTTAAAAACAGCTTACTACAGGGACACAAACACATCACTGTTTATAGCAGCACAATTCACAATAGCTAGATTGTGGAACCAACTCTGATGCCCATTAGCAGATGAATGGATAGGGAAACTTTGGTGTATATATACACAATGGAACACTACTCAGCACTAAGAGAGAATAAAATCATGGCATTTGCAGGTAAATGGATGGAGTTGGAGAAAATAATGCTAAGTGAAGTTAGCCAATCCCAAAAAACCAAGGGTCGAATGATCTCTTTGATAGGAAGATACTAAGGCAAGAGAGAGGGGATGAGAGGAATGAAAGAGCTTTAAATAGAACAAAGGGGCGGGGGGAGGGAAGGGGATAGGAATAATGGCAATAATGGCAGACTGAGTTACCCATGATTACCCTAAATACATGTATGAAGACACAATTGTTGTAAAAATACTTTACATAAAACCAGCAACTTGAAAAATTGTGCTCTTTATATGTAATATGAAATAAAATGTACTCTGTAAACATGTATAACAAATTAGAATAATAAAAAATAAAAAAAGAAGTAAATAATTAGAAAAATTGCCATCAAGAAATGGGTCCTAAATGTGTAGAACACTAAATAGATAAATTGACCTAATAAATTTGCCAATTATACATGTAAAAATAAAGAAAATGGCACATACAAAGGAGGAAATATTTTCTCACAGATTTATTTTAGAAGGCAAAGAAGCGTGGACCAGGCTCACTTTAAGTCTAAAACCCATGGCTCCTCATTTTCATTTTGTGTTGACTGCCCAACTTTGTCTGGGCCTGTGAGCTCTGCACAGTGTGTGCATTCCATTCCTTTTCCTCTAGCCCCTTTCCTCTCTCAGTAGCTAATTGTCATTTTATTTTTCTGGAAAGAAGGACAGGAATTTGAATGTGGTCTCATGATAGGGAGGGTGAGAAAGGTCAGTGTGTTAGCATGACCTCTTTCAGGGGAACTGGACTAGTGCAGTGGATGCCCTGACTTCTCCTGGTTATTCAAGCTGCCCTGGGTCCAGGAGTAAAATCACAAGGAAATAGTTTCCTGAGCTCCTTTTTCCCTACCCTGGTGGGGATTCTCCCTTAGACACAGATCTGACTTTCCCTATGCTTGGGACCAGCCTGCAGACCACAGTTTGAAAGCCCCCCTGCCTCAGGATTAAGACATGCGTTTAAAGGCTTGAATAAATATTCTATACAGAGGCTTTTGAGGAAGTTATATTGAAGCAAGATATTGCCACCACAGACTTAAAAAGAATAGTAAGGAGAAGGTGAGGCATTCAGTTCATTTAATATTTTGATTATTTTTAAATATATTAATATGATGAAAGAAGGTCATGTATACATACCATTTAGTAGAAAAGAACTTCTAAATTGAGCTGTTTTAGTCAGTGTTGGCAATAAAAAAGTTAAAAAGGATTTTATATTGTCTAGAAATTAAGAACTTAGCTTTCAGTGGTGTTTTTAAAATTAAAATAGGGAGAAGATCTCTAGCATGATTCTGTTTATAAAAATATGTAAATTGGCAAGAACATAAGAGCAGTTGTCTCAAATAAGCCATTCTTTTCAGTAATTTTTGTTTTGTACTTTTAAAAGAATCAATTTGACTAAAATTGGATCTCATATAATAGGTGAGTTGCAATTAATTGCAGCTATTGATTGATATTTGGGCTTATGAGTGGTTGTACATTAGTAAAAGAGGAAGGGTTAGTATAGCTGCTGTTTGGCTCTTTCAAAGAAAACAAAAAACCTTAGCAGTTAAATTTCTTTTTATTTTAAATTGTCATGCAGTATAAGAAGTTATTTTTTCCTCATTGGGTGAATAGTTTATTGATTTTTAATACTTGTATGTATTTGTCAGGTTACAGAACAGTTACACCACCCTAAAAACTCCCTTGTGCTATCATTTTGTAGTCACACCCACTCCCCACTTATATCCAGTGTATTTGGAGCATTAGATGTTTAATTTCTTCCTTCTCTGGATTCTTCAGGTTTTGTTTGTTTGTTTGTTTGGTACCAGAGATTGAACTCAGGGTCACAAAACCACTGAGCCACATCCCCAGCCCTATTATGTATTTTATTTAGAGACAGGGTCTCACTGAGTTAATTAGCACCTTGCTTTCGCTGAAGCTGGTTTTGAACTCGAGATCCTCCTGTCTCAGCCTCCTGAGCTGCCAGGATTACAGGTGTGCGCCACCACAGCTGGCTCAGTTTTTTTAAGTCGTAAGCCTATAAGCCCTCAGCAGTCTTTGTAAGCCAATCAGAACTGACACACCTTTATATTTAGGAGAGTTTATTTAATCTTTTCATGTCTCCTGGAGACTGACAAAGATTATAGTTTGTTTTCCTAGGAAATGTTTTCCCATGCACAGTTCAAGAACTTACTCTGGACCAGGCTAGGGAGCTTTTGGGGTACCCCTTCTCTGCAGGACACAACTGTTTCCTTGTGATTGAGCTTTAGGTAGGGAACTTAGTCTGGATACACAATTCATGGAACAGATAACACCAAGAGCCCTAGGGTGTATTTTCATGTTTCATATGTGCTGTTTTCTGAAATACTTGTTGAGTCAAGCTGTAGGTTAAGCAGAAGCTCAATTATGTCTTAAAGCATATATCAGCACACAGACTTTTCTTCATGTGTTAGCTTTTCTTATTCAGAAAAAGGTGAAAAAAAATAAAACTTACATAGAACTCTTCAGATTTTGTAGAATTTGTAGACAAGACAAAGATGACTGACATTCCCACTCATAATGCCATATTAAGGCTTATTCATACAACTGCAGGCCAAACTAAGCCAGTCCTTTACAGAGGTTAGAGGATTCTTTTTGTTGGCTTATTTTGTTTTGGTTTTTGCTATCTAAGCAAAGCACAACAAGTTTTAATTCTTTAACTTGGAGAGACCATAAGTATTGTACAGAGATATTTACTTGAATTTTGTTTAAAGAGACAGCTATTGGAGGAAAGAGAAGAATTTGTAAGCAAACTGCAGTTGGAACTTGAGGAAAAGTACCAAGAAACTCTTATGATGGAGAAAAACAAGTGGCTGAAAGAGCAAGAAACTGGTAGTAAACAGCAGGTTGAAAGTGAAGTGATATTAGCCAGAGCACACTGGGATAAGGAACAGAAAGAGGTGTGGGTTAAAATTTCTTTCTGGTCACTATGTTTTAAAAATGTGTTAATTATAGAAGACAGTTATGGATAGATATAATTTTTAATTGGCGAGTATATACGTAATCATCTGAATTGGGTTCTTAGCAGCTTACCACACCAGTTTTATCTTTAAAGTTAACCTCTCTTGACCCTTCAGCCAAATTCAGAATATAATGGGTTTATTGGGTACTTCTTTGATTCCTAAAAATTGAAACCATGATCTAATTTCATAGTGTGAAGTGATTCTGATAACTCTAGGTTAATATATATAACATATGTGTATATAAATGTATGATTAACAAATAATCCTTATAATGGATTAGAAGAAAGAAGTAATGGGCAGACTCAGAAGTACAAAATTTATTTTCTCATTGCAAATGAGCTTAGGAAATGCTAATAGTTGCCTAGAAAGTTGAGGACCAAATTGTTATTTTAAGAACTTACCTAGAAATGAAAAAAAAATTTTTTTTAAGTTTATTTAAACTTAGATTCTCCTATTCATAAAATTCTTTTTAATTTCTACTAATCTGGTAGCCAGGTAAGCAGTTTGAGAACTTTGGATACCCAGAAGTTCGAACTGAAAATGCAAATCTTGCTACTTCACAGTTGGCCTAGGACAGATTGTGTTTAGATCCATCTTACTACACTGTTGAAAATAGGAAAATCAAGACATTCTTCCAGTAATGCCTTCCTCTTGAATGCAGTCTATTTAGTAAAATTTAACTTCATAACAAATAAAATGTCAGTGTGTTCAAGTTAGTAAACTATTTTTTAGTAAAGAAATTTTTCAGATTGATTAGATTTACTCAGTGCTGATTTATGGAAATATGGTATCCATGATGGCAAAACTCATATTAAAAGTTTTTGTTTTGTTTGTTTTTGTTTTTAATTGTGCCACATGGTAGTGTGAATATCAAAGCTTCTAGAAGGTTGCATATTGAGGCACAAGTTAGTCTGACCTCACACAGCATAATTAAATCTTCCCTGTGATTTTTCTCACATAGTTAAGGTCAAAGAGTAACTTTCAAGTTTTACTTGAGAGTATATTTTCATTGACTAAAGTTTTAAACCTCAGATAATTACTGTAACAGTGTTTAGATGGTTTTCAAACACAGGTATGGTTGTTTTTTGTCTAGCTAGTCTAGTTTTCATGTATTTGAGCATTTTTCTTATATGATGTTTCTTCTGAAAACAGATGAAACAAAAACTCATGCAACAGCTGGAAAAGGAGTGGCAGTCTAAGCTGGATCAAACTGTAAAAGCTCTGAGAAAGAAAACCACAGATTGTGGCAGCCAAACTGACCAGGCAGCCACCCTGGATGTCATTTCCAAGGCAGACATGGAGGTCATTGCAGAAGAGCAGAAGCAAAAGCTCCAGCGAGAATTAGAAAAAGAGAAGGAAACAGCTATCAAGGGGGCTTTGAAGAAACTCCAAATTGAATTGGAGCTCAAATATTGTGAAAATATTGCCAAACAGGTAATAGGCGTGATTATTATAGAAATTATTGGCACTCCCTATCACTGCAACTTTTGAACTTGTTTATAGCTTCATACTTTTAAAATTTTGTGCATTTCTAGTATAGAAAACCTGTTATGTTGTTCCTAAAATGTTCTTCATTATATTTCTGTCATAAAATTCTTACCTCTCAGTTTTTCCTGTACCTTCTTTCAGTTTACAAAATGTTTGTTCTTCTAAGATCTAAGATTTCACTTGAGGTTTAAGATGGTGGTTTTCCACCTGAATGAAGTACAATTTATTTGTGGATTTTTCACATCTAATTTCATAGAAAAATTTCCACCAAAATAGTTATAGATATAAGTATACTTGAATAAGATATTTCACAATATTGGTGTTGAGACTTAATGTGACTTGGATCTGCAGGCATGCCACATAAATGGAATTTTGTCTGTAATTCTCATCAGTTGCCAAAAAGTGGTGCCATTGTCCTTCCTTTGAAACGCTCAGAAACTAGTTTTTAACTGGGGCAAATGACTTGATTTCAAAAAGAAGTATCATACTGAGAAAAATATAGTCAGTGTAACAGAGTAACGATGAATTACCTGTTGTATGTACCTTAACTATTGCAGTGCTTCTTGAGTTTGTTGGTCTCAGGACTCCTTTATAATTTAAAAAATGGAGGAATCTAAAGAGCTTTTGTTTGTATGGGTTATATCTATTTACTGTGTGACAAAATTAATTTGAGAAATTTTTTAAAAACAAGAATACCCCCCAAACACATTCTGTTCAGTGTCAGAGCATTTTTGCCATCAATATAGCATGTAGTTCCAGGAACACTGTGCTCTTTGTGCATGAGAGATGGCAGTGGAAAAGGCAGATTGTGTCTTAATATGATTTTGAAAATAGTTTTGGCCTCACAGACCGCCTAATAGGTTTCTGCCCCTCAAGAGGTTCCTAAATCTTGATATATCTTTTATGTATTTATTTCCTGAAAGACATATTACTTATTGTAAACTCCTAAAAATATAATACCTGAACTAAGGTTTTAAATAATAAACTCAGGTGTTAGCTGGGTGCTGTGGCACATGCCTGTAATCCCAGTGGCTGGTGAGCCTGAGGCAGGAGGATCAAGAGTTCAAAGCCAGCCTCAGCAAAGGCAAGGTGCTAAGCAACTCAGTAAGTCCCTGTCTCTAAATAAAATACAAATTAGGGCTGGAGATGTGGCTCAGTGGCCAGGTGCCACTGAGTTCAATCCCCAGTAAAACTACCCCCCAAAAATATATAGACACACACACACTCATACACTCAGGTTTTGATCAGTACTTAAAATTTTGCTTGAATGTATTGTTTTACATGATTTTACAGGGCATTCCTAAGGTCTGGAAACATAGGCAAATATATGTAATGGTATCAAGGATATCTTCAATTAATTAGAAAGTAGTTTTCTGAAATGGTCACTATGTTAGGAAAATGTTCCATAGACATAGAAATGTGTTTAAGGACAATTCTTTTGGTATTTATATAACTCTAAATCTTGTGAAGACAAGTAAGAAAAACAATAGCATATTATAGTATAAAGGAAATGGTTCATAGTAACTTTTAAAGGAATATAATTTTTTTTTTTTTTTTTAATGCTACTGGGGATTGAACTCAGGGGCACTCGACCACTGGGCCACATCCCCAGCCCTTTTTTGTATTTTATTTAGAGACAGGGTCTCACTGAGTTGCTAAATGCCTTGCCATTGCTGAGGCTGGCTTTGAACTCGCGATCCTCCTGCCTCAGCCTCCCAAAGTGCTGGGATTACAGGCGTGCACCACCGCGCCCGGCTAGGAATATAAATTTTTATAGAAACTTTATCTTTTTTCCATATTCTCAACTCCTGGGAGTTTACCTGTAATTGTATTTAATATATTAGTAAGAAATATGGCCTATTATATCAACTCTGTTTTTCTATGTATAAATATATGTGCATGTATTTTAAAAGAAAGGAAAAAATAAACAATGATCTTGTAACTGGTGACAGATTTATAACCAGATCACCCTCATAATTCATTCTCTTAAAATTTTCTCCAAAATGAAGTATTGCCCCTATTCTTTTGTACAGACTCATTCTTGACAGCAGGAAAATTTTCAGGTGTAAGGCTCTCAACCATAGTAGTACACAAATGTGTGTGCATGTGCTTGTATGTGCAGAAGGTATGAGGTGGGAGGAGCATGTGGGTGTAGGGACCAGATAGCAGCTGGCACCAAGCAGTCCTCTGGCATACCTTTTTTTCCCCAATAATAGAAGTTTGTGGGAAATAACAATTGATACCTCGTATAAAGTTTTATAAGATAGTATTATTCATCAAAGATCTCACAGATTCCCACTTTCTATTGTGGCATTTGCATGGGAAGTTTAGAAAATATGGATTTGAATCTACTGTTTAGGATAAGGTAAGGTACTTAAAGTCAGTGTACCTGTACTGTAGTGAGGCACAATGTCAAATGCACATGAAATTATAGTTGTTATTTGAAAATGAGCTCTTTCTGAAATCTTATACCCTGCTTTGCCTCTTTGTCTTTTGTTGTCCTACAGGTAGAAACAGCTGTGCAAAATGCTCGCCATCGATGGCTAGAAGAACTGCCTGAGCTTGCAGAGTACAAAGCACGCATGAGAGTGGAACAGAAGAAGTGGGAGGAGCAACAAGAGATCTCTGTGGCCAGAAGGGTAAGCACTCTTCTGGAGAGGAACTTCCAGAAGACCTTTTCCTGGCTTCCTCTTTTACGTCTGTCTTGGGACTTTGTTCTTACTCATGACAACGCATGTTAAGCATTAACCAAGGGCCTAGCATGGGGTATCTGTTCTCATCATCATCAAGTTGTATAGGGAGAGAGAATGTATTTTAGCATCTAAAAACTCTCATAGAAAGATAACCTTGACTTAGAAATTAATTCCCATTCTGTGTTGCACTATCTTTAGACAAGATTGAGAACGGGTGGCTATCTGTTTACTATTAACTATACAGTATACTCTTGTGTGTGTGAAGGTTTTCTGTGCCATGTCAGTCATCATACAACATAATCTCTTTGGTAAAGGGCCAATTTTCCAGAGATGTCACGTTCCTTGAAAGGAAAACCCAGATATTATTACCATGTGATCCATGTGTACTCTTCAACTTAATTTACTAGTCTAAACCAATTCTACTCAAAATGCCAACAAACTGAAGATAATTCTGAAATTTGACACAATAATTCTACAATCTATTTGGAAAAGCAAATTTTTTAGTGTCCTGGAAAAGGAGTCCCAGTCCAGCTTTTACATATAATAGAATATATTGGAAAGAAACAACTTGGACAGTTGAGTCACAGAAATAGAATTGTTTTAAATTCAGTAAAATATAGAATTCAGTGATAGGCCTAACTATGTATTAAAGCATAATAAATTGTTTCAAAATAAGAGAATGAGGAATTATTCCATAACAAATGATCTTGTGATAGCCAGGAAACTTTGTGGAAAAATGTTGATATGCTTCACAATGAATGCTAAGTTGATGGAATTAAACATTTTTAAAGTGAAAGTATAGAAAAAATAAAATCAGATCCATATCCCAATAACAACCCAATTTTGAAACAAATGGACCTGACAGTAAGATAAAGTTATAGGTTTAAAATATGTACAAATGTTTAAAACATTTTTGTTTTTTGCAACAAATAGCATAGTCAAATTAAGATGAGAGTAAAAATAAGGAAAATAAATGAACCACACCTGAGAAATATTAATCTAATATATAACAAAGAGTTTATATAAATTCATAAGTACAATAAGAATTCAATGCTAAATACATGAAGGACATGAGCAGGCAATCTCCATAAGTCCAAGCAGCAGAAAATCAGTGGAAGAACGTCCATACCTGTCAGTATGAGGGAAATGAAAACTCAAACAAACTTAAGGTGCCACTTTATGCCATGTGTATAAGTCCTCTCTTTGGAATTACACACATGCAGAATATAATCTTCTGAATTATATGATGCACAAAATTTAATAGATTGCAGTTTCAAGCATGTGCAATCTCCTGATGGCCATTTTGGAGAATAATGTGGAATATAGCAGAAGTTGTAAATGATTCATATCTTGTATTTCTCATTGTACATCACACATTACTTGAGGAAATATTTCAACATAGATCAAAATCATTATGTAGTAGTACATGGGTATTTGTTATATCATTCGCTATACTTTTTCATGTGTCTGAAATATTTCAAAAGAAAATTTAAGAAGGAGAGAGAAAGAGGAAAGAATATAATAGTGAGGATATTTATCTCAGAGCTCAGAAGTCAAAGTTGGGTAGAATATAGAAATTAAAATAGGCCAAAAGATCTTTCCTTAAGAACACAGAAGGCCTGAATGTATGTGAGTGCAGAAATATAGACAGTGTGTTGCTCCTGAAACTTCAGCAAATGTGAGACTCACTTGCAGGGTCTGTTAAGGTACAGATTCCTGGGCTTTCTTTCCATCTAGAGATAATGAATTGATAGGTCTGGAGTGAGTCCTGAGAATTTGCATCTCTTGTAGGCTCTTGGGTGTCGTGATACTGCTGGTCTGTGGACCACACTTGTGTGTGAGTAACACTATTCTAGATAATTATATTATCCACGAAACATAATGTTAACTTGTTGTACATCCTTTCTCCAACGAGAGGAGCTAGAGAAAGGGCTCAATTCATAGCACTGGCCAGAGAATTTCTTTAAAATGGAGTTATCATGAATCAGTATCTGTGGCAATGTAAAATCCAGTTTCTAGAGTTCACAAGTGGTCAGGGTAGTTCAGTGGTTCCCATACTTTGCTGCACATTGAAATCACTTGAGGATCTTTAAAAAGTACTGTTGCCTGACTTCCATCCTCAGACTATGTTTTGATTGCTATTGGGTATAGCCTGGGCATCAAGATTTTGTAAAGCTCTTTAGGTGATTCTGGTTGATTTTAGTTGATTAATGTTATCAATTTATCCTTGTTCAATTTCACCTGAGAAGGTGTACATTTTTGGTAAAGTTTGGCAGGTCATCTAAATTCCATGGGACTACATCTATCCAAGTCACCTGGTAATGATTCTCAAGCATCCATTGCAATGTGAAACACCGTCCCCCCACCCCCTTTTTTTTTCCCTAAAAAACTATTTAAATGGGTTTCAAGTCACTACTGAATTATTCTTGTGGTGGAAAAGAATTTTATGATAACTTCCTTTGTAAGCTTATCTTAGTGAGTTTCTTAGTAGAAAATTTAGTAAGTAGTCATGCTGTCACCACTGTCTGGGTCAAGCCTTTGAAGTACGTACTCAGTTCTTTCTCTTTTGACAATGTTATGTCCTGACTTCTTTGAATACAGGGAGAATTAGAAGTAAAAGGGACTCAAGGTTATTCTCTAACTGCTCATTTTATAGGTGAAGATAGTAAGTGCCAAAGAGATTAAGTGAGTTTTCCAAGGCCATGCATCCAAAAGTAATGAAAGCTATATAACATTTGAGTCTTCATTATCTACAGGCTCTGGGTTGGCACTTTAAATGGATTATCTTCTCATATCATTTAATCCTAAACAATCCTATCAAATTGGCATTGTAATCATCCCTACTTTATAGGCAATGATATTGAGGCTCAAAGAAGTTGAGTAGTGGGCCTTTGGTTCCATAGTGACCCATGAATGCCAGCACTTGTCTCCAAGTCTGTTCCTTCAAGCCCTCTTGCTCGGGCACCTCTGCAGTCAGTGCAGAACTGAAGCTGGAGCCCAGGGTTTTGATTTCCTTATTACTTTTTGGTTATGGCCTGCTGTTTTATCTACTTATCCCTTTATACTGTTATAAAAGAAAATGAGATTAATGAAAAATGACTTTCCATTTGATACTGTCATTTAGTGAACTGTTTTAACTACTAAAATTGCATTACTCACCTATTAACAAAGAATTGTGCAAGTGTGTGTTATATTCCTTATGGGATTGCTTGTGCTTTAGATAGAAGATGGTTAATTTGTTAGGGGGCTTAGATAAAAGTTGAGACTGTATCAGTATTAAAAATATGAGGGTTTGATCACCATTTGGACCACCAAAAAAATACTAACATGAAATATTTTTCTGACATTAGTTTTTGTTAATTATAAAATATAAATATATAAGTTTATATTCCAATTTCAGCTTCTAGTTTTCCATTTGGAAATTGATGTTTTTAGATAACACAAGCCATAAACCAGCTAGTGATCTAAAACGAAGGAAAGAGCCTCAAGATTTCATCCAAATTTGCTTTTTTCCTTTAATTTTAATTTTAAATCTTTTGAGAGGTTAGCCTAAATTGTTACTTAGTTTAATTTTGTTCTTAATGAGAAGAATCATAAAGACTTTTTAAACATATCTTATGTCCTTCAGCTGGCATTGGCTGTGTCTGAAGCTAAAGAGAAGTGGAAAAGTGAGCTTGAAAATATGAAGAAAAATATAACGCCTGGCAAGGAATTGGAAGAGAAGATTCATTCTCTCCAGAAGGAGCTGGAGTTAAAGAACGAGGAAGTCCCTGTGGTTGTCAGGGCAGAATTGGCCAAGGCCTGGAGTGAATGGAACAGAGAAAAGCAAGAAGAAATCCACAAAATTCAAGAACAAAATGAGCAAGATTACCGGCAGTTTTTAGATGATCATCGAAATAAAATTAATGAAGTGCTTGCAACAGCTAAAGAAGACTTTATGAAACAAAAAACCGAACTGCTTCTCCAAAAAGAGACAGAATTACAAGCTTGCCTGGAACAGAGCTATAGAGAGTGGACAGTGCAGGAAGCCAGGCGCATCAAACTAGAAATCCATCAGTATGAGGATGACGTCCTGACTGTGGTTGAACTTCTCTTAAGGGAAACCCAAAAGGAGTACGTCAGTGGTTCAGAGACCAAGCAGCTTTTGGAAATCATGTCAACTTGTTCTTCAAAGTGGGTGTCTGTGCAATATTTTGAGAAACTAAAAGCCTGCATACAGAAAGTACTTCAAGATACAGTGTCCTTACTTAAAGAAAATGCCAGCCCCAAAGGGGAAAAGGTATGTTCCTGAGAGTAAAAAGAGCTGTTGGATGTCAAGGATGACTGTAGAAGTGGCATATGGTATTTGTTTTCCTTTCTTTTTAGGAGATGTGAGACTTGTATTTGTATCGGTGGTTTAAAACACCTTTTGTAGAAAATTCAAAGGATTTTATATTTCATTGCCAAAGAACCTTCATAGTACCACAAAGTGAGGCAGAGTTTTTAGCCTCTAGATGTCTTTTTCCTAAGAAAGAAAATATGCTTTTCTTTGCAAGGATGAGATTTCAGAAACTGAATAACTCTTGTTCTTATTTTTCATTTTCTGGGTCTAACACTTTAAGAAATATGTCTCATATTAAACTGTAGTTTCTTAAAGCTTCTGAAGAGCTATTTCTTGCCCCTGATGAATTTATATCTTATTTAGACTAAAAATACCAACCAAGTACAAAAAGTATTGAAACACAAGCAAATAAAAGGTATGGCTCACATACTCAAAACCCTAAAATCCAGTTTCATTTGTACATCCTATATGTGTATATAGAATGGATTAATTATATTCTTTTAGTTGTATAAGTATTCTCTGAGACTGGCTTTAAGTTTGTGTGGAAGAGCTGATAAAAACCAAAGTTTTGCTACCTTATAATTAAATAAATTAGGTATGCATGAAAGATCCAGAATAATGTTCTAAGTATTGTGACCTGCCAGTTTCATCATGTGGAAAATATGTCAATATTATCAGGTTGTTTGAAAGAAGAGTTCAGACATATAAGTTAAGGTCCATCAGGATATCATGTTTGAAGATTTTTCAAGGCCACAATTAAGAATTTTATATTAATACCTACAGGAAAGAGGTATAAGCTAGAAAAAAATCTGAGTTCCAGTCATTTGGTGATAGTTAGTTTAATGCTTTGGGCAAATATATACCATAGTTGTTCAATCTAGATAAAACAAATCAATCACAGGCCTGGTTCCTTAAATTTGGGTACAAGATATGCATGACTCAGCTGGGCCTTTCTACATCCAGCATGTGAAAAAGTACAGAACTTTAGAACCAGAAGGGACCTAAAAGATCAGTCCACTTTGTCCCAGTTCACCCCAGTTGCTGTTTTTCTCCTTGATTTCAGATGTCATTCTTGAGTAGTTACCTTCAATATAACAATTGGATAAGATTGCTTCCAATGAGCACTGCTTAATCCTTTATTGAGAATCTTTATAGAAAATAGATAATTAAAATAAGAACATTATCTATAGCAGGTTTTAGGATGAGAAGTGATGGGAAAATTGTATTAATGTTTTCAAGTTTGTTCTCCTGAAAAGACAATCTCTGCTTTAAAAATGAAGAAATTATACCACCTTTCTTCTGCCATTTATATATTCATTTTGTTGGCATTGTAGTTGTAATGAATTTGACCCCTGCTTCAGTAAGACTATTCTGGATTTTCCAAATGGTGTAGAATACACACATACACATGCACACCCAATCAACCTGAGGTGTTTTTACAGGGCTTATAATTATACACACAGCTTAAGGACATCTTTGTGACTTAATGTGGCTCACAATTCTGTGGAGAGAGGATCACATAATCTGGCTAAGAATTTAGCTTTTGTTGGGTGGGTCAGATTCCATTCCTGAGGAAAAGCTGACTTTGAAGTGCCCGATCTGGCACGTGTCATAGACAAATGACCTTCTGCCATTTTCAAGCTAGCTCAGCTCAGGATGTTGAGGTAAAACAATGATTATAAATTTGCAACATAGGTGCCATCAATATAAATAACTATAATTTGTTAAATAGTAGTACTTAGAATTGTTCATGGAAATTAAAAGTGGAAAATTGTGTATTTAAAGAAGTCCTCATTAGAACAGCTGAAGTAATCAAAAGGTTCCTAGAATGAAGAGGATGCAGTGACTGGAAAATGTGGCTTCTAAGAAAATGGATGCCTTATCAAAATACATTAATGGAACAGCTCATAGTGGATAAAAGAAAAATATCAATTTGGGTAAAATTTTCCAGGAAACTTAAGGATGTATATTCTCTTTTTTCTTTCAAAGTCAAGTTAAAATTAAGACCAAAAGGTTGTTGCTCTCCTACCTTTTTTTTTTTTTTTTTTTTTGTCATCTTGGCTTTTCTCCTCCAATTTTGAGTGGAACCCAGAAATATTAATAGCTTTTGGCTCAGCTTTTATTTCTCTGTTGGGCCTCAGTCTTGTAGCCTCTTGATTGTGTATCCTGAGCCTTTTCTCTGTAATTCCCACCTGCTGTTCTTTGGGACACCATAGAATGGGCTTCCTGACATCAGCGTTTGGGTTTCTCAGAATCAAAATCAAGGCTTCTAGAATCAAGCCGAGAGTATGTGTTTTAAGTAATTAAACAAGATTGCTTTAAAACACCATGTATTCTGTTCCTTTGGGGTTT
This sequence comes from Tamias sibiricus, assembly GCA_025594165.1. Taxonomy (NCBI): domain Eukaryota; kingdom Metazoa; phylum Chordata; class Mammalia; order Rodentia; family Sciuridae; genus Tamias; species Tamias sibiricus. The sequence continues at coordinate 103,558,161 of CM046659.1, read as the reverse complement.
AATAATTGCCCCAAATCTGAAAATACTACCTTAAAAATCAGTGAGTTTAGCCAGATGTCACAGGGATTGAAGCACAAAATGCATTCAGTAAACATTAGTGAATAAATGGTCTTGTGTAAGATGTTTAACTTAGCTAAGCCTCAGTTTCTGTCTTTAACTGGAATTTGGCATTTCTTATCTAATTATACATTAAAGTACTTAGAAACGTGTAAGTACTATGTAAGTTTTAAATTACATTTATTGTTATTTTCAATTGGAGGAGGCAAAAGGTTGGTATTATAAATTGCTAATGAATTTGACCTCTGTTTCAATGAAAATGTTCTGGATTTTCAAGAATAATTCTGATTTCATATTGTTTGTCCTGTGGTTTGATAACAAATTATTCAGTCTCTCAAATTCATGTATAAATAAGTGTGCAAATTGTACCTCTTATTTCTGTCATAGCAAGCCTATCAGTCCTCTGTTGGACAAGCCTCCTAGGAAGCTCCTAGTGACAATATTCATGTAGCACTGTGAGAAAACATTAGTGATAGAGCACAATTGTTTTCAGGCCATGTTTTTATTTTTTTAACATTAGCATTTTAGATAGAAATTTGTATCTTTTTTTGTGTGTGTGTGGAGGGTATTCTTTATGAAGATAATTTATTTCAGAGAAATATGGCCAAGATCTCTATGAATCCTGCCAGCGGGAGTAGTGGGAGAGGAGATCCTGGAGTCCCAGCAGCCTTTCCTGCACCCACATCCGGATACCAAGCACAGCCTTTGCCCTTGCAAGAAGCAGAAGCTGGTAAATGGATTTTGTTTCCATGAGTCTTTATAATATCTGTAATCACTATTCCAGAGGGACACCTTGAGGATAAAAGGAAATCAAAGATGTGAACAAATATATAAATTACTCTGACTTAATTTCTATTTTCTCCTTAGATTTTATTTTGTATTTAGAGGACAGAGTTAAATTAGATCTTCTTCTTCTGTCTTTTTTATGGATTTTACTCCATTCATGTGATTCTATTGTAATTACAAGGAAAATAATGAGAGTTTTAATAGAGCAGTCATGTTTTTATTCCCTGACTATTGAGAAATTAAGGGTTTCATATAAGAGAATTGCCAAATAATGGAGACTTTTTCATTCAAATTACTGAAGTTTATTTCAGCCATTTGTTAATGGAAATATTTCTGGGGTACATTAGATATTTTCTAACTTATTTGTATGCTTTTTAAAGGCAGGGGCAGTATTTTTTTTTTTTAATATTTATTTGCTTTAGCTGTACACAATGGGTTTATTTGTACATGGTGCTGAGGATCGAACCTGGGACGCACACGTACCAGGCGAGTGCTCTACCGCTGAGCCACGACCCCAGCCCCAGGGGCAGTATTTTTAATTTATTCCTTTTCAACACATGGTGAAGTGAAGAATGAAGAGTTTGTATTCCTTGAACATTTGATGAATTAGTAGTTTAACTTTTATTTAGTGGCTTCAATTTGTCATTATGGGAAAGATTATACTCTACCAAAGCCCCTTATATTCAGAGCTTACTGAGAAATATCAGGCTTCTATTGCCCATTTACTGAAATTTTTGAGCTAGGAATTGGCAAATCCTTCATAAACTTACATTCTTTTTAGCATGTTGATCCCTTGCAGCCTGCTCCTGCCCTCCACACAAATATACCTCCCTTTCTTCTTCCTGTTTGTTGTTTCCATGTGACCTGGAAAAGAACTAGCAATTTCCAGGGCAAATCACACATACTTATTTACCTTAGTTTCCACATTTATAACTCAATAGGCATCTGTTACCATAATTGTAGATTAATCTCTGCCCCTGTCCTAAGAGGTCAATTGACAGTTACTTTTCTCATTGTTCACAGACCCTTTTCCTGTGCTTCTGGGTTCTTACTGCCAATTAGGTTGATAGTAATGCTACCTTAATTTGTATTTTGCTTCTTTCTTTTCATGCTATACCATATTTGGAGTAGTCTGAAAGTTATAATTTAACAACAAAATTTTTAGAAATGAATTTTAAATGATATTTGGCTTTGGGAAGTTCTGTGAAAGGAATAAGTCCTATGAAAGAAATTAGATTTGACTGAAAATAAATCATACTATAAAATGATTTCTTTTTTCTTTCTTTAGTCTGTTTCCCTTAAAAACAGACACATGAATGAATTTATTAGGAAGGATTATCCAGGTGTTGAGGATGTAACTCAGTGGCAGAGTGCTTGCCTAGTATATGTACAGCCCTTGGTTTGATCCCCAGCACCAAAGAAAAAGGGAGGGAGGGAGGGTGGGGAGTAAAAAACAAAGAAGAGATTAAATTTAAAATAGATTAAAAGATAAAGTCTTTTACAGTCTTAGCATCAGAGAGTGCTACTATTGATGGTTTTGTTACAGTCTCTTAATATCCTATTATTTTTATTGAAAAGTAATGTAAACACTAATTATGAAATACTTAATAATGTAAATAATATATGTAGTGCAGAGGTAAGTCATGAAGTCTAATAACCAGGAACTCAGTGTTCAACTTAAGAAATAGGATATCACCAGTGTTGTTAACCCATAGTTCCATCCCCACAGATTCCCCCAAACTGAGGTAACAAATCTTCCAGTTTTTAAAAATTATTCTCCTACTTTCCTTTATATTTTGATCAAATATATGTGTTCTCAAAAACATTGTTGCTTCATTTGATGTCTCAACATTATATAAAGATGGTTGAATACTCATATTTTTTGTAACTTGCTTTGTTCCTATTTAATATCATGCTGCTGATTTGTCTGTGTATAGCTATAGTTCATTCATTTTCATCATTGTATAGAGTTTTCTGTTGTGTGAATATTCTCTAATTATGTATTCTTCTGTTAATGGGAATTTGCTTGGTTTCTAATTTTACAACAGTATCTTAAATGAAAAAATTTAAATCAGAGCTGGGGATTGTAAGCCCATGCTTTGTAATTCCAGCTACTCAGAATCATGAGGTAGGAAGATGGCAAGTTTGAGGCCAAACTTTGCAACATAGCAAGACCCTATTTCAAATTAAAAAAAAAAAAAAAAATTTTTTTTAAGGGTTGGGATGTAGCTCAGTGGTAGAGTGTCTCTGGGTTCAATTCCCAGTGCTGAAACAAAACCAACAACCATAGAAAAAAGATGTATCTATATATCTATATCTATCTCCATCTACATCTGTGTGTGTGTGTGTGTGTGTGTGTGTATCCTTTTCCTGTGCTTCTGGGTTCTTATTGCCAGTTAGGTTGATAGTAATGCTACCTTAATTTGTATTTTGCTTCTTACTTTTCATGTTGCATCATATTTGGAATAGCCCAAAGGTTACATTTTTAAACTGTGAAATGGGTAGAAACAAATTTTAAATGATATTTGGCTTTGGGAAGTTTTATACGTGTGTGTGTGTGTGTGTGTGTGTGTGTGTGTGTGTGTGTGTGTGTATACACATATATATGTATATCATGTATATGTATGAGTATATATATATATATATATATATATATAAAAATGTATATCAGTGTATGGAACCATTGTGATGCTTCATTGATCCTTTGATGCTCATGAACATAATTGGTTCCATTTAAGTGAAACTAAAAAGTCAGGAGAGAGTGAACAATAATTTTGCTGGACCAGTGACTTTATGTTAACATTTTAGATACTGGTCTCTTAACCTATGCTAATTTGTGTTTCTACTTTATTACTTCTTATTCATGGTCATAATATACCTTTTGTATCATTTTCATATTTTAATTTTCTGAATTCTATATATTACTTATGACAATAGCTATTATTTATTGTATATTTGATATATACCTGTATGCCAACAATTTTTATACATTTAGGTCTCCCAGTAATTTTTAATCATTTTTTTAAACTTGGAGATAATTTCAAACTTTTAAAAAAGTAGCAAAAATAAAAGGGTACACTTGTGTACCCTTTACGTAGAGAAATGTGTTGATAATATTTTACCTATTTTATGATTTTTGGTGTGTATGTATATGTGAATTTCATTTTTTCTGAACCATTTGAGGGTAAGATATATGCATTGTGACCTTTCATGTTTAAATATCTCAGCCTGAATTTTCTAAGAATAAGAGTATTTTCTTGCATAACCTGATAGTTGATTTAACATTAGAAAAAAGTATCAATCTGTTGTTTGTATTCTAATTTTGTGAGTTGACCTGATAACTTTTTGTATAACATTTTCCCTTCCACTGCAGGAGTCTGTCTGAGGCCAGATGTTACATTTAGTAGTCACGAGTTTTAGCCTCTAATGTAGAATATTTCCCCAGCCTCTTTTTGTCTTTTATTAGCATTCTTGAAAGAAGTATCCTTTGTTCCCATGACCCGTGTATCAGAACTTCGCTTGTTTTGGTTTATCTTGTGTTTCTTCATGATTAGATTCATATCGTGCTTTCTAGGCTGGAACACTGCATGGGTGATATGTTGTCACATTTGGAGGCGCATGGTATTCATTTGTCTTATTTGTGAGGTTCGTTTTGATTACCTGGTTAAAGGTTGTCCAATTTCTTCATTATATACTTATTGGGGTTTTCCCCTCGTTGCAACTAATAACAGTCTGTGAGGAGACACTTTTAAGACCATGCAAATATCCTCATAAAACTTCCTCTCAGATTTGGCAGTTATTGGTGATTCTTGCCGGATCCATTCTTTCCCATGCTGGTTACAAAATGATAATTTATTCTCCAACTCCAGGCCTTCCTCCATTGTTAACAGTTGGCACTCATCATGTTATAATTAAAAATCCTCCTATTTCATTTGCCCATTATCCATCTACCTACTTACATATCAACTTACCCATCCATCTATTCAGAGGATTATTGATCTGATTCACAAATTCCTATTTTTCCCCATTTTTTGTAATTCATTAGTGTATTTAGTTAGTGCTCATATTGTCTCAGATTCAGCTAGTGGAGCATTTTCAAACTGGCTCCTGTATTCTTAAACATGTCGCATTTTTTTTAGTACTATGTTACTTTCTTCATGGCAAGATATTTCAATTTCATTTAGTATATACCCTCTTTCAGTACTGGAGTCAGCAATTTCTTGAAGATCCCTGGTTCTTTTTAGTGTTCAGTGGTATTCAAGACCACGATCTGAGCCTTGGTTTCATAGAAATTTTTAAAGTAGATGGTATTACAATTTTACATAATAAAAAACTAAGCCCCTGAGAACTTAAGTAATACGTTCTCTGAGTCACACAGCTAGTAAGTAGTGGAACAGGACTTAAGCCCAGTTTCTCTTTCTGAAGCATCATACTCTTTCAGTTATACTATAGCCTTTCACCAGGAGTCATGTCATCTGGTTTACTTTCTGTGTGTGTGTATGTGTGTGTGTGTGTGTGTGTGTGTGTGTAGTCTTTAGTCAACTTATGTAAAAGTTTTCTGTCGTTTAATTTTTGCAGATAAGAAAAATACCCTTGAAATTAAAGATTTATGCTGTGGACACTGCTTCCAAGAACTTGAAAAGGCAAAGCAGGAAGGTCAAGATCTGAAAAGAAAACTGGAGAAATGCTGTAGGCATCTTCAGCATTTAGAAAGAAAGCACAAAGCTATAGTGGAAAAAATTGGAGGTTAGCACCCAAAGTTGCACTGCCACCAGTGTAAAAGCTCTTTGATCCTTGTTGAAATATTCAGATGTGACACTTTTATTAATGTATGTGCTGGTTCTCTTTGGGGATTTGGTTCTCTTTTGGACCTCATTTTTACTAACCAAATTATTAATAAACTTGAAAGAGGAAATTTTCAGCTTTGATTAAAAGCTTCCTATTCCTTTCTTCCTTTCTTGATTGAAAGCTCTCAGTGTGTGTCAAGCAGTATTCTAGGCACTGGAAGCCTTCACTAAGCCTTAGAAAATGGAGGTGTTTGTCACTGATAGCAGTGTTCTAGGAGGGGAGAAGGCATAGACAAAGGCCTGGGGTCTGCTCTAGCCTCCATCCAGCCCATGTATCACAGTGCTGTCAGGGCAGTCTATCTGAAAGGGATATCTTTGGCCATTTCCCACTGCTCTTCTGAAAAAGGGAAGCTGTTGGGCCTAAACCACTGCTCCCTCTTATTCACCTATAACTCATGCTCTGGACTCTGCATTCAAAATGTTTCAGATTCCCGAACTGATCATGTTTTCTTTTTCGGCTAGATCTTGCGTATTATGTTGTCCCTGTCTTACACTTACCTTACCGTTTCCCTTTTGGTCTACCTCACATGCTTTAGAATTCAACTCAGAAGATGCTGCCTCATTTGCAAAGCCTTCCTTGATTTTTCCATCTGGGTTAAGTTGGCCACTCTTATGCAACCCTGTAGCACTTGGCTCTTCCTTCATTGTCTCCATTACCATTCTGTATTTTAGTCACTGGGTTACTATAATCATTTGGTTACCTAGTCAGAGTGTTCCCTGAGGGTAAGAGCTATGTCTTGTCTTATTCATCCTTGTGGACACAATGTACACCATCTACCATACAATAAATGCTCGAATGAATTAAAAACCAAATACCAGGGTCTCAGATAATTGTGTTGTCCAAAAAGACCAGGCAAATTGGCTCATTTATTTTCTCTCTTTTGTCTGGATGATGGAAATCACCTGTGTCTGTCTTTTTCCAGTCTTGTACCAATCCATTCCCATAGGGCAGCAATAACAACCTTTTACAAAAGGAATTGATTGGGTCATGACACTCTCTTGTTAAGAGTTCTTCAGTGTCTTTTCATTCCCTTCGTATGAAATACAAACACTTAATTTAACCTGGTTTAAAAAGGTCTTCATGATTTAATGCCTGCCAGCCCTCAGCCTCCTCTCCCTGGCCCTCTTATTCTCAGTCATATTATGGATTTCAGTGTCTCATCTCTGGGCCTCTTTTCTTCTTCCTCTATCCAAACTTCCTGGTATCATTGCCTGGCTAACTCCTACTGGTTTTTCTCCTAATACATTACTTCCTCAGGGTGGTTTTCCTGACTGCCACATACCTGGTTAGGTCATCCTACTACATATTCTCCAAAGCTCCTGTGCTTTTTATAACATTCATCATTTTTGTAATTATTTGTTGCCTGTACTCCTGTTGGAGGTTTAGAGTTTTGGGCAACAAGAATCAAGTCCTGTCCCAGCACTTGGCACAGTACTTCCAGCAGTGTAGCACATACTTGGGTAAATATTGCTGACTAATAAAGCCACCTGCCACCACCTACTGCTAAACAAGTCTGTTAGAGATAGGTAGTAAGTACTATAAGGCCAGAAAGGGTCTTAGAAATTTTGAGATAAAAAGCTTTAACAACTACACTTTCCTTTTGGTTAACTTTGCTCCTTAATAGAGGCCAGTAGAGTAAATGAGATGTTTCTCCAGCTCAACTGTAAGATATAGATACAATATAACTATTGCAAAATTTGATGAAAGTCAAAATATTTTACATAAGAGAATGACCACTGAATACAATTATTATTTATAAGTGATATTTAGCACTGTACATTATGGTCATATTTATTTTGCATAGTGATTTTTGAAGCTGCTATCTTCCACAATTCCTAGACTTAGAAATAATCCAAGAAAGTCGGTACTTTCTTTAAAACAATGGGCTGATAAAAAGGTCAGGGCCAGAATTTTAAGTTATTTAACAGTTTTATTTGAATTTTTTTTCTCAACATATATCTATTAGGTGATAATATCTTCACCATTGTGCTTTTTTTTTTCCTTAATTCTATTTTTAATTTTCTTGGTAGCATTTGTTGAAAAGTGGTTTAAAAATACATGTTACATCAACCACCAGGGGTTATAGGATAATTGTGTTCCCTAGCTCACGAGGTGTGTTGAGGGGCTGGCATAGCAGGAAACATGAAGTACCCGTTCACATTTTACTGAACGTTGGTATTGCCATGCCTTGTATAAGGTGTTGTGTTGTTTTATTTCTGTTATAATCTACAAAGTATGTAATACTGTCTTCATTTTACATGTGAAAAAAACTTAGATTCAGACAGAGTAAGTAATTTGTCTAGATTCATTCAGTAGGTAATAAACTAAACTAGTGTCAAAAGTTTGTCTGACTCTAAAATTCATGCTTTTTTTCTTTCATACTATATGGACTCCAGTTTCCTCATATTCCTTTTAAAAGTTCAAAGAATAAAAATCTTACATTGTTTCTAAAAGTGACACCTACTTGAGGTTAATTTTCTCTATATTTTGTATTGAGAAACTTGTTCAATGATCATCTATAGGAGCACAGACCATATACTAGATTTAAGGAAACATGTAATTAGTAAACCTAATAGATTTCTACAGAGCTTCAGTCTGGCTGGAAAACAAAACACATGCATGTGTTTTATATGCCCCAGGATGGTATTTAGCTCAAAACAAGATGAAGATGGGTTACAGACTTTAAGTGAAGAGAAAATGTAACAAGGGAATGTTCAGACTAGACTTTTAAGGGAATGAATGACCCAGGAGAGCAACTGGAAATGATGCAGTCTCCTCTATAGACTTTTATGTTGGGAACATGTGGAAAGAAAGACTGGACACTTTGGGAGGCTGAGGCAGGAGAATCGAGAGTTCAAAGCCAGCCTCAGCAATGTCGAGGCACTTAGCAACTCAGTGAGACCCTGTCTCTAATAAAATACAAAAAGGGCTGGGGATGTGACCCAGTGGTTGAGTGCCCCTGAGTTCAATCCCCGGTACCAAAAAAAAAAAGAAAGACTGGAAAAACCTAACCTAATATAAACTTTTTTTTTTTTTTAATAGAAGAGAATAATAAAGTTGTTGAAGAATTGATAGAAGAAAACAATGACATGAAGAATAAATTGGAAGAACTGCAAACACTTTGTAAAACACCACCAAGGTAGACTTTTACTATTTTAAAGAACATTTTATTTCTAAGTGTACTTTAATTTTTAGAAATATCACTGATGTTATTTTATTCCTATCAAAAAGTATAAAAAAAAGAGGGAAATTTCCCAAACCCTAACCCAGAAGATACCCTCTGTTAACCCTATTTTATATCATTTCAGCTTCTTTACACATGCCATGCGCAGTGTGCTTCTTAAAAATTGGAATGATTGTAAACCTTTGTTAACTTACTCTTATGAGAAAAGCATTCCCCAAATTATTAGATATGTTCCTACAATATGCTTTTTAGTAGCTTTCATACATTTTCATCATGTGAATTTACCATTATTTATTTAAGCAACCATAACATAATTTGTCCCCATTTTCCTCTTGCTTTAAATGACTGTGTAGTGGAGACCTTTGTGTATGAATTTTTTTTTTTTTTTTTTTTGTATTGAGGATTGAACCCAGGGAACTTAACCACTGAACCACATCCCCAGCCCCACTCCCCGCCCTTTTTACATTTTTATTTTATTTAGAGACAGGGTCTCACTGAGTTGCTTAGGGCCTCACTAAGTTGCTGAGGCTGGCTTTGAGCTCATGATTCTCTTGCCTCAACCTCTTGAGCTGCTGAGATTACAGGCATGTGCCATTGTGCCTCGAGTGTATGAAATTATTAATACATCTCAGATTATTTTATTAGACTATATTTTATTAGACTATATGAATACACATATGTATATTTTTCAAGTCAATTTTTTCTTTATAATCTCTGCTTTTGCAATCTTGGATTGTCTTTAGGTCACTGTCAGAAGGGGCCATTGAAAATGCATGCCTACCGTGCAATAGGCAGGCCTTGGAAGAACTTCGGGGGCAGTATATTAAAGCTGTAAAAAAGATTAAGCGTAAGTCCCTAAAAAGATTCCCAAGATTTTAAGGATGGTTTGAGCGTTTTTTAATTGCGTGAAATGTAAACTCAGAATTTATGCACATTAGTACTTTGAGGGTATTTTCTGAACTAGCTTTTTCTTCAATCTTAGAAAAAATCATTGATACCATTTCAAAATTATGTAGTGTAATGGATCATTTTGCCCAAATATCTTTTGGAAACAACATGAAAGTAGAGTTATTTTTATATTGTCAATTATCCTGGATTTTTAAAAATTGTTGTTGTCTAGACGTTAGATTAATCAAAAAATGTAATATCTTACAAAGTGATATTTAGTAATTATTACATATTAGCAATTATTGCTTCCTACCATAAACTTTTAGGGACTATGGAAATGAATCCAGTAGAAGCTCTTCTGTTATTTCTCATTTTCATATCTAATACTTGTAAACTTAATTTTCAAGAATTTCTCAGAACCAGCTAGTGGCAACCACTCTGAAGAGCATATTCCCCTGGTATGTTTTCACAGTATAAAATACTTCCTGCTTTTTAATTACAAAATTGCAGAGAATGGATGTATGTTTTGATATAATAGCCAGTGTTTTTATAGGAAAATGTATATTTACCTCCTAAAACTGCATTTTTTTAACAAAAAAGTGAAGGAAAGGCCCAATTTCTAAATATAATGGTTACAGAGCAGAATCATGTATAGAGTTCTGATAAGCTCAGTCAGTATCAGTAAAGGGGATCTGTTTCTCACTTGTTACTGGTGTTAACCAAAGATGCATTATAATGGAAGTGAAATTTTAAGCTTTTTTTTCATCCTAATAAGATAATTTATATGTGTGTTTTATGTCATAGTTACATTGTAGAAAGATGGTTGGCGGTTTTATGTTGGCATGTACTTCATTTTAATTTTTCCCATTTCAAATAATGAAAAATAGGTTTTGCATTTTTACATAGAATATTTAATTTTCAGATACTGACATTAATAGGGCACTTCTTGTGTAAATTGGTATCCCTAATAAAGATGGTGAAATTCTAGATGTAGGATATAGTTCTGGATTTAATTTTTAAAAAGTTAAAGATGAAAAGAGAATTCAAAAGCTGTGAATTAATGATTTTTATGCAAACTTCAGAAGAGGAACTATAAGTCTCATCACTCTTTGCAGTAGCATTTTGTATAAATCTTTCATAGATTGTAATGTATTTAGTTAAATGCTCAATAAATGCTGCTGAAAGTAAATGAAACATAGATTTTCTAAGCACAAGAGAAGAATATCAGTCTTTGCAGCTCACACTGTGTCCTTTTGTTTTTCAGTGTTTTTAGAAAAAATCATTGATACCATTTCAATTTCTTCCTTTCTGTTCACCCTTTCCATTTCTTTTTTTTTCTTTTATTTTTTTTTGGTACCAGGGATTGAACTCGGGAGCACTTGACCATTGAGCCACATCCCCAGCCCTTTTTTGTATTTTATTAGAGACAGGGTCTCACTGAGTTGCTAAGTGCCTCGCCATTGCTGAGGCTGGCTTTGAACTTGTGAGTCTCCTGCCTCAGCCTCCCAAGTGCTGGGATTACAGGCGTGCACCACCACGCCCAGCTCTTTTTTTCTTAAATGCTTAAGTTTCTCTGCCTCCTGTTTTATTTTTTTGCCCAAGTATTTAGAATATGACAGAATACTCTGTATTTCCTTACTATATGTAGCTATCCTTATTCCAGAAGAACCAACAGATTCTCTTGAGTCTACCAAGATGGTGTTCTGAAACACCCCATTTTAATGATTACAGAAAGTATAAATTTATTTGGCTTATCAACAACTATTTTATGACATAATGTGGGGGTCAGGATTTTAGGCGGGGCTCAGTTGACCAATCCAGGTTGGGGGGGGAGGGAGGATCATTGAGTGGTCTTTGGTTGGATTCTGGGAAGGTCTGGCATAATGTTTAAACTATAGCTCTCCAGTCACTTTATCTCCCAGAAAAGTGGCCTGAAGTCTGCCCTTCATGTTTCTGAAAAAGTTCTAATACCTCCTGTGGGTGTTCCCTCCCCTGTAGGTGACATGCTTCGTTACATTCAGGAAAGTAAGGAAAGAGCAGCAGAAATGGTAAAGGCAGAGGTGTTGCGAGAACGCCAGGAAACTGCCCGGAAGATGCGCAAATATTACTTAATTTGCCTCCAACAGATTTTGCAGGATAATGGAAAAGAAGAAGGGTAAATTTAGTACAAACAATGTGTCCTAAGAGCACCAGGACAGCATGTTGTTATTTTCTAAACATTTTCCTTAACCACAAAATTAGCTCTTTTTATATGATCAGCCATTGGGGATTAAGAGAGGCTTATGGCTGTGCTACCCTAAATGTTGGCAGAGTTAATAGGAAAATAAATCCTAGGGCTCAGGAAACTCACAACTATTTTAATTTTGTATTTTGGAATTCCCCACAGGGCTGAGAAAAAGATTATGAATGCTGCTAGCAAACTTGCTACAATGGCAAAATTGCTAGAAACTCCCACTTCTAATAAATCCCAGAGCAAAACTGCACATTCAGGTATGTCTAAAGGAGTCACTTGAGTGTTTTTTTTCTCTCTCTCTCTTTTCTTTTTCTTTTTCTTTTTTTTTTTTTTTTTTTTTTTTGATTTTGAATATTCTTGATATAGAAAAGAGGAAAAGTTTAAGGAATAGAGTTTATTTATAAAGTTGTGGGAGAATTACTTAAAACTAGAAATTTAGAAAGGAAGAGCATAGAATTTCTGGTTCAAGTAGGTAGACTAAGTGTGCCTACCAGCTCCCCATTTTTGTAGCTTCCCATCATTGCTTCTATCCCTAAAAATGATAAGGAAAGATTTTAAACAAGAAATAAATAATAAGAAAAATATGAAATTATATCTGGGTTTTAAAAGGTGTTAATGGGTAGATCAGAAGCTATAAGAAATCCTAAAAGAAGCTGGATATAGTGGCACATGCCTATAATCCCAGCAGTTTGGGATGATCACAAGTTCAAAGCCAGCCTAGCAACTCAGCAAAGCCCCAAGCAACTAAGTGAGATCCTGTCTCTAAATAAAATATTAAAGAGTGCTGGCGATATGGCTCAGTGGTTAAGACCCCTGGGTTCAATCCCTGGTATTAAAAAAAAAAAAAAAAATCTTGAAAGAAAGAAGATGGTATACAATTGAAGATGGAAAACTGCAATTCAAAACTTCCAGAAGATGACAGCCTTGAGTATGATCTAGGAGAAGTAGCAGGCTTTGGGCATGCCTGTGGAGTAATTGTTGGGTGTTTTAGAGCAGTGGCAACCAGGTGAAGTCACACTCTATTCCTTCCTCTTCCTTCCCTTCCACTTTTAATTGGGCTGGGCAACAGCAAGAGGGAAAAAAAGTCTGGTAGCAAGGAAGTGTTCCAGGTGGCTAGCCATATGTGAAAGAGGAATTAGGAGCCCAGAACTATTAGATCTTTCTGTCCTGCTGCTCATTCTCCCTTCCCCTCCCCAGTTCTTTAAGCAGGCAGCATAAACAGATAACAGTATCCAGGACATCTAAAAGATTACCATATAACCAAGAATCACCGTACATTTACAGAAAGCTATCACTGTGAAAAAAGACACCAAACTAACATGAAAACAAAACCATTAGAACTTAATACCTAAAGCAATGGAATTAATCGACCAAAACAGGACCCAAAAATGTTAGAAATTATAATATTCTTGGAGAGATGTAAGAGAATATGATAGAGGAAACTAAAAATATGCTAAGACTTTTATTATGTTCAAGGAGAGAATGTGGATACTGATAGCTTTAGCTGTTAAAAGAAAAATATAGGTATAGGAATATGTGCTAAAACATAAGGGTAACCAACAAGAAATAGAATATATAACTTTCAAACTAGCAGAAGAAAACCTTGGAAGAAAAATTTCTAACAAAATAAAAAATAGAGTAAGGTTAACAAAAAAGAAAGTATAAGATAAAAGTGAGTGAAATATCAGCAATCACACTAAATATGAGTAGGTTAGACACTTATTAAAAAGTCATAACTTTCAAATGCAATTTTGTAAAATATGGACATTTGCTATTTTAACAAAAAGAACATCTAAAATTCAAATAAAGGGCTGGAGCGTGATATACCTAGCAAATGCGGTGCTAATATTGATGAATTATAAAAGTAACTATAATATTAGATAAAAATGAGAGCATTTAAAGGGGCATAGATAATAGTTCACAATAATAATGGAATGGCCTCCCAAGAAACTATAAATTGTTTCTTTTTGTGTATAAGTAGTTTTAGAGTGTAAAAAGCAAGAGCTGAGGGCTGGGGTTGTAGCTCGGTGGTAGAGTGCTCACCTAGCACATGCGCGGCCTGGGTTCAATCCTCAGCACAATATAAAAATAAACGCATTGTGTACAACTAAAGCAAATAAATAAATAGTTAAAAAAAAAAAAAAAAAAAAGAGCTGATAGAAATACCTGGAAAAAGCCGGGCGCGGTGGCGCACGCCTGTAATCCCAGCACTTTGGGAGGCTGAGGCAGGAGGATCGCGAGTTCAAAGCCAGCCTCAGCAATGGCGAGGCACTTAGCAACTCAGTGAGACCCTGTCTCTAAATAAAATACAAAAAAGGGCTGGGGATGTGGCCCAGTGGTCGAGTGCCCCTGAGTTCAATCCCTGGTACCACACAAAAAAAATAAATACCTGAAAAAAAAAAAAAAAAGGTAGTAAATTCCCAATCACACTGGGACATGTGTAGCATTATCTGTGGGGAAATGGAGTTTTTGAACTTCTGGAAAACTTTAAGTAGAGATTGTTCATGAATACATGAAACATCCCTCATATAGAAGCACAAAGATTATTTGTGTAAATTTTGGAATGGTGATGAGAACTTTAGGAATAGTCAGTGGTATATGATAAAGAAAGACATTTTCTAGAGCAGGGGCAATGTACAAATAATATCCCTGGTAGAGTCCTTTTCATGGACTCTAGACCAAGATAATACCATCCTGAGATATGATGCTTCTAATTCTATGCTGTGTGGCTGTTTTGCCTTTGATCTGATTTTGTATCCTAGCCAATTAAATCAGAAAATGTATTTAGGTTAGGTTGTGTGTAGAAGGTGGGTTTAGGTACTAGGTGGGTGGGGTTCTTCCAACAGCTTTTCTTTATCAGAAACTCCATACTTGACCTTAGAATCAGAGCAAAATTGGAAACATTGCATTTGGCTCTTGGAGTGCTATAACATACTTGCAAAAGATGATGGATCAGGTGGATAGCAATAATAATACATTAGACTTTAGCATCAAAATTAGATGTATGTAAAGGAATATTTTTATGTGTCTAGCATTGATTTTTTTTTGAGAATGATTAAAATACATTGGCATTCTTTGAGAATACATAAAAACATAATTTATTCTTATCTTTAAAAGTTAATTTTCTCCTAATTTGTGTTCCTCTAATTTTATGTTCTCTTGCACTACCCTTGACTTCAGAGATGCTGATTGGAGTTGAAAAATCAAAAAGAAATGACGTGAATCAGAATATACCACGTTTTGAAACCAAATCAAACTGTGTAAAAAGCATCCCCAGAAGTATCTGTGAACAAGTTCTTAAGAGGAGGACTGCATGTAATTTACAGAGGCAGTTAGAGAATTCAGAGCATGGAGACACACAGCATGTAGATTTCAAGGGGTCACATTCAGACTTTCAGTTTGGGGATAGTAGTTGCAGACACCTAGACATTTTGCCAAAGAATGTTTCTACAGAATTTGTTCCACACGAAGGTGAAGAAGGCTTTGATTTGCACAAGAAGAAAGACCTGCCTAGTGATACTGGCTCTCAGTCACTTCTGTATTCTGCTGTATACCCCTTTCTTGAAACCTTTGGAAATAAACCCTCACCTAGATGTTCCCCTGTGCTTTCTGAATCAGGATCCACACATACAACCTTTCCAGGTCCTAAAGAACGGCCTGGTTTAAAAGCATATGTATGCAATTCATTAACAGAAAGTGAAAATGCTGCATCTGAGAACAGTAAAAGTTTGGGTGTTCAGGAAACTCCAGTAAAGGACGGAGGAGACCTCAGTGACTCATTAGGCTGGCTTTCCAACAGTGCAACTTTACCCTGTAACAGTCGTGAAGTGTCATTTTTACATGATAGGTCACAAAGAACTGTGGATGTACTAGGTGACTCTGCTAAGTTCAAGCAGTTTTCAGCAACCAATTGTCTTTCAGATATAGAGAAAGATAATATGATTTGCCAACCGATAAAATGTCAGAGTGATCATGCTCCAGGCCTGTCAAAAGAAACTCTGTATTCCCATCAGGGGAAGACCAGTGTGACTCCCGGACATCCAGCGCATCATAAGACTGATATATTCAAGTCAGATTCCAAAAAGCTGAGCGGTACAGTTCCATCTTCAGTATGTCGGCAGCCTGCAAGAAAATCAGTTGTTCCGCTATCTAGTCAACAAGATAGTGGCTTTGATAGTCCATTTATTAATCTAGACTAATTGTTGTGCTCTAATTTGAGAAGAATCATTAATATATCAACAAGAGAAGACTTCGTACTGAAAAAATTGTGGACTCTGCCTATGTTGAGATGTTTTAATAACATCTATTATATGAGTAAAGTATTCTCATAAAATTACTTGAGATATTTACGTTGCCTTAATCTTCTAAAGGCCAATGGTGTGTTTATAATCTGCTTCTGTGTGGTGCTTACATTTGGTTGCTAAACCATCTATTTTTATACTTATAAATTGGCTCACTCTGCAGTGTTAAATTATTTAAATAAAATTGCATATAATCTGTAGAATTGTCATGAATTATTTTGTAGTTCATAATTAGAAACATTAACATTATGCTTGAAATTCAGAAAAAAATATAAACTTGGATTATGTGTATGAATAACCAGCCAAATGTAATTTTTGAAATTGTTCATGTTGTGAGGATATAGACTTAATCTAGACATACTTTTCCTGGAAATGTCTACTCAAAAATTTGATTCTTGCTTTCAATTAGAGAAAAGAGGTTTTGCTTTAAAATACATATCTGTGTCCTGGTTTCATAATTTAAAATATTAGTCTGATTTTTTTCAGTTGATAATTTGCATTATTTCATATTACATCCAGAGTCTGTCTCTTTTTTACAGTTTCATATATTTTCTTTCATCTGAAATACTACTTTTTGAAAATTTGAAATAATAAGCTTGTTGTCTAGCAAAAAATGTGAAACTTTTGGATTTTTCACATTAGTGCAGAATTGTGTGACTTATGAGTTCTGTGTGTTGGAGGTTGCAATTCTGAATGGAGAACACATGCAGAAATGTATGGCTACCTAAATACCAGTTTTTCTAGACAAGTTCTTTTACAGATTCCTACAGAGGAATGAAAGTGTTCGATGTATTCTCTTATAGTCCTTTTACTTTCAGTAGAGTCAATAATGATGTCCCTTCTTTTCATGCCTGATTTTCTGTGTTATCTGTTTTATCAAGTTTGTTGCTCCCCCACAGAAGGACTTTGGTTTCTTTTATTGTGTTTCCTTTTTCATTGATTTTTCTTTGTTTCTTTTCATCTGCTTGCTTTAGGTTTAAATCATTCTTCTTCTTCATCTATTTATAAAGTAGAAATTTAGGTTATTGATGTGAAAGTTTTTTTCCAATGTAAGTGTGTTTAAATCTCTCAATTTCCATCCAAGTATAGTTAACTATGCTTCATGAGTTTTGATATGTTACATTTATTTTATTTAGTTCAAAATATTTTCTAATTTGCCTTGTGATTTCTTTTTTGACCTATGGATTGTTTAGAAATATGCCATTTTATTTCCAATAATTGGGGGTTTTCCAAATTTCTTTCTGGTGTTTATTTTATATCTCTTTGTTTTTGGAGAATATGCTTTGAATGATTCCTGCCCTTTTAAATTTTTATGTTATTTTGTGGTCTAGCACTTGGCCAATCCTGGAGTATGTTTCACAGGCACCTGAAAAGAATGTGTATTCTGCTTTCATTGGATGGAATGTCCAAAGATGTCAGGTCAATTTGATTGATAGTGTTTTTCAAGTCTGCTATAGCTGTGCTGATTTTCTGCCTGTTTGGTTGGTTGGTCATTGAGAGTGGGGTGTTATAGTTTCTGGCTATAGTTGTTAAGTTATCTATTTTTCCTTTCATTCCTTCTGGATCTTGTTTCATGTATTTTGGAGGTTTATTTTTAGGTGTGCATGCCTTTATATTTGTTATGTCTTTCTGATGTTTTGGCCCTTTCTTATTATAAATTATCTTTTTTGTCTCTAATAAAATTTCTTAGTCCATTTTGTCTGTAATAAATACAGCTATTCCAGCTCCCTTATGATCATTCTTTGCATGCACATCATTTTCTGTCCTTTTTATTCTATTTACATTTTTTCAATTTAGAGTCTGGCAGATAGCATATTATGGGATCTTGCTTTTTTTAATCCAGATAAGCTTTGTTTTTTCATTGTAGTTTTTAATCCATTAAAACAACATAATTACCGTTGGCTTTGTGTCTGCCATTTTGCTGTTGGCTTTTTGTGTACCTTATGTTTCTTTGTTATTAGATTTCTCCTTTATTGCCTATTGTGTTAAATAAATATTTATGAGATTACCATTTTAATTACTCTAAAGTGTTTACTATTTTTGAGTTATTTTCTAAGTGGTAGCTATATAAGTATTCTTAGAGGCATCTTAACTTTTTACAGCCTACTTCAGATTAATATTGACTAATGTGTGGTAAAATATAGCAACTTTGTCCCAGTTTGGTTTCATTTTCTTCCCCCTCCTTTGTGCTTTAATCATATACATATTACATTTATATATTGTCATATATATGTAAAACTGATGTTATAATTCTTTAAAACAAGTCTTCCAAAAAATTTAAGAGGAAGATAATATAATTTATAGTCCTTTATATTTATCCACACATTGACCACCTCTGCTGCTCTTCATTTTTCCCTGAGGATTTAAGTTACCAAGTCTGTTATTTTCTTTTATTACAGTACTACTTCAGTATTCCATGTAAAAGAAGTATACCAGTAAAGATTCTCTTAATCTTTATTTTGAATGTGTTTCTAATTCATTTGTGAAGGACAGGGTTTAAAGGATTTACAATTCTTGTTTGGCACTCAGAACACTTGGTTTCACTGCCTTATGGACACTGCTGTTTATAACAAAAGTTTGGCTATTGATCATATTGTTTCCTATATATAATAAGTTTTTTTCTCCTACTGCTTTTGGAATTTTTCTCTCTGACTTTCAAGAGTTTGAACAGTGAGTCTAGATCTGCATTTATTTGTATTTATCCTGCTTAGGCTTTGTTGAGTTACTGGGATTTGTAGGCTAATTCTTTTTATTTGTTCTTTTTAGTTATAGATGATAGTAGAAAGTATTTTGACATATTATACTTACATGGCGCATGACTTCCCATTCTTGTGGTTGTACATGATGTGGAGTTACACTGGTCGTGTATTCACATATGCAAATAGAAAAGTAATGTCTGACTCATTCTACTGTCTTTCCCATTCCCATCTTCCCTCCCTCCCATCCCTTCACTCCCCTTTGTCTAATTCAAAATACTTTTGGTCTCTGACCTCCTTCCCCCCCACTTGTGTGTTAGCATCTGCATATCGGAGGAAACACTTGGTCTTTGGGTTTTGGAGACTGGGATATTTCTGTTAGCATGATAGTCTAGTTCCATCCATTTATTGGCAAATGTCATAATTTCATATTTCTTTATAGTTGAGTAATATCCCATTTTGTATATATACCACATTCTCTTTATCTATTCATCTGTTTAAAGGTGCCTAAATTGGTTCCATAGCTTAGCTATTGTGAATTGAGCTGCTATAAACATTGATGTGACTGTGTCACTATAGTATACTTATTTAAAGTCCTTTTGGGGATATGCCAAGGAGTGGGATAACTGGGTCAAATGGTGGTTTCATTCCAAGTTTTTTCAGGTATCTCTACACTGCTTTCCACAGTGGTTGCGCCAATTTGCAGTCCCACTGGCAATGTATGAGTGTGTACCATTTCCCCCACACCCTCACCAACATTTATTGTTACTTGTATTCTTGATAATTGCCATTCTGACTGGAGTGAGATGGAATCTCAGTGTAGTTTTAATTTGCATTTCTCTAATTGCTAGAGATGTTGAACATTTTTTCGTATATCATATGTATTTCTTATTCTGTGAAATAAATGTCTGTTCGGTTCCTTTGCCCACTTACTGATTGGGTTATTGTTTTGGCATATGTTTTTTTGAGTTTTTTGTATATTTTGGAAATTAATGCTCGATCTGAGGTGCAAGTGGCAAAGATTTTCTCCCATCCTCTAAGCTCTCTCTTCACATTCTTCATTGTTTTCTTTACTGTGAGGAAGCTTTTTAGTTTTGATAACATACCATTTATTGAATCTTGATTTTACTTCTTGTGCTTTAGGAATTCAGTTCCTAAGCTGATATGATGGAGATTTGGGCCTACTTTTTCTTCTAGTAAGTGCAGGGTCTCTGGTCTGATGCCTAGGTCCTTGATCCACTTTGAGTTGAGTTTTGTGCAGGATGAGAGACAGGAGTTTAATTTCATTTTGCTACATATGGATTTCTAGTTTTCCCAGCACCATTTGTTGAAGAGGCTGTCTTTTTTTTCAATGTATGTTTATGGAGCCTTTCTCTAGTATGAGATAACTGTATTTATGTGGGTTTGCCTCTGTGTCTTCTATTCTGTACCATTGGTCTTCATGTCTGTTTTGGTGCCAATACCATGATGTTTTTGTTACCATGGCTCTGTAGTATAATTTAAGGTGTGGTATTATGATGCCTCCTGCTTCACTTTTCTGACTAAGGTTTGTTTTGGCTATACTGAGCCTCTTATTTTTCCAAATGAATTTCATGACTGCTTTTTCTATTTTTATGAAGAACATCATTGGAATTTTAATTTTAAATGTATTATATCTGTATAGTGCTTTTGTTAGTATGTTCATTTTGACAATATTAATTCTGACTATTGAAGAACATGGGAGGTCTTTCCATTTTCTAAGTTCTTCTTCAATTTCTTTAATGTTCTATAGTTTTCATTGTAGAGTTCCTTCACCTCTTTTGTTAGATTGATTTCCAAATATTTTTTTTTTTTTGAGGCTGTTGTGAATAGGAAAGTTTTCCTAATTTCTCTTTCAGTTGATTCATCATTGATGTATAGGAATTCAATTATAATTTTATATCCTGCTACTTTGCTGAATTCATTTATGAGTTCTAGAATTTTTCTGGTGAAATTTTTTTTTTTTTTTTTTTTTGGGTCTTCTAAATGAAGAATCATGTTGTCAGCAAGTAGGGATAGTTTTGAGTACTTCTTTTCATATTCTTATCCCTTTGGTTTCTTTCTTCTGTCTGATTGCTCTGCCTAGAGTTTCAAGGACTGGGTTGAATAGAAGTGGTGAAAGGAGGGCATCCTTGTCTTGTTCTAGTTTTCAGAAGGAATGCTTTCAATTTTTCTCCATCTCAAATGATGTTGGCCTTGGGTTTAACATATATAGGTTTTACAATGTTGAGTTATGTTCCTACTATCCCTAGTTTCTCTGGTGTTTTGAACATGAATGGATGCCATATTTTGTCAAATGCTTTTTCTGCATCTATTGTAATAAGCATGTTATTCTTGTCTTTAACTCTATTGATGTGTCAAATTATGTTTATTGATTTCCATATGTTGAACCAACTTTTCATCCCTGGGAACCCCACTTGATCATGGTGCATTATCTTTTTAATATGTTCTTGTGATTTGCCAGTATTTTATTAAGAATTTTTATATCTATGTTCATGAGGGATATTGTTCTAAAGTTTCCTTTCCTTGATATGTTTTTGTCTAGTTTTGCTATTAGGGTGATACAAGCTTCATAGAATGAGTTTGGAAGGGTTCCCTCCTTTTTTATTTCATGGAATAATTTGAGGATTGGTATTAGTTCTTCTTTGGGGGTCTGGTAGAACTCACATGAGAATCTGTCAGGTTCTGGACTTTTCTTGTTTGGCAGGCTTTTGATGTTGTCTTCAATTTCATTGCTTGAAATTGATCTGTTTAAATTTTGTGTGTGTCCTCCTAATTCAATTTGGGTGGGTCATATGTCTCTAGATATTTGTTCATGTCTTCAATGTTTTCTATTTTGTTAGAGTATAAATTTTCAAAATAGTTTCTGATTATTGTATGTTTTCCAGTAGTGTCTGTTGTGATGTTTACTTTTCTTTTTTTTTTTTAAGTTAATCCTATATTTTATTCATCACAAAGGAGAGTTTTGCAGCTCAGAAGACTACTGATGATTATTTCAAAAAGACAAAACAATTTAAATCAAACTATTATTTTATTTTATAGTACTAGGAGACTGAATTCCATGTTTTAAGTATAGATATATATTATTGTTATAGACAATTTAATTGTTATAATAGAAAAATTAATTAATAAATTAACTGATTAATACAAAAATGCCACTTTCCATTGGATGATTGTACTGGACTAAATCCTTTTGAATTTATATATAGAAAAGCTTAAATTAAAATGCAAATATTTTTTCTCATTTTTTTTATTTTATTATTTATTTACTTATTCATCATCACAAGTGTAGTATCTTTTTACATACAACTGCTTGTATACAAAGTATATAAGTACCATTCAGATCTTCAATCATGCATTTAGGATAATGATATCCATCTCATTCAACCACCAATTTTTTTCCAACCCCCCCTTACTCCCTCCCTCCCCTCCCTTTCCGTTGACCATTCTAGTGTTCCTCTGATCCTATGTACCCCCTTCCAACAACACTGTGAACCAGCCTCCTTATATCAGAGAAAACATTCGGTATTTGGATTTTTGAGATTGACTAATTTCACTTAGCATTATATTCTCCAACTTCATCCATTTACCTGCAAATGCCATTATTTTATTCTCTTTTATTGCTGAGTAAAATTCCATTTTGTATATATACCATATTTTCTTTATCCACTCATCTACTGAGGGACATCTAGGTTGGTTCCATAACCTAGCTATTGTGAATTGTGCTGCTATAAAACATTGAAGTGGCTGTGTCACTGTAATATGCTGTTTTTAAGTCTTTTGGGAATAGACCCAGGAGTGGGATGGCTGGGTCATAGGGTGGTTCCATTCCCATTTTCCCAAGAAATCTCCATACTGCTTTCCATAGCGGTTGTACCATTTTGCAGTCCCACCAGCAATGTATGAGTGTGCCTTTTTCCCCACATCCTCTCCAACATTTATTGTTGTTTGTGTTCTTGATAGCTGCCATTCTGACTGGAGTGAAATGAAATCTTAGAGTAGTTTTGATTTGCATTTCTCTAATTGCCAGTGATGTTGAGCATTTTTTCATGTATTTGTTGATTAATCGTGTATCTTCTTCTGAGAAGTGTCTTTTCAATTCCTTAGCCCATTTATTGATTGGATTATTTGCTTTTTTGGTGTTAAGTTTTTTTACTTCTATATACATTCTAGAAATTAGTGCTCTATCTGATGTGCATGTATTAAATATTTGTTCCCAATTAGTTGGCTCTCTATTCACCTCACTGATTGTTTCTTTTGCTGAGAAGAAGCTTTTCAGTTTAAATCTATCCCATTCATTAATTCTTGGTAATAGTTCTTGTGCTACAGGATTCTTATTAAGGAACTTGGGGCCTAATCCGACATGTTGGAAATTGGAGCTTACTTTTTCTTCTATTAGGCGTATTGTCTCTGGTCTAATTCCTAGGTCCTTGATCCACTTTGAATTGAATTTTGTGCATGGTGAGAGACAAGGGTTTAATTTCATTTTGTTGCATATGGATTTCCAGTTTTCCCAGCACCATTTGTTGAAGAGGCTATCCTTTCTCCACTGTAGATTTTTGGTGCCTTTGTCTAATATAAGATAGCTGAAATTATATGTATTAGTCTCTGTGTCCTCAATTCTGTACCATTGGTCCACCAGTCTGTTTTGGTGCCAATACCATGCTGTTTTTTGTTACTATTGCTCTATAGTATAATTTAAAGTCCGGTATGGTGATGCCCCCTGCTTCACTTTTCTTGCTCAGGATTGCTTTGGCTATTCTGGGTCTTTTATTTCTCCAGATGAATTTCATGACTGCTTTTTCTATTTCTTTGAAGAATGACATTGGGATTTTGATTGGAATTGCATTAAATCTGTATAATGCTTTTGGTAGTATGGACATTTTGACAATATTGATTCTACCTATCCAAGAGCAAGGTAGGTCTTTCCATCTTCTGAGTTCTTCTTTGATTTCTTTCTTTAGTGTTCTATAATTTTCCTTATAGAGCTCTTTCACCTCTTTCGTTAAGTTGATTCCCAGGTATTTTTTTTTTTTTTTTGATGCTATTGTAAATGGGGTAGTTTTCATCATTTCCCTTTCAGAGGCTTTATCACTGATGTACAAAAATGCCTTTGACTTATGGGTATTGATTTTGTATCCTGCTACTTTGCCAAATTCATTTACTAGTTGTAAAAGTTTTCTGGTAGAGTTTTTTGGGTCTTCTAGGTATATTATCATGTCATCAGCAAATAGTGCTAATTTGAGCTCTTCTTTTCCTATCTGGATCCCTTTAATTTCTTTCGTCTGTCTAATTGCTCTTGCCAGAGTTTCCAGTACTATGTTAAATAGCAGTGGTGAAAGGGGGCATCCCTGTCTTGTTTCAGTTTTTAGAGGGAATGCTTTCAATTTTTCTCCATTTAAGATAATGTTAGCTCTGGGCCTTGCATAAATAGCTTTTATAATGTTGAGATATGTCCCTGATATTCCTAGTTTTTCCAGTGTTTTGAACATAAAGCGGTGCTGTATTTTGTCAAATGCTTTTTCTGCATCTATTGAGATAATCATATGATTTTTATCTTTAAGTCTATTGATGTGATGTATTATATTTATTGATTTCCGAATGTTGAACCAGCCTTGCATCCCTGGAATAAACCCCACTTGATCATGGTGCACTATCTTTTTGATATGTTTTTGTATCCGATTTGCCAGAATTTTGTTGAGGATTTTTGCATCTATGTTCACTAAAGATATTGGCCTAAAGTTTTCTTTTTTGGATGTGTCTTTGCCTGGCTTTGGAATTAATGTAATATTGGCCTCATAGAAAGAGTCTGGAAGAGCTCCCTCCTTTTCTATTTCTTGAAATAGTTTGAAGAGCATTGGTATTAGTTCTTCTTTGAAAGTCTTGTAGAACTCTGCTGTAAACCCATCAGGTCCTGGACTTTTCCTTGTTGGTAGCTTTTTGATGACATCTTCTATTTCTTTGCTTGTAATCGATCTGTTTAAATTGTGTATAGCCTCCAGATCCAGTTTAGGCAAATCATATGACTCTAGAAATCTGTCAATGCATTCAGTATTTTCTGTTTTATTAGAGTACAAGTTTTCAAAGTAATTTCTAATTATTTTCTGTATATCTGAGGTGTTCATTGTGATATTCCCTTTTTCATCACAAATGTTAGTGATTTGAGTTTTTTCTCTTCTTCTTTTCGTTAGCATTGCTAAGGGTCTGTCAATTTTGTTTATTTTTTCAAAGAACCAACTTTTAGTTTTGTCAATTCTTTGAATTGTTTCCTTAGTCTCAATTTCATTAATTTCTGCTCTGATTTTAATTATTTCCTGTCTTCTGCTGCTCTTGGTGTTGATCTGTTCTTCTTTTTCTAGTGCTTGGAGGTGTGATGTTAAGTCGTTTATTTGTTGGTTTTTTTTCCTTTTAAAGAATGAACTCAGTGCAATGAATTTTCCTTTTACTACTACCTTCATAGTGTCCCAGAGATTTCTATACGATGTATCTGTGTTCTCATTTACCTCTAGGAATTTTTTAATCTCCTCTTTGATGTCTTCTTCAACCCCTTGTTCATTCAGTAGCATGTTGCTTAGCTTCCAGTTGTTGGAGTAGTTTTTTCTTATTCCTTGTTTTGTCGTTGATTTCCAATTTCATCCCTTTATGGTCTGATAGCATGCAGGGTAGTATTTCTATTTTTTTTTATATTTGCTGAGATTTGCCTTGTGACATAATATATGATCTATTTTGGAGAAGGAGCCATGTGCTGCTGAGAAAAAAAGTATATTCATTTACTGAGGGATGAAATATTCTATATATGTCCGTTAGATCTAAGTTATTAATTGTTTTAAGGAGGCCTAAGGTTTCTTTGTTTAGTTTTTGTTTGGATGATCTATCCATTGGTGAGAGAGGTGTGTTGAAATCCCCTAGAATAACTGTGTTGTGGTCAATTTTACTCTTGAACTTGAGAAGCATTTGTTTGATGAATGTAGGTGCTCCATTATTTGAGGCATATAGGTTTATGATTGTTATATCCTCTTGATGAATGGTTCCCTTAAGTAGTAAGAAATATCCATCTTTGTCCCTTTTGATTAACTTTGGCTTGAAGTCTACCTTATTTGAAATGAGAATGGAAACCCCTGCTTGCTTCCGCAGGCCATGTGAGTGATAAGACTTTTCCGAGCCTTTTACCTTCAGTCTATTGATGTCTTTTTCTATGAGGTGTGTTTCTTGGAGACAGCAGATTGTTAGGTCATTTCTTTTAATCCATTCAGATAATCTGTGTCTTTTGAATGGCGAGTTTAGGCCGTTAACATTCAGAGTTATTATTGAGATGTGATTTTTATTCCCATCCATTTTTATTTGTATATGATCTTTAGCTTGATTTGGTTTCTCTTCTGGTTGGTATTTCCCTTAGTTTAATATCTCCCTTTGTTGATTTTCATTGTTATTTTTCTCTTCTTCTTCATGAAAAATTTTGCCCAGGATGTTCAGAAGTGCTGGCTTTCGAGATGCGAAATCTTTTAACTTTTGCTTGTCGTGGAAGGTTTTTATTTCATCTTCAAATCTAAAGCTCAATTTTGCTGGATATAAGATTCTTGGTTGACATCCCTTTTCCTTCAGAGCTTGAAATATGCTATTCCAGGATCTTCTTGCTTTTAAGGTCTGGGTAGAAAAATCTGAACAAAGTCTGATTGGTTTCCCCCTATATGTAATCTGCTTCCTTTCTCTTGTGGCTTTTAATATTCTCTCCTTGCTCAGTATATTAGGCATTTTCATTATAATGTGTCTTGGTGTGGATCTGTTGTGATTTTGTATGCTTGGTGTTCGGTAGGCCTCTTGAACTTGGTTTTCCCCTTCATTCCTCAAGTTTGGAAAATTTTCTGTAATTATTTCATTAAATAAATTACTCATTCCTTTGGCTTGAAACTCTGCCGCCTCCTCTACCCCAATCACTCTTATGTTTGGTCTTTTTATGTTGTCCCATAATTCTTGAATGTTCTGTTCTTGGTTTCTTACCATTTTTGCTGTGTAATCTAGATTTTTCTCTAGGATATATATTTTGTCTTCATTGTCTGAGGTTCTTTCTTCCAAGTGATCTACTCTGTTGGTGATACTTTCGATTGAGCTTTTATTTTGGTTTATTGCTTCTTTCATTTCTGGAATTTCTGTTTGGTTTCTCTTTAGAGCTTCTATCTCCCTATTGAAGTAATCTTTTACTTCCTGTATTTGTTTATGGAGTTCTTTGTCAAAATGATCTTTCACCTCCTGTATTTGCTCCCTCATCTCATTTTTGAGTTCATTCTTAAGTTCCGCTAACATTTGGAATATGTAATTTCTGAATTCCATCTCTGGCATTGCACCAACTGTGCATGGCATGGAATCTACTGAGGAGGTATATTGATTTGTTTGTGTCACTTTCTTCCCTTGTTTCTTCATATTGCTTGTGCGTCTATTCTACCTGCACTGTGGGACCTTGTCTTCTTTGATTTTACCTTAAAACCTTACGTTGCTCCTGTAGTACAATGCTATCAGATCCCCTTATATTTCCTTTACACTTTAAAATCAAACATTTTCTATTCAGAGAATCCCAGTTTGATCACAATGTACAGATTTAGTTAACCCAGATGTTGTTTCCAATTTACTCTGTATGCTTCTGATGGGGTTTTAAAGTTTCAAGTAATGGACAGAGAGGTGATATGTTTAGGAAGAAGGAAGTGAGTGTATTAACTTGTTCTTTCTTAGAAAGTATGAAAAGAGAGTTCTATGGAAGTGGTTTAGTATCAGCCGACGAGAGAGGAAACAGAATGGAGTGAATGAATAGATGGAAAGACCGATTTACATATAAACCTAACTTATGCAGCGGTTGAGAGGAGAAATAAAGAAAGATGGAAAAGAAAGAAAAAAAAAAAAGGAGAAAAAAAAAATAACCAAGGAGTAGTAATTAGTGTAAGAGAGAGGAGAGAGAGAGTAAGTCTAGAAAATAGAGAATAAACCATATATAACACCACTTTGCTATATATTTCAATTGTACACGTTCTAGAAATCTCAATTTGTGCGTATAACTTGTTTTTGCCTCTGTTGAGAATGCAATGGCAGGGTGTAAATAGGGAAGATGAAGGAAGAAGAAAAAATATAAAAGTGAGAAGGAAGAAAAAGAAAAGAGGAGCAGAAGCACACAAACACACTGTCAATCAAAACAAAAACAAACAAAAAACCCCCAAGAAACAACAAAACAAACAAACAAGCAAATAAAAACAAAAACGTTGAACCCAAGAACAAGTCTCAAACAAAATGGACCCTTGGAAGCCCTTCTTTTTTCCCTTCCAGTTTAAGCCACCTGACCCAGATCATGTACAGTCAGCAACCCTGTTAGTGGAGTCAAGGCTGCACCTTTGGTCCAGTTGCAGAGTGGCACAGTGGAATAGTGGAAGGGGCTTATCCTCAGGCTGGGCCCTGCTTACAGCAGCAGGGAAATGCTACTATGGGCCTTGGAGGCCAGGCAAACTGGCGGTGGGTTCTCTCCTTCCAGCGGGCAGGTGCCTACCTCTTGCTCTGGTTGCAGCTGGGCAGGTCGCGCTCCCCCAGGGAGTGGAGGAAGCACTTCGCCAGGTCTGGCCCTGCGTGCAGCAGCCGGGAGATGCTGTTCTGGGCCCCGAAGACCAGGCAAACTGGTGGCTGGGTCTCTCCTTCCAGTGGGCGGGTTCCTACCTCTTGCTCTGGTCGCAAATGGGCAGGTCGCACTCTTCCCGATAATGTGATGTTTACTTTTCATCACAGATTTTAGTAATTTGAGTTTTCTTTCTCTTTGTTACCTTGGATAAGTGTTTATCAATTTTATTTATTTTTCCAAAGAACCAATTTTTTTGCTTCATCAATTTTTAAAATTTTTGTTTATCTCAATTTCATTGATTTCAGCTCTGATTTTAATTATTTCCTGTCTTCTGCTTTTGGTGTTGGTTTGTGCTTTTTTTAGGGCTTTAGGATGTAATGTTAGCTTATTTATTTGGTAGCTTTCTATCCTTTTAATGAATGTGTTCAATGCAATGAGCTTTCCTTGTAGAACTGCCTTCATAGTGTCCCAGAAATTTTGATATGTTGTATCACTATTCTTATTTACCTATAAGTTTTTTTATTTAATCCCTGATTTCTTCTGCTATCCACTGGCCATTTTATTTTTTATTTTATTGTTGATTTGTAATTTCATTCCTTGTGATCTGATAGAATGCAAGATATTATCTCTGCTTCTTCTTCTTCTTTTTTTTTTTTTTTTATTTACTAAGAATTGGTTTGTGGCCTAAGATATGGTCTGTTTTAGAGAAGGATCCATGTTCTGCTGAGAAGAAAGTGTGTTAAGTGTTTGATGGATGAACTATTCTATACATGTCTGTTAAGTCTAAATTATTACTTGTATTTTTTAGTTCTACAGCTTCTTTATTTAGTTTTGTTTGGAGGATCTATTCAGTACTGAGAGAGGTATGTTAAAGTCATCCAGTATTATTGTGTTGTGATCTATTTGATTCTTGAACTTGAGAAGGGTTTGTTTGATGTATGTAGATGCACCATTATTCAGGGCATATTTAAAATTGTTATGTCTTATTGATTGATGTACAGTTCCCTTAAGCAGTATGAAATGTCCTTCTTTGTCCCTTCTAATTAACTTTGGCTTGAACTTCACTTTCTCTGATATGAGGACAGAAACGCCTGCTTATTTACAAGATCCATGTGAATGATACATTTTTTTCCCCATCTGTTTTACCTTCAGTCTATGGATGTCTTTGCCTATGAGGTGAGTCTCTTAAAGACAGCATATTCTTGGGTCTTACTTTTTATGCCAGTCTTCCAGTCTGTCTTTTGACTGATGAATTTAAGCCATTTGCATACAATGTTATTATTGAGAAATGATTTTTATTCCCTGTTCATTTTGATTTATTTCTGGTTTTTAATTTGAATTAATTCCTCATTTGATTAACTCTTCTAGTGTAGTTCCTCCCTTTGCTGATTTTCCCTTTTGTTTTTCATTTCTTCTTCATGAAGTATTTTTTTTTTTTTTAGTATGTTTTCTAGTTCAGGCTTTCTAGTTGTGAATTCTTTTAACTTTTGTTTATCATGGAAGGTTCTTATTTCATGGTAAATTCTGAAGCCTGATTTTTCTGGGTATAGAACTCTTGTCTGGCATTCATTTTATTTCAGAACTTGATATATATTATTCCAAGACCTCCTAGCTTTGAGGGTCTGGATTGAGAAATCAGCTGAAATCCAAATTGGCTTCTCTCTAAATGTGATCTGTCATTTTTCTATGGCAGCCTTTAAAATTCTATCCTTATACTGTATGTTAGGCAGTTTCATAATAATGTGTCTTGGTGTGAGTCTGTTGTAATTTTATATATTTGAGGTCCTGCAAGCTTCCTATATCTGATTTTCCATTTTTATTTATGTTTGGGAAATTTTCAGGTATTATTTCATTGAAAAGATTGTACATTCCTTTAGTTTGTTTCTCCAAGCCTTCATCTATCCCAATAAATCTTAAATTTGGTCTTTTCAGGTTGCCTATATTTCTTGGAAGTCCTGTTCATGGTCTCTTAACATCTCTTCTCCATAGTCAACTTCATTTTCAAGATTATATAGTTTGTCTTCATTGTCTTAAACGGTCTTCCAAGTGGTCTAGTCTGCTGATCATGCTTTCCATTGAATTTTTAGTTTGGCTTATTGATTCCTTCATTTTGAGGATTTCTACTTGATTTTATTTTCAGAATCTATCTCTTTTTGTAGTGATCTTTCACTTTCTGTAATTTCTCCATGATTTTACTCCTTATGTCATCCTTTACCTTACAGATTACTTTAACTATGTACATTCTAAACCTCTTCCACTGTGGTATCAATAGATTCCATTACTGAAGTATCTTGGTTTGTTTGGGGCAATTTGTTCCCTTGCTTTTTCATGTTATTTGTTTGTCGACCCATCTAACGGTCAGGATCTAAGGCAGGAGAGTTTACACCTTGTAGTCTTGAAGTGTCTCTGAAGGTTTACAGTACCCTCCCCATTTAGGGGTAGACAAATAATAACAACAACCGCTGCAAACAGCATTTAACCAAATAGTTCCTGCTATGATGTCTACAATGTTGTCACAATAAACAGAATTGATACAATCAGTTATTGCCTACAATAAAAACAGTAAGTTTGTAAAAGTGTTTACAATTTCAAATGGCAGACAGGGAGAGAACAGAAGTGATGTAGGATGTGATGATTATGAGGTAGGAAGAAAGAATATAGAAGTAAATAAGGAAGAGTAAAAGTGAACAATAGAGATTGGTTGTTAGCAGAAGAAAAGAGAAAGAGAATCAAGGGAAAGAAATAAGTGATATATATATATATGTATACATGTATATATATATACATATCTATATATATATATATATAATTTTTTGAATTAAAAATAAAATACAAAACAAGACTGAAATATAGCAATCAAACATCCTGATCCTCAAAATACTGATCCATGAAAAATAACTTATTTCAAAAATGCTAGAAATGAGTAAAAAACAACTATAAACATGTATAAAAGTTCATGAACCATTAAGGTCACAAAAGTAAAACAAAATGATCTTGATGAACTGTTTAAAAAACTGTTTGCAAAAAATTGCAAAAAATTCTCAGCTTCCCTTCTCAGCAGTGTTAGGTAGGGTTTTCTGGATTATGATTCTTGCTCCACCCTCAGGGTGGGGTTGCTAGGGTGAAAGAATCCCATAGGCAGAACTCCTAGAGGTGGGGTTTTGGCTTAGTTAGGCTCCAGGCTTTTCTGAATACCAATTGGTCTGGAGATTTTAAATCAGCACACCTACAGAGCCCAGCAATTGCTGGTCCATGCTAGAAAACAGCACCCTGGGGATCTCCCCTGGGTTCCATTCATGTAGTGAAGGAGCCAGGTTTTAGTCCACTAGGTCACCTCTAGACCACCACATGTTTCCTGGTCTCAAGTTTAGTCTCCAAACTCAAATCTCTTCCACCTCTGTGCTTTTGAATTCCCGGCCTGGCATGTCTCTCCTAGCTGGTTCTGTAAG
This sequence comes from Tamias sibiricus, assembly GCA_025594165.1. Taxonomy (NCBI): domain Eukaryota; kingdom Metazoa; phylum Chordata; class Mammalia; order Rodentia; family Sciuridae; genus Tamias; species Tamias sibiricus. The sequence continues at coordinate 103,526,109 of CM046659.1, read as the reverse complement.
CAGCTGGATTGGAGGGACATGGAGAGAGACAGGTGGGTTTCCACTACCAGTTGTCCCCAGTGTAAACCTCTCTGTGTTTTATTTTCTCCTGGTCACCTAGGCACACACTATGTCATGCAGTGCGGGTTTACCAGGCCTATATTTTGGGCCTGACTCGGATTTGCCTGGAGCCAGCTCCCTCACCTGTCGGCTCCCTCAGCTGCCAGCCCTCTGCACTGTGGCTGCAAAATGGTTCCTTCTTCTGTCCTCTACATGCTGCTGGGAGAAATATGGTTTCTTCCCTCTACAAGGATGTTGTGCAGCATGCCTTTCAGTTTAGTCAGACAGTATCTTTGATCTCTAAACTCTCTATACACAGACATGTCTCAGTCCTCCTAAAAACATGGGTTCCTTTAATTCCCTTATGCCTCTACTGTGCTTGCAGAAGACTGCTCTGGGTGGTGCCTCTGGCCGTGGTGGCAGCTGTGGTGCTGGAGATTTCTTCCTTATTATATCCAACCTCCTGAGTCCCTGATCTGCTTTAAGTGTCCAGTATTAAATTCCAGTAAAGACTCCACTCACCCTTTTTTTTTTTTTTTCCTGTTCACTCACCTTGCTGAGAAGCTGCCCATGTGCTTTCTTGGTTTTATGTCATGGAGCAGTCAGGAAGGTAACCTCTATTATGCCATCTTGAAAAAATCTTAATTCTTTTTTTGCAAAGTTAGGGGTTTGGGCTATTATTTCTTCAATTATTTTGGGTGGTTCTTTTCTCCTGCTCTTCTGGGACTGTCATGTATCTGATTAATTTGTGCCACCAGTCTTTGACGCTCTGTATGCTTATCGTCAATCTTTATTGGCTTGCTTTTCATATTTGATAATTTTTATTAATCTATCTTCACGTTTTCTGATTCTCCGGCTATCTCAATTGTGTCATTTAGCTTGTCAAGGAATCTTGATTTTAACTATTACACTTTTAGACTCCAGAGTGTTCATTTGGCTCTTTGTTACAGTGCTATTTTGAGAAATTGATATTCTCTGTTGAGTCATTTCATTATGCTTTCCCTTAATTCCTTAAACATTTTCCCTTTTAATTTTAAAAACATTCATAATATCTGGTATAGTTTATGTGTGTTAAGAACACAAGAAGTTTAAGACATACTCTGAACAAAATTTTTAAGTGCACAGTACAATATAGTTAACTATGGTACAAGTTGTACTGGCCTCTAGAACTTATTCATCTTGAATAACTACAACCTGATACTTATTGAATAGGAATTCCTCATTTAGTCTTCTCCTAATCCATGTCAGTCGCCTTCTACTCTCTGCATCTATAAGATTGACTATTTTAGATTGCTTTTACGTGGATTCATGCAGTCTTTGTCCTTCTGTGAGTGGTGATCTTTATTAAATTTAGCATCTGAGCATACACATAGATCTTGACAGCTTTTTTTTTTTTTCCTCTTGAGTGTGGGTTGTACTTTCCTATATCTTTTCTTTTTTTAAATACTTTTTAGTTGTCAAGTGCTCAACCACTGAGCTACTACCCCGGCCCCCTTTCCTATTTCTTTTCATGCTTAATACATTTGTTGAAAGTTGAAGATTTTTTGTAACACTGTTAGCAATTCTTGATTCCAAATTTTTCCTGTTGAGAGTTGTTATTGCTGTTTTGTTGTTGTTATTGTTTTGTGATTTTCTTGGACTTATTCTTCAAAATTTCTCTGTGGTATGTGACTGATGATTCCTTTGCTCAGTTATTTTAATTTGTATTTGTAATAGTTTAGTTATATCAATGATTGGTTAGAGGTCACATTCAAAAACCTTAAACCAATAGGTGTTCCCTCTGCTGATGTATATGTGGATTTGTTGGGGCATGCATTCAAAATTCTGTTTTCTAGTATTCCTCCACTTTTTCTTCCCTCTGATCTATTCCAGGTCTTCCTGCTCATATGTACATCTTCCTTCTAGCCCTGGGAATATGTTGCATGGGCCTTCTTAGTTCTTCCTGTATATTCATGCAGGCTCCCATTCAGATGGAGTTGTGTGGATTGCTTATTTAGTCCTCTCCAGGCTTTCTCCCTGTTAATTTTTAAAACCAGTCTGCCAGTCTTTCTCCCAAGATAGTCCTACAACCTCAGGTTATCAGAACTGGGCATAGGCTCCTCACCTTCTTCCCCAAATCAAGTCCACGCACTCTGGGAAAGCTGCTGGTTTTTACTGCCTTCCTTCCCTGCCCTATTCACAGTAAATGGCTGTTAAGCTGGGCAGGGAATGGGAGTAGCTCTGGGTAAGAGTGCTCAGAGCCCACTGATCTTCCAAAGCTGCTTTCAACAGTTTCTCAATTTGTTGTTTCCCTCTGATTGCCCTGAAAGTGTTATTTTATTCATTTTTCCCAGTTTGATAGTTAATTTTTTATGTATGTTGACTACACCATCACTAGAAGTTCCCTTATTTATTCTGTCAAATACTGAGATTTGGTCTCTTCTATTATGTTTCCTTTATTTTCTCCAACTTTTCATATTGAAAATATTCATAATCTAGAAAATAAACACCTATATGCCCTTCATTTAGATTTATTGTTAAGTTTCAACATTTGCTTTATATTTGTAGATATAGATGCACATACATTGTGTGTGTGTGTCTGTAACATTTGCCCCCTTTGGACATGAAGGCTAGTCGCACACACCTTGACTAATCTTCTGTAAGGGCTTCAGCATGCATCTCCTAAGAACAATAACATTTTCTTTCCTAGATGTAAGTATCATATTTAGGAAAATTGAATATTGATATGCAGGGTCAATATTTAAATTACTCCAATTGTCACAATAATATAATTTTTAGAACTTTGCTGTTTACCTTTAAACTGAGAACTCATACCTTGTCTTCAATTATGAATGATCCTCCACCATTAACTAATTTTTAATTTATTCAATAAATACTTAGACAGTGTCAACAATTTCTTGTTAATGTTCCAGGTGGATGCAGGGATCAGGAAAATGGATGAGTTTTTTGCTTCATAACTCTCACATTCTAGACTGGGTAGACAGTAAATATACATAATTTATATAGTAGATATGAAGTTGGTGAGTGCTAAGGAGAAAAATAAGAACAGGTAAGGGGAAGAAAGGAGGAGGTGAGAGGTGGTCACAGTTTTAAATGCAGTAGCATTATAGCAGATCACACTGACATGATAGATTTGAAGAATTTGAAGGAGGCAAGTATTGCTCTCCATGGTTCTCCTTAAATTCTCTTCTTCTGGAAGCTCTTATTAAACACAGACCCATCCTCTGTGTCTCTAAATTGTTCTTTTGTGTGTTTTTATCTCTTTGTGTGTTGCTTTATGAACTTCTTCCAGTAGAAGTACCATCTTCCAGTTTGCTAATTCTGTGTTTATTCAATTTATTTTTTTTTCAATCTCACTCCCATTGATTTTCACTTCTAGGATTTCTAGTTGGTGTTTTTATACTTACACTTTCTCTGTAATTTCTTCTTGTCTTGTTTAGTAATTTTGGTTTTTTTAATAGATTGTTTCTTTGTGTCTTATAGACAGTTTTTTAATTACTTCTAGAGTGATTTATTGGTGCTATTTGGAGGTGAGACCATATTCAAATAGCTATTTTTGTTGTATTTTATAGAATTACTTTCCTCAGTGTGTGTTGAATTTTTGCTTGCAGGCTACCAGTGAGGAGGACACTTCTGAGTTTTCTCCCTCCAACATTTCTAGTTTTGTTGTTGTTGTCAGACCCCCTTGTCTACCATTAGGTTTTATATAAGTGCTTTCTCATCCATTAGGGTAATCTCTGAAATCTAGTCCCAGAGCCTGCAGGCAGATTGTCCCAGGTCCTATCTACAGGATTCTGCTTGTATCCTTCTGGCTCTACAAGGTGTATAACTTTGATAAACTTGTGGGCTCAGCAGAGATGGCAGTATTTTCAGCTTCCCTGAGGTGAGGGAGCTACTCTTGAACTACTAGTTTAGACAGGGAGCTTGTTCCTTGTTCCCTTCCTCAAGCAGGATGTGATTAGTCCTTGTTGTTCTGCAGGAATTCCTGCCACTTTTACTACTTATGGATACAGAGCAGGTGGTATCTTTACTTTTCAAGTCCTCAGATATATTTTTTCATTGTCATTTTTCTCTTTTTACATTTTTATGTTATTGTTATATGTTTGCAGATGTTAGGTAGTTCTAAAGTATAAACCCACAATGCCATCAGGTACCTAAAATCTTTGCCATGAACTCTGCAACTTTTAACTATTTCCTTAGTCTCTCTGGGAGAAATGTCTGCTGTTATTAAAGTTTTAGGCATAAGGCCAGCTAATGATTTGGGTAAACTAGATCTGAGAGTGTATGCAGGGGAACAGTGGGAGATACAGCTGGAAAGGTAAATGGATAGCTCAAGGATGGTCTTGAATGTCAAAGCCAAGTAATTAGGAATCTGGTTCATAGAAAATGTAGTGTTGTTAAAGATTTGGTAGCATGCTTTAAAGAGATTAGTGGACTATATTGCAGGAGGCCTTGGAGGAGCAAAGAAAAACAAGGAAGCCAGGACGGCAATGTCCTAGTACAGTCAGGCAGAAACAAGGGTGGAAGTGGTAGGAATGAACATGTGGCAAGATCAAGACTATTACAGTAACAGATTAAACAGGACCTGCCTGCCTCCTGATGGAGTGCAGGGTCAAGGGAAAGAGAAGCACCCAAAGGGGTTTGGATCCTGAATAATTGGGGAAATGCTGTGCTATCCATTAGCATGTATTGAGAAATCAGGAAGAAACAGGACATGGTAAATTTATGTGACTGTGCCTTCCATTAAGTAGCATGATGCCCAGTCCTCTGGAGGGCACATAGTAATTACAACTAATTTACAGACACTAACTTCGTGCTGAGCATTGTGACAAGTACTTCATCAACATGTTTAATCCTCAGAAGTGTCTTGAGAACCAGGCTGTTTCAAAGTAGGCTCTGTGTAGACTGTTTGGATGAATAAAACTAAAACTTGGAGGGATTAAGTAATTTGTTCATGGTTCATACAGGCTAACACATGGCAAAGCCAGAGTTATATTCAGGTTTTTTAAAATAAGCTTTTCATTTTTAAGTAGTTTTGGATTTACTAAAAAAGTTGCAAAAGTTAGTATGGTATCTGTACTCTCTGTATTGCTATCTTCTTATGTCACTAATGGTATCTCAAATGACTAAGGAATAAGATTTCATTCAGATTTTTTTTTTCCTTTTTGTCTTTTTGACTCCAGAGACTATGGTTTTATCCCCATCCTATCTTTATTTGGCTTATAGGTGAGCTGGCAATTCATTTTGAAAGGGAAAGTCCTTTCTCTTTTTCTTTCCTCCCACTTCTTTCCCATATTCCTCAGAAGGAAAATTAGCAAACTTTTCCACATGTGAAATCAGGTTAACTTGCTTTCTTGGTTGGATGTAGGAAAAAAAGAAAATCTTACTCTTTAAGTATATAAAATAGGATAACATATGTAGATTATGTTTTACCTAGAAATTTGCCAACATAACTGGGAGCCTATAATACAATAGAAGCACCTTGAATAATTTTTAAAGTTCAATTAGTAATGGTTCATCGTAAGAAAAATTGAAAGACATTTAGATATTTCCTAGTAAGGAACAATGCCATTCTAAAATCTCTTGTTATAATTATGACAACTGTTTTCCTTAAGGACCTGAACAGAAAATTAATTAGAAATCAAAACTTATTTACTTTCAAAGGTAGTATAAAAATGGATTGGCTTCTTCTTCTTCCATTAAAGTCAGCAATAATATGGAAACTTTGAGAACAAATTAAATCTGTGCTCTTGAAATGTTTTCTGGTGAGTAAATTGAATACAACAACAAACAAAACACATTTTTTATTATTTATTTTTTATTTTGGTTCAAGTCCTTGTCTGATTTTGTTTCCTTACAAATTTGATTTTATAATTTGCTTAATCATGTGTGTACAAAATGTACTAGTTGAAATTCTGCTTCTTATATTTCTCTGACAATATGAGCCCTAGAAAACAGTTCAGTTGTGTAAGAACATAGAATGAATACAATATATTACATTATATATATATACATATATATATATATATATATATATATATATCCATATTATATTATCACAACAACGCTGTGGATGTTCATGATTTCATTGGCTGCCAGTTAGTTTTCCTGGAGAAATTTTTTTCAAATGTCATCCTGTGTCAATCTCCCCAAAGTCTCCAAGATTATTCACTAAACAATTTCTTTGATCCTTACATGCTCCTTTGTTCAATTATTAATGGTTTCTAACCTTCCCATGAACTCAAATTTCTTTTTTTAAAAGATTTTTTTCTGTTTGGTATAAGGTTTGGTCTGTATATAAACACAAACACACACACACACACACACACACACACAATAGCATGTGCTTTTTTAATATATTATGGAGCGGTTACATATTAAGATCTGTACATATATTTTTGTCCTAATCTTTCCAACAACCTTTAAAACTAGGTTCTATTATCCTTATTTTACAGAAAAGGGTTTGAAAAAGGTGGAGGGACTTAAGCAAGCAGACTCATATATAGCTGAACAAGTATGCAAAGAAACCATGAGTTAATACAAAAAGGATATGAACTCATAACTCCAATCACATAAGCCCAAACAACAGTATATCTCCCACATTGATACAGAACTTTTTTTTTTCCAAATGCATGGATGCTATTGTATCATTAGCAAGAGGCCTTTATACTAACAACATTTAAGAGTTACTTGACTATTCTGAAAAGGGCCAACTTAAAATCTGATTAGCATCAGGTTAAGAAACTTAAATTCAGTTCATACAAACCAGACTCCCCAGGTTAGGAGACTGAGGCAGTGACTGGGATTAGAATGGAATAAATTATGTTTTGGATCTTTATTCCATCGCTTACATGTAAGCCTGGATTCTATATCTGAAAAATGGGGATATGTAGTTGATGATGTTTGCCAAACACTATTACCTCCTTCTTCCTTGTTGGCAGAGCAAGGAGGAGTAGGTCTCTCCCTTTCCCTCATGACTCAGTCCCAACTCTATAGCTAACTCTTGTTTGAGCTGGTCACTGTCGTTCCAATTCCTAATGCCTGATTGCTTTAGGAATGAGCCTACGGCCCAGCTCTGGACAATGTGATACAAGGAAATAGCTGGAGGGCTTTTGGAAAATGTTTCTTCCTTCCTAAAAGCATTTCCTCCCACATTAGAAAGGATAACTGGCCTACAAATGTGCAACTTATACATCAGTGGTGAAAGCCACTTTCTAGATGTTGCTGTGTCTGGTGGTAATCCCTGGTTTGACTGCACCCATCTTGCTTACATCCTGAAAATGAAGCCAAACTGCCTGAAGAGGAGGACTAGAACTCTGCTGTACCGTCCAATGTCCAATGACTGACCAACTTCTGCTTCCTTAGTATGTGTGGGAATACATGTCCTTGTTGTTTGGGAAGCTTAAGTCTTCCTGTTACTTGCAGGTGAAATCATCTTACACAATAGTATCTACTTCATGGGGTTGTTGGAAAGTTCATTTGAGAATTTTTGAAAAGGACCTAATGATATCTGCACACAGGAAAGACTCTAAATGTTGGCTCTGAATGACAATAATGAGGTGGTACTTTTAGTTATTTCATGACTCTTAAGTCTGGTATGAAATCTTATCCCACTAAACATTGTCATATCTTCTGTTCTCTAGTACTCAATAAAAATTGCACAGGGATATATCAATTCTAGATCAATACAGAACAATATAAACTTGTGTTCCCAGAATGCTAAGTTTGACAGACACCAAAAGTTTTAAGAAAGGAGCATTCTTTTCTTCCTCTCAGATCAAAATAAATTTGCCCCCTCCTCAGAAAAAGTAAGCAATACTCCCATTTGGAGATAGAAAAAAATCTCATCTACTGAAAATCATCTTCTTTAAGTTGCCTCCTGAATAAATATTGTAGGAAGTTTACTTTTGAAAGTCTTTTCCCTGGAGCAAATCAGATTATTTACGTGTATTTACCTGCTCTGAAATAAAAGCACCAGAAGAAGGAATATCCAAAATCAAAATACTGAAGATTCGCCAAAGAGGCTTCCTTAAGAGAAATTAAATTTTTTTTTCTCTCTTGGCAGAAGTCTTCAAAGAGTTTAGAGCCAAACACATATGAATTGGAGTATGGACATGGCCATCATAAGATAAAAACCTAAAAAAATGAAATTACTTTGTCCCTAAACCCATAAAATAATTTGACCAAACAGAAACCTGCAAACTGATAAGTTTGGAATCCTCTAGCTTCCCATCTCTGCCTCAGTTCAACATCCAATATCTTCTCCTACTTCCCAGAGCCTTTGGCCTTTTTGGAGGAGCTGGATCAGTTGTCTTACTCTTAGGGTATAAAGTAAGTGGCAGGGGCTGGGATGTGGCTCAGCGGTAGGGTGCTCGCCTAGCATGTGCGCGACCCGGGTTCGATCCTCGGCACCATGTAAAAATACATGCATTGTGTACAACTAAAGCAAATAAATAAATATTAAAAAAAAAAAAAAGGTAAGTGGCAAAGGGGCCAATGCCCAAGTCCAGGCTCAGCTTTCAAAATGTGCCCTCTGATGGATGCTCATTTCAGAACAACCCACTGACCAGAGAAAGGCTTTCTGGAATCAACAGAATGATTGATGTGCTTCAGAACTCATTTTCCAGCAAGGACAAATATTTGATTATATAATAAAGAAGTTATGTCTCTTGGCACCCAAAGAACTGACCTACAATGACAAATGTGCAACTTATTAAGCAAATTCCACCGAGCCTGCAATACATACTAGTTGTTTTCTCAAGACACGTACTTGCTTTACCACCAAGAGCCCGTTCCTAGATGGTTCCAGCTGGCAAACCCACTCTCATTTGGATCTGCTGCTTTGTAATCACACAAAGCTTCTCTGTGGGTATATATATATTTTTTTTTTAAATACAAAAGAAGCCGATCTGATCTCTTTTCCCTTTGCTGCCATGATTCTAGAGACCATAGATAATTGTTTAAGTCCAAACTCATAATGCAAGTTTCTTTTGGAGAAAATCCAAGAAAGCAGGCCCTTCCATGATACATCTTTCAGATACTTCATCCTCTGGACGCAGACACAACTTCATTTTCTTAACTGAGATGTACACCCTAAGCAGAGATGCCTGTTTCCATTTAAATGGGCCCCCACAAATTGTCTTTGTCCTAAAGCTCTAGTGAGAGCTAAAGCTAGTCTAGAAACCTCAGCTCTGTGTGTTATTGGGGTTCCTCCTTACCCCACAAAGCACATGGGCTGGGTGATTGTGCCAGTGGTGAGCAGGATCACAGCAGGCCATTAAGTTCACTGGCACAAAGGGTTTTTTCCTTTGTTTTTTTTTTTTTTTTTTTTTTTTTTTTTTTGCTGAAGAGGAACAAAATCATTAGTGGAAGTACATTTATGGGGAGTAGGCCATCACTGTCATCAGATATCAAGCTAGGGAGAGACTTAGGAAAGAGACAAGGATAGCCCTGGCTGCCAGCTCTGTGCAGATTATTCACACCGACAGCCATGTTGCAAGCACAGCAGCTAGAATGGTGGATATGGATGGTAAGAACTTGTCCATAAGCAAGTCCACTTTTTCTAAAGTAAGAACAAGTGGTAAATTAAACATTATAAGAGAGCAATGTATAATGAAAAACCCCCTTCCCTCTCTTGATCCCCAGTTGTCTCCACCCTTGAAGCAGATCTGATAATACTCACTCTATGTACATAGTTACATAGGAATAAATATCCCTTATTTTACAAAAATGGTAGCATGTTATAACCACTTCTCTGTACCTTTCACATCAAAAATTTCAAAGCAAACGAACAACAAATCATATCTTTTTTAAAAAATGTTAAAAAGTGAAAACCTGAAAATAGGGAAAATTGAACTGAAGAAACATCAGCAGTCACTTACACGTATGGGGTGGCCCTCCACAGATAATTTCTAACCAAAGCGTGGAGTGAACTTCTGCTGGGGACAGCCTTCCTAACTCCAAGGAAGGGATGATGGTAACAAATTAAGCTTTAGTTGTACCCTGCTGGTTCCCTCTCCTCCCTAGTGCCCCACTCTGTCCCTTCCTCCAGATCTTCCTCCCTGCTTTCCCCAGGCCACTCTGCTTCCCCACACCTCTTGCACCTCTCCCTCCTTTTGCCAGCCACTCCTTCAGTTCTTCATCCACCCTTTTTACCTCCATCCCTCCCACCAGGTTATCCTTCTGTGTTCCTTAGCTTCGACCCTTCTTTGACTTTTTTAATGCAAGTGAGGAGCACATGTGGCATTAGAGGTCATAGGAAAACTGGCAAGGGTCCTAGAAGGCAAGGGTTTGGAAAGGATGACACTGAGCTAGTGGTGGTATGTGGGAAGAAACCCAGGGACCAGAATGGGGACTGCATTCCCCTGCCAGCCTTCCTCCTCAGGCATAAGAAGTAGTGTTTTCACTCAGCATTCAACCGAAGAGTCAGAACCAGTAAGAAAGAGAAATGATAGGCAGACAGACTTAGCATATACAGTTGTGTAGTCTGGATAAGGAAGTTCATAGTCTTGGATCTGGGGAAAGAAAGAACACAAGCAAGTTGAAAACCCATGTGCCAGGGGCCAAAGCTATTGTCTGTCCACATTCCTGCTTCTTAGAAGGCCTTCTGATAATGAAGTCAGGTCCAATGGGATTATCTCCCTAGTTTACAGTCCTTTGATGAGGGTCTTCATTTACATCTACAAAACCCCTTCACAGCAACAACTAGATTGAGTGACTGGGAGAAGCATGTGAGTACAACATGGCTGCCATTTTCTTTCCATCTTCCAGCTCTTGCAAGAGAATATCTCCTGTAGCCTGCTTTATTCAGAAACATACTTAAAAGGACTTCTGAGAACTATAGTTTGACCCAAGGAAATTGAGACTACACAGGCACCACAGATTGTTAACATGATGGGCAGCTGCTAGGTTCATGCCCCAGTCCTCCTCAGGCTGGGCTCAGCCTAGGACTTGTGGCTGCTTTTGTTCACTGCTTCTGCAGTGGTCCTTTATCACTTGTTCCTAAAGAACAACATAAACAGAAGTAGAATATTCTAATATGCCCTCTATTCTTTCTCTCAGAGCCCTCCCATTATTATAGATGGTTATTAAATAAATTGATCACAGGTTTGACTATAGTGCCCAATAAAAAAATTCAATTTCTATGCTCTCATTTCATGGCAGACTGATAGGTTTGCAAAGCAGAACCAGCTCAGGGGCTACACTGAACAGTGCTATTCTGAGTCTCTAGATTCCTTTTGTCTCTCTCCTTCATCTTTTAGAGCCCAGGAAAAGTATCAGCTAAGCCATGACCAGCCCTAGGGGTCCTGCATTATCTCTCCTGGTTACTCTACATCTATACTTTTCTACTTAGAACCTTTGTACAAACAAACAAACAACAACAACAACCAAAAACAACTCAAATCATCCTATTTTGATTATCTTATGTTCCTGTAATTGGTAGTGTTCTATTTTTTAAGAAGCATATGAAACAGCATTTTTTAAATATTTATTTATTTGCTTTAGTTGTACACAATGCGTTTATTTGTACGTGGTGCTGAGGATCGAACCCGGGACGCACACGTGCTAGGCGAGCGCTCTACCGCTGAGCCACAATCCCAGCCCCATGAAACAGCATTTTAATCACCAAATCATTTGTACAGGTTTAGCATTCCTAATCTGAAAATTCAAAATTCAACCACTTCTGGTTCTTGGCAATTTGGATAAGAGACACTCCACCTGTGTTCCTCACAAAAATCCAGACACACTTGACCATTGACTCCCCAGATGACAGCCATTGCTACAGTTCTATTTTTTTTTTATCAGTTAAGCTACATTTTTTTCAATATTTGACTTATATAGCTCATTTGAGGGTGTGTGTGTGTGTGTGTGTGTGTGTGTGTGTGTGTGGTGCTGGGGATTGAACCCAGGGCCTTTTGCATGCAAGGCAAGGGATCTACCAACTGAGCTATATCCCCAGCTCATTTGAGTTACCATATATAACTGTCATTGAGTTATTTAGATTGTAAACTGTGGAGAGCTGAGACCATACATTGAATTTAGAAGATTTGAGTGTAAGATATCTGTTTGAGTCTGATTTGGCCTGGGTAGGGATGCTTCAAGTCTCAAACTAGAGCAATTAGAGTCTTTCTCTAAGATTTCATATATAGTTGTTGAAAGAAAGAGGTTCTCTCTTTCTGGGATGTGAGTTTCATTATATGTCCCTGTAACCAATACAGTTTTCTGTTTTTAAAAAAGCATATGAAGTGGTCAGCATTTTGCCACCATTAGCCAAAGAAAGGAAGCTGTATTCTATTAGAATGAGATATAAGGACTCTGGAATCAAGAGGTGAGAGGAGAAAAGAGAGAAAGAAGGAGGAGAAAGAGAATGAGGAGGAGAGAATAGAGAGCCTGAGGACTGTGTATGCTTAACCTAATCTGAGTTGGATTTCTGTCCTTTGTAACCAGAGTTCTGCTTCACATTATTGGGACTCAGGAAGGGCTGCATAAATAGCTTCAGTTCACATAGCTAGAACTCAACTAGTGGATCAAACTCTTGGTTATTGACTCTAAATTTGGTGGTCTTTCTACATTATCATTCTGCACCAAGAAACTAAGAAATTAGAAAATCCTCCAGAAATAGAAATCAAAGAAAGTACAGGTGTGAGCCTGGATTCTTCTAATACCTTCCCTCTGAGCTGATTCTCCAGTGGAGCCTTCTCCTGCCTCTGTCCCTCTTTCCTTCCCTGGAAACTGACTCCTAAAAAAGAACCAGGGGTCCAGATCTTCTTTTCAAACTTTACTCTGAAAGAGAAGATAAACTAGTGATAACAAAAATTCATTTCATGAAAGTAAAACCAACGATCCAGGGCTCTTTAATCATCTTAATGTGAGGAGACCCCACCTCAGGCATCTTACCTTCAGCCTTTGGGGTGCAAGGGAGTTGGAACCCAGACATAGCTCTGAGATCTCTTTAAATATAGAATATTCAAAGTTAGGAACACTGCAGTTGCTCCCTTTCAATAAGCATTTATTGTCAGAATAAAATTTCTCATTTGAATTAAGGTTTAGGGAATCCTTTATTGTCACCATAAAATAAATAAATAGTAAATAAAAAGGAATCTAGAAATGGAATGGGCATTCTTATAAGGAACTGCTCTTGCTGCATTACAGAATGCCCTTCAAGAGTCCAAAGACTCCCTAGTGCCAGGCTTGGAGTTTCTTCCACAGAGAAGAGGATTTCCACATGGAAATGTTGACTCCCTCACATCTTTGTGTTTTCAAGCAATTAAGTGGAATTGATTGGAAAGAATAGTCATTAGGCAAGAGTTGCAAATATAATATATACAAGATACCCTCGTGGAGTCATGTCACATTCTCACTTAATGTTGTACTCCCCTCTAGTGGATTCTTATATAGCACAGGATACATTGAATATGGTATAGGATAGCAGATTTTAGGAGGAAAAATAATTTTAAAAATGTATTTAAAGTGTGCTCATGTTTTGCAGAATTTCCACATAAGTCTGTAAATTTTCGGTCAAAATTTAAAGATCTGTTAGTTTATTTTTCAGGTGAATCAGCTATTGTCACCAAAGAGGAAATAACTCACCCAAGATCGGACAGTTTCTGATAGATCTTCTCATCACTAGTGGCAATATTGAGCATACAAACCTGTGTTTCCCATGGAAGTACAAAGCCTACACCTATCCACTCAGATGCTCGTCAGCTGAGGAGAGACTGATGCCTTGGAGGAAACTGGAAATCAAATTGAGTAATTATATTTGGGGCTATTAGAAGGGGAGGACCTGCAGCAGAAAGGGAAAGGTCAGTATTACCAAGGACATCTAGAGATAAACACTGACCAGGTAAACTGCTTTGCCTTCTCCTTGCTCCTACTGATTGGTAAGGTACCTGCTTAGAGGTATTCTTTGGCTGGGAGACTTCCCTCTCCTATGGTGTAAATTATTGCTGTATAATTTTTAGCTCTGCATTACTTTCCTAAAATTTTCACTATCATTTCCCAAAGAATTATATTTCTCTCCATTCTTCTATATCAGTGTAAAGTTTCTTTCTTTGTTTCTTTCTTTCTTTCTTTGGTATGGAGAGTTTTCACTTGTAATACACTAATATAATTTTTAAAAGCTTTCCTGGTTATAAAAGCAACTCTTGCTCATTGTGAACAATATGGCAAAGTATTAAAAAAAATTTAAATTTCTCACAATAGTGGTTGACAGCAGGAATGTTTGATTAACCTCCTATTACACTGGTCCTCACACTGACAATAACTGTAAACCCTGGGCAAAATAAAACAAACAAAAAAAAAAACTACCTGGGGGTTATGAAGGTTGAACGAAATAGATTCTGGATGCAGGTTGACATTTGAGAGAAGGGGCTGGCAAAAGGTGAATTTCCTGTGTTTTTACAGCTTTTGGTCTAAAGGTAGACCACAGTTGGCTGTATCAGATAATAGAAATGCCCACTGAAAACTGGTAGATTTCTAAAGAATCAGAAAACAGAGTTTCAAGGTAACCACAACTATTGGAAAGTAAAGAGGAAATCCTAACAATAAGAAAGTCAGACAAGGGAAACCAAAAATTCTGTGTAGAAACTGGGCTAAAATCTCTGTTGTTTTCTGAACACTTCATGTATAGAACAGATGCCTTCATCTTCACTTGAGTCCAGATGTACAAAGGCATCCCCCAAAGACTATATGTATAACCTTTTCACATTTACAAAGCTCCTTTAGAATTCACAAAGCACCATGAGAAATAAACAGAGGAAGCATCACTAAAGACAACAACAACACAGATTCTATGTAGTTTAACTAAGTTAATAATAAAAAAAAGACTGATCAGAGATTTGAATTACTGCCCAATAGATGAAGAGTTTATAGTTTGAGTCTGACAGAGGTGCTTGCCTGCTTAAACAAAACAGAACAAAACCAAAGTAATATTCTTTGGAAGAATGTAACACAATCTAGAGTATCCCCATGTAATGTTCACAATGTCCAGGATATAATCCAAAAGTACTCAACATAATAGAAATGAGAAACTATAACCCATTTTTAAAAAAAATGACAGTTGACACAGAGCAAACCTAAGATGATTGAGTCCTTGAAATTAGCAGCAAAGATTTTTAAAAGAAGCTATTATAACTGCATATAATAATATAAAAGATAATATACTTTTAAAATTTATTCTAATTTGTTATACATGACAGAAGAATTCATTTCAATTCATAGTACACATATAGAGCACAATTTTTCATGTCTCTGGTTGTACACAAAGTAGAGTCACATCATTTGTGTCTTCATACAGGTACTTACGGTAATGATGTTCATCTCATTCCACCATCTTTTATACTCCCAATCCTCCTCCTTCCCCTTTTCTCTATCTAAAGTTCCTTCATTCCTCCCATGATAATATACTTTTAGTGAATGAAAAGATAGGATATTTCAACAAGGAAAAAGAACCATGAAAAGAAATAAACCTTGAATTTCTTCAAATTCCTGAGCTAAACGTTAAATTATCTGGAATAAAAGTTCATTTGATGGGCTTAACAGCAGATGGAGATGACAGGGAAAATAATCACTGAACTTGAAAAAAAAAACTACAGAATTATCTTATCTGAAGCACAATGATCAAACAGATGTAAGAATAGAAATAGAGCCTCTGAGATTTATGACAAAATGTCAAAAGGCTTACTGTATAATAAGAGGACCGGAAGAGAGAAGGAAAAAGAGATTGGGACAGAAATAAACATTTTAAGAAATAATGGCTAAAATATCTCCAAATTTTGTGTCAGTTAAAATTTACAGTTTATCAAAAGCTCGGTTGCCCCAAGTCATTATGCAGTCAAATTTCTGAAAACCAAAAATAAAGAAAATCCTGAAAGACTCCAGAGAAAAACAACAAATGATGTATAAGGAGAATAATGATTTAAATGATGAATGAGTCTCATTAGCAGTAATGAGTCCAAAAGACAATTAACCCGCACCTTTAAAAAACTTCATGTTTTGAAAAGATTATTTCTCAGCTTCAAAAATATTCTTCAAGAAATGAAGGCAAATAAAGACATTTTCAGATAAAGCTAAGAGAATTCAGAGAACATATCATCATCAGAACTGCCCATGTGAGATGTGCTAAAGGAAGTTCTTCAGGATAGAGGGAAATAGGACAGATGGAAATCTGACTTGGGGGGAAAGAGGGAGGGAAAATGGACAAGCATTCCAGTGGCTACACTGAAAATACTTTTATCTTAGTCTTAAAAAGTACAGAAAGTTTTAAACAAAAATGATAAAGTTGTTACTTAGATTTATAGCATATGTAGATGTATTGCATGAGGCAATTTTACCATAAAGGATGGAGGTAGCTAAGAGGATCTGTATGTTTGCAAGAGTTCTGCATTTTACATGAAATACTTTTATCATATGGCAATATTTCATCTTAAAGGCTATTTGGGTTACACAGTTGTATGCACTTTTCAAAATTCAACAAATGCACACTTCAGATTTGTGTATTTTACTTTGTTTAAATTTTACCTCAAAAGTATTATAAGCGTTATTGACATCTTCTAGTTAATAATATATCACTGAATATATTATTGATAATAGTATTAATCTGAATAATATTTATTAGTAGTATTATTGTTATAATACAAAGCTGAAATATTTAGATGAAGTATACTGATGTGTGCTATTTATTTTGAAATACTCAAAAAAGAAGAAAATTTATATTTACAGAGGGCTGGATTGATGGATAGATAGATGATAAAAACTAGCTTAGTAAGACATTATCGGTTTAGTCTAGGTAGTAGGTAAATAATTGTTCATTGACAGATTTTCTTAATTTTGCTATGTGTTACAAATGTAGAATGTCAGCAATCTGAATTAAAACTACACTTATAAAGATTTATATTAATCTGCTCCTTTATTTTTTCTCAATGTAATATTAATATTTAGTACTGGATTCAGGAAGACTTTAACATGGCATTAGGACACATTTTTCAAACCCAACTGTAAAAATGAACAGTTTTCAGGAATGTTTTTAATATAGAAATTACTAAATCAAGGAAACTCCCCAAATTTTATCACTTGGCAGTGTCACTTTTAGTATTTTGGTGAATTAGCTTTTAGTATTTAAACATATAACATATTATCTCTTATCATTGTGATTTTTAGGACATTAAATATTTTTATAAAACAGGTTTTAATAGTTAACTTACATAAGACATTATATAATCTGACATAAATGAAAATATAGGAATAAATTAACCTATTTTTCGACATGTTACTTTTTTTTAACTTTCACATAAATGTTCACATAAGAGGTCACAGAAAAAGAGTCAAGAATTAGGGATCAGACTTTTCAGCTTCAACAAATAAAATTAGAAGACTAGAACCATGCTTTTAAAATTCTGATGAAAAAATATTTCCAATTCATAATTCAATACTTCATGCAATATCTTTAAAACTTCACTTTTTTGAAAAGAAACTATTTTGGGATGTGCTTTACCAAAACAAGGTGGCAAACAAAGACAGTAGAAGACACTGGGTCTAGGAGACAGGAATTGAATGTGATACAATGGAAAAGGAGGGAAATTCCCAGGAAAAAAGGAAATTCCCAGGGTGGTTGTGAAGGGAAGTTCCAATAATACAACAGAATACAGCAGCATAGAGGCAGCAGTCTAGGGTCATAGAAAAGAATGCAGAGAGAGAGATCTTGAAGAAATAAAATGGATAGCATGCCTGATGAGGCTGAACTAGAGAAAAAAGTTTTAGTTCTGTTAGAGGATTGTGGATGAAGTAATGAGAAGTACAGGTTGAGTATCCCTTATCTGATATACTGGGAATCAAGTGTTTCAGATGATGGATTTCTTTCAGATTTTGGAATATTTGCTTATATACAATAAGATATCTTGGAGATATGACCCAAATTAAATCAATAAATTCAGGGCTGGGGATGTGGCTCAGCGGCAGAGCGCTCTCCTAGCACGTGCGCAGCCCGGGTTCGATCCTCAGCACCACGTAAAAATAAACGCATTGTGTACAACTAAAAGCAAGTAAATAAATATTTAAAAAATCAATAAATTCAGATGTTTCATATACACTTTATACACACAGCCTGAAGATAACCTTAGCATTTTTAGTACCCCTGAATTTTCACTGTTACCTATCACATAGATCAGGTGTGGCATTATCCTACTTGTGGTATCATGTCAGTGCTCAAAAAGTTTCAGATTTTATAGCTCTTTGGATTTCAAATTTTCAGGTTAGTGATGCTTGACCCATAATGTGAAAAACATTGAGTAAAATCTTTAAAAGGCACTATTTTCTCTTGAGAAAACAAAAAGTTGCATATGGAAAGAAATATTATCACTGAATACTATTATAGGCTCATCCCTGGACAAATTTATTTTTTTTAAATAATGTAAACATTTTATATTTATCTAAGCAAGAAAGTTATCTTTCATATTGAGTTATACTGAGATTGTCAAGGAAGAAAAAGTGTATCTTTGTGGGGAAGAAGTGTATATAAGAACAAAAGTCATCTTTTCCATATATGAAAATAGATAAAATTCTAAAACTAAAAAAAATTAAGAAAAATTAGTGTATGCATGTTATTTAGAAATTTGGAAGTAAATGCTAGAACTAAAAGAATTGAAAGTTGCTCTGGGGGACAGAAATGGGAATAAGAAAGGATAGGGCAGGATTTTGCTGTTTTTCATTATATTCACTTTTCATTATGACTTTTAAAAAATTCTTAATGGGAGATGTTTATATTCTGCCAGTCTGAGCTGAGGTAGCTCCAGGTTGCAAGAACCTCTGAGTGGGACATACACACCTAACCACATTCTCCTATAACTTCACATAATTTCCTCGTGTAGTTACACAACTGCTCTTTGCAAGCCCTGTCACCAAGACTTGACATCTGGGCTTAGGGTAGAAGTTCTTTTTCTTTCTTTCTTTTTTTTTTAAAAAAATATTTATTTATTTGCTTTTAGTTGTACACAATGCATTTTTTTTTTTTTTTTTTTTTAGTTTTACATGGTGCTGAGAATCGAACCCGGGCCGCACACGTGCTAGGTGAGCACTCTACCACTGAGCCACAACCCTAGTCCCAGGGGTAGAAGTTCTCACATTATCGCCAGACCCATCTTTTGACATTGTCCATAGACTCTAAGATATTGACTAGTTTTTTCAGAGGTACAGTTGAATTGCTATTGTGAAAGAATGACTGGTTTGTTATCATGCCAACTAGTTAAAGGGTAGGAGGGCTGTCTAGGGAGCACACAGCTCCCCATCATTGGAGAGGCATTAAATTAGAGTTAGGCTTTAGGAAGATGTTGTGGAGACTTTTTTTTTTTGTGTGTGTGTGTGTGTGTGTGTGTGTGTGTGTGTGTGTGGGGGGATTGAACTCAGGGGCACTTGTCCACTGGGCCACATCCCCAGCCCATTTTTGTATTTTATTAGAGACAGGGTCTCACTGAGTTGCTAAGTGCCTCATCATTGCTGAGGCTGGCTTTGAACTCGTGTGAAGGAGCCCTAATTAGGAAGGGCTGTTGCAGCTAGCTGGAAGCCATAAGTTCCACCTGATATGTATGTGACGCACCTGTAGGCACCCGAAAAGCTGAAGGTATATAACGGGTGAAAGCGGTCCGAGTTAGGAGAACGGAGAATTCAGTCAGCCGGGCAGTCACTCGGTCGGTCAGAAGAATCAGAGCGGCCAGAACATAGGCAGAGCGGTTACAGAAGAGAAACCAGATAGAAGAAGTAATGACTGGTCAGAGTTAGGCCGAGACTCCTGAGGAAGAAAAGTAGTAAAAGCTTAACTCTGCCTCCGAGAATTTTCCTCCCGTGGCGGCGCCGTGGCTGGCCGTGACAGGCAGCTTACACTCGTGATCCTCCTGCCTCAGCCTCCCAAAGTGCTGGGATTACAGGCATGCGCCACCACACCCGGCTTTGTGGAGACTTTTATATTAGGCAAAGGATTGGAGTAGATGACTCTGAAGTCTTTCTTCCCTGAGATTCTTCTTCTTTTTTTTTTTTTTTTTTTTTAACTGGGGATTGAACTCCGGGGCACTCGACCACTGGTTCACATCCCCCAGCCCTTTTTGTGTTTTTTTTTTTTTTTTTTTTTTTTTTTTTTTTTTTTTTTTTAGAGACAGGGTCTCACTGAGTTGCTAAATGCCTTGCCATTGCTGAGGCTGGCTTTGAACTCATGATCCTCCTGCCTCAGCCTCCCAGAGTGCTGGGATTACAGGCGTGCGCCACCACGCCCGGCTCCTGATATTCTTCTTTCAAGGAATTTGTTCTGCAGTCCTTCAGAATTGCCAGCTAGTGAGTATTTAGGGAAAGTTATTAGGAGCCAGAAAAATATATTAACTTTCTCTTTATTTCTTTCAGTTTCTGTAAGCAGTAAATATACTCAGTACCTTCTCATTGCCTCTTAAATGTTCCTTGTGTATTTGAAAATAATTTGTATTATCCATTGTTGGCAATCCATGTTTCTTATAGGGTGATTTGATTGAGCTTGAAAATGTGTTGTTCATATTTTCTTTTTTCATTGGTTTGTTTTAGTTATACATAATATTAGGGTTTGTTTTAACATAATTATACAAGCATGAAATCACTTCCCAGCACTTCCCCTTTCATTCTCCTCTTCCCTCTCTAGTGATCTTCCGTCTATTTTTCAGTTTTTTAAAGTTAGTGCATTATGGATATACATAAAAGTGAAATTCACTGTGGTATAAATTTATGAATTGATGATTATTTTCTTTCAGCACCTGGAGACACTTTTCCATTGTTCTGCTTTTGTTACTATTGAGAATTCAGTGTTTTTGGCTTAACTGGCATTTCTTTGAAAGTAATCTGTACTTTTTATTCTCTAGCTACTCTTTTGGAGGCAGTTGCTTTAAAGATCATATCCTTAAATTAATATTCTACAATCTCTCTTCAATGCATCTAGATGAAGATTTGTATTCTGTTTGTTTTGCTTGGGATTCCTGAATCTGAAGATTTTTGCATTTAAAAGATTCTGAAAAAGTTCCAGCTATAATCTCTTCAAAACTTTGTCTCTTACCATTACCTCCTTCTGCAACTCTGATTATGTGTAGTTCAAATTTCTCAACTCATGCTGTATGATTTTTATTTCTCCTGTATATTTTTCTATTATATATCTCCTGAGTTGTGTTCTAGTTAATTCCTTCAGTCCTGTTATTCATGACACAAAGCCTCTTTTCAGCTGTGTCTATCTGCTATTTAATCTGTCATTAAACAGCATTTCTATTTGTTTCTAAATGTTTTACATGATTTTCAAAAATTTATTTCTAGCTATTTTTTCAAAAAGTAATTTATAGCTATTTTTAAAAAAACTCTTCTTCCTTGTTATGTTTTGGATAGTCCTCATTTTTCCTTAGCTGTATTAAAAAGTTTTTTATATTACTTTTTGATCCTTCTAATATATCCAGTCTTTGTAAGTATAATTCTGTAGTCTATTTTTTCTTCTGTCTTTGACTCATGGTGTTTTTTGTTTGTTTGTTTGTTTAATTTGGTGATATTTCTCAGAACTCAAGTGCCTTGGAACTTTATCCTTAAGAATTCACTGAAGTATGGGTTTAATTAAGGCGTGCTATTCTATAAAGAATTGCATTTGTTTTGTGACTTATCTAAGGAACTTTCCAGCCTGAGAATTTTTATTTTTAATTTAATTTTTTTTTTTTTTTTTGGTCATATAGAATTTCAACTCCAAACCAAGATTCTGGTTAAAATTTCAGGACAGAACTTTTATTTCCCTCTGAGACAAGTCTGAGGTAGTAAAAATTATTTATAATCTACCTCAATGGGGCTTTTGTTTCTTTGTTATGTATTTTGTCCACTAAGAGTGTCACCTTTCAGGGGTCTCACTTTATGTGGAGGTCTCTGACCTCACTCACCCTGTATAAGTGTGCTTTTTCTCCTATTCCCTTCCCCATAAGACATCAGGAACTGACAGATATTTTTAGCGCAAACTTTAGCTTGCTTACCCTCTCAATTCATGCTTTCTTATGACTGGGGCCTCTGAGGATTTTATGACTTTATTGCCACATCAACTATTCATTTAGAGACTACACACACACACACACACACACATACATACATACAAATATGCATTTTATTATTCTGAAACATTTCAGGATTAGATTTATGGCATTTAGTTTGGCATATTTGTTTCTTTTTATTCTTTATTTCTGTTTTTTACTTTCTCCTCCTCTTGTCTTTTCTGTTTTCCTTCTTTTTCTTCCTCTTTTACTTTTATTCCATTTTTATTTCTTGTCATTCTATTTTTCACTTTTCCTTGATATTTTGTTTCTTTTATTCTCTTTTTCTTGTATCTCTTTTCTTTTTCTTTTCCTGTCTTTATTGTCCTTTATTCCTTCCCTTTCTTTACTTCTTAAAAATCACTCATGCCATTTTCCCACCAAGGTCAAAAAAACAGTTTTTGGTTCAATATAGAATAATGCTTTAATAATCTTTATTTTGGAAATTAGGTTAGCTATCACTAATTAGAATAATGGCTATTGACTGGTGATTTTCACAAAATAAGTGCTCAATAAATTTTTTTTGGTTTTGTTTTGCTTTGCTTTTGAATGGAACTTCATTAAAGATTCTAACTCTGGTGAGCACATTGTGAGATCAAAACATTGCCAAGTAGACTGTACCTGCGACTCAGTCAAGGCTAACCCAAACTGACAGAGAAACTGATGGAATGTTAATTGATAGCAGCTGGATGACTGGCATGAGTGCAGCCACAGGAAAGGGCCAAGGATCTCTCAGCGAGTATAAAACTTACATTTATCAAAGACCCCAGAGGCTTTTTAATGAGAATGACCTCTGGTTAAAATTAGAGTGAAGGGGAAATAAAGATAGTAATTTGGGGACTTTGGGTCCTAGCATATTTTCCACTTAATAGCCACTGACTTAGAAAACGAAACTATGGAATTTGTATAATAGTACTGAATTGGCTTTAATGATCTCAAAACCCCATTAGGTGGGCCCAAGACTTGTTGGTTAGCAACCCTGGAAAAATGTACTAAGTGGAGAAAACAGAATAAGTCCTAACATTTAAAATACCATTATCAGTGTCTTGGCTGATAGAAAGTAGGTTGTGGTGATTGGATGATAGAAAGTAGGTTGTGGTGATTGGATTTGCCTCTTAGAGTGGTAAGAGGGATAGCTTATTCACTGAAATTGAAAAAGTCTCTGGATGGATTTGAGGGGAATAAGACCAATTTTTGTAGATCACTAGCTGGCTGTTCATCAATCAATACCTCCCATTATGTGAAAAACTCTAACTTGATGCTGGCATAAACCCTACTACAGGTTCTGGGATGAGTTTTGATGGTGGCGCCTTTGGGGGTTTAAGATTTCCTCAAGAGACATTATTGATCACCCTGTCCACTAAATGAAGCCTCTGACTTGTAAATATAAAGTTGGCTGATATAACTTGATTGAAATATACTTATTAGACTTTGATGTATTCAAACTATATTAAACTATATGCTGATGAGCTGTTGTATCTATTTGCTTTCCCTAATATACACATTTATTTCCTGTAGCATTCTAAAGCAAATTCCTGACATTATTGCATTTTATCTGAAGATAATGTGAAATCCTGGCTACTTTTGAAAAGGGTCAAGGTTATATCCAGTTGGTCTCATAGAGGATAGTACAATGATATTTTTATCCTCATCTGCTAATGCTAACATTTGTGTAGTGACAGTGGCTTCTATGGGTTAGGAACATTTTAAGCGTTTTTGTTTTTTTTTTAATTTTTAACCCACTTAAACCCATTTTAAACCCTGGAAAATTTGGAAAGAGTCAGTTTCCTTGGGTCCCACAGTCTATCAGAACAACTCCACCCCACGTATCCAGCACTAAACATGTTCTGCTCTGTAAGAAGCGCTGGCAACTGTGACCCTTTGGCCCTGTTTGGCTGGGATTTTTCCATTTCTCTTTCTCACTTAGCCTCAGAAGGATGGAAATGACTTTACTACTTGCATGTGTTTTACCCATATGTGCTAAGTCTGTTTCTCTGGGTAAAAGACCATTCATTCAGGAGACAAAGACCTGTTTTCATTCTTGGAACCTGAAAGGTATTTCTTCATCAGACTAATAATCAAAGTCATCTTTACATTTTTTAACATTTAAACAGTGTTTATTTCAGTTATGGGTTCTGCTTTTTTATGATGGTTATGAAGAAATGGAAGAAGGCGTATCAATCAGACAGAGTTAACATTGGACTTAACCAGCTTGCTTCCCCTCAGAAGGTACAGGGAAGTAAGTGAATCAACAGTGTGCATTACTATCTCCATCTGCTGTAGATTATTACCTACTAGAGTACTCTTTTAGATTGGAATATTTTAGGTAGTCTTTCTCAACCTTATAACAAGGAAGGTTGACCACTTGTATTATGACTTGAAAAAAATCAATCTTGAGCTGGGCGTGGTGGTGCACACCTATAATCCCAATGACTTGGGAGGGTAAGGCAGGAGGATTGCAAGTTCAAGGCCAGCCTCAGCAATTTAGTGAGGCCCTAAGTAATTTAGTGAGACCCTGTCTCAAAATAAAAAATAAAGAAATGGTTGGGGATGTTGTTCAGTGGTTAAGCACCCCTGGGTTCAATCCCCAGCACCAAAATAAATAAAATAAGTAAATAAACAAATCTTAATTGTTATTTGGATATTTTGAAGGAAACAGATGAAGAAATCACATAATGTCTTCAATATATTACTTCACAGTTTGTAAATTATGGTCTCTGAGGATTCAGACTTATAAAAGAGGCCCCAAGCAGGGATGGAGGTGTAAGAAAGACAGCACTGTGCTGCCACCCTAGATCTAGGCCAGAGATAATGTAGGGGCACCTGCGTTCTGACGGGGGGCTGCAGGAAAGAAGGGGTATTAGTAGAAATAAAGAAGGAGGCCAGATCAGATTACTTTGTGGTGGCACCTTGGAGTTTGATGTTGCAAGGGCTGGAAGATTGTATCTAATGTCAACTGGGAAGAGCACAGTGTGTGGAAATTACCAGAGAGGTTCATTTTAGGAAACACTGACCTTGTTGGTGACTTCAAGTCTGGTTCTGTGTCAGAATTACCTAGAAAGTTTGAAAAAAAAATCAAATTCCCAGTCAAATGCCAGACCTATTGTATCAAATTCTCTTGGGATGAAAAATAAGAATCTATATTTTTGGAAAGGTCTCTTAGTGGTTTTGATGTTCAGCCAGTTAACATAGTTATGTTATGATATTAATGGTTGTATAATATTCCGTTATGCATGCATGTGTTTTATTGGTGTTATAAGTAATTTTATAACAAGCATTCTTGACCCACAGACACTTGTCCAACTATTTACTTAGAACAAATTCCTAGAAATAAAATTTCTGAGTCAAAGGATACGTATATTTTTATGCATTTTGAAGCTTATTGCCTGTTGATACTCTAAACCTAAATCACTTAACACTTTGCCCAAATATTGATAGTAACTATTACTTCACATCCTACCAATTCTGGACATTACACATATTTGTCAATTGAATAAACAAAGCTTGTCTCATTGTAGTTTCAATTTGCCTTTTTATTGTATATATTTATATGTGTTTGGCTACATATACAAAGATTGAACTCTACAAAAATTACTTTTCCGTGTTGTGTGTGTGTGTGTGTGTGTGTGTGTGAATCAACAGTCACCCATAGGACATTATAAGCTGGGACTGGAGGGCCTCAGGAATAATGAAGAGGAAGAAACATCTTCAATTCATTTTGTCACATAACTCTGGAGGAGATGAAATGTAAAGTAATGGTACCATGTTGCACTATTTTCCCAAATCCCTCTAGGTAGGGGGGGGAAGTACTTCTGTAAATACTGAAGTCTAAAGGCTATTATCCTGGAGTGGGGTAGGGCTGGAAAAGATGATCTTGTATGTAATTAAATATGTAAAGTGGGATTTTATGTGAACACAGGGACATCACATAGTAGGCTGTTTGGAAATGGGAGAGGCCAGCTAGGAGAAAATACAAGTGGGGGTTTGGAGTGGGGTTGACAAGAAACTACACAAAGGGGTTTTGTGCTTATAGGAAATACCAAAGAGCAGACTGGATTTCTTACAATTACTTCAGATGGGGTTTGAATAATTTTACTTGTGCTTTTTTTACATCTCAGGTATTATCCTTGTATCATATGTTTTGCAAATATTTTCTTCCATTTGTTGCGTACCTTTTTGAATATGGTGGATACTAGATAGGCTTGGGCCAATGGGCCACCTCCCCCATGGAAATTTCCATGAGGAGCAACCTGGTTTCATTTTCCCCAGGCAGGAGCCAATAGCTTAAATGTCACTCTGTTCCCTGGGAAAAGAGCCAACAGCGTTAAAGGTCACTCTGGTACACCCCCCCACCAGAAATCCCTACTTAAAACTCCCGCCTGCCTGGAGCTTAGACACAACAGCTCGTCCCTGATGAGAGGAAGCAGCCGCTGCAACAGCTCCAGACTCACCGTCTCCAGCCTGACGGCAGCTGCCCAGCAGACAGCTCCAGAGACCACAGCTGGCACGACCAGGCACCAACCCTCCGTCCAGAGCTCGCACACTCCCCTCTCCCTGACTCCTCTCTCCCACCAGAGCTTGCACACTTCCCTCTCCCTGACTCCTCTCTGCCCATACTTCTTCTACCTCTGACCAACCATAAAGGCTGGTGAATAAATCTCTTGGCTGCACAGTTGTCTCCACTGTGATTTTTGCCCTTCAGTGGACTTTGTTCTTCACATGTAGATATGTTCTTTCCTTTTGTGGTCTCTACCTTTTGTGTCTTGCTTAGAAACTTTTTGCTCCAAGACATATACATATGTGTTTACTTCAGTACTCTTATGGTTTCTTTTTTTAAATGTTTATTTTTTTAGTTCTTAGAAATGGTGTCAGTATATTTCCAAACAGTCAGGCAGAGTCACAATGCTATATATTGAATAACAAATTTTTTCCTTCTTCAGAGGTATGAAATCCTACTTGCTTCCCAGAATAATTTCTAAAATATCAGTATTTATGTACCTTTTATTTTGCTCCATTAATTTCATAGTGCTTATACCAGTATCACATAGATGATAATGTAGATTACTTTAAAGTAAACTTTCATATCTGAGAGAGGTATTTTTTTTATCCATAATTTTCCTGGCTATTATTGCACACTCATTCCAGATAACATTTTTATATATTTTTATTCCTTTTAGATATACATGATAGCATAGTATTTTTTGACATATTATACATACATGGAATATAACATTGTAATTAGGATCCCATTCTTGTGGTTGTATAGGATGTGGAGTTTCACTGGTGGTATATTCATATATGAACATAGGAAACCAGATAACTTTTTTGGGGGGATGTACCAGGAATTGAACTCAGGGGCACTTGACCACTGAGCCACATCCCCAGCCCTATTTTGTATTTTATTTAGAGACAGGGTCTCACTGAGTTGATAAGTGCCTCACTTTTACTGAGGTTGTCTTTGAACTTGTAATCCTCCTGGCTCAGCCTCTGAGCTGCTGGGATTATAGGCATGTGCCACTGTGCGCCACTGTGCCCCACCATATAACATTTTTAATCATTTATTTAAATTAAGAAATGGTATTGGAATTATATGGAATTTATGATTCATTAGATAAAACTGACTTTTTTGTATTGTTCAATTTTTCAATTTAAGATATAATGTGTTATTTTAATTTTTATGTTTATCAGAAAATTTTTTATTGTGTTGCTTTTGTTTTCTTTATGTGTGTCCTGCATATTCCTTAAATTTATTCCTAGATTTTTTTGTTGTTGTACAAAACAAAGAATTTAAAACAACTAAAATGTTGCACATTGTAATTTTGAATGAACTTATATTTGTATATAAAAAAACTATGAATTTTTGCAATTCAATTAGTGTAACACTAGTTGGTTATTAGGTATAGTAGTATGTTAGTCAACTGTCTGTTGCTATAACAAATACCTGAATAATCAACTTACAAAGAGAAAGGGTTTACTTTTGCTCAGTTTTAGACATTCAAGTTCATGATTGTTTGACCCTGTCACTTTGGCTCTGAGGCCTTACAACATGGTAGAAGTATACAGTGGAGAAAAACCATTTACCTCATTATGGGGAAGTGAAAGAGAAAGAAGAGAGAAGGGTCCCACTTTCTCTTTAAGAGCATACCCCACTTCAATGACCTAAAGACCTCCCTTGAGGCCCCACCTCTTAAAGGCTCTAATGTACACTAGGGACCAAACCTTTAACACATGAACCTTTGGGGGACATTCAAAATCCAAACAATAGCAAATAGTATTCTGAATGTTTTTCTGGGTCTTCCAGGAGTGTGTTTATCAGCAGTAAATAATAATAATTTTTGCCTTTTTCTTTCCAAAATACATATCCTTCCCTGGTTTTGTTCACATCTCTGATTTTATTGTGTAGCACTTCTAGAATGATATCAAATCCTCATGATAACAGGATTCATTCTTGACTTACAACTAATTTAAAAGGAAATGTCTTTGTAACAGTGTTTTTTCAAAGGTTTTTTATTTTATTTTATTTTATTATTATTTTTTTGTGGTACCAGGGATTGAACTCAGGGGCACTCGACCACTGGGTCACATCCCCAGCCCTTTTTTGTATTTTTTTATTTAGAGACAGGGTCTCACTGAGTTGCTAAGTGCCTCACCATTGCTGAGGCTGGCTTTAGAACTTGTGATCCTCCTGCCTCAGCCTCCCAAAGTGCTGGGATTACAGGTGTGCGCCACCACACCCGCCAAAGTATTATTTTAAAAAACAGTAGTCAAATATGTTTTGGAAACACATTAGCATATCAAAGGCTCTGAAATATCTGTTTTTTAAAAACTTGTTTAGATGTGATTAATCTGTGCTTAACATCTCCTAAATATATTTAATAATAAACATGAACAGAGATCTCATACATTTTTTTAAAAAAATACAGAACTATAATCTTACCCAACCAGGGCTGTACATGTTTAAACATGCAATTGGATTTGGTTTAAAACTAAAGACCAACTTATTTAAATTACTTTGATTCTTATTAGTAATTAAGTGCTAAATTTTAGCAAGTATGTTTTTAGTGTATAACCAAGATAATTGAAAATATTTTTCTTGGTTCAATGTGCTGAATTATATTAATAGATTTTTTATTTTAAACTATTTTTTAATTCCTAAAACAAACCATTCCATAACCATGAGGTTTCCTCCCTTTAAAATTCCTTTATATAGGTTGGGATTGTGGCTCAGTGGTAGAGCTCTTGCCTAGCCTGTGCATAGCCCTGGGTTTGATTCTCAGCACCACATAAAATAAATAAATAAAATAAATGTATTGTGTCCATCTATAACTAAAAAATAAATATTAAAAAATTTTCTTTATAATTTGCTAGTATTTTATTTAAGATTCTTCAGATCTATAATCCTGAATGATACTAATTTCCAGTTTTCTCTGAATTGTTAATAATATCAGCCTATTATATCTTCATAAAATGAATTAAGGTCTTTATACTTTATTTAAGCCATGGACCAGAATACTGGTATAAAAATTCTGTTTCTCAAGTGTTTGAAAGAACTATCTGGTGAAGGCAATAAGTCTGGTGAATATTTTGGAGGCAGTTGTTTGACAACTTTTCTATGTCTTTCATGGTATATCCACATTTCCTCTTAGCTTTTGTTTCATTTGATTACATCAATGGAGGCAATTAATAACCCTCTTGTATCCATGACCTTCACAGTGTGTCTTTGCAGTTCTTCCCATCAAGATATTGATATTCTTTTTCCACATTTTGACTGTGGGCTGAACTTGTAACTCACTCTGACCAATAGAATCTTATAGAAGTGACACTATGTCATTTTGAAACTTGGGCCTTAAATGGCATTATGTTGCTCTTGGAAATCTGCCATCTCAATGTGAATCAGCCCAAGCTAGCCTGCTGGAAAATGAGAAACCACATGAAAGAAACCACAGTGGCCCATCCAAGATCATTCTAGACCAGCCTGGAGTCAGTCATCCCCTAACCATTTGCAAGATCCCAGGCAAGATCAGCTGAACTGCCTAACCAACTATAGACTTGTAAGTGAGCCCTGAAGACCAGAAAAATTGCTCAACTGACTTAAAAGTTTGTGAAGAAAAATGCATGCTTGTTGTCTTAAGTTGCCATTTAAAACAGTTATGTAGCAGTAGTTAACTAAAACAGTTATATTTCCTTAGAAAAATGTCTTTTACAAGGAAATTTTAAAGTTTAATCCAATTGTTTTATATCACATTTTCTTATGCATTTTCTTTTTCTTGTTATCTGTAGCAAAATTTCCTTCCTTAATCCTAATGTTTTTACTTCTTGCCTTATGTGTGCATGTGAAGGAGCCCTAATTAGGAAGGGCTGTTGTAGCTAGCTGGAAGCCATGGGTTCCACCTGATATGTATGTGACGCACCTGTAGGCACCCGCAAACCTGAAGGTATATAACCGGGTGAAAGCGGTCCGAGTTAGGAGAACGGAGAATTCAGTCAGCCGGGCAGTCACTCGGTCGGTCAGAAGAATCAGAGCGGCCAGAACGTAGGCAGAGTGGTTACAGAAGAGAAACCAGATAGAAGAAGTAATGACTGGTCAGAGTTAGGCCGAGACTCCTGAGGAAGACAGAAGACAGAAGAAAGAAGAAGGAAGAAAGAAGAAAGAAGCTCTTAAAGCTAAGCTCTCTCTCTCTAAAGAAGAAATCTCTCTCTTTCAAGCTCTCTCTCTTTCTCTCTAAGCTCTAAGAAGAAAAGCTCTATCTTTCTTTCTCTCTCTCTAAGCTAAGAAGAACCGAAGAAAGAAGAAAGCTCTCTCTAATCTTTCTCTCTAAGCTCTTTCTAAGAAGAAGAAAAATCTTTCTTTCTCTCTCTAAGCTCTCTCTAAGAAAGTAGAAGTAAAAGTAGTAAAAGCTTTACTCTGCCTCCGAGAGTTTTCCTCCCGGTTTTCGGTACCAGGTAGCTTACAAATGGTGGTCCGTCCGGGGCTCGGCAGGCAGAGAAGAAAAGCTAAGAAATAAGGAGAGCAACGAAAAAGCATAGCCTCAGACTCAGTTGAGACCAGCAAAAAGAGTAGTAAACAAGAGAGCATAGCCTCTGACTCAGTTGAGGCCAGTTAAGAATTAAGCTGAAGCAGAGTAGCCAGCGAAAAGCCGAAGCGAGCCGGCCAAAAGCTGAAGCAGAGTAGCCGGCGAAAAGCCATAAAAAAAAAATAGAGAAAAAGCCTTGAGCTTTAGTATAAAGAAAAAAGCCATGAGCTTAAAAGAAAATAGAGAATTAAATAGCATGGTAAAAACCATGCAGAAAAAAAGCCATTGAGCTTTGGCAAGAAAGCCATAAAGAAAAATATAGAAGGAAAAAAAAAAAAAAAAAAAAAAAAAAAAGTCAAAGCCGCTTATACAATTGTGCTTAACTAAGTGCGTTAGCTGCTCCTCAGCATTAGGCTTCCTTAAAGCCACAGCACCTTCTCAAAAAGGGCTCAAATATCCACCCTTTCAAAAATAAAAGGTGAAAAGCTAGGTAGGGACAAGAAAATAAAAGAAAATAGAGAAAATAAAATAGAGAAAATAGAACAAAAGCACCTTTTTAAACTAAAGGGAAGGAATATGAAGGAGCCCTAATTAGGAAGGGCTGTTGTAGCTAGCTGGAAGCCATGGGTTCCACCTGATATGTATGTGACGCACCTGTAGGCACCCGCAAACCTGAAGGTATATAACCGGGTGAAAGCGGTCCGAGTTAGGAGAACGGAGAATTCAGTCAGCCGGGCAGTCACTCGGTCGGTCAGAAGAATCAGAGCGGCCAGAACGTAGGCAGAGTGGTTACAGAAGAGAAACCAGATAGAAGAAGTAATGACTGGTCAGAGTTAGGCCGAGACTCCTGAGGAAGACAGAAGACAGAAGAAAGAAGAAGGAAGAAAGAAGAGAGAAGAAAGAAGCTCTAATCTTTCTCTAAGCTAAGCTCTATCTTTCTAACTCTAAAGCTCTATCTTTCTAAAGCTCTATCTTTCTAACTCTAACTCTAAGCTAAGAAGACAAGAAGAAAAGCTCGCTTTAATCTTTCTCTCTAAAAATCTTTCTTTCTCTCTCTAAGCTCTAAGAAAGTAGAAGTAAAAGTAGTAAAAGCTTTACTCTGCCTCCGAGAATTTTCCTCCCGTGGCGGCGCCGTGGCTGGCCACAACAGGCAGCTTACATGCATGTATGCATTTAGTTTTAACAAACTTTTGTCTATTTTACTAGTCATTTAAAAAAAAAAAATCTCTATTCCTAAGTAGACTTAATCTAGGTAAGTATAGAGTTCTAGTATGTAATGCTCTTACTTCTTGTTTTATTATTTTCTCTTAAAAATTTAAGAATATATTTATTATTATTTTCTTCTTTTCTCTCAGGATTTGTTTTATTGCTTTTTATCTAGATTTTTGGATTAACTATTTGCTTCTTTCTTCTATTTGCTAAAAAATGACTATTTGTTAATTAAAATGATTAACTTTCCTTAGTTCAGTGTTGGTAGACTCTTCATGTTTAAAGGTATAATATTATTATTGTTGTTATATCTTGCTTTATCTAAATTGGTAATTTTACCACTTTAATTTCTTGAGCACAAAATTATGCAGAAAATGATGTTTTTTAAGTATTTTTATTTTTTCTACCTAACCTTTTGTTATAAATTCCAATTTAGAGAATATGGTCTTTAGAATCTTGAGAACTTAATGAGATTATTTTGTTGACCTGGAGTAGTATTCCTTTTCAGAAATAGACCCATTGATTTCTAACCAAGAGCAGTTAGTCTTCTGAATCAGTAAAGTGTGACTCTTTGTAGGACGGTGTGGAGGAATACTTTGAATGATTAAAATAATATTTTAAAGGTGATTACAAAATAAAAAAGAGTAATGGGAATGAGTACAAAAAGTGTTGGTGTAACTGCCAGAATAAGCAGAAAGGGGAAAGAAATCTTGGGCAGTATCAGTCTTGGTTGATAATGTTATACTTAATAATGCCTCACTAATGTTTTAGTTGAGATAAGGAAGAAAGTAAGACTCTCCCTCCCCCACCCCATGGATCTTTACATGGAGAGCGAAGACTCACAGAGTTTGTGTAAATCAAATGTTGTCCCATGCTACCCCAAGCCTAACCCTGTTCACCCTGGTCCACGGGGCTCACCTGGGGCCCACTCGGAGAAATACAGCCATTTTCCTTGGAAGTACAGATAAGTATAAAAGTCATGGAATGAGTCAAGTGTGGATCCTGTCATCCTGGCTTCCCTGGAGAGAAAGCTATGGGGTTTCTCTATTGGGGACTAAGTAGGAAGTGATGTTTCTTAAACAGAGTAACTAGGTACTCATGATGTAGAATGCCTAAATACAAGTAACTGCCCACACTTTCTAATTATATTACCAACAGTAACCAAGATATCAGTGCCTAGATCCAAACTACTGCATTGTATTCAAGTCATAATCTTGATATATAGTGATATGATCCTGGTTGATAATTTTTTGGTGTTATTCATATTTGTCAGAAAAAAGACTGAATGTGACTTTCCAACAGAAATCAAAAAGAATTTTATCTATTTTTATTATCAATAACATAATTACTTTTTGAAGACTTTTAATTTCCAGTACCAAAAATCAATCAATTAATTAATTAATAATAAAAACTCTGTCATACATGTCTTATCCAATTTTGCAAGGTTTTAAAATTAAAGGTTGGAAAAGAGAAGGGAATTAGTAATGGTTTGTTAATCAGCTGGGCAAACCATGCTTGTCAAATTGATGACTTGAAGAAGGAAAACTACTTTGGGAGAAATAAGTATATTGTGTAACAGAAAATCCTCACTGGATTCTGAAACAGACATAAAATTAAGTGATTCAAGTTTCTGTTTTGGAAGCAATGCTTCGTTGCACACTCACAGAGGGAGCCAACAGAGGAGCTAGTGGTATACCTCTTCATAGGGTGGAGTTTGAGGTTAACATGGATGCGTTCCCCACTACATGGTAGGATGTCAAGATCCCTGCCAATGTCAGGTTTTTATGATTGTTGGGGGTATTTCCCCCCCTTGTTATATGTCTATAAACATGAAAAGAAAAAAAAAAAGCCAACCTATTTCAGTACAATCCTGTATCTGAGATAGAAAATCCAAAGCCCAGGGCTGGGGCTGCAGCTCAGTGGTAGAGCACCTGCCTCACATGTGAGGCACTGGGTTTGATCCTCAGCACCACATAAAAATAAATAAATAAAGATATTTAAAAAAAAAAAAAGAAAAAGAAAAAGAAAAAAGAAAACCCAAAGCCCAAAGGGCTGAATCTAAACCCTTTGCTTACTATGGGTAAGGATCACATACAAATTCCACAAATGTAATTTAGTTGCAGATTCAATTTCAATAGCATTTTTAGTTCAGGTAATTATAACCTAATGACAAGGAGTGTAAGTGAGTAAACAGTAACTTGTGAACTTCTCTTGCTAAATCTGTCAGTGTTTGAGTGCAAGAAACAAAAATCACCCTGTAAAGACCCTGTTCCTCCTAGGTCCTCAAGACCACTTCCAATGTTTATGCGTGTTCTTCCTGCATTTTTCTGTAGTCTTTGCTTTTAATCACTCTTACCTTACCTTGGGGTTCCTGAACTATGTAAGCCCAGGGCTTCCTCTGTGCTCCTCTTCGTGGGCCATAGCCAGTGACAGACAGATGGTGTGAGGTTTGGAAGCCTATCTGTCTTGCTTCAATTTAGGTCAACCTTTGAGGTGTAATTTGCCCTCCAGAGCACTTCTGTGGGATCTGGCAGTTTCCTTTCCCAGTCCCACTTCCCGCCATATACTCAGTGGTTTCTCCTGGAAGCATTTGCTCTTTTTTAAAAAATTGGTTCTTTTTAGTTATACATAACATTAGGATTCATTTTGACATAATTATAAAAGCATGGAATATAATTTGTTCTAATTCAATCCCAAGTACTTCCCTTTTCTTTCCCCCTCCCTCTTTTCTCCCCTATTTACTTTCCTGTACTCTATTGATCTTTCTGCTATTAGAGGCTTTTTTTATTAGTGTCTTGCAGATATACATGAATGGTGAGATTCACTGTGGTATATTCATATACCATATTCCATAGGAAAGTTAGGTCAGATTCATTCTACTATTTTTCCTTATCCTGCCCCTCCTCCATCCCCTTCCTTTACTCCATGGATCATTCTTCTATTTTAATGGAACCCCCCTTCTTTTCTGTTGCTGCCTGAAGCGCTTGGAGCAACAGAGCCGCGGGAAAAACTTCAGAAGCAAACTGGAGACAAACAGCTTTTTATTCTGATAACTTTTCTCTTAAAGAGAAGTCCCAGGGACACCTATAAATCAAAATTGAAAGTACCTTCATTTATAAAAATTATTTACCTAAATTGAATACTCTTAACCTAAAATGAATTAAAGTTATTTGGATCCATATATATATATATATATATATTTTCTTTTTCATAAGCGCTTTGTTCTTTGTGACGTCACACTGGACAGACGAACAAACATACAAACATATTTTTGTGATGTCACATTAACATGAAATATAGACAAATGTACAGACATAAAGACATGTATAAAAAGAAAAGAAAAAAAAAAAATACAATTGTGTGCACACTAAAGAGAGATCTCCTCGTCCCGGCCGGGAGGAATGACACTTAAGTTGTGAAATATTTTGAAGGACTCTTTTGAGGGAATCATTCTATACCTTCATCTTGGTCCTCTTGATTTTGTACCTTTTTTATTAATCTTGATTCTTCAATAACTTCATCTTGATCATTTTGATGTGGTACCTGTTTTATTAATCTAGATGGTATCCATATTGGAGAGGATTCGTCTTTTGGAAAAACACAAACAGATCCTCTTCCCCAAATTAATACTGGATCTGGACCCTTCCATGTACCTGAAAGAACATCCTTCCAGTAAACCAAAGGTTTATGTTGTTGGTGTGGATTCCAATGTCTGTCTCCAGCAGAATAACCATTAGAGTCTAAAGTTAAAAAATTTAAGGTAAACAGGGCAACTGCCAATCTGTCCTTAGGACTTTTCCAATTTCCTTCTTTTTGTTTTAATAAACATAATTTTCAGTGTTCGGTTTGCTCTTTCAATAATGCCCTGACCCTGAGGATTGTATGGGATGCCTGTTTTATGGGATATATTGAATTTTGCGCAAAACTGTTTGAAAGATGAGGACGTATATGCGGGGCCATTATCTGTTTTAAGCATTTTGGGGATGCCCAATGCAGCAAAAGCTTGCAAACAATGAGATGTAACATCTTTAACTTTTTCTCCAGAATGTAAGGAAGCAAAAATCATGCCTGAGCATGTATCTATGGTCACATGAATAAATCGCCATTTCCAAAACTTGGCTCATGAGTAACATCCATCTGCCACAAATGATTGGGCATTAATCCTCTAGGGTTAACTCCGAAATGAGGATTGGGCAAATGTGTCATACAAGATTTACAATCTTTTACAATTGTTCTGGCTTGCTCCTTTGTGATTTTAAAACCTACGTTGCAAGGTGGTGCTGTTGACATGAAACTGGGAATGAAATAAAGTAGCTTGTTGTAGCGCTGAAAGTATAAATACTGTTTTTGTAAGTTCATCAGCCTTTTGATTACCTTCATGGAGGGGACCAGGCAAATTAGTATGTGCTCTAATATGGCCTACGAATAGAGGTTCTTTTCTTGCCCACAGAAGTTTTTGTATTTGATAAAACAATTTAAAGGCTGGAGTATGAGGTGCTATTGGTCCTGCTAACTCTAATTTTGGGACGGCTTGTACAATATAGTGGCTATCTGAAAAAATGTTTACGGGCTGGTCCCTAAAATTTTCCAGAGCTCTTACCACAGCTTCCAATTCCACTAGTTGAGCTGATTTGTGTGCAGTTATGTAAGTCATATTTTCTTTTTTAATGACTACTGTAGCAGTACCATTTGAGGACCCATCTGTAAATACATTAAATGCCTTAGGAATAGGTTGATTTTTTATTACCTGTGGAAATATAATAGGATGATTAATACAAAAAGATAATATAGGGGACTTAGGAAGATGATTATCAAAATTTGCAGAAGTAGAGCATTTAGCTATAGCCCAATCATTATCATTGAAGCATAAGTATTCAATCTGTGATGATGAATAGGGAGTAATAATAGTAGCAGGGTGAATGCCAAATATTTTAGTAGAAGTCTTAAGTCCTTGAAGAATAAGTTTAGCCACCATGGAGGTATAAGATTCAATTATACTTTTAGGAGAGACGGGCAAATGTATCCATAATAAAGGCCCTTGTTGCCAAAATACTCCTGTGGGTGTATATTGTGAAGAAATAATAATCAACATCAGCGGTTGAGTTAAATCAAATCTATCACAATGAGCTCCTTCGATGGCTTTTTTCTACTAACTTTAAAGCTTTCCTAGCATCAGGAGTCAATGTTCGTGGTGAAGATGGATCAGGATCTCCACGAAGGATGTCATTAAAATTTTTTGGGGTCTAACAAAAGTATCCATGATTTTAAATCCTAAATATAATATGGGAGATCTGGTTTTGAACTTTTTCTTCTGCTATATATAATCCATATTTTTTTAAATTTTCTATCACATCACTGAATATATTAAATAAGATTTTTTGATTAGGGTGGGCCAATAAAATATCATCCATGTAATGTAGACACATGAGGTTTGGATATTTATTTTTAATGGGTTGGATAGCCTTGTCCACATATATTTGGCATATGGTGGGGCTATTAGCCATTCCCTGTGGTAAAACCTTCCATTGATATCTCTGATCAGGGCCATTATTGTTCATAGAAGGAACGGAAAAAGCAAACCTGGGGGCATCCAGAGGATGTAGGGGAATAGAAAAGAAGCAATCCTTTATATCAAGAGTAATAAGATGGAAATTTTTTGGAATAGCTACGGGACTAGGAAGTCCAGGTTGAGTAGGCCCCATAACTTGCATGGTTTTATTGATTTGTCTAAGATCATGTAACAATCGCCATTTTCCTGACTTTTTCTTGATCACAAATATGGGGAATTCCAGGGAGAGGTGGAAGGTTCTATATGACCTGCTTCTAATTGTTCCTGAACTAATTGGTGGGCCGCTTGTAATTTCTCTTTAGATAGGGGCCACTGAGGGACCCACACTGGCTTATCAGAAAGCCATGGTATTTTCAAAATTATTTTCTCAGTGGCCCCGAAAAAAAATATCTTTTTCCTTTATGACAATGATTACTTTTAGGGTTAAGATTACTCTGTACTTTTTGATAATGAGTTCTTTTATGGTTAAGATTACCCTGTAGGTTTTCACATTTTTCTTTTAGCCGTTTCTATACAAAGTTCTTGGAATTGCGATCGCCAAACCAAGAATTGCCCCCCGCTTAATGTTGCTTTACATAGACTTTTCCAGTCTGAGGGGGTTAAACTAAAGGTGTTAAGGGACTCCAGCATACTCAACGTGAAAGGAGCTTGGGGCCCATAAGTCATTACTGCCTCTTTGAGATTTTTTATTGTTTTGAAATCTACTGACTGATGGACACTCTGTCCATTTTTTTTTCAAATGCTGGCGGTTCCCAATGTATCTGTGAGTTGTCCTCGAGAGCGCATAAGCGATCAGAAAGACTTTTTATTTCTGTTTCTAGGGTATGCAAATGCCTAGTAATACCCTTCATATTTTCTGTAATGGATTCCACCCATGGGGGAGTAGAGGACACAAGTGACTCCTCTGCCTGACGGACCTTTTTCTCGGTCTTTTTAAATTTCTTTTTCCTCATTTTCTCAGGATCACTTTTACTAGATTCCTCACCACTGCTAATTTCACTGACAGCAATATCCTGAGGCCCAGGTTCCAGTGAGAGCAAGTATCCTTCAGCTTTCGCCAATAACTCCCGAATAGCTTTAATAGCTTGGATTTTTGTCATTTTTGGGTCTCTTCTAATACTCTCTTTACTGGTCTCAGTTGGCCCAGTGGAATCTACACTTTTTTGATCACTTTCACTTTTGTCTATATACTCCTCACTGAGAACAGAGTCAGGTATATCAAGGAGTCTTTGCATAGCCTCTATCACTTGGGATTCAGTTATATTCGAACCCATCTTTAGAGACCTTTCAGTTCTTACCTGTCCGCTCCGAAGTTCCCCATACGGGCCGCCACCTGTTGCTGCCTGAAGCGCTTGGAGCAACAGAGCCGCGGGAAAAAACTTCAGAAGCAAACTGGAGACAAACAGCTTTTTATTCTGATAACTTTTCTCTCTGGTTGTAACAACGACTAACTCACGCCAAACACACCACTAAAAATGGCGCTGACCCAATCAGCAATTTCGGCCAAGTCACTCGAGATCCCGCAACAAGTCTCGTGAGACTATGGGAGGAGACAATGCCCAAATCTCCACGGCTCATAGTCAACTGCAATTCAAGCCAATCCCCAAACAGGGCTCCTGCACTTTTCTTTCTTTTTTTCCCTCCTTATTTTGTATTAGCTCTGGAAGTATTTCTTTAATAAACCACTTGCACATAAATCCTCATCTCATAGTC
Organism: Tamias sibiricus; assembly: GCA_025594165.1. Lineage (NCBI taxonomy): Eukaryota > Metazoa > Chordata > Mammalia > Rodentia > Sciuridae > Tamias > Tamias sibiricus. The sequence goes on along the minus strand of CM046659.1, from coordinate 103,486,507 downwards.
TGCTTCTGAGAAAACTGATCCAAGACACAGCTTAAGTAGTTTAAGAAGAAAGGGATTTAAGGGCTGGGGATGTAGCTTAATGGTAGAGCACTTGCCTTGCATGTATGAGACCTTGAGTTTGATCATCAGCACAAAAAGCGGGTGGCAGGAGGATTTAATACAGGGACTAGGTGAATAGGTGCTTACAAAACCATTGAAAGGAAATAGGAATCAGAGACCACTGTTAAATTTAATAATATAATGTCATAGTCAAAATCTAAGAGTCAGGAAGCTGCTGCCACCATGGACATACCTACCTCTTAGTAGCCAAATCTGGCAACTAGACAGAAGAACCCTGTGCCTGGCCACTATTGTGTAGATGCCAAGCCTTTTAAGATCATGATTTCTCCATAACCGCCTAGAACTCATAGTAAGGTGATGTCTTTTTCAGTTCAGTCCTCCTCATCTTGCAACTGCAGCTAACTGGAAGAACCTATTTGAAATGTAGAACATAGGTGCCAGGAAGTCTGGGAAATGTAGTTTTTACTTTTCAGTCCTTAGAGTGTAGAAGAACACCCTAGAAGGAAGCAGAGATAGCTGGTTAACAATTGATTATAATCATAACAGTAGGGGTGAGAGAAAATGAATTATTATGCATTCACTGTGGGGACATTTTGCATTATATTTTATTGCCTGGAACTTGTGTCTCTTTCCCTTAATCCCTGTTCTAACCTAGAGCTAGCAGATCAATATTTATCTTCAATGTTCACCTTAAATCAATGTTTTTCAAGCTGACTCAAGTTTATCATTAATCAAAAGGCCATAAAATCAATATAGTAGGTACACACACCAGCAAAATGGAAAAAAAAAAACTCATGGAATATAAATCATATTTCTTATGTGGGTCATGGTCAAAAGACTGGAAAAACATTCTCTTAAATGTAACTCTCTCAATTCTCTAGTATTCTATGTCTAGTTATAGTACTTCTGTGTATTGTAGGAATTTCCTGAAATTCTTATACATTCTCTCTCTCTCTCTCTCTCTCTCTCTCTCTCTCTCTCTCTCTCACACACACACACACACACACACACACACACACACGAAATATCTAAGCTCCTTATTAGACCTCATTAGACTCCAGCTCCAAGAGGTCAGGTACCATGCTTGTTTTCTGTTACCTTTCTGTGAGGTTTGTCACGTAGTAGCCTTTTTACACACCTATTTAATGAAGGGAAAAGGAAAGAATTGTTACAGACTTTTATAGTAGCCACTTAATCTTAGACAGTCTTAAAATTAATAAATAGCTGGGCACAGTGATGCACCTCTGTAATCCCAGCCACTCATGAGGCGGAGTCAGGAGGATCACAGTCAAGGCCAGCCTCAGCAACTTAACAAGGCTCTAAATAACTCAGCAAGACCCTGTCTCAAAATAAAAAATAAAAATAAAGAACTGTGGGGGGGGGTAGCTCAGTGGGAAAGCACCCCTGGGTTCAATCCTCCATACCAATAAAATAAAATAAAAGATTAATAAACAGCTTGAGACTTGGAACAAGTGTATAAATTAGAAATAACATTAGTATCAGGAGCAAGAAAGAAAAGTAGAAGGTATCCCAGCACAGATAAACCAGGTCATACACAGCAAGAGTATCAGAGACCCATGGAAGAAACTCTAACCAGACCAGTATAGAGAGCACTGTCCTAGCCTTACTGCAAAGGCTTGTCACCTGCTCCTTGGTGCACAGGGACAGGAAGCACATGAGAAGCAAATTTCAAGTGTGTATATGTAGTTTATTCAATAGAGATATCAGTTGAGTGTGGGTTCTATTTTATCTCAACAACTCTTCATGTATGCCTAAGTCTTGGGTTCATGGACCCATTAATGGTGTTACATGTGGATTCTGCACCTGGCTATGAGAGAGTGAAAATTCTCATCAGTAATGCCAGTAAATAGCCTCTTATCCCTTAGAGAATTCCCTTGAGGAAGATGTGTGTACCACCAGTACTAGTGAAGTGTACTGAAGGTGAATTGGGAAGTAGTATGATAATATATTAAAAATAATAAAACCAGCATATATTAAAAGTTTTTTTTTTTTTTTCTGTGCCAGGGGCTGTGCTAAGAACATTATGTCATCCAATTCTTACAACTCTGGAAGGTTTTAGCTGCATTTTACAGATACGCAAACTCAGACCCAGATTGGTGATGTGCCCCCAGAGGTAGGGGTGGAGCACAGCAGTGAGGACTCACCCAGGCCTGCCTCCCTCCCAGGCCTGTGCTCTCAGCCACTCTGGCAAAGCAAATGGTGACTAATTGTCTAATCCTTTTTCTAGCCCTTAATTATTACTTTATGCTTCTTTGTGGCCAGCAATTTATTTTAATTTTTCTTGTGGTTGGTGGTCCATGACATAAAATTCCACATTCATATAGTGTAATTGCAAAATGCTTATGTGAATGGCCAAGAAAAACTTCCCCTTCAGGCAGCAATCACTTACATTTGTTATTCCTAGTTATTCTGCTTGTTCATTCATTTAAGAAACCTTTTAATATTTATTAAGTATCAGGTAGAGTTCTAGATATTGGGGATGTCGACAAAGTCCCTCCTTTCAGAGTTTCCATTCCTGATGGAGGGGATGAATGATTAACTTTAAATTTGACATATGTAATGTGAAAAGTGTCATAAGTACAGTGAAAAAGCATTGGGAGACAGGGACAGCAGTTTATGTGTGTGCATGTGTAATATATCTTTGGTATAGTAGTCAGTCTTTTATGATAAGATGACATTTGAGTAAGAACCTAAAAAAAATGAGGGAGAATAATCCTGTGATTTTGTAGGATAGTGCTTACCAGATGGAGGCACTAGCAGGTGTAGAGGCCCTGGGTGAAGGTGCACTTGGCTTCTTTGAGAAACATCAAGGAGGTGGGTGAGACTGCAATCAAATGAGCTGGTGGGAGGGGAGTGGTACAGATGAGATAAAGGCAAGATCACATAGGGTCTTGTAAGCCCTGGTAAAGGCTTAAATTTTATTCAGAGTAAGACATTATTGAGTATTTATCAAAGCAACATGATCTGAATTAATTTCAGGAGAATTGCTCCAGCTGCTGGAAGAAGACTAGGGTATAGGGAAGCAAAGATGGAAGCTGGGAGCCAGACCAGAGAGGAAGCTATGGCACTACCCCTGGTCTGATGTGGGCTGGATTATTTGATCATCACACATCAACTATGTCAAGTGCTGCTGAGCAGTTGAGGAGGATTGTAAGCTGCCTGTCATGGCCAGCCACAAACCGCTGCGGGAGAAAACTCGGAGGCAGAGTAAAGCTGTTACTACTTTTACTTCTACTTTCTTAGAGAGAGCTTAGAGAGGGAAAGAAAGATTTTTAGAGAGAAAGATTAGAGAGAGCTTTTCTTCTTGTCTTCTTAGCTTAGAGAGAGAGAAAGAAAGATAGAGAGAGCTTAGCTTAGAGAGAGCTTAGCTTAGAGAAAGATTATTTTTTAGAGCTTCTTTCTTCTTTCTTCTTTCTTCCTCGGGAGCCTCGGCCTAACTCTGACCAGCCCTCGGGAGCCTCGGCCTAACTCTGACCAGCAATTACTTCTTCTATCTGGTTTCTCTTCTGTAACTGCTCTGCCTACGTTCTGGCCGCTCTGATTCTTTTCTTTCTGACCTGAACTCTTCTTCTGACCGACCGAGCGACTGCACGACTGACTGAATGAATTCTCCTAACTCCGACCGCTTTCACCTGGTTATATACCTTTAGCTTTGCGGGTGCCTACAGGTGCGCCACATACATATCAGGTGGAACTTATGGCTTCCAGCTAGCCACAATAACCCTTCCTAATTGGGGCTCCTTCAGAGGATGGGTTGAATAATTGAGGGTTGACCACTGGATTCAATAATGTTGATATTATTTGCAACTTTGATAAAGCTGTTGATGGGAATAGTGGCTTTGAAGGAGTGAGAGGAGAGAGTGGCAATGGCAGGTGAAAATAGCTCTTTCTGAGAGTTTTGCTAAAGAACTTTTGAAGAAAGTTATTAATAAAGAAATTGTTTATTTATTTATATATTTTAAAATATATTTTTTATTTTAATTGATATATAACAATTGTGTGTGGTTATGGGGTACAGAGTGACATTTTGATACATGAATACATTGTAGAATGATCAGGTAAGAAATTTTCCACTTGATTTTTAAAGTTGGGAGAAATGACAGCATGCTTGTTTGTTAATTGGATTTATCTAATAGGGAGAAGGAAATTAGGTTTGAGTATGGACTGTCCACCTTCATAATTGGGTTGTCATAAGGATCCACTATCCTACTGTGTTTTGTTAATGGTTCAGTTTGTTTTTCTGACTTCTCTGTTACTTAATCCCCTATGGCACAGAGACAAGTGCATGTTTTCAACATTCAACTATTTTCTCAACACCCTAGGAAATGTGAACTGTGTGTGTCACAGCCACTGAAACATTATGCATTTGTCATGGAATCTGCATCATACGGACATCTAATTTTTGTTTTCAGAGTGTTAAAATTCTATCTACTTTCTTGCTCAGTCTAAGGCAGAATGAGTGGTTCTTCTGAGTCCTCTTCTTCTAATGTTGAATTTCCTAAACTTATCTCCCTCTTACCAAAGAACATTTCTAGATTTAAATAAGATGCTGTCTCCTTTGCACAACTGACTTGAATGGAGCCCACAAAACGTTAGTCTGGAAGCAAACCCTGGATCAATTTTGGGAAAGTTTTTTTCCTGCTAGAAAGAGCCTATGCTGACTGTTCAGCCTCATTTCTTTGCCCCATAGAACCCTCAAAAAAAGATGACTTACTCAGAATTTTCCTATAAGCTAATGTAGGTAGCAATGAGTGTAAACCCCTGGGGGAAGTAATCATCTGATTTATATCCTGGAATTCCATGACACCATCAACTCATAACAAGCTGATTTTGGCTCCTGCCCCTGCACTAGAATAGTCTAATTTCCAGGTGCACTATCAAATATTAAGCTTTGCTAAAAGGCATATATTTTTATAGTTCCCAGACATAGCTATTAATTGAAGCATTCACTGGATGAATAGATAGAATAGAATCTGATATAACATTAAACTCTGAGATTTATAAGAAGTACTTAAAACAGCTATCATCCTTTCAAAGTGTATGGCCCCCTACAAGATCTCCCTGATTTTCCCCAGTCAGCATATCTCTCACACAATGCCTTGTCACCTCATCTTCCTCTACTGACTCCTTTTTGGTCTTTATTGCAATTTTTTTGTTGCTATTTTTGGTACTGGGGATTAAATCCAGGGGCACTTTAATACTGAGTCACATCCCCAGCCCTTTTTATGTTTTATTTTGAGACATGGGCTCCCTAAGTTGCTGAGGGCCTTGCTAAGTTTCTGGGGCTACCCTTGAACTTGTGATCCTCCTGCCTCAGCCTGCCCAGTCGCTGGAATTATAAGCATGCATCACCATACTGAGCTTTATTGTAAAATTAATACATGATAATTGGGCAGAAATATATATGTGTGTGATTCATTCTTTTCTGCTTGTCACTGAACTGGGTCAATTCTGCATGCTCTATTTGAAATTAGCATTTAAATTGATCACAACAAATATGTTTTCTAGTAGTGAACAGTGGTTGCCTAGGACTACAGCAAGCCTGAGTAACAAAAGCCATTTTCACCATATAGCTTTGCATAGAGATTCTGAGCATGTCAGGCAAAAATTAGGATTTGTCTTTATTTTTCATACATAACAAATACCAATCAGTTCATTTGCCCTCAGAGGTCCTGCAAATGTTTTTCATTGTAAATTGTTGTTATAAATCACTACAGCTTCAAGTTTCCCAGAAAACATTAAATGTTTCCCATATTTTCATATATTTAAGTGCTTTTATATAGACTACCATCTCCTAAGTTGATGTTCCATGGAAGCTAATCATTTGCCACAAAGATTTATTGCTGAAATAATTTTGAGACACTGCTTTGAAATAAATTTAAAATATTTTAAATATATTGACATATATGGTAAATTTTTGAGGAAGGATACATCATTAAATTTTTGAACAGCTTTCAGTAAGACCATTCCTAGAAGTCTCAGAATGATAAATTTGGCAATAGGCAGTTTCACTAGTAATTTTTGAATGCAACTTTATTTATTTACTCTTTGACACAAATCTGGAGGGTTTAGATGTCAGATTTTTCTTGTTTGTTGATGTAACAGAGTTTTATTGGTTCAAACTGTGAAAGAGATCACTTGCTTCTTCCCATCACGACAGATGCAATGTTAAAGTCCTCTTTGTAGGTGGAACTCAGCAATGCGTGTCTCCTGGGTATTGCCTAAACATCCACAGCATTTGCCTTGAATCTCATCTCTGTGTTTATTTGCTAGCTTGTAAAACACCTTGCTTTTTAATCTCAGAGTTACATTCTAGTGACTGGTGAGGGCTTCCCTTGGACACTAAGCTCTCCTGCTTGGCCATGGTAGTTTTTTCTGGAGCCTTCTGTAAGTGCCATCATAGCCCTCTTGTCCTTTCACCTTGTGGACCACAGGGATGTTCTCATAATCACCTGTCAGGCCAGATGATGAGTTGAAGCGGGAGGGAACTCTCAGGGGCACACAGAGTATACCATGAACTTCTCCATAAAACCCACAGAAGTCAGGGGCCCTGTAGACTAAATTATTGTAAGAGATTTTGGCCTCATATGTATCACTATCAGCATCAGCTTCCTCTTCTACCTCCCCGTTTTCTGAATCCTCAGGGAGCAAGATGGTCAAGGCAGCCTTTTAATTCAACGAATAGATTGTCTTTTGACTTGAGGAACAAGGGCTTATTCCCTTTCCCAGTCTGTAAAATCTTGACATAGTTTTCAGAATTACCTTATAAATGTCCTATGCTTTATCTTTCATGATCATTTATTTTTTATCTGTGTTGTATTTCCTACTTTCAGATGCCTATATCTGTTATTAATTTTCAGTAGACATTTTTAAGGGAAACCATGATGCTGTATTAAAACTCAGGAAGTCTGAACACACACAGAAAATTACCCTAGTAACCTGATTTGTGTTGTATTTGTTTTTGTGAATGAGGCAATCACTAATCATGTAGGGACTGAGCTTGAAGATAAGATTATAAGCCTTGAGGAACAACCAATATTCTGGCTTATTAGAAGAGTAAAAGAAATTCTTAAGGCAGATCAAATGCTTAGAGTAAGACGCTGGAGGTGGGGCAGATTCTTGATAAAGAAGCTAGAAGTTGGAAATATGTCAAGAATCATTGAAGAAAATAAATGGCATCCTCAAGATGTTCAAAAGAACAGAGAGACTGGATCTGTAGATAAAACATTCAGAAGCAAAGAGCAGCACCCACTTCCTGCTCCAAAGTTAAAGAGCCTTTCCAAGTGCTTGGGAGATTATGCAATCCCAGTCCGAGGAGGAATGGACACATCAATGTCAGTGGGTGGAGACTCCTCACTGAGAAGAATGGAGGCAGCCCAGAGAGCCCACCCATTGCGAACAGAGAAGAATGCATTTTTCCTGGATTATGTTTCTAAAACAAGATGGCCAATGCTAACTCAAGTTGCCTCTACCCATCATATCTGCAGGTTCATGCGGAATGAATTATGTTGCCTCAGGAGACACGGGGCTGTTTATTCAGTGGTCGCAGTCCTGACAAGAAAGCTAAAGGGCACATAGCAGAAATTATTGAGCTTGGGAGTCAGAAAGAACTAGGTCCCAATCCCAAGACTGTCACTCATAAGTAGTTTAATCTGGGACAAATTACGTAGCTTTCCTAAATCTTAAGTGTTTTCATTTCTTAAGTGGGGATGATGTCTGCTTCTCCATGATATATGAAGGTATCTAGAATAGAATTTTACACATAGAAGCCACCTATGTATATACATTTTTTAAAAGTTTCAGATATCCTCATTCAGCTTTGATTAAAATTAAACTAAGAAACCGAGAAATTATTCTTTAAGTAACAAACATTAAAGGCTAAGAAGCACCATGCTTTAGAAAATCAAGCTGTAGATTAGTCTCTGTTTAGATATACAAAAAACGAAATATTTATATCTCAATTTTAATAAGTTAAAATTGATTTTAAATCCCTGTCTTGTCACTGTCGTTGAATTTTTTTTATCCATCTGCTTGCAAAAATATTGAAAACTTTCCTTTAATACCTCTAAGTATTAAATTCTAAGTTGATCTGTAATTGTGAATTCTTGTTATAGGAAACAGCATGTATATTGGAAAACTGTTAGAAAGATAATCATGACATAATATGCTGATTTCACTTGTGAGTCTAATAAAAATTAACCCACTCAGTATGCTTTGACTGGTTTACTGTATGAATTTACCATATTAAAAAGATTAAAAGACTCTCATATCTATTGTTCTCCAGACAAAACTGACTAGGAATCTAGCCATGGAATAAGTCAAGAAACCCAATAGGAGGAGACAGAATCCAGAAATAGTGGAGAAGATGGTCATGTAGGAGTTCATAATGTGGGACATTTTCTTATGGTTTTCTGGCATTTGTGTTAATGCTTATCCTTCCGCAGCTCTTTCTCTATATAAAGAGAAAGTTGAATGGCTGGTAATACTGGTTTAAGCACCTGAGGGATGACTTACTACTGACATAGTGAATCCTTGCCACATTCCTTGAAATTTTGCCTTCCTAGGTTTCCTCCTGATCCTTCCCAGTTTCTTCATATTTCCCAAATAGCATGTGATTCATGTTCATAACCCACCCTCTGGAGAGTTTAAGGAGCATTTCATAATAATTATGCCTACATTGGTCACCTCTGTGAAGTCAGTAGGGGGTTTTGAACTATTGGGTCATTTGTTTTTGTGTTGGGCCACCTAAGAGGGTGTTGGCTCTACTGATATGTGAGGTTTCCCTCCCTGCTGTGGTGTCTGATTCCTACAATCTTGTGGAACCTCAAAATACATCCCCTTAAAATTTGTGTTGACCACCCAACTGCCAGCTAGAACCAAGACTTCAATATCCTGGGTGGTAAGATTTAACAAGGAGATTTTATTAATTCCTAGATAATAAAACTTGAAAATAAGTCCTTAGATGCATTTAAAAAATGTGTCATATATTATTTTAGGCATGTGAGCTATTAAATAATGGCAATAATGATGTGTTTAAATCCATTAAATCATGTGGCTGGCTGAAAGCATTCTGTAAAATAGAGTGGGAGTAATAACTATAGGTCAAACTGAATTCTGAAAGATGACCACACAGGGACCAGGCAGGCTCAAGGACACAAACATTCCCCAAGGCAGAAGTCATTTTAATGGAATTTCCTCAGACTCATAGAGAACATATGTAGTTTATAAAACAAAGATAGTATGAAGGTCCAGTTATTTGGTAATTGATGCAGAGTTCAATAGGATGGCATGTGGGGAAAGTCTTTCCAGAAGTCTGCCAGTGTTCCACAAGTTCTGCACGTAGAGGAATCTGGCAGACACTGGGGAATTGACAGTTGATCTGCTCTAAGGGTTTGCTGTTTTATACACAACATCCCATTCAGTTCTCCCATGAACCCTAGGCAGCAAGAACAGTTATCTCACCTTGCAGCTGAAAACTTGGGTGGTGTTTCTCAAATTTTAATTCATACATGAAGCAACTGAAGCTTCAATTAAAATCAGATACTGCTACAAAATGTCTAAAGTGGAGCATGAAAGTGTGCATTTCTAACATGTTTCCAGATGGTACTGATGCTGTTATGTACTATATAAGATCTTAAAGAACTTAAATGATTTCAATTTGCCTGGCTAAGAAAAACTGGAGAGTTTCAAGACATAGTGGAGAAATAAATGGGCATCACATGTTTACTGAATAAGTTAGTCTTCTGATGCTATCAGCCAATACCTCAATTTTTTTTAGTGTAGTCCTCCATAATAGAATTTTACCACTATCAAATGTATCTTACTAATGCATCCAGTTGCTTTCTCCAGGAGCCTATAGGTTCCTTGAGGAAAAGCAATAGTGGTAGTGACCAAAAGAGAGCAAGATAGTAAGAGTACAGGCAAAGATGATCCTGAGAATAATAACTAAAATTTATTGAGTTCTTATCTGATGTCAGGCTTTTATATTACTGTCTTGAATCTTTGTTACAACTTCATGATACAAGTACTATCAGCCTTCCTAATTTACAAAACAGTATTTAAGGTCTAGAGATGATAGGTAGCTTGCAGTTGTCTCATTCAAGGCAGGGGCCATATCTTACTATTCTTTGTTTTTTGACTGCTAGCATAGAACTGGACAAGGGTGGCTTTTGATTTTGTGAAATGGATACTTTGGCCAAAGAAGTATCTAACAACTATCCTGACAATGGCTTGGGCTACCCTGATCAAGTGAGCACCCTAACTTCTAGGTTTCTTGAACTGGGTGGATAGTTGGACTACAACACAGTTTTTCAAACTGTGTTTTCCAGAATTGCTTCAAAGGTGACCACAAATGAGGTAAAAAATAAAGGGCAGGCTCTGGACTCTCCTCTGCTTTTAACAGAGTAGCATTTTTTTAATCTGTTTTACACACCAGGGTTCTGTGTAGGTTGTGTTTGAATAAAGTTTTCTGATGCTATATTCAAGCCTTCAGATTAGGTGATTTCTAAGATTTCATCTAAAATTAAGACTGCATGACATGGCCAAGGTCAGTGAGAGGTAGAGCTTGAACCTGAGCTGTGTGAACTGTTCTTTCTTCTGACCCACAATATTCTGAAGCTCAGCCCTAGTTCTGTCTTCCTTACACAATGCATTGACCAAGACATTTCACCGAGACTCAGCAGTTTAGGGAAAGTACTGAGAGTTGGATGGTTTTGGCACAAGGCGTAGCTCCCCATTAATTAGCTGTGGAAACTCAAACAATTGTTTGTTTATTTATTTTTTTTATTTATTTGGGGGTTACTGTGAATTAAACTCAGGGACACTGAACCACTGAGCCACATCCCCAGCCCTATTTTGTATTTTATTTAGAGACAGGGTCTCACTGAATTGCTTAGCGCCTCACTGTTGCTGAGGCTGGCTTTGAACTTGCAATCCTCCTGTATCAGCCACCCAAGCCGCTGGGATTACAGGTGTGTGCCACTGCACTCAGCATGGAACAATAATTTATTTATCCATCAAATACTTATTCTGCCTCACTATGGACTCAGGCACTGTTCCACACACTGAGAATGTTAGATGAACAAGGCTCTCAACAAAATCACATTCAAAGGGGTTATTCAGAGAATGCAAAGTAGATAAATAAAGAAGGGAGTTTCTACTCACAAAAAGCACCACATAATAAAATAAACCCAAAAAGTGTGATAGTGACTGGTGGTGGTGTGGGCCATGTTAGATAGGGCAGTCATCTCCTCACGACATTTTAGCTGAGATAGGAAGGAAGAAAGTCCATGCTGTGGGGAAGACTTTTGAGACTGAGGTAGCAGCATATACAAAGTCCAGACATGAGAAAAAATTTAATATTTTAAGGAACAGAATATTCCGAGGTAGTTGGAAGTTTTAATGTGAAAGAACATTGTACCAAATAAGAGCGAGGATGTAGGCAGGGGCCTGATTGTTATGGTCAAGACACATGTACTGACTTTATTTAGAGTAGCATTGTAAGGAGAGTAAGATGAGATTATAGAAGTGAGAATGTATCTGGGGCTGGAGCAGAGACTTATGAATAGCTCTTTATTTATCCATCTTCCTATAGGAGAAAATTCCTCTTTAAAAAGAAAAGAAGGAGATAAAGAAAGGAAAAAAAAAAAAAAAAAAAAGGAAGCCTCCATCATCTCCTCCCAGTGGGATCATTTCTTTTGATGTTAGCTAACTTACACCCAGAAGGAGCAGAAATGCTCAGAACTTCTCAGACCCCCCTGTTCAGATATCCTCTCCTGGGGCACATGGCTGCTCAACGGGCAAGTGGGTAGGAAAAAGAAAGACCAACTTGTAGCCCCAAGGAGTCCCAGGTCTCCCTCCCCCTGGGTCCTCATAGCTTGTCCAAGCAGCCAGAAAATCTCATAAGCGAAGACTGGCTTTTAGGTGTCTTTGCAGTCTCCTCCTTCTGCCTTCTCTTGGCAAATACTTCACTTTAGTGAGAAATACATTCTACTAGGAGACATGGACTCCAGTTGGGGATGGACTACTGGTTAGTTGCGTAAATTTGGGAAGTTTTAGACTTCCAGAACACAAAAGATCTCAGAGAAATTCTTCATTTTATAGATAAGAAAATGAGATTCCAAGAGGTCAAATCTAACTCAAGGTCATATAGTGTGAGGAAAGTCAGAACTGGGATGTCAGGTCTCATGATTTCAAATGTAGTGTTCTTTCTATTGCAAAATGCTCTCTCTCTCCTTCTCTGGGTCTGAGATACCTCATTGGTACATGAAGGGATTGAGTTGGCTCAGGGGTCTAATCAGTGCCAAGATGTGCTTTGGCCAAAATGGTATTATAAAATAATTTAAGGTAAGTCCTCCAATTAGGGCATCAATCTCCTGTTGATATAGACACTGGAACTCTTATTTCACTCATCTGTGAATTTCATTTGCTCATTGCCTGTTTGCGTGAGTTTAGGGCCCTAAAACAGAAGATCTTTAAGATCCTTTCTAACCCTCAAAGTGTCTAATTCTGTGACTTCCCTCTTAAGATTTTTAGACAGTAGAAAGGATTCCTGATGGAAAAAGAGAATCCTCTAGATTGACTTTGTCCCCTTCTGGCAGAATACCACCCATCAAACCAGAGGGGAGTAAGAAATCACAAAAGTTGAGTCATCTCAACCCAGAGAGGCCAAAGTCTGACTAAAGACAGACTCAGCTTATTAAATGCAACTTGTAGAAAACCACCGGGCAAGATCAAGATGGTGAACCCCTCCAGGATTAGGAATAAAGGGGCCCTTTTAGCTAAAACTCAACCCTTTTGGGGAAACCCCTACATCACACATGCCAAAAGTATGTGAGGCTGGAACACCATGTTTTTTGGGATGGCAGCATCAGTGGATCCCATCTGAAGCTCAGGGTTGGGAGGAGCAGTGTTGGCTGCAGATACTGGGTTGGCCTCCAATGAAACAATAACTATGTATGCTTCAGGGAATTTTGCTAAGTATGAGATCACCCCGGCTGTGCTGGGCTCTCTTCACATAGTGTGTTATCTACAACAGGGGAGTAAAAAGAGGCAATGACTTCTAATGCCCCAGGGAGCCTTTAACCTGCCCCACAGAGTGAAGCTCCTTCTCCAGTCCTGCTACACACCTGCCTGTAGAACACTGGCCTCAGATCCAAGAGGCATTTTACCTCATGTATCTCTTTACAGTGGAAATGGGAATTGCGGCATGTTTTTCTCTGTCAAAAAAACCCTTGTGGCTTGAGTAAAAAAATTATAAATTCCATTATGCCTGTCTACATTATGTACTTGTTCGCTCATTTACTCATTAATTCAACAGATAAATGGAGTGGCTACTCTGTATCAGACATTATTCTACACAAAAAACAAGTTGAGAAAAAAATATTTCTCTCAAGGATTTACATTACATCTACACAATAGGTGGATTATTGTGTATGGATCCTAAGATGCTCTAAAGTTTTACTATGAACTCCTTAGCAACCTGCCATTTTTTCATTAGCATTTTAAGGGATGATTAGGGTCTAACACACTTTGCCTTCTCTTACTTTTCTTTTCATGTCATGGTTTGACTCTCCTCTCTAAAGCTTCATATTGAAATTCGATGATCATCGTGACAATATTAATAGGTGGGACCTTTAAGAGGTGAATATGTCATGACAGCCCTGCCATGATTGGGTTAATGCTGTCATCACAGGAGTGGGTTATTTATAAAGGAGGTAGTTTGACCCCATTTTCCTCTCACATGTGCTTTTACCATGTGATGTTTTCTGCCATGTTGTGGTGTGACAAGATGACCCTCAGCAAAGGAAAGCCTTCACCAGATGTGGTCCTTCCTCTCCAGAATTGTGAAACTTCTCTTCATTATAAATTGCCCAGTCCCAAGTATTCTGTTACAGCAGCTTCAAGACCGAGATATCTCACATCCACATGACCATGAGGAATGAAATGTGGTTTTCTAGGTTCCATGGCTTTTTCTTTTCTTTCAGTCTTATAACTAGTGAGAAGATATTCAGGCTTTGTTATCACATCCTTTGCTCTCTCTAGACTTTAGCACCAAAATGGGCCCTTTAAGCCCTTGGCTTTTATCTAGAGTTTAAATACTTCTTGGACATCCACATGAAAATTCAAGATGTCTGAGAGTGAACTAGTCTCTGCACAACAGCTGTCTATCCTAGTTTTGATATCTTTGTCATCAACACCAGTTGTTTTCCTTCTTACTTTGCAGGTTCCCTTTGAAACCCTGTCTTCAGTCACTTCCTATATCTTGGATCATCAGCTGATCTACTGACTTCTTTGATCATGTTCCTTCCTGTCTCTTTGTTCTCACTGCCTAGCCCCTAGGTCCTCTCCAGCTCATTTTTTGATAAGTGCATCAGCCTCCCAGGGAAGCTTCTTGACTTCAGGCATCCCCTTCTCCAATCTATCCTGCACATGGAACCAGGCAAATGTTCCTTACATATTGGTTTAATCTTGCTACTCCTTGCTCATATCAAACATAAAACCCTAGCCAGATTTCTGAGGCCTTTTGTGGAGTGACTCCCCTGCATGAACCCAACAGAGTTTCCATTTTTCTCAATACATAGTCTCTGCTCTTAATCAGGTGGCTCTCTTAAGGTCCCTCAAATGTACAAAGCTCATTTCATTTATGTTCATGCTTTTTCTTCTTTGCCTGGAAAGTCGCCTCTTCTTCCCCTGGCCTAAACTGATCACACACCTCTCGTCTAAAGTAGAACTCAAGTGTCACCTCCTATATGGAGAACAAGAATCCTCTTTCTGTGAGCTTCCCCAGGCCTTCAGTTTGTATCATGCTGTTTGGCAATCATTCACATCTCTCTAATGGTCTGATATATTAATCCCATCATAAGCTCTTTGGACCAGAGCTGCAGGCTTCACTCTAACACATATACCACAGTGTACGGTGCGCTCCTGTATTTCACTATGCTATCCTACATTACCCTATCCTCTTCTATGCTTTTCTTGATTGTATTTAGGTAGTGCTATGGTTTTATCCCTGCAAAAATTCATATTGAGGTTCAATTTCTCAATGTAATGGTATTGAGGTGGTGGGGCCTTTAAGAGAGATGACTAGATCTTTAGGAGGGATTCATGCTTTTCTTATGGGAGTATGATGTTGTTCTCCTGGGAAGTCCAGAGAGTTCCCCTGAATCTTCTCTACATGCCACTCATTGCGCACATGCTCCCCATGTGTGGTGCTCTCTACCATGAGGCCTTCCCTAGAGTTGAGTAAATCCCAGTGCTATGCTCTTTAACTTCCAGAACTTTGATTTAAATAAACTTCTTTTTGTTTTAAATTTTCTAGCTTCAGGTATTTTTTTTTAAAACATTTATTTATTTGCTTTAGTTGTACACAATGCGTTTTTATTTTTTTACGTGGTGCTGAGGATCGAACCCGGGCCGCGCACATGCTAGGCGAACGCGCTCTACCACTGAGCCACATCCCCAGCCCCTAGCTTCAGGTATTTTCCTACAGCAGCACAAAACAGATGAAGACACATAGACCCTACCCTACCCCAAATTCCTCCATTAAATATGATATTATGCAATTTCCTTGTCTCTTCATAACTCTACTTACTATGTCAAAGACAAATAAAAATATACTCACTTTCCCTAATTTTGGGAATCCATGTTTATGTACACAGACATATTATAAATTTTCAAAGACAAGATTCATCCTAATATTGGCTACATCTTTTATATGCACTTGAAAATGTTAATTCAATAAGAATCTCTTTTTTTAAAAAGACTTCTATTTATCGATCTTAGTGGAGAAGAACAATTTAAGTAGACTAGTAGAGAGATTCAGTCACCTTGAAGAAAGATATGTTCCTGTTAAAGATCTAAGGTTTTACACACATCTAAGAAAAGTCACTTGATGCCTGTCAATGTGGGAAGTAGTTTGATTAGAATGGATGGGAATGGGATTGCTAGTCCTCTGGCAATATATGCAACTTCAAGCACAATGAGCTAAAAATATGTTCCTTTCAGAATATAAATTGACTGTCAAGAGTCTGTGTACCAAATGATTATGTGCTGCATATTTCTCTCTTAATTCATGTGCACCCTGTATTATATAACATTACCTCATATGCCGTAATCGTCATGTGTCACATGTGAGATACATAAATATATCACGAATGTCCCACTAGATATCAAAGCCATCCAAGTCTAATTTATTTTACAGACTGTTTCTCATTCTTGTACCAAAATATGCAAGTATCAGAAATCAGAAGTCAGTCTAAATAGTATCTTAGATTGTTGTTCTTTGGTTATGTGCACTTTTTGTTTGGGTTTATGTCCTTCTTGCTTTTTAAAATCACTATGGAGCAATGTAATAGTGGATACAAAGTGGTATCCCTATTCATATAGAACAGATCAGCAAAATGAATGGCATGTGTCACTTGACATTTTAATTCAGTTAGTTTTCCCAGAGTCAGTGGCTCTGTGGTTTCCAGCAGTCTGAAGCTCATGTGTTGTCATTGAGAGATCAGTGGCAGAATGCCAGGGTCCATCTACCATCCTGCCTGAGGCGGCTGCCTCTCTCCATAGTCATTGTGGCCCAGCCTGCTAGGAAGATACCCAAATTCAGGGTGGAGAATCCCTATGCCTTCCCAGAAGAGAGCAAAGGAAAGGAAAACTCTTAAGAAGAAGATTTTGCCAGCTTGGGTCATAAGTTCTGCCCTTTAATGACAAGTTCTTGTAATGTTTACTCATTTTTCCCAATTTTTTTTCCCAGAAAAGTTTATATCTCTGCCTCCCAGGGATTTACAAGTAATGCTGACACATTTTTGTAGCAGATGTCATTGAACAATACTTACTTTTCTGCTAGTTTTCATCATGAAGTTAGAATTCATAGGAGTGGGACATATGAGATACTTTGTGGTTTTGAGACCATCTTGAGGCAACAGCAATGAAGGAAATGGGTGGGGAACTGTTTAACTCCACTGAACATTTGAGTTCTCCCGAATTGCACACATTATCTTCTTAGAAAGTTACCCTCAGCTTGCTGAACACCAAATTCCTTTTTTTTTTTTTTTGTCACATCAACTTTTGAACTAAGCTATCTTTTGAACTAAGCTAAGGTGTGATATCATTTTAATAAATGTAAATAATATAGAATAAATATAGAACAGTGCCTTGCAAATAATAGGTAGTCAACAAATAGTTCTGGAATGAAAGAAATTCCATTGTGGTTTTTACTGGCATACTTAGGGGAGATGAATTCCAATAAATCATTCTTTCTCTGCCCTTCGAAATGTGTATTTCTGGGCTGGGGTTGTGGCTCAGCGGTAGAGCGCTCATCTAGCACATGCGCAGCCAGAGTTTGATCCTCTGCACCACGTACAAATAAACCCATTGTGTACAACTAAAACAAATAAATAAATATTTTTTTTAAAATGTGTATTTTTTTCTAACATATATTCTTTGTATTAAATTATACAGGTTATAAGTATGAAAATAAAGAATACTCATAATATTTTCATCACAACAATATTTTAATGTGTATTTTTGCCTTTCATCATTGATTTATGTATACATATATTATGTATGTAAATACATATGTATATATGTTTACTGTTTCTTTTTCACTTACTATTACATTATGAGCATTTCCCCAAAGCATTAATATTTTAATATTTAATATTATAAACACTATTACTGTGAACATCCTTTTATAAAAAATCTATTTGTAGTTTTGATGGCTTCTTTAGGATTGATTTCTGTAATTGAAATTAATAGGTACAGGCACATTAGAATTTTCAGATATTTATTGTAAACAACTTAGAGCATATAGAAAAGTAAGTGAATGGTGAACTGATGTTCCTACAGCCATAACTCAGCTGCAACACTGATCATTCAATGGGTAATCTTGCTTTCCCTTTACCACTGCCCACATTCCCTCCTCCCAGGTTATTTTGAAGCAGACACCTGGTGTCTGGCATCCCATCTGGAACTCATCCTTGAATTCTTTCCCTGGTGCCACACATCTAATCCATCAGCACATTCCATTGCTTTTATCTCCAAAATATATCCTGATCATGTCTCTTCCTCTCCATGTGCATTTATGTCACTCTAGTCCAGTCTACTATCACTTCTCACCTGGACCACCACACCAGTGTCCAAATTGGTTGCCAACCAATCTTTTTTTTTTTTTTTTTTTTAATAGAAAACCTACCCTGCACCTAATAGAAGAAAAGGTAGGCCCTAATCTTCATCATGTTGGATTAGGTCTTGACTTCCTTAACCAGACTCCTAAAATGCAAGAAATAAAATCAAGAATTAATAAATGGGATTCAAACTGAAAAGCTTCTTCTCAGCAAAGGAAACAATCAATAACATGAAGAGAGTGCCCACAGAGTGGGAGAACATCTTTACTACACACATATCAGATAGACCACTTATCTTCAGGATATATAAAGAACTCAAAAAATTTAACACCAATAAATAAATAAATAACCCAATCAATAATTGAGGAACTGAACAGATATTTCTCAGAAGAAATACAATCAATCAACAAATATATGAAAAACTATTCAACTTCCCTAGTAATTAGAGAAATGCAAATCAAAACTACTCTAAGATTTCATCTCACTCCAGTCAGAATGGCAATTATCAAGAATACAAGCAATAATAAGTGTTGGTGAGGATGTGGGAGAAAAGGTACATTCATACATTGCTGGTGGCACTGCAAATTGGTGCAACCACTCTGTAAAGCAATATGGAGATTCCTTAGAAAACTTGGAATGGAACCACCATTTGACCCAGCTATCCCACTCACTCCTCCATCCATACCCAAAGGACTTAAAGTCAGCATACTATAGTGACACAGCCACATCAATGTTCATAGCAGCTCAGTTCACAATAGCTAAACTGTGGAAACAACCTAGATGCCCTTCAACAGATGAATGGATAAAGAAACTGTGGTACATATACACAATGGAATATTACTCAGCATTACAAGAGAATAAAATTATGGCATTTGCAGGTAAATGGATGGAGTTGGAGAATATCATGCTAAGTGAAGTAAGCCAATTCCCCAAAACCAAAGGCTGAATGTTCTCTCTGATAAGTGGATGCTGACACACAATGGGGGTGGGGACATGGAGAGAATGGAGGAACTTTGGGCAAAGGAGAGGATGGGTAGGGAGAGGGTATGGGGGTAGGAAAGATGGTGGAATGAGATGAACATCATTACCTAGGTACATGTATGACCACCCATGTGGTACGACTCTACTTTGCATACAGCCAGAAAATGAAAAGTTGTGCTCCATCTGTATACAATGAATCAAAATGCATTCTGCTATCATGTATAACTCATTAAAACAAATAAAAAATAAATAGAAAACCTATGTTTATTTGTTAAGCTATTACAAAGACAAAACCATTATCATTAGAAGTACTTGGAGAGGACTGGGGTTGTGGCTCAGTGGTAGAGTGTTGCTGCCTGGGGCGATTGCCACTTGGAGCAATGACGCCGCGGGAGAAAATTCGGAGGCAGGATGAAAATGAAAAAAAGGTCTTTTATTCTTCTTCTCTCTCTGGCTCCAGTAACCTCTCCAACTCCAACCGCTCTAACTCCGACCACCAACTTCAATCACCAACATCAACCAACAACCACCTCAATCACCCCACACACTCTAATCTCACCCGGTTATATACATTTTGCCTTAACAAGGACAAGTGCTTACAGCTCAAGCTTACAGGAGCGTCACACAGTGTTCACGGGCATACAAAGATTCTTTGATAAATGTATGAATATCATATGGAACTTGAACATCTTTTATGGCTCTCAGCTAACCGCAATCTTAGCTATCTCCTTAATTAGGGCTCCTTCAGTAGAGCACTCGCCTAGCACACGTGAGGCACTGGGTTCAATCCTCAGCACCACAAAAAATAAAATAAAATAAAATAAAATAAAAGTATTTTGTCCATCTACAACTATAAAGAATATTTAAAAAAATGAAGTACTTGGAGGAGTTCATTTCAGTTTGCTTGTTCTGTTGTACAAAACCAAGCTAAGAGTGTAGAAATTAAATGGTGTAACTTAAGAGGCTGTAACAGACCAGAATAGTAAAATAGGGCAGAGGGAGCAAAAGCTAGCAAGAAGCACTTGTGTCAGTGGTAAGATCTGTGACTGGGATGTTCTCAAGAGGCTAAATACCAAGGCCTGAATTAATTAATTTGGGCCCCACATTAGTGAAATATTCTTGTCTCTGTGGAGAATGGCAAAGGCTGATTCCTCTGAGATCTTTGCATTTTCTTTTATGAGTAAGGGTTTCTGTAGGCTCCTAAGAGGCCTCTTGACTTCAGCCTCTCTTTCCCACCAGTCTACCTATACTCCAAGCTCCTGTGCATCTTCACCACAGGCCTGATAATGTACAGACAATGCACACAACAAAGGCAGGAATTAGAGGCCTATTCAGAATGTACCTAGACAGAGAAAGTTTTGGGGTAAATGGTAAACTACAAATACCTCTTTGGTTGAGTTAATTTACTTTTGTTAATAAAGGTCAAAGCTACTTCTGCTAGTGACAACTTGCTGTCTCAGTATAGTTTGTCTTGAGAAAAAAAAAAAAAAAACTCTTTTAAATGTTGAGTTTTGATCCCTCCCCAGAGTAGAAGAGGCACCAAGTTCTCTCCTACAGTTACTAGCAGAAAATTAAGGCAGCATAGGTCATTTTCAGTGATCAACATCTGCATCCTCAAGCTGTTCAGCAACTTGGTGTGGTACTATCACGTGCTTCCACATCATGATCTTCTCCATCACACTCATCAGAGTCTTCATCCTTAGGATCTGGACCTGGATGCAAAGCCTGGTATGCACACATTGCAGTGAATATCGCCTCCAATGCTGATTTATCACTCAATACAAACCTAAATTCATGAAATAGGTTTGACATCATTGCTGTCTTCCTTCTCTTTATCAGAGAAAGATTCTTTTGATTCTCCTCCAAATTTGGCATTCACCATAGCATACAAATGCTCTTGAGGATAGGCAATTAGGTCTCCGAACTGTGCATGTAAACTAATGGCATATTCCAATGAGAATCCTAATCTAGAGCCACCTAACCAAGACAGGCAGCTCTCAGTGATGTAAAAGGTGCTGATACTGAGGCTGCTCTTGCTGTAAGCCCCTTAGCCTGCTGCCAGTTGTATGAAACTTGCTTACCTGTCTTGAGGCAAAGAGCTAGTACTTCTAATAATGATTTTTTTTTTTTTGCACTGGGGGATTGAACCTAGGGGTGCTTTTCCACTGAGTTACATCCCTGATCCTTTTTATTTTTCATTTTGAGACAGGTTCTTGACCAGCTGCTTAGGGCCTTGCTAAATTGCTGAGGCTGGCTTTGAACTTGCAGTCCTACTACCTCAGCCTCCCAAAATGTGGGGATTATAGGAGTATGCCACTGTGCCTGGCCCTTGCAATGATTTAAGGCTATTTCCATAGTTATGAATTGCTAATTCATACTTCCTAATTCTTCAAGATTTTCTGTTGCACTCAAAAGACTTATTTTGCAAAAGGTTACAGAAAGTAAAGTGTCCAATCTATTTCAAAGAGATTATTCTCAGTGCAATACCAGCAAATAATTGCCCCCCCAGAAAGACATGTAGGCATATATCTATAAATCTCTCTAGATCTAGATGTATTTCGTGAGCACAGGTAGAGATAAAAAAAATAGGTTGCTAAAATCAGTCACTAATATCTAAAACTGGTATGTCCGGAGGTCTAAAAATACTGCATGTATTTCTTTAAAATTTTTTTGGTTGTTGATGGACCTTTATTGATTAATTTTTTAGTTTATATGTGGTGCTGAGAATTGAACCCAGTGCCTCATATATGCCAGGCAAGTGTTGTACCACTGAGCCACAACCCCAGCCTCTATTTTATGTATTTCTGATTTGAATGATTGAAGTATAGTTCTGCCTAGAGACAGGAGGCTTAATTCAGTGATTAATTAGGTTTCTTCTAGATATTGCATTCTTGAAGACTATGACATTTCTTGATATAATGAATATTTCCAGGTAAAAAATAAATAAGAAGAAACATTGCTTTGGAAAACACGTTAAGAGAAGATATCAAGTTATCAGTTATTTAGTGAATGATAATGATGCTTGCCTACAAAACATGTAGGTTTACATTTTACCTGACCTGGGGTTATTGAAGTCACTGTTATCATGGAAAGTGTCAGGAGACTTCGAGTGACCACGCGTAATAGTCCGTGAAAATTCGTGCTGATTCTGGGTCCCTCAAATTAGAAGACTCATTTTCTATCATTTCAATATTTAGAGCTTGGGCAGTTGTCAGGTAGCTCTTATGCAACACTTCTGACCTTCCTGTCTCACTTGTCTGGGGCAACAGCTCTATGCAGATTCCTTTCAGCCTCATGCATGTGCAGCAGGTTATAGCCTCCCTCTCAAGGCCATCCATGTCAGGGTGACTGCTTTGCATGCCTCTCACCTCCTGCACACATGCTTCCCATGAATGGCCACCCTCAGCTTGTGCTTGCACAATTTGGAAGAATGAAGGAACTCATGCCTCCTGGAGCAAAGCTCATTTGGATAAATGTTCCTTTCATTCTATCCTAGATAAAGAGTTCTGAGAAGTATTTTTTAAGACTCTTCATCTACCTGCTAACACATCTAGTGTTGGCTCTTCCTTTCCCCCCATACTGTGCTCCCCACCCTCTCATAGTAGGAAACTCCTAAAAAACTTGCAGTATCTTAGGAGTCTCTTGGTATCATGCCCTTGGGTCATGCCCTTGGAACTGGAGTTATTAATTTTTCTAAAAACTGATTCCAGCAACAGAGATAGAATGCCATTTCTGAGATAACTTGCTTGCCCTCTCTTGCAACCTCTGCCCCCTGCTCACCCCACCGCACCCCGGCCGCCCCGAAGTCCTTGTTCTGAGGAAGGCAATTTGACTTATTTTGAGCAGCCTGTGCAGAGGCCCATAGTGGAAAGAACTGATGTCATCAACCAGTAGCCAGCAGGAATGTGAAGACTGCTGACATCCACGTGAGTGAGGAGGGGGGAAGATCCTCCTCCCATCCAGCTTTGGTGACTTCAGCCCCAGCAGACACCTGAATTCCAACCTTGTGAGAGGCACTTAGCTAAGTGGCCCTGGAATCCTGACCCACAGACACTGTGCAATAATACACCTGTGTTGTTTTAAGTGGCTAAGTTTTGGAGTGTAATGTAGCATTTGTAACTCAGAAATTGGCAACTAATACACCCTATGCCCTACCCTTACTCACCCACCCTTCACTCCAGCTCTGTGGGGTCACACTCCCCCAAAAAGTGCTCAAATATAAGTTTTGGGCCGGGCGCGGTGGCGCACGCCTGTAATCCCAGCACTTGGGAGGCTGAGGCAGGAGGATCACCAGTTCAAAGTCAGCCTCAGCAATGGCGAGGCAGTTAACAACTCAGTGAGACCCTGTCTCTAATAAAATACAAAAAAGGGCTGGGGATGTGGCCCAGTGGTCCAGTGCCCCTGAATTCAATCCCCAGTACCAAAAAAAAAAAAATATATATATATATATATATATAAATAAGTTTATATATATAAATTTATATATATATATAAAGTTTATATATATATGTTTATATATATATAAGTTTATATATATATATATAAGTTTATATATATATATAAGTTTATATATATATATATATATAAGTTTATATATATATATAAATTTTGGTCTCAGGCTGTGCTTTCTGAGGAACTTTGGCTAGGATGTATTTTCTTCATGTTTTCTGGCATGTATTTGCTCATTATTAGCTCATTCTCTATGTTAGATGCAAGCCTCTTTTGAAGACTTATTTAACCTAGATGACAGCTAAATAAAATTTCTCATTCCCTCTTTTCTTAGTTAGGATAATTTTCCTCAGTCCTGCTTTTGTACCAGTTTTTCTCATGCCTCCCTAGGGAATGATCATAAGTTTGGGGTGTGCATCTCTGCTCCTCCCTGCCTGTTATTGCCTCTCATTGCCTGCCCTCCTTTGCATTCTGAAATAGGTGCTCATGTTAGTTTTTACATTTATGATTTAGTTTTCAACTAAGTTAGCTATTTCCTAACCTGTTCTAAATGATAGTGACTTCTAAAGTTGATAAAGATAGCTTTTCTGAAAAAGTTTTATAGATATTTCTAATTAAATTTTACTTTGCCTTTGTTTGATTAAAAATCATTTTTGAGACACAGGTTACAGTAGTAACCTAAAGGTAAAGGGTAAATTAACTCAGGATCAGGAGTGTAGCAATGACATGGAGACAGCATAGAGAGTGAGGAGGGGACTATTGGCTTCCTTTAAAGACAAGCACAGCTATATTGTAATAATGTCCATGTTTCCCATGAGATGTGCCAGCTGCATGTATCACTTTCTCTATGTTCTCCGAGGCTACAGGCTGCCTTTCTGTGATTCCTCGTCTTTTCCAAAGCTACTTTTGCTAGTCATTCAAGTTAGGTTCATATATGTTAGAATATTTAGAGATAGACAATACTACTATGAATTATTCCATAGCCTTGGAAATAAGCAAGCAACACCTGTTCCATGACTGAAAAAACTTGTTCATAGAGAAGTTCAGTAAATTTATCCAAGATCAGAAATCTGGGGCAGGGGTGGAGAACATCATGACATTCTTGTATTTGCAGAAGTGCTTAATTTTAATGATGACACTGTTTTAAAATCACATATGTATGAAATTTTTTAAAATATAAGTTGAGACTATCAGTGAAAACCTCAAAAGTCATCTTCAATAGGTACAGTCTTCCATTTCTGTGAAGTTTTCTTCCTTCTCTCTTTTACCAACTCTGCCAATATTTCAACCACCAATCCCTTACCAAAATCTGATCTCAGCAAAGGAGCTGAATCTATACCCTCATACAAGAAAAGTATTTATGAATATTTAGATATTGCTTATCCCTGAAAATCAATCTCCATTTGTAGAATTTGGGGACTCTGAACGCTGGGGAAGAGGATTGGAAAACCAAGGTGAAGAGTTAGGAAAGAAGTTTGAAGAACATTTCTTTTCTTGCCTCTTGGAGGTTCATGTTTATTCATGTGATTATCAGTGGTTCCACTTAATTCTCTTGCCATTGGAAAATGCTTTGCAGTAACTAGCAGATGCACCCAGATGGTACAGGAATAGATGTCCTACTTGCTCAGGCTTACATTCTTATATGTGAAAAGTAGTTCCTCTTTTTATATTCACTTTCTTTTTTGGCTACTGAGAAGCAGCCAACACCGCTGGGGTGATGTGAAAAGGACATTGTGTTCTGATAACCATAGGACAGGGAAATCTTTTTTTTTTCTTTTTAGTATTTCTTTTTAATATTTAATGATGACACATTTTTTTCTTTTTAATATTTCTTTAGTTATAGATTGACACAATGCCTTTATTTTACTTATTTATTTTTACATGGTGCTGAGGATTGAACCCAGTGCCTCACACATGCTAGGCAAGCTTTCTGCCACTGAGCCACCTCAGCCTCAGGACAGGGAAATCTTAAAATCCACAGTTTATTTCTTATCACTTTCCAGCTGCTTGTTTACATACATCTCATCACTAGCAGCTTGTACAGAGAGACCCAGGGATAGAGCATGTGGCATCTGGAATTGAGTTTACCCCTGGGGATTTCTGCTATATTCCCTTTTGCTTTTGGAAATTTGGGATCTCAAATCCAAGTATATGTCTCATATGGCTGCTGGACAAGCCCTGTCTCATAGCACTACTTATCAATATAATGTATTGGTTCCTCCAGTTTGTAGTGATCTCATTTAGTAATAAGCACAGCTATTTTGTGATAGCACGCATGTTTCCCATGAGATGTGCCAGCTGCGCATACCATTTCTAATGTGTTCTCCTGAGGCTACAGGTTTCCTTTCTGTGATTCTTTAGTCCTTTCAAAGCTACTCTTGCTAATCATTCAACTTAGGTTCATATATATCAGAATATATTGATTGGTCAATATTATTATCAGTATGATTTATTCCACATCCCACCCTGGTTGTAATTTCCATTCTCTTAATAACAATGATGTTGATCATCTTTTCATGTGCCATTTATGTGTCTTCTCATGTGAAATTTAAATATTTTGTACATTTTAAAAAGTTAGGTTGTTTTCTTGTTGAATTGTAAATATTCTTTAAGTATTCTATGTTCTATGTCAGATATAGATCAGAACCAATTCTTTTTTTACCTTTTCATTTTCTTAGTGTCATTGTTAATCAAAAGTTTTTAATTTTGATGAAGTTCAATGTAACCATTTTTTTTTCTTCTTCATAGTAGTGCTTTTGTTTGCCTGTCTAAAATCCCTTTACCCAGAGGACATGAAAATATTCTTCTATACTTTCATCTAAATTTTTAAAATTATTATTTTTTACCTAGGTCCTTTGTGAGATGTTTTTGTGGTGTGAGGTAAGAGTCAAGTTTCGTGTTTATTCATGTGGTTATCAGTGGTTCCAACATTATTTGGAACTGTCCTTTCTTCAGGGACTTACATTGCAATTTGTATCAAAAATCAATAGTCCAAGCTGGGCGTGGTGGCACAAGCCTGTAATCCCAGCACTTGGGAGGCTGAGGCAGGAGGATCACAAGTTTAAAGCCAGCCTCAGCAATGGCGAGGCACTTAGCAACTCAGTGAGACCCTGTCTCTAATAAAATACAAAAAAGGGCTGGGGATGTGGCCCAGTGGTTGAGTGCCCCTGAGTTCAAACCCCAGTACCAAAAAAAAAAAAAAAAAAAAAAAAAAAATCCTAGCTGGGTACAGTGATGCTTGCCTATAATCCCAACAACTGGGAAGTTGAGGCAGGAGGCTTGCCAGTTTGAGGCCACCCACCCTCATCATCTTAGTGAGGCCTTCAGCAACTTTGCAAGACCCTTTCTCAAAATAAAAACTAAATAAGACTTGGAATATAGCTCAGCATGCCTGAGTTTGATCCCTGGTATGTATATATAGTATATGTATATATATATAAATCATACATATACCTATGTATGTATATATACATAAATCAGTAGTCCAGCCAGGTATGGTGGCACATGCCTATAATTCCAGCTACTCAGGGGATCGAGGCAGGAGGATTACATTTAAGGCTAGACTGGGCAACCCAGTGAGACCCTATCTCAAAAAAAGAGCTGGGGCTGTAGATTAGTGGTGAAGCACTCCTGGGTTCACTCCCCAGCATAAACAAACAAACAAACAAACAAATAAATAAATAAAGTCAATAGTTCATATACATGTGGACCTACTTCTAGACTTGCTTGTTCATTCCATTGATCTATGTGTCTAACTTATCACCAGTCACACACTGTTTTGATTACTTAATTATAGTGTGTAAGTCTTCTAACTTTGAGACTTCTGTTTCAAAATTGGGGAACTTCTGGTTCTGCCAAGATTGTGTAGCCCATTCATTCCTCCCAGCTCTTTCCCCTTACAACTAAAAATTCCTGGACACCACAACCACAAGCATACAAAGTCTCTAAAATGTGGAAAAAGAAAGTGGACTTCCTAGAGACTTAGGGACTTCAGGAAGAACAAGGTGGTACATTTTCAGGTTTCCTTATTGACTTTCCTACATTCTAGACAGGGAACTGCAAACCCTCAGATCTAGACTGCCAACAGACATGGACAAAGAAAGCTAAAAGTAAAAGCCTGTTTACTCTCCTTAAAGAATGGGAAGAAGGGTGGCCTAACAACAAAAAACATCTTTGTCAACACCCACCCTACTCCATTCAAACATCAATGGGAAACACTGAGTGTGTAGATTTCTCCCTGTGTGGTGGTGAGAATGGAAGCTGATCTTCCATTCCCTGTCCAGAGCAAGAGAAGGGTGCTCAGGTTCTCATGCCAGGGCAGTTCTCATGCCAGGGTTTGCAGGGACCAGTGGGCAGTGGAGCTTCCAGCCTACCTGTAAACAACAGGAAAGAAGAGGAGGCAACTCAGTCACCACCAGGCTGAAAGGAGAGATGAGCAAACCCACAGGTAGGGACTTCAGTACCCTGCTCTCAGCAATGGATAGATTTACGAGACAGAAAAATGTTTTGGCTATTTTACGTCCTTTATATTTTTCCTATAAATTCCGACTCAGTCTTTAATTTTGCATAATATCTCACTGGGACTTTAATTGGTATTATGTTTAATCTGTAGGTTGTAATTCTACATGTCAGTTTAAGAAAAAATAATCTCTTAATATTAAGTATTTTAATCTAGAAACTGTTTATCTTTCTATTTATTTAGGTCTTCTTAAACTTCTTTTAACAATATTTAACAATTTTCATGTACAGAAATAAATTTATTCCTAAGTATTTCATAGTTTTGGTAATAGTTTCAACATTTAAAGAAAATACAATGTCTTGCTGGGTGTGGCAGCACACACCCTGTAATCCCAGTAACTCAGAGGCCAAGACAGGAGGATTTTGAGTTCAAGGCCAGCCTCAGCAACTTAGTGAGACCCTATCTCCAAATAAAAGATAAAAAGGTTTGGGGATGTGGCTAAGTGGTTAAGCCCCTGGGTTCAATTCCAGGTACTGAAAAGAAAAGGAAAAAAAGAAAACACTAGCTTTTTTTTTTTTTTTTGTAGAATATTTTTGGGTTTTCGTGGATAGAGAATTTGGGTAACAATATTTTTGTTTTCCAGCATTCTACAGATGTTCCTTTATTGTTTTCTTGCCTCCATTGTTTCTAATAAAAGGTCAACATTCACTTGGGTCATTGGTCCCTTGTATGCAATGTGTCATTTTGTTGGCTCCTTTCAGTATTTATCTTTCTTTTTTTTTTTTTTTCAGCAGTTGAAATATAGTTTTCTTTATATTTTTTCTTCTAACATTTGCTGAGCATCTTCAATCTCTAAATATGTTTTCCCCCAAACAGGAATATTTTTGGTCATAGCTATTCAAAAACTGGTGTTTCTGCTTCCTCTCCTGTCCCTCTATAACTTTAGATACATTTAATTTATGTTAGACCTTTTTATATTGTTGCATAAGTCCTAGAAGCTCTATTAATTTTTTTTCAGTCTTTGGTATTTTTTCTTTGTGTTCTTTTTTTTTTTTTTTTTTTTTTTTTTGTGGTACCGGGGATTGAACTCAGGGGCACTCGACCACTGGGTCACATCCCCAGCCCTTTTTTGTATTTTTTATTTAGAGACAGGGTCTCACTGAGTTGCTAAGTGCCTCGCCATTGCTGAGGCTGGCTTTGAACTCATGATCCTCCTGCCTCAGCCTCCCAAAGTGCTGGGATTACAGGCGTGCGCCACCGCGCCCGGCTTCTTTGTGTTCTTAATGAGGCAGGAGAAAGGGTTAAAATGAACAGGCAGGAAACTTGGGGTCCTTGGAGGTCAGTTCTCTGTAGCAGGGCTGACAAACTATGGACACAAGCCAGGCCTCGTCAAGGTCAGGCCAACTCCTTCGCAAGTAGAGAAGAAAAAGAACTAACTGACAGTGAGACATCTATTGTCTGGTACCCCCCAAAAGTATGGTAACATGATTGGACCAAAGAGCACATGAAGAATTTATGGACGATGAATGCCTTAGCCGGGACTGCGTAAGGAGCTAGCTCCCCTAACCGGGTAGATCTATATAAACCCCTGGACGATAACCACTTTCCAGTATCCCTCTCTTGGGTCCCCTCCCCTTGTGTCCATGTATTTCATTTTTTGAATTCATGAGAATTCAAAAATTCTCATGTTCCATGTTACACTAACATCAGAAAATCTCTATTGATTAATAATCAGGTTTCCTGAATCTTTTCTCTACTCTCTCAATGCTACTTGTTTAGCTCATCCACTACATTTTAATTTCAGTTATTTTTAACCAATTCTATAATTCCCTTTGGTTCTTTTTTATAGTTTCTATTTCTCTGCCTTTTATTAATTATGAGCATATTTTCCTGTACTTCATGATCACCATTATACTATGTTTTTTAAAGGACGCTTGTCTGCTAATTCCAATAACTGGGTTTTCTTAGAGTTTATCTCTATTGACTGTCTTTTCTCATGTAGATTGCTTACATTTTCCTTTGTATGTTAAGTACTTTGGATTGTATAGTGGGTATTGTGAATGTTAGGTAGTGAAGACTCTGGATCTTATATTTCTTCAAAGAGAGTTGTGGTTTTGTCTTGTTTTGTTTAACAGGCTATTAACTTTGTTGGATTCATAAATTTGAATTGTGTCTCTTGGGCTGTAGTTCATGTAGCAATCTAGTTCTTATAGCCTTTACTGAGTTTGTTGTAGTCAGACTACCTATGCATATTCAAGGATCAGGCAGCCTTTGGGGAAGAGTGTACACATAAAATTTTTATCTGATTCTCTCCTTTTTGAATCCTCACTTCACTTTCCAGCAACTAGGTTACCCTGGACTCTAAATTCTGTTTCTTCAGTACAGAAAGACTGGATTTTCTTTCAGAAATTTAGTTACCCTGCATAATGTGGATGTAGCCTATCTTTGGACAAATGCTGTAAGAAATAGAAAACCCTTTGTCATTACATCTTCTCATCCAGAATCTGCCTGACTTTGTTTACATTCTGGGCCTTTAGATAATATTTTTTTTCCTCAGAGCTTATTGTTATTATCTGTGGAAGAGTCTGACCAGTAAGATTCCATTTAACCATATTAAAAATAAAATACCTAACAATATATTTTTTTGTGTGTGTGGTACCGGGGATTGAACTCAGGGGCACTCGACCACTGGGTCACATCCCCAGCCCTTTTTTGTATTTTATTTAGAGACAGGGTCTCACTGAGTTGCTAGGTGCCTCGCCACTGCTGAGGCTGGCTTTGAACTCGCGATCCTCCTGCCTCAGCCTCCCAAAGTGTTGGGATTACAGGCGTGCGCCACTGCGCTCGGCTCTAACAATATTTTCTTAAAATTAAAAAATTCATTCTACATTTTTTTTGCTAATGTATAGAATTATAATGGGCTTTTGTATAAGAACCTTGTGTCCTGTGTCATTGCTGAATTTACTTTATAGTACTAGTCATTTTCTTCTTAATTATTAATGCATTAATGCTATATATATCTAATATATATACATACATACACACACACACACACACACACACACATATATATATATAGAGAGAGAGAGAGAGAGACCATGACAGTTTTACATTTCCTTTTCCAATTTTTATGTCTTTCATTTCCTTTTCTTGCCTGATAACAATGGTTGCAAATCCCAGGACAATATTGAATACAAGTGGCAATATCAGATAACCTTGCCTCGGTTTTAATCTGAAGTTGAAAACATTTGCTATTTCACTATTAAATGTGATGTTAATGTAGGTTTTTCACAAATGTCCTTTATCAGGATATTCCCTTTTATTCCTCATTTGCTGAAACTATAATTTGGTGTTTAATGTTGCCAAGTGTTTTTTCTGCAACTCTTGAGATGATCATGAGATTTCTATTTTAATCTGTCAATATGTTGAATTACATTGATTTTTGAATGTTAAACCAACCTTACACTCCCCAAATAAACTCCATTTGTTCATGGTGTATTTTCTTTTCTCTATATTGCTGGGTTTGATTGCTAATTTCTTTTTTTTAAGATCCCTGTTTCTGAGGAACACCAGGCCTGCCCTTTATTTTCTTATAATGTCTTTGGTTATGTTTTCAGTATAATGATGGGCTAATACAATGAATTGGGAGGTGTTTGATCTGCTTCTATATTTGCTGGAGGATTTTTTTTTAGGTTTGTTATTATTTTCTTTATAAATGTTTAAATATATCAGTGAAACTAATTGTGACCCAGGGGCACTTAACCACTGAGCCACAACCCCAGCACACACAACCCTTTAATATTTTATTTAGAGACAGGTTCTTGCTAAGTTGTTTTAGGGCCTTGTTAATTTTCTGAGGCTGGCTTTGAATAAGCGATCCTCTTGCCTCAGCCTCCAGAGCAACCATCTGACTGTTTTCATTCTTAAAAATATTTTTAATTGTAAATTTTTCTTCTCTTAAGGTATTTACAGCCTTTCTATTATTTTTGCATCAACTTGGTAATTTATTGCCTTTTAAGAACCTTTTTCATTTCATTTAAGTTGCCATATTCATTGGTACAAAGTTATACCATTATATTTCCTTAATGTCCCTCTTTTATTCCTGATATGGCAATACATGTTTTCCTCTACTTTCATCTTTAAGAGTGTTGAACTTATCTATAACAGGCCTTTAGGAATGTTAAAAATATTGGGCCACACCCTGGAAGGGGAGTGTCACCTTAGGCTAGGCAGTTCCTAGCCTAAAGCCAAGGGTAATGCTCAGTTATGGACACTGCTATGAGCTGTTAGCAGTCCACTCTGGAAGGAAACACACGTCTTGAGTGTGAGATGACATTTGAGCCAAAGCAGTGTGTTAAATAGAAAAGATTTGTATAGATAATATGGAATTTGGCTCGGTGAAGGCCAAAGAATAGGGAGATAAGTGTGGAAAGGCTCAAAGGCAGTGTTGACCAACCTGGGTTCATTGGGTCCCTAGGGGACTGGGGAAACAGTCATGTGAATTCTAGAAACAGTGATAGTTCTGCCCACCTAACTCTATCAACTCTATTTTCTAATGTTAATTACCTCAAGCTGATGAACACCTAGACCAATGGAAATGTATGTTCATTTTTACTCAATAAATATAATTTACCTCTATGTTCCTGGTCAACAGAGTAATTTTAATGTATTCTCAAATCTTAAGTCCAGAGCTGCAAATTTAACTCTGGAAACATAGTTTTGTTATTGTGTATTTTAGACAGGTTTTAAAAGAATTTTTCTCTTTTAAGAGGAAAAAAAAATCTTATAAAACTTTATCCAATCATCATTTTAGTGTGTACATGCAATTGTAGTATTTATCATTCAGAAATTATCCAGAAGTGAATGTATTATACAAATGTCGTTTTGTATCCCTTTTCCCAAATTCTGACTGTCATTCCATGGAGATAAGTAGGACTTTTTTTCTCCTAATCTTTGCCAGGAGTAGAGTCTGTTTCTGATTTTAAAGGCTATCCATCTTTTTCCTTTTTATTACTCAAAATTCTTACCCTTCTTGCCATTAGAATCTGTTCCCAAGAATATATCTGAAATTCAGAGAACAAGTGCTGGTCATTAAGATCTGTTATCCTTTCCAAGTCAATTTTTAGTCTTTTTAGGAATTAAAACTATAGGAAAATGCAATTTTGATTAGCTGGTAAATATAATTTATTACAGACGCTCACAAATCTAAATCCAACTCTTCCCCAAACTGCTGCATGACCCTTAAACTGCTGGCAAAATTTCCCTAAAGCTTCTTCTGCCTACTGGCTCCTTCACCTTGCTTGGGTTGACCAGAACTACCACATGAAACAAATATCAAACTCATCCTCTTCTCCCTTCCACATTCTGATTCCTTCTCTCCTTCAGTCCTCATTTTCTGTGCACCCCCACAGCCACCCTGTTTCAGATCTCAGTGTCAACGCTGACTTTCCCTTCTCTATTGCTTTTCATATTCAATCATTCATGCAGCCACCATGGATCTACCATGAAATCACACTGCATTTTTCCTCCCCATCTGCCTGTGTGTTGCTACATTCCTAGAGGACACTGTCATCACCAAGATCCAGATGCTGCATTAGCCTCCTGACCTTTCTTGAAAGAGTTCTGTTCTTCAGTTCCACCTACATGGTGACAAAAAATTACTTTTCTAAATCATGTTACTCCCATGCTCTAAATTCTTTCATGATGTGTATTTCCCTACAGTCCTCAACCTTCTGGCCCAACCTACTTTCTAATCTTCTCTTTCACTCTTTTTCTAACCCATCAGGTTTTGACCCCCTTCTAAGTAGTTGTAAACTTCCCCATTTATGGCCTTCCTTCATATGAGAGTTTCTTCTCCTGTAGAAGAGGAGGGTTCTACTGTCCACCTATAAAGGATTTTCCCTAGATTTTCAGCCCTCAGCTTGTCTTGTCTTTGCTCCATGAAAACTTTTTCTGGCTACTCTGACACAGAGATCTCTTTCTCTCCTGTGAACATCTGGAACTCAAATTCTACACCTACTTAGTATTTATTACTTTATATTGTTCGTTCCCTTTTCTTGGTGTACCAGGTTAAAATATTTTAGACATAACTATGATCCCATGTCCCACATCTACTGAAAGTGGATCCCAGGTTGAGCCAATTTTTTGGTAGAGCAAATGGGAGGAGCTGATAGAAGGGAGATAACTGCCTACAAAGGTCTTTGCTAGGAGGGCAGGCTGAAGAATACCCAAGAGAGAGGGTACTGACAGAGAGGAGCAGAGGCAGGCACAGTGGCCGGACTGAGAGAGGATACATGGGGTTTCTACAATACAGAGAGAAAGTTACTGTGTGTGATGTGGCACAACCTTCTTTCACCCATTCTCAAGAGTCCTTCAGTAAGGGCTTACATGACTTTATACTGAACATCAAATCAAACATTTTCTCATTAAGTCAGATTCATGTCTTTTTGATGTGACACTGGGTGGACATGTGATTTCAGTAGCTCGAGAAGGGCCAAATCTGTACACACATGCACACACGCACACACAGTTCTTATACTTCTTGGTGTCCCAAGCATTGCTAAGCAGTACTGGGAATATAAGGAGCCCATCTGCTAATTTGGCTGTTTGCCTCTGGTGTTTACCTTTGTGCCCCTCTTCACTCAATTCTCAGACCTGTCATGGTCTCCAGATGGTATTCCATTAATGTGCAGGTATCCCAGTGACTCTGCAAGGGAAGCTATCAGGGTTTGAGAAGAAACTAAAATGAAAACCAAACATATATGCACACACACAAAATTGTCTTCTAACATGTTAATGTTTTGGTGTGTTTTATTAAATGCATGCAAAGTAGAACTGGCATTAAAAAAACTGCTTAACAATGACAGATAAGTTCTAAGTATCCTCTGAGCAGGTCTAAATTTCAGATGTCCACACCTGGATATCCTTCAGGTAATTATGCATTTTTAAAAGACAGATTCCTAGATATCCTGGAAGACCTACTGAATCCTCATCAGGTGAATGCTAGGGATGGGAATCTGAAGTTTAACTCGCTCCTTAGCTCATCCTTTAGCCAGCCTACCCATAGCTCTGCTTTTGATGAAATCTAAGTCTCTCATTTTCTTGAAGAGGAAACCAAGGCCCTTACAAACAAAATGACTTACTGAAGCCATGGCAGATTAGTAGCAAGCCCAGATCAGAATCCCAGTGTTGTTCTTCTAATCTCATGCCTGTTGCCTCTTTATTCATGTGGTTGATTTTAAAACTATGGACAACATTTTCTAGCATTTTTCAGACTCTCCTTTCTCCAACTCTATCACTCTGGACACTTCCCAAGGGTTTGTTATCTGTGGAAAGATACCCAGTATGATGTCATTAACATCATTGCTAACAGAATCCTGCAGTAAACGGCTTGAGGTCCAGATGGAACTTACAGGAAACAAATTAAGACTACTAAATCATGTCCATTATGATTGGAAAATGCAAAAGCATTTGAGCTTTTGTAGATTTAAGAGTCAAATCAGACTCATTTTGTCAGGATAGGCGAGTAAGTACATGGTGCTCCTCACAATTAAAATAGAGAATTTAGAAGGAACAGGTTTAGGAAGTTTGCTGATATGGTTGTTATCTATTTCTATGTAACAAATGACCTCTTTCCAACACTACGCTTTTATTATCTCATAGTTTCTCACCACTGGGGTGCTGCTCAGCTACATGCCTCAAGCTGGACTTTTCTCACAGCTTGGCTGGGGTTATAGTCTCATCTGAAGACTTCCAAGCTTACTCACATGACTGTCAGAATTTAGTTCATCAAGGGATATTGGCAGGCCATTTGTCCCTCAGTTCCTTGCCACTAAGACTCTCCACAGGCAGTTTACCACATGGCAATACATTTCCTGTGGGTGGGTACAAGAACAAGAAAGGGGGAGTTCAATCCCCCCCTCTGGTAACAAAGAAAGACAAAAAAAAAAAAAAAAAAAAAAGTGGAATCTAGAGTCTTTGTAACATAATATCAGAAGTGATCTCCCATCTGCTCCAGACACATTCTGCTAGAACAGACTCACTAGGACTAACCCATACTGAAGGGGAGGGGATTATCCCAGGGTGCGAATCCTTAGTGGTAGGGATCACTGAAGGCCATCTCAGAGGCTGCTACCACCGTGAGTTTGAAAACTTGTGGGAGGAGTAGGTGGAGGCTTCCAGCAGGAACTTGGATGTCTGAACTTGATGCTCTAGGGAGAGGTCTGGGGTGGAGATACTGATTTGAGAGTTAATAGCATGTTATAAGCTGGGGGTGAAATCATGGGAAGAGATAAAGTAGGGTAAGAAAAACTTTTTTTTTTTAAGTATCTACTAATTACTAGTATTCACTAATTACTAACTTTTAAGAGAAAATTGAACGTAAAAACAAAAACAGATGTAGAAAAAGATAAATGTCACTAGCTAAGGCTAGTTGTCACTCTTAACTAGGCTTTCTGGGTTGGCCATGCAAATATGGGTTAGAGCATGTGGCATTTCCTGGTATAATCAGAATATTATTAAGAGCCTGAGAAAAAGTTCATTCTCCATAGAAATTCCTTGATGTAGGTGACTAATTGAAACCTGGAAAGTTTCCTGATGGAGAAAAATCAAGTCTAGTTTGCCCTTCATTAGTTTTAAACCAGAGATCAGATGGATCTCAGTGTTTCCAAGTTCGGTGATGGATATTATAAATATCCATATAGTATGATTAATCACAGTCTAAATAACTACTCCCACAGGATACCCCTCCCCTCCATAAAAACCAGGCTCTGGGCGTGTCTCAGAAGCCTTGGAGAGCTAAGGAGTATGTCACAATGAAGGATGGGGAAACACCTCATCTGTCTCCTTTGGCCCATGATCTTCTCTTCCTCTGTGATTTTGCCTCCTGCTCATCGCTTCTGCCTGGAATGTTCTGTCCAGACTGTTCTATGCAGCTAAATCCTGCCCTCCTTCCAAGGCTCTGCTCAAATCCCATCTCTTCCATTAAGTCTTACTGACCAACCCAGCCCACCACACCCCACCCCATTTCTGTCCTCTCTGGACTCCTGTCTTGGTGAAACCCAATTTGGAGAGGAATCTCCAAGTCATTTTCTGAACTAGCTTTTTTCTTATACACGAGGGGTCAGTAAACTATGGCGCATAGGACAAAACCTCCCCCCCACTGCCTGTTTTCATATAGTCTGCAAATTATAAATAGTTATTGCATTTTTAAATAATTTTAAAGAATCAAAAGCATAATATTATTTTATTACACATGAAAGTGAAATGAAATTCAAATTTTAGGTCAAGTTGGATTTTTGTCTGTAAGATGCTTGTGGAAATTTGCCTTCATTTCTTTACTCTGTCACTTATAGGAAGTCTGCTGATAATGCAGTCATTTTCTCTCTCCTGAGAGAGGGTGTAACTCCTTGGGGCAGGAAATAGTACTGACACTTTTTGGTGGCTTCTACCATAGTCTGAACACAGAGCTGATGTTTGGTAAACACTTATTGAATGGAGCTGAGAGAGAATGTGTTTTTAATTTGTGATGGATACAATGTTATATCCTTTCCTGCTGGCCAGGCCTCTTCTTTATTCCCTTCTGCTGTTGGGCTGGTATCTGTTATGTCTGGTAGAAAAAATGACAGGGAATACCAGGGTGGGTCACAGAGCTCATGGAAAACACAAGTGAAATGAAGTCTGGGAACCAGAGCTTTTGTTTTGGGTGGAGAGGAACTGTTTGCTTTGGGGGATTGAGGTAATGAAAGTTATTTCAATAACATAATTCAACAGTTGTACATGTTCTCTGCCAGAAGCATGGCTAGGCAAACCTCACCCAGGGACACCATCTGCAAAATGCAAAGGTTAAACACTGACATGCTGAACAAATTCTGTTCAGCAGAAGACAAAAATATATATACTCTACGGTTTTGACTATGTAAGGTGCACCATAATGACAAGGTCCAGAGGGAAACAGAAAAATTAAAACAGTTGCAATAAGGTGGTGAGATTTGTTAAAAATACTTTTAAAAAACCCTTGAAGTTGTTAAAATATTTTCACAATAAATAAAATTTCTGGTAAATCATGAAAATGAAAAAAAATTCTGCTTTTCTAGCAGTATCCACGTTCACCTGTTTTTTTTTTTTGTTTGTTTGTTTGTTTTTTTTTTTTTTTTTTTTGGTACCAGGGATTGAACTCAGGGGCACTCGATCACTGGGCCACATCCCCAGCCCTTTTTTTGTATTTTTTATTTAGAGACAGGGTCTCACTGAGTTGCTAAGTGCCTCGCCATTGCTGAGGCTGGCTGGCTCTGAACTCGCAATCCTCCTGTCTCAGCCTCCCAAAGTGCTGGGATTACAGGCGTGCGCCACCGCGCCCGGCTACGTTCACCTGTTTTTAAGAATTTTTTTCCCATATTTTTCCCCTCACAAAATCAAAATTTTACATTGAAGTGGGAATTACTCAAGATTCTGGATATAACATACAAACACATAAAAATTTTCCCTAAAAGAAAACACCTGTTTATGTCATATTGTAGTATCTCACTTAGAACAGTGTATGCACTAAGCCAAAGCCAAAGGTACTTGTCACTGTGAGGACCTGCTCCAATGCACTAGGCCTTAGGATTTTTGCAAGCAGAAATGCATATTCTTTATGGTTGAGGCCTCAGCTTCAGGCACAATATTTGGCATTGTGGCTTTCATCAAAATTGTTTAAATGAATAAATGAACTAAACAGTTTAAAAAGAAAAAGAGGACAGTGAAACAGGAGGATTGCAAGTTCAAGAACAGCCTCAGCCAATCAGTAAGGCCCTAAGAAACTTAGTGAAATCCTGTCTCAAAATAAACCATTAAAAGGACTGGGGATGTAGCTCAGTGTGTTCAATCCCCAGTACCAAAAAAAAAAAAAAAAAAAAAAAAAAAAAAAAAAAAAATAGGGACATACACTATGTTGACAATCAGGCAACTTAATTCTGCCTTCAGGTCCTCACAGCTGAGATCTTTCCAGTCCTATCTTCCCCACAAAAGGGAGTAATGGGACAACTGAAGCACTGCTGGGCAATATAACACACTAAGGCTTTGTGAGTGGCTGGGCAGTTATAGGTCTTTAACACAGAGCACAGAGGATGAGAAAGAAGAATGGGGTAAGATTTTAAAGTTCTCACCACATCACCATCTAGATAGGAAATTTATTCATCCATTTGTTCATTCATCTAATATTTATTGAGCACCTGCTGTGTATGAAGAATTGTCCTCTCAGATGAGAATGTGATTGGGAACTAGAAACTGAAGGAGAGAGGCAGGGAAGTTGACTATGGACGCTCTTGTAATCCCTGGGGAGAGCTTGGTGACAGCAACATGAAATAAATAGAACTCCTAATAGAATACAGATTAAGATAGCAATGAGGCTTGAGGGATGCAATTTTATCTTTCCTGAAGAACAAAACAAAAGTGTTGCAGGTATTGGCAGCAGCTCCAAGCTACATCTACCCTAGACCTTGGCTTAGACTTTCTGGCCACAGATGAGGTAGCAGTGATGAAATGAAGGTGCCCTTGATCTCAGACCTGCCTCTCCCTCTGATTTTGTAAATATGAACAAATTTCTTAACCCTTCTGAATGTGAGTTTGTTCATCTGTAACAATTGTTACTTGTTGTGACAATTTTTTTCTCTCATAAAATTTGAAATAGTGGGCTGAGGTTGTGGCTCAGCAGTAGAGCGCTTGCCTACCACGTGCATGGCCCTGGGTTCAATCATCAGCATCATGTAAAAATAAATAAAGTCATTGTGTACAACTAATAAATAAATAAATATTTTTTTAAAAACTTGGAGTAGTTACCTATTCCTGCAGTATGGACCACGTTAATAACTGAGTGGCATAAAATAACAATAATATATTTATTCTGTGGATTGACTGGGTAGTTCTGTTGCTCTTCTGGGCTTGCACATGTAGCTCTGTGTAGCTGGAGGCTTGCTGAGAATCTTGATGAGCTGGGACAGCTGGGGCTCTCTTCACATAGCCTTTTATCTTGGACATCTTGACAGCATGGCCATCTAAGGGCAATGTCTAATAGAGTGAAGAAGAAGCTGCAAGGTTTCTGAAGGTCTAGTCTTGAAGTCACACAACATCACTTCCACCATAATGTATAGGTCA
Organism: Tamias sibiricus; assembly: GCA_025594165.1. Classification (NCBI taxonomy): domain Eukaryota; kingdom Metazoa; phylum Chordata; class Mammalia; order Rodentia; family Sciuridae; genus Tamias; species Tamias sibiricus. Next base: position 103,446,280 of record CM046659.1, on the reverse strand, counting down.
AAAAAAGATACAAGGCAAGCTCAGATTTAAAGGGTTTGGAAATAAACCCCACTTCTTGATGGAAGAAGATAAGAAATAATGTAAACCTAGTTTTCAATATACTGTAAAATTGTGGTGAAAATTAAATGAGATTATGTATGTAAAGCTATTATTTTTCTCCACACGCCTATAAGTAGGTATGGTTTCTGACAGCAGCCATATGTGCATTATGTTTTATAACTACAAAATTCTATAATACTAAGAGTCAAAAGTTAGTTTTGGATGATAGAACTAGTTGCATCATGAGTGGTCTACCCTCATTGTGGGGAATTGGGGCTGTGTGAGAGTTTAGTTAACTCTTTCCATGAAGTCTCGCTTTAATTTGCAATGTCATACCTATGAGCTGACTTTAGTATATTTCTTATGAACTTGAAAGTGCTTTGTCTCAATAGGTCTTAAACATAATAAAAAATTGTGAGATAATGTAATAGACATCTGAAGACTTTTGTGTGTGTCCAACAAGCATCAATATCTCCAATTTCTGGTGCATAACCAAACTCTATATACACAGCAACTCCTTTCCTGTGGCATGCATTCTCTTTGGGACCGTCCACATACAATGCTCCATTATCCTCTGGCCAGGATTGTGGGCAGGTTCTCTGAGATAGGACCTATCCTTTGAATTTGAACCCTGAGAGGAATGGCAGAAGGACCAACATGGCTGGAATTGATTTACCTAAATGGCATCACCCTGAAGAAGTTCTCTACTTGTTTCTACTGAATCTACCACAGAACTATACTACTCCATATTTTATCCTAAAGTCAAGTTTAATGAGCAATCTGATCCTTAATAGTTTTTAAACTTAAATTGCCCAGAGGTAGTTTTATTGCTTGTAGACAAGAACCCTTGCTGACATGGGTATTTATTCAAGAGATAAAAAGTTATGAGAGTGGGTTTGAAGCTAAAATGCCATATTCCAATTGGTCAGTCAATAAACTGTTTGTCTTTTGTTATAGTTTTTAGGATACTGTGCAAATCTCAGTGAATAAGAGATGCAACCTTGTCCTTAAGAATCAATAGTATAGGTAAGGACAAATAAGTAGAATGAGTGCAGGAAAAAATATATATTTCACTCTAACAATAGAATAAATATTCTAATTGTCAGTACCTAACATAGTGTGTAATGCATAATAAGAATACTGTAATTATGTGTCATAATTAGTTTCTAGGTAAATTATTCTATTAATAAGTGCATTATATCTGAACAAGAGAGACTAGCATAAGCTACAACATCTTATGAACAAGGAGGAAGTTGAATGGATTTTCTTAGCATAACAAAATTGTTTGAAATGAAAAGGTGGGATAAGGGAATTCTAGCTCAAATACTTATTTTGCAAACAGTGCTATTAACTGTGCTAAGTTTAAGGAGAGGTGGACTTTGAAATCCCTATTGCAAAGATAAGGGTTTTCATTATCTGTTATTGAATTCTGTTGCAAGTAGTATGAAGATTGCCTGACCAGAAAATGTGAATATTTATTATATATTTAAAAATGTATTCCCTTTTCAGTAATCAATCAGGATCTCCTCCCCACACCCCTCCAGAGCTTCCACTATTATGGTTGAGCTTCCCAAAGAGTGGAGTATATGCCCTAGAGTTCCTTCCCAGTATGAAGAAGTAGAAAGTCTTTCCTCTACTGGAGGAAGATGCCAATGGAAAAAGAGAAAGATGGAAAAGCAAATGTCAGATAAAGCATTTAATCTAAATTTCTCCTTTAGAGGTGAGCCCCCTGGAAGGTGGTAGAGGGTTGAGTTAGGAATAATAGAGATGTCTGGAAATGCTAGAAGTGGGAACTTAAAGAGCACCAGAGTTTGCATGTTGCTACCTGGGCAAAAGCCTTAGAAAAGCCCTGTGTTTAGCTGCTGCTGTGCTGTCCAACATGTCACATGTCACTGGGTGGAAAAGTGTAAGAGATGGGCACATGGTGTCAGGGAAAGAAGGTAGGGTTTCCAGATTCTACCCAGGGTATAAAACATCCCAGAAAACTCTGGAGGCCAGGACAGGGCTTTCCTGTATCTCTAGCAGCCCTTTCTCTCCTGACCACTAGCCCCTTTTCTTAGACCCTTTTCCTATCCTAAATATTTTCCTTACTTCTCCATTTAGGAAGCTTTCACAAATTTCCCTGTCAAGGCTCTATTCCAGATCTTTTAAATCAGAACCTCTGGTTTTGGGTCCTGGTATTGGAATTTTTTTTTAAACTCCCAGGTCATTCTACTGTGTAGCCAGGATTAAAAACCACTACCCTCTTTACAAGTTGAGGCTAGTCATGTTTTAGACTTGAGTTAAATGTTGTTTCCTTGATCAACCCTAGCCTAGGTCAAGTCACCCTGTTACATATCCTCCAAGCAAGTACCCTGTTACTTCTTGTCACTTACCATTTGGGCCATTATTTGTTTCAAGTATGCCTTTCCCTGTACGCTACCTGTTGTGTGAGGAGAGAAAATTTCTGTCTTGCTTACCGGTAAGTCTGGGTCCTCCATGCACCAGGTGGTAGATAATCGGTGCTCAGTAAATACATCTTAAATGAATGACCTACTTTGCTCAGTAAGGGTGTGTGACCAAGGCTTTAATTCATGGATCTGTGAAGAGAATTTTTGCAGATAAGGATTAAACTAGACAACATACTTAAAAACCTATGACTTTTAATATGTCCATATTTTCCAGTTTCATTGTTTTCATCCTCATGTTCACATCATAGCAATTCAAAGTATTCATCATTACTATTATAAGTCTGGGTGGTCCAGTTTGCAATTAGAAAGAAATCGAATAACTTTCATAGGTCCCTCTACCCTCATATCTGGGCACAAACTATTGCAAATAAGGAAAATTCCCTTTAACAGGATGCATACTTTGGGTTCCTTTTTGTGGTGAGCTCTTATTCTTGTCTTGAGAGCTGGTAGCTGGAACTGGGGGACTTCAGTTCCAGAAGCTAGGGTCCAACTTGGATTCCCTAACTTCCTTAACTTTTATAGTGCAGGTAACACTGGATTTTGTAAGGAGGTCATAAATACGATGAGCTCTGAAGTCACTGAATTAATTCATTGCACCTTGCATATTCTGGACAAGCAGCTCTCTCTCTCCCTCCCTCTCTCTCTCTCTCTCTCTCTCTCTCTCTCTCTCTCTCTCTCTCTCTCTGTGTGTGTGTGTATATACGTGAAATGAATCATCCAGGCAAACAAATCTTAGTCTTAACTATGGGCTAGGTGAGGGGCTATTCCTTCATTGCCCCCAATTCCAAATCCCAGTATTCACAGGCCCCTGATTCTGTATCCGGCTTAGACTCTTGGAGCATTTTGGATTTAGCTTGGGTGGATGGCTTGAACTGAGTCCAGAAGAGCCACTCCTCCAGTGGGCTCTGTACACCTCGCGCAGCAAAGTGGTTGCAGAATCCCCTTCCCCACCCGCACTCAGTCCCTGCAATGGCCCAGGCCTGTGATGTTCCCTGCACCCATCTCCCAGCCTCCTGCCTCTGCTCAATGCTGGATCCAAGAGGCGCAGGGGAGGCGGCACCGGGACGTTCGGGCAGGCAGGATGGGTCTCCCCTCTGGCCAGGGCCTCCCGCGCCTCCGGGCTGCGGTCTTCAGCGTGCATTCTTGGTGCAGGTGGCACAGCTTTCCGCACCGGCGGGTTTCGCGATCACGGGAGAAGTTAATCCAGGGTCCAGACCTCCCAACCACAGAACAGGGTAAACCGCTACTCCACTTCTTCCCATTCTCTCTCCTCCCTACCCCAAAACGAAAAGTCCAGGCCGGGCAGGACCCGATCACCTCTGCCTCCTCCCACTGCACTAATCCAGCGAGTGAGGGAGGCCCTACGCCGAGGCGGTGGCTGGCAAAGGGGAGTGGAAAGGGAGGATGGATGGGGCTGGGGGGTGGGGTGGTGATGAGGGGGATGTAGGAGGGGTGTCATTTTCTTTCTTTCTTTCTTTTTTTAAAAAAAGTATTTCTCTCGCGAGAAACCGCTGCGCTGACGATACTTGAAGAGGTGGGGAAAGGAGGGGGCCGCGGGAGCCGGGACAGACTGTGGGTGCCACAGGCGGACAGGCGGCCACAGCTGGGACAGCTGCGGGCGGAGCGCAGCGCAGCGCAGCAGCCGCTGCTGGGGCGAGGACCGAGGAGCAGCCACCGCCGCCGCCGCCGCCTCGGAGTCGGAGCCGAAGCTTCTCCAGTGGGTGCAGCCGAGGTCCCGACAGGGGTCGGAGGGCCACCGGGGCTGGGGATCCAGCCACGGAGATTTTGCGTTTGCGCCGCGCCGAGGGCAGGGAAAGGGACAGGGGTGAGGGGCTGTCCCGGAACATTCACAGCTGGCGCTGGCTCTCTACTGCCTGACAGCTTCCTGGCCCGGGGCTCCCCGTGCCGGGCTCGGCGTCAGTTGCTCTGGGGGCGGTGGTAGCCTGTGCAGCCGGCGGGACGGGCTTCCAGTCCCGCGACTTGGCGGAGAGGACAGACTAAGGAGCTGAGGCGTTCAGAGAGCGCATCACGCGCAACTCGTGCTATTAAAAAATAAACGCAGCAAGCTTGCCCCGTGGCTTACGACCGTTCCGGGCGTGGATATTTTGCGCCGCGCTTGTTTGCCGGCGCAGGGGAGGCCGAGGGGTCAGCTGGAGCCGCTGGCTCCGGGGGCCTGGGCTTTTCAGCCAGATGCAGACCAAACTGTCTTCACTTACCCAAATTAACTGCGCCACGCGCAGGCTGAGCGCGGGTTGGGCTTGGGAATGGGAACTGCGAGGCTTCAGCATCCCGATGCCCTGAATCTCTTCCCCGCTTCGGGGATTTGTTTCTGTTGCAGCTGGCAGGGGCCTCCTGAAGTGGGAGCAGCGCCTGAGGAAGGCGGGAGGAGCCCGGCCCGGGGGGCGGGCGGCGGGACAGCGGGACCCCGGCGGCGCGGTGCGCTTAAGGGCGCAGCGGCTACTCGAGACACAGCCTCCCGCGCGGCAGAAGGAGGCGGGAGCCGGCGGCCGCTCGGCATCATGCGGCGAGGGGGGCTGCTGGAGATCGCCCTGGGATTTACCGTGCTCTTAGCGTCCTACACGAGCCACGGGGCAGATGCCAATTTGGAGGCTGGGAACGTGAAGGAAACCAGAGCCAGCCGGGCCAAGAGGCGAGGCGGCGGAGGACACGACGCACTTAAAGGGTAACGTAATGGGTCAGCTTCTTTGGTGTGGGTCTCCCTTCCCCTTTCTCCCCAGTTGAGTTTAAGATCCAGAGCAACTGACCGGGTCAGTTCTCCACAGTGGAAGGATCCTTGGCAAGATCTCCTGGGGACACCTTGGAGGTGCTAAGGTTACACATTTTTCACTGCCTTAGAGGCTATAAGCCACCTTGCTCTGGCTCCTGAAGGATTCTGGTCCCAGTGGAGGGAATCTTGGGCCATTGTTGAGGCAGATTTTGGGAGGCAAGAAGGGTTCCTTGAGGAAAAAGGGGAGGAGCTGTGACTGAGAGAAAAGGAGAAGCCCGTTCTTTTCCTTTCAACGGTAATTCCGGTAGTGTTTAGGGGGAAGTACTTTGCTTGTGGGCGTCTTTGCAGATAGTCTTTTTGTAAGGGAGCAAAGATAGGAAAAGATTCCAATGACAGTCAGAGAAGGTGCATGGTTAATAGTTGCCCCTCCGGTAAATTATGCTTATTAAGATTGGGGACTGAGTTTTCTGGGGTATACACCCCCTCAGGTGTCAACACTGGAAGCAGAGCTGGACAAGTGTTTCTGAGCACTTGTGTTTGGGTTGTGCGGAGCTCTCCCTGTCACTGCTGCAATTATGTCGCTGTGGCTGGTGTGTGTTTTAAACGAGTGGTGTATATGTTACCCACATGCAGCATGATTTCACTAACTTCAAACGCTCCTCTTACAGAAAATAGTTAAGCAGGAAAGTTTTAAATTAGGTAGGTTGATTGGTTGTCAGTTCCCTGAATTGAAGGAGTGTGTGAATGAATACACTTTTAAGATTTTTCAGATCAAAAGAGAGGTCTCTTTCCGAGATCAAGTTCAAACCTGCATAGAAACAGTAGGATGGATTATAAATGACCCATTTTATCTCCTTGGAAGATCCTTTTAAATGAACTCAGGCAGTAAACACAGTTTTTAAAAAATAAATTCTTATGATTCTCACTGATGCTCTTTTCCTGAATGTGTAGCTTTATTATGTGGCCTTGCTTGACCAAGTGAAGGTGCCCACTGGCTCTTGTGTTTTTGCTATGGGCTGTTTCAATTATGTGTATGTAGTGAAGTTTACGTTTTCATGGTCCACATATGAGAAGAAGATGTGTAGTGAATGGAGCAGACCAGGTTTTGAGTCCTAGTATAGACTAGGGACTAGATGCTTGTGAGAGCTGAACATTTAAACAGCAGTAAAATGTGTGTGATTTTCTAACCCCAGAAAGTAGTCATGGTTACTTCAGTTTCCGTCTTGGCCTTTGTGGGAAATAAGCCCTGGATTCCACCAATACTGGAAACGAAATTTGCTGATCCTGATCAGGCAACAGAGTGTATTGCCCTGTGTGCCAGCCACGTGACAAGTTCAATAGATGGACTGAAACTGCTTTTCATGCGTTCTCTAAAGGGCTTCATTTAGTCTCACATTTGGGCTTCATTTAGTCCCGCATTTTCGCCTCAAAAGTATATTTCCGCTATACAATATTATCATAATAACTCTTCTTGATGACATTGCTTCTATGCATATAGACAGAGGAAGTTGGAGTTCAGTTCTGTGGATAAAAGTCTGTGGGGAGACATTAGGTCTAGCCAGACATTTGTCTCATCTCCATGTGCTGTCACCAACCCTACTGTTTCCTTGGGAGGCACAGACCCAATGCAAAAACAGAAACTAAGCTTTTCTTTGTTGCTTAACAGGACGCCACACTTTTACTCACACCAGCACTTATTTCTGTTGGTTTTTGTACTTTTTTTTTTTTAATCATCAAAGAGATCACTCTTTGTACTTCTCATAGATTTCATCACTAATGGATCAATACTACTGCAAAATATTTATAAGGTTTTCCTAAAACATAGTATGAGCAGATTAGTAATTCTGAATGCTTTTAATTGCCATGTTATCTATAAAGTTGCCTATCTATGTTTGGGGGTTCAAAATAATAATTTTGAAGGATATATAATTAAAAGTATTTCTCTCCTGACTTTCAGAGGCCATTTTCTTATATATTTTCCAGAAATAAGCATGCATATATATACACAAATATATGTATATACATGTATGTATATTATATATAAACAAAGAAATATATGCGTGTATGTGTGTATCATTTTTAGTACATGGAATATACTATACATAATGTTCTGAAATTTGTTTACTTTTTATGTGTTTCTAGTGTAGTAATCTATTAAGTCATATGAATCTAACCTTCTGTATTTTCTTGGTGTATAGAATTCCATGATGTGGCTGAAACAGTTCACTAATGATGGCTCTTTAGATTATATTAAATATTTTGCTGTTACTAATATTCTTAAACGTGCCCGTGTTACATGCACAAGTTTATATGCGGTATAAAGTTATAAAAGTAGAATTACTAGATCAAAGTTTTTCCCATAGATTTTAAACAAACACCCATTCTGATGTTAAATTTAAATTGCATTTGAATTTATTCTCTCTACTTACATGAATGAGTCTTTTAACCATGTCCTGCTGTGTAACTCATCAGGAAAAGCAGCTATGTATTACATTTTTCCAGTTACTGCTTGAAATTTCTATTTTTTCTCATTAAAATATTATCCGCTTCAAAAACTAAGCCTTTGACTGCAGTAAAACCTGCTTGCCATTTTGATGGAGATGCATAGTTTATGAAGTGAAAATGATTTGTAACCCCTGAAGCTGCCTGATGTGAAGTTGGTGGCAGCAGCTTTCAGCACCTCACTAATATTTCCCCTAGCTAAAAGGTGCTTTAAGCTTATTGGTATCTGATGTGCATGGGTCTAATCTCCTCCGGAAATACTTCCTTCTCATTTTTCTCTGATGTGGCAGGTGACTCTAAAATTTGCCTTGGTATTTTAAAAATATATATTCCTTTCCTGTCAGCTCCTTCTCTTCATAAACCAGGAACCTGCCTTGTCTTCCCTCCTTGGATATGTCTTCTATCCTCACTCATCTTCCTTTTCTCCCATCCTGTTGCAGGTGTTTTTTTTTTTTTTTTTTTTTTTTTTTCCCCTCTCTAGTGGGCAGCAGAAGTTGTTCCACAGTGGAAATTTAAGCATCCTCAAGTTTCTTCCCAGCTTCTTCTATGTTTTCTTAGACTAAATTGCCAACTTCTGCTTTTACAGGAAATTCTTTTTTTTTTTTTTTTTAATATGGAATGAGTGTGGTCCCTATTCACTCTGCAAAAAATTGTGTTTTTTTCTCTATTTTCAAGTGAGAATTTTGCAAGGTTTCTTTTTTTTTTTTTTTTTTTTTTTTGGTACCGGGGATTGAACTCAGGGGCATTCAACCACTGGGCCACATCCCCCAGCCCTGCAAGTTGTAAAATATTTTCAAATAGTGAATGTATAGTAGTTTTCCCTTGGGCATTGCTTAATATGTGTGAAATGTCTTTAGGAGAAATAATAAAATCCTAACTTTGTCTGTATTTCAGTTCACAAGAATTTTTCTCAGCTAAATTCTAAACTTCTATGATTAGGCAAAAAGTGTGGGATACAGTCCAGTATTTTTTAAAAAAACACAGGCATAAAAAACCAACTCTACTTGAATAGCAGTAGTTATGTGTCCTTTATTTATGATTGCCTTATTGCTTTAGCTCCCAAATATGGAAATACTGCAGTTTCATGTCAAAGGGAAAAATTCCTTACAGTAAGATATCCTTTTCCTAAATCTCCAGTAATATAGATTGAGTCTTCTGACCTTGTGTTCCTCAGCTCATAAGTATATGAGACCCGATTGTAGTTTGTATCCTTATGCATATTCCTTTTGGTCTTTGTTTATTTGTTTACTTTTTCCAGAGGTCTTGTTACCAGAAAAATACACATGGAACAGTTCATACACAGGGTAGATTATGTGACGGCAAACTCCAAGGAATTAATTACACAGAAGTCTGCTATTAAAATAAAGAACTTTAACAGAGAACATAGAAAAAGTTCTGTAAACTTTATACAGTCCATTTTAACTTTACAAAGAAGACTTTAATACTTCATCTGAAGTCAGATGGGCTGATAATTAAATATGGAGAAAGACTCATGCTGTGGTATGGTTTGACTTTGTATTTACCAAAAAAATTAAGCTAAAACACTGAGACATGATTTTAAAAAGATATTCCTGAATAGAGGGTTTCAGTAATTCCACATTTTAAACAAAAAGATAGAGATAAAATATTTATTTATGTGACTTATTTATTTATTTTTATTCTAAGTTGTTATAAATGACAGAAGAATGCATTACATTTCATATTATACTTATAGAGCACATTTTTTACATTTCTTTGGTTATGTATACAAAGTATATTCACATCATTCGTGTCTTTATACATGCACTTAGGGTAATGATATCCATCTCATTCTACCATCTTTTTTTTTTCCTTCACCCTTTTGCCCCTCCCTTCCACTTCCTCCCCATTGGCCATTCTAATGTTCCTCTAATCCTCCTATGCTCCCCATCCCAACCCCACTGTGAATCGGCCTCCTTATATCAAAGAAAACATTCCACATTTGGCTTTTGGGGATTGGCCAACTTCACTTAGCATTATATTCTCCAACTTCATCCATTTACCTGCGAATGCCATAATTTTATTCTCTTTTATTGCTGAGTAATATTCCATTGTGTGTATATACCACATTTTCTTTATCCATTCATCTACTGAGGGACATCTAGGTTGGTTCCACAGTTTAGCTACTGTGAATTGTTATAAACATTGATGTGGCTGTGTCCCTGTAGCATGCTGTTTTTAAGTCCTTTGGGTATAGACCAAGGAGTGGGATAGCTGGGTCATAAGGTGGTTTCATTCCCAGTTTTCCAAGGAATCTCCATACTGCTTTCCATATTGGCTGCACCATTTTGCAGTCCCACCAGCAATGTATGAATGTGCCTTTTCTCCATATCCTCTCCAACATTTATTGTTGTTTGTGTTCTTAATAGCTGCCATTCTGACTAGTGTGAGATGAAATCTTAGAGTGGTTTTGATTTGCATTTCAGTAATAGCCAGAGATGTTGAAAATTTTTTCATGTATTTGTTGATTGATTGTATATCTTCTTCTGAGAAGTGTCTTTTCAGTTCCTTGGCCCATTTTTTGATTGGATTATTTGTTTTTTTGGTGTTAAGATTTTTGAGTTCTTTATATGTTCTAGAGATTAGTACTCTATCTGATGTGCATGTGGTAAAAATTTGTTCTCAAGTAGTAGGCTTCTATTCACCTCACTGATTGTTTCTTTTGCTGAGAAGAAGCTTTTCAGTTTGAATCTATTCCCTTTATTGATTCTTGATATTAGTTCTTGTGCTACAGGAGTCTTATTAAGGAACTTGGGGCCTAATGCAATTTGTTGGAGATTAGAGCTTACTTTTTCTTCTATTAGGTGTATTGTCTCTGGTCCAATTCCTAGATCCTTGATGCACTTTGAGTTTTGTGCATGGTGAAAGGTAGGGGTTTAATTTCATTTTGTTGCATATGGATTTCCAGTTTTCCCAGCACCATTTGTTGAGGAGGCTATCTTTTCTCTAATGTACGTTATTGGCTCCTTTGTCTAATATAAGATAACTGAAATTATATGCATTAGTCTCTATTTCCTCTATTCTGTACCATTGGTCTACCAGTCTATTTTGGTGCCAATACCATGCTGTTTTTGTTACTATTGCTCTGTAGTATAATTTAAGGTCTGGTATAGTGATGCCACCTGCTTCACTCTTCTTGCTAAGGATTTTCTTTAGCCATTCTGGGTCTCTTATTTTTCCAGATGAATTTCATGGCTGCCTTTTCTATTTCTATGAGAAATGTTATTGGGATTTTGATTGGAATTGCATTAAATCTGTATAGCACTTTTGGTAGTATGGTCATTTTGACAATATTAATTCTTCCTATCCAAGAGCAAGGTAGATCTTTCCATCTTCTAAGGTCTTCTATAATTTATTTCTTTAGTGTTATGTAGTTTTCATTATAGAGGGCTTTCACATTTTTGGTTAAGTTGATTCCCAAGTATTTTATTTCATTTTTTTGATGCTATTGTAAATTCATTTCCTTTTCAGAGGATTTGTCACTGATATATAGAAATGCCTTAGATTTATGGGTATTGATTTTGTATCCTGCTACTTTGCTGAATGCATTTATGAGTTCTAGGAGTTTTCTGACTAGTGTGAGATTTTGGGGTCTTCTAGGTATAAAATCATATTGTCAGCAAATAGTGATAATTTGAGTTCTACTTTACCTATCTGTATCCCTTTAATTTCTTTTGTTCGTCTTATTGCTCTGGCTAGCGTTTCAAGTACTATGTTAAATAGATGTGGTAAAAGAGGGCATCCCTGTCTTGTTCCAGTTTTTAGAGGAAATGCTTTTAATTTTTCTCCATTTAGAATGATGTTGGTCTGGGGCTTAGCATAGATAGCTTTTACGATATTGAGATATGTTCCTATTATCCCTAGTTTTTCTAGTGCTTTGAACATGAAGGGGTGCTATATTTTGTCAAATGCTTTTTCTGCATCTATTGAGATAATAATATGGTTCTTATCTTTAAGTATATTGATGTAATGAATTACATTTATTGATTTCTATATGTTGAACCATCCTTGTATCTCTGGAATGAACCCCACTTGATCATGGTGTACTACTATATTTTTAATATGTTGTTGTATCTGTTTTGCCAGAATTTTATTGAGAATTTTTGCATCTATGTTCATTAGAGATATTGGTCTGAAGTTTTCTTTCTTTGATGTGTCTTTGCCTGGTTTTGAGATCAGGGTGATATTGGCCTCATAGAATGAGTTTGGAAGTGCTCCCTCTTTTTCTATTTCCTGAAATAAATTGAAGAGTGTTGGTATTAGTTCTTCTTTAAAGGTCTTGTAGAACTCAGCTGTGTATCCATCTGGTCCTGGGCTTTTTTTGGTTGGTGGACTTCTGATGGCATCTTCTATTTCATCACTTGAAATTGGTCTGTTTAAATTGTATATATCATTCTGCTTCAATTTGGGCAAATCATATGACTCTAGCAATTTGTTGATGCCTTTGATGTTTTGTATTTTATTGGAGTACAAGTTTTCAAAATAATTTTGAATTATCTTCTGTATTTCCGTAGTGTCTGTTGTGATATTTCCTTTTTCATTGTGTATGTTAGTAATTTGAGTTTTCTCTCTCCTTCACTTGGTTAGTCTGGCTAAGGGTCTGTCAATTTTATTTATTTTTTCAAAGAACCAACATTTGTCAATTTTTTCAATTGTTTCTTTTGTTTCAATTTCATTGATTTCAGCTCTAATTTTAATTATTTCCTGTCTACTACTGCTTTTTGTGTTGGATTGTTCTTTTTCTAGAGCTTTGAGATGTAATGTTAAGTCATTTATTTGTTGACTTTTTCTTCTTTTGAGGAATGAACTCAATGCAATGAACTTTCCTCTTAGAACTGCCTTCATAGTGTCCCAGAAATTTCAATATGTTGTGTCTGTGTTCTCATTCACCTCTAAGAATTTTTTAATCTCCTTTTTGATGTCATCTGCAACCCATTGTTCATTCAGTAGCATATTATTTAGTCTCCAGGTGTTAGAGTAGCTTTTATTTCTTATTTTATCGTTGATTTCTAATTTCATTCCATTATGGTCTGATAGAATGCAGGGTATATCTCTATTTTTCTATATTTGCTAAGAGTTGTTTTGTGGCATAGTATGTGGTCTATTTTAGAGAAGGATCCATGTGCTGCTGAGAAGAAAGTGTATTCACTCGTTGAAGGATGAAATAGTCTATATAAGTCAGTTAAGTCTAAGTTGTTTATTGTATTTTTGAGTTCTATAGTTTCTTTGTTCAGCTTTTGTTTGGAAGATCTATCTAGTGGTGAAAGGGGTGTGTTAAAGTCTCCTAGGATTATTGTGTTGTGGTCAACTTGACTCTTGAGCTTGAAAAGAGTTTGTTTGATGAACATGGATGCTCCATTGTTTGGGGCATATATATTTATAATTGTTAAGTCTTGTTGGTGTATGGTTCCTTTGAGCAGTAGGTAGTGTCCTTCTTTATCAATTTTGATTGACTTTAGCTTGAAGTCTACTTTATTTAATATGAGGATGGAAACCCCTGATTGTTTCCTCAGTCCACGTGAGTGGTAGGATTTCTCCCACCCTTTCACCCTCAGCCTATGGATGTCTTTTCCTATGAGATGAGTCTCTTGGAGGCAGCATATTGTTGGGTCTGTTTTTTGATCCAATCAGCTAGTCTATGTCTTTTGATTGATGAGTTTAGGCCATTAACATTCAGAGTTATTATTGAGACATGATTTGTATTCCGAGCCATTTTTGTTTTACTTTTGGTATTTGACATGGTTTCTCCTCTGATTGGTTTTTCCTTTAGTGTAATGCCTCCCTCTGCTGATTTTCATCATTGATTTTCATTTTCTCTTCATGGAATATTTTGCCGAGGATGTTCTGGAGTCCTGGCTTCCTAGATGTAATTTTTTTTAAACTTCTGTTTATCATGTAAGGTTTATATTTTGTCCTCAAATCTGAAGCTTAATTTTGCTGGGTATAAGATTTTTGGTTGGCATTTCTTTTATTTCAGACTTTAGCTTGACTTTAGCTTGAAGTCTACTATGTTTGGTATATGTTGTTCCATGATCTCCTGGCTTTGAGTGTCTGAGTTGAAAAATCTACCATGATACGAATTGGTCTCCCCCTATATGTGATCTGATTCCTCTCTCTTGCAGCCTTTAAGATTCTATCCTTATTCTGTATGCTAGGCATTTTCATTATAGTGTGCCTTGGTGTAGATCTGTTGTAATTTTGTACATTTGGTGTCCTGTAAACCTCTTGTATTTGGTTTTCCAATTCATTCTTCATGCTTGGGAAATTTTCTGATATTATCTCATTGAAGAGATTGTACATTCCTTTGGTTTGAAATTCTATGCCTTCTTCTATCCCAATCACTCTTAGATGTGGTATTTTGCTGCTGTCCCATAATTCTTGGATGTTCTGTTCATGGTTTCTTACTATGTTCACTGTGTGGTCAATTTTATTTTCAAGATTATATACTTTGTCTTCACTATCTGAAGTTCTTTCTTCCAGTTGATCTCGTCTGTTGTTGATGCTTTCTGTTGTGTTTTTTATTTGGTTAATTGTTTCCTTCATTTCAAGGATTTCTGACTGTTTTTTCCTCCAGAGTTTCTATCTCTTTTTTGAAGTAAACTTTTGCTACTTGTATTTGCTCTCTTATATATTTGTTGTTGTGATTAATTTTTGTCTGTATTTAGATCATTCTTTGATTCACAAATCATTTCAATCATGAACCTTCTGAACTCCTTCTCTGACATTACATCAACTTCTCTGAGCATGGGTTCTATTATTGTAGTATCCTGGTTTGTTTGGGGTACTTTCCTCCCTTGTTTTTTCATGTTGTCTATTTGCCTTCCTTTCTTGCAGTGTAGATCTCAGATATTACAGTTTCTACCCTATATTCTTGTAATATCCATGCAGGTTGTCTGTGCCTCACCTTAATATTGGACTTTCAGAATCTGCAGTGTCCCTTGATGTATGGTACTGCAACTGAAGGTGATGTCAGCAGTAGTGGAGGTAACACAAGATAACAGTGAAGGTGCTCCAAGATGAATGCAATGTCTTCCAGAGATGGGGCTGAAGGGTGGGCCTTATAATGTCTTTGGTATGCCTGCTCTGAGATGCGCCTGCTTTTAGGCCCTGTCTGTTGTCAAAAGGTAGGGGCTACTGCATGGGGAAGGCTATGGCTATGTCTGCAGTGTCTCAAGATGGAAGTAGGTTAGGTTGTGCTCCCAGATGTGGGTGGGGTAGTGGACTCTGGACCTACCCTGGGGCTGGGCCCCACACAGGTTGGTGTGGGCCAAACTGGTTGAATTTGAGCTCCTGCTGTGGTCTGCTGGTTGGAAGAGGCAGTCCTCTGAGTGGAGGTCAGTGAAGCTGCCCTAGGCCTGCCTGAGCTCCACAGGTATTGGCTGGGCTGACCTTGACCCACCTGTGCTTGGGCGGAGGTTGGCAGGACTCAAGCGGAGGTCAGCGGGAATGACCTGGGCTGGGCCGCACTCAAGTGGAGGTCCTTGGTATGTGACTTTTTTGTAGTATTTAAGACATTGAGATTGTTCACAGAAATGCATAAATTATTGGTAACACAAATTAATTAAAACATATATCAACCTATAATGAAACAAGGTGAGGGCTGAAGGTAGCAGAAGTATAGACATCTCTTCAGGCTAATTTGGAGTTTTAAAGACTATTGAAACATTCCTTTGCTGTCTTCTGTAGCAGAAGAACTTAAAGATTATAGCATTATACCCATGGCTCAAACACAATACTAAACAAATTATTAGGGTATTCTTATAATAAGCCAAATAGCTTACCTGGAAAATCTGGTCATTTTTCCTTTAATTTTCAATGTGAATGTTTTCTTGAAAGAGAAATAAACTAGTTTAACAAGTTCTTTGTTTCTAAAAAAGTAATTTAGCAAATGGGCCTACTTTAGTGACCTAAGGTTTTTTTTTTTCCTTGAAATTCTTTGTGAAAGCTGAAATCTATAATATATAAGGTCTAATATTTATACAGTAAGTGTAGGAGAGTTCAGTGTTTCACTGTGATTAAACTTGATTTTCCCATTAGATTGTAAAATCATCAAAGGCAAGAATCCGCTTGTAAGCATTTTACCACTAACTCATCGTTAAGTGGGGTTTCAGAGTTCATTAATTCAGGAGGGCTTAATTGAATGCCAGTCTGAATGTAGCTTGAGGAATGCCAGAATCATAACCCTCAGTCTGGAGGGGCTGAGCAGTGAAAGTAGGAGCATGGAGAGTAGGAACAGGAGTCAACAGACAGGATGCAGAGATCATGCAGTCTAGTAGTCAGTCAAACAGATGAACTTATAATGGGGTTATGTCCTGATAAATGCTGCCCCACATTTTGGGAAAGAGTATTGCACCAACATGTTCACTGGCCCAGGAAAAGATTATAATGCACAATTTGAAGCATGGGTTCTACTGAATAGTTACTGTTTTCACATCATAATAAAATAAAAATTGTAAATCCAGAACAGTCAGGACCCTGTGTAATAATAATTGTAGCTAGAGTAGGCAACATTTAGATAACATTTATGTGCCAGAAAACTCTCTATAAGATGGGTCATTTTATTAATTTCCTTTTACAGTGAGAGCTGAAGTATGCAGAGGTTATGTTCTAAAGACAAAGTCTTAATACTAAAATTGTCTTTCTCCATTAACTTTCATTATGGTTTTGGTTTCTCATTCTACTGGATGAAAATGTGAGACTAATCCATTGGTAAAAATTGACTTAAAATTCCTAATATACTTTTGTGTTAATTTACAAATACTAAGTTTAGTTAATCATATAGTATTTAAGTTAGAAATGTTCTCTCTCATTTCTACAATGATATTGATAAAACACAGAAAGAAACATAGAATGTCACAGCCAGCTGGCACCTTGGATGGCACATGTATTGTGTGTGTGTGTGTGTTTGTGTGTGTGTGTGTGTGTGTGTGTGTGTTTGGTACTGGGGATTGAATTCAGGGGTGCTCTACCACTGAGCCACATCTCTAGATCATTTTATTTTAAATTTTGAGACAGAGTCTTGGTAAGTTACTTAGTCTGACCTTGAATTTGTGTTCCTCCTGCCTTAGCCTTCACGTTGCTGGGATTATAGACTTTTGAGAATCTTTCTGGCAAATATATTATATTTTAATGTCATATTTTGTTTTTTTATGATGGTGGTAGAGACATGGCATTCTCCTTCTACATTGTTCTAGGTTCTGAGCCAAAGGTGTTGCTTATTATGTCATCCAGAATCTCTTGTTCTCATGTCTCATGTGAGAAATTTCTCTCAAAGTTGCACATGGTGTTTCTCTTTCCAGGGGGAACAATATGTGCCTTAAATCCTTACTGGTAAGATGAATTATTTAATGCTTTCTGTTTCACTTTTTTGCTTTGGTTGTCCATGAACTCAGAACCATTTTTTAAATGTTAAATTGAAGCAATTACAGTAAAAATAATAACAAAGTCTGATTTGTCTCTTAATGATTGCACTTTACAAATACTAATTTCTTTAATACAAAGCTCCTCATGTGGAAGATTAAACTTTTTTTTTGCACATTTGACAGGTGAGGAAGCAGTGATACAGAGTTTGGGTAATTCCTCCTGGGGCATAAACTTACTTGGAGTAGAGTTGGGAAATCTGGCTTCATAGTCAGATCTCCTAACCAATATATATTACTGCTTTTCAATTACAGTAATTACTGTAGCTTGTAAATTTCTTGCATTTGTACCCTTCATGCCTCATTTCCCCAGAATCTTCTTCTACTATTGCTGTGGAGGAAGGCCCAATAATTGTTGAAGACAGATGCTATTACAAGCCAAGGGAAAGATCACGATGGGAATGGGCTTTATCAGAAAGCACTGAGTAGTGAAAGTCTCTGAGGTTGGCAAACTGTGGGCCAGGCTGATTGATTTTGAAGACTGAATTTCATTGAGACAAAACCATGCCCATTTGTTTACGGATTTTCTGCTCGCACACTGCGGCAGTAGAGTGAAGTAACTGTGACAGAGAGCATGGCCAGTGAAACTGAAATATTTGCTTTTTGACCCTTTAAAGAAATAGTTGACCAGCCTCTGATCTATGTGATAAAAACTTAACAGTCAGCTAGGACTGAGAATTTTTTGAAGGTAGTGATTCTGTTGTCTTATTTATCTCTAGGGATACCTAACAACTGGGCACATGGTAGATGGTCAGTAGATATTTTTGATGGTCAAATACTGGGCAGTTTTGGTTAATTGGCTGGGTAAGTTTGACTATATAAATGAAAGTTTGGAGGAAAAGTAGGAAAGAAATAAAGGAAACATTTGAGTGAAAAAGGCAGGAAGTGGAAAGGATATGAAGTGTTTGAGATCTTGGGACATTGAGATCAGGGTTTGTACTGCATGGCTCTGAGAAGGGTTGCCCCCAGTGTAGTCTGCAGACTGGTGCTCCTGGAGTTGTGCAGTTGGCAACCTTGTGAGCATGTACTTAGCTCGAGAGTGGTGTTTGGGAGAGGAGAGAGACTAATAAAAACATAACGTTCCTGCTTATGAAAGGTAAGGATGGAGAGCTGTTAGAGGCTGCTAAGATGGAAACACTAAGATCTTCACCCTGGCTGTTGTGTAAACTCTGTGATTAGAGAGCAGGGAGACAGAGATGAGAGGCTTGGGAGGCAAGTGCAGCAGTCAGGGTGAAAGTGTATGATGGTCTTGGCCAATGCAGGGGAGGGGCTGAAGAGAAAAGAGGCTAGTGGCTGGAGAGAGTAAGAAAAGTAGGCACCCGGAGAGCTCCTGCCTGGTCCACATTAAACCTGTCACATGCAAAGACATCGTAGTACCATTCACAAGAAACAAAAGGCAAACATGATCGCTGCTCAGCTCCCCATTACAATGCAACAAGCTATTCTCATTTGTGAATGTTTTGATTGTCTCATTGCTATGTGATAAATTACCTCAAACTTAGTGACTTAAAACAACTGATGTATTATTTCTCATGTTTCTGTGGTCAGGAATTTAGACAGGGTACAGTGGCGAATCTTGTCTGTGTTCTCCACAAAGTTGGGTTGGATTGAGCAGTAGCATGATTTCATGTATGTATGGTGTTTGCCCCTTGGTTTACTTTGGCATGATTTATCTAAATGGATAGACAGATGTGGGCACCAAAGAAGGAAAGAGCCACCCACTTTCTTGCTCTGGTGGGGGCTTTTTACTTTTCTTTTTTTTTCCCAGTACTGGGGATTAAACCCAGGGCCTCACAAATGCTAGGCAAGCGCTGTTTCACTGAGCTACACTCCCAACTGCCAACCTTCCAGATTTTCAAGCTCTCTCTCATGCTGTCTCTGGCCTGGACCTGCCCCTGGTGATGGAGTCATTGAGTGTGTTTTTCCAAATGGGGAAAGTAAGCCCCAGATGCAAACTAAACCTTGCTCAAGGTTTGTGTCTGTTTGGGCTGGTTCTGGAACAACAGTCTCCTGACCCCTGGCCTCATGCTTTAACCCTACATGTTGACTGCAGGCTGACTCAAATGGCTGGATGGACTTGAATGGACTTGTTCTCAAAGTTGGTTGGTGTTCTTGATTTTCCTGCATATAGTCTCAGATTGTCTCCTTCTACACCTGGCTCTGTGCATCATTTTTCCAGCATCAAAGCTAGACTTTTTACATGGCAGCTCAGGATCTCCCAAGAGCATGAAAATGGAAGCTACTGGACTATCTTCAAACAGTCTGGAATTGCATGACTTGGAATTGCATGCCAGTCACAGCCCTTACCTAGATTAAAGGGCATGTACTAATGCCCTGCCTTTTGATGTGAGGCATTTTAAAGAAAAGGAAGAAATAAGTAATAGGGCCACCTTTGGAGACTAGATAGCACAGTGAAGCAATGCATCTTTGAGAAGGACAATCAGATATTTAAAGTTTTAATTCTAACTTGGTCTAGTCATATTGGCTCAGCTCTCTACTGAGGATGCTTCATTGTATTTTGATGCTGTGACCTCTGAATGAAAAATGCTCCGTAATAATGTGACAGCATCTCCTGTTAGATAAGTGACAAGGGCATTGCTCTTAGTTTATCCACATTTCTGCATTTAAAGAACTCACAACCATCAGGAACAAGATTATAGTTCCTAATAAGCTGATATATTTTATTTGAATATAAAAATTATAAAACTCCTTACCTTTTATTATTTTTCTTTTAGCTTTTAAGAAACTGACAAATTTAATGCATACTCTAACTTATTAACTTGGGTATTTGGTATGTTTTGCCTTCCCCCTATATAGAATTTTACTTTAAATTTCTATTAATAGCTTCACTTTAATATGTCTGTTCGTGTCAGCTACCTCAAAAAAATTTTTTTTTTTCAGTTAGGAGTTAATAATAACAACCCAAAATAGATATGCAGTTGCCAATAGAATTGGTGTTGGAAAAGAGCTCAACTCTTCTAGTGGGGGCCTTCTAGTTTTGTTTTTTTTTTTCCAGTACTGGGGATTAAAGCTAGGGCCTCACACATGCTAGGCAAGCACTTTTTCACTGAGTGCTTTGTCACAAATGGAGTAAGCACATTGTTAATAGAATGAAACTAGATTTGGACTATGGTCAGATTTAGGTTGTGATTGTTCCATATAGTATTCAATCCTAGTTTTAAGTTTCTTGTGACTCTCTAACTTCTCAACTTAAGTGGCTTTTTATGGCTAAAGTAATCTCTGAGTCTATTTATTCAGCCCCCTCAGAGAGGAAGGGAGAAAGGAAAATTTCCTATCTCCACCATTCCCAGCCAAAGATGTATTCCAGACAGCAAGCAGGCTCTGAGCAGAAGAATTGCTCCGTTAGACAAGTGATTTGGGTCAGTGTTTTGAAGGGTTGTGAATTCCTAGACCATCAGTCATACTTACATTCAAATATAAGTATCCAAACACATCTAAGTCCAAATATAGTACACCATTTTATGATGTTGGTGTCAGAAGACAGGATTTATGTGGGCCCTATGGATACATTGTCTGCTAAGTTTCATGATTTTGAATCATGGCAGTGGCAATATCTATTAATAAAGTGAATGTATTCCTGAGACAGGGTTTTTTTAAAATATTTTTATTTATTTGCTTTTTAGTTGTACACAATGCGTTTTATTGAATGATTTTATTTGTACATGGTGCTGAGGATCGAACCCAGGTCGCCCACGTGCTAGGCGAGCGCTCTACCGCTGAGCCACAATCCCAGCCCCCTGAGACAGGGTTTTATCTAGTCTTTTGTTTATTCTCCTTCTCTTCCTTCCTCTTCCTCACTGTCATCTTTTTCTTCTTCTTTTCTGTATTCTCCTATCTCATTTTTTCTTCTATTTTCTTTTGTGGGGGGTGGATACTGGGGATTGAACTGAGGGGCACTCAACCACTGAGTCACATCCCCAGCCCTATTTTGTATTTTATTTAGAGACAAGGTCTCACTGGATTGCTTAGCACCTTGCTGTTGCTGAGGCTGGCTTTGAACTCGCGATCTTCCTGCCACAGCCTCCTGAGCTGCTGTGGTTATAGGTGTGTGCCACTGTGCCTGGCTTTTTTCTTCTATTTTTAAAGTGGCTTCAAAACCTGAGCTACAAATAAAACAGGGAGAGTAAGAATATCAAATAAGAGTTGAAACATTAAGAAAATAAATAAATGTGAAGTAAATGTAAACATTTTACCTGGAAAACTTGAGATCTTCAAGAAGAAAAATAGGCGTAAGTTTTTTGTTAGGGGAAGGAAGGAGGAAGCTAAAGAGGAAGGAGAATGAAGTGATGGAGTGAAGAGTCCTGTCAACTGTGGACCTGAGCTGGGTAGAACAGGTGCTAAGTTTCCACAGGTATGGATGACAGCTTCCTCTCTCCCAGCAGCACTGGTACCAGGCAACCTCAGTCCTTCCCCAGCCTCTTTAGGGGACAGAGAGCTTTAAGGGGAGAGTCAGAGCATGACAGAAAGACAGATGCTTGGATATGAAAAAAAAATTCCATCAAAACATTTAGAGGAATGCAGTGGAAGAGCAGGTTAATCCACATTTACTGTATATATGATACTATGTAGAGTTTGGTGTGTCCCCTTGCCCCATGGATAATGGTTATTGTCCATAATTTCCCCTATCCCTTCAGTGCTAATTTATCAGAGTATGTAATCAGACCCTAACAGGTTTGTGCCTTTGATGAACATCTTTCAAAGGCTCTTCTTATTTTGCAATTGAAGCCATGACTCAGGTCTTCTTCCATAGTCATATCTTTCATCTTTACAAAAATATTACAAATGAGAGTTACAGTAGGACAGATTTTAGAAATTCATAGGTGCTGAAGCCAGAGCCAGAGAAGGTCCATCACAAAGTGCGTCATAGATAGGGAAGCCAAGTCTTTGGTGGCAAGAGCTGATTTAATTAGAAGTGTGATGTTGGGTAGTAGATGGTGCCTCTCTGTGTTCATACCCTGGGCAGCTGACTGCTCTCTGCAAGTCCTCTACTGTGCTTGACATATGCAAACCTTCCACATAATGTAGACATGGCTGATTTTCTTTTTCTCATTTATTTGGCTTTAGATGGTGTGATCAGTGACTCAGTGGTCAGCCCTTGGTGGTGGGAGTGTCACTGTGCCGTAGACTTTTAGATCTGTAATGGTACCCCTGCTATTGAAGGTCGCCTCCAGATTAAGTAGGATTGTATGGGATGGGGCTTTTCCAGGGAAGTAATTGCTAGTGAGCAGGGCGATCAGAGAGAGAAGTGGGGGTCTTTTCTGAGTGCTCTTACTACAAATGATCTTACACTTCTAATTGACAGTTAAGGTATAAAGTGTTCTGGGGTGCGTCAAGACAATTTGGATCTGTGTTTAAGCCGAGTCTCTTATTTTATTACTTGCTGACTCCGTTATCCATACTACTAACTTATACATTTAGATTCCATGCAATAAGCATGATAAGGTGAAAGAAATTCTCAAATTCTTGCCTTTTCTCCTATATCATCTTCCCCGATAAATTTGTAGAACAAATGCATAATCCAAATGACAACTACTTATTGAGCCTTAGATGTGTTTGAATTGGACTGACTGTTAATTCTCTGAGTGAACATCTTGTGTCAAGCCTGCTGATACTATTCTCTTCTTTCCAGTGATTCTAGGCAAAACTACCATTTAGAATAGCTTTCCCTTTATTGAGGGGGTTAATGTCGGAGGTGATGAGGATAAGTGCTATGCAATGAAGAACTTGATATGAACCTTCAAGTTGACAAATAGTTTTTAATCTTTCATGGACTGCTGCTGCTTCACACCCCAGAGTTTAGGCCACTGACCTCAAGTTTGCAAATTTTATATCCCATTACCACCCTGTGAGCTCTGTACTCCCCAGGGCCACATAGTTGATGTTTTAGCTGGAATCTGAGAAAGTGTCTGAACATTTCCTGAAGAGTTGGCTAGAAGCTATTTGGCAGTTCAGTCATAAAAACCCAGAGCTAGTGGCTGGGGTATATGCTATAATTACCTCACACTGTTTCCTATTTGAGCCTGGTTGTGGGTCATGGGGTAGAGTGGTATTGCTTGTGGGACTATATTTTAAAGGATTGAGGAGTCTTTTTCAATGAACATTGGTCATGTTTTCAGGGAGGCTTAAACTGTGTGTGGGGGGTATGCATGCCTGGGGTCAAATCCTGGCTCCACCACCTACTAGGAAGAAACCTCAGACAAGTGGCTTGACCTCTCGAAGTCTCATTTATTCACTTGTAAACAGGATTATGGCGTACACCCTTCTATATTGCCCCAAGACTTCATGAAAGTACATTTCATGTTCCTAGTACAGTGCCTGACGTGTTTGGTTGTGATGGTTAAGATGTGCTATTACAGGTCGGGAGAATGGGGAGTGGAGTCATGCAAAAAGTGATCTTTTCTTTTATGTCCAGAACCAAATATTGGATAATCACTAGTATCTGAATATCACAGACTTCACTTTCTCATCTTGGAACTGATTGTTTTCAGAAACACAGGAAGCAAACTTGGAATTTCAAACATTTTTTAAAAATATTGGTTAATTTGCTTTAGTTGTACACAATGCCTTTATTTTTATGTGGTGCTGAGGATCGAACCTGGGTCACGCATGTGCTAGGCGAGTGCTATGCTGCTAAGCCACAACCCCAGCCCTCAAACATTTTTTAATGCAATTTTAATAGAAACATTCTTTATCTATGTGGATCTGGTTATACTTAAAAGTAGTATGTACACAAGTTTTAGATTTTCCCCTCCCCCCAAGTTGTGTTACCTTTATTGGAAAATTAACTTATTAACTATTATACCTTATTAATATGTCCCCCTCAACTCTTCCAAAAAAAGTTTTACTGTTTTAATTGGCAGATCTAGCAAATAGGCCTTGTCTCCTTTCTGATGAGTGCTTCCACCCCTCCCCCCCCTTCAAGAGCTTTTGTGAAAGAATTTAGATTTTAGGAAATGGAAAGACCAATGAGAACCACTCTCTTTGGATGCAGTACAAAGAGATATTCTGGGAGTTAGGACTGTTTGTGGCAAGGTGGTAGGTCATTATTGAAATGTACTTTGACTGCCCTTATTAGAGTAAGGATTTGGTTATGATCAGGTAGACAAGATGATTACCAGGAATTCCGAGCTTCAGGACCATCCAGCTCCTCATCTCAGGTAGGGAGAAGAACTCTCTCCTGGCAACACATCCCATCTCCTGGAGAACTCAGGCACTTCTCTGATCACATGCACATCATGGTGGCCAAAAGACCAGGGTGCGTGAGTCATGTGTCAGACCTGCCTGAACCATGTGGAATGCTACTAAGCTCTTAGAATCAAGAGGAGTTTGGTCAGCAAGAAAGGGGAAGGGGTATCAGGTGGGTAAACCTTTTCCATAGAGCTCATACTCTGTCAACTCACTTGGTTATCCCTGTCGCTCAGGGGGCTTTGTGGGCAGGACCCGCTTGTGTGATTGGGGCCAGGCTGACTCAGTTTGGCCACCCCTGAGAAGAAGCGGAGACTTACTTTCCAGCTGAGTATTCCCTTTCTTTGGCTTCAAGCCACGCAGCAACACAATGCTCATTTGGTACAAAGGGATTCTTGTTTGTTATTTTTTCTTCCATGCCCTATTTTTCTTCAGAAATTAAAAATCTTTTTATATCTCCATTTTTCTTTTAATGATTCCCATTTTGATTTTAATGGGAGTTGACTTTCAGAGAGATCTTAAATATTGAACATCCGGGAAACTGGAACAAATCATACATTATCTTAATGTAGGCAAAGCTTGGGAGAGTTCCTGTACTCTGCACCCTACATGCCAACCTCTGGTTAACTGATTGGCAACAAATTCTAAGAAGTTGTGGTTGCTTCATATTCATTCACAGCCTATAAAAATAAGACCGTTTTAAATAAGGAGTGGTTTAAACAGATAATGGTTAGTTCTATATTTGCCATTAGAAATGTTTAACTTCCCAAATGTTTCTCCTCTGCTTAAGGTAAATCACACCACCACTAATACAAAGTTTATAAAAAATGCAAAAATATAAAAATATAAAAACAAATAAATATCAGGTACTTTCTGTGCTCCACTCACTTCCCCGGAGAAAAATAAAACCTCAAATAAAATAAATGTTTCTTTTTTAAAGTTTTGAAAACCTTTCAGGAATCTTACAAGAATATGCAGACACTTTTTTTCTTTTTGTAAGCATTTCCAACTTAATGTAGACATTGTCGAACATGTGACAGCGAGACAGACAGCAGGGTCTGTTCGACCTCAGACTGACTCATCTGCTCAGTTGCTTTTGGACTTTTCCTTGAAAGTAGGTTAACACACATTCTCACACATCGAAGGCTCAGAAAACATACCAGGATTCCTTGCTGAAAGATTTCCTCCCCTCATTTCATATTTCCCATGACTCTAAACTATAAGAATCCTGGCATTTGTGTACAGAAAAGCCAGAATTCAACACTTACAGACCTAATACAAATCAATACCTTTCCCCTCAAATTTTCCCCTCAGATACATCTTTTGTTACCTGAAGGGTTTGCTTGTCAAAAAGATGAAGTATACTTATGAAAATGAATCATGTCAGAAAGTAGTTGTAATGCCCAAGGGAATCCGTCCCCTGGGCTGACATAAGCTCAATTATTTGCATGAATGTGGTTAAGCCATTTGTTCTTGGATTCCTCATCTAGTAAACATTAACCTTATTTCATAGCTGTTGGATACTTGAAATGTTCGTGTGCGCGCACACGTGCGCGTGGACACACACACACACACACACACACACCGGCCAGCCCTGGCCACTTATTTAAGATGGCAAACATGCTGGGATTGGGATGTTATTATCTTCATTTCTGGGTCCTTGTCCCTCTCAGGAATGTGGAGGGATCTTAACAGATGCAGGTGGTTCATCAAGTGAATGAAGAAAAGAGAACCGAAGTGTGGTGTGATGCTACCCATCAGGACTTCCAGATTCTGCTACAAAGTTATCCATTTTATTTAACTTTTTAATTGCAGAATTTCAGACACCTACAAAACTGGAGAGAAGGGATGCAATGAAACCTCAGCTTCAGTATTTTATCAATTAATTGGCAATCTTGCTTCATCTACTCCTCTCCCTGCCACAGATTATTTTGAAGCAAATTCCTGAAAAATTCTTTCATTTATAAACATTTTATATATATCTCTAAAAGACAAGGATCCTTTAGGAAACATAAACACAACACCATTATTACATTTAACATTAACATTAATTTTTTAATATTGTTGATGATTTGGTGAGTATGTAAGTTTCCCTGATTACATCACATATATATTTTTTTGTACCAGGGATTGAACTCAGGGATGCTTAATTGCTGAGCCACATCCCCAGCCCTTTTTTATTTTTTGAGACAGGGTCTTGCTAAGTGGCTTAGGTCCCCACTAAGTTGCTAAGGCTGGCTTTGAACTTGCAATCCTCCTGTCTCAGCCTCCTGAGCCACTGGGATTATTGGTGTGTAATGCTGCATCCGATGTATGAATTTTATTTGATTTTCTTTACATAGTTCATTCAATTCAGGATCTAAATGAAGTTCATATTTTGTAATTGATTGTTATCTTTTACATATTTTTAAAAATATAGATTGTCATTTTTTTGCCTTGTAATTTATTTATTGAAGAAATTGGTCGTGTCCTGTAGAGCAGTGCTTCTCAAGATGTGTGTCTCCAAACTGTCTGTCACCAGTCTGTGAGAAGATAAGAAACTTGTGCGTAGACGTAAATTCAGTGTGTTACTAGGTGCACTATTTAGCTCAGCTGATATGTTTTCCATAGCAAGACTTTATCAATGAAGAAGGCAGTAAATAATTTACATTCTACTTATACCCCTTTTCTCATTAAAGACTAGTAATATTTAGAGTATAAATCAGCACTGGCCAGTCCTTGGGCCACACCTGGGTACACTGCTGTGGAGTTTCTCACAATTCAGTGGCAACTGCACTCCTCTGGTGTGGAGCTTACCACGTTCCTTGTTCTCCCATGTGTGTTGTGAATTGCTAGTTATGGCTAGAAGCTCCATCCATTTCATAATCTTGATTAAGTGGCGAGTGTCCTTTCATTTGGAGGCACACTAATGACCACTAGTTTCTCTTTTTGTGACTTTTGCAGCCATTTGTGATCATTGCCTAAACTCACTAATTTATTAAGGCCCCAGGACGGAAATGTTTTAATTCTGTTATTCACTATTTATTTACTTATGCTGTAAAGTTTTATACCTAGTTCTGAATTTACACCCAAGATTCACAGCCAGCAATGTCTGCTGTGCTGCTGGGTCTGCTCTTTCTGATAATTGTCTTTGAGGGTTGTAGAAAAAAATTAGGTAATGTCTAATAGGAAGGACTGGCTATTGTGAGGTAGACACTTGTGAACAATTCACACAGAATGGGCCTGACACTTGAGGGGGCAGACAGGGAAGGAAATAATTCTAAAAGGATCTATAACTCTGCCCTCATCCTAAAATATTTCATGCAAGTCGAGATGGAAACACTCAGTGTGTTATTTTAAAGTAAGGAGTTCCAGGCAAGGATATTATGAAAAATTGGTAAGAAAAAGATATCTGCAGATCTTCTAACTTCAGAAGGGAATGTTTGTACCCTCATTTCAGCATGTTTTCCTCAGGAATGCTCATTTATTTAAGAAACTGTACTGAGTATAGCTTCAGCAATTCAGATGAAAGGTTCTGAAAACCATTCGGTACACTCGGTGTCCCAGGAGCTCCTCTCTGAGCTCTGGTGAGGGTTGGTGTGTGCGTGTGCACGTGTGAGAAGCGCATTGTCTGCGTGCATTTCATGTCATGGAAGATTACTGTAGTCCTCCAAGGTCAGATTCATTTCTATTAAGTGGTATAAAACTCCAAGTTAAACAGGTTTTGAGGACAAGATTTTAGTTTGTTGTCAGGTGCTGCTGCAAAGGGTTGGAAACGTCATAGATAAGTTTGAAGTAGAACTGGCAGATGTGCTGGTGACAGCATTGTCTCTACCACAGGCACTTGGTAGGTTGAAGCTTGTGCTGGCATTTAGCACTCGTTCTACTTAATTATAGCTCAAAACACAAACACTGTCACACCTTCCCCAGAGCTAGAAAGGTGCTGAGAGGAAAGTGTTGGCACCACTCAGGCTGAAAGGGAAATCCTTTGGACTGGATTTCAGGAAAGAGCTATGTTGGCGTTGGGGATGAGCAGGGTTGCCACTTCCTCTTCCTTAAGTTACAGACTGTGAAACTGGAGGTGGTGTTAGGACCATCTGGGTCACCTTGGCCTTTATGCAACTCATTGTCTTCTGGACCAGCTCAGATGTTTGCCTGTGTTGCCTGTGATTTTGCTTCAGAAGCTACTTTTCAAAAGACAAGACACACCCATGTTCAAGGTATGTATTGCATACATTTCAGGGTCAGCTCTGAGTAGGTTTCAGATTATCCACATTTTGAATTGTTATATTGCTCCCCATTCCTCAAACATTGGTCATGTTAAGAGATGACTGGTGTTTTATCAGAGGGAGCAGGACAGGATTCTCACTATGCAGAAGCTAACTCAAAATCAGAAATACTGATCTATAAGAGGGAGAGTTTCTAAAATGTATTCTTTTTGTATTGTTCTCTCTCCCAATATATTTTGTAAGATATTTCTTAAAATTTTTATTTTTTGCAGACCTGGTAAAGGAAAACCAGAGCACAAAAATGTTGTACAAATGAGTTTATAAAAAAGAGAACACATTCTTTTTGGGGTATTTATGGAAACATCTTTCTGATCTTCAATCAAAAATCTTTAGCACTAATCTTGTAATGTTTTATTCATAAATTCTCTCTCTCGCTCTTTTTTTTTTTAAATTAGTGATTTAGGACACGTTTCCTTTGGGCATCCTTTGCAGAAGAAAGACTACTTTACTTTTCTGCTTTTCAGTTTCTTTATTTGAAAATGAGTACAGCAATACATTTTCTTGATAGGGTTTTGGGGGAAATTTGCATGATCATTTTGTAAATTATAAAGCTCTCTGAGAATGGCTAATTATTTTACAGTACGACTTCACATGGACTAGATAAACTACTGACCTAATTAAATTTCTTCACATTTAGGCTATTTTATTTAAAAAATTTCCAGATATCTGTATGTTTAGAAACAAATGCTTGCAACTTGGCTTCAATTGCAAAATTAAAAAAAAAAAAAAAAAAAAAAAAGCTTGTCAAGTTTTATACCCCTAATATTGGGAAATGCTAATTTCAATGAAATGACCTCCAAAGCTCTATGCTTTTGCCCAACTTTCTCTGACTCTTTAGAAATTTAAAATTTATCAATGATCTCTCTCTTTTTATTTTTTTTACTTTTTAGTTTCTTAGCAACAGTGTTATTTCTGTTTTGATGAAAGGGTTTGGTAGAGAAATGTTTTAAAAGATCCATTGCCTATTGACAGCTATGAAGTAATGTTTGAGCTAAAAGATCCATGAGTTTGAGCTACAAGATATGGAAGGCTTTTGAGATATAAGTTTCTAAGTGATGCATTTGTAATGTTGAAGAATTTTACTCTCAGACCTCATGTATTCCATGGATGGGTATCTTTTGTTTTGCATTTGATTTTTTATTTTAATTTTCTAAAACTAAAAATCAATGAATGAAATGATATTGATTTCTTACTAGTGATTATCTTTTTCCTTTATTTAATTTCTTATAAACCTTTGCAGTAAATTAAATACTACTGTGATAGAATTCTTACTTGCATATGTTGTCTTAGTTGGAAGTATATTTGAAAACCTAAATCTTTACTTACCACTGAATATTCAGGTATTGAGTTAGCAACTGAGGCTACAAAGATAAACCTGAACTCTCTTTAAGGACGTGCCATTACAAAAGAGGGTAATTATCCAGTTTCAGGGGATCTGAAATGCTTGAATAATTTGGAATGAAGCCACCAAATAAGGTTCAAAACTGTCTGGCTTCTTTGCTTCATCTGGAAACCACTCTTTTTGGAAATAACTCTCTAAACTCTTGGTCTTTGAGCCAGGTCTGGGTGCTGATTTTGTATTACAGTTGCTGGCAGGGTGGGATCTTTTGGTTTTTAAAATAAATCAGCTATAGAAGGTTAGAACATCCTATAACTTTTTAAATCCCTGATTTATGGGCTTACGGATATTCCATATTGGCTGTAATGGTCTTGTGTGTGGGGTTGGAGAGGGTGTTGGACCTAGGGCTGGCTGCTCTCTCAGGACTGTGTGGGGTTGCTTGAGTTTAAGGTGTTCAGTTCTACAGTTCACTGGGCAGCTTACTACAGCTGAGGCATGGTGGGTTTTCATGGCCAAGTTTCCTTCAGGTTGCCTGCTGTGGAATGTTCCCCATAAAACAACATTTTAAGTTGTGGTCAGGTTCCCAGACCAGCCCACAATGACCTATTTAGCTGATAATGTAGCCTAGAGACCGCTATTTGACTAGCTTGGGGACTAAACCACCACCTATTAACATTGTTTCTGCTGGAAAGGCCAACTTCTAAATACCAACGTGTAGAAATGAAATTTTAGAGCTTACCTGTTTGTCAGTTGGGAGCTGCTAGTATTCAAAACTAACATATCGAATCACCTTGCACTCCCAGATCCTGAGAACCCACTTCTATTCTCTATGCCTGACCCCATTGGCTGGTTTTTGTGTCTTTTCCTAGGGCTGCCAGAACATTCAAAAGATATTATCTCCCCGGACAGAACTGTTGGTTTGAGAGATTTTCGGGAAGTGGTGAGAATCATGATTTCAATCCCACATTTCTTCTGTGGGTGATAACAAGGAAGTGAGGGATCAGTGAATTCCACGACACTACCCTAACCTGCCTCACTGCACAAGCTCTGAATTCCCTCCCTGCTTCACTTGTTTTGTGTTTTTAATCATTTCTATAATTTTGTCTACCCTTTGGAAAAGTACAGTGTGGCTTTGGCTTGAATAAAATAGAGTGAATAGCCCAGTCAAAGAAAATGTCATGGTAGTTTGAACTCATGGGGAAAGTCAAGGGGGGTTGCAGAGTTCTGGGAAGCAGTTCTTCAAAACACCATATGTTTTCGTGATGTCATTGGTCAGATTTTCTCAGATGTTCAAGAAATACAAATTTAAGATGTACCTTTTGTGTGTGTGTTTGTTCGTTTTGTTCTGAGGCAGCCTTTCCTCATCACTAAAGGGTCAAACAGTAGTTCCAACTTAGAAACAAGTATACCTCTCTCCATATATTTAGTGGGAGCACCTTTTACACAACCAGTCAGGGATGCTACCAGGCAGCATCAGATCCCTTCTCCAGAAAAGAGGTCCAATGCAAAGTAGGCCAGCAAGTTAAGTCATTGCTATTAGGAACTTTGGGGAGACGCTCAGGTGGTTTATCCATCTGTGCAGAATCCTGGGTTCTTAGTGATGTTTAATCCAGAGAACCAGAAGCATGAAGTGCCCTGTGCCTCAGAGGAATCAGGACTTGCTGCACAGAGATGTTCTTTAAACATCTGTGCCTCTGGTCTTGTGGTTCAATGTCTCGTTTCCTGTTATAGTGCACCCCATGGCTTTTTGAGCTTTAAATTCTTCCTTTTCTTCCCCTGCAAAGAAAAACACAGAGAAGCACATGTTCCTGTCTCCTGTAAAAGATTCTAACAGGATTTAAATTGGTTGACAGTTTACAGTGACCTCGCAGATTTGGGGAACTGCCTTTTCAGCATTCTGTTACCTCAACTTTCTCCATGTGTGGGGTGGAGGGCATGCCTGGGTGCCCATTGTTGTTAGCATTTATACTAGCATGGTACATTTGTCACAGTCATAAACCAATATTTATACATGCTGATTATTTAGAAGTCTGTTCTTAAAAAAATTTTTTTTTCATTGTTGATAGACCTTTATTTTAATTACTTATTTATATGTACTGCTGAGAATCAAACCCAGTGCTTCACACATGCGAGGCAAGCACTCTACCACTAAGCTACAACCTCAGCCCTTGAAGTCTATTCTTGATTCTCACATTTCCTTAGTTTTTCCCCTGATGTTATTTTTATGTTCAAGATCCCATTGAGGATGCCATATTATAGTTAGTTGTCAAGACTTCTTAGGCTATTGACAGTTTCTCAGACTGTCCTTGTTTTTTATGCCCTTGGCAGTATTGTAGAGTGCTGGTCAGGAATTTTGTAGAATGAGCCTTAATTGGAATTCTTTGATGTTTTTGTCACCATTAAACTGGGGTTATGGATTTTGGGAAGAAGACCACAGAGGTTGGGCTCCATTTTCATCACATCATATCCAGGGTTTATAGTATCAAAATGACCTCACTGTTGCTGTAAATCTTGATCACCTGGCTGACGTAGTGTTAGCAGGTTTCTCCTCTGTAATGTTACTACCTCCCTTTCCATTCTGTGCTCTTTGGATGTCAGTATGTACAACCCATGTGTAAGGAGTAGGAGTCATGCTTCATTATCTCAAAGGCAGACCATCAGGCTTTGTAACGCACCAGCACAGGAGATTTGTCACTTCTCTCCCACTTACACATTTATTCGATCATTTATTTATGAGCATGAACTCCTGGATATGTATTTTATAATTTGGGCTATAATCCAATGTTACTTTTGTGATAGTATTGCTCAAAATTTCTAGCTCTGGGCATCCAGAGTTCTTTTACACAGGGCTCCTGTCCCTTGCCACTTCCTGGTCATTGTGGGTGTTTGTCTGTGTAGCACTCTCTTATTTTCTGTAACTGCAAGATGCTATAGACTCATCTTGTGTATTTCCTTCCCAGTCTTAGAATTGGCTGTTTCTCCCAGCGTCTCTGGTACTTTTAGTGGAGAATGGTCTAGAAACCAAGATCTGGGAATTAGATGTGCTATTAGTCACTTTCATTTCTTATCTAACAGAGTACCCAGTACTTAAGAGGTTCTCATTAGACGTTGATTAATGGCTTTATGCTTGTGGGCAAGGTACTTGATCAGTTGTGTACCTGTTGTGTGTGTGGTGGTGAACTTACTGATTACAAAGGAAGATGAACCACATAAAGTTGCATACAGTGAGTTCAAGGTGGTAACAAAACATTTGATTTTATATGCCCTAAAAATAAGCACTGAAGATAGGAGAGAGAGAGCGAGAGAGAGAGAGAGAGAGAGAGAGAGAGAGAGAGAATATGAATGAATCTGAGAGAAGGACAAAAGGAGACAGAAAAGGAGAGGCAAGGAAGGGAGGGAGGGAGGAAATGGGGAGAGAGAAGAGTAAAAAACAGATTCTTCTTGGTTTGGAGGAAATGATAATGAAGTCACTAGTCTACTGATGATGGAGAAAGCAAGGAAAGAATAAAACTCTTGAAAACCAGAGTATGATCTGTTCTTTTTGTTCCTTTTTAGATTATTTTTATTAAGAAAAACTGCATGAAGTAGGCTAGCGAGGTTGGCTGGCTTGCATCTTCAAAGTAGAAAACCAGGATTGTCTGCGTCCCCACCAGTGTTGATCCAGACAATCCAAAACTGAGTCTGTGATCTGCAGAGCCCAGTTGAAGCTTGAGGAGGCCACGGAAGCTGTTTTCTATACCAGGGTTTGACGTTTCATTCCTCTAGTTGTTGTGACTGGCAGATAGTCACACGTGGTATTCAAATCATTGCTGAGAGACTTGACCTCTGCCTTCAGCAAAGAGGACCAGAATGAAGGTGTTAAAACATAGGTGGGGTGGATTTGCAAAACCTGTTGAAGTATTATAGGAACCTGTGGCAGATAGCACTCACGGATTTTCTTTTTTCTTTTTATCTTGATAAAAATTTGTCAAAAAAAAAAAAAAAACAAAAACCAAAACCATGATGTGTAGTTAACAATATATAGAGCCCATTTGTGTTGGTTGTATAATTGTCTCGTGATCTATCACATTTTTGTCAGTGAAAAGTGTTTTAACTCTGGAACAGTGGGATATTAAGGTGTGTTGGGACGTGTTACATGAGCTCTTGGATGCCTTTTATTTTGTGAGGGACTATGCATTTTGATATCCCTTCACATTTATACTTGAGAGGTCAACTGTCATTTTCCCTTTAAAAATCAAAAAAAACTGGCTACTCATGGAGCAGGGTCAACCTCATTAGCCTTTATCTGATGCTTAGTGTTCTCCTTGCCCAGGGTTTTAACCACTACACAGCCTGGGAAACTTTCACATGTGAAATAAGAGCCCCCGACCTTGTTTTTATTACCCCAAACTTGTCTGAAAAGGAGTTTGCACTTGGGAGAAGAAGCAGAAAGGCTATCTTGCTGAATGAGAGGCCAAACTTGCAGAAGTGGGTTCTGGCTAAGGAATGTGGACATGCTGCAGACATCTTGCACAGAGGCCAATTCTTGCAATGATGTGGTCAGATGTGGTACAGCCCAGCTGTTTGCTCCATCGAGAGAGGCTTTAGTTAGCCCACACAATCTCTGAGTGCTGTGTCTAAACCGGATCCAAATATCAAGCCTGTTGAGGCTCACCCATCCCCCAGAGTGATGGAGTTGGGTTGTTACAGAGCACAAAATTCAAAGTAATTGGTAAGAGAAGTTACAGATGAAGACTTTGCTATTTAAAAAAATGTAACACAGTGGTGAAGTGGAATACGAACTCCTTTGCCCCGTGGACTGTTAGAATACAGGGAAAAAGACAAAATATACTTTATCTTTAGTCTATTGATGGATGTTGTATAATTTTTATTACACATGTCACTACAAATGCTAGTGGGTGAAATATCATCTTTTCTTTTAAAATGAATCTTTGCTCTTACATAGTGGTCAAAAGAATATAATTCAAATGGAGTCAGGTTTCCCCAGTTCCCAGCCCCATTATGCACTTCCAAGCTATGGGACCTGGGCTACTTAGTTTATCCCTCCTAAGCTATAGTTTCCACAGTGTAAAAGATAATAACAATAGAATTTAACTCAAAGAGTTGCTATGAGGATGAAGGAAAGTATCTTTAGCATTTAGCACAAAGTTCTTTTTCCTGCCAGGTGTGGTGGCGCGTGCCTGTAATCCCAGCTGCTTGGGAGGCTGGAGGCAGAAGGATTTCAAGTTCAAAGGCAGCCTCAGCAATTTAGCGAGGCTCTAAGCAACTTAGTAAGACCCTGTCTCAAAATAAAAAATAAAAAAGGACTTAGGGATGTGGCTCAGTGGTTAAGTACCCTTGGGTTCAATCCCTGGCACACACATAAAAAAGTTCTTTTCCCTTTGAATTTTAATTCTTTAATTTACTAAATGCTACTGCTACTAGGCAGAGTTTTAACTCTGACTTTTGGGGGGAATGGGTTGGTGGAGATGGCTTTTGAGGAGAAAAGGAAGAGAAAATGGTGTGAATGATACACTTTGGTTTTACAAAAGAGTAACTTTATTAAAAATTTATCTTCTTCATAAATGTTCTTTGTACTGAAACCTTAGAATAAAGTCTTTTATAATGGAAATAATCCAGCATGTCTCCTTCAGACTTTACATGTTTTACTGCTTTCCAACTTAAATAAGACATTCATTTATTTCTAGAATTAGAGCTAATTTTTTTTCTCTTCTGTGTGTAAGTAGAACAAATGCCACCCAGCTTGTTTGAATGAGTTTTGTGAGTTTGCAGTTCTGAAGACCAAAATTAGCAGGGGAGAAATTCTACATCTTTCTAATAATTTTTGTTGAGCCACACAGTGTAATAGTATTTAACATTGTTAAAGAATGAGTGGCAAGGAAAGTAAAAGTCATTGTCATGTGATATTGTTGATTGAAACAACTGAAATATATTACTTGTTAGAAAAGATAGTTTTAAAACGAAAAAGTCAGTGATGCAAACACAATCGCAATCTAAAATCATAGAATTTTCAGAAGTGGAGAAAAAATGAAAATGGAATACATTAAATAAAGGGAGCTGTTTGTGAAAGCATTCTGTCTGAAAGATGAAATATTCATCTTTAAAAGTAATGTTGCTTTAAAATATGATGATAGAAGTGCAAGAGCACAAATTTTGTGGATGGGCATTAAATGACAAAGAAAAATAAAGCTCCCTTTGCTTTTCTGGTCCTCATCTTTTTTAAGGCTAATGTTAACCCTTTCTGTTTCAAATTCTCCTCATTTTTATCTCTACAGCACCATCTACTATGCTGCACTTCTGTATTTAGATTTAAACAGTACCTATTGCTATGAAAGATGATAACTTATCACTAAGAGAGCTATACTTTTTCTCTCTTCTTAACTTTTTAAAATAATTGCAGTAGGAATTTTATTTACTGGGTATCTTAAAACACTATGTAATGAACTCTTTCTTGGATCAACTGCCTTCCCCCTCCTCCTGACTCATTTCCCAGTTCTTTCATCTGTCTGTGTCATTGCTTTTACACTGTGAAGGTTTAGAACATTGGCATTTTATTTTGTAACCATAATAAATTGTTTTGTTGTAGGTTGATTCTAAACACTGCAAAACAATAAAGAACGTTCATAGTACTATGATTTTTCAGACACTTTTGGGAAATCATTTGCATATCTCACTTTGGAGAACTGAAATGACTGATTTGTGACCCTTTTCTGTTAGCTTTTTCACCCTGTTATATGTGTTGTTACTCCATAAATACACTCATTTTTGTCAGACAATATGACCTGATTTTTGTTTGAAAAACATAGTTACTGCAGCCACAGGGTACCCTGCAAAGGCCCAGGGGTTCTGTGAAGTGATTCCAGGATTTGCTTTGGGGTTGGACTGGATCCAGGGGAACTGTTATACTGGGCTTTTGGTGGGGAAGGTTTGAAGCAGTTGACTTTGGCCTGGATTGTTGTTTTAAATCGAGAGAAATTTTATAAAATTTGGACATGCCCTAGCCTTCTACCCTATCTTCTCTCACTTCGGTTTCTGGGATTTTGAGTTTGCCCAGGAAGTTCTGGACACTAATGTTTGGGACACTACTTTGTCACTGGATGGAAAAAAGGGTTGAGAACATTGGCTTAGAATCCTCAATACAATACTTCTCTGATAAAATCACTTGTAGTTCCTTTGGCCGAGTTAGAAGAGTAGGAGCTTAGGCTGGAAGATGATCCCATTATGATGATCATATGTGCTGCACATACATTGTCCTTTTCACACATGAGACCTTGCAAGGCAAAAATTTTATTTATCCCAATCTGTAGGGAAAATAAAATGGGACTCAGAGAGGCCCTAAAGTCATGCACATATTAAGCCTCTTTCAAGTCATTCCCCTCTTACCTTGGAGTAGCCCGGGCTGCTAGGTGTGGAGTTAGGGTCCTTTCCCTGGCACCTCCATCTTCCTTCCTAGTTCTCTTTCTGACCTTGGCATCAGTCAGTCTGAACTATGTATGTGTGTATTGTGTGCTGCAGAGTGATCCAGGCTTTCTGGGCTATGAAAAGAGTAAAGGACAGAGCAAAGACTGTACCTTGGTTCCCAATCCTGCATGAGGTGGAAGGAGAGTTCAGAGGAAGTGCAGGAGGGCTCCATGCTATTGCCTATGCTTTGCTTGTGGAGGGAGGATGTGTGAGCGCCCCTCAACTGAGAAATACACTTTAGCTATGATCTTGTGTCGAGAGGCTTATGCTTGTGAAACTACAGTATGTATGCTAGCAAGCCTTGGAACAGCATCTGGTTTGTGAAATTGATTGCAAAATGTTTGACCTTCAGCAACCAGCTTCAACATTTAGGCTCAAAGGATGTGGCAGAATAAAGCAAACATTTTCTTCTGGGTCTCTGTGTGTTACATTGTGTTTTACTTTCCAATGAAGGAGTAGCTAGATCTTTACCCAATTGCTCCCTGATGTTGTTAAATATGGATCATCTGCATTCTGAATGGAGGCTTTGCTCCAAGTCATGTGATGAGCTGTCTGTAAACAAGAACCCCAGAGTAACACTGATTTTATTTTCCTGTAACTGCTGGTATCAACTGTGTTTCCAAACTTTTGCTAAAAAAAAAAAAAAAAAAAAAAAAAAAAAAAAAAAAAAATGCATGTTTTGGCCTTTATTTTTTCTGACTGATATTAAGAGTTTATATTCCTATGACTTTGGTGAAAGGAAGAGTGTGGTAGCATTTTAGAGGTGAGCTTGGCCGTAGAAAAAAAATATACCCAGTTTGAAAGAGTAGACATTTAGATATTTATGTGCAGTAGATTTTATTATGACCTTTTAAAACCAGATTGGTAGAGTTTTATTGTTTAAATTAGACTCCTGTGACTCCATGAATTTTTACACCTGTGTATTACCATATAATGCACTCTATTTTGCATGTATGGATTTTATTGTCCTGATGTACTGCAAATGTAGATGATATTAAGGGATATCCCTATTGGCATCATGTTAAAATGCCCCAAACTACTAAGCTAGCATTGAGTGCCATGATTTTACTTTCTCTGTTTGCCAGGATTCATTCTGCATTTTAAGTTAAGGATTTTTACCTTCTTGTCATTTGGTCGTATATTCTTTTCTAAAAACAGTATGGAATTTTGTGTTTTTGTTTCAGACCTAATGTCTGTGGATCACGTTATAATGCTTATTGTTGTCCTGGATGGAAAACCTTACCTGGTGGAAATCAGTGTATTGTCCGTAAGTACACATCATTCTGCATGTTCTTTTGTTACTTCAGTTATATGATGATCCTTAGAATTTGGTCCCTTGAAACCACATGCCATTAATATGTTTAAAGTTGAACGTTTCAACTTTAAGCTTTTCCTTTTTCTGAACCCAAGTTAGGATCACATTAGTTTTGTCAAAGTATTTTCACATTTTAACTCAGTGATGTCCTTTAGAATATTACTGACATATAGAGCGTAAAGCTATAGAGATACTTTGATGGAGGTTGTATGTCATTTGCATATGTTGTGCCTGGATGCATAGACTATTTAATCACTTTGATGAGATTTTTTTTAAAAAGTATATTTTTAGTTGTAGGTGGACACAATACCTTTATTTTATTTATGTGGTGCTGAGGATCGAACCCAGGGCCTCACACATGCGAGACGAGCACCCTACTGCTGAGCCATAGCCCCAGCCCCACTTTGATGAGATTTTGAGATAAAGGATGTCATTGCTGATTTTCTTATTGTAGTTTCCAAATTTGTTGGCTGCAGCAGGCCACAGGTTCCCCCATACCGTGCACATTGAATTAGGGTAGTCAGAAGTAGATCTAATTCTTAGACAACGGTGAAAGAAAGGGGACAGAGAATCCAGGAAAGATCAGAGGAAAGACTAAGGAAAAAACTCCAGAGACACCAGACATTCTTTTATTGATTTCTGCTGCATGGAAAACCTCCATATTCTCATAGTAACAAGTGTTGAGTGACAAATCACATGCCAGACAAAGTGCTATTTAATGAAGACACTAAGTCAAATGAGTGATGGTGTCTTCCCTTCATGAACCTTTGCAGACATTGTTCCTGTGAAATAAATTCCAGTTTTCAGGAAATCCCATTAGTATAATTGGGAAATTTAGAGCTGAAAGGACATTAAGGAGTCACTAGGTCCACCTTCTCTCTTGGCCAATAGTGTTCTATGGAGAAGGAGAATAAAATATTTTAGGCAAATTTTTTTTTTTTTGTTTTGTGGTAGCAGGGATTGAACTCCACCGAGCCACATCCCCAGTCCTTTTTTATATTTTATTAGAGACAGGGTTTTGCTAAGTTGCTTTGGGCCTTGCTAAGTTGCTGAGGCTGGGTTTGAACTCATGATTCTCCTGCCTCAGCCTCCATGTCACTGAGATTACAGGTGTGTGCCAGTTTGCTTGTGACCTAAAAAAGTCAATTCCCAATTCTTGACTCTGACTAGAAAGTTATGTTATTCATTTGGCACACTGTGGTTCATTTTAAGATCAAAATTGAATCACTAGGAGGGGGAGATAATGGTATTTGGAATTTTCTAAATGAACTTGACAACAAAACCGTTTCCCAGGGATCTGTAGAATTCTCTGAAAAATGTTATCTACAGGTACTGAAATAAATGTTTATAGAATTCTTTGACAGCTTATTTCATAATAGTTTCTGCTCTCTATCCTAAGGTCTTTTTGTCTTTTAACCCATTATGTCCCATTGTCCCAGATGTGAAACACCTATAAAAACTTAAACCAAGCAACAAATATACCACTTATGGTAACTTTGAAACAATATTTGAATATTATGTTCACAGAATGAAAACTTCAGACTTAACAAGTTTAATTCATTTAAACTTAATGTATTTTAGCCTGCACATCATGCATGCCTCTCACAGGGTTGTGCAGGAATGTGCTATTTAAACTTACTCCTCTGGCCACTAGCAGAGAGTTTGGAACCAGCATGACATTGGTCTCTGGGTGGCATGAAAATATGAAACTCTAAGAGATGAATGGTTTCCTGACGGGAATCGGAACTAGGGCAGTAGATTCCAGATTCTCCCCTCAGGCTGTCAATGTCATTCAGAACTGGACAAAAAATAAACATTAAACACTTAACAGTAAAATTGTCTCCCAAGAATATTGCTGCAATTTTTAAATCATTAAATCACAAAGTTAATTAAAAAAAAGGAGTTCTTGTAAGCATGTTATTTAGGTGCAAGATTTTGTTTTGTTTTCCCTTCATAGCCAGTCCTGGGCTTTTGATAGATCAAGTGCTATTGAGTAAGTAAAGAGACTGAGGACCATTGATAGGGTAAAGGAGCTACCAACTTCAAAGCCAGTTTTAGTCCAATAGACTTGTTTTATAGGTCAGTATACCTGAGGCATAAGGTCATGTTCCAACAGTGAAATTAATGAGGGGCCTGAGAGCCCTAGGCCCCTCAGTTGAGTACTGGGTCCCTGCAACTAACCGTGTGCTCAGTTTTCATGCTGACAGACCTCTGGTTTTATTCACAGCCATTTGCCGGCATTCCTGTGGGGATGGATTTTGTTCGAGGCCAAATATGTGCACTTGCCCATCTGGTCAGATATCTCCCTCCTGTGGCTCCAGATCCAGTGAGTCTAACATGTCATTATATATAATATTATTTTATGTGGTTACGCCCTATTTTCTCCTAAATTTGCTTTTGGCTTTTCTCTTTGCCTGCAATACATTTTTTCACTAGAACATCTGCCTTGTCTGCTTTGCCCAAAATACTTGGAAAGGCTTTCTTCAATCTGGCCTCACATTTCCCTTCTTCACTCTTTATAGGAAAATTACCTATGGGGCATAGTTACTATGAATAATATAAAGATTATGACCTTTCTGTGTAGGTGTGGCCTTATTCATCTTTGCATCTCCAATGTAAACACTATAAAAGGTGCTCAGTGAAATGATTGCTTACTGACCATTCTTGGCTCAAGAAAACAAAGCATTTTTCATTGTGGTACTGAAATATGAATTTGACTAAAAACTTGTTTTAAACTCAAAACACCCCTACCTTTATAAGAAGAAAATTTAGGAAGTCTTTATGGCAGTTCCTGGGGGTGGTTTGTCATGAAGCACAAATGTATTTTCCTTTTCAGAGTTTTGCCACTTTGTTCTACAATCATCATCCTGTGATGCCAAATAAATGTCTATAGTTCATCATAAACAGCCTTTGCTTTTTTGTTCTACTTTTTTAAAAACAGTGGTATCTACAGTAGTGAATTAGGGAATTGTGGAGGTTGAAAAGGAGGTGAGTCATTAGTTGTTTAAAAAGTTGAAGTTCATGTCTGTATAAACAACCCCTCAATACCTCAATCATCACCAAGGCAAAAACAAAAACAAATCTAAGGGCCTTTTTCCATATCCAATTCTTGGTGAGAAAACACATTCTCTTTATAGTATGTTCTGTTTTGACAGGGTTTTTTTTTTTAAATATTTATTTATTTGCTTTAGTTGTACACAATGCAATGCATCTATGTTTACGTGGTGCTGAGGATCGAACCCAGGCCGTGCTCATGCTAGGTGAGCGCTGTACCGCTGAGCCACAATCCCAGCCCCTTGACAGGGTTTTAAGAAAAAAAAAAAATGTTGTGGAGTAGAGACTTTGATTTGTCAAGGTCCATTAAGTTTTTTTTGTTTTGGGGGGGGGGCAGGTACCAGGGATTGAACTCCGTGGCACTCAACCACTGAGCTGTTACATTCCCAGCCCTATTTTGCATCTTATTAGAGGCAGGGTCTGACTAAGTTGCTTAGCACCTTGCTTTTGCTGAGGCTGGCTTTGAACTCATAACCCTCCTTCCTCAGCCTCCCGAGCTGCTGGGATTACAGGTGTGTGCCACCATGCCTGGCTAAGTTCCATTACCTTTTAAGAGTCCTAGCATTTAAATGTGTCTCTCATAAGCCAATTAACAGGTTAGGATGAGTTTTCACGTGTAGCAGACCCTTGTGGTATCCATTCAAGACCTTGTGAACACAGGTGAATATGGCAGACCCTGCCTGAGAGCTTTGTATAATTTTTCTGGCAGGGGATCATGCCATGTCTAATCTACATACAGGGTGAGTTGGAAATGCTACAGAGTTAGTGAACTTAGAAGCAAATTTTAACCAATGACATATGGAGAGTTGTTGGATAAGGGCCCCAACTTCCTTGCCTCCCAGTTGTGATAACTATGAGGCTTGTCCTGAAGTTCCCTACTGAATGGAAACCTTATCCACAGAGTTAATAGACTTGATAATGTAGTTTATTAACTTCTTCCCTGTCCCACTCATCTATCAGTGTTTCATGGAGTTACTTCAAAAACAAGTTACATCCATAGAAATTATTGTCTCAGAATCTATTTCTGGGGGAACCCAAGCAGAAACAACTTAATACTAAACACAGCCAGTTGTAGATTGGGATAGAAACCTCCCCATAGGGTGGTGACTTTTGCTTATTGCACTAAATGTAGCATATTATTACTTGACTTCAGCTTGTTTTTGAATGTGCATTCTCCAAGGAATAGCAGGTCCATTCAACACAGCAAGGGCACATGAGCTGGAGAAACAGAAAGAGGCAGAGAAATCAGCAATTCCAGGAATATGCCAGACATCTCTGTCTCTATCAGGAAGACCTCCAGGCTGCCACTGAGGACTGACAGTCTTAGGATTGGGCAAGAAGTGTAGATAACAAGTTGGGAATAACTCCCATCACTCAGAATAAACTAACACTAGGGGAAAAAAATATGGTCAGATGGCAAAACTGGGTTTCCAGCTGGAAAGGTCTTCAACAAGAGTGGGAACTGCTCATGACTTCTCTGTCAAGTAAAATTCACGAGATGTGAAGACAGGATGTTAGCAAGGCCAGAAGGAAAAGTGTGGTCCCAGTATACTTCAAACTAGATATGGAATGGGAGAAGTGGAGTAGTAAAGTCCTGAGGCCAGATTTATGCAAGAGAATGAAGTCCAAGACTTGTGGGTGGTACTTTATGAAGAAATCTGGGTCTCATCTGTGATACCTGGACATTGGCCAAAGTCCCCAAAT
Organism: Tamias sibiricus; assembly: GCA_025594165.1. NCBI lineage: Eukaryota > Metazoa > Chordata > Mammalia > Rodentia > Sciuridae > Tamias > Tamias sibiricus. The sequence continues at coordinate 103,402,777 of CM046659.1, read as the reverse complement.
GGCCTGTAGATAGTAGTGGTATAAGGAGGATGATCTGATTTTACCAGGATCTTTGAGGTATTTGGAGCCTTTAAAATCGTTGACTTGGGCTCCCCCTGAACTAATATTATCTGTACAGCTTGCAAAATTTAAAATGTCAGGTTTTAAATTAAGGGTAACTGGAGATGATCAGAATTCCTTTCTGATTCTTTGATGTTCTAGGGAATAGCTGGCCATTATACAGAACTTTCTGGTGACAGGGTGGTAGACAGCAGTGTAGAGAGATCACTGGATAACTCGCCTGCTAATAGGATAACCTCAGTTCAGTTAAATGTTTGCATTAATTACCTATCATTCTACTAAAAGGGATCATTTAGATAATTTCACCAGTTTTGCCTATGTTTAAATTTGTACTTGCTCTGTGATGGGGTGAAGGAGGACTGTCAAGTTGTGGACTTCTGAGGGCCTTAGTTTTCTCATCTGAAAACAGAATGAATGGTATCAGGGCTGTTCTTCCAGGTGGTTTTGGACTTGAATGTCCTGTGCCTCTGAGAATAGATAGTGGTTTTTCTTGGTGGCCTAAATGAGAGGATGCTTTTCTAGAAGGTTCAAACTACCAGCCAGCAAATCTCTTAGACATCAAGATGTGGCTTCCCTTAATCCTGGGGCAACTCTTGACACTGGTCGTTGAGGCACCAAGGCAAAGGAAGGGCTAGCCAGACAGGGTCAGAATAGTGGTTTTTCTAGACATTAATTCCAGGTCTCTTTAGGACTGTTCTTTACTCTGTCAGTCTCTGAGGCTAGAGATGGTTGCTGAGCAATCCTAGTTCTCATAAAGACCTACCATGGTTTACTGACCTGTGAATCTACTCAAATTCTTCTTAACTATGTATATATACACATACACACAGAGATGCATGTTAGTATGTGATACTGGGAGTAAGGAACTCTTCAGCTTAATAGATTGTCCTAGTCCATTTAGGCTCTCTAACAAAATGCCTTAGGAACATTCCTTACAATTCCAGGGGCTGGGAAGTCCAGGGTCAAGGCATGAGCAGATTGCATGTCATCTTCTGCATCTTCACCTGGCAGAAAGGCAGACCAGCTCCCTGGGGAGCTTTCACAAGGGCACTAATCCCATTCATGAAGGCTCTGCTGCATGACTTAATCACCTCTCCAGAAGCCCCACTGAATACTGGCATCACACTGGGGATTAAGTTTCAGCAAATGAATTTTGAAGGAACATAAACATTCAGAGTGCTATACACACACACACACACACACACACACACACATATGTATATATATATGTATTATATATTATTGTAACATTTATTCTCTATATTTTATATTTTAGAAATTTGGAAAATTTACATTTGGAAGTTAACTTTATGCTCATCATGTTTTAGTTTTCACACTTTTTAAAAGGACTTTTAAAATTAAACTTTGAGATGATTGTATACTTGCAGACAATTGTAAGAAATAAACTGGAAGAAATAAGAGACCCAGGATATCCTGGAAAGATCCTGATTATTCTTTACTTAGTTTTCCCCATAGTAACATCCTGCAAAGTTGTAGAATAATATAACAAGCAAGATACTAACATTGATGCAGTCACAACTCAGGACATTACCACAGTGTTACCCTTACAGTCATTTGCCCCTCTGCCCTCCTTAATCCTGAAAAGCACTAACATTGTTCTCCATTTCTATAATTTTGTCAATGCAGGAATGTAAATGGAATCACATATTATATAACCTTCTGGGATTGGCTTTTTTTCACTCAGCATAATTCTCTGGAGGTTTTTCTAGACTGTGACATGCATCAACAGTTCATTTTCTTTATTGTTAAGTAATAATATATGCTATGGGTGAAGGGTATCTGTTTTTTTTTTGTCCAAATAAACCAGCTACAAAATTCATGTGTAGGCTTTTGTGTGAACCCACTTTTTCATTTTTCTGGGATAAAGGCCCAGGAATGCAATTTCTGGTTTGTATGGTATTTGCATGTTTATCTTATTAAGATCTGTCAAACTATTTTGGAATAGCCATACCATTTTACATTCTCACCAGCTGGGTATAAACGACCCAGTTTTTCTGCATCCTCTGCAGCTTTTGGTGTTGTCCTTAATTTTTTTTTAAAAAAAATTTTAATTCTAATTTTTTATATATGCTTGCAGTCCCTATTTTTAATTTTAGCCATTCTCATAAATTTTAGCATAGAGCAGTATCTCTTTATGGTTCTAATTTGCATTTCCCTAATGACCAATAATGTTGAACATCTTTGCATGTGCTTATTTGTAACTTGTATGTATATCTTTCTCAGTGAAATGTGTCCTTATTTCTTTTGTTCAGATTCTTATTGGATTGCTTATTATCATTTGACATATTCTAAATACTAATTCATTGTCAGATGTGTGATTTGCAAACATTTTCTCCTACTCTGTAGCTTGCTCTTTCATATTTTAATGGGATTTTTTATAGAGAAAAGATTTTAAATTTGATGAAGTCCAGCATATCAATTTTCCCTTATTAAATTACATTTTTGGTGCTCAGTCTGAGAATTCTTTGCTTAATACTAGATTCCAAAGATTTCCTTCAACTTTTTTCTAAATGTTTTATAGTTTCACATTTACATCTCTGATCCACGTTCAGATAATTTTGGCCTGAGATCTGAGATTTGAGTTCTAGGTTCAGTAGTTACTTACAATGTTCAATTGCTCTAGCACCATTTCTTTTTGAAAATGAATGCATTCACACCTTGAATTATTCTATAATTTGAATCTTAAATGTCCTGTAAAGGCCCATATGTTGGAAGTTTGTTCCCTAGGGAGGAGCTTTGGGAGGTGGTGAAACCTCTACAAGGTGGGGCTTAGTGAGTGGTCTTTAGGTGATGTGCCCTTAAAGGGGATTATGGGCCCCCATCACCCTTCTTATTCTCTGTTGCTTCCTGGTGATAAAGTTAGCATTTTTTCTTCAGCACACATTCCTGCTGTGATATGCTACCCTACCCCAGGAGCACAGAAAAATGGGGCTAATGAATCATGGACCAAATCCTCCCAAACTATGAGACAAAAACCTTTTCACTTTATAAGTAGATTATCTCAGGTATTTCTTATAGTGACAGAAAATTGACTATCACAAACACTTTTGAATCTTTGTAAAATATTAGTTGGGTAGATTTTTGAGAGTCTATTTCTGGATTCTTTATTTTATGTCATTGACCTACATGTCTGTCCTTTTTCTAATAGTGCACAATCTTGATTACTGTAGCTATATGATAAAACTTGAAATTGGGTAGACTAATTTCTCCCGCTTTGTTCTTCTTTTTCAAAATTGTCTTAGTGATTATAGTTCCTTTGCCTTTCTATAAAAATTTTAGATCTTGTCTTTATCTACAAAATCTTTGATTCTGGGATAAAGGCCCAGGAATACAATTTCTGGTTTGTAAGGTATTTGCATACATTGACATTTTGAGGTAACCACTTACTTTTTTTCCCCCCAAGTCATATCATTTTCCATTTACTTCCATTCAATGAGAATTAGGAGCACTTGTGCTCTCAACATGAATCTGAGCTCTAAAACTGTAAGAAGGCTGAGGAATTCTAGACCATATATTAGCAAGTTTGAGGGAGTGTGGTGTGACCACATGCCAAAAGAGTAAGCATGCTAAGAGGAAGGGTAAGTGGTACTGTAGCTGACTCTGGAAGATGTGACTCTTGGAAAAGTTCTTCAAAGAACTGTCAGATTTATATGGGCAGGTAGGAGAGGAGTGCATGGAATCTACTCAGACTTGCCTTTTGGAATAGTTGAATTGTTTGCTTTCTGGTTAGTCCTTATGGAAGAATCTTTATCACTGCTGTCATTTAATTGTCCTTCTATGGACCTTTTCCATTCCTGATGGGTTTTTATATTTTGAAATACTTTAGTGACGTTGCTCTTCCAAGCTGTGTGTCTTTAGGCATCACAGAACATTTATGTACTTTAAGGGAAATGTTATTGCTGTTCTCTCTCCCAATGAAAATTGTTTTTGTCCAGCAGTGACTTTGGCTGCCCCTGTGGATTGTTGTCTCAGGTGTAGATTTCAGGAGTTGGTCTAGCTGTTTAATTTGTTTGTCTGTGCTTTTCTTAGTGTTGAAATTAAAACACATGCTCACATCAGATTTTTTTTTTTTTCATATTGCTCCCAGTGCTCTTTCTGTGAGTTGTGCCTGTCAGAGGATGGCTTGATCTTAAGAATCATTCCAGAGTGAGCGCATCCCCAAGAGAATCATTGCCTGAAGTGTTTAGACACAAGTGCCAGCCCTGCCTCTCTTTGTTCCTGTAGCATACTTGTCATTCTGGCTATTGGTTTAAAAAATTAATTTGTATTATGCTATCATCTAAAGAAAGTATCTTCTGTTGCTTTTCCTGCTGCCTGAGCATTGGTAGGTGTTTAGTCAGAATTTGATGAGTGACTGAAACGGCTGACTGACATCTGAAAAGAACATAAAATGATTCAGGATCTTTTATAGATGCAGGCAAATGACAACATTGTCTGCTATTTCTAGATAGTGAATCTTATGTGAAACCCTTTGATGCTGTCTGCCCATCTTCAAGGGGACATCCTCATTTGGGTGTAAGGACTCACAGGGTTGCTGCATATGGCAGCATAAGATAAACACTGATGCTTTGTCTCCCCTATTATTCTCAGTTTCTGCTAAAATCTTTTTTTGAAAGATTTAAAAAAATTTTTTTTTTTAGTTGTAGATGGACACAATACCTTTATTTTATTTGTTTATTTTTATGTGGTGTCGGGGATTGAACCCAGTGCCTCATGCATGCTAGGCAAAGTGTTCTACCACTGAGCCACAACCCTAGCCCCTCTGCTAAAATCTTAGTACAGATTGGATTGAGGAATATATTTGGATGTGGGGTATTTAGCACATTCAAAGGTTATAGCATCCTTGTGGATATAAGTGGAGCACCTATTTTTTAGCTGGCTTTTTCTAGAGCCATAGAACCTGGTCTGTTAATTATGACACATCTGGAATTCTTGCTCAAATAAGAGTAAATTTAGAATATGCATCAGTGGCAGGATTCAATCCAAATTACAACCAATCCATCTATATGTATTCTCTAAACTGTTTCCTGCTGTGGTAGTGAAGTTGCATATTCACTCCTTTTATTTCCCTGCAGACATCCTGAGTTGTCTCTCCCCACCGTTAAAGACATATTTTCCCCCGCTAAAGCTCTAAGAGACTCACAAAGTTGTGAAGTTTCTCATGATGAACACATTTGGCAAAGCAGGTGATGAAGATCCTTTCATTTGCCAGTGGGCTCATTCTCCTTCCTCCCCCAAGGATCCATGGTTCATTGGACCACTGGACCAACCGTGCCTTACTGTTTTATCAGCCTGACCAAGTGAGTTTATTTTTTAAAGGAGAAAGAATATTTTACAATGGAAGGGCCTTACCTGAAAGACAGGGCAAAAAATATAAATGCATATCAAGGGAGGTTTTAATTATATTGCATTTAAATGTAAACCTAATCTTTCTTCCTGGGAAGAATTTATTCTGATTTTTAACTTGAACAAATAATGAAAAGTCACTATTTAAACTACTGTTGGTCTTTTTAAAAATTTTATCTCAAAGTAGCTAAATGGCTTTGTTGCTCATGTGGGAATGGAAATTAGCTCTTGGCATGAACTGCTTTAATTGAAATCAGTTTGTGGGCTGAGTTCCTATGCTGCTTGACTGATGACATCATTTCCTGTACTTTTCCCAATCCTCACTGTTTTTCTAAGATAGAATGAAGCTAAGTATAACTTCAGATTTTAAAGCAACTGTACACCTTTCCCTGACCTACTTAGAATATTATCCAGCATTTTCATCAAATCTTTTCCCTCTTGTATCTTTATGGATAACTTTTTAGTTAAAAAGCATTTTGGCTGAGATATTTTAATGGACTTATAGGAGCCTAAAATAATAGTTTGTTTGAATCAGTTTTCTGGGTTGCTTGACTTCTGTAACAATGCTCCATCACAGGGGTTATTTCAGCTTTTATGCATGGAGAAAAAAAGACAAAAATATTTTTAGTAGCAATGTACTTAGGACTGTGTAAGTGCTTAGTACACAATAGGCAGCTTCTCAGTCTCAGTCTGTGAGCCTGGCTTTTGATGTCATTATCAGGTAGCATGAGTTGAAAAAATAGAAGTTAATTTAGCACCATTACATATAGCACCTACATACAGGTAAGGTGCTTCCCTAGGTGCTTGAAGAGATGTGATTAATAATCATGGCATTCTTTACTCTCAAGAAGTTTTAGGATAAATTGCTTGAGAATAGGAGAAATAACAAAGTAAAACATATTTAATAGAGAAATATAAAGTACTCTGAGAGGAAAGAGGGTTTTGGAGAGGGGAGAGTACAGAGACCAGAAAAGAACCAGGAAAATAAGATACATTTGAAAAAGATGTTGGAGGCCGGCAGAATTTCAGTTTGATGAGAATTATGTGTTGGTGATTAAGAATTGTGGGGTCAGAGAAAGATGAAGGGGGGTGGTGATTAGAGATGCAGGGAGTCCTTCATGATGATGGTGTTTCAGTAAGTGTGTGGCTCTTGAAAAAGCATGTTGTTATCAACTTGACTCAGTGTTTTTGTTTGTTTGTTTTTTAATCTAAGAGGCCATTATAAGTATTGGGTTCTGCATCTTCTTTTCCCTCTTGTCAGGCTGGGGTTAGTGTAGCTCCTTAGTAAAATGTCCCTTTGTCCTGTGGCCACTTTCTGATACTGTACTGGACTCTCTGTAAGGGGCACTGAAGAGGGTGGCTGCTGAAGGAGTCTTCTCTGGTCCATGGAGAAGATTTGGTCCCTGTGCCTCAGGAAGACTGAGTGTCAAGAATGAGCAGAACAGCCAATTTCAGCTCTTGCACAGAAAGAAGGAGTTCTCTTCTCCTAACATAAAATTGTGAAGTATTTTCTTCTGAGAATTAACTCCTGCAACATAGAGGACAGAATAAGCTAAACTTCCAATGCCCAATTCTGGCCTGTTTGTATAGAGATATGTTAACAAGGATTCATGACTAATCCAATCGAGCCTTTAGTCCTCTCCATCCTCTCCAAGTAGGACACTTCTGGATGACTAGGAAATAGCCTGGGATTTTGAAAGTGCTATCAGCATACCTAAATTACCCAAGTACACCTAAGCTATTGTTATTTCTCCTAATGGAGCCTCCTGGCATTTTTAAGAATATAGCATCTTCTACTGTCTAATGGTCTTGGGTCTAAGACTGTCCACCCTGATCCCTGAAATGTACACTTTTGTAGGTGAAAATATGGCAAAGAGTGGATTCCAAACACTGAGGGTCTTGTTGAGTTTAAGGTTACAGTTTAAAAAGCAGCTTTTTCTGAGCCCAGTCCAGCCTCCTCCCGTCTGCAGGCAGCCTTGTTACTAAATGCCTTTCTAGGTATTTTATTTTTTCTCTTTTCTGCCTCCAAAATTTCCTTTAACAAAATCATGTGGAATTTATTACTCTGTTTCCCTGGCCACCTACCTGGGATTCTAAATCATTTCATGGGAAAATTATTGCCATTGTAATTTTGTCTTGTATCATTACTCACAGTACTACTTTCTTGTTGATATAAATTACAGAAATGACATTGAGTTGTAAGTTGTGCTAAATTAGGGAAGTCATTTAGCTCTATTAAAGTAAATGCCAAAGAAGCAATTACAGTGCATTGTAAATGATTTTATGCACACAAGTGATAACATGGCTTAGCATTGTCGATTAGGTCATTTCTGCATAAATATGTGGATCCTGATACATTATTTTATTTTCTCTTCAGATACTACAAATCAACTGAACTGTTGAAATCTATGCACTTAAATTACAAAAATGAATCATTCTTCTTCTTTTTTCTCCCCCAAGTACAACACTGCACTATTCGCTGTATGAATGGAGGCAGCTGCAGTGATGATCATTGTCTATGCCAGAAAGGATACATAGGAACTCACTGCGGACAACGTAAGTAAACCAGTTGCTCACCTCGATGTAGACACATAGCATAATGAAATAAGTACTGATGGATTTTCTTTGATACCCTGGGACATGACATTTTTAAAGACACCTAGGGACCCTTACAGATGAACACATCACTTACCCAACACACTTGGCACCAAATTTCCTTTTGGAATATTGATAATAAGTTGTTTGATTCATTTTCCTTTCATTTGTCTTTACCACCCTGCTTGCCTCAGACCTTTGATTGACAGTCACCACCCAAGGTGCAGGATCACTATTAGTTCCCAATGTTACCTTCCATTCATTTGCTGAATTTTTCCAGTTGGATTTTCAGGAATCATCTCAAATAAAGTATTTCAAAACTCAACCTCATGTTTCCCCCCAAACATGTCTTTTCTCTTGATTAATGGCATCTGCAACTCTTTAGTTTCCCAAACTAGGTTCCGCTACTGCCGTACTTATTACATGGTGTTCAGTTGGTTGGTTCATTCACAACCACCATTTATTGCATCTGCTCTCTACCAGTCCCCATGCTTTGCAGAAGATGAAAATTCCTTTCAAAAAGCTTATTTTTAAAAATTACTTTAAGATGAATATATAAAAATTGGGGAAAAGTTAAAAATATGAAAAATAAATGATCGCTAATCCCATCATCCCAGATACTACCTTCTAGATTTTTAATGCACACTTAGATCTTACTCTGTTAAGATGTTATTGTGTATAATAATTTTCATACAAGTTTTTTACTTAATGTTTTATTTGAAATATATTCATATCATTAAACATTTTAATGGTTTCATAAAACTCTATTACATTCATGTTTTTACTACTTATTTAATGGTGAATATTATTTATGTAGTTTCCAGTTTTTGCCATTGTATAGATATTTGCTATGATGAAAACTACTATTATAAATAAGCCAAAATTTATATAAAACCTCCTGAGCATCCCTATGTTGCTGCTGGTAAGAATATTGACTGAGTTTTGTGCAGCTCAGAATGGAGAGAGAAGAGAGGCAGAGTAGCCTTCCCCAGTGTGAGTGACCCTCTGGCCTGAGTCTTGAGGGATGCTTCAGAGTTCACCTGTCAAGTGATGGAGGATGGTCCTTTTAGGCAGATGACTTCATGTTCCAAAGCACTGGAACTGGACATAACAGGGAATGTGGGATGTAACAGATGTTTTGGTGTTTCTGGAGGTTAAATATGGAGAGAAGTGAGGAATGGAAATAAGGTCAAATAGGAATCATGGGCTAGGTGTTGATGCCTTTATACATACAATCTTCTTTCTAAAGTCAAGCCAGGAAGGGGTATACAACATGCACTTATGAGTTACTTACTCTGTGCCTGACACTTTTAAAACACTCTTTACATGTTTTAACTCCTTTAACGTAATGGCCTTTTGAGTGAGAATCCATGAATACTACTTTCTAACAATGAGGAAACTGGGGCATGGAGACTTCAGTAATTTCTCTAAGGATATACAGATGGTAACTGGCAGAGTTGACATTGGAACCAAAGCAGTCTGACTCTACAGCCCATGTGTTTAGTGCTGTGAATACCCATCTTCTACACTTCATTTTAAGAGGGTTTACAATGAGAAAGATCATTGTGGCCATTGTGATGATTCAGCTGGAGGGGAAGAAACACAAAGCAGAAAGACCAGGCTAAAGTAAGGCCCTGGTTATAGAGATGGCAAGATGGGGATGGATTCAGAGGTGTTTGGAAGGTGAATCAGGAGGGGCACCTCTCCTGCTCCATTTGATGCTCCCTGGGGGGAGTTTAGCCCATAGCCCTGCACACAACAGGTGCTCATTTAACTCTTGCTGAATTAGAAAACCAAGCCTTTCCTTAACTTCAGTTTCCTCATCTGTAAACTGGAAGAGTTGGGTTCATCAATTTCAAAATTTCTTTTTTGCTTAAAATCTCTTTATTTTCCCCTGACTACTTATGAAGAGGTGAAGCAGAACAACTAATAATCATAAATCTCTCTAGTTTTTATGGTGAGAAATGGACTCCTGTCATAATTTTAGGCATTAAAAGGTTATATCAGTTCAGGTCCTCTGCTGCCAAGTGGATGCCAAGAAAGCATTAGACATATAAGAGATTTATTTGGGAAAAGGCCTGTAGGAGATAACAGGGAGAGGAAGCAGGATTGTGAGGGGTTGGACTCTCAGACCACACTGTGGTCTGTTTAAGGAGAGAAGAGAGAGAAGAAGAACAATTATGGGGCAGGAGCCTCAGACAATTGCAGCTTTGGTAGAGCCTTGGCTAGGCTGGTGGTGAGCCTAGAGCAAAGATTGCCCATCAGAGTTCCATGTTGGCATCAATGGCCAGATCTTAGTTGGTGGCTGAGAGAGTGCCTCAGGTGAGACTGTGGCAGCACATCTGAAGGTGGGGCAGCTGGAAGCTGACTGCCAACTCAGCTCCTTGCAAAACTTCTCTAGAAGGGAGAACTCAGTGGCTCAACGTCAGACTGCCACAGAAGTAGAAGCAAGGTTCATGGAAATGTGTGAAGGAATGTTAAATTTAGAAGGAGGTATTAGGGAAGCATCATGGAAAAGTGAGGTTGAGCTGGGCTTAGAAGAGAGGGTGGGATGGCAGATTTGATAGGGAAGAGCCTACCACCTGTGGTAAAGATGCCTACAGGAAATTGTACAGGGAGGAGTTGTTCAGAGCATAAGCTTTTGACTCTTATTTTAATGCCTTTTCTATCAAGGGAAGTGTCTTTCTCTCCACATCTCAGGGGTTATCTCACCAATAGTTACATAGATTCTGTTATGACACTCCACTGGGTCTTCATTATGATGCTCAAATTACTGAATGTTAGTATGGATGTTTCATTGTTCGCAGTTGTGTAATTTTACATGCTACATTTCTGTAAGGGTGATATCAGTGGGAACGGTGCTTCCCTTCCTGGGAGCCCTCTCAAATTGAAACACAAATCATAAGCAAAAGAGTCAGCTTGCTAAAATGTAGTTCCTATCCGGTGAAGTTTTCCAGAAAACACCACTTTGGATGCAAGACTGAAAGCATTGCTCAGATGCTGCATGTGATGTGACTGTCAGGATTAATACAGAAACAAAGTCACTGCTCAGGCAGTTGCCTGAGGGACATCTGAGGATCTCTGACTGTGGGGCAGCTGTTCAAAACAAAAAAACAAATACCAGAGTGATTATGTATATTTTTATTGTTGTCCTTTCAGGGGACTGGGTGTTACCTCATTAGCATCTACTCAGCTCTCTCCTTATCTTACAGCTGTCTGTGAAAGTGGCTGTCTCAATGGAGGGAGGTGTGTGGCCCCAAATCGATGTGCATGCACTTACGGTTTTACTGGACCCCAGTGTGAAAGAGGTAATGTATTTTAAAAATCATATGCATAAGACCTTTTGGTGGATAACCTATTATTGATTTATGTAGGCCCTGTATTTGTACAGCTACTTTTTGAATTTTGCTGAGTTTTGTGAAGGTTTCTGAATTGTCACTGGAAAGGATGACAAGGCCTTGGCCCTGAGTCTATGCATGTTATTCAGCAATTCATGCTGGTGGAATGCAGTATTCCTTAGGAAGCATATTTGTAAGGTTCAGAGATGTCCAGGGATGTCCCAGGAGTACTCCAAATAATAAAAAGCTTTAATTTTAATGTGAGTGTCTGCTTTCAAGTTCAATGCTCACTGCTGCTTCTGAGTAAATGAACTATTTTACCTGACTTGCCTGCCTATAAATGCAAATATGATGTTGAGATCTATGTGGATGTGCAGTATTCTTAAATTTCCCCCCATGAACTTTGGCTTTATTAATAATTTTGTCTCTACATGTCATTTTCTCATTACTCCTAATTTTATAGTGAACATTTAGGGAGTTCATGTCATACAAAACTGCAATTGTAAAATTACTTAGAAACTTTTAAAATGGCACTTATCACTTTTTATCCAAAGTTGTATAAAGATCTTCTTCTAAGATGAAAGGTAAAGAATAAATAGCAGATGTTAAATATATATCATTTAAAACATAGCTGAGAAAAGAAAGAGTAGAAAGTGATATGTGAAAAATTGTTTATTTTCTCTCTTTGTACATGTTCAACTAAATTCAGTCATTTTCTAATAAAGCAACAGTACATATTTTAGTGGGCAACTACTTCAATTGCTGTTATTACTGGATTAAAATGATATTGTAATTCAATTAAACCCCTGCAAGGTATTGCTGATGACGCATCCTTCTGGATTCCCTCCTTAAATTGTCTTACAACTTCTGCACAGGTTATTTTTATTGATTTAGACATCTTCCAGTGGTATTGAGAGTAATAAAGACAACTGTTTCTAGTAGGTAATATCATTCTGTACCTTATTGTTTACTCATTGAAGATGTTGGAGATTAAAACCATTTACATGTGAAGATAACTTCTCAGATGATAATTCTGAGTTTTACTTGTTTTGGAAAAATTACTAATAAAAGGAAGTTATAGGTTATTACTTCTAATGAAGTCATTAATCATTTCTTGAAAAGAATATCAATTCCCATAGTTCAGATATTGATGATAACAGCCTGAAGTAAAGAGGGCATAATATCGGTACCACTCCACAGCTATTTCTTCAAAGATTTTATCTTTGCTTAAGAGTAAAAAATGGCCTGAATGGGTTACATGTTACTTGGGGTTTCTCTAAGTTTTGGGGTATCTTTAACTGTTCCCTTTCAGGGAGGAAGGGTATCCTGAAACCTGCATAAAGATGTCAGTGTCTGTTGGCCCCAGAGAATCTTCATGGTGGTGATTATTTAAATCAAACCAATCCCTTAAATGACAGCTTTTGGGGCCTTTGTGGTAGTGGAGGGGGTAGGGAACAGGAAGGGACTGTCTCTATTCATTGTCCTCCACTTGTTCCAGCCACGAGCACAGCTCTGACCTTCAGTGGGAGCAGGGAGACACTAATGTCATTTCCCTCACTATAGGGGAAAGGGGCATCTTTTTTATTCCAGCACTGTGTTTCCATTTATAGAATCTCCGCTATTTGGGGGCTCTTCTGAAAGTTAGCTGCTTAATTCTTTAAAGAATTAGAGGCAGTCTATCTTCTTATCAGATGTATGTTTGTGATTTCAAGAGTGATGGATAAATATGTAGAACCAAGTCAGGACAAATCCATCCTGAAGCTCCAGGACATATTCAGCATGGTTTCTCCTGATGGTAGGTTAGTATACTTCTTAACTTGTGTATAATAGGATAATGCCGAGGCTAATTGCATTCTGGTTTTGGGGGGTGTGACTTTTTATTTTTTAAAAATAAGCTTGCAGGAAGCCTTCAGTGTTTTCCTTTCTTCCAAGAGAGTGAGCCCCATGCTCTACCTCCATTCTCACTAGATCTTTCTCCATACCTCTTTTTATTTATTTATTTCTTTTTAAATTTTAAATAGAATTTTATTGACTTTAACTTAATTTGGGAAGAGTTGATATTTTTAAGATTAATTTTGTTGGATGAAATAGTCTATAGATGTCTGTTAAGTTCATTTGATTTATAATAATTTTCAAATTCAAGAGTCTTTTCTGAGTTTATGTCTGGATGACTTATCTAATGATGAGAGTGGTGTGTTGAAATCACCCAGTATTATTCTGCTGGGGTCTATCTGAGGCTTCAATTTGAGTAGTGCCTCTTTTATGAAATTAGTTGCACCCATGTTTGGGACATAAATACTTATGTTATATCTTCTTCTTGGATTGTTTCCTTTAGCAATGTGAAGTGACCTTTTTTTTTTTTTTTTTTTTTGTCTCTTCTGATCCATACCTCTTTTTATAGCATTTACCACTTACCATTTTATATCAAAACTACAGATTTCTACTTACTCCACTAGAGTGCAACCTCTTTGGGAACAACTACAGTTTCATTATCTTTTTTAATTCCCACACCAAGCATAGTGCCTGGTGCATGGCACATGATTGCTAGACATTGAACTGGATTCCTTGTATAGTATCAGAAGATCTGGAGATATAATTATCAGATATGGCTAAGTATCTTCTGGAAATAATTGCTATTGGCCTGCTTGTGGACAGTCCTAGAAATTGCCATTGGTATTGTGCTAATAGAACTGATCCCAATGTGGATGCCTAATTGAATTCAGCTCTGTAGTTCAGAAGTATGATTCCTCAGGGACACAAGATTGTCATTTTTCAGTTGGCAAGGATACAAAAAAGAGGTATGTTTTAACCATAAACAAGTGACAATAGAAAACAAACCAAAAAAGGGCTGGGTTATGACTCAGTGGTAGAGCATTTGCCTACCATGCATGAGGTACTGGGTTTGATCCTTAGCACCACATAAAAATAAAATAAAGGGGAAAAAAAGGTATTGTGTCCACCTACAACTAATATATATAAAAGAAAGCAACCAAAAAACTTCCAAACATGATATCATACCCATGGAAGGGAACATTGAGAATGCCAGTTGCAAGTACTTCTCAGGATAAGCCTTTCTGTTCCTGGGAGATCATGGAACTTCTATACTATGGTAGCTCTTTCAGGGATCCAATGTGAGTGTGCAAGTCCCCTTGGGAATGATAGTGGCAGGCTTTAGATCACTCAATGCCAATAAGTGAAACTTAATAATCCATGAACATCACATCTTGGTTTTTGATGGATATTCATGCTTGAATTATAAATCATAACAGTTATTCAGACAATCAGGTTATGAAGCAAATTTGTCTCACTTGCAGCATTTATCCATTAAAATAAATTTGTTGAAATGTCTTGGTTAGTTTGCCTCATTAGGCAGGTAGCGATGATATATTGTAGCATTGCCTGTCTTTCTTCACTCAGAGAAACTAATGGGTTGTTCGACCTGCAGTGCTTACTTTGTAAAAACTGTATAGGAATAGCATTAGATATAGCCTGGAGTTCGTCACAGTCCCCACCACTTTCTGTTGTCACATACCTTGCTCACTTCATTCATTTAGCTTCCCCTGGGCCCTGTGGGCACTCAAGTTTGCCACCTCCTGCTGCATTCTTTATCAAAGATGGTATCTTTTTGTGTGTTTTTTTCCTTTCCATTTTTCTTTCTCTTCCCTGTTTTTCCAATAGATTTACATTTATGGTTTTCTTGTGGTTCCCCAACTCCTTTGCCTTCTCTCTTCCTGGGCCTTGACCAAGCAGTAGAATTTATCGTTGCCTTAGGTCAGTGGTACAGTATGTTAACATTTGTTATCAGAATACTGAAATGAGGTCAGTGCCTGTTTTTGCAATGACAACACAAGTGAGTTGTGTATTGCTATAGTTACTGCCAACAAAAGACTGTGTGGAGTCATGCTTTCTTTTGCCATTTGCTTCAAAATGCAGACTATTAAAAACTCATTAAATGATCTTGCATCAAACACAGTGAATCATGTAAGTAGATGAGGCTTTTGAAGGTCATGAAAAACAGAGAGAAGAATGAGGGGGACAGACCTGAACTTGGAGTTGAGGGTGTGTATCGTGGTGAACAGGCATAGGAAGAAAGAGAAAGGAAAGACACTGGGGAAACATGAAGGGAAGCAAGAGAACCAGGAGAGCACTGAGCCAAAGAAACCGAGGCAAGAGGGAGTCGAAGACTTAGCTTGGTGGTTCCAAGACACATGGAGGGGTCAAGAGAATGAGAATCACAGAGGCTTTTGACTTACTAACAGCTGACATGTACTTACAGTGTCCCAGGTGATATGTTGAGCATTTTAGTTTTTTTTGCAGATACATTATGAGAAAATTACTGTAGTGAGATCCATTTTATAGGGAAATAACAGAGGTAAAGAGAGATCAAATCTGAACAGTCTGGCTCCTAAGACCATAAACATAAGCGCTGTGCTATACTTGGATTTCAGTGGGAAGAGGTCATTGCTTAACCATAAAGAATTTTCTGAGGAATGGTAAAAAGAAGCCCAGAAGCATGAATTTTAGGTTAGCAGTAATTAAAAAGTGCCATTCAAGAAATTTGGCAGTCTAGGGTTGTGTGGCTCAGTGGTAGAACACTTTTCTAGCATGTAGTTTGAAAACTACATGGGTTTGAAAACAAAACAAAGCTACAAAAACAAATCAATACAAAAAACAACAACAACAACAACAAAAAACAAAGATATTGGGCTAGGTAGGTGGTTTTCCTCCATGGTAGAGTTCAACTAAGTTGCTTTTAAATAATTTTAAAAAGCAAGAGAAAGAAGCATTGAGTATTGCTTGGATGTGTCTAACACAGGGTCGTAGAATACTCTTATGTTTGATTGATTTTGACGATTTAAAAGTGTCAACCCAGTCTTGGGAAGAGTGATTTCAATCTGTTTGCAGAACATAGAAGTGGGCTCCAAAGGACCAAAACAACATGCCTAAACATAGACGTCTGAAATGAATATTATTGTGTAGTGTGGTTACCATGGCAGGCTATATAGTTTTCCTATAATATTACAGTTGCTCAAAACATATTTGGAATCTCTGCTTTTGGGAATGGCTTTACAGAGTCAGCAATGCATTCAAATGAACATGTGGCCATTTTTCCCCTTTGGGGAGGCATTTTGAGTTTTTATAAATGGCCTAAAATAATTTAATGTTAATTCTAGTGACGACAATGGGTAATTAAAAGTTTTAGCTGTTTGGGGTCAAAAATGGACTTAGGATAAAATAAAACAAAAACTAGTGAAAATAATTTTCTCACATGGTCCATAAAGCATGTTGAATTGGATTAATGATTTAATGCCAGACTTTATGTGAGCCAGAGGATAAAGCCTTTTGGAAGCATAAATGCTAATAGCAAGAAGTTTGCTATCATTAGTCCATCTGGAGATCTTCATCATGTACTTTCAGAATATGAACATGCACAAGAGTGCTTCTAAGTCCCGATTCATTTGTTCTATTAAATTCCTACCCATGTCTAAACTGTGAAAACAGCACTTATTTTTTGCCAGCTCCAGAAAGTCTGTTGGCTGTTACGCTGGCTATTAGTAGGTAAGTATAGGGGAAGGCATTGTTGAACTGGTAGCTTGAAGAAAAAGGAACAACTGAGACAAAGGTGGAGAAGGACAAAAATGAAAATATGGAAATAGCCCACATCCCCCTAGAGAAGCAGAACAGGGGAGGTGAACTAGATATGCATGAGTCCATACATGCCTCCTGGGAATTGCAGTATGAATAGAGCTAGAAAGGCTTTTGTTTGTTTGCACAATAATGGAAAGAATAGGATGAACAACAACTAGGTAAATTGTAACCACCTCATTTTCATATGTACAGCTGTCACTTGAGAAATTTCTGTTCTCATCCCTTAGATTCTCTTATGATATATACATGATGATTTTACACAGATATCTTTACAATAATTTCATTGAACAAGTATCAAAAAACTATGTCACATTAAGTAGTCAATAAATAATTGTTCATTGTTTATATCTGAGCAGTGAAGTATCTACACTGTGCCTAAGGAATGGAAAAGACTAATATCTAATGATGTAAATTTATTATAATCAGATGGTCCACTCTGGGTGCACTTATCTCATAAAAGAAAGTAGAAACATGACCTAATCTCAGAGGCCTGTTTAGAGAGCTTCATGGAATCAAGAGTTGCTTTTGTCTTTAAGCATTTTTAAAATAAATTTTATTATATATTTGCTGTTTACAACATGTTGTTATGTGATGCATATAAGGAGTAAAATGGAGCCAGGTGCAGTGGTGCATAGCTGTAATGTGTGGCTTGGGAGGCTGAGTGAGGTAGGAGGATATCAAGTTCAAAGCCAGTCTCAGAAACTTAGCAAGGCCCTCAACAACTCAGCAAGACCTTGTATCAAAATAAAAAATAAAATAAGACTGGGGATGTTGCTCAGTGGCTAAGCACCCCTGAGTTCAACCCTAATATCCCACACACACACATGCCAAAAAAAAAGTAAAATGGCTACTATAGTTAAGCAAATTAGTTTATCATCTCATAGTTATTTTTTGATGACAAAGGCAGCTGAAACCCACTTATTTAACAAAAATCCCTAATACAATGTTATCAGTTATAGTCATTGCAACATTACTTGTAATAACTAAGATCTGAAAATAATCTAAATGTCCATCAGTGGATGACTGGATAAAGATATGTGGTATATACATATGTCTGATGGAATAGCACTGAACCTTAAAAAAGGAGAACCTGCCATTTTCCACAATATTTATGGACCCACAGGACATTATGTTAAGTGAAATAAGCCAGACACAGAAAGAAAAATATATCACCATCTCACTTATATCTGGAAACTGAAAGAAACAATTCAAAGGCCAAATATACAGATATCAAGTATAAAACAATGGTAGGTCTAAGTAGCAGCAGATATGTAAGTTGAACGAGTATAGAGATCAAATTTATAATAGGAGTTGCTTTTCTTTTTTTTAATATTTTTTTTTTAGTTGTAGTTGGTCACTACATTTATTTTTTATTTATTCATTTTTACATGGTGCTGAGGATCGAACCCATGGCTGTGCACATGCTCAGCGAGCACTCTACTGCTGAGCCACAACCCCAGCCCCTGGAGTTGCTTTTCTTGTGTTCTTTTCCCCTTGGTGTTTTTCTGAAAGCATTGGTCAAATGTATATTCATGTCTTTTTCTCAGTGTGCAATTAAGTTTTATATAGCTCAATTTCTTTCTTTCTTCTTCTTCTTCTTCTTCTTTTTTTTTTTTTTTTTTTTGGTACTAGGGATTGAACCTGGGGCACTTAACCACTTAACCACTGAGTCATATCCCCAGCCTTTTTTCCTATGTATTTTTTTAGAGACAAGGTCTTGCTGGGTTACATAGGGCCTTGTTTAGTTGCTGAGGCTGGTTTTGAACTCATGATCCTCCTGCCTCAGCCTCCTGAGCCTCTGAGATTATAGGTGTGCAACACTGCACCTGGCCAAAGCTCAGTTTCTGACACTAATTTTATTAAATTTTAAATTGTAGGTGGCTATTATTTAAGTTCCTAGAGTAACTTAGGCTGACTCTCATTTTGCAAGTGCCTTTGGAAGGCAGAGCTCTGTGAACTATGTATTTTTTTTTTTTTTCTTTCCAAAAGGTAACAAGCAATAACCTGTTGTTGCTAAAATATGTGGAAGCCTTCTGTGAGTCTCACTTCTGGTATTTAGTTGAAATGGAAAGTAAAAAAATAATGTGTAGATAATAGAAACAGAATGCCCTAAATGTTACAGCACATTTAAAGTGGTATTGCAACATTTGGCAGCTGGCAGATCATTGAATAAACTTGATTTTCCTAGAATAGTTCCAGGAACTACAATTGTTGACAAAGACATTCATTTTTATGGTTGAGTAACTGTATGCACTGAGGGCGCGCTCTCTAGCCTGCCCATGCCTGGTATGCACAGCAGGACTGGTGGGATGCAATAAGAAAGCAGCTTGATTTTCATCTCCCACTCACTGTGCCTCTCTTCCTACTCTGTGGGTTAGTTCTGCTGGTGGATAAAACGTTGTGATCTCTTTCAAAATTTCTTCCCTGCATATCCCTTAATGTGTGCAAAGGTGTCTGTGTTCTTAATGTTGCTTACATTTCCTTCCTAGTTTCTGGGTGTCCAGTGGTAGCTCCAGCCTCTTGCATCCTTGTTGCTGCCCCAAGCAGCCCTTTGGGAAAGGATCCAAGCTCACTCCACATCAGCTTTCTTTCATAGTGGCTCACTGCTAGAACCACTCATGCATTGCCACAATAAATTGCTGGAGTGCAAACTAATTTTGACACAGTAGCAAACCCTCTTTGGAACAGTGTCTGAGCATCTGGCCAGCCAGTTTCTGGACATTTGACAGTGTCCAGTGCTCAGTGTCTTTCAGAATGCAGGGGATACATGCATGTAGTCCAAGCAGTTTCTTTGAAGCTTCTCTGATGAATGGGATCATGAAGTTTCCTAGAAAGAGCTAGTGACCGCTCAGCCACTCTCCCAAGTAACTTCCCTTTCTTTTCCATCTCTTCCTACCTTGGACACTGTAATACTGCCTGTATGCATAAGGGTTTAAGAAGTCATCACCACCATCATTACAAATTATGCACATTACAAATTTTGTCACATTGGATTTTGAATGTGTCATCTGTTTTGATGCTTCAACTGAAATTTTCATTTCAACATGGTTTTATGTTAACAAAGCTAATAACTTAATACAGCTATTCAGTTTGTTGTAAATTTCAATGTCATGGTTTCATTTTCAAAGTTTGTTTCAGCTTTTTAATTTTTAAAAATTTTTCCATTAAAAATTTTTTTTAGTTGTAGATGGACATAATACCTTTATTTTATTTATTATCTTTTTGTGGTGCTGGGGATCAAACCCAGGGTCTCACACATACTAGGTAAGCATTTTATTGCTGATCTACAACCCTAGCCCAACTTTTTAATTTTTTTTTTTAGCTCTTGCAAACTTTAAAAAATGAGAAAACTAATTTTTTGTAATTTAGCAGCCACATTTAACATTTGGGCCACTTTTTTAGTCTTGGATTAAAAACATTAACACAGCACTGACCAAAAGAAATATAATGTGAGCCCCATTATAATTTAACTTTTCTAGTAGCAACATGAGAAAGTAAAATGAAAAAGGTAAATTTTATTTTAATATAGTATATTGTTTAACCCAACATATTCAAAAGTTTTATTTTGATACTCAGTAAGATATATTGATAAGATATATTGTTTTCTTTTTTCCATACCAAGTCTTTGAAACCCAATGTATGTATTATACCACATCTCAATTAGGACCAGCAATAGCCTCATATGGCTGATGGCTGCTATATCAGACAGCATAGCTCTCAAACCCTGCTTCCACTGATTCACATCAGAACTTCAAGCAGGTTTCTGTAGGTTTCCAGTTTCCCTCCTCTTGCTGCTGCTTCTCCAACTTTTCAGAAAGCAGCATTTTAGTAAGAGAATCAAGGAGAGGCTATGGCATCATTTGAAAAGCAAACCAATTAAAAAAAAATAGAACGAGGGGCCTCAAATTAGAGTTTAATTCCTCAGGATCTATTAGTGGATTTTGTTCAAATAAAAGTGATAAGCACAATCTTCTGCAGTCATGTAAATTAGATATAACAACTAGCAAATATTTAATAAAGGCTCAGCAGAGAGCTAGGCACAGTGATAGAATCAGAAGTAAGTGGTTCTCATCATCATGGCCTTAAAATGTTTCTGGAAAGACAGACATATATACATGAATCAGGGCAAGGGTTTAGCTAGAGTGGGAAGATGAGGGAAGGTGCTACAAGAGAAGAGAAAGTATACATGTTGAGGTTCATTTTGACTTGAGGCAAAGGGAGGACATAGTCTGTAGGAACCCCTCCTGTGTCAGCTTTCATGGTGCTGGAGTCCTGTGGGAGAAGAGGCGGAGATGCAGTGTTAATTTGCCCAACTCCAAAGAAAGGAGAGTCAATTGCATGCCTCACCTCCATTCTGCTCAGCTGTGCTTCTGCACATGTTCGGTTGGAGGCAGAGTATTGGGAGTTCTAAAAACTCTCCTTTGTGTGTATAAATTGGGGGAGAGATCCCAATCTATTTCTGAAACTGTTTTAGCTTAACCTTATGGATAGCAGTCTGGAGACCCTTACCAATTTTATAGGTTCAATTGAGAGTATTTCAGAACACTTAGTGTTTATGTTCCCTAGTAGTTATGGTCTCTAGAGAGTCTATGCTGTTTTTAGTTTATGAATATATGTTGGACAAATATATGGAGCTTCGTGGTCCAGATGATGTGCCAAAGTACTTTTTGTAGAACATTAGTCCCGAGGGGGCTTCCATGAGATGAAGTTTCCATGGTCAATATCATTTTGGAAACTCTATTCCATGTCCTTTTGTTGGAGAGGCACTGAGCGTATTAGCCTATTACCTCTTGGGAGTCCTGCAAGAAGGAAACTGTTTTGTCTTAGTTTAACCCAGTGGTTCCAAAACAATCAATTCTAGAATCTTTTCCCTCATTTTTTTCTCCCTTAACACCTTCAACATTATTATCCTGAAAATCTGATTTCTGATTATTTTGTAAGTCATTTGAAAAGTCTATGACATCTTCACATTCCAGGTAGATATTTTATTTCTATACATCATCTTCATTCTGAAGAGATGGATATTTGGACATTTTTGGAGGAAGGTCTTTGTTATATAGTCACTACTTTTGTGTTCCAAAGAAGATTAATTTGACCATAAATTTAAGTGTGGCATAAAATACTCATTGCCTTGGTTCTCCAATATTTTAAATAACTACTTACACAAACTGGGTTATCCCTTTAAACACTGGTAAATTCATGGTTCTGAATGGTGTGAGGTGGTTGGCATGCATGCCATCGGGGTTCTTATCGGCCTTGGGGATACTATTTCTAGAACTAGTAATATCAAGAATTCTTAGAGCTAGAGCCCGTTTTTATAGACTGGTTAAATCCTTTTCTTTCAATGTCAAGTGTAAGGCTCATTCTCTCCTCAGGCATTTCCTGACTATAGGGAGCTCCCTCACCTAACTTCATCAGTTTTCATACAACTTTGCTCACATCACCACCTCAGGCCTCCTGAACCCCATTCATCTATTAAACTTTTGGTTTTCAGTCATTCATGTTAAGGATTACGTCAGCCATTTTAGCATTTTTATTCCTCTAGTGAATTCTTATTTTTCTTGCATTTTGTTATATTTTAAAATAATTGGGTGAAACACTCCTTGTCTTTGGGGATATGTATTGATGGTTTGTAATGATATTTATTAACGATAGATAATAAGCTTATTATCTATAATAAGGTGAATACACCTTGTTCAAAAACTTTTTTCTGTGTATACTTACTGATTCTTGTGTTTAAATACTTTATATCACCATAAAACCTGGAATTCTGTGTTAGGAGTTTCAAGAAGCCTTCTCAACAAGTTTTAATATTTTAAGTTTTCTTAAAAATATTTTCTTTACTGAATGAAATATAAATGATCATTAACTTTTAAAATGAAGTAATTATGAATGTATTTTTTAGTATTTTTTCCTGAAAAGTGAACTTGGCCTATCAGTCCCATGATGTGGATATTATAAAATTTGCTAATCTACTTTGAGGATTAATAAAATACTGATTTATGTATATTTCAGTCAAACTTTGGTCCTTCCCATAAAACAAAGACCAAAATTATGTCTGATGTTTCCTCCTAAGTGCTATAAAGAAAACAGGTATTTATTAAGTATTTGATGAATTACTTAATTTAGCTGTGGAATAATCATTATTAGGAGGTTAATGAGAGAACATTAAATATATGTTTAATATAAAATTTTAAGAAAAGGTACTCTGAACAACAGTAGTTACAAATCCATCTGTATCTAATATGGAAATATGAATATATATTTATAATTGAAACATGTGGGAAGTGAATGCTAAGAAGTAAGTGAAAGGAACTGTTCTCCAATTCTCCTACCATACTCCCTCAACAATACTCCCTTTTCTCTGAACCGATTCAGAAGAGATTGATAGGTAAACAGTAGATTGGGATATTTGTTTCCTCAGAAAACTATATTCTAATGGTTTAATTCATAAAATAGGCCCATTTCTATTCCTGTCCCTAGAGAGCCCTTATGCTCTTGCCTGCCTTCTCACAGGGGACATTGTTGACCTTCACTGTTGCAGGACACCAAACCAGGCTAAAAGGGAAGGCTTGCAGGTGCCCAAAGTGAAAGAGGTTTTGTAAGCATGCATTAGCTCTTAAGTAGTTATTTCTTTCCTAAAGTTCCAGTGGAAATGCTCATATTCTGTTAGAGGTGCCAATGATAAATCTTTAAAGCAAATGACCTTTAGAAGACCAAGACAAAGCCATGGTCCTGCAAAATTCATTCTTTATATAATGATCTCTAAACGTCACTTGAAAAAAGTGATTATTTTGGAACCTTCTTGTATTATGGGTAAAATAAAAGTAGAGGCATACAGTGTCTCAGTGATATAAAACTGGCTTTGGAAAATAGTATGTAATAGAATTTGAACTGTCCTTTCAAGGAAAACAACACCATAGAAAATTCTTTAATTTTTTTCAGATAGCATAATTTGGAGTGGGATAGGGCTCTTCTCTTCAGACCTTATTTAGGCCTCCTTTCTTTTTCCAGCGTTTTTCCACGTTGCCAAGGAGAATGAGCAATTCGAAAACCTAACAAAAGGCCACAACTCTGAGAAGCCTTCACAGCTCTCTGCTGAGCCAACTCCAATGTACATAGGGCTCTCCTATTCTCATGACTTCTGGGTTGTTAGTCTTTACTTTTTATGAATGAGAGAAAATGATAGGAAAATTATTTCCAAAGCTAAATTTTATCCCAAAGGAGTGCTCATTCCAACTTGTCAGTATTTGACAATTTTTTTTTTTTTTTTTTGTACCGGGGATTGAACTCAGGGGCACTTGACCACTGGGCCACATCCCCAGCCCTTTTTTGTATTTTATTAGAGACAGGGTCTCACTGAGTTGCTAAGTGCCTCGCCATTGCTGAGGCTGGCTTTGAACTCATGATCCTCCTGCCTCAGCCTCCCAAGTGCCAGGATTACAGGTATGCGCCACCACGCCCGGCTTGACAATTATTTTAATGTTTTCATTTAAAGTGCTTATGTAGGAGTAGTTATGTTTTTTAATTGCCTGATTAGTTGTAGAAAATGGTTAAGAACTCAGACTCTAAATCCTGCCATTTGAGACTGTGGGTCTTTGGGCAAGTTACTGTACACAGTGCCTCAGCCTCAACGTCCTAATCTATACAATGGGAATAATAAGAGTACTTATCTAATGAAATTGTTGGGAAGATTTAGTGAAATCATTCATAAAGTACTTAGCATAGGGCCTGGCATGTAGTACATGTTTAATAAAAGTGTTAATATTTTTATTCTCATAAAAGTGAGAGTACTCTTGCTTGAAAATTGATGTTTCAGATTAGTGTGGTAGAGTATGCCTGTCATCCCAGCTACTCAGGAGACTGAGGCAGGAGGGTTCCAAACTCAAGGGCAACTCAGTTTGACTCTGTCTCAAAATAAAAAGGCATGGGGTTCTTTCTGGCTCAGTGATAAAGCACCCCAGTTCCCAGTACCAAGGGGGAAAAAAGAAAAAATAAGAAAATTATTGTTTTATTAATGATATCATGAAATTTTCATATATCACTGAGGTTAGACCTAAACTTAGACTCCCCATTGCAGTTTTTTTTTTTCCCCATTTAGAAGTTTTGTTATTTTATTTGCACAATGTATTTTTTGGATGCTCTATTCAAATGGAGCCAGCATTCCTTGTTGGATATGAAAGCAACCACGTGCTTTTCTTTAATCCATACCCAACTGCTGCAGTCCCAACAAAACCTAAAACCACAATAGGGCAAATGGCAACACAGGGAGGAGAAAGTGAAGGGGCCCTGAAAACCCTTTCTATAACACGTAATGTGACTGTGGCCCTGAGAAGCATTTGTCTTCCCAGAAACTCACTGAAGGTTAGTAAAAGATTTTTTTCTTTTACTGACACATACTCAGATACCAAAGGGGAAGTGAATTTGTCTCTTTACAAAAAGCCTGTGCTGAAATATGAGAGGAACATTAGAAAAGTGCTGTTTTAGAGATGAACCTTTCTAAAATACATGGGAAGCAAAGGACACTTACCCATCAGCAAACTAAACTGAACACAAATTAAAAAATATATATAGTCAGGGTTTTTTTTTTTTTAATTTTTATTTATTTGCTTTAGTTGTACACAATGTGTTTATTTGTACATGGTGCTGAGGATCGAACCCGGGCCGCGCACGTGCTAGGCGAGCGCTCTACCACTGAGCCACAATCCCAGCCCCTATAGTCAGTTTTGAGGTGGATTTGAGTCTACAGTGTGGCCTTGTCAGGTGAGATGGGAGTGAAGAACCACATGCCTTTCTTCTTTTGTTGCAAAGGAATAAAGGCATTAGTCCCAGAAGACTAAACCTAGCAAAATAAAAAAATGGGGTAAACTCAAAAATTTCAAACCACCTTCGTTATTGTATACTATTAAGCTGAAAAGAAATTGTTCCAAGAAGGAAGAGCAATGGGCTTATCTGTGATGCATCATTTATTTTCCAGGCACCATGATAATGACTGGAGATGTGTAATAGTAGTTGAAATGCAGCTACCCCACCTACTGTGGTGTTCTGGTGGAGAGAAGTAGGCAGAGGGCTCCTGTGGGAAGTATTGCTGACAGCATGTTAGAACATGTGCAGTGGTACCATGACTCCTGTCAATTTTTCTATAGCACATAGCTTAGGCTGCTCGTGAGACTATGCCCTAAAGAGCTTCCAAATACTGGCTCTATTAAAATGAGAGAGTACTTATGTGTTTCCAGGGACCTTCATAGTCAGAGGGATCTTGAATCTCAGGCTATTTATATTGCTTTTCCTCTAATCCTCATGCTCCTATAGGGGTGCTGACCCCTGACTTCGCCCTAGGAGTTTATTTAAATGGAACTCATGTGCCCTAAAAATCTATAAAACAAGTACACCATGAAAGTGGTTTGTTTAGGCTTCAAGCTTTTGAGATAATGCATGCTTTTGAGTGGATGCCTGCAGACTTGTCCCCAGGGAATGCCTTGGGATGTCATAATACAGGATCTTGCCTCAATAAATATTTGGTATTTGGTATTTGGCTGCAGCCACCACCTCACTCACTAGATATGTTTGTAATGGTTTATGTGAACAATAACAACAACCACCTAGCAACATAATACTGTTTGGTCATGTCATTTTTCGTAATGCCACATGTGGGTTTTTAGGCTTTAGAAGGATACATTATTTTTCTTTACTGTGTCTAAAAATTAAATAGCATATATTGTTGAAGGCCTACTGTGCACCACAGGTGAAATCAGGCTGCATGGTGTGTGACTTTATATAATAATGATACATGGATTTTTGCTAGATTTTTAGTACTTTTCTACTCCAGGAGAGAGAAATTGTGTCTGTCTTGTTCACATTTTATGCCCAGGGTCTAGCATCCCATAGCTCTTGAGGTAAGCATTTGTTGACTAGGTATATGAATCTATCAGTAGTTTTTAGACATAGTTGATCTCTTCAGTTTTGTATAGCTCAAATAAGAAATGAAGGATCTATGGTATACTTTTACTGGATAGTTTTCCTCTTTACCTTTCTTTCTTTTTTTTTTGGTACCAGGGATTGAACCCAGAGGTGCTTTACCACCTACCCACATTGCCAGCCCCCTTTTTTTAAATTTGAAGATAGGGTCTCACTAAGTTGCTCAGAGCCTCATTAAATTGCTGAGGCTGGCTTTGAACTTGCCATCTCCTTGACCTTTTAAAACCACGAATAGTGTCAAACATAGCCAAGTGAATTCTGTGAAATGTTAATACTTCAGAGGGGCCAAATTTATGGGATCTTTCCATTTATGCAGAGCTTATAAACAGTCAGTCCTTGGAGTAACTCATGTCTTATAGCCTAGGAAACTGAGGTTGGAGGGAGCCTCTGTGACTGCTCAGGCAGGTGCCTAGGAACCAGATGTGTATCTTCTGAATCAGCTCCCAGATGATGGTGGTGCATATTCGGCAAGCAATGAACACTTGTCGTGCTTTTAAAACTCACAGTTGTCTTTAACATTGCTTTTAACCATTATTTTATAGTAGCCCTATCTTTGTTCTTTCCTCTCATTTCACATACCTCCTTGGCTTCTGGTTAGACTGCTGGCACTTGGCCCTTTTTGTTCTGTATTTTTCATCTTTTGGTCTATTTTTTTTTTTTTTTTAATTCTCAGTTTTAGATAATTAGATAGGTCTTTTGGATTGGGGAGAGCTTGTCTTTAACTGTCAGTGGATGTTGTATGGTAAAAGCACTTCTGCTCGGGCTGTGATAAAGATAGTGAGGGATGTGGGAGCTCATTGAGATTGAGCTGTGGATAGAAGAGGAGGAGAATGTGGTCCCAAAGCAGCCTGAGAACACCCGGCATGGAGAACTGCAGCGTGTGGATGGATGTAGTGCTGCTATGTGGCTCTGCCCAAAACATTCTGCTTGTATAATTTCTGTAAGTATAAAGCTATACCAGCATGTTGGGGTGATGATTCAGGGAAGGGTTGAAAATGAGTTTTCTTTTATGATCAGTTTGACACATTTATAAGGAGATTTGGAGTTTCTTTCTTATAAAATGACTGGGAATTTAGAGTAGAATCGTTCATGAGTTCCACGAGGATAGGGATTTTTGAACCATTTTGTCACAATGGCTTGAAAATGTCTAACTTAATATATGTTGGTTGAATAAAAGAATTATCTGGTGTTCACCCATCACATCACTTTTAGTAACAGGACTGAGGAGTGCAGTGAGTTCTTAGCCAAGTGTTGCTGTGATGAGATTCTGAGCTCACCCGGCCCCAGTTGTGAAATGACAGCAAACTCAAGCCCTATCAGAGTTGGAATTTGGTTCTCTGCACCTCTGCTAAAGTCATGCAGTTCCAGTCACTGTTTCAGTGGGTCGTTTCCTACCCATCTGACTCACTATACTTGATTATGAGATTATAATTGGCTTTAGTTTATAAGACAGAATAGTAACTGTAGCTAATCTGTGGCTGAACATAGGGGGATAAGAATGAAAGGAATTAAAATGGATTGCTTTGGGTAGCCTGAAGTGACATGGATTAATATGCTATCAATTTTATTCCCCTGAGAAACATTTGGTCACAAGGAGATCTGGCTTTCGGATGAAATTCAAATTTGGGTGTGTGGCTTTTGGCACAGTCTAGCAACACTGGAATGGTCTAAAGTAGATTTTGTTTCCTTTTTCCCATGCCTTACTGTGGTTGCTCAGAAAGACCCGGTCTTCTGACCAGAGAGTTGTCTGCCATCCATAGACTGAGCATTGTCTTGCTAAACCTTATAGAAAAAATCAGTTTTCAGCGTACACTTGGGGCAGTGCAAACACTAGGCTGAGGCATCTCAGAGAGCCTGAAAACTGATGACAGGGAGGAGAGAATATGAGCTTCCCAGAGAGTGGAGAAAAAGACTGATTTGATTGCTTGGTCTCCAAAGGGTAGGGGTTACAATTGTGTGTTTCGTAGTGCTTGAAAATGGCATACTTTTTTTTTTTTTTTTAATGGTCAATGCTTGTCTGTATTTCAGTCTATTCTTTTTGTAAACTAGTTGATGAATGCGTAGTTTCTTTTTTTAAAATTTTTTTATTTTTTAATTTATTTTTTTAATTTATAATAATTACAATTCATAGTGCCTGTATATAGCAACTTTTTACATACAACTGTTTGTATATAAAGTATATTCGTACAATTCAGGTCTTCAATCATGCATTTAGGAAAATGATATCCATCTCATTCAACCGCCTTCTTCTTTATTTTTTCCTTTTCTCCCCCTCCCTCCCCCCTTGCTCCCTCCCTTCCTCTCCCTTCCCTTTGACCATTCTAGTGTTCCTCTAATCCTCCTATGTACCCCATCCAACAATACTGTGAACTAGCCTCCTTATATCAGAGAAAACATTTGGTACTTGGATTTTTGAGACTGACTAACTTCACTTAGCGTTATGTCTTCCAACTTCATCCATTTACCTGCGAATGCCATTATTTTATTTTCTTTTATTGCTGAGTAAAATTCCATTGTGCGTATATACCACATTTTCTTAATCCACTCATTTACTGAGGGACATCTAGGTTGGTTCCATTGAGATAGCTGTGTCACTGTAATATGCTGTTTTTAAGTCCTTTGGGAATAGACCCAGGAGTGGGATGGCTGGGTCATAGGGTGGTTCCATTCCCAGTTTTCCAAGAAATCTCCATACTGCTTTCCATAACGGTTGCACCATTTTGCAGTCCCACCAGCAATGTATGAGTGTGCCTTTTTCCCCACATCCTCTCCAACATTTATTGTTGTTTGTGTTCTTGATAGCTGCCAACAAATGGCATACTTTTAACAGCAGTTTTTCAATTGCCCCAAGAAATACAAGTGTCATGTTTGTCAGCCTGTCAGGAGTGAATGGTCTTAAGGACTACATGTTCTCTTTTAGCCGTGCTTCATGTACAGGCTTTATGTTCTCTGATAATGTCACCATATGGCTAGGTATGAGGATCTGTTGGCTGAGGAGCAACTGGAAAAATTGGACAAGGAAGAAAAAGAAAATAAAAATAAGGTGTTGGATTGAGAAATAACAAGTAGGTTGGAAATTTTAAGGTTTTGCTTTTAGTTTGAACTTCCATAACTGCACTAAGAAGAAGAGGTGGGGAGGGGAGGAGAGGAGGAAGAGGAGAAGGAGGAGGAGGAGGAGGAATCAAAATGTCAGGATCTCTCTCTTCAATTTCAAAATGTATATTGTGTAGCTATATACTGGCTCTTGTTTCTTCTTTATGCTCTAATTATACATTATTAGACGTATTTCAGAAACTTTTTCTCTAAAGAAGTGTAAAGTGTTAACATGAAGTTATGCTATCACAGGAAGTGTTCTCATCCAAAGTATTTCAAAGGAGTTACAAGACAGGCCATTTCCTGTCTTAGAATCAAGGAAGAACTTGTTCCTTTATCCATTACAAATTTATTCTTAACAATTATTTGGGCTCTTTCCCGCTGTTATTATTCAGTTCCATCCTAGAATAACATTTGTCATTATATAGGGTAACCTGATTTTAGAATAAATGCTATTCTTTTAATGGGCTCCTTTTTAAACTTTGTGAAGTCATTACTAATGACAACTCCTTTAGTATTAATAGTTGCTAAAAATATATGCATTCAATCACATTGAGGACAACTTAGATGAATTGAATCAAAGTATGTGTGGGCTTTATTAAGTACATAAGAGGTATTCATTGACTAAGAGCACTTTATAGGACTTAGGAGCCTGAAAGAGCCTGATTTGTAACCTCATATTTTCCTCCTTAACTCTTTGGGAAGAGAGGGACATAGAGTGTTCTTTTATTACATAGTTCTTTGCCAGATCAATGTGGACTGAGATAAGCTTTACAGATTAATGAAAGAACTCCACATGAGTTCAAAAGTTTTCCGGAAGTATTCTCCCCATTGTTCTTCAGAGTCCCAAACCATTCTGAATATCCATGGATTAAAAAATGTAGCATCAGGGGAGTTGAGACTTTCTAGAGTATAAACGAGGAGCACATCAACTCTTCCCTGTTTGTTTGTAAAAGTACACATACAACTGTACGTAGTTGAAACTGCAATATAAAAAGAAAACTAATGATCATTATTAAAATCAAGCATCAGGGTTAACAGTAATCGTATTGCTATCTTGCTTCATAAATGGAATTTATTCCTAAATTCAATTGACTCTGTGAAATGACTTTTGTCAGGAAATTGTCAGTTCTAAGCATGTAAAGAATAACTTCTTATTCTCCACCCTCATTGCTGCACTCAGATATTTGGCATTTCACAGAGTAAGATTCACCGCTCCTCCTAAAATCTCTGGTTCTCACATTGTGTTTGCTCTGCCTGCCCTCCTTTCAAGGCTGGGTTCAGCACTCTAGTACCTCATCACTCAAAGTGTCTACAAGCTTTAACATGCTGGAGATGCATTTCTGCGGATGACATTTTTCACTTAATAATAAATCACAGGCTGCACTTTGGAGAGCACATGTCTAGGAGTGGAACATCAGCAAAGGGTAAGTCAAACCACAAACACTTCTAGTGGATTCAGTTCACAGTGTTGCCACACAGCCCGAAAAAATAACATGAGGACCAACAAAAGTATCGTCCATAACTGTTCAGTCATTACCTTTGTGAACCGGCCTTTTGCACAGCCATGTAGATGGTGAATGCCCTGTACATCTTACCTTGGAATTAGAATTTTCTTCCCTATTTCTCTGTTTTAATGAGTGAACTAAAAATGAATTCGAGCTGTTTGCCAAACCTAAGGTTTGATTTAAAAATATATTTTTTTCTTTTCAGATACTTGAACCAACAAAATCACTTTTGATTCTTTACTCACATTCCCTAGGCAAAAATACATATTCCAATGTACATGTTCCTCTTGTAGGCAGCCTGTACCAGGATTATTTGTTTGTTGGTGTGAAGACACACTACTTTAGGAACAAGTGCATAATAACAGTTCAAGGCTCTTTTGAATTGTTAAACTGCATAAATCTACCTGAAGACTGCTTCCGCAATAAAAGGAATGTTATAAATATGCTAATCTTAATGATGTTTGCACCTGGGACTGTGTGGAAAGGGGATAGAAATAGGATGTTCATGCTGTTGAGCCCGCCTCACTTTCTAACATATTAATTCATGGAGAGTCAGCATATGAAATATGAAAGAAGAAGTGGCATAGCTGACAAATCACAAGCTGTTGACCACAGGGGCAATGGGCATTCTTAATTCAAGAAAGAACAGGCTTTCTCTACTTAAGGGGCCAGTTCGTCTTTTTCCTGATTATATTCCTATTATGAGAATGCCAGAGTATATTACAATGGATAAAATTGGAGAAAAAGAGTATAATTTAAGTGGGTGAGGGAAGAGTGGTGGTGGATGTTTGAATGCCCCCCTTGGACTTAATCAGTGGTTCATAAACCTAAAATACTTTTTTGTTTTGAGAACCGAGTTTTGGACTTGAGTTACACAAGAGAAAATGTTATTTGGCTTGAGAAAGGAAAAACGTTGGTTCATATGAATCTGCTCACAGATTCTTTTATCATGGGAGAATTGTAATTAGGGATTGGGATCTTGAGAACATGATTGTGACCTAGTTATTCATGTACTGCAAGTACTCTTGGAGGTACTGACTAGATCTGAAAATAATGAATTAAAAGATTCCAGCTGGGATGTGATGAAAGCATTTTTGGGAATCTCTGTATCTTGGCTGGACCACATGGGTTATAACTTGGAGAGACCTGAACTAGTAGTAGTACATTGACAGATTTATAGTCCAATTGATGTTGGGCATCAGAAGAAAAGGCTGAGGTTAAAAAATGGCTTGAGAATTATGAGTTCTAAAAGATTTGCTATTGGAAGAGATGCTGAAGAAGGAAAGCATGAATTCCTTAGATGAAGAGAAATAAATGTTAAGGCATTGAGTGAGAAACATAATAGTTTACTTTTCATAGCAACCCCCTCCTCCAAGGTACCTTAACCATCTTTGTTTTATAGTTCTCCATGGTACTTCTTCCATCTTGTACAGCTTGCTGGCTGCCTAACTCTTCTGTTATATTAGTAAACTTCATGAGAGCAGGGACTCATCCCCCTTCCCATCCCTCCTCTCTCTCTCTCAATCCCCTCTTCTACTACACTGATCTTCCCTAGATTCTTGTGATATCCAACTCCCCCATATCCCCTCACTTAGCTCTAGCTTCCACACAAAAGAGAAAACATTTGACCCTTGACTTTCTTGAGTAATGATGTTCCCCAGTTCCCCAGTTTCATCCATCTACTGGCAAATGCCACAATTTTACTCTTCTTCATGGCTGAGCAAAACTCCAGTCTCCATATGTACCACATTTTCTTAATCCATCTATTGATGAGCATCGGGACTGGTTTCACAACCTGGGTATTGTGAATTGGGCTGCTGAGATAGGAGGTCAATTACCCATAGGTAGATACAAATAAGAAATGAAGGACTTGGAGAATGGGATCCCACCACCCCAGATTAAAACCCTAGGCTAAAGCTTATTTTTTGTTTGTTTTTGGCTGCCTGACTGGAAGGCCCCACTCACACTTCAATATCCATGCATTCTGTTGTTGCCCCAAGCTTCATTGACTACCCTAACGTTAGTCAATCCCAAAGAGTTGTTTTGAACCCAAGCAATTCTAGTACAGGACAAACTCAGGTTAACAAACACATTAAACCATCCCGTTGTGGGAATAAGCAATTCAAATTGCGTGCCTTCAGTTGAGTCAGACAAAGAAAACAATTGAGAGACCTTCCAGTGAAAGTTTAATTCCTCCTCAAAACACTAAAAAAACCTCTAGGCGGAGAGCCACCAACAGTACCCTCTTTGGGACTCCTCCCATGCTGCGGGTGGGTAAGGAAAACATTTTCTTAATGGAGACTTAAAGATTTGAAAATTAAGGATTTGTAGAACCTAGAAGGATTTGTGAGAGTTGATTTTAAAAAAGTGACTTTGTGAAAAGGATAAGACCTGGAAGAACAAGCTAACATGATCAGGAGAAGAATGCCTGTAGTTCATTGTGAATGGAGAGAGATGATCTGTACCAGTGACCCTGGAGGTACTAAAACGGTCATTTTTAAAATTACTGAGTTTTCAAGGTGTTTTGTTGTTTTCATCAAGTGAACAGAACAGATTTCACAACACTTCAAAGACTTGGTTACTGAATGTGAGTTTGGGTCATCTTGTCCGTACATTTCCCAGCTTCTTATTTGCCCCTGTGCCCCCAACCATGCCCTAGGCTAAGAGTTAAGTGGTGCTCTGAATCAGGGCTGCCATTTCCTTGTCAGTGCATGATTCCCACTGGACGCTTTCGTTTTAGCTTTTAATAACCAGGTTCAAGGCTGTTAGGTCCGTGTTAGTACAATGGCTCTTTCAGGCTAATTTCCTTATCTGTGATTGTAAGTAGGGCTTATCTCTGAGAAAATATACATGTCTTTCATGCCATTCACTTGAGTTTATATATACTTCATGCCACGCATGGCCTAATTCTGATCTCTAATCTGCAAATGTTGCCTTCTGGAACCTGTTTTTTATGTTTAGGCTTTAGGAACGCCTGTTAGGCAAACTTAGACTGCTGTGTTAGTTTGATCTGAATTTTAGTGATTTAAAAAACATACTAATACCTTTATATGTGATGGATTCTTCATCCATATCTGTACATTTAAATTGACATTTAATATTATATGACAGTGATTTTCATAAAATTGGATGCTATTTTGTGTCATACTTGAATTTCCAAATGGAAGATTCCTGATTATCCAGTCCCAACGCCACATGGAAACTGCTACTACCTTCTCCTGAGCTTTTCTATGTTATTAGTAATTTTGATAACATTTCTTTGAATCTTTTCCGGATTGTTACATTTATACTGGTCTGGCATTGTAGTGATAAGAAGAATGGGAAATATTTAGGGTAAAGATATATCCATATATGGTGTTTGCACAAAGTAAGTGGTTAATACATATTTACTGAAGAGTGAATCAGAGTTATATTTTTAAAATGTACATTGTCTCACTCACCACTTCCTACTTCTCTTAGGAAAAAGTCCAGATTCTTTTGAAGAGCCACTCGTCCATTTATAATCTGGAATTGGTGGACATTTTTTGGCTTTATCTCTTGCTGTTATAAAAATGATGCAGTCTGTTTAAATGTATAATTTTCTATATTCTGTTAAGATATAATGAGACAATGGTGATGTTTAGTACAGAAATGTGATGGACGTCACTGAGTGTGCCATATAAAATTAATGTGCAC
The DNA here is from genome assembly GCA_025594165.1 of Tamias sibiricus. Classification (NCBI taxonomy): domain Eukaryota; kingdom Metazoa; phylum Chordata; class Mammalia; order Rodentia; family Sciuridae; genus Tamias; species Tamias sibiricus. The sequence goes on along the minus strand of CM046659.1, from coordinate 103,367,514 downwards.
CATCACACATTCTGGCAACCATGTGTAAACCTTCCACCTGGCACTAATGAATATCAACATTTTATGAATTTTGCCATTTATCTCAGATAAAAACTGACATCTTTCTTTCCACTGTACTCCGTTAGCCATTCCTCTCTCTAGAGACATCTGTTTTCATGAATTTGTCCTTAAGTTCAGAATCTTTTCAAAGACCTTTAAAAACTTCAACTCTTCACTTAAAAAATTCTGATCTCAGGGTAATAACATGCTCATAATAGATGATGTGAAAATTACCTAAAAAGAAGTCGGAAACATTCAGAGAAGTTGGAAAAAACACTCATAGGCCCCTGGGCAACTGCTATGAATATTTAATGTACTAGTTGAAGAAAATGTAGAAAGCAAAGGGAAGTAAGGAGAAATGTACCTATCATGCTAATATAATCACTATTCATATTTGCTTGACCTTCTTTCCAGTTTCTATTGTTTTTACATAATCATTTCCTTTGTAATCAGGACATAAGTGCAGTTTGTATTATCTGTTTAGCCACACATAAACATTTAAAAAATATTATATAATACTGTGTTTCCGTTTTATTAAGCCATTGGGCTCTATTTTTTTCCTATTGTATTACCTTTGTACGTAGAACTTTTTCCTGTGCTTTGAACAGAGTACAATTATTGAGATGTAGTTATGGAATTCTTAAAGGTCTTAATACATATTGCTATTGTGGTCATGTGTGTGGCTGAGTGTCTTAGTTATGTTTTTGCCTTATTTTTCTCAACATGAATTTTTCTTTTCTCTTAGAAGTCATCAAGAAACTGAAGTTTTTTGTTTTGTCTTTTTAGTTGAATTATTTCTATTTAGATCTTTCAATCATTTGGATCATTTTTGTGGTCATTGTTCTTTTTAGATGTACATGGCAATACAGTATATTTTGACATATTTATAAAAATATGAAATATACCTTATTTTAATTGGGATCCCAGTCTAGTGGTTGTACATGATGTGGAGATTCACTGTGGTGTAGTCATATATGTACATAGGAAAGTTGTGTCAGATTCATTGTACTCGCTTTCATGTTCCTATCCACCCTCCCTTCCCTTTATTCCCATTTGAACTTCTTTTCTTCTCCTCCTCTCTCCCTTTAATTGTATGTTAGCATCCACTTATCAGAGAGAACATTCGACCTTTGGATTTTTGAAATTGACTTATTTCACTTATCATGGTAATCTCCAGATCCATTCATTTACTGGCAAATGTCATAAAGTCACTCTTTTTTTATATAGATAATATTCCATTTTCTTTATCCGTTCATCTATCGAAGGGCACTTGGTTGGTTCCATAGCTTTGAACTGAGCTGCTGTAAACATTGATGTGGCTGTGTAATTGTAGTAAGCTGGTTTTAAGTCCTTTGGGCATATACTGAGGAATGGATTATTGGGTCAAATGGAGGTTCCATTCCAAGTTTTCTGAGGAATCTCCATACTGCTTTCCAGAGTGGTTGCACCAGCACTATATGAGTATGCACTTTTCCCCACATCCTTGCCAGCGTTTCAACATATGAGTTTTTAAAACACACACACACACACACACACACACCTTGTTCATCCTATTGATAAGCCCTAGCTGTTTGTAGAATTAAGTTCTTAAATCTTTGATTACCTTACTTATTTTAAATATTTTCTAGGTGTTTTAGCTTCTATTAGTATTTAGATATTTTTAGTTTTTAAAGTTATATGTGGATCTTTGTGATTTTTGTGTATGGCTTTTGAGATTAGAGAGTTCTGCATCTAGAGATTCAATAAATATTTTGATTTATGTTGTAGTTGTTTTATGGTTTGATTTTTAAATGCATTTGATGCTTTAGTCCAATTTGGATTTGGATTTGTTGTAGCTTTAAGATAGATGCTACTGGGTACATTTGTTCTGCTGTAACAGGTTTAAACCAGTGATAAATGTAGTGGTGAATAAGGGATTCCAGGATTCGTCCTGCATTTGGAATCTAATTCTTTATTAAAAGTTTACTTACATCACACTGAGGGGTGTTGTTAGAAATGTTAGGCTGACCCTGGACTTCCAGTACCCAGGCTGCCTTTCTATGGCTCACTGGGAATCTGTGTTTGTCCCTGAAGGTGTGTTTTCTTTGTTTTCTGAGTGTTCTCCAGCTAGTTCATGCTAAGTCATTGGCCTTTCTCTTGAACTTGTGAGTTCTGCCTTCCAGCAAATAACGTGCACTCAGCATTGGTCAACTAGGCCATTTTCTTTAGGCTCTGGAAGGTCTAAGACAGAGGGTCATTCATCTGAATGCAAAATCCCTTCTAGTCATCTTTCCTCCAGGCCCTGCTCACCCTTCATCCCCTGCGGCCTGGCTAGCAGATGCCTGTTTGCGTGGCCTACTCTGCACACATAGGCCTCCTTAGTAAGCTGAAAGGTTTTCTTTTCTAGCTCCACTACTCCAGAGTAAACAGAAATGCTGTTTATAGCAACAACATTGTTTTGTTTTTTAAGGAATGAGTATGGTGCATATGATTCAATAACTGAGTAAGCACTGACGTTAAGTGAGACTATGTAGTAAGTACTTAGGAAGGTAATCTCTCAATCACATTCTTACTCACCCTAAGATTCTAAAATTAAATGTTCATCTCATTTCTGATTTTTCCTATTTTTCTCAAAACTTTCTCAACATTTACACAGAGACACAAAACAAAATTTTTAAGATCTAGGGCCAGTTTGGAGAAAATAGATTCTAAAAAGTGTAGGAAAAAATAGGATTGGAAAGTGGGTTAATCTGCCCCAGATATTAGAAATACTTAGTAAATAAAACAAACAAGTAATAAGCCAATAATAAGTAATAAGTCCCAGTTAGGATATCTAACTGCAGACTCACAGGATTTAGTTTATTGTTTTATCAGTTGACAATCTATGCATCTTCTCAATAATTATAAGAATTGATTCATTGATATGTTTTTCAAAACAGCTTTATGGAGGTATAACTTACGTATCATAAAATTCACTTATTTTAATTGTACAGTTCGATAGATTTGCATAAATCTAGAGTTTTGGAACCATTGCCAAAATCCAGTTTTAGAAGATTTCTGTCATCCCCCAAAAGATCCCTTGTGCCAATTTACAGAAAATTCCTGCCCTCCCCCCAAGCCCTGAGCAACCACTACTTTTCATCTCTTTAGGTTTGCCTTTTTTGAACCTTGCGTATAAAGGAAATCTTGCAACATATGGTCTTTTATATCTGGCTTTCTTGACTTGGTATAAAGTCATACAGGTATCAGTAGTTTGTTCCTTTTTATTGCTGAATTATATTCCATTGTATTGATATACCACATTTTGTTTTTTGCATTCAGCAGGTAATGGACATTTTGGATCATTTTCAGCTTTGGGCTATTAAAAATAATTCTGATAAAAACATGCAAGTCTTAGTATGGCCCTATGTATTTCTTTCTCTTAGGTAAATATCCAAGTATGGAGTTACTGGATCATATACTAAGTTTAACTTTTTTTTTTTTTTTAAACTGAAACACAGAGCCGAGCATGGTGGCTCACGCCTGTAATCCCCGCACTTGGGAAGCTGAAGCAGGAGGATCGTGAGTTCAAAGCCAGCCTCAGCAATGGCGAGGCACTTAGCAACTCAGTGAGACCCTGTCTCTAATAAAATACAAAAAAAGGGCTGGGGATTTGGCTCAGTGGTCGAGTGCCCCTGAGTTCAATCCCCGGTACCAAAGCAAAACAAAACAAAACAAAAACTGAAACACAATGATTGCACATACTTTCAGCGTAGAGTGTGATTTTTCAATACTTGTATTTTTTTTATGTGATGAGAACATTTAAAATCCTCTTTTCTGAGGATAGTTAAGGGGTACAGGGATACAGTTGGATAGAAGGAATAACTTCTAATTTTCTGTCTGTAGAACAGTAGAATAACTATGGTTGACAAAACTAATTAAATATTTCAAAATAACTGATAGGATTTTGAATGACAACAGCACAAAAAAGTGATACGTATATCTGAGTGATAAGTATGTCAATTACCCTGATCTAATTATTATATATTGTATACATGTATTAAAATGTTACACCATACTACTTAAATAGGTACAATTACTATGTGTCAATTAAAAATGAAAATTTATAAATTTAAAAAATAAACTTGCTGGGTGTGGTGGCGCATGCCTGTAATCCCAGCACTTGGGAGGCTGAGGCAGGAGGATCGCAAGTTCAAAGCCAGCCTCAGCAAATGGCAAGGCACTTAGCAACTCAGTGAGACCCTGTCTCTAAATAAAGTCAAAAAAAGGGCTGGGGATGTGGCTCAGTGGTCAAGTGTGCCTGAGTTCAATCCCTGATACCAAAATAAATAAATAAAATAAACTTTAAAAATCCTCCTGTTTTGAAACATTCAATATTATTAAACATTGTCAGCCTACTGTGCAATAGAACACCAGAACTTATTGCTCTTATCTAACTGTAACTTTATACCCATTGACCAATTGTTTAACTTTGTAAGAAACTACCAAATTACTATCTATCTAAAGTAACTGTACCGGTTTACATAAGCATTTTGTGAAACTGATATTCTAGTTTCTCCAGGTCCTCCAAACTACTTGCTACTGCCTTTTACATTGTAGCCATTGTAGTGAGTATGAAATAATGTCTTAGGATTTTAATTTTTGTTTTCCTAGTGACTAATGAGGTTGAGGGTCTTTTCATGTGCTTGTTCCTGTCCCTTCATAGGTAAAATATCTATTCAAATCTTCTCTCAATTTAAAAAATTGGGTTATCTTCTGATTGAATTGTAAGAGTTTCTCATAGTTTTTTAAATGCAAGTCCTTTGTCAGATATTACAGATATTTTCTCCAAGTCTATTTCTTGACTTTTCATTTTCTCAATGGTTTATTTTGAAGTATATGTTTTTGATTTTGATAATGTCCTATTTATCAGTTTTTTCTTTTATGACGTTTATGAATTGTGCTTTCAATATTTAATTTAAGAACTCTTTGCCTAACAAGATCTTAAACTTTTTCTCATGTTTTCTAGGCGTTGTATAGTTTTAGCTCTTATATTTAAATTTTTGCTCCATTTTGAAATAATTCTGTGCATGTTTTGAGGTAATGATCATGTTTTTGTTTGTTCGTTTGCATGGAGACATTCATATCCAATTCTCCTAGTGCCATCCTTTCTCAGTGAATTTCTTTGACATTTTTATTGGCCAATTGGAAGGGTTTATTTCTGGCCTTTCTATTCAGTTTTATTGACCTAAATTTCTATTCTTCCTTCACTACCACTGTCTCTTCATTATATATATGCAATTATAGTAAGTTTTGAAGTTCTCCAATGTAAATTTTTTCTAAATTGTCTTAGCTCCTGGGTCTTTTACATTTCCATATAAATTTTAGCTTTATCTTGTCAACTTCTGTGAAACATTCCATTGGGATTTTGATAGAGATTGTCTAGAATCTATGGACCAATTTATGGCGACATGTCATGTTAGTAGTATTGATTTGCCCATTCCATGAATATGGAATGTCTCTCCACTTATTTAAAGGCTCTTTAATTTATCTCAGCAATGTTTTATAGTTTTTTTTTTTTTTTTTTTTTTTTTTTGGTACCGGGGATTGAACTCAGGGGCACTCGACCACTGGGCCACATCCCCAGCCCTTTTTTGTATTTTATTAGAGACAGGGTCTCACTGAGTTGCTAAGTGCCTCGCCATTGCTGAGGCTGGCTTTGAACTCGTGATCCTCTTGCCTCAGCCTCCCAAAGTGCTGGGATTACAGGCGTGCGCCACCGCATCCGGCTGTTTTATAGGTTTTGATATGCAAATTTTACACTTTTTTTATTAAATATATTCCTATAAAATTTATTGCTTTTGTTGTAATTATGAATGAAATTTTTGAAAATTTCATTTAAGATTGTTCATTGTAGTATATAGAATCATATTCTGTGACCTTGCTGAATTGTTTATTAATTTTTGTAGATTTCTTAATGTTTTATATGTACAGGATTATGTTGTCTGAAACTAAAGATAATTTTACTTATTTCTTTTCAATCTGTATGGTTTTTATTTCTTTTCTTTGCATTATTACATTGGCTAGAACCCCAAATATAATGTTCAATAGAAGTGGCAAGAGTTGATATCCTTACCTTGTTCCTGATCTTAGAAAGCATTATTTTAACACTATGTATTGGACTGTCTCTAGGCTTTTCATAGGTGCCCTTCATCAGGTTAAGTTACTTTCTTTTTACATTTTGTTTAGCATTTTAATATTATGAATGAACATAGAATTTTTCAAATGCTTTATCTTTATCTAAAGAGATGATCATGTGTTTTTTCTATAATTCTACTAATATGGTTTATTACATCAATTGATTTTTAGATGTTAAGGAAACTTGCATTTCTGTGGTAAATTTCACTTACTAGATAATTCTTTTTATATGTTGTTGGATTTATTTGGACAATACTGTGCTGAGGGTTTTGCATTTCTGTTCATAGGGAAAAAAAGATTTTACTATCTTTGTCTAGTTTTGGTATCAAGGTAATACTGGCTGATAGAGGGAGAAATAAGCCATTTTTTTCCTAATGGTTTCAGTTAAGGCAAGGGAAGGATGGTGTACAGAGTGTTTCTTACTTTATCTATAATGAAATTAACATTTCAAAATAATTTCTCATCTGTTGAGAATTGACACTTTTATAAGGTACAATAAAAGTAAATCACTAGAAAAAATATACAAAATATGCAAATACAAGTCCCATTTATAAAATAGATTCAACCTGTTTTAAATTACTCTGTTAAATTGATTCAAATGTTTCCAAAGGCTTATTCTTAATTTCTGTATTTACCTCATCACAGACTGGACACACACAGTTCTCACAAATCTGTGAATCAACTTTGAGCATCAATGGTGTTGATCCATGCTTCTCAAACTTTGATATGCATCATAATCACCTGGGGATCCCATTTGACAGTAGATTCTGACCCAGTAGGTCTGGGGCAGGGCGCAAGGCTCTGTATTTCTATCAAGCTCCAGGTGATACCACTGGTGCTGCTAGTCTGTGGACCACATTTGAGTACCAAAGCTATGAAATACAATGCAGACAGTAAAATAAATGTGAAATTTTTTATGACCCTGTAAGAAATTACTTTGGGACATATTTGGTTTTTCAAAGGTTGTTATATTATTGCTCAACCATCATGAGTCTCTAGATATCAGTTGTTTTTCTTGGTTCCTAACCTTTCTGGGCCTCCAACGGCTCATCTATAAATCAAGGGACTTGAACTAGAAGATCTCTGAAGTCCCTTCCAGATCTCACAGTCTGTGATTTTTAAGTATTGATGTCATGGGAGAATTATGGCTACATTTGCATTTTCTTTTCATATAAACCTAATAAAATATGAACCCAAAGTTTTATGTTACAACAGTTCTTAACATGATGTTAAAAAATAACAGTAAACATACTTTACTAAATTTTGGATGATCCGGAAAGATTAGTATCACCATTCAAGGATTTTTCCATGTTGAAGTCTGGAAGAAAAAGGGCGGAGGTCTTGTTTAACCTTATAGTTGGAAATCCAATTAAAAAATAATTGACTTTGCTTAAACTGTGGTGAGACAAGTAAAATAGGTGTTTATATTATGAAATTCAAGTTGACATAAAATAGCTGAAAGGCTTCAATTTTAGCCAAGTAGAAATGATCTCATTTTCCTTTATATTTCATTTTATTTACTGAAATACTTGAAACTTTTCCCTTCATTGCCTAAAAGCAAATGAAAAGGGTGGTAAATCAGTGATAGAAATGTGTTGTCGAAACCTCCAGGGGCTGTATTCTCAGCCTTCAGCACATATTAGACTGATTCTGCTATTCTTACTACAGAGGATTACAGTAAACTCTGCAATGAAGGGTGGAGGTGCTTGGTCAGCCTCCAAAGAAAGTGACTAATAATTGACCTAATGTACAGAGCACATGAATAACATATTCTTTGGGTAATAGAAAAAAAAATTCTGGTTTACGGGGTGTGTAAGAGTTCATATTCATATTTCAGTTCTTCCAAAAGATTTAAAATACTCAGCTATTCTATTACATTTTTAATTCCTCAGACTCAAATGCAAATCATACCATTATGTGCCACTATTCAGTTCCATTTAAGAACAGTCTCTTGGGCTGGAGTATAGCTCATGGCCCTGGATTTAATCTCCAGTACAGAAAAGAAAAACATACAAAAAACGAAGAAATAGTTTAGAATTTTGAAGAGAAATAATACCCGTTTTATCTCATTTACACTTATAGTGATGCTATACTATAAGATAAATGTTTAGTTTTATACCATTGAACAGTCATTTCCCTTGATACTGTTGTTTCCTTTGCTACAGAGATATGACGTCTCCAAAATATATGGGTTTTTAAAAAAATTGCTAAAGAGATTAGTGGAACATTAGAATTTTCTCATTTAACACATTGAACATCATTTAACTAGATGATAAGCTTAATGTATTTTTGTTATTCTTGGCTTGTCTGCAAGATATTTTATGTGGTAAATTTCCTTTTATTCATTTAGTAATAATGGAGTCTGCTTGACAGACCGTTTTATTTTTAATTAACACTTTATTATTGTAGCATTTGTTAAGACACATCCATTGATGTTACCAAGGACATGGATCAAAATATTTGCAGAGGTTCTTTCTGGGTGATGGGATTATAGCCGAATTTCATTTTCTGCTATTCTTTTTATGTCTTTTGAATGTTCTTAGAAGACAAATAATTTTTTTAATTAGAAAAGACTACATACATACAATTCATAAAATCCAGGAATCTTTATTATTTATCCACAGAGGAAGAGAACTTTTCACGTGTCTATGTAACAAATGTGTTATACCTACTATATGCCAGGATTTATTGAGTCTAGGGAGAAGGAGACAAGTGAGAGCCAGCTGTTTACTTTTGAGTTCAGGCCCTGGTTCACCATCTTGTCAAAATAGGATCAATGGGGAATAATAAATGGTACCCCAATAATACAATTACCATCTGAAGAGTGGCAGTAACTCCGTGCATCTTACCTACAGTATTAAAAAGAATTGATTGAGACTGTGCATGTAAAGTGCCTGTCTCCTATGGTACAGAGGAAACCTGTCATGGTTATTGTGCTCCACACGCTTGTGGTAATGGGACACTCATTCCCTACTGAGGCAGCTTAGTCTGTGTTTGGATGGTTTGGGGAGAAAGTATGACTACACACAAAGTGGAATTTGTCTCTGGAAGCTTCTGCCATTCCTGCAGCTGCTCTTCTATGAGGCATCCTTTTAAATACCAACTACTAAAGTTTGCCTAGTACCTTCATTCCTTGCAAGTCAAGTTTCTTTTGGAACTTTTATCTAAGAAAACATCTCTGGTTTTATCACTGAGGGATAGTGAGAAACTAGGATTTATTTTGTAGTTGTGCAACTATTTTTATCCTGTAGATATTTATTTTGTAGCTATGTGAGGGCCACCTGAGGTCTTTGTCTTTCAATTGATTAAATTACTTTTATATTATTACTAGAAAATGAGCATTTGAGAAGAAACAGATATAACTAGAAAAAAATACCCTAAAGCAGTTCTCTAAAGCATTCTCTAAAGCAGTTCAGATGAAGACATTGAGTCCAGGAACTTCAACTTAAGTCTCTCCAAAGTGTCTTTCCTGTGACCTCACAACAAAGCGCACTTAAAACCTTACTGGCTTTGTATCACAGAAATGCTTCTCTGTCCCAGCAAGTGATTCTAATAAGTTTGCTTTATTGATCTTGTTGCAAGGGATGCTGTCCAACAAATAATCTTGTACAATAAAAATCCTCTGGAGTGACCATGGAATGGGCTGGGTGGTGTTGGTGTACAGGCAATGGTGAGGATGATGTGAGGAAAGCTGAGCTAATCACAGGGTCACTGCTCTGCAGTGAAACAGCCACAGTGTCACCCCACGCTCCCCGCTTGCCTGCCTCCCATACCAAACATTGCAGCCTTCCCTGACATTTCCAGACCACCCACTATAACAATACAGTATGTAAAAGGATCCAGATGCTTGGAAAGAGAACGGGTGAAGTATAGAACACTCATGACACCTTCTCCTTGGCCCTGGTAGCTTTGGAGCATTGTTTTCACATAGCTGGCTCACTAGAGAGATCAAACGTCATCCCCAAGTCCACTTTTCAGAGCATTTTGGTTGGGAGCATCAGGACTAAACATATTGGAAAATATACACATTTTTAAGAATGCACTTAATTCAGGGGTCTCTGTGTCTTTAGAGCCTGCACCTCTTTTCAGTATATTCCCTTGAGAACAGGGAAAATGGATTGTAGGATGTGCACACATATTGACCTCTAGCAATGGGTTGTGAAGAGTAGAGGAGAAATCAGAGAGTGTCACATGAGAGAGAGTGATAATCATGAAGAGCAAGCACCCAGTATATGTGGATTGTCCATTTGCAAAATAGTAGAAGAGAGCTGGCTAAATACAGATAACTTATAGTTTAAAGCTTAATTTGGCAATTTAAAAAAATGCTTCATTTTATACATTTTTTGGGGTGATAAACGTATATTTGGAACTTAGGCCAGTTGGCAGCTTTACTGTGTTTTAACTGGTGCAATATGGTTTTGCAATAGTTTGTTCAAAACAAATTTAAGATGTGGCTTTTTCACCCCTCCACTTTTCTGAGAGCAGATTATAGAAGTCATCAATCCTCTTCACACAAGACTCATTCATTCATTTATTTATCCTAACTTCTTCATTTTCTAATGTTGCTCACCTAGTCCCTCTACCACATGATCATATTTAAGAAAACATTTTTCCCAAATTATATTTCTCTCTATTGAAAGTTAGCATAAGAAAAGCAGGAGCTAGCTACCTGTTTTTGATTTATTTGTTTGTTTGTTTTTGTATTGTATGTTCATTACCTAAAATAGTGCCTGACAGTAGGTACTCAATAAAGATCAATGATAAAACTTGGCTTTTTACAGAATTCATGACAAGAATGTGAGTAATAAATGTCTTCTTAGTTCACTCATTTGTTCCTTCATTCATCTATCCCTCAAACATCTAGTGAGGACCTTGCTAAGAACTATAGTGCTAGGTGGGTGGTATATAACCTTGCTCCAAAGAAATTTACATAGATGAAATCACATCAAACTATAATGTAGCATGACCACTATTAAAGAAAAGAAAAACTAATGAAAAATCAATTTAAATTGTTTCATTAAAAATTTTAGTCTTTCAAAAGACCAAATTTGCATTTATCAAAACAATAAATACATTTTTTCCCTTCTAACTTAAATGTTGTAATCAGAGGGCTCATGTGGGATGTTCTCTGCCTGATTTAGACTGACAGCCCCAGTTGTAGGGAAGGTGCTTTCCCAAAGCCAGATGCAGAAGTTGGATGCAGGTTGGTATGCCAGTGTTTGAGTGACAATCTGCCAGTGGGCCATTAACACCCAAATGGTATCTCTAAAGGTAGCAGAAATTTAGCCTTGAAAATGAAAATGCTTTGGTTTTAAAAATATGCTTCTCTTTCTAATGAATCCAAGGCACAGGTTACCTTAAAGTCATGCACATTCCCCTTTGCTAATGGCAGAACATGACACTTTTGTTCCACGCACAAAGCACTATTCCATTTGAAGTTTCTGACGTCGACTCAGTTTCCAACACAGAATTTGACACAAAAAATAAATTTATTAAAGGAAAGAAAATTTGTAGATTACTGTGTCGTATGCTCTTTTAGAATATGCAGTTACCCTGATGTAGATGCATCACAGTAACACTCAGACACCTTGTGACCCATTGTCCATCAAAATTGTCCAGAATATCCCAGCATCATGGCATGGACCTGAAGAGCAGGACTTAATGGCTATCTGTCTCCATCTCTGCTTTTTGTAAGGATTCTATGGTGTTTAAGTGAATCACAGTTACTAACCGGAGAGTCACACAACGGGTTGGTGGGAGTCACATTTGAATTGTCTCTCCTAATTATCAGCCCAGGTGTTTCCCACTCACATTGTGGTTACTGTGATTCCTCAGTAAAGCTGTGATTTCTGGTCCCCAGTGGAATCAGAATTACTGGGGGTTCAATCCAGATATTTACATTTTATGCACACTAACATTTGGGCTTATACCAAGCAGCCTCAAAACCTTCTTCCCAGGAAAAGCCATTTGCTAATTAGTTCTTCCAGAATACTTGCAAAGAAAAACTATCTGCCTTCTTATTTTGCTCTCCCTGCTGAATATGTTGTCTGTATAAACTTCTTAAAGATAAGCATTAAAGATGAGTGAAAATATTGCTCTTAGAAGCTGAAGCCTCTAATTTAGAGAGAGATTTTTTCTATAGTGTAAGAGTGGGAAATTTTTCATTTGAAGGTTTTTGATTAATTGGATCAATTGGGAATTGTTGATAAAGTCTAAAAAGACAAGTGTGATTCTTTAGCATTTTGAATTGTGTCTAATGGACCTTGAGTTGCCACTGAATGCATTCAATCTGCTTGTGCTTTCATAGAAACCTTTATGGGTAAATGTTTGGGATTCTAATAAAGAGGCTCCCTGTTTGGTGGGAGGAACTGCAGAGGAGAGATGAGGGGGGGAAGGGGTCTTTCCATGAAAACTTTCTGTGCGTCTTGATTCTTGAACCCTATGAATAGACTGCCTATTCACAAACTTTGGAACAATATGAAAGTTTAAAACATTGTCATTCACTGTAGGGCCTTCGTGAGTAGTCACTCTAACTCTGCCCATGCTACACGAACACATATTCTAGAATCTACATCTTCCTGCAGCAGAAGGTAATGAATGTTGCTAAAGGTCAGAGCCAGGAAGGGAAAGACTGCAGATGCAGCTAGTTTAAAGGAAATCACTAATTGGCTCGAAAACATAGGCCATTGTGATGTAGCAATTATACCCATGATCTTAAAGCCCCTCCCTGACAAGCCACTCATCACTGAGTTGGGGTGACCTTGGGCAGACCATTTAACCCTCTTGAGACATAGTTTTCTACTCTGTAATAGTAATGATGGACACTCCCTGCTTTTCAATTTTCCAACTATGCTGAATAAATTATTTCATTTAACCCTCAGAACAACTCAAGGGTGGGCCGTATGCTGCCATCTCTATTGTTCAGATGAGGAAATTATGGCCCAGAGAGGTTTCATGGTTTAGGAAGGGTCAGCTAACTTTCCTTACTGGACTCTTTCCAAAGTGACATGAAGGGGACATGAATGAGGCAATTTCCAGGGCCCTTTCCAGCATTAAGTCTATTAGTCTGAGCTATTCAGGCTTCAGTCAACTTTTATTGTAGTCTTTTGGAAAAATCCAAAACAAATTGTAACCATAGATCCTCAATTTTAGGAGCTTGCATATTGTAATTAGAGTATAAGAACATGTTCATATGAAGATGACTGAGGAATACTTAGGAATCTATATGTTAAAGTATGCAAATTATAAATGTACTAGAAGATCTTTTATCACATAGCACAAACTCTGTACCAAACTGCCAAGAGGGTGGACCATCCCAATTTCCAGGGAATAATAACATTTAACGGTCTCATCTTCTCCATGAATAATAATGGTGACTGCTCTTTGAGAGTGACCTGAACTAAGAATTTGTTGTATATAATCCTGTCTAACCCTTACTACAATCCCCTTTGGAAGGTATTCTTATCCCAATTTTATAGATAAGGCAACTGAGAGATCAAATGATTTGAGTGACTGGCTTGTAGGTGGCAGAGCTAGGTCACTTGCCAGGACTCTTTGTTGGTTTTAGGTGTGTGAGCAACGACCTTGGTGCCTGTCTTGTCTTTGTGGTGGAGACAGCATGCAGTGTAGTTTCAGATGAGTGTCTTTTAAAAAAAAAAAAAAAAAAAATTTTAGATGTTGATAGACCTTTATTTTATTCACTTATTTATATTATTTATTTATATGCAGTGCCAAGAATTGAACCCAGTGTCTCACACATGTTAGCTGATCCACAATCCCAGCCCCAAATGGGTGTCTTGATGAGAAAACTTTACTGACCCCTGCCAGTCCATAGGACAAGCTTGGTTTCCTTTAGAGGCAATTTAAGTCATCTTCAGTGATTCTGTCAGTAATGAACCCGCGAGCTCTGGCATTCTTGTCTTTATGTGAGCCTATTTTCTCCTGTGTGGTATGTTACCTCATTTTGCCTCCATTTATAATAAGTAGAAATAGATGCACTTCACTCTGGCAAGTTCATTTGCCTGAAAGCAAACGATGGGCATAGTAAACAATATGACAGGCTTTTTCTCTGTAAAATAAGGTTATTGGGGGGGTGGGGGTGGGGCATAAAGTACTTTCAGTCTTTCTCTTGACTATGTTTTGTTCATTATTTTTCTGCCACTTAGATATGAAAACTTTTTTTTTTTTATCATCCTTATGTCATCCTTTCTTTCAACCCCTTTCCCATTGCCAGAGTGAATTCATTCTTCCCATGAATGCTGAAGAAACCTCTTGGTAGTTAAAAAAGACTTATCATTTTATATACTATGAGTTGTACATATTAAAAATTATAAAAATAAAATTAAAAAAAAGACTTAGCATTTACTCAGTCATTCTGGGAAGTGAGGGGAATTTTCTTCGTTTCTTTAGTTCACATGGACCCAGGCAAGGTACATAGCTTGGCTGGGTTGGCAGGAGGCTTGTGAAGATTGTAAAAACTGTGCTTTGCTTGGGACCCTGGCTCCTCGCAGAGGTCTGTCTGCTTGTCCTTAGTCTGTGTCCTCGGCAGGCCTTTCACTTGAGTCAGGCTCCTCTAATGAGAGAGTTCTTGGGTTTCAGTGTGGGGGAACCCAGCCTCCACCCGCCAGACTTCCTGGAGAGCTCTCTGCTGATGCTCAGAGTGCCTGGAGCCTGGAGGATTGGATGCAGCTCCCTTTCGAAGGGATCTCAAAATTCTTTAGACATAATATATTTGTGGCTACAATTTGTTAAGAAAGGAACTAGGCCGTTGCAGCCAATAAATTGTCAAAGGAGCACATACCTAAGATAGAGAAAATGGTTTGCAGTAACGGCTCTCTCACTCCCTTTTCTAGTGCTCTGCCTTCAATATTTCCAGCAACTTTCAGTAAAAGCTTCTTTCTAAGCAGAATTCTGGCTCTGCTCTTTGCATTTACCAAAACCCTTGGGGCACGTGTCGACTGAGGGAACACCGTTTTATTCACCTGATTCCTAATCTGAACTTCAGGTAATCAATGCTGCTTGTTCCCAGTATGAATCCAAAGAACTCTGAAATAACCTTTTCTTTGTCATGGAAGGAGATTTCTCTACAAGTGTGTATATCATAGTTCATGGAATAAGCTTAACTAGAAAGTTTGAGCTATCTAGCACTTATGGGAACTCCCAGATTACTTCAAAGATTGCCATGACATTATAAAAAATTAGCTCTCAGAAAAATAGACCTGGTCATCTCATCCCTCAGTCATTCCTTCTTTGAAAACACTGTTGATATCCATTCCTACTAAATCTCTCTGAATCCGATCCCTCTGCTATTCATATATTTCTGGTTTTGTATTAGTGTACACTATAGCCAGATACTTTGCTAGTTTATATGATTTTTTTCTTTGCCTTTTCATAATTCCACCCAACTTCTTAGATATAGAATTTCTAAAGCTAGTTGTCAATGTGCCAAAACAGCCTTCACATTAGCAAAATTACTTCATGCTTTGCTTGACTGGGCTCTAAGATGACTTAGATAATTTATGTTTCCCTTCACCACATTTGAGGGAGTACCTGTTTAGAAAGGGTCTTATATCCTGGCTTGGATTTTATCTAATAACTTAAACTCTCCCTCCTGGAATTACCAAGATATAAAGTTAAGCTTCCCGCTAATAATGCTGAAATTGATGTTCAAAATAATACCCAAATATTAGCAGTTCTTTATTTTTTATTTTTAAATAGCACAAGCTTTATAAGGGAACAGCTTTTCCCACATTATATTAGCAGTTCTTTATATCCTGAACTATTTTGTTTAGATGAACAGAAAGGAGATATGCTGGGATAGGAAGTGGTTGACAGAAACAAGACTGTGTGCATAGGAATATAGGAAATGTGTCACAGTAAGAAAGATTTTCCAGATCATACAGAGCAAGGAGAATTCAAACAGGGAGGTGGGAAATGGGGTGAGACGGTAACTTGGCCTGGCTGAGAAGACATGGGGTGCTAATTATTATTTATGCCCAACTTATTTAAGAATTCTCTTCTACAGGAAATCATATTTGAATAGAAGGGAAAACCACTTTAGCTTTTGACTTAGCCACTCACTACAGAAGAAGGCTACCTACTCAGACCTGAAAGCCTTAATCCTGGCAAATTCATCTCTTGGTGATGGCTTAATTATATTTTAGGATACTGTTTAAGATGAAGGTTAAATATTTTAATTTTTAAAGTGAAAATCGAGCAAAAGCAAACATATCAAATGATGGCAAATGTCCGAGGGACCCTCCATGAGCAGCTGAGTGTGCTCTGAGCAGCCTCAGTGTGGGACAGATGCCATAGAGGAAAACCCAGCCATCCAGTACCTTTCCTTCAAACTTCACCTAATCATTTTCTCTTGCTTTCCTCAACCCAGACCCATCTTGCCTAGCCTTCTCAATGAATGCTTGGCTTGAACTTCGTTCACTCAACTCCATGGCTGACACACCCGTTGTACTGACGGAATCCTGGCTGGAAGGGAGCTTGCTCAGCTGTGCTTTAGACAAACCCTGCTGGCTGACCTGGTTTAAACCTGGCTTTCTTGACGCCATCTCTGGCAAGTTCCAAGGTGAAAAAGGCCCCTGCTGCCCCTTCCATTGCTCCTCTGGAGGGGGAACCAGTTGCCACTTGGCACCAGAGTTTATCAGGCTTGCATCCAAAATAGTAACATATTTAGTGGGAATAGTACTGGACAAGGAGGCAGGAAGATCAAGTTCTGGTGCCGGCGGTGCTTTTCAATAGCCATATGACCTTGGGCAAATCATTTCACCAGCCAACCTCAGGTTTTATATCTGTAGAGAAAAAATTGGACCAAATGTTCCCTAAGGACCTTCTTGATCCTGAAAGTTAGGGATTCACATTAGGCTAACAGACTCTCAAATGGGGAGAGTTTGGTTCCACATGTATTTCTGTACCGTGCCCTGGTGTCGGTGTCTCTTTTCATGAAACACACTTTCTGTGTAGCTTCAACTCAGCTCTCTGTTTGGTATTACCTCTAAAACCATACAATCCACTACAAAGAAGGGCATCTTAAAAGTCTGTAAGTTGGGCAGGTGACTCTGCTTATTGATTCGTCTCTCCTGGATGCTTTCCATTAGTTTAAGAAACTTTTTATTAAAAACTTAAGTCAACTCCTTTGCTCATTTTGTTGTCAACCCCTGCCTGGGTGATGCTTTCAAAGATATCACTAATAAAAACTGTGCTTAGAAAAGGATATTTTACATATAATGTTTCCCCAAACCTGAAAAACCCTAAAAGGAACTTCTATCATCTCCACTTGTCAAATGAGGCCCACTGAGGTTATACAATGACCCAGCACTAATAACCGGCAGGATTGGAATTTGCATCAGGCTCATGTATATCCACAGCCTGAACTCAACTGTGGCACTGTCTTCACTCTGAGAAGTGGCTGCTATTATTACAAGAGTACCTGGTATTTTGTGCAAGAGGTCTCAGGGAACCCTCCTTGTTAAGGTCTCGAAGAAAATGATTTCTAACTGCATTTCACATGCTTGGAATTTATGCTCTGCCATGCACTTTTCCACTTAATTTTAAATCCATGAGTATTTCAAGGGGAATTTAACCCATATGGTTCTGATTCTCTTGTACTTAACTCATCAAAGAGGATTGTTTAGTAAACCCTAGTCTCTTCTTATGAGCACTTTCGAGCTCATATTTGGCTGGCATTGCCTGGATTTTGAATCTGCCATGGTTGAAGCTTGATTTTAAATCCTCTTTCTAACCGCTATTTCATGGTGGTTTCATCCTGCTAGTACATGAAGGTGAGTCATAAAAATCTCTTCCAAAACTGCACCCAAGATTCTGGTCATCTAAAAGGAGAGCTAGTACCTTCTGAGGTTTGTTGCACTCACCTAAAGCCTCACTCAGTAAGTGGTTGAATTATGTGTGGATATAATTTGTGAAAGTAAAAAATAATTTCATAGATGCTACATTTTCCCTTGGAATGGCATTGAACAAAACCATCTTTGAGATAGAAGGTATTCCTGGATGTTAGATATATCGCTACTTTGGAAAAGGCCTTTTAGCATAGAATTTTCTGTGTGTGAGACATTAGAGTTATATAGGTAGTGGAAAGTTTCATTCAGAGATCCCTATTGGAAATGTAGAAGGCAAAACTTGTTTATTATCTTTGCATTTAGATGTGTTGGGTACATTCAGTTCTGATAACCTGCTGAGTTGGAGATTTAATTAACTTGTCAAATTAATTTCACATGAGCTCCTCTAAGGAATGTGTCTAATTATTGCATGGCCCAAAGGGAAGTTGAGAATGATTTTTGTATCTGGTTAATATATGTTTGGTTCAATAAACATGTATTGAATATCTTCTGTTCTTGGCAGTTGGGGATAGAGGACAATAGTCCAGAGATGGACAAAGGACCTTCTCTCCTAAGGAATTTGCCACCTGTAGGTTGTGACCTGTATGCTTCTCTCTGTACCATAAGGCCCTTGGTGTGACTGTGTAACTGCCAAATAGGCAACATAAAGCAGCACAACCATGAAAGCCCATAAGATGAGGATGTTCATTTTGATTGAACATCAGGATAGACAGGCTACCCCCAAAATGTAGTGTTTAAATTTGGTCTTGAAGGATGAGAAGACTTTTGGAGGAGGAAGGGCATTCTGAGACAAGGCAGGCTGACACGTCCTTGGGTAATATGACAGTGCCAAATAGTCTTCCCAGATTTCTGCCTTGCTTAGACATGGGGTGGGGTGAGTCTGCTGAGGTGGATCAGAACTTTGGAAGCTTACACCGAGCTAAAGGGGGTTGTGTTCTTCAATAACAGCATCCGGGATTAGCATGACAGCCTTTAACTGAGCATGGATTTTCAGTGCTGGGATAGTTTAGTCTTGGATTACAGAGAGAACACAGGAAAAGGGCAAGAAAGGAACAGTGTGTGAAACTTACACATCACCGTTGCACACCATATTTAAGTAGGACGCCCCACATAACATCTTAAACTGGCTATATATTTGAATAGCACACAAAGCCCAATTCCATCTGTTGTCTGAGAAACCAATCCAGTGATGTATCTCAGGTAAAAAGATTTCTTCTATTATAGAACAATTGTCATGGAATAGAAAGAACTACAATTAGACATAAAATTAAATATTTATCTCTTATAATTCTTTCAAGTACATTTTCCAATTATTATCATCACCGTTTATGATTGAGAAAACTGAGGAACAGATAATAAATAATTTGCCCACTCTCATGTAGGTACAAGGTACTTCCAGCTCAGTCTACACATAGGATGTGTATGTATGTATGTATGTATGTGGCTTGCCTTTTCTATTTATAATGCTTTTCAATGCTCCATGGCCCATGTAAATAATATACATGTCACATACTCCAGTTACAAATTTAACAAAAGTATGCATACAACCCAACTTATATGCTAGAACATTACCAATATGTATTTTGGCTTCTTAACCCCATCTACTTCTTCCCCCTGGGGAGGTAACCTCTATTGTACATTTTAATACATATATTTTTAAAAACTTTTTTTAGTTGTAGTGGGACAAAATAGCTTTATTTCATTTATTTATTTTTTTAATGTGGTGCTGAGGATCGAACCCAGCACCTTGTACATGCTAGGTGAGCCTCTACCGCTGAGCCACAATCCCAGCCCCTAATATGTATGTGTATTTTTAGCTGACATCAAAATTGCTTCTGTGTTATCATGGTTCAGGGTGAATATATATATGAAAACAAAATAGGGATAATCAGCACTTCATGTAAATAATACCCACTACTGTGCTGGTGGTTTAAATATAGCTAAATATTTAGGAGCACATGAATGAGAACCCTGAAACTGATTCAGACATTGCTTTTATTCTGAGAGCTGTGATTTAATCCTGGAGCACAGGAAGGCAACAATGAGTCCAAAGAGGAGGCATGAAGTAAGACAGGGCCTGATATGAGATTTGAGAGATTTGAGTTCTAATTCTGTGTGCATTAATTTGTTTGGTGACATTCAGAAAATTACTTCACCTGACTGGGTTTTAATTTACCCTTGTGTTTTTAGTATTATTTCTTTAAAAAATACAAAGTAGTGGGGTGAAATATGGGTTTTATAATCAGAAACATAAAGATTTGAATTTTTTAAAATATATATTTTAGTTGTAGATGGACACAATACTTTCATTTTGTTTATTTTTATGTGGTGCCGGGATCAAACCCAGTGCCTCATGCATGCTAGGCCAGCACTTTACCACTGAGCCACATCCCCGGCTCTGAATTTTTAATCTACCATTTACTGTGTACAACCTTGACAATTTGCTTAACTTTACTTTGAGCCTCAGTTTCCTCTTTTGTAAAATGGGAGAAAAAAGTCTTCCTTCAGAGAATTAAATGAGACAGCATGTTAAAGTAGCCAGCATCATGCTCCACAAATGTTCATTTTTTTCCCTTCTTTTATAAGTTTCTTTCCAATTTCAAAATAGTAGATTCCAATGCTCATCTTATGCCTAAACGTTTGAAGCACAACCATCTCATAATTATGGAATTTCCTGTAGTAAAGGGCTCAACATTTCTCTCAAATCAGACTTGTCATCAGAAGACTTTCCAAGGTCTGGATGAATCTTTTCAAATTAGTAACAACATCTGGGATTAAAGAAAAAAAGTTTCCTCTCACACTCAGAACAAAGAAAAAGGAGAAGAAAGAAAAGTATAGTAGTTCACTTTTCCTTGAGCCAAAACAATAGGTTCTGTGGTGAAGACTCGATTTTTAGTGTTTTATAAGTCATCCATGTTTACATAAAGTATCAGTACTGTCCCCCTATTTAAAGATTGACTAATTTCCCCATGTTGCTGCAATAGTTACCTCTTGGTGTTCTTCCGGTGTCTTCTTACCTATAGATTTTCTAAGTATTTATGTAGTTCTTTGCTTTCTTCTCAGTTCATTCTTATTGACATATAGTTTGAAATTGGCCATTATTTGGTAATAAACTCAAGAATTTTGTTAGTTTGATATGTACATTATATTTTTATGTCTTTATGATTGTTATGGTAACATATCAAATATATAACATTTGGGAACTATAGGAAGGAATAGTGGTCATTTGTCTACAGTGAGGGTAACACAGGGCATATCACATTGAAAATATCTCAATCATCTATAAAGTGGAGAAACACAATCTTCTAACAGAGGTATTAACAAGTTTATTCTCAAAAATGGAATGGATTTTACAAATGAGCACTGATGGCAATGATACACATGGCTATTTCTCTGTTGATTTAATTTGAAAAATATATGTACCTTAAAGAGAAGTATATTAAGGCAGATCACCTGAATTGAGCCGTGTCCCAGCATTAGACATCTTACCCAGTTTCCAGGAAGGAAAATTAAATTGATTCTCAGAATACAAATTGATGAAGGAATAACATCTGAAATTCTCATTTGCATTAGGATGAAATTTGCTTATGTACTTGACCTACTTTGCTTGATCATTTTGCTCCCAATCTTTACAATACATGATACATAAAAATTCCAGAAATGTAGTATCTTACTCTTGGATCATTCACACAGATATGTGTCAAAGGACAACAAATTCTATGCACTGATGTCTCCACCAGAAGTGAGTTTGGATGCAAGTAAAATAAAATTCAGCCATAATGGCTTAAACAAATAAGATTAATTATTTTTATGTATTTGGAGGGCGTGGGTATTAAAACTCACTGATAGAGTGCTTGTCTGTCATGTGCAAGACCCCAGATTCAATCCCCAGCACTGCAAAAAGAAAAAGAAAATGAATCTGGAGGTAAAGAGTAGTAGATGGTGATTCAGCTATTCAAATATGTCATGAAGGACTGGGGCACTGCTTGCTTTCTGTTTACCTTCCTTAGTGCATGAACTTGAGTATTCATGATTGCAAGTTGGCTGGTGTACACGTAGGCATTGCATCTTTCTAGAAGAATGAAAGCATTAAAGGGCAAAGGGTGATCCATGTGAGTGTCCCTCATTTTATTAGAGAGTGAGAGGTTTTCCTGAACTCTACTCTGGCAGCCTCCATTTGCATTTTATTGACTAGATGGGCATGTGTCTCCTCCTAGCTGGAGGGTGGCTAGGGAGAAGTGGGTTGAGAAATAAGTGAATCAGCTGTTCACCTGTCTTTTGTCTTAGAGCACGGTTGTCACGGATTCAGGATTAGACCTGTGTTAGGGCCCAGCCTGCATATCACTTTTATCTTGGCCCTGTTTTGAAAATTCCAAGTCTTGTTCATACGAGAGGGCCAAGCAAGAGAGTAGAGATAACTTAGAGCTAACCTATTAGCCCTACAGAATGGATTAAATAATGTGTGTCCTGGAGACGAGGGATTGGTGGCATCATCTGTTTTTAAGCATATCAGAATATATTGGTCATCTGCAGCCAAGATACGTGAGGAATGGGGGAGGACAAATGGAAGAACCTGGGACTCTGGTGGGTATTTTATATATGTGGTTTCTTTCACTATTCAGACTACCCCAGGAGGTAGATCAAACTGACTCACAGGGTAACTCACTCACTGCCACGTTGATGATCAGCGTTCCAGGACTCAAATCAAGCATGGTAGATTCAAGGAATCATAAGAAGTTAATTATGCCTCAATTGTAGGGAATGAATAGTGTAAATGATTAAGGATTTAGACTCACTTAAAAATACTTCATTTTTCATTTTTATTCATTCATTCATAAGTACTTGCATGCTTATTATGAGACCATGAACTATTCTAGGCCAAGGGGATACAAAGTTTAATGAGACAAAAGAGGCTCACCATCTGATGAAAGACAATCATATTAATCAGTATTATCATGGAGTGTGATTAGTGCCACAAGGGAAGGAAGGAGAAAATGTCAGGGAGGACTTCCAGGAAGAGGATTTAGCCAGAAAAAAATAGGGGGAAGAAAAGCATTCCAGGAGGAGGGAATGGCTTTTGTAAAAATGTGTGGGTAGGAAATGGTGATTAAGTTGGTGAACATCCTTTTCCTCAGTGTCTCTGGAGAGGGACTGCAATTAGGAAAGAGACCAGAGATGCAACTGGGCAGGGATCATTATACTAAGTGCCTTTGTCTCACTTGACTTAGGTTCACCCCTGTAGGGTGAGGGGAAAGGGTGTCTATACTACCAGCAAACAGTGGGTTTTAGAGGAGGGGCAGGTAAAGAAACTGTTGAGGCAGTCAAGTGACAGGGTCTGCAAGTGATTGAGTGTGGGATGTGAGGGATACTGTACCTCTCACCCAGGCCAGTGGCCCACTTTGCCACAGTGAGAAGTGTGGGAGCAGCAAGTCTGTGGCAGGAGGAGCTCCTGTCAGAGACATCCCTCTACACACTCTGCCCTTTCTGCAGCGTAGAAACAGCCTTTTCTCCCTCACCTGACTGCTGCCTTCCTGGCTCAAGCCTGATAAAAGCTCACTCTGGCATCTGGACGGTTCAGGACTTGGCCTCTTAGACCCCGGTAGGCAGGTAAGGTGTCTTACTCAAGACTCAGCTGAGGCTGGGGTTGTGGCTCAGTGGTAGAGCGCTCATCTTGGATGTGTGAGACGCTGAGTTTGATCCTCAGCACCACATAAAAATAAATAAATAAATAAAAGATATTGTGTCCATATATATGTAAAGACTCACAACCAATGAGTTGTTAATCTGAGCCTGCCATGAAGGCCTCCTGACTGGTGGGCCTACTACTTTCAGTTCTCCTCTGCCCCATGTTTTGTTCCAACAGTGAGCTAAGATCATCAGAACATGCCTGCTGTTGTTTGGGGAATATCAGTCCAAATTTTGTGTGTGGCTGAGGTTACCTACCAACTTATATGTGTCTGTGATAACTTTCATGCAAGTTTTTCTATTTCTCTGTCTTCTTCTGAGTTATAAGTAAAGGAAGGCAAAAGCTGAAAGGCTTTTTTTTTTTTTTTTAATTTGGTTTGTTTTTGTTTTTTTTTTGTGATTGTGTTCCTAACCGGGAGCTAGGAGGTATTTTATTCATTCATTCATGTATTTGTTTTTCAATCTCCTTTAAGAATGAAAAGAAAATATAAAGTGCTTTCTGATAGATTGGACAAGTTACCTAATAAGTATCACACTTCATTAATTACTTCTTATTAAGTAGTGTGGAGCTTTATTACTGTTTTGAGTCTTCAATACTTCTAAGATCTGGTAAAAGTTGTAGACTCTCTTCCTCCAAAAAGGTACATACTGGATTGGATCACTTTCTGCTGGTTTTAAGGAAGAAACTAGCTTAAGCAGAAAGAGGAATTTGTTATGAGGAATTCAGGGAAAATTTGGGAAAGAAGTCCTGAAATAGGGTTTGGCCAAGGTCTGGAAGCAAGAACCAGATGCTGGGTCTCTCTCTGGAGTGACATGGTCTCTTGAGGTTCCTGTCCCTTCTCCATGCAAATGAATTACCCTGTACTTCTTTGCATCCATATTGCTTCATGGTTCCCAGGGCAACATTACCTGTGATTCTAGCCAGCTGCAGAGGTGAAGGCCAGTGCCCCTCAATCCCAATTCCAGATTTCTGGAAGAGAACATGTGATTGCCTATTTAAATTGTGTTCAGAGCTATTAAACCTGTTCACATGATTTATGTATAAATTCAGGGCATCTGTGCCCCCCCCCCAACTATGGTCTTCAAGTGACAAACCCCTGACTAGAGAAATTTGGTACTGATAGCCAACAACACTACTTTTTAGCTGTAAAACTGCTGGAAAAAAAAAAAAAAAGAATTGAAAATACATTTGAGTAGAGGGTATTTGCTCTGTGTAGGAGTTGTGAACTTTGAATGTCAGTATGGTGAATATGATGTGTATTGAATTATGAGTTTCCAAGGTTATTGATACTATGTTCATAACTTTTGCTCTTAAATGTTTAATTCCAGGATGATGAATATGATGTTATACTGAATTATAACAGTTTCCAAGCTCATTAATACTATATTGCTAACTTTTGTTCTTAAAGGCTTGGAAAATTCAATTTTAATTACTGTTAACATGCTTCATAAATATTCAAGAGAATACAATGTAGACCTGTTAATACATCCAAAAAGCTAAACTCTGGTTCAAGTTGTTTTTTTCTTCCACAGTTGGAGAAAATTGTGGCATTTGGCTTGCCTCTTGGGGCATGTTAAACCACTTTTAATGCTGTCTTTTATTATTTTCTAACCATATATACTTTCCACACATATCTAACTAGCTGCCTTAGATGAAACCCCAATGTCTGGCCAGGCAGATGTAAATCTTAAGCAAGTGGCAAGTGGTAACTGAGGATCACAGTCCCCTGCTTGTGTTCCAACAGTACACAGTGGGATGATTATAGGCCTCATAGTCTTGGGGAGCAAATTTAATTTTTTTCCCCATTTCCATAAGATGGACTGACAGCAGTGGGCAAAAACTGGCTAAAAACTGGATTGACCTATCTGCCTATATTACATATATTAATGGCTAACTCTTCAGATCATTTACCTGGGATGTCTGGGACAATTCTTCACTTCAAAGAACAGATGCATATTTGTATAGTTGCTGTTCTCTGCTGTAAACAGTCACCACTCACATCAAAATCTGGAGGTTTCTGTGAAAGTCATAAGAGGCCACCATGATTGTCCTGTTAGTGACACGTTCTCAGTCCATGAAGCAGATCTTAAAAATGGATGCCATGAAGTAACAGCAAAATCCCAGTGCTGGGATTTTTAATGCTTTTAGTCTTTGGTCTCTCAGAAAATCCATCTTCTGTCTTATTTTAATATCTGGATATGCACATATTTTTCTTCTCAGTAATCCTCTTTTCTTGACTAATTCAACGTACATAATTGGGTTTGGGTACCTCTGTCTCTCCCTTCCCCACAGCTTCTGTGCCTGTCGTTTACACAGTTCACTCACGTGTTCTGAGTAATGCTTGTACTTTCTTCCAACTTGTCTTTCTTCAGTTGAGTTCAGTGCCAGATCCTGGGCTGGAAACAGTCTCAGGAATTTTTCATTCATCAGACATTTTTTTCCAAAGTTCTGAGACTAGGAGGGCCACCTTGAGAACTGCTTAATAGAGTGTTAGCATACTTCAGCAGAATGTGTGTGTGTGTGTGTGTGTGTGTGTGTGTGTGTGTGTGTGAGAGAGAGAGAGAGAGAGAGAGAGGGAGAGGGTGGGGGGGCAAATAAGACAGAACTGCCTATATACCATATGCTCACCAGCAAATGCATATTTGATGAAAAGCCAATTCTAGAAATAATACTTGCCAGCCAATATATCTAGACTATCTCACTGTTGTTATCTGGCTTGATATTACAGAAAGCCCATATTTATATGAGACATTTCTCAGTGGTAGTTCAAAATGATTGAACTTTTGTCCTTACTTTAAGTTTTCTACCAGATCTCTCAGAATTGATGATGTCACTGGAATGAGTGTGTATCTGTTTCCTGTAGAGTGAACTTGGGGCTGGCAGCTAGATGTCTAGTGGTCTTGGATTTCCGTGCCCTGTTATTTTCAAAAGCAGCAAAGAGTTTCCTCTGGAGGCAATCCCACCCACTACGCCAGAATTCTATCACATATTATTGGTCTGGGCCGTGTGTACTTAACACTCAGGTTTCTGTGAGAATTGGCCAACTGTGTTTGAAGTAAGATTCTCATCCATAACATTTATGTATAAATTTCTGAATATGATAAGAGTAAATAAATGCTTGTTTACAAAGAGGAAGGGAAGTAAAAGAAATTTAGTGAAAAAGTGAAAATGTACAGTCAAAATATAATTTCATTACATGCAAGTTTTTTGATTGACAACATCAAGATTTTCATTCAAGGCCAGTCTTATCAATTTTAACCTCCTATCCTGCACTAGATTCTTTATTGTGAAAACGTGAAGAATTTTTATACTGTCTTTAAATGGTTAGTGTCTATTCTTCCCTCAGTTCCCCATTTTAGTGAACAGTTGGTTCTATACTCAGCTACAGAAACCAGAAACCCCAACTCATCCTTATCTTTTATTTCCCTCATCCTTCACCTCCAGTCCATCAGTAAGTGTTGTTGGTCTTGTTGCTCAGGGACATCCCCTACCTCCAGGCTTTCTCCATTTTTACACCATCAGCCTTGCCAAACTACTGTCGACTTTCACGTCAAATCCTTAGTAGCCTCCCTGCCAGCCTTCCCAGTTCCAGTTTGGAGGCCTTTGAGCTGTACTCTGAAAGTAATACATCATGTTTTCAGTGGCTTCTGGTTGAACTTAAGGCCAAATCCAAACTCCTTACTATGGCCTGGAATGTCTTGTATAACCCAGTCTCTGCCTAATGCTCCAATGATGAGGCGGCCCCTTCTTTGCTCTGGTTGCAGTAGCCTTCTTTCATTACTAGAGAAGTCAGACTGTCTCCCAGCTCAGAGCCACTGTTCTTGCTGTCTTCTATACCTGGAAAGCACCTGCCCACATTTTACACAGCTGACT
The DNA here is from genome assembly GCA_025594165.1 of Tamias sibiricus. NCBI lineage: Eukaryota > Metazoa > Chordata > Mammalia > Rodentia > Sciuridae > Tamias > Tamias sibiricus. Next base: position 103,339,893 of record CM046659.1, on the reverse strand, counting down.
TGTTCTCATCTTAGGCCTCAGTTTAAATGTCACCTCCTCAAGAAGTCTTCCCTAATCAACTCTACCAAGCTAGGTGTCCCCAGTCACTCTCTATCACAGCAGCACATTTATTTCATTTGTAAACTACGTCACAACCTCAAATCTAAAAATTTTTAAATTATATCTGCTTATTTATTGGCTACTTCCCATACCAGGTCATAAACTTCATATGAGCAGGGACTTCATGCTATGCTGCCCACTAATACAGCACAGTAGCTCCATAAATATTTGTTGAGTGAATAAAGAAGACCTTGATTCTGGTTTACAATTGTAAAGTTTACTTCTTGAACCTAAGCATTGAAGTAAAAACATTTAATTTTATGTTATGTTGTAGTACACATAATATGAAATTGACCACTTTGACCATTTTTAGGTATGTAGTCCAATGTCATTCAGTAAATTCACATTTTGGGACAACTATCCCCACTATCCATTTCCAGAACTTAAAAAAAAAAAGTCTTCCTAAACTGAAACTCTTTGTCCATTAAACACTAACTCTCTTTTCCTCCTTGTCCCCCAACCTCTAGCAGCACCTATTCTACTGATGTCTTCAAGAATTTGACAACTTTTGATACCTCACATTAGTGGAATCTGCAGTAGGGTATTTTTTTTAATTTTAATTTTTTATTTAATTTAGTTTGTTATACATGCTTGCAAAGTGCAATTCCTTTCATATTACATATAAAGAACACAATTTTCCAAGTCACTGGTTTTACACAAAGTATTTTCTCACCATTTGAGTTTTTATACGTGCACTTAGTATATTGATGTCCAACTCAGAAATTCTGCCATTATTTCTATCCCCTTACCCCCACCTTCTCTACCTCCCCTTTGTTCTATTTAACATTCCTTCATTCCTCTCATCCCCCCTCCCTTGTCACTATAATTCAGTATCATCATAGCAAAGGAATCAATAGACCTTTGGTTTTTTGGGATTGGCTGACTTCACTTAGCATTATTTTCTCCAACTCCATCCATTTACTTGCAAATGTCATGATTTTATTCTCTTTTAGTGCTGAGTAGTGTTCCATTGTGTATATATACCAAAGTTTCTCTATCCATTCATCTATTGATGGGCATCAGGGTTGTTTCCACAATCTAGCTATTATGAATTGTGCTGCTATAAACATTGATGTGGCTGTGTCCCTGTAGTAAGCTGTTTTTAAGTCCTTTGGGTATAGACCAAGGAGTGGGATAGCTGGGTCAAATGGTGGTTCCATTCCAAGTTTTCCTAGGAATCTCCATACTGCTTTCCAGATTGATTGCACAATTTTCAGCCCCACCAGCAATATATGAGTGTGCCCTTTTCCCCACAACCTCGCTAGCATTTATTGTTATTTGTGTGTTTGATAGCTGCCATTCTGACTGGCGTGAGATGAAATCTTAGCGTAGTTTTGATTTGCATTTCTCTAATTGCTAGAGATGTTGAACATCTTTTAGATGTTGAACATCTTTTCATATATTTGTTGATTGATTGTATATCATCTTCTGAGAAGTGTCTGTTCAGTTTCTTAGCCCATTTATTGATTTTTTTTTTTTTTGTGTGTGTGTGTGTGTTAAGGTTTTTGAGAGCTTTGTGTATTAGACAAAGGTGCCAAAAACATACATTGGAGAAAAGACAGCCTCTTCAACAAATGGTGTTGGGAAAACTGGAAATCCTTATGTAATAAAATGAAATTAAGCCTCTAACTCTCTCCATGCACAAAACTCAACTCAAAATGGATCAAGGACATAGGAATTAAACCAGAGACTTTGCACCTAATAGAAGAAAAAGTAGGCCCAAATCTCCAACATGTTGGATTAGGCCCCAACTTCCTCAATAAGACCACTGTTGCATAAGAATTAAAACCAAGTATTAATAAATGGGAGGGATTCAAACTAAAAAGCTTCTTCTCAGCAAAAGAAGCAATCAGTGAGATGAACAGAGAACCTATAGAATGGGAGCAAATTTTTATCACAAGCACATCAGAACATTAACTTCAAGGATATGCAGTAGGGTATTTTTAATAAATTTATTTTTACTGCCCTTTTACTAACATAGGTCTTTTTTCTTTATTCAAATAGTACTCAATGTTGCTACTGATCTGTTACTGAAAAATCTCATTTTTAATAATACTTTAATGATAAAACATTAAGATTTTGAAATTTTAGTTCACCTTTTGTAGAACTTATAATTGGAAAATAAATAATCTCACAAGGCACGTTTAAGGTATGCAGGTTGATCTGGAAATATTTGTATTTAATGTCATTGATTACGGAGCCCTGTACTGTTGTGTTGTTACTTTTGCTTTTGGATTGTAAAGAATGTTCTTTGCTTGGTGACTTTGAAGAAATTGTAACAGAGCAACTAAATCAAATTGTTCTATGACACTGTTATTTTTGTCTTGCTGCTGCTTAGTAGTTGCTGCTCTGTGGTGAAACTATAATTTGATGTAACGTGGCACTTCATACAAGTCATTTTAAAAGTGAATAAATCAGAGCCAACTGGTTCTTTGAAGTAGGATATGCAGACCATTAAAAATGAAGGACTCCTCTATGATTTTATTATCTTGATGGTAAATATGTCATCCAAACAGGGACTTGATTACTATCCATTTTCCACCCATTTTTTTTTTCTAATAAACATAGTTCAGTGATAACTTTGGGGGGAAATGCAAGTCAAAAATGACATGAAGGATTTACAATGAAGGAATAAATAGTATCAGGTAAATTGTTATTTCAAAATGAGATATTCTCTTACCCCGAACATGATTTCTTACTGTTTTCTTCATCATAGAACAGAATAAAATGTGGTAACAATTTTCTATAGTTGAATTTCTGCCACACATAATTGGGTCCCACAGAACTATAGCCAGGATTTTGGTGAATTGCTTAGTCTGCATGTTAGATTAAAAGGTGTGCAACAAACCACCTTGTTTCTGCAGTTTTGAATAATATTTAAGTTTATAGTGATAATATTTTTAATTTATGAAGAAATTTAAAATGAAAGTACTAACAAATATTTTGTGCATATTCTTATACTTTATTTTAAATTATTTTTAATTTAGTGACAATTAAAGCATGCTTGGGATACAGTGGCTAAAATAGATCATTTTGTGTAATGCAACTTAGTAAATTTTTGTGTGTGTGTCATGCTGGAATTGAACTCAGGGCCTTGTGCATGCAAAGCAAACCCTCTACCAGCTGAGCTATAGCCCCAACCCCTAACTTAGTGAATTTTGATCTTTCTATTCAGCCTAACTACAAGCTTCAGCATTGGGAAGGTACTGTACATGGACATTCATGGTAGTGGCACAAGATCATATATATCAATGCATTTTGAAAAACTAGGAGGAGGGAGCCTAGAAATGGCTTTCAGTTAATTAGTAGGACAATGCAGTAGTGGGCAATCAATCTTTTAAAAATTTTCCTTTGTTTTTTAGTGTGATGAGTTTTCAGTTAATGTAAATGATTATAATATAATTGATAAGAACGTAATAAAGTCTCACAAGAGAGCAACATTGTAGAAATGAATATTATTTTGCCGTGATTAGAATATCCATCCTAGTGAAGACAACCTGGTTTACGTTGAAGTCAGTGATGCCAGTTTATGGGCTATTTGATGTTTTTAAGGTTAAACTTTCAAGTAAGCCATTAACCATCTTACAGACATCTCCAATTCATTATGGAACATAAGTACTCCTCAGTAAAGGGGGCGGGGAGAGAAAATTTTGAGCCCTTTAGGGGAATTACTCTAAGGAGCTTTTGTAAAATGTGGATGTCTGGATCCCATGCCACATGTGGATTTCATGGGGAAAGTCTAGGAGGGGACAAGGGTGTGGCCCAGGCATCAGTATTTTGTAAAAACTCTCCAGATGATTCTGTGATGTCCTAAGGTTAATGATGAGTGGAGTAAGAAGAAGTAATAGCTGTTATGAGATGGATTATGATAATGGGACTTCTTGCTTTGATTCCCTTCGACTAAAAGTTCTCTGAACTCCTTCCTCTAAAAGTTGTTTTGAAATCCCACAGACCAACCTACCTGGGAGAAATAAGCCTACTGTGACCCTCTCTGTCATGGATAAATTGATATCTCATTCTTTTATTTGTAATTTTCATGAAAAGAAGGATTTAAAATAATTGGAGCCTAGCGCCCAAAATTATATCCTTGTGCCTTCCCTGCAGTTTGTGGTTTAGTGACTGGGCAGGAGTGACAAGAATTCATTGTACCACAGAATATTCTTTCCCTGTAAATGATGTGTTGGCTTCAGGGTGAAGTCTGATTAGAAATGAAAGTGAAATAATGCTGTAAACCACAGCATTCTGAGCTGCAGAGCTAGGAGTGAGCTGAGGATCAGAGGCCGCAGATGCATGGTCTGAGCCCAAGCCTGGAGGACAAATTGAATAGGACTGAGAGAAGTCCTTGTACTAACCACTCAGAATGGGAACATGTAGCGGCAGAATTTCCCAGGAACCAGCCATACTACAGTAAGCAAGTTAAAAACAATTAAAATTTCACTTTAATTTTCGAAAGGGTTGGCCTGTTGCCCTAGTTCACAAAGGTCTTATAAGGAAGTGATTGTAGAGCAATTCACAAATAAAAAGTAGTTCTAATACTATATTTTAGTTTCATTTGGAATAATGATTTACGTTGAAGCAAACAATGAATCAGACATTATACAAGCATTGAATTAGGCACATACCCTGTCCAGTACTGGGAATATCTGAAAAGAAAGAAAAAAATAGTATGTAAATTTGGCTTAATATCACATAAGTGCTGTGTGAATAATTATAAATAATTGGATTATTAGTAAAGAATTGGGAGTATGGGCAGATTTTTTTCTCTGGTTGGAATATTGAACTAAAAACCACAAAACTTTGGCAAACTCAATGAAATGCAGGACAAAAAGCACATGCCGCCAAATCAGAATGACATTTGAAAACCATGTTAACACACATTTACCTTCCAAGAGATTTTTATCTCCAGATATATTTCATCCACATTATACTTCTCTCCAATCAGAAACTTTTACTAAAAATATGAGTCTCAAGTATATTTATGTTCACTTGCTAATTTTTTTTTTTTTTTTTTTTTGTGGTGGAGGTTGCTAGGGATTGAACTCAGCAGCACTTGACCACCGAGCCACATCCCCAGCCCTATTTTGTATTTTATTTAGAGACAGGGTCTCACTGAGTTGCTTAGCACCTTGCTTTTGCTGAAGTTGGCTTTGAACTCGCGATTCTGCTTCCTTTGTTTCCCAGCTGTGGGGATTACAGGCGTGTGCCACTGTGCCCGGCCACTAATCTTTACTGTCAAGCCATTTTTCTTTTTTCCAAAATTACTTTGTGTTAGTGAGAAGTATTTAGCATGGAAGTAGTTGAAGTTCATAGATTCTATTCTATACACTCAAACTATTTGCCAAATACCCAGTATACTTAATAAAGATAGGTCCCTGTGAACTATGGAGACACTTGATGTATGTTGTCAGAATTGACAAGTGCCATACCTGTCCCATGCATTTATATTAAAATAAGACCAGAAACTATTGACCTTGGAAAAATCTTGAGGTTTCTTTTCCCTACTTTTATGAAGATCTTCCAACAAGGAATTCACATCTGAAGTCATGAACCAGTGTGAGACAGGACCAAATTGAATTTTTCTTGGCATTTCACAGGGTGCCTGGATTTTACTGGTGTTGCTCACAGAACACTATGTTGCATTTATACTGAATTTTTGCAATTCATATATAATTCCATAGAGTATTTTGGCAAAATGAGGAGGAAAAACAAATTCAAAAAGCAATGAAGAAAGGATTATAATAAATTAAGTTTCATGTTTCATTATGTTTTTTCAAAAAAGATTGGAAATGGCATGCTAACATGAATCTGTTTGATTAAAGCATTTTCACTTGTCTCAGTAAATTAGTAGGAAAGAAATAAATGAACCTAAATTCTCTTCCTTGTTACCTAACATAGGAAGTTGTAATTATTTTTTAAATAAAAGATTATGTTGCTGTGATATTTTTAATCTCAGATGTAAGGTTTGTAGAATCATAAAAAACTTGATGGCTGTTGCATGAACTAGACATTTTTCATTGTAAATAGACTTCATCATCAGTGTACACTGAACATTATGTATAATAATGAAAAGTTATAAGCAAATTAAATTATACATAGTAAGAAAATTATTGAATAAATTATAACTTGATGGAAAATGATGGCAGTTAAAATTCTGTTTTGCAATATTATTCAATTACTTGGGAAATGTTTCTGGTACTGTTTAGTGCAAGAAAATAAAGATTTTAAATTGTATGTTTAGTAAAATCTTTATTTTGTGATAAAAAATAAAACACAAATTTATATATGATAATATAACCAATGTTATCAGGTGTTTCAGTATGAACAATTACATTTCCTGTTTATGTGTCACTGCCTTTTTTGTCAGGAGATGGGGATGGAAAAATAGGTATGGCAAGGTGGTATAGAGACTGGGAGCAAGGGTCTAAGTTTGGTCTTTTGGAAGAGTAAGTCTGGTGGCATTTATGTATATAAACACAGTTTTGTTTTGTTTTGTTTTTTGTTTACCAGTTTGCATCTCACTCATGCTAGTGTACACTTAAAATTTTTCTTTAAACTGAATTAAAAGTGTCTTTAAGATCTGAGGATATATGTAGCTCAGTGGTAGTGTACTTGCCTAGCATGTGTGAGGCCCTGCTTTCTATCCCTAACAGTGCAAAAAAAAAAAAAAAAGTATTTTAAAATTCATCGTCATGCAAACATATCTGTGAAATCACTAGTCTGGCACATTTTTACTTCTTATTAATAAAAATGAAAACATGTAAATGACAATAAAATAAAATCCAAAGGGTGTTACATCCCATTAGTGACACACAGCACACTGGTAGACACTGGCATGGAGGAGGGGAGATGGGGATATGAGGGCTCGCGTTTTACAATCCTGCCTGTTTCCCAAGTGCTGTGATAATTAGAGCTTGTCTCAGGGTACTTTCCTGGGGTGGAATTTGGTGCTTGGAATTCCTCTGAAGGATGATCTTGCAGCATGGGCTTTAGGGGGATGCTATTCTGCAAAGCCAGTGACCAGAGGTTCACTCCAGACACCACTCTAAAGAAGAGTTGTCCTTAGTAAGTTACATGTGTGTATCCTTTGAACTGTTTGAATTAAGAACAAAAGAAAGTAAGGAGGGATGGAAGAAAAGAAGGAAGGAGAGAAAAAAGAAGAAAAAAACAACCCAGTGGTTTCATTAGCATGACAAGTGATTGTCACAAAACTGCAGAATTAGTGGTGAATAGCACTTTTGGGATCATTTAGGTCAACCTCAGTCTCATGGTGAACATTCTACACTTTCAAAGATGACACAAGGAACTGTTGGGTGGTCCAAAAGGCTTATGAGTCCTGCCCAAGTTCTGCCTCCCCTATCTGTCAAGGCCACTGCAGAACAGAAAGAAGTACAAGGGCCCTGGATCTCTCAAATGCTGGATTTCCTCCTCTGTTCCTTAATCTTCCTTGTTTGTCCATTGCTGAGCTCAGATCTACCTTCTCCCTGGAGAGCAAACAAAAAGATAAAAAAAGAGAGTCTGTGCTTGGAAATCCTTCTATGCCTTTAGCTTTTTTTTCTGTTTGCTTTAAGATGGTTCTTCAGCCCCGGGGATATAACAATTTCAGACCATTGTCCTGTTTATATTAAATACCTATTGTGTTATATATGAGTACATTTTTCTAAAAAATATTTGTTTAGTTGATTATTTTTTATTGAAATAAAATAGTCTCAATTCAAAAGAAACGATTTCTTTTGTTCAAGAAATTCTCAGGAAGAAGGTTCCATGACCTGACCCATTGCAAGTTTTGAAATTCTTTGCTTTCTCCCACCCTGATAAAAATAGGCGGTAAGCTCTGTGAAGGCAGGCATGTATTCTCTTTATATCATTTAATTTTTTAACTGGTACACATAAACATAAAAATAGTCCATAGTAATGTGGTAATGTGATGTTTTAATACATCTATATATTGTATCATGTTTAAACCAGGTTAAACCTATCTATCTCCTCAAACACTTATAATTTCTTTTTGGTGAAAACTCTAAACATACCTTCTTCTAGTTTTTGATATGTAAAGGTAACATTATACCTATCTATAGTCAACCAACAGTGCAGTAGCACCCCAGAACTTCTTTCTCCCATCCAACTATAACTTGGTACTTATTGATCAGCTTCTTCCCATCCTCTCTCTTCCCTACTCACCCCCCACACCACCAGCTTTCGGATCTACCATTCCACTCTTTTACATTCAACATATATGAGTGAGATCCTGGGGTATTCGCTTCTGTTTCTGGCTTGGTTCACTTAACATAATGATCTCTATTTCTATGCATGTGTTGCCCATGATAGGATTTCATCTCTCTCTCTCTTTTTTTTTTTTTTTTTTACTTTTAATCTTTGTATTTTGATTTTAGTATGTTTATTTTTATATTGCTGGTGGTGTCTTTTCTGTTGGTTTCCTTGGATTCTCTCATTATTTGTTATTGCATACATCTTGTAGTTGTTTTTTTTTAAATTTTTTTTAATATTTATTTATTTGCTTTAGTTGTACACAATGTGTTTATTTGTACGTGGTGCTGAGGATCGAACCCGGGCCTCGCGCGTGCTAAGCGAGCGCTCTACCGCTGAGCCCCAGCCCCAGCCCATTGTAGTTGTTTTTTTATAATCAATTTTTTAAAATTTATTTATTCTAATTTGTTATACATGCTTGCAGAGTGCAATTCCTTTCATATTACATATAAAGAGCACAGTTTTTCAAGTCACTGGTTTTACACAAAGTATTCACACCATTTGAGTTTTTATACATCTCTTTTAAAGGTTGAAAAGTATTCCATAGTGTGTATTCCTTAACCATTCATCAGTCGATGGTCTCTTAGGTTGTTTCCATTTCCTGGCTATTGAGAACAGTGCTGCAGTGATCACAGGAGGGAAGAGTCTCTTCGACGTACTTATTCCAGTTCCCTGAAGCATCAGTGTCACACACAGGGCTGATTCACTGTATGCACCACACATTTTCTTGAGTGAATGAGTGGATAATAATATTAAAATGTTATATTTGTACAGCAGTTCACAGTTATAAGGAATTTTCTACCAGATCATCTGATCCTCACAACGGCACCTTCAAAGTGGCTAGGAACTGATGCTCAGAGGTAGAAAGGTCAGCCTAGGGCTTCATACGGAGTTAGTGATATACGATTCTCTCCCAGAAATCCACTTCTCCATTTGGAGTTGAGCAAGATGGGGTCTAACTGTTCCTCTGTATGATTGTTCTTGCTTTTCAGGACTTTAATGGGCTCTTTCTTCTTTATTTTCAGATTACAGAACAGGCCCATGTTTCGCTGTGGTCAGCAACCAGATGTGCCAGGGACAGCTCAGCGGGATTGTCTGCACCAAAACACTTTGCTGTGCCACAGTCGGCCGAGCCTGGGGCCACCCCTGTGAGATGTGTCCTGCCCAGCCTCACCCCTGCCGCCGGGGCTTCATTCCAAACATCCGCACGGGAGCATGTCAAGGTAAACCTGGGCTCATGGAGTTAATAATGGATGCATCGTACTTGCTGTGTAGAGACATTCTCCAATGGAGTCAGGAAAAATGGAAAAGCAGTGTCAGAGACATACCTCACAGTTGTACTGACAGCGTGACATCCAGCTAAGGGCTTAGGAACGTAGCTCACGAGAGAGAAGCTGAAGTCTCAGTGGGTTTTTCTTGCCAGCAGCTTCACCCTGACCGCAGACGTGTTTCCATGTACCTCTGACCCCAGGGGTGACGTGATTCTGTTTACAGCGGTGCTGTGAGCTATAGCAATGCTGTGTAGAAACACAAAGCAAGATATGTGAACAAGGTAGATTGTGTTGTTCTTTTTTATTTTTCCCCTTCATTTGAAACTGAGTTCTGGGTCTCATGGGTTGTACTTAACTGACCTGAGGAAAACTTTTCCTATCGACATTTGACATGCTACATTATGCATTTTTTAAAACAAGTCAGAAATAAATTAGGATTGGTTTCACAGTTTTAAATATCCCCAGATGTCGCCTGCTTGCTGCTTCTTCTGCCTCCCCTAGAAGCCCTTACTCTGTTTTTGGCTTTTATTCCTGTTCCTCCAGCTGTACAAATTCTTTTATTGTCTGGCTGTCTGGCAGGAAGGAGGAGGAAGTGAACAGAGGCAGTTCTACTAAACTGATGGGCCTGAAAACTCTCAGGCTATCTCTGTTTCCTTAGATGTCTTCAGGGCTTTTTTTTAGCCAGTTGCAATATTTTCAGAAAATTAAAGATATGCTTTTCTGAGGTGAACAGATAATAGGCTTTGTTCTATACGTTAATTCTAAGGGTGAGATGCAGTGAAGCAGAACTTGAGCTTGGTCGCATGGTTTTGTGGGTCTCTGTTAAATTATACTTCAATAAATTCCACGTCTGATACAGCTAGCCCTGCGCCCTGGCTTTCAAATACAACAGACAAATACTTTGTATGCCTTTGAACATATCAGAAGCAGCCAGAAGTCACTTTGGAACCCTAAAATTATAAAGGGCTTGATCACAGGATTTTATAAAATTAAGAGTAAGTGCCGTGTTTGATCCCTTCTTATTTTCCCCATTCTTAGAAAGGTCCATAGAGTTTTGAAGAATTTGTTGGTTTTAGTGTTCTGAAGCTAGCCACGAACTTGTTGAACTTGTTGACAGTGACCAGAAAGGCAGGCCCTGAGCGCCCAGCCGCCTGTCGTTGAGTCATGGTCCAGGACTAGGGTGCTGAGAAGTGGGGAAAGAGAGGGACAGGGAGTGGGAAGAACTGCCTCCTCTTTAGATTGCTGTTCATTTTATATAATCTGGATTTTTCTCCAACTTGCTTCATGTTCCTTCTTACTATCCAACATCTAAGGAAACTTTTTTAAAAGACTTTTTTATTTTGAAAGAAAATTTGCAAAAACCCATGGAGTCAAAATAGCAGTTATGTTGCCACTTGGAGAATGGAATCCTTCATTTTGTTCTTTTGTTATTGTCTATTGTTTGTTTACTTTTTGGTTTTTTGTCTTTTGGACCATCCTGAGCTATCTTCTTGCTGTTTACCCAACCCTTGCCCAGATGTGAGGAGTTGTGGGAAATGGGTTCGTAAAGGAGCCTATTCTGTTGTCAGTCTTGGAACATACAGCCAGGGGAGAATTGCCCTCCTAGACATTTCCTGTTGGCCAAAAATCATGATCAGCAAGACATTCTAGATAGGCCTGTATGTTTAAAAAAAAAAAAGCCTTTTAGTAAACATTTAACATATCATATCAAGGGAATGGAAAATTCTAATCTAAGATGAAACTGAAATTGGCTCTAAAATATAATTCAATTATATTTCAATATAATGATTTATTTGTCAAGACATTTAAAACACCAAGTGATACTTTATATCAAAATGAAGAGTTCTTACTCCATTCACTATGGGATGACTTATCTGAAGAACACAGGTGAAGGCCTTACAAAGGCAGTGGCTTCATTACTCCACTCAGTAAAGAATGGAACTAGAGACACTGGGCTTCCAGGCTTCTAGAAGAACAAAGTAAAGGAGGAAACATTAGACTGCTTCACTGGGGGCTCTTTTTTAAACCAGCTTTTTCCATGATGTGAAGGGATGCAGGAATGGAGAGAGTGCACTTCTATAGTTTTCATAGATGTGTGCAGGGAGCCTGAGATGATTAATTTTGTTTTGGGAAGTTTAGGATTTGGGATTACACAGAGGACCACAGGTCAGTCCTTAGGTGCTGGGGAAAGAGCATTAAACAAAGTAGACAAAGTTTCTGCTCTTTGGAAGCTTATATTGAAGAGTTTACAAAACAAAACAAACATATGTATTAGGTCACTTGGTATTGAGGGTCACTGGGCCAGAGGTTGTGATTAGACCTTGCAGGGAAAAACTCACTTCTCCAGTGGCATTGAAGCAGAGACCGAAGGATGGGACAGGATGAGCTACACAGCCCTCCAGGGGAAAACATACCAGGCAGAGGGGCCACCAATACAAGATCCTGAGGCAGGAACACCCTAGATGTATTTGAGGAAGACTGTGATGGTAGGGGAATGAGGAAGAGTGGGAGGTGAGACCAGAGGACAGAAAGGTTATGGAGGACTTTCTAGGACTCAATGTGGACTTGAGTTTTGAGCTGGGAAGGGCATGATCTGACTTATTTTTTAAAAACTTCCTGCTGGCAGGTACTCTGCCAGCAAGGGAAGTCTACAGCTGGGAGAGCATGTTCACTGGGGAACATCTCTCACTGCTTGCCCTGATTTTTTGAACTTTTACCAGCCAAGACAGTTCTTCAGAATGCAAAGAGGACATTTCTCACTTCATTTACACAAAACATTAGCTATCCTAAGAGATCTGAAATCAATTCTGTTTTAACTAAATCATCAGTACAATTCTTAAAGATAGATTCATTGTAAAATAGATTGCAGTTTGATTTCAAGGATTTCTTCAGTAACTCATTATTGCTTCCAATTTGGAGATTAAAACTAGGCAGTGAGTTAAAAAAAAAAATCATTGTACCCTTATACTTTGCTGCATGTATAATAAGACCCATGAAAGCTAATACAAATATTATCCTCTGTATGAGGAAAGATGGAAGGTGGGAAAATAAAGAATACTTCTTGGGGCTGGGGATGTGGCTCAGCGGTGGAGCGCTCGCCTGGCACGTGCGCGGCCCAGGTACGATCCTCAGCACCACATAAAAATAGATGCATTGTGTACAACTAAAAGCAAATAAATAAATATTTTTAAAAAAAGAATACTTCTTACAGAACATTATTGACCAACTATATGAATAACACATTTTATTTCACATAATGTCATAATTGTGAGAAATAGTTTCTCCCATCATAGTCCAAATATTGTGTTGGACATCTTGATATAAATATGGCAATATAATTGTGGACAAACTGTCACGTTTTCTTCTACAATGAATTTTATATAAATCTTTCTCTCTCTTCTAAAATCTGACAGATGTGGATGAATGCCAGGCCATCCCTGGGCTCTGTCAAGGAGGAAATTGCTTTAATACTGTTGGGTCTTTTGAGTGCAAATGCCCCGCTGGACACAAATTTAATGAAGTGTCACAAAAATGTGAAGGTAAGAAATCTCATGCTTTGCAGCCAAGGGAGGTGGGGGAGGGCAGACAGAACCCATCAGCAACAAGTTTATTTGCAAATTTCTCCTGAATCCTGCAGTCTTTGTCATCCCCATGAAAGTGTAAATATAATATTCTTACCAGGAATAATATGCCTTTGTGCCATTGAACCAGAAACACCCTGCAGCTTTTTCCACTTTTATAGACCCAAAATAAGAGGTCCATCTGAATCAAATTAAATATTAAAACATGAAATATTTTTGAACCAATATTTGGTTTAAAATGTTCAAGACACATGTTTTTGCATAGTTCTAGAGACATGAATTTAAATTTGATCATTAGATAGCACTAAAAATGATATATCTTCTGATGTTTTTCTCATTAAAAATGTGTGTTTCATTTGGGGGAAGTTGGGGAGACCTGTTAACTCTTACATTTAAACTTCTAGTACAAGCTTAGAATTTTCTGGGGTATGACATGTGCCTATCAAATGGAAACCTTTCTAATGTTAGTTAAAAAAAGGAACATGAAGTGAATTTTTATATTTGCATTTAGTTTATCGTTTAGGCTTCTCAAAATGTATATGTAGAGGATGTGTTCATATTTGCAATTACTGTTATTTGCATAAAGAGGCCTGGCTTCCAAGTGCAGTAATAATTTCTTTGTGAGAAGGAAGCATCCAGAAAATAAGTAGGTGCCATTGAATTCTCGTTTCTTTGATGAGCTCATGTAACTTATATACAACAATGTCTGACAATCATGGAACAGCACCCTCACAGCTACATCTCTCATTGAGCTCAGAAGAGAACATTTTTTCCTTTGCTCTCAACTCATTCTATCTAGATGCTCTGAGATTTATTTAGGTGCATGCATTTTTATTGGAAACAGTTGCTGTGGTATTCATTCCTAGACTCTAGCAATGAGAAATAGTTCATCAATAGCTGTATGTCTGAATCTGAAATCCTTAACCTCTTTGTTGGTTGCCCAGTATATAATATCAGCAAAAGACAGCTTTAAATTTAAGGTGCAATTCATAAATTACATGTCAGATATTAAATATCAACTTGGCCTGAGTGGAATATTCTGATAGAATTACGTGTATGGGTTGAAGTTGTCTTTTGGTTGTTAATCATAGAATTTATAATTTCTGTTGCATTCTTGAATATGTTATACATATTATTTGAGGTAGCTGTGAAAAATACTTTAATTCTTTTTGAAGTAAGGCTTCTTAAAAACATTTTAAGTTTTACAGAACAATATCATTGGCTCTCTATGGCTGAATGTACTTTGGAAGTTTTGTTGTAGATTTGAGTTTGAAGAAGAGTGTTGATACTGAAAGGGGCAAAGAACTCTCTTAGTTCTACCCTTTGACATTATAAATTAAGGGACAGTGTCTCTGGTACATTAAGTGCCCTGCAAAGTGCTAAAATTGACCTTTTTTTTGACTCACACTCTGTTGCTTTTTGAGCCATTTTGTATAGTCTTCTTTCCTAGATGAAAACTGTTGTATCTACCAACTATATTGCCTAATATTTGGAACTCTGTAAAATATTGTGGTATAGGTTTTCAGGTATTGCCATACATATCTTTTGTGAAATTCATCTAATGAGCTAGTAAGGTTTATCACATGCAAAGCCCATATCAACAATGGATTGTGTCTCACGTTTTTAAGAACTATCAGTTTAATATATTCAGCTCCAAGATATTCAGTCAACTTCAAGAGTTGGGGCATTTATAGACCATATGATTTGTCAGATATGTGTTTTGTTTTCTGGAATAATTATAGCTTCCAGCCTCAACTAAAATTGATTTTTTGTCTCTTAATTTTCACTCAGACCAGATAGTTAACAGTTAGGAATGGTCCACAGATGTGGATAGACAGAAGGCACAGATTTAATTCTCACTCTGAAAGAAAAACGATTCAAATCCTTTTATGCTAAGAAACTAATTATGGTGGTAAATCAAATGGACCAAAAATTCAGCCTGAGAATTACTTAATCCTTTTACACACACACACACACACACACACACACACACACACACACACAATATTTCCAGCTTCATATTAGAATCAGTAGCAATACTTTTGGCTAGACATTTTTTTATCCTCGCCATCTACTGTTACATTAAATTAGTTGATGGATTTTTTCCCCTTCTTTTTTATTTTCCTATGCAAAATTGATATTAGATTAGAATGTCTTGTTAGTACTGCATGTACTCTGGCCTGGAAGATATTTAAGCTCTGTTGACCTGTCTGCCCTGGTAGGAAAGTCCTCTGAGAACTCTTGGCTAGCTGAGTCCACTCCTTCAATTCCTTTACTGTTTTCCAGTTATGGCACCTCACTAGTGGAATAGCATGAGTTAGGCTAGCCTCTAGATCAATACAGAGAACCCAGGAAATCTGGCTCACAACCACTGAAAGGATAAGAGATCCTATATGTGTCCCAGAAAGCTGGTCAGGCATAACTGTGGGATTCTGTGCCTTGTGTTTTACTCAGCTTCCCATTACTATGACAAAATACCTGAGATAATCAACTTCAAAGAAGGAAAAGTTAATTTTGTCTCATGGTTTCAGAAGTTTTAGTCTGTAGACTATTGACTCCATTGCCTAGGAATATATGATATTGCAGGCGTACCTGGTAGATGAGGCCTGTTTACCTCATGGCAGCAGGGAAATAGAGAAGGGGCTGAGGTCCCAATACCCTTTTAAGGCACACTCCCAGTTACGTGTCTTCCCTCCACTAGGCCCAACATCCTAAAGGTTCCACCACCTCCTGGCCTGGTCTTCAAGGGACCAAGTCCTTACCACATGGATCTTTGCAAGATGTTCTGAGATCCAAATTATAGTATCTTGTGAATATTGTTCTGGCACCTTTGCCATTATTTTGAGTGGCTTTTAAAATGTATCTTCCTCTTGACTTGAAGAGGAAGACATTGGATACTTCTTATAGTACTTTAAAAAAATACTAATACAATCAAATTGGTCTTAGCAATTTCACAAGATACTAACCACCATGCCTCACATGCAAAGTCTATCTTTGAGTTACTTTTTATGAGATATTTCTTTTCCATAATTCTACTTTCTTTCCTATACTATTGTCCTTTTCCAAAAATTTAAATGTTACAGACCAAGATTTATGTAAGTATGCACAATTTAGGTACATTTAAATTGTAAATTAGTAAGCTTAAGTGATTAAATAATTATTAAGGTTTCATACATTTAAGAAGAAAAAGATTGAGATTTATGGTTGTGATTTGAGAAAAATGGGAAATAAAGTTCATGCCCACCTTTTTTGTTGATTTTTCCAATGACTGTAGGGTGCATGTACTGAAAGAACACATGGGCCTTTTCCTTTTGGAAACCAAGTCCATATTTGCATAGGTTACTGTGGGAGGAAATTAAGAAATAAAAAGTGTAATTAAAGGATTAAGTTTTTATTTCTGGAAGAAGTCCCTTGGATTCCTAATTAACCACTAATATTTTGGGACTTAGATTATCATTAGTCCAGCCTTTAACAATTATAATAGCACTGCATGATGCAAAACACTTTTTAAAAAATGCAGCTCTTAAGTCCATGCACTCCCTATTATGTGAGTCAAAAACCTCAGGACTTACCCTTTCCAAAATAATGGCATATTTATCTGATGGCTACTTGCTTTTAGGGGCTCTTATCCTCTCAGGCACCAAGAAGAATTCCTAGGGCTGTTTAACCCATTGCTCCAGGTGGGTTGCATCCTCTGAGCTGGTTGTAGGCCCCTGACTCTTACTGCTCCATGTCACTAGCTCCCTATACAATTGGTTGGATAAAATCTCTGCAGTATGGGCAAAGAACCCTGAGAATAAAGAAGAACTGGCCTTCATCCTGGTCAAGTCCTTCATCCTCTCTGTGATCTTAAACACATCAGTTTCCATCTCTGAGTTATTTCACTTGTTAGATGAGGAGGTTGAACAAGATGATATATGGAGGTTCTGTTCAGTTTCACATCCAGAATCCACCTTTAAACTTTTCTAAGTTGTGATCAGGTCCCTGATGCTGCATGAGTAAGAAACCATGAAAGCTGACATATGTGGTTGGGTGGCTCTAGAAGAGCATGGTTGATACTCTTCTCCATGAATCTTGAGAAGTCAGCTTGTTTCCTTTTGAATCACACCTTTTATACTGGGTTGAGTTTGTATAATAAAACAAAGTTAATTTCACAGACTCAGTGGCCTTCATAATTGTCAGTGTCACACATGACTTTTAAACAGTTGCCATAATTTTTAGTTTTTTTTTTTTTTTTTTTTTTTCTCTCACTAGGTCAGTGATTCAGACAGTCAGGATCAGGTAATTGGTTTCCCTTATCAAGTCCACAGTCTTGGACCTAGCTTCTGGGTGGCTGAGTGTCTATCTCAGTGATGTCCTTCCTGGAACTGAGTCATGCTCCATTCCATCTTTTTTCTTCCCTTCTAGAGTGAAAGAGGCAAAGAAACCACCAAGGGTAGAGCTGAAGTTTCTAGAATTAACATATTATCTAAAGGCACATTTTAAGACAACTAAGGAGGGAAGGAACCTGCCACTTGTGCTTATTCTCAGGGTCCTATCAAGAAATCAGTGAGGCCAGGGCAGCTACCCAGGGACAGCTACTTCCCAGCAGCTCTGCCTCTCTCCTGCCTGAAGGAGACAGGAGCAGGTGCCCAGAGCACAGAAATAGCTCTTCCCAGCCAAGCCCCATTGCTGGCTGGCCTCCCCAGCCGGTTGACTTTTACAACTGGCATTTGATACAGACTGACTTGCAGAAACTGCAAAAGTCACCATTCTCAATTTCTCTCTTACTTGGGATTCCTGAAATTCTGTTAACAGGAGATAAATGCACAGTGGTAAGCGAGTGGGAATAAATACATCAATATGAATGAGCATCAGAGTGTGATTCCTCTTCAAGATGCTTTGTTTTGCTCTCAGCACCTCCATCAACAGCCTTGTAATGAGATCAACTTTGACTTTACATTTCGAAACAATGGGAGAAGAGGTGGTTCAGGAAAGTAGAAAGACAAAGGTGCCTGGAGGAAAAAGTATGTCAACTGAGGAGGGAACATTCCGGAAACTCCAAGTCATTTAAGCTCCTTTGAACAATATAATCTGTCCTAGTCCCACTTTTATCTGAGTGAGATCAAGTGGAGATTTGAGTTTAGCAGCAGTTTATAAGTGATGAACTCTTTTGCTTTCATTTCAAGTTTTATTCATGTCAGTTTTCTGAACGTCTTGGTATAATGAAGGAGGAATGCCTAGGCACCAGAGGTGTAGAACTAAGGTCCCATTGTCACACTTGTATTGTGGGGATTAGATGACTTGGTATCCCATAAGCATTTAGACAATGCCTGGCACTCCACACTTGTGAACTCTCATTATTATTATTGCTTTTATTATTATCTCCAATAAAGCGTACAAACCTAACCTAGCCAGCAAGTGAAAGATCTTTCCACCATCTAGCCAAAGTTAATTCTGTTTTTTAATATATGCAGTCATTTTACCTCTTTGGATGTTGATACATATTAAGTTGACTTAATAAAGATGATAGATGTTATTTATATTAATAGGTAGAAAAGGTTTTAATAGATAATGTCCCCTCATGTGATGTTTTGGTAGGTATTCTTAATAGATAGTGTCTTTTCCTGTGATGTTTGTGACTCAGACATTAACTTCTAGGGACATTTTTGAGAAAGGTACATTTTGATACCTTTGCCTTATACTTCTCTGTCCTTAAATGAGGTTTTGAGCCCTGTAGGCTCTTTGATAATCTTGTTTAGGTTTTTTGTTTGTGTTAAGTAAAGTGTGGCTGGGGAAATACAGAAGGCTCCATTCTAAGGACCTATTTTAAAAACATGCCTTGAGATAATATGTTGACTCTAGAACCCTCAGCTCTGCGCTTGGTGGTTTCTTTGCCTCTTTCACTCCAGTGAAATTTATATCTGTTGGAATAGAGTATGCACCTCTACCATTACATAAATTCACGGATGGCAATGCTGTTTATATTAGCCTTGACTCTAACTTCAGCGGTGAAATATTGCTTGTTTCAGCCTCTAGCCTAGCATGGAAGGATGGTGATTTTGTTTTTCAAAAGGTTAAAATGCTTGTAAACAGTGTCACTGCTGCTTTTTTGACTAACAGGGTGAACTTGAGGCAGAATGTATTTAAATCTGGTCCACTTAAAATCCTATTTTTTTTTTTTTTGTTTATTTCATTTATTATCATCATCATCATCGTCATTATTATTGGTACTAGGATTGAACCCAAGGGTGATTAGCCACTGAGCCACATCCATAGACCTTTTTATTTTTTTTTTTTGGGGGGGGGGGGGGAACAGGGTCTCACTGAGTTGCTGAGTTGGCTTTCACAGGCACACATCACCACCACCAGCTTTATCTATTTTAGTTTATGCTATGAGACAGGGTCTTGCTGTGTTCCCCAGGGGGTCTTCAAATTTGCAATCCTCCTGTGTTATACACTCCCAGTTAGCTGGGATTATAGGCATGGCCCACTGTGCTTGGCTCCCTATTTTGGTTTTTAAGTGAAGAGCAGTGCTAGACTGGAGAAGAAATGTTTTTATTTTGAGGTCCTAAGCCTTTCTGAGTTCCACCGGTGTCAACCTGGCCATTGCAGAACTCCCAGGAGGCTTGGGAACAGCCCTCTTTATTTGTTTTAAAGAGGAGGCCATGCAAATCCGGGGATATGGAGCCCAAGCAGGTAGTTTTCAGTTTCATCTCTCCTCCAACTGGTGCCACATACTAAAGTTTGTCTATGTGTGAGTTGGACTATGGAAAGCTTCCCTTGAAGGAAATGGTCATATTTATCCCAAGGAACACACTTATTGCTTCCTTAGAGGAGACCAGTGACTGGGGCCCTTGAGGGCTGACCCCAGCATTTAGGATGCTACTAGGCAGTGATGTCCTTGATCAACCCCTGAGGAAGAGAGGGGAAAGGACAAAAGTGTGCAGATGGCGAAGGTGAACTGGAGCCGTAGAGTGGCCCAGCAACAGCCTCAGCTGACCCTAAGGGGAAGTGGAGAATCAGAGTGGCCATGGGGTTCCCCTTCACAATAATCTGTCATCAGATGGGGGTACCTTGGATTGGTGTGACCTTGGGCAAGGCAGCCCTCTGCAGCTTGAGTGATCCCTAAAGGGGTTGGCAGCACTCCCAGCAGCTGGGGCAAGTCCTTCCTTGAATGGAATCTGGGTGAAGCATGCAGTGTCCATGACAGTTCATTCATCAATTGTGCATTCACCAAACCCACAGAAAACCATCACCATGGTAGTTTGGGTGTGCCCCCCCAAAACAGAGTTGGTACTTTCTACCCTTGGTCTTGTCCCCCACGATGGCCAACTCTTGGTCAGCACCCAGACCATAATGTCTTCTCTGAAGGATTTCAATGTAGGCTTTGTGAAAAATCAGGTTGCAAAGAAGTACAGGAAGTAGAAGTGATGCCGAATTTAAAACCATGGAGAGAACTGGGAAAACAGAATTTCAAAATAAATGACATTTGGCATGTTATTATAGTATTAGCTTGCTGTCATGACTTTGTGAAACAATTGTACACAGTCTTGGATTCTAAAGAGAAGTGAGTTTATTATGCTCTAATTGCCTGAATTTAATCAACTCCTTGGGCAAATCTGCGGCAAGAAGTACTCACTCTTGAAATGGACTGTTCTCTCCACAGGTTTTCTTTAAAGATGGCTGTTTCTAGTCTCATGATTTGACCAATATTGTATCTGAATCATGATGATGAAGTTCTACACTGTTCTATGAATACTGAAACTCTTTATTATGTTCCAGATATTGATGAATGCAGCACTATCCCTGGAATCTGTGATGGAGGTGAATGTACAAACACAGTCAGCAGTTACTTTTGCAAATGTCCCCCTGGCTTTTACACCTCTCCGGATGGAACCAGATGTGTAGGTAGGTTTTAATCATAGACAGTGTGTATGGTTTGTGTAAGTCAGTTCTGCAGTGAACATCTTTCTAGACGAATTTGTTAAGGGGGACATATAATCTCTCACTTGTGGTAAAAAATGTGCATTTACGGAAATATATTGAACTGTAGAACACTCTCACAAAAAAACAGGAATCTTCTGGTCTTTTTTTGAGATTCGTCGTCTCCTATGAAAGATGGATGATCCAAGAGACACTACAGATATCCTCCAAATTAGCAGTGCAGTGGTGCAGTGTCAAACCTTGGAGCTATTATCTCTTTATAATCCCACCTTCCATCATTTCCTAGGGTCTATGTTAATTTAGTACTGAAATTTTGCAGCAATGTCTTAATGGGTCTCCCTGTTTCTTGGCTTCTCTACAATCCATCTTGTCAGATTTATCGTCCTAAAATAGTGCTTTGATTAAATAACACTCTTGCTCAAAAATCTCTAGTAGTTTTCCATTCAGGCTTTGAAATTAGCAGTTTTCAGCCTGTGTCCATTGGATCCTTCAGGTGCTGCAGAGTCCTCCAGGGCTTTTGAAGGTAGGAAGGGGACAGTGACAATAGGGCAGGCTCTCCCTGCATTCACACTCTCCACACTGGCAATTTCACTCTTATCTGTTGTGACTTCCATGCAAGTTATCAGTTAAATAGGGCTCTGTTTAAAAAGTAGGTTTGACAACTGCTGGATTTAGCAATTGTTAAGAATTCCTTCGAAGTCTATTGTTTTAGAGTAAAATTCACATTCCAGAAAGCACAACCTGATAGTCCAGGGGCTCCACTCTCTAACCCCCTCCCAGCTTCACTAACCTGGCAGCGCAGTCCAGCCTTATCACCACCAAGTGGGCCCTTCATTTGGGCCCCCTTCATGCCTCTACTCATACATGTTACATCACTCTAAACATGCTTCTTCCCAACTCCACCCCTTTCATGCCTCCACACAGGTTCTGTGTCTTTGAAGAAGTCCCAGATCAACTTACTTGAAAGCATTTCTCCCTTACTTGAGGACATGCCTCATGAATGGCCTTGTGGGGACACCTATGCTGGCACGTTTTTGTCTTCCCCATTCAGTTGAAAGCTTTCTGTAAAGACTAGAATCTGCTCTCCTTGTATTCCTGGTGGTTCTCAGCACACTTTCTTACACTTAGTAGGCACTCAGTAAGTATTTGTTGAATATCAAAAGGAGTAATTCATTATTAGTTGTAGGGAAAAGCTAAGAAACCTGTGGCACAGAGCCTTGCCAAAAATAAACGCTATTTTTTGATGTTTGTTTCTGGTCCATAATCTCAAAGACACTCAGCTTCATATCTTTATCAGATATTTGGGACCAAACTGAACTGCATTTGAAGGTCTGGGCTACTTTTTTCCTTAGTCACATATAACAACAGCTGAGGCAGTCTCTTAGAGTTGACAGCGAGTGAGGGAAGTCTACCTGAACTTCCTTAGAAACAGCAGTGGTGTCTGGATGGCCTGGTTTCCTGGAATTTCAGTCACTGGAACTGCAGAGAAAGAAGGACAAGTGCAATTCATATAGCTCCTTTTGCTTCCCAAACTGCCCCAATTAGCAAGTGACCTCCAGTAGGTCTAACCAGCAAAGAGAGAGATGAGGGGCTTTTCTTATTTAGACAGTAGGTACATTTAAAAAAAAGGAAAAAAAAAAGATTAGCTCTTTTAAAAAATATTTATTTATTTGCTTTAGTTGGGGCCATGCGCGTGCTAGGCGAGCGCTCTGCCACTGAGCCACAATCCCAGCCCAACATTTTGTTTTTAACTCTCAATAAGAACCCCGGATTACATTAAAGGGATTAAAATACATTTACATATTGGGTGGTTTGTATTTTGAAAATTCTTTTTTTAATCTAATCTATCCATGCTGCCTTTTTTACAAAGGAGGAGGGGAAAGGAACTAAGATTCATGGATTACCTCTTAGGTGTGAGGTATTTTATGGAAACTGATTTAATGTTCAAAGTACTGTAGTTGGGAGGAAGTGGAGATTTAGAGAGAGGTTAATAAATAATTTGGTAGAATAGTTGAAGGAGGAGATAAGCTCTGGGGCTGGGATTCCACGGTGGGCCTGTCTGAGTCTGCAGTACAGACCTCTCCCCTTACTTTCTGCCGTGAACATCAGATGCAGTCAACTTTTTTGTCATCGCCCCAGGCACATGCTGTTTCCCCATTCCTGGAACCTTATTGTAACCACCACTAGCAACTTGCTGCGTAACTTGATCTCAGTGACACCTCTGCCTTTCCTATCACTCATATTTCCCTCCAACCACAGAGACCCCCATATTTTCCCTAGTGACAAGAAAATACAAATAGTCCCCAACTCAAATGAATCCAAGGTTTGTTTGTGAGTTGGTTGTTTGGAATTAGTGAATCTAACTAATAGAAAAACCAATTTGTAAACAGTGTTATGTAGTATTTTCTTTATGCATCTCTTAGAACAATGAAATTTCCACTGTTACCCTCTGTCATCACATTCTGACCTTCTTGGTCTCCCCACTTGAAACACTCCCTCTTTCCTCTGAGCTCTTATAGTATCACTTGATAGTATTTTTGTGTAAGGCTTCCCCTTTATTTGGTGTGACTTATCTCTTCAACTTCTTGGGGTAATAAGGATGTCCTGTTCCCACTTTAGCTTCACAACTCCTAGGTCCTAGTTGGACCCAACAATGTTAATGATTGGTTAGAAGAGGCCTAGGATGACCTGAAAATACCTATTTAATTTTAATATGTTTGTTTTGATACAATGTGATTTTTGCCTCCTGAGGGTAAGGGAAAAGTAATTTGGAAGGGAGGAAAGGAGGAAGCTTCCCTACTCCTTGTCTGCCAGGGCAGATTGAAAATAGTTGAAGATGTCTATGATTCCTCCTACTTCTCTTTAAGCCCTCCAAATCCTGACAGTCTTCAGCCCTGGCTCCCATAGGTGTTCAGGTTTCCTAATGCCACCCTGACCCTCTGTGCAAAGTGGCCCAGGTCCTGGGATGGCTGCTTTCCCCCTTACTATGTATGGCACTGCTACCTCCAGAAGTGAAAAACTTCAGGCTCTTGTGTTCTGGGCTCAGTTCCTCCAAATGGTCCCTGATTTTTACAGTTTTATCCTTCCTTTTCTCATTAGCTTTAGGTTTTCTTTAAAGTTAATCCAAAAATAGGGACTTCCACTAATCCAAACACAACTTGTAATTTTTTGAGCCCAGACATTTACCATTTTGATCAAGAGTCTCATTGAGTTAACTTATTAGTCAGCCAGATGGGCAATAACATGGCATCCCAGTTAATTTTCAAAATAATAGACGTTAGCCCATTAAGAATTTACCATTGGCAGCTGTAGATTCCAGTTTTTCTCTGAAGGAGATAACCCATACTGAAAATTATATGTACAAATTTTATCATTTAGCCAAATGTTTATACTGGGTTTTGACCACCAAAATAATTTGAAGCTGGGATCTGAGCCAGTTTTAAGTATCTCTTCCTATTCTTAATAACCTTTAGTTTCCATGCCAAAAATATTTACTAAATGAGTATATAGAGTATTAGTGGCTTTAAGGCACTGCAAATCAGAATGTTGGAAGTGCTATTTCTCCCCACCCCCCAGGTTTCCCAGAGCTTGCTCTGCAGTCCCCTCTCTAGCCATGTGCCCAGCAGCAGGCTAGAATAGAACTTGTTCCAACTCTTTACTGAGACTCTTACTCTGACCAGAGATGCAGGAACTAGAACCACAAAAAATTTTTGGAAAGCGCATTTATACTTGCTAGTGGTTTTAAGTACTTCTCAGAAATAATCTTATATCTGTAAGGCTGACCCACAGTTTTCTTTTGTGGTTTGTGTAAGTTTGTTTTAGCCTTCTTCACTTAATGTTAATAATTTAAATGTTTCAAAATTAGTTTATTTTATCGATTTATTAAAACCTTCAAAATTTGGAGGCTCTCTGTTTTTAAGAATAATGTTGATGATAAGAATTACAAGCATGACCCTCTATGAGAAAACTTGATGTTTAATATTCAGGCTTATAGGAAACATAGGGATGGATTTGGGACTAAAAAAAAATCTTCCATGTTACAAGAGGATTTGCTATTTATATTCTTTTAAAAGACAAAGAGTTAAAATATTATTTATTTTTCAAAATTTAATTTTATATGGACCTAATGGAGATATAGTTTACTTGAAGAGAGGTGTACTTTCAACATGTGTCAGGTAGATAAAAATGTTTTGTACTTTGTTGCGGCCTCCTCTATTTTATAGGACTATCTCAAGGCTTTTCCTATGCTGGGCACTCTTTTTGATAGTCCAGAGTCATACTGCCGGTGTCAGATGTTGTCATAACAGTCAGACATGATGTAACCCAATAAAAGTGACATATAGAAATGTGTCTTACCATGTTGCTTTGAGAAGATACCTTTCTGCCAAAAAAAAAAAAGGAAAGAAAGAAAATTTAAAATCTTCTAGAACTCTTATCTTCTATAGGGCTAAGAATTTGGAATCATTAATGCTTTGAACTTGTAAGGCATTAGAGCTTAAAAAGTCTGTTTAGGCTCCAGGACAACCCAGGACAAAAGGAAATCTTGATTAATAAGCATTAGATCTGGCTGTGAAGTGGCTCATTCCTTAAAAAAAAAAAAAAAAAAAAAAAAAAAAAAAAAAAAAAAAAACTCACAAGTCTGACTCACAGTTTCAGACTAAAATATAAGAAAGATCTTTTTGAAATGTAGACTATAGCTCAGACTCAATGTTGTTTTAAAATAGATTTATATAAATATTTGCTTAAAGTGGCTCAAATTAAGTAGTTGGAAACCAAGGACAACCTAAGTCCCTCTTCAGTACAGAGACATGTCTTTATAAATAATTAACTGTCACTGCCGGTGATTTTCTTAGTCTCTCTTTCCCTATGGTGCATATGGTTTTAATCATTCATTGCCACCTTGGGTATGGAATGTGGGCCTTTGGCCAAGTGCACCAGCGTGCAGGGGCAAAAGGTGCGAGACAAGACATTTCTGACCGAGCCTTGCGCAGTCACAGTGCTCACAGCGTCCCCTGCAGGTGACAGAGGAGTGAGTTCACCCAGCCGTTGGCCACGCATGAGGCGTAGAGGGGCTGAGGCAGTGGAGTGTGGTCACTGGTTGAATCTCAATGGATGTGCGTGTGTTTCTTTGTCCTCTCAGATGTTCGCCCAGGATACTGTTACACGGCTCTGGCAAATGGGCGCTGTTCAAACCAACTGCCACAGTCCATAACCAAAATGCAGTGCTGCTGTGATGTAGGCCGATGCTGGTCCCCAGGGGTCACTGTCGCCCCTGAGATGTGTCCCATCAGAGCAACAGGTAAGGTCCCTTCCAGTCATCTACAGAGTATCCCAAGCCCAGTGACAGTGTGCATGATGCGGATCTAATGGAAACTTAGGTAAATGAGTAAGACTCCAGGAAATGTAAGAGATGACAGCCAGGAAACTTTCCCCAGATGATGTATAGGGAATCACAGATGTTTATACAGCAAGTACTGCTCTGAGACACTACTACTTACTTAGCTTGCATATCAACACTGAAGAGCCACCTTTTCAGGAAGTTCCTGTTTCCTTTTATTCTCGTTTAAGTACTCAGTAGCTCTTGTTCAGTACTTAGACTCAGTAGGATAAAATTCAGCTCTCCCAGAACATATATTTCCTTTTTGCCTGGCATTTAAAACTTTGCTCTTCCTGTTGCCAAGTCCGGTTGATTTTTTTTTTTTTTCTTCATGACTTCTCTTTTATCTGATATATTTCTTTCATTTCCACTAAATGCTTATTTTTCTCTGGCCCAGACTATCATAGTAGCCTCCCAAATGGTCTACATGAAATCCAAAGGTGCCATATACATTTCCCAATGTCTAACTCATCTTAAATTTAGTTTTTAAATTATATCTGGGGAAGAAATAAAGGGAGATGTTCAGAAAAATTTTCCTCAGAATGAACTTGGGCAATATTCTGTGGTCTGAGTCACACCTAAGATTCTACTACTTAGTAATGGCATAATTGATGTCCCCAGATCTGACCCCCAAATCTTCATCTTAATGTTGTTCTTTTTAGTAATTTTATTTCCTAATTAAATTCTATGATTGAATTTTTCTTGAACTTAGTCTAAGCATTTCTAAACTCAGTGTGTCCTTTTTTCCTGAAATGCTTGCCTAGTGCAGGTCTTACTTCCTACTCCCAGCTTCTGCCACCCTTGTTTGTGATAGACCCTCTGGTGTGTTAAGGACCTACCTAAACAGTGCCTAATCCTGAGCATCCCAAGATCACCACAGCTGCAAATGCTCCCTTGTGCTCTGGTGGTTCTGGTTTGTACTGTTGCTGTGGCTCAGCTTCATGCCCACGTTTGTTCACGTATTGTTTTTTACTCTTTGATAAATCTCATTAAGAGGTCTCTTTCACCATTGTAATTTCATAAGGCTCATGTTTTTTTTTTTTTTTTTTTTTACTTCTATAGTAATTAGCAAAATCTTGCTTATAGACATCATTCAGGTAGAATGCCATTTCCCCCCACTGATTCTAACAAACAACTGGGCTTTTAAATCATCTTTATCCATAGTCTTAAACTCTGTTTAAATCAGGAAATTTAGGAGAGGCAATGAATGTGAGGATAGAAAAATGCATAGTTAGCAAAGTACTTCAGAGTGTTCTCCTCTGGGTGTGAACCTCTCGTCATGATGGCTTATAGACCAGCTGATAAATATTATAATAAAATTTCTGTTTATGACTGAGAATTGTGCAAGTGGATTAAAGAAGCAACAAAAATCTTTAAATATATTTTAAGATGTAAAAGATTATATATTTTGTCCAATTTGCCCACTGTCTCTGGCCCCAAAATATAACCCACCTCTTTAGTTTGCTATGGGACCATTTACTAGATCACAGTTTAGAAGCATATGACCTCCTATTGAGATATATGGTTTAGGTATCAAAAGAATTGCTTATTTTTTGCCACATTTTTATTGGTGCATTATAGTTGTACATACTGATAGGATTTGTTGTTACATATTCATAAATGCACACAATATAATAATATAATTTAACCAATGACACTCCCCAGTACTTCCCCCTCCTCCATAATTCCCACTCCTTGCTCCTTTTCCTCTACTGATCTCCTTTTGATTTTAATGATGTCTGTCCCCTCCTTTCTTTCTTTTTTATAACATTTAAAAAATTTATTTATTTGTTTTAGTTGTACACAATGCCTTTATTTATATGTGGTGCTGAGGGTCGAGCCATGGCTAGGTGAGCGCTCTACCGCTGAGCCACAACTCCAGCCCTGTCCCCTCCTTTCTTTTCCTTTTTCTTCTCTAGCTTCCAGATATGAGAGAAAAAATATGACCCTAACCCTCCTGAGTTTGACTTATTTCACATAATCTAATGGTCTCTAGTTCCATCCATTTTCCAACAAATGACACAATTTCATTTTTCTTTATGATTGAATAAAACTCCACTGTGTATAAATACCACATTTTATCTCTTCATCCACTGATGGACACATAAGCTAGTTCCATAGTTCGGCTATTGTGAATTGTGCTGCTATAAACATGGGTATGCATGTATCACTGTAGTGTGATGACTTTTATTCGTTAGAGCTGTATTCCCAGCCCCTTAACTTTTATTCTTTAGAATAAATACCAAGGACTGGTATAGTTAGATGGGTTATATGGTGGTTTCATGCCTAGTTTTTTGAGGAACCTCCATGCTGATTTCCATAGTGGCTGTACTAATTTACAATCCTACCACCAGTGTAAAAGTGTTCCTTTTAGGAGAATTGTATTTTAAATGCATAGGTCAACTTGGGGATTAGCATTATTGATATTGATTTATTGTATTGAGGCCTTGAATAAAGGCGAGAGGACAAGAGCAGGTGTAAGTGCTGGCAGGAAGACCTACACTGGGGACAGATGGAGCAGAAGACCAGTGTGTGATTTTGTAGCGAGTTTCCCTCCCATGATTGACAACCTTGAGATAGGCCCAGGGCAAAGCAAGACTTACTGAGCAAACTAATTTTCAGGTAGATTTTTGTTTGCTTAAATATTTCAGCATCAGCACTAAAGAGCTCTGGAACATACCTTATGGAAAATTATGATATAGGAAGGATTTTAGAATAGTCAGCTTTTTACTCTTTAAGAAAATCAGCATCATCTCTGAATTAAGTAGGAAAGATAGACATTGGTTGAACAAAATTAGCCCCTGGTTGCTGATCCTGACCATAAAGGGTTTCATTGCAAAGGTATTAATCCCTAGAGAATAGGAAGGACTAAAGGACCTGGCGTGAGACACTTTCCTAGAGGGTTAAGATGAATTTAATGGCATTCTTAAAGTAATATACCCACCTAATTAACAGAAACGCCGATAAGCTATCCAACTTCTTTTATATAAATCCTAAAGAATTAAAAAAGAAAGGCTGAACTGGGGCTTACAGGTGCTTTGAAACAAAGTGATATGGCTGCCTTTCAGTTAAATCCAACACATAGTTAATGAAATCCTCTTATGTGCAATTTACAGGACTAGGCTAAAAGTGAGAATTAGGAGTTATATATGATCCTTGACTTCAAAGACTGCACAGTCTCAGTGGTAGAGATTTGATGGAAGCAAGTGCCCAGGGATTGATGGATGTGGCATGTCCAGAAGATAACTCTATAGGAAGAATCACTGTGATTTGACAAAAGAGATTGTAGCATCCTGAGTCAGGGAAACACAAACAATATTAAAATCTTTTCCAAATATAGGGGAGTACGATGGAATCTCTGTAGGCTTCAATTCCAGAAAGTAATAATTAAAAGGTTGTAATGGAATTCTCTGAAAACATCAACTTGACTTGAGTTGGAAATGTGAAGTATGATTGAAGAAGGTTTAGAAACAGACCAGCAGGTTATAGCAGAATATGTGGTGGCTTGATGTAGGTAGCCACATGTAAATTGTCAGCCTATCCCATGAAGTTGAACTATGAATGCATATCAGTATTACTATTCCTTAGAATAAGTCAAAATTCAGCCTACATGAAAATGAAAATATTAGCCTAATCTCTACTAATGACTAAAAACCAGTATAGAAAGTATCTATGGAAGAGTCACTGTGTGACTACTATAATAAAATTATCAACAATCTGGAAAAAGATTAAAAATTTTAAAATCCCATTCTTAGTTTATAGAAAGGAATATGAAAATTAATAAAATAAATATGGCCCTTGAAAACTGGATATGATTTAAAAATACATTTTTGAAATGTGCAACAAACCAAAAGATCACTTATTCTTATAAAGACCTAGAATTGTGAAAAATACTATTAACCTAAACATTTGCAGCCATGAGGACATAAATGTTGAATCGGGGGTGTTTGTTCAGAGGGTCATTGTGTAACATTAACATTGGACTCATGACCCCTGGCACTCCTCCTCCCCCCATGGGCCACTTCTCCATCTAATTTTGTTATATTTTACAAATCTCCTCAGTGCTCTGTCTCCATACTCTCTTCCCTTTACCTTCCATATTTCTTAGATGAACTCCTCCATCCCTGTGGCTTTTAATTCTACCTCCCTACTGATAACTACAAAACTCAAGCTTTTCCTCTAGACTTCAAATTCTCTTCTACAACTGCTATGTGATATTTCCACTTGGATATCTGACATCTCAAACTCATGTGTTCAAAATGGAACTTGACTTCTACCCACCAAACCTTCCCACATGGCAATTTTTCCCCTCTGAGTAAGAGACACCAGTATCTTCCCACCTGATCAGCAAAAAAAACTAGAAGTCATTTTTCATGTTTTGTTTCTCAGCTCTAACATTTACTTCTTTACCAAATTCTACTCATTTATCTCTAAAATGTGATTGGGCAAATTAGTCCACTTCTACCAAATTCCATCACTACCTGCCTTGTCCAATCATCATTATCTTGTCCGTGCTCTTCTGCAACACCCTTGCCTCCTTCCAGTACATTCTCTAAATGTCAGTAAAAGTGATCTGAAAAAATTCCATCTGATCATATTCACCCTGGCTGAAGACCTCCAGGGGCTTCCCATTGCTTATAACATTAAATCCAAACCTTTAAGCACGCTCTTTAGTTCTCTGTGGAATCCACAGGAGGGACCATTTTATGTTTTAAGACTTATGCAAGCATCTTATGTGTTCTGTGAGATGAATTTTTATATAGTCTGTGACTTCCTAGGTTTGGGGAGGAGCACACGGTACACTCTATGGAATCATTGTTCCAATATGGTTATTACTGTAGGCATAAGAAATGCAAATGAAATCAGTGTTTTTTCCTTTTTCTCCAATTGTCCAATGTGCTTTGAAGATCAATTTTTCTTTTACAAGGGTGACTACTCTGGGCCTATGATATCAGCTACAGCTCAGCTTGTTGTATTATGTTGTGTTGTGTTTTTCCAGAGGATTTCAACAAGCTGTGCTCTGTCCCAATGGTAATTCCTGGGAGACCAGAATATCCTCTCCCACCCGTTGGCCCCATTCCTCCAGTTCAAACTGTTCTTCCTGGCTTTCCTCCTGGACCTCCACTTGTAATCTCCAGGCAACCAGAATATCCATATCCATCTCGGGAGCCACCACGTAAGAATTCAAAAGTCATCTTATTTTTCTTGTGCTAGTTGGGGTGACATTTTTTATTTGCTTATTTGTCTTTAATTGTTGATAAATCTATCAATTATTGATTTATATTTTAGTTTATATAGAGTTGTATGTAGTTCTTAATTTTCCTGTTGCATAGATAAAAATGGAAATCTTTTATAGTTTCTAGAAGTTAATGCCCTTTGTTTTTGATGCTTTCAGCCACATGTGGGAGAGTTATAGGAAAGATTGAAATCTGATTCACAGGATGAATTAATAACGGAAGATTGTACTTTGGGTTATATAGCATACAAAAAAAGTTTTATAAATAGTTAACTATTGATAACTCACTGCCTTAGTTGTTTTCCCAAGT
The DNA here is from genome assembly GCA_025594165.1 of Tamias sibiricus. NCBI lineage: Eukaryota > Metazoa > Chordata > Mammalia > Rodentia > Sciuridae > Tamias > Tamias sibiricus. The sequence continues at coordinate 103,307,828 of CM046659.1, read as the reverse complement.
GGAGGTTTAAGGGTGGGGTGGCAAATGGGGGTCTGGAACAGGCAGAGGAGCAGGCTGCAGCTGGGCTGTAGTACCTCCCCGTCAGCACCACAATGTAGAGGTGAACTCTCACATCAGAAATGGAAACATTCTCTGTTTGGTGCTCCTGTATCATTGACTTCTGGCCAGAGACAGCTCCCCTTCCTTTTTAACTCAGCATCTTGTCTGTCATTGCCAGATTAAGTATTGATAATTTTAATGGGGTTGTAAATAATTTTAATGGGGTTCAATGTTATTTTTCTAGGGGTGCTGCCATTCAATGTCACTGATTACTGTCAGTTGGTCCGCTATCTATGTCAAAATGGGCGCTGCATTCCAACTCCTGGGAGCTACCGGTGTGAGTGCAACAAAGGATTCCAGCTGGACCTCCGGGGGGAGTGTATTGGTACGTGACTGATCCCTAGGTTGGCACTGTATTGGTTTTCTATTGCTGCTGTAACAAAAATTCTCAAACCTAGTAGCTTAGCACAATGCAAATTTATTATCTTTCAGTTTCATCAGGTAGAAATCCAACACAGGTCTTAACGGGCTAAAGTCCTTATGTTGGCAGGGCCATGTTTCTTTTGGAAGCTCTTGGGGAGAGTGTGTTGCCTTCCCTTTCCAGGTTCTATAGGACACCACCTCTACTAGGACCTCATGGACCCTTCATCTTCACAGCCAGCAGTGTAGTATCTTCCAGTCTCTCTCCAACTCTGTTTTCCTCTTCCAATTCCTGCTTCCTCATTTAAGTTCATTTGCAATGACATTGGTCCACCTATGTCATCCAAGAGACTCCTCATTTCTAGGTCAGCTGATTAGCAATCTTAGTTCCATTTACAACTTTAATTCTCCTTTTACCATGGAACATATTCACAGATTCCAAAGATTAGGATATGAAAATATTTGGAGGGACATTATTCTACTTGCTACCAATGACTTCAAACTCATTATAAAATATATTCAAGGCATTGCTGGTAACTCCAGCCTAAGTCTCCCTATCAAAAACCTCACAATTAAGTTATGAAAGCCTGACCCATTTTACTAATGTAAATGTATAACTTACCAACTTTCTTCAGTTATTAAAAAAATAAATAAAGATACTTCAAATCATGGATAAAACACTTAAGCTAGTGAAGGGAAGAAGTGTAAATGCAAGAATAATCAATTTATTGATTGGATAAGAACAATCAGTTGCCCCCTTTTGTAAAAATAAATCCATCTCTTAGTTCCAATAAATTCCCATTCTATAATTGTGAGTCAGGCAAAAATGAGTAATTCTTGTTTTCTCCAGCTATTTCATTTCCTGGTGATATGAACCACCCCTTCTGGAGGTCATCCAGAGCTGGGTCGGAGGGGGAACAAGTAGTTCAGGGTTAGGGGAATGTGAGGTCAGCCTGCATCTTCCCCTAGGAAGCCTGTGGACAAGAGGGTTATCTTCACTAAACCCTGGTTTACTCATCTTTACAAGCAGAAGGTAAAACAGTTTGTCTCTACCTATTCTGATTATTCTAAACACCTGTAACGGCAATGAGACTCCTTATGTTGAGGACATCTGGGTGTGAGGGTGGACTCCATATTGGTTGAAAACTGCCCTTTAAGCTACAATTGCTTTATGTTTTGTTCTGATATTCTTAACAGTACTAAGCAGGGGATATTAGATATGGGTAGGCCTTTGTATTAGGGAAAAAAAAATAGCTGAGCATTAAGAGATACTCTGAATCCTATCCAGAAAGCCACTTGTGAAATGTTAGTCTGTTCAACTTTTTTTTTAGGTCAGACTCATGGAAGAGAAAATGTTTATTAGGTTGGAGTGTTGAGTTGCTATGCACTTGGAATTTTTCTCTGAAAAGACACATGAAAGCAATATACTTGAACTGCTCTACTAGTCTTCCAGTGGGTAAAACCAGGATGTATTGTGGAAAGGAAAAAGAGCCTTTCATTGTGCTATTTATTTCTTTAATAAACGTGCTTTATACCTATAAAAGAAACCATAAAAGTCTTATGAACTGTTGCTATGCAATCTCTCACTAAAATGCACTGTTTTGCAGATGTTGATGAATGTGAGAAAAACCCTTGTGTTGGTGGAGAATGTATTAATAACCAGGGTTCATACACCTGCCACTGCCGAGCGGGCTATCAGAGCACACTCACCAGGACAGAGTGCCGAGGTACAGTTCTCTCACGGAATATGGGCCATCTGTGCCTAATGAGCTCTTTGCTTCAAAGGAGCTCAGTGAAGCTTAAATAACCCTTGCCAGAAGAAGCGAATCTGGTTGCATTGCTTTTTGTACTTTCTTCCAGCAATTCCAAATATGGTACTGTCAGTCTGAGGACAGGACCATAAAGTCCGACATTCAAATTATTTTAAAAGATAATTTCTCTGCCTGGAGGAAAATCTTATTTTCACTGCTTTTTTGTCCCTTCACTGTTGTCCGTTAGTTTTTCTTTTGAGAACTGGAGAATGGGGCTATTCTTTGTGTCACAGAAAGTGAGGAAATATTCAGGTGAAATTATGTAGGCAGCTCAGTTTTTAGTGGAAATGTCTGAAGGATAAGGGAGTTACCTGTAAGTCCTTGCTGTTTATTATTGCACTCAGCAGCAATATCACCTGGGCTCTGAGTGGAAATGCAGGGTTTCAGGTCTCACCTCAGGCCTGCGGAATCAGAATTAGCATTTTAATAAGATTCCCTCATGATCTGTATGCATATTAAGGTTTGAGAGGCACTGCTATAAATGTTTTCTCATAAAAATATGCCTTCAGGTTTATTTATTAATTAATTGTTAAGCTATTCAATATGGCTTCTATTAAATGACATTTATGTACTAAGTTACTGGGGTAGAAATAAATAAGATATACTGCCCTCCCTCAGAGGACTTAGATCTCTATCTCTTTGTATAAATTTGGCACAAACTGAACTGTGTCATTAATCCAGTAAAGCCAGATGAAGATAAGCAAAAACTGTTAAAATCAAATATGATGAAAAGTAAGGAGTTGTATATCACCAGAAAAATTGGAAGCCATTAGTAAAATGTAATTTTGTCTGACTCTCTTAGCAAAAGCCCTTTATGTGCATTGAAGACACTCAGAAGTTTTCATTTTTATCAGCAAAATGGTCTGAAAATCCTTTGAATTTGCTTCTGACTTAGAGATTTATCATCATCAGTATTTTTAAAATACGCTACATTACAGTGGCAACTTTGAGCAGAAAAAACTATAAGGCAGCATTTTAACATGCTGATAATTCTATTAATGTCCTACTACAGAATTGTAAATCTGGATGGGCTAAGTATTTAACTGAGTTGAGAACCTTCTTAATATGGCAACTATTGGTTAAAAATAATTAGCAGAACTAAGCATTTTAAATAGTAAAGAATAAAATGAAACCATTGACCAGAGGCTACACTGTTAAATAAGCAAAGACAAGTGATTATTGAGAGGACTAAATGGGGATGAGAACCAGGCAGTGTAAATGCATGTGGTTGTCATCAGTCTGGGATTTAATGTACTGGAGACTAAAGATGACCGGCAGGCCTCCAGAACTGTCTACTTAAAAGAGTTAGTACTAAGCCAGGTGCAATGGTGCATGCCTATGATCCTAGCAACTGGGAAGGTTGAGGCAGGACGGTCACAAGTTCAAGGCCAGCCTCAGCAACTTAGTGAGACCCCGTCTCAAAATAAAAAACATAAGAAGGACTAGGGATGTAGTTCAGTGGTAACGCACCCTTGGTTCAATTCCCAGTAACAAAAAAAAAAAAAAAAAAAAAAAAAAAAAAAAAAAAAAAGAGTTACTGCTAAGTTTATCCTGAATAGAAGTTGAGGACACACTCCTGTTATTTGGTAGATGAAAGTCACTGCAGAAGGGTCCAAAAGGCTGTGTACTTAGCAGAAAAGAAGTACATGAGAGAGTGAGTAGAAGGGGAAAGAAGAGATAGAAACACAGTTGAGATGTTTGAATGGCAAATATTTCATTTATCTTATAAGGCAATGGAGCCCCAGGGCATTCTCAAGTTGGTGAGGAGGGAAAAAGATGAACTGCTTTTCCTGTTTATGTTAACCTTGGCCTCAAAAAAGTACAGAATCCTTAAATTAAAAAGTCTGCACAAGAATATGTGGCTTTTACTACTTTTTGGAGTGTGGAGCAAGTCAGATTTTAGCAAGGATTAAGAAATAAAGGAGAGAGAAAAAGATCATAGGTTGTTGGCACAAAGATCAGACAGAAGAAAAGCCCAGACTGCCACAGCTAGTCCAATGACTTGTGTGGAAACCACTGCAGGATCTGCCCAGAAAGAGAGTGCGTCTGAGGGTCAACCACAAGACACCGTGCAGACGCAGGGGAGACAGAATAACCCAGACACCGTAAATGCACATTCTTGTTGTCCAGGGGATATGTGGGGCACTTGTTCTCAGGCAAATATGTCCTTGACTCTGCACAGCTAGGTCTGCTCCCATTCAGATCTGCACAGTTCCCTATCTGCTGGGAATGAGTCCTGGAAACAACTGTATGCTGGGTAGACAAGATAGTCTATGACCATCCTCTTTGATATTCATCCAATTTGTAGCCTTTACAAATAGAGGGAAGCAGATACTCTGGAGCACCATATTGTTCACTTTGGGTGGGTTATCAATCTTTAAGTGAGAGATCAGATACAGGTTATTTGAGTTATTGTCATTTTTAACACTTCCATATCAAACCCTATTGTTTACTTTGGCATAATATTAAGCACAATAGAAAAAGGGGAGAAATACTCCCAAAGTACCAATACTTTATTTGGTAGATAGAGTACTCATAAAGTTATATATATAAAAAAAAAAGACTAAGAATAAATGAGCAATAAAACTGTACATGGGCCAGAACTGCCATAAGGAAGGTAGCTATCTCACAGTCACATGATTGATGGTTTTCAGGGGGAATTAAATGAGTTTTTAGAAATAGCATTTCTGTTTTAGTGTTCTGATATAGCTATAAGAGCTGCCCTTTCAATCACGTATTTAACAATACCAGCCAAAGTTCAATATAAATGATATATATATGCATGTTATATGCATATATGACTATATATACATGTATATGTATATATAAACATAATGCACATATATATGTATATATATATAATATACACACACACACACACACAAACACTGACTCAGTAAACTAGCTAGGAAAATGGTAAAGAATCTACTTTGTTTGCAGAATTGATTTAAATAGTCTTAGTAGAAAAGAGGTTAGATTGAATGTGACTGTATAGTATATTTTTTTCTGTCATATGACTTTCAAACACTGATAATCCTAAACATTGTGTTGTTTGGTACCCAATGTATGTTGAAGCATATTACTGAGTAATTGAAACCCAAAGCTAAGGTCATGAGTTTTGAAATGGAGGGAGGAAAAACTAATCTTAAATCCCCTAACTAAAGCTGTTTCTTCCTTTTCATACTGGATTTTAGACATTGATGAATGTTTACAGAATGGCCGGATCTGCAATAATGGACGTTGCATCAACACAGATGGCAGTTTCCATTGTGTGTGTAATGCAGGCTTCCACGTTACCCGAGATGGGAAGAACTGTGAAGGTAATAAATGGTGTGATAAGCCCATTCCTCTTCTTTCCTCGCAGTCTTGACATTAGGAGTCTCAAGGCAAATATGAGTGAAAGGTCAAAGTGTCAAATGTATTTCACATATTGTTGTCTGAGAGGCAAGCTTACATTTCCACAGTATTCCTCTCCATAACTCACATTCGTGTGAGTCAAATAACATTCTAATATACTGAGAGCTTGCCTCTGAAAGATCACCAGTGATGAGGAAACTTTTATAGCATAAATCATTGCTACCTAATTTTATCCAATTGGAATGTATACATTATGGAATTTTTTAATGAAAAATTGGAGACACCTAAGCCCATATATTCTCTAGTCGCTTGTAATCCTTTTGTTTGAAGTGCCTGCCTAATAATCAAATACCACTAGTCAGTGTCTCAAAATGTCAGATTTGTTTAAGAGAAATACTGACAGCTGAGTGCCTTCTCTGTTGCCTCTTGAATTCATCACCTTATTTTGAAGTGGGATGCTTCCAAAGTTTTGTTTTTGCCCTTGCCAGTCTCCCCTTGATTAGAAAATATTATTGATGGGTTTTCACCTTGCGGACCTTTAGCAAAAAGTAAAGAATGCTGCTTATCCTGTTTCCCAATGTTTTTGGGAAGGTCCCAAGAATGTATTCATACATTAAAATAATTTCAAAATTGTTCTTAGAAACATTTTTGGCAAGATATTATCTCAGTGATTCAATTCAGAGATGTAATGCCAAAATTCCTGGTTGGGATAGAATCCTGTTGAAAGGAAGAGAGAAAGAAAGGGGAGTGGGAGAGAGGGAAGAGGGAAAGGGAAAAAGAGAGATCATAAATTACTCTGGTCTGACTAAAGCCTGTAAGTGAAGATACATCATGTCTATAGGAGCAAGTGCCTCCCAAAATAGCTGTAATATTACATAAAATAGCATGTTGATGATTTTAAAGAAAAATTTCCATGATCAAGGGATCCTAAAGGCTAGCTAGCTCAGCTATATCTATAGTTGAGTTTTGCATTTTAAAAAATCCACTTTTTCCTGCCCTTCTTTAAAATTGCTTCACACTCTTCTGCTTTCCACTTTTTAAAGAATCAAGATGTAACCTAAATACATTTCAAATTTCCCCTAGTCTTAGCTTTGATTTAATTTGGTGTATTAGAAGTAATGTGAGTCTATGAAATAAATGTGCTCACCAGGCTGTAACACTTTTACTAAAACTTTGTGTGTACATATATGTATATACACATATAAATCTAATCTTGTTATTTGCACATATGTCAAAGCTTGAGAACTTGAGATACATATTTCATATGAACTCTCTTTGTATGATAATTTGAATGAAAACCTTAAACTAATAACAAAGAAAGAGATAAGAATAAATATTTTGTATATGTCAAAAAGAAAGAAAAGTGAAGAAACAAAATTATATTCATGCAGGTTGGTTTCCTTTTTTAAGCTTACTCTTTGGACCCCAAGACATTCTTTGTATTTATTTTTCAGATATGGATGAGTGCAGCATAAGGAACATGTGTCTTAACGGGATGTGTATCAATGAAGATGGCAGTTTCAAATGCATTTGCAAACCTGGATTCCAGCTGGCATCAGATGGGCGTTACTGCAAAGGTATGTGTTACAAAGCTCGAACCCACATTCTTTGCCTTCTTTTTCTCCACCTTTCCTTGTGGATTCTCCCCACATAAAGCATCCCTTATTCTGGATTAGGAAACATGGCTGGAATTCCTTCTCAAATCCAGCCATCCAAACAGTGACAGTTCATGACCAGAAGGCCATTCTTATTTCACAGAAGGTATTTGGGTCCTTTCAAATATATAAGCTAACCCGTGGACTGGTCTTCCAATACTTGTGGGTATCTTTCTAAATAAGCGAAGTTCTGCTTCTTCTTCCCAGTTGGGAGATCAGAGCATTTAGGCTTCTCGATGGCTGTCTTTTCTACCTCTTACATCTTCACCTAGACAACACATTGTAGACTCTCATTAGCAGTGATGTCTTTCTCACAACTTTCCTCAGATACTGAAGAAACAAGAAATGTTTTTCGTGCTCAATATCATTAGGTTTTATCAAGTTATATAAGCAAAAAGGAAAATAGGATTAAGCAGAAGAAATAAACAAACCAGGAGCCATTGTTTAGCTTGATAACTTTTGAAAACATCTCATTGCTTCAAGTACTGAAGCAGAAATTAGGAGGAATTATTTTTGTTCTGTTGAGGTCAGGATCCTGAGAAGAGTCATCAGAGGTAAATTCATGCTTAGTCTTCTGCCTTATGTAGTCAGGGATGAGTGATTCCTGCACTTGGGTCTGAGATCTGAACTAGAACCAGACATTTCAAATAGGTCCATAAAATCTGCTAAAATGATGTAGTCAGAACCTCTGTCCAGTTCTAGTTGCAGAAGTGTAGCACATCCAGCTGCTTAAGGTTGAGAAAGCAGGAAAAAGCTGTGTGAGGCCTCCTCTCTGAGTGTCCCTAGTGGATGGCTTGGTAAAGGTGTTATGGAAGAAAGCTTTGTATGTGTTCAGTCCTTGGCAAGATGTGCATGTTCTTCAGGCTTAAAAGAGCTTCTAGGCCTTGGTTGTTTACCTACATTTCTATGACCTCACACTGGTGGCTCTTAACATTGTGAAAATCTGTCTTCACAGAAAGAGAAAACAGTTGAATTTTTCAAATTCGAGGGAGGAAAATGTTTTCTGTCGTTTTAAGCTCTGTGCTGGGAGGAAGTTATATGGAAACATAGGATTAGCACATGGAAATATTCTACAATGTAAGCACAAAACAAAGTGTCAAATTGTGCAAATTAGATGCTGTACAAGTTAAAAAAAAAAAAAAAAAAAAAAAAAAAGGAAAGAAAGGGCAAGGGAATGATTGCTGGAATATTTGAAATCAGGCTTCCAAACAAAATAACGGAAGGAAATGTGAAAGCCCCTTTGTGAGCAGGACTTCTGCAAGAACACTTACTCTTCTTGCCAATGCGCTTTTAGTGCCTCGGGGCTGTTGGTGACCCAGGCAGCAGCTCCTCAGCATTATGTGTGACCAACGCATAATGCTATTTCAGAAGACAGTATGACCTCATAGATGGAACTGGTTTTGCAACCATTTGCAACCAGCAAAATAATATCTTATCAATAAAGGGATTGTTCCATTCAAAGCACTGGTGATTCTAATGGTTTGCTTTGACTTTCGCATTCTGGCTTTAAGGGAAAAGAGAGAAAGCATACAAGCAAGCAAGCTCGAGCTCCAAAGCTCCATGTTATTGCCCTTGTTCTTCTTTGTTCCTAGTGTATAGAACATAGACACACACGCAGTGATAAGACTAACAGAACAAAAAAGAAAGAAATCTCTTAAGTGCTGGCTTTATTCCTTTTTATTCTTTTCTCCAAGACTTTCTCTTAGTGTTAAATACGCACTTAGTTCTGAGCCCCCCAAAGGTGTGACTGTTCAAAGCTGCATCAACAATGCTCATTTAATCTCTACAATTAACTGCTCTGATGAACAGCATGGCCTCTCTGATCACTTTCTAAAAGTTGATGCTGCCAACTTTGAGTGACCTTCCTCTGGATCTCTGTGACATCTTTGTCTCCATTAAAAAGCCTTTGTGTTACTTTTCAGACTGTAGTCTTCACTGTTTTACTGTAGGTTTCAACTTGAATGAAAAGATGACTGAAATAACTGAACCAATTTGAGTTCATGTATTTAAATATAACTGCTGTTTTAAATACAATCTGTACATGGAATCTTGGACCATCTGAATATATTTTGTGCCAAACAACACAAGCTAAGTAAAACACAGAGGTGTTTCACTCTCAATTTGCCTTTTTAAGGTCAGAAAAGAGGAAATAGTCACATATACTAGTTGTATATTGTAAAAGAAGTCATTATAAAATGACTTTCTTCTAAGTATCCTGTGTTGTACAACACACAATTTTAATACCTTTTCTCTTGCCCTATATTAAAGGAGGAGAAGTCTCTACTATTACTAGTATGCATCCAATGAAGTATTTTACCAGATCCCTCTGAGTATATACATATGATAGTACAAAATAAGGAAGACTTTTTTTTGCTGGCTTCCAGTTAGTTACAGTGCTGTTATTGGTCCAGAGTCATCAAAATCTAAGTTCATTTTTCTGTTCTTTTCCTTCAAGGCTTCAGTTGCACTTTTTTAACATTTTGTCCCAGAGGGCTAAGGCAAGGGTGGTACTAGATCAGGGACACAGCCTGGGTGTTCAGTGCCAAAAGGAAAAGCTTCCTGCCCAGGTTAGAGATGCATTTTGTTATCAAGCCAGATTTCTCGCACAGCTACCATGTGATGCATTACACAAAACCCTTTGTCTTTCAGCAGTCATTTTCCTTCTTCCTCCAATTCTTTTCTGGCCTTTGTGATTTTTATTTTGTATTTAAAAAATCTCTTGGGAGAATATTTATAATGTAGCTTTTTATAGAAAAGTAATAATCTTAAACAATTTCTCTTGTTTTGTTACTGTTCTTTTAAAGGAAACTGAGAATACATCTCATGGAGTTCATATTGTTGATGCTGCATGATTTCCCATCGTACCCATTTTCAAGTGTTAAAATGATAAACGTTATGATCTAGATAAAAGTCACTTCATTTCTAATCAATGTCTCTTCCCGCCACAGATATTAACGAGTGTGAAACACCTGGGATCTGCATGAATGGGCGCTGCGTGAACACTGATGGCTCCTACAGATGTGAATGCTTCCCTGGACTGGCCGTGGGTCTGGATGGACGTGTGTGTGTTGGTAAGAAAAAGCAATGGCTTGATTTATGATAGAGAGGCACCTTCTGTCCATCAACAAAGCCCACCAATAACAAATGCCCTCTACTGTAAGAGCACTAATTAAGGAGATAGCTAAGATGGCAGCTAGCTGAGAGCCATAAGAGGTGTTTCCTTATTAGGGCTCTTACACTCTACCATAGTAGGTAGGATATAATGGCTAGTTGGAGAGCGGCAAACCAACAGTGTCAGGTCTCTTCTTGCATAAATTGTATATTAATTTAAAGAATAGAAAGATGGGCTGAAATAAAGGGAAAGCCAGGGGACCCTAACCTCTCCTTCTTTCTTTCAATCTCTAAATACACAGCTAACCTCTATTTTCTCCAACTTCCTTTTGTAGATATTGGTCTTTGAAATTGACCTGTATATGCTCACTATCTCATGCTGAACATCTTAATAATGAAGTAAATGACCAAGAAAAGTATAGAATGCAGAGGAGAATATGGTTAATCAAGAAACATATAGGGTAATAGTTTTATGTGACTTCATAAGAAGTTTGAGCCTGTATAAGAAGATTAAGAAATAGATATCAATTTTATCCAAATTATTTTTTAAAAAGGTACTCAGAAAACCCTTTAAATTGAGAAAAGATTGGGCACAGCCTGAAACTCCTTCCTTTTCCATGTGGTAAAGACAACATGGCTTAGTTGACCAACATCTACAGATTTATATAATGAACCTTTTACAGATCAAACCTTCTCCTTTTTGGAAAGTACACCGAATTCAGACATTCAATAATTGCATGTTTATTTTGGGGTAGGGTGCCTTTCTAATAAAGGACTTATTTATCATGGTGTGAAATTCAACATTCTTTCAACGTTTATTAAGTGCCTGCTCAGTGCATGCCTGGGGAAGACAAAAATGAATGAGACATAATCCCAGCACTTAAAGGCCTCGCAGTTTGGTCAACCATGGTAATCCCCAAGAAACTGTCAAGAGTCTGGCTGTTGGTTTCCACTTCTTGGGAGCTAAATGTGTTTTGTTGTTTGTTTGTTTGTTTTTTACTGTTAACTCCTAACACCAGAGCCATTCTCTGTGAGTTAGAACAGGGAGTATGCATAAATAAAGGCAGCTTCAACTCTGACTTGGGGGAGGTGTCTCATGTGTTGAAAGTGACAGTGTGATGATAGGTACTTCTTCCTGTTTAGACACACACATGCGGAGCACATGCTACGGAGGATACAAGAGGGGCCAGTGTGTCAAGCCTTTGTTTGGTGCTGTTACTAAATCTGAATGCTGTTGTGCCAACACTGAGTATGCCTTTGGGGAGCCCTGCCAGCCATGTCCTGCCCAGAATTCAGGTATGTGGTATCCTGGAGGGGTCCCCATGCTGCCAGCTGTCTGCGTCCATCTGTGATCTTTGCATTTATGGAAGTGACAGGGAATAGTTAGTTACATTATGATTTCCAGGTACATCATGGACCTTGCTGGGGTCTTGGCAAGGTCTAGCCAGTGTCTAGTTACATGTTACTCACCCTCTCCTCACAATTATTTGCAGTAGGCAGTACATTTATGCCTCCCATGTGAACTCTGCCACCTCAAAAGTAGTCATGCTCTGTGGAAAACATGCAAGTTCATGATGTGTGCATTTTGTAGGAGCTAACTATTATAAAAGCAGAATTTTATATGGTGTAAAAGTAAATAATTTTCAGACTACCTGAATATTTCCAGCAGTTTCCCAGAAGGCCATTTGTGAATTTTGTTCACATCCCACTTGTTGATTTTGGTGTGCTTTTCTTAAATGGTTTTATTCAACCTTAGGGGAAAAGTCTTTTTCGGTGGCATGACACAGTGAAAAGAGAACTGGATGGTGAGTCAGAATTCTGCTCCCAGTTCACATGCAGACAGATTACTTCATTGGGTGTTTAGTTATTTGTGCATTTTTTTCTCATTTAAGGATTTTAAATAACTTACATTAACAAATATGATTATAAAATAGAATAATAAGGAAAATGGATTTTTGGTCTTCTACAAAATGAGTTGCCTTAGATAACCCAGAAGGTTCTTTGCAGTTGCAAATTATTTGTAAAGCAAAAATAGTTTATTGAAATTAAAACAATAGACTATCAATATTTGAACATGATTTTAAGGTGGCTTGGCAGATGACTTCTAAAGTCCTAAAATAAAGTTAGACCTAATATTGAAAACACTTTGTTCCAGTGGGTCAGTTTACATCTGAGATGCAGTCTGTTCATTTCTGCACTAATAAAATGAATTAAAGATTAACCCATAATTTTTAAGATCTGTTTTTTTTTTTAAATGTTAATCTTTGAAACTAGAGAGTTAGAAATTATAATATACTATGAGAAGCTAAAGGGAAGACTATAAATGAAATGAGGAATGTCAATTGAAAGAAAGCCTTATTTTGGCTTTTTACTTCACTAAGGGAATAAGATGTGAATTATCATTTATATATGATCAACAATGAACTAAGTACATGTTTAATATACTCTGATTATATATAAATATTATTCCATCAAACCAAAATACTTTGATGCAACTTTGTAGTTCACTGGTGTTTTACAGTTATACATAATGGTGGGATTCATTGTTCCATATTCATGCATGCACATAATATAACAATATAATTTGGCTTTTATCATTTCCCAGTATTTCCCCTTTCTTTTCCCTCCTTCCTCCTTTCCTTTACTCTACTAATCTTACTCCCATTTTCATGAGATCCTGGGAGATTTTTTTTAAAGGTACTGAAAATATCCACAAAAATTGTCTTTATTCCATTGAGTGAGAAATCATAACTGTGCAACCTCTAACGTTATGGGTGAGTGGAGTGAGCTACATATGAAGCTGTTTCTCACTGGCTGGAGAAGCTGATTTACGTGGCTCATCAGGCCCTCTTACTTCCTCAGCCTTCAGACAGTGGTGTTTACTCCTCACAGAAACTAGGCAATTAAGCCTGCCTGAGTGCAATTCTGGGAATTTTCCTGTGTCCCCAATACTGCTGTCTCCGTGCTGCTACCTTGAGGTAGCTCAGCAACATCTACCACTTCAGTGCTTGAGCTGTTCACAGTTACATGTTATCTCATTAGATCTACAGATCTGCCATATGAAATGGGTATCATTAGCCCCAATTTGCAGAAAAGGGAAACCATCAGAAGGAAAGCATTTGCTACCCAGCAATAAGCACAGTCCTCAACATTCAAACCCATGATGATTTGAATTCACCTCAGTCTAGTGTCAGATCCTGCTCAAATGAAAAACAGTGGAGACAATACTTTGCTTCCATTTAGGCCAAGCATCAGCTAATCTGAATTACCTGTAAAAATGCTTTTTACAAAACTGGTATGCTCTTGTTTTGTTTTATTGTTTTAATTAATTGCTTATGTGAGAGAATAAAAAGGATTCTTTTTTCTCTCTCTCTCTCTCTTTTTCTCTGGCTTTTCAATACAGTGGTACCCACTTTTCCATTTGTGCCTTTGTGGCCCCTTTTATGATGATTTAAAACTGAAAGGATTTTACTGTTGTTTTTTTTTTTTTCATATTAACATTTGTTAGGTGATACAGCTCTGAAGGATTCACCCTTAATCTTATGTTTGTATAACTCCTTTGTATCTGCTGTCATCAAAATGCAAATCTCTAGCATATGGAAATACAAGAACTATTTGCTTTAGCAGTGAGATTTAGTCAGCCTCTGAAAAAGAGGCCCATCCATAATATCCAGTTCTCCTTCCACTTAAGCACTAGAGATAGTGGCTGCCAGAAATCATGGCAACTGAGGGGACATGTTAGTTTCCTTTCCTTGCATAAAATATGACTCTAGTTAATACTCCATTTTCCTCATTCACTCTTATGTTCACAAAATAGTGTTGGAATTATTTGTAAAACATTGTATACTTTAAATAAATTGAAGTAGAAACCTGGTTATATCACAAATTTTCTACATATCACATTTTTTTCAAAAAGATCTCACAATTTTAATACTAAGCAAGGCTTTCCCTTTGAATTTATCATAGAGAATGCATCTACTATCCTGATAAATGTTACCTTTTAAAATACAGCTTGAACACACACAAGAGAATAGGCACCTTGTTGTTGTTCTTCTGAGGGGAGGCTAGAAAATTTGCAGAGAAGAATGAAAAAATATTAAGAACTTGATTTTACTGAAAAAAGAGCTAGCACTCAGAAACAAAATTATTCCCAAGATGGTGGGAGAAAGTTTTATTAACAGTTAAGAAACCACATTTTAACAGGCACATTTCACTGTAAAGTGTAAAGTGTTCCCTGGTGAACCAAATCAAGTTATGGGAAAAAAATACCTTTTCCAAAAGTGCTTTGCACAAGGCATTGCTATAACTTGCCTGTATCCTTCAAAGTCGATTTCCTAGATGATGCGGAGCATTTAAAAAAAAGAGCCTGGTATAAAGGTGATTCCCTCAGGAGATGCCTCCTTTCCCTTTACCACGTTTTTTTCGGTTCTGGCTTTTGTTTGAGTTGGCTTTTGATTAAAGAAGAGACCTGTTCCAGGCTTTACCCACATTTTGTGTGAAGAGGGCATTTTGTGTTCACAAAGGAGGGAGAAGTTTGGAACAAATAAACATAGGCTCCATATTTCAGTTTAATCTTGAGGATATTATTGAACCCACCAAAGTTTTTTTTTTTTTTTTTTTTTTTTTTTTTTTTTTTGCCTCAAAAAGTGACATTTATTCAAAGAAAAAAAGAAAAAAGAAAAAAATGACAAGATGTCCATCCCTTGGCTCCCTTCCCTCCCCCTTCCAGCTGCTCCTTAGCCCCCAGGATCAAACCCTGGCTGGAGCTAGGTAGCAGGACAGCCCCTCTCAGATGAGGTCAGCAACATTGAGGGGCATCTCTTCAATGGAGGTGTTGTAGAAGGTCTCGATGTCCCGAAGAGTCCTCTTGTCTTCTTCTGTCACCATGTTAATAGCCACACCCTTGCGGCCAAAACGCCCACCTCGACCAATTCTGTGGATGTAGTTTTCCCTGTTGGTGGGAAGGTCATAGTTGATGACTAAAGAAACCTGCTGCACATCAATGCCTCTGGCCTATGTCAAGAAAGATGGCAAATTCAGCCTGTGAATTGAGGATATGATCCATCCAGAGGCATTTAAATATGCATGTAGGCAGCCAAAGGAAGGAAAAAAGCAATCAAGTATCCTCTGTCTCCCAAAGACCTTAGGCGTGCCAGGTTTTCTTCCAAGTTGCTACTTTCCTGAGAGAGGCATTAGTTGGCCCCTCCACCAAAGTTTGAGCCAAGGGTATGACATGAACATCTTGCTTTTAGGATTCTCAGAATGGTGCAGTGTGGAAGGGAAATGGAAGAGGGAAGGGCTGTGGGCTGGGAAACCAAGGGTAGGGACTTGAGCTCTGTAGTGGATTTACTTTTCCATCTGGGTGCTTGATCCAGGAGAAGTCCAGGATGTCTCTTTCAGCTTGATTCAGGATTGGCAATCTTGAAGTTCTAGTTCAGATGTCGGTTTCTTCCCAGGGACTGGTGGAAGGAAGATTTGACTGGGAATATCTTAAAATGAGAAAAAGGGAATGAGCTTTCCTCTTCTAACTGAACCCTCCAACCCTTTTTAAATCCTAAATCCATTACATTTATTGTGCTGTTATTTCTTTTAACAGTTAATTTTTTTAATATTTATTTATTTGCTTTAGTTGTACACGTTTTCTTTTTTTATTTTTTATTTTTACATGGTGCTGAGGATCAAACCCGGGCCACGCACGTGCTAGGCGAGCACTCTACCACTGAGCCAGAACCCCAGCCCTTAACAGTTAATTTGATGTTTATTTTAGAATGTCATTGATTTTGAACTTTTTGGTGGTGCAGATATAAACGAATGTGCATTAGATCCTGATATTTGCCCAAATGGAATTTGTGAAAATCTTCGTGGGTCCTACAAGTGTATATGCAATTCAGGATATGAAGTGGACATAACCGGAAAAAAACTGTGTTGGTAAGAAGTTCCACCTGTTTTCTAAGACACTTTATGTAAAATGTATCCCTTCTTTCATTGCTTAGAGAAAACTGCTCCTGATTAGCTTAAAGGACTGAGCAGATGAATTCTTTACGCTTCGTGTGTCAGCACTGCATGTACATGTCTTAATAGCAAACATTCACATAACTGACTCTTGACAGTTTATTAATAGCCAATGTATCAGATTCACTCCATAAAAGAAGCTTCCATAAAAGGAGCTTCTTAGATATATAAAATACAAAGATTTTGAGCCATTTTCAGATGGCTACAAAGTCATCACTATTTTCACTAAGAGAGAGACTATTCTTCCAACCTCTTATTGGATTTAATCAGAGAAGACACAGTTTATTTTCAGTAATAACTACTGTTTTTTAAGTTGAGCAACACTGGCTTTGATGCTCTAACAGTCTTTAATGAAGTTACCAGCCAGTAACTAAATGAATCAGTTGGGAAGAAAATGTTCAACGTGGGTCATTGTTTCTTCACATTCTTCTAGTTGCCTAGACAAGTATTTTGTGAAATGCATCGTCTGTTCTGTAGTAGAGTGACATACACCTCAAGTTTCCTGAAGCTGAGCTTCCAAAGCCAAGATACTCATTTTTATGGAATATGCCAGACTGTGCCAAAACTAAAATGTAAGATGGTACATATTTTTGATTGGGAGGCCAAACACATTTTACATATGAGCAAACATATGTTATGGAATAGGAAAAAAATTAACATACTTTAAAATGAACTAGGGGACCTCAGATATATTTTTTACTGCATGATGTACCTAGGATGCCTAAAAGCCCCATGACAGAGCCACAATGGCCCACAGGGTGGGTTCTGGGATGAAAAACTGTGTTGGCAAGAAGTTCTACCCGTTTTCTAAGACAGTTCCACTTGATGATCTAATCAGACCCTCTCAATGCATAAAAAATTCTTTATGAATGTCTAGCCCATTTTGTAGGCTGTCTGATGTAATTTAGCTCAGAGGGATATTACAAACTGCGTAATTTTTACATTCCCTAAATTATCAAAGTAATTCATATGTTAAATCTGGGTTTTTCTTCAGATAGGCATATTAGTCGGTGGGAAGCAAGGAGTTTTCCTCAGTCCTCTGACTTGCAAGTCTGAATTCCCATGACAATTATAAACACTACAGATTGCTTCATACTTTATAAACATAACTGGAGACTACTTAAATTATTTTAAGGAAGAAATGCCCATCCCAGAACTAATGAATATCAAAGATGGACCACACTTTCTAAATATTTATCCAGTTTCTTAACACAATAAAACTGGTTCTGAGTCTGACACAATGAAGCAATTATACAAAGCAATGATTAATGATTTCCAGCAAACCCAGGTTTTCTTCATACTAAGGAAAGTGAATTAAACATTGTCTAGTGACCTGTCTAGTGACCTAAGGCTTTATAGATAGCTGGTTTTGATAACCAGGTCAAGCTCCTATTTTCCTAAAATGAGGTAATTTTAGGAAAAATTTTAGGAAAATTAACTCATTTTAGGAAAACCGGGTGAAAACCAATGGTACAGGAGTTTTAACTCTTTTGATGTGATTAATCATACATTTTATAAGATCTAACCTAAAAGAGCAAAGACCTTGCATGCATGGGATGGGCTCTTTCAAATGTTCATTTTCATTCACTTTCCAGATATTAATGAATGTGTGCTGAACAGTCTACTCTGTGACAACGGACAGTGTAGAAACACTCCTGGAAGTTTTGTCTGTACCTGCCCCAAGGGATTTATATATAAACCTGACCTAAAAACCTGTGAAGGTAAACCATATTTTTGTTCTTTTACTATGTACTTTGCTTTCTTTTGGAATGTCATTGGAAAATTACAAGAATAAATTAGAGTCACTTCTATTTTAGACAATTATGCCCATTTAATTGAAGTCCTGTGGCTCTAAATGGCACTTGTACATACTTTGCAAGCCACTGATGTTATTTGTCTTCAATAGGTGTTTTATTTGCCATTTAAATGCCATTTTTTAGGTCTTCATTTTTCCAGGCATTTTATTTGCTATCATTTAATAAATGAAGACAATATTATACATGTACCATTTGAGTTCATAATTTGGGATCACATGTACCATTGTTCTATATTTGCTGAATGAAAAGATTCAGCCAAGTGCTAGATTCCATAGCAAACAGAAATGTCAGTTAGTATTTTGGCATTTCATCTAGTATAAAAAACTATGCAGGCCAGGTTTGTTATCTGATGAAGAGTGTGTGGTAGCAACAGGCCAAAAGTGAAATACTCCTTTATGCCCAAGACTAGCTTTTAGCAGTAATGTAGACCTATTTTTGTTTCAGACATTGATGAATGTGAATCAAATCCTTGCATTAATGGAGTCTGCAAGAACAGTCCTGGCTCTTTCATTTGTGAATGTTCTTCTGAAAGTACTTTGGATCCAACAAAAACCATCTGCATAGGTATTTATCTTTCTGGGATTGATTTTTTTATGGTTATCAGTGCTGCTATACTTAACGTCAACTTTTGCTGAGAAGAGTTTAAATATGGGTGCAGCATAAAACCATCAGTATTCCTTGTTTTGTCATGCCATTCCTGCTGTAAGTCCAATGTGCATGTTTGAATTTTTGATGTAGATTCTGTTAAATATCCATTAAATATTATCCCCCACCCCTGCAGAAACCATTAAGGGCACTTGCTGGCAAACCGTCATTGATGGGCGGTGTGAGATCAATATCAATGGAGCCACCTTGAAGTCCCAGTGCTGCTCTTCCCTTGGTGCTGCCTGGGGGAGCCCGTGCACCATATGCCAAGTTGGTAAGAGAAGTGGTGCTGTGCACTGCCCCCCCCATCCACTGGTCACTATCCCTAGAAAGGGAAAGACAAGTATTTTATTTATTTAAGTTCACCTGGAAATTTTGAAGAAATTGGTTCTGATGGCCTCATTGAAACATTCTTGTATGGGCAATCAGAGAAGTGTCAAGGACAATAATTTTATGTGATTTGGTTAATTTCTATCTTGAAACGATGATAGGGTTAGTTTGTGAGGCTTCCTTGAAGCACCAGTTCCTGGTTAAGGGTCCTGAACTTTTAGCAATCCCAGCTTTTCTTCCAAAACACTAATTGATGTAAAGAAACCAGCATTTATGAATAAACTATATAAGGGTTTCTGCTGAACTTCTAAATCTGTTGGGAAGCTGAGGTTTGAGATCCTTGCTAATCATTTGCTGATCCAATGTTTTGATATATCACTGTGTGAATTTATGTGATGTGAATGCTGTAGGGCTTGGCATCTCCAAATTCTTGGATTTTTCCCATTGTTCATTTTTCAGTAATCCTATAGTCTGATTCCCATCTTCAGGCTAATAGAAAGAAAGAAACCTGCATTCGGTTTCCTTCTTAGCTGTCACCTTAGTGTGATGTAACTTTTTATCTTTTGAGATATCTTAGAGGAACTGAGCTTTATTGGAGGAGACATTTCATTACTGTTCTTCCTCACCTATGCAATCTCAGAAACACTTTATCTCATCCTTATTCATAACATCTAATTCATGTCCCAGGTCCTCTTTCATGTTTGTTATAATACGTCATAACTACAAAGTCTGGATATTGTCACCTTTCTTTCCCCCCTCCCCACAGATCCCATATGTGGTAAAGGCTACTCAAGAATTAAAGGAACACAATGTGAAGGTATTTCCGATTATTTATAAACCATACATTTCTGGGTGTGTGACGAATGCTTGTGTTAACTTGCACTTGGATAAAGAGGTCATGTAACTTCATGGTGAGAAATATGTAGCAGAGGGAAAAAAATGACAAGAACTGCAGAACAGAGCCGATGTTAAGTTCACAAGCATAAATGGTGCTGTTCCAGTGTCAGAGCACTATGGCCAAAGGTCAGGGGGGCAGAAAATGTTTAGGTTGACTACAGTTTAGAGTGACTGCACTTTCAATATGCCATCTATCAGGAAGAGGAAAGCAGGAAGTTTTTGATGGAACTGTAAAACTTGTATTTCCTTGGTTCTCCCTGGGCCTTCTTGTTTGTTTCATGCTCATGGCTGACTTAGAGGGATGCACTCTCTTGCCTCTTTTTTTTGAATCTGTGTGGATTCTCTCCAGTTTGCAGTGATTCTTTCTCATGGAGTCCCAGATTGATATAGGTCATGGTGACTAACACAATCTGACATGACACAGCAGCTGAAATATTTTAAAAACAGCAATTAGTCCCATATGTGGGATGAAATGAAGTTCTTTCCCTGTTAAAACAAAGAACACTACAACCCCCACCCAAGGTCTTGCTTTCCAAATGATGACTGAATCCTTTGGCCTTTTCTTGGTCCAGACCCACTATAATAACTTATCTGAGCTCAACAGCACAGTTTGGTATTTGAGTGGCCAGAATAACAACAACAAAACAAGCAACTAAACAAAAAACAGAAAGGTATACTCTGTCCCCTCCCCATTTATCTCCACTCCAAGGAAAGACATAGACATTTTTCAACATTTCTGGCTTAGAAAGTTATTTCTTCAAAATAGAGACACAGTTTGCGTGTTTCTTAACTAATGTTCTCCTTTTTGGCATTGGCAAGTAGTACCTTTCTTTTGACTAACTTGATGATGAATGTTTTTCCAAATTAAGTGCAGTGAGCACACTGCTCCCATTAAGCAGACGGGGAAGGATTGGTCCACTTGAGAGAGATTGGATGAGTGATGAATGGATGCACATGAGCACCTTTGGACTCTCCTTGATCCAGGCAGGGACCACCATGATATTGCCAGAACAGCATGAGACCACTGCTGAGTTAGAACTAGTTACACAATTTCTATTGATTTAGCACTTATCAAAAGAGACTCTTGACTGACCCACATATCCCTCAGGATTATTTTCTATGCTCACCTTCAAGCTATTTTTTTCTTTGATAGCTTGAAATATCAGGCTTCTATTTCTCTGGTTCCAGACACCTGGTCTCATAAAGCTGATTATATGGTCCCTGGGAACCTCACCTGTCTATAGCTACCAGATCTGTCCCCAAGAACTCACACACCCACTCTCTGACTCTACGGACTCAAAAGTTACCCCTGAGACTGATAGAGAAACTCTTATACTGTTAGTAATAGGGTACTATTTAAACACCCTAGAAATTCTGCATGAACTGCTTGGATGCAAACTAGCTTTGTGAACTTATCAGCTTCAAAGTGGCCTTTTCTATTGTGAGAATAATTATGAGTCCATGAGTGGACTAAAGCAAAATTGCCTTATACATGTATATTAACTTCATGCTTTTTTCCTTTTCTTTTTAGATATAGACGAATGTGAAGTGTTCCCAGGAGTGTGCAAAAATGGCCTGTGTGTCAACACTAGGGGATCGTTCAAGTGTCAGTGTCCCAATGGAATGACTTTGGATGCCACAGGAAGGATCTGCCTTGGTAAATACTGAACTCATTATTTTTCTAATAATCATTTCTTAAAGATTATTAAAAACTCAGTTAATAAGACACAGCTGAACCATATTTGGTTTCAAGCACCAAACTCATATTGTAACATTAGGATCCACAGTAATTTCCTTGACAGAACTCAAGTTCTATGTTTCCCCTTTATAAAAAGTGTAGAGAAAAGGTTATTGAGAAGAAACTATAGGCTTTTGTTGTTACGTAACTATTCCTTAAATCAGTCTTATCACAGCTATTATTCCAGAGTTCTTAGATCTGTCCCCATATGCCATGGAATATAATATGCCTGGCGAATGGTGCCAAGAAGATCAACATTTTCACATAATAGAAAACTATAACCAATGAGTTCTAGACTTGTTCTGTCATTGGCCGGAAAGACAGTCCTTGCAGCAAATGCATGTAGTTATCAGGACCAAAGATGCCACTGCCTTGAGGAGTAAACCTGAGGGGATCCAGGACTGTTAGGTGGGATCCTCCATGCCAACTGCTAGAGCCCAAACAGGCAACTCAAGCCCAGTCATCCCATCAGAGTGATATGGAAGAGATTGGATGCAGAATCTAGAATGCTGTCTTTAGAAGGCTGACCCATGGGCAGCAAGTTTGAGTGCCACAGTCATGCTTATGATATCTTGCAGCATTTCTTGGTATCACTACTGTGGCTTCTGACTGCCAGGAATATGCCATTTGCATTGCTCATTTCTGAGTCCATGACTCTGGAAATGGAGTTCAGCTTCTGCACATCTGAAACTGAACCACTCTGAGAGCATCCTTAGTGAAGACCAGTGTAGGAAGTGAAAAGAGTGCATGCAGTTGAAGGTTTTGATCATTTACAAATTAGAGCTAACAAACTTTGTAGAGAGAACCTTTAAGCTTAAAGTGTAAGCAATATGAAATAGAAGGGCAAGTTCAGAGCCCAGAATCTTTTTGTAACTGAGGATGTCAGTTAATCACATTCTGAGTTTTAGTTTCTTTGTTTAGGAGAAATCAGCATTTACTAAAAATCTCCTCCTAGGTTCTTCAGTTATGTAAGATTTGTTTTTTAATGACCCATATCGATATAGGCACAACTGAACATAAATTTGCAACTTTCTAATATGAGAGGAAGCTCAGACACTGCAGCAAATAGTTGGTGACCCCATGGCAAAAGAGAAAGAGAAGGAAGAGATATCCTACGTTTTAATTATACTTTATTTTTCAGATGCATAATCTCATCTGAGCTTCACAGTACCTCCTGAGAGATGGGTACAACATTATTTAACAAATGTAAAAATTAATGTTCCGGGTAATCATTTGTCTAAGACAAATAACTTAGTTGTAGAACAGTTCCAGAATCCAGGTCTTCTGGGCCTTTGGTCTTTCTACTCTTCCTCATGATGCCATGAATTTGAAGTTGGGTCAAGAAGAATTCTATTTGTATTCTGAAAAAATCTACACATAATCACATGTTGAGGTGAAAGGAATATTTGAGAAGATGGCTTTTGGATGGCTTTTCTGTGCTGCCATTCCTCTAAGTAGGGCAGTCCTCATTCCAGAGTTCACCATTCTACCTCTACAAAAATGAAGTGGGTTTGGGGAAGAGATGGTGGAGCTAGCTCAGATGTGCTCTAACAACACAGAGCGCAGTTTGCTTTTCACTGGAGTGGAGATGCCAAGACATGCACAAGGACTGCATGCCTTGGTGCTAGACATGTCAGGGAGCACTGTGGGGGTTCTCAGAGTACCACTCCTTATGTAGGACTATTAGAAAGTAACTTAGGTTGAAAGGGAGCTTTCCTTAAATAAGAGGGGCAAATATGGACTTACAAAGAAAAGAGAGTGGCAGGAATATTTACCACACACTTGTTTTGTTTTGAAGGAAAAAATTCATCCCAGTCAGTAAGTAGATAGAAAGTTAGCCCATGCATTGCCCTTTGCCTAACAAAAGCTGGCAGTGAGGGGCAGTAAGAACAGAGTGGCCCTCTGTGTCAGTCAGCTTTTCATCACTATGAAAAAATTACCTGATGAGAATAACTTGGAGGAGGAAAAGTTAATTTGGGCTCATGGTTTCAGAGGTTCCGTCCTTGGTTGGCTGTCTCCATTGCTCTGGGCGAGAGGTGAGGCAGAGCATCATGGTGGAAGGGTGTGGCGGGGGGGGGGGGGGGGGGGGGGGGAAGCTGCTCAGCTCGTGGCAGCCAGGAAGCTGAGGAAGAGCAAGCAGGAGCAGCCAGGGACAAAATGTAATCCCTGAGGGCATGCTCTCAGTGACTTACTTCCTCCAGCCACCCTGCACCTAGTAATCTATTCAAGGTATTAATCCATCAAATGGATTAATGCACTGATGAGGTTATAGCTCTCATAATCTCATCATTTCACTTCTGAACATTCCTGCCTTGCCTAACATGAGCTTCTTGGGGGACACCTCATATCCCAACCATAGCACCCTCCTCAGCCTCCCTCTGTTCCTTCTGACAGATATCCGCCTGGAAACATGCTACCTGAGGTATGATGACGAGGAGTGCACTCTGCCTATTGCTGGCCGCCACCGCATGGATGCCTGCTGCTGCTCCGTAGGTGGAGCCTGGGGCACGGAGGAGTGTGAGGAGTGTCCCATGAGAAACACCCCAGAGTATGAGGAGCTCTGCCCCAGAGGACCAGGATTTGCCACAAAAGATATTACAAATGGAAAACCTTTCTTCAAAGGTACAGTGTTTTTAATGGTCAATTGGTTTTCTGTTTAGACCCAACAGGGTGCCTTTTCATGACCCCAGAGTGCTACTAACAGAAAAATTACCATGAACATCATCAACATGGCCATCCCTTGGTCATCCCAGCATGGATTTTTAGCTTTCTGAATTATATATAACAAAACGTTCACTCTGTGCTAGACCCTCTCCACTCCCACTTCTCAGGACTTCCCGGGTCCCTTGCTTCTCCTACTAATGGTCATTAAGTGGTAAAATAAATCTTAATACTATCTTAAGCCAGAAGTAAATCACAGAAAAATCTGTCAGGAAAATTTATATGCCATCTACTAAAATCAAGTGATATGACCATCTGTCTGCTGGCTTGAAGCATCCATGTAACTGCCACCCACCTGAGTGTAGATAGTGGAGGGTAAGTGGTGTGAGAAATCAGTGGTATGTCCTCTGTCCAAATCCAGCAAATGTCATTTCTCAAACACACTTTGCTTCTCTAACAATGTTTTCTATAATGGAGAAGTTGAAAAGGATAGAGATGTTTACAAAGTCATGCCTTACGGGTCATCACACATTCTTTCAAATGAGTCAATATTGCTACTATCTTAACTTACTGGGTTTAGAATGTTGGGCACTGAGACCACCCAACTGGTTGCTTATAAACTTTTCTTCCCCATGTTTTTCTTGAAGACATCAATGAGTGCAAGATGATCCCCAGCCTCTGCACCCACGGCAAGTGCAGAAATACCATTGGCAGCTTTAAATGCAGGTGTGACAGTGGCTTTGCTCTTGATTCTGAAGAAAGGAACTGCACAGGTCAGTGTGGGCCTCCAGGGGAAAGAGAGGGTACATTCTTTAAAACCCATCCTCTTTCATATTGCCACAAGTGTTAAGACCATCCTGATACTCATTTGCTGCCACTTGCTCTTTTTGTGCAGATATTGATGAATGCCGCATATCTCCCGACCTCTGTGGCCGAGGCCAGTGTGTGAACACCCCAGGAGACTTTGAGTGCAAGTGTGATGAAGGCTATGAAAGTGGATTCATGATGATGAAGAACTGCATGGGTAGGTTTGTGGTCATGTGATCCACACAGGAAGAAAAGGAATTCAAGAAGCTTGGGTGCCTTATAGCCTTTGTCCCAGGTTCTTCCCGCTGCCTACCACACTGTACTCCTGACCAGGGAGTCAGAAATACTACTACTATAAATAAAAATTAAAAAAAAAAAAAAAGAAAGAAATCAGTCTGTGGCAGAGGGAGACTGACAGGCAGAAAAAGTGAGGGAGTTTGTGTTGTAGGGTTGTGGGTGATTTTGAAAATCAGTTGTGAACCCTTGAGAAGTGAATTTAATGCTTGGAATAGACAGTAAATTGAGAACCATTGAAACTTAAGCTATAATAGAAGTCCCAGTAGAGGACTTCTGGCTTTATACCCAACATTTCTAGAAAAAGAGATTGATTAAACTGACTGCCTTAGATCAGATTCCCTTAAAAAAAAAGAAAAGAAAAAAATGGAGTCTGAAATGGGTATTCTTGCAAGAAAGTTTTGTTTTGAGGGAGTGTTCTGGAGAAGAGCTAGTCAGGAAGTGAGAAAGTGAGGGGAGCAGGTCAGTGCAAGAGAAGAAGATAAGCCAAGCATTTGGCTGTCTTTTAAACCTTAGTCTGATCCCACAGGAAGCTCTGGAGTATATGTGGCCCCAGAGAGTTGTCCCGTGTTGAGACAAGGTCAAGATTTTATGCTTCCATGTTAGTTCAATCAATTTTTCACCATGGGTGGTCACTGGCTTGGGAGAGGGGTTCAATCTCTCACCTCCTAGGCATTTTTGAGTGTGGTGGACTGGCCATTAACAGCCAGGACTCCCAGCAACTGAGGGATGGTAAAGGGTATGGCCTGGAGAAGGAAAGGGGACACTGCCAGTGTATTAAACACAGTTCATTTCCATTTTTCAGATATTGATGAGTGTCAGAGAGATCCTCTCCTCTGCCGAGGAGGTGTTTGCCATAACACAGAGGGAAGTTACCGCTGTGAATGCCCACCTGGTCATCAGCTGTCCCCAAACATCTCTGCATGTATTGGTAAGGAGGAAGACCTTCAGACCAATTGCTCGAGGTCATTGTTTGACCCACATCTCTTCCAGAGTCAGGAGTTTATGTTTGCATGTTTGCTCTTTGTTCCTAAATAGACATCAATGAGTGTGAACTGAGCGGGAACCTCTGTCCCAATGGCCGCTGTGTGAACCTCATAGGGAAGTATCAGTGTGCTTGCAATCCTGGCTATCATTCAACGCCCGATAGGCTGTTTTGTGTTGGTAAGTTCTAAACTTCTTTTTGTTTGCTATTTTATTTTAATTAGTCTCTTTATACAATAATTAATGTATTCTGAGATCTGTTTTCATCACTCCTTACTTTTACTTGATATTTCTTGTTTTCCTATAAATAAACCTTTTTAAATAGTGGCTCATAAGCTTTAGATGTCACCTTTCCTACCTGTTTTTAAGAACCACTTAAGTGAAAGATATCAGATGTTTTGCTATAACAAATATAAGTTGACCCAAGTTATTTTGAAAAATGGGCCACGGTAGGTGCCTTGTTCATGCACATGCTTGCCAAGGCCAGTCAGCCAGTGGTACCTGACCACCGGAGACAAACTGCACATGATGAGTGCTATAGAAAAGAAAAGTGGAGAGTGCGGTCTTTATCCTAGGTGGTATGGATTAGCTAAAAGATTCAAAGAATAACGATGAGAAAGAAGCCCATGGAACGTTCATATCTTATACTGAAATAGAGTCCAGGCCTGGCGCTCCTTAAAGATGGGTTTTTGTGGGACAAGCATTTTGTTTTGTGGTTGGACCTCTGTAGGTTTAGTCATGCTGAGAAGGGTGGCACAGAAGGCCCTGTGGCTTAATTGTACCTAAAGTCAAAGTGAAATTTTGTAGATGCTGCCAGTTTTTGCCTGGTTTGGGTGTACACCGTGTGGAACTGCCAAGTTTCACATGGTTTCCACCCAAAACCATAAATCAGCACGAATTCTTCTGAAACATGGCCCAGGACAACTCAGAACTTCAACTCGGGTTCTTGAAAATGATTGGAAACTCAGTCAGTCAAACCAAATTGCAGTTTATAACTGAATCTGTGACCAAGAGCATTGCCACAATCATAAAAACACAGAAGAAGGTGTCCTGGTCCGTTTTTGTGCTGTTACAACAAAATACCTGAGACTGGATAATTTACAATGAATAGAAATTTATTGGCTCACAGTTTTAGAGACTGAGAAATCCAGTATCAACTTGTTGGCATTGGGCATGGGCCTTCTTGCTGTGCCATCACATGGCAGAAAGCAGGAGGGTGAGAGAAAGCAAGAGGGGGCCAAACGCACCCGTTTTAAATGGCACCAGTGCCACCTATGAGGGCAGAGCCCTCATGGTCTAATCACCTCTTAAAGGGCCCACCTCTTAATACTGTCGTAATGGTATTTACATTTCCTTGAATGAATAAATTGAATTTTGAAGGGAATAAGCATTCAAGTCATACCAGAAGGTGATTTTCTTTTCTTTTCTCTTAGACATTGATGAATGCAGCATAATGAATGGTGGATGTGAAACCTTCTGCACAAACTCTGAAGGCAGCTATGAGTGTAGCTGTCAGCCAGGATTTGCACTGATGCCCGACCAGAGATCTTGCACTGGTGAGTGGGTTTTAGTTTCATGTTGAAATCTCTCAATAAAAGCTCCCTAAGTACAGTGGTTCAGGGTTTGGGCTTTGGAGTCAGACAGTTTGAGGTTCATATCCTCTCTTGTCGCACATTTTAGCTGTGCATTTTGATTCAGGATACTTAACACCAGATTTTTTCATCTGTAAAATTGAGTTTAGATTGCCTGTGTGAAAGAGTATGTACAAAACTTAGTAAAGCACCTGGCATGTAATAAATGAAGTACAAAATGCATTTTCTCCATTGATCAAAATTTGGAAGAGTTCAATCTTTTGAGCAAATTCCATGCCTCTCTGGGTATGTTCCCTGGACCAGCAGTGTTAGCATCACCTGAGGACTTGCTAGAAATATAAAATCTCAAGCCCCACCCCAGATCTACTGAATTACATATTACTGGGTTGTCTCAGTAATCTGTGTCTTCATAAGCTCTCCAAATAATTGGATGCTTGCTAAAGTTTGAGAGCCTCTGTCCTAATTTATACTTCCTGTTGTATCACACAGGGCTGGAAGGGCCATATAACCAACTAGAAATGAGAGGAAATGGATGATACAGATTTTGATTTTTAGCTTGGGCTAAGAAGAAAATTTGGGCTTAGGAGCCACAATTATTTTATATGATTTGGAAAATTTCTAAAAAACCTCTTGATATTAACTATAAAAAGCAAATGTTGAAAATTAGCATTTTTACTAAAATTTCAGTGAAGTAAATATGCTTATTTCAAGCCATTTTCACCTTAAAGTGGAAGTAAAACAGAAGGTAATAGATATTCAGCATTTGTAAGCTGACAATGAGAAAAATAAGATTCATAATCATTTTTGAATGATAAATTCATATGAGTTAAAATTTATAAATTTTAAGTGGGTGTGGATCCCATCCTTAAATACTATATTGTGAATCTTGAAAGTTTTTCTCCTTTTCACCCAGGATAACCTGAGAGGGTAATTTCTATAAAGTTTCATTTGGATTTGAGAGTTAATTGTCTTGTGCTAGTAGGCTGAGTTTACGTAAGTTAGATCAAATTCTCACTGAATAATGGACCCAATATCAACAACTTTTTTGGTTTTATCCTTTGCAGACATCGATGAATGTGAAGATAACCCCAATATCTGTGATGGTGGTCAGTGTACAAACATTCCTGGAGAATACAGGTGCTTGTGCTATGATGGATTTATGGCTTCTGAAGATATGAAGACTTGTGTAGGTAAGCAAAGAAGACAGAATTTTCCATTTGTTTGGTAACTCACAAACATTGTTAAATTACACAAAGTTTAGTTTGTTTAGTTGATACATAGATCCTGTGAAGAAAGTAAGAATATTTAGGGAGATGGTACTCTATTTTAAAGCCAGCATTCCAAAGAGGCACTTTCTTGTTTCTGTGATGATGCTCTTGTCAGATATGTTATGTGGATTCAGCCAACCACTGATCAACTCCATCTAGATATTTCTTTCATATCTATCCATTATTTCTGTCCACTTAATCCTCCTTCTGCTCTGAGTTCAGGCTTTTAAAATGCTTGTCTGAAGCCACACCAAATTTTATCTTTGACAAGAATACAGTGAACTCAGCCGGGCTTGGTGGCGCACACCTGTAATCCCAGCACTTTGGGAGGCTGAGGCAGGAGGATCGCGAGTTCAAAGCCAGCCTCAGCAATGGCAAGGCACTTAGCAACTCAGTGAGACCCTGTCTCTAATAAAATACAAAAAAGGGCTGGGGATGTGACCCAGTGGTCGAGTGCCCCTGAGTACAATCCCCGGTACCACAAAAAAAAAAAAAAGAATACAGTGAACTCTAGAATGACCATATCTGTTTTGGATAGTTTCCATTGCCACGCCTTCAAACTTGTTAGCTTTTCTTCTGTAATATCTAATCTGCCTTTTATTCTATCATTGTACTTTTCATCTCAGACATTGTAGTATTCACCACTAAAAGTTTACTTTGGGTCTTTATTTCATATCTTCCTTGTCTCTGCTTACTATGTTTCATCATTCCTCTTGTTTTTAGAACACATAGAATGTAGTTGTGACTGTTTTTGTGTTCTTGTCTACTCATTAAACTGACTTTCCCATTTTGGTTCATGTTTTCCTCCTTTATTGAATGCCTGGTAATTTTGATTGTTAGCCAAATATTGTAAATTTTACCTTAGGAGGTGCTGGATATTTTCATATTCCTAGAAATACTCTTGAGCTTTGTTCTGGAATACAGTTAGGTTACTTGGAAACAGATTGATTCTTTCAAAGTCTTGCTTTTAAGCTTTTAAGCAGCAGTCAGTCCTGAGCTAATTTTGCTGCATTACTGAGGCAAGACCCTTCTGGATACTCTATCCAGTTCCCTGTGAATTACGAGGTTTTCCAGTTTGACTGTTGAAAACAGGCACAATTCCAAGCCTTCTGTGAACTTTCAGGATCATAGCCTCCCTCATTCTTTTGGGTCATGCTTTCCCCAGGCTCAAGAGCTTTGTTTCCTTATGAGTGTGCGCATGCCTGTTCTGATCTCTTGAGAAAGACCCTCTGCAGATCTCTGGAGCTCTTCCTCTGTGCAATTCTCTTCTGTCCTTTTCTTTGTCTGTGAACTCCAGTTACCTTGACCTTCAAGGACTTCCAGGTTCATCTCTTTATCTTTATCACCTTGTTCCATCCAGCATCCCCCATTTTATGCCACTGTTTTAAAACTTCCCCAATACAGTAATCTGGGGGAAATCTGCAACACATCTCATTTGTATTCTTTCTCTCAGAGATTGCTATATTTTGTTGTTCAGTGTCTACTGTCTAGAAAATCATGTTGCATGTCCAATTTTTTCTTTGTTTCAGGTGGTCCATCTTGAGCACAAGCAAGAGTCTAGAATGCTTGTATCTAAATTCTTAACACATTTATGTCTTCTGAAAACCTTTACTGAAAATTTATGAAGTCCTAGGAATAGAAATGAATACATAAGAATAAATAATTTTTTAAATTGGGCAAGAAATGAAATCTACCATTACTTACACTAAGCAAATTCATCTTTTCTTTTAAACTATGGAAACTAAATTATAAGCACTGGCAGACTGAATTAAAATTTTTATTTTGCAATAGAGTATGCTGTTTTAAAAAGTTTTCTAGGCTGTCACATAAGCAGGCTCTACACTCACCCTTGAGTCGATCCATTATTTGATCATGTGAGCCCCTCCTTTTGGACCAGGTAAAAGCCAATTTATGTAATTAGCCTGCAATCTAGAAAGCCAATGTGAACTGGAATTCTTAAGTATTTTTTTTCTGACTGAAAACATTTAAATGTAATACTTAATAATATTTTTGCTGAGTTAAAGTATTTCACCTTTTCTAATTTATTTGCATTTATTTTATCTCAAGGGAAAGTATTCATTTATATAAAACAGTTGTGAATATTAATAATATCTATATTTTACAGATGTCAATGAGTGTGACCTGAATCCAAATATCTGCCTAAGTGGGACCTGTGAAAACACTAAAGGCTCATTCATCTGCCACTGTGATATGGGCTATTCAGGCAAAAAAGGAAAAACTGGATGTACAGGTATTAATTTAGCTTTTACATCTTTGAAATTTACCAGTTTATATTAGACCCAAGTTGGAGATTTTTTCCTTTATCTGTGGAAAAAAGATGTATAGAATAACACAACAAGTGATACAGTTTTTTAAAAAATATTTATTTATTTGTTCTTTTTAGTTGTACACAATGTATTTATTCTTTACATGGTGCTGAGGATCGAACCCGGGGCCGCGCACATGCTAGGCAAGCGCTCTACCGCTAAGCCACAATCCCAGCCCAAATGATACAGTTTTTATAAGGTTAAAATTAATTTTCATATCCAAATAGTGAACATGGTAATCATTAAATATTCATATCCCTTTATCAAAGCATGCCTTTCTCAATAACCTCCTTTGTCAATGTTTCATTTAAAGTTTTAAAACTGAAATTGCCTTTTAAAGAAACACATCTGAGAGTTCCTACATTTCATCAATTCTCCCAATCTTCCAATTCCTTACATTAGAGCACGTTGGTATATCAATTTGCCCAAAGAAGTGTTTATTCATTGGATTTTAACGAATCTTGTGAAGTGCTAATTGAACCATTCGCAATTTTGCTTGTCTAATACCAATGGCACCCGAGAAAATCTTTCACAATATTGGTAGGAGACGATCCTGTTAAATGCCAAATAGAAGCAGTCACTCTGTGGCAATGACATTGTTTTTTAAGTGTTCAGTTGCTATTTCCAAACATGAGGCAATGATATCAAGTGTATGGAATAGCATAATTAATTTTTCCTGTATTAATATAACAGATTATGGCATATAACATAATTTAAAACATAATGGAGATGATGGTAAGCTTGAATTAGTTAACCATATAAGTTTTTGTTTACAAATAACAGACTTTAATTCCAAAAGCCAGTTTGGCAAGCCCTTGTGACTTAAAACAAACATTAAAATATTTGCAGATTGGCAGAAGTAAATGTACAGATCCTCCTCTTAACAGTATCAACATATTTCAAGAAAGCACTAAAATATATCTCTCATCCTTACGAACTGGCCAATGATGCTGTGTCAAATTTACTAACACATGGAATAATGGCAGTAATATTGTTGTTGGTTCAAAACTGACAGACTATCCAAACCATGAAAAGAAGCATAAAGCTGAAATGTTTTCATGCTATGTTGCTTTTCATAGGAAGCCTTGCTAGGGGTCCATTCTGATGGCACAGTGTTTAAAATTTCAACTCCCCATGTGGCCTCTCAGGTCCAAGTGATGTTAGCTCTATGTCTGTGGTTCAGGATTTATTTTTAGCTTTGAGTATAAATACAGAACTTGGTAAGCGGTGGTGGTCTGCCAGTAATGAAGGAGAAGGTAGGATAGCCCTATGCGGCGTTTTACCTGTTAAAGGGTAGCACCATTGTCTGGTTAAGCTGAGCTCACTGAAGTTCAGGGCAAGGGCAGTGATACAAATGAATGGAGAAGTTCATCTCATGGGACAGTCCTTGTTGCTTAAAAGAAAGACTGTCTAGAATTTTGTTCTCCAAATTTCAGCCAATTGGGACATATGTAGTGACTGATTATTCTAGACCTCTTACCATGAAGAAAACTTAAATTTTCATGCCATGTTAACATCATTTTAGGTAAATGAGATATAATGTATATAACACCTTTGGCATAGTGCTGACCAATAAATAAGAGTTATTGCTGTCATATTAAATGAGGCATACAGACGCCAGGTCTGGAGGCCATTTAAATGAAAGACATAACTTCTAGTCCAGCAAAAATTCTACATTACTGTCTATTGGCACATGCTTAAAATCAGTTTTTAAGAAAGGAAAAAATTTTACTCTGTGTATTGAAAGGCTTGTTTTTCATAATTGAATTTGCAGAGATATTGAGGCTGTGGTGACAAGAGCTGTGCACTGCATGTTAGATGAAATGACATCAGGTTTATATTAATAACAGCAGCCTTTTAGTAAATGCCACAATCTGAAACTAGATATGAATTTGAAGAAATAATCCAGCTTTCCAAAAGGCCAATGTCTTCCCCCCATTTTTTTTAACTTGCAACCTAAATGATTTTTCAGTTTGATAAAACTCTATTAGCACTGTCAGAAGAAGACTTGAGCTTCATGACCCCTTTGACATCAGTAACATAATGTAATATTCCCATCTAAAGGGTAGAACCCTGAATTCTATTCCTTGCTCTTGAACTGGCTTGTGATCATGAACCAATCTGCAGGTTGCTCAGCAGTTACTCACGCGTTCCCATTGGGTGACACTGCAGTGGCCATGGAAGGAGGGGCTGCATTAGAGAAGAAAAAAAGAGATCCTCTGTGAATACTGTTATTAACAACCACGGGTATCACATTGGATTGGAAATGACTTATACCAACAGGAACTGGCAGAAAGTTTGGTACACTTAAAAACAAGTTTTTAAAAATCTGGGCCAAAAATCTTTTTTTTTTTTTTTTTTAAATCCCTTGTAACTAGGGCTCTTTTAGTCTCTTTTTGGTTGTTTTAAAATTAGTGTCACTTGCAACTCACAATACCATCAGTTACCTTGGTGATGGTCATGCTAAAGACAAGTGTTTATAATGTTCCAGGCAACTAATGTAAATAGAGATATGTATCTGGCCTAATTGCGTAAGCAAGCCACAGGACAGCTAACAGCAAATGCAGACTTCAGAACTATGTTGTGATCATAGACAAAGGGAATATACTTATTTATTTGTTTATATATACTTTTTAATGAGCACTCTGGAAAGGAATTAGGAAAACATGCATGCTATTTCATAAGGAGGAGGTTTGTTTCATGAGAACTGAAGAATGTCCTCTGGGCTCCATCACAGCTTTGTCCAAATGTTTCAGCTCCCTTGTCATTACTGATTGTTTCCATTTTAACAAATAAACATGGCTTTCCCCCCAATCACTTCAGCAGTGTTAAGAATCCACCCACTGACTTACATTCCCAGCCCACACAGATGCTCAGGGTTTCTTTTACTCTCCTTAAGCTTTGTCCAAATTGTGGGTATTGATGAGGGGAATGTTTGATTTAACCAAGAGAGAATGTGCCTTTGCTGGAAACCTAGAGCACAGCCCTTCTATCCTTGGCTGAAGTGGGCTGGATTGCAATTTTTCTGTGGCCCAATATAAGCCTCCTACTGCTCATTCTACATAATTGTAATTGGAAGAAGGAAAAAAAAAAAAAAAAAAAAAAAAAAAAGATTGCTGCCAGTTGCCATGCTGGGTAGGTCTTGGCTCCCACAAGCTCCTTTGTAAGAACCTACCTCCTATCATATGCTCAGTGAATAAAGCATGCCACTAGGTAGAATAAAATCAGAATTATTTTTTTTCAGTTAAAATAGCTGCATTTCTGGATTAATACATTTCTCCAACTCTCTGATTCCTTTCATGTGAGAAATGTTTCTGGTGGGTCTCAAGTCCATGGGAGAAAATCATGTACTTCATCCACCAGCAGCCAGTGAGAATTGGTGTTCATTTCCTTCTAGTTTCTTATCATTGCTAATTCTCCTCCTCTGGCTGTCAGCCTGTGAAAACTCCATGGGTGTTCGGTTAATAGATTTGGCTCAAATTTCAATCCAAACTAAGAAATCCAAGTAGCCTTTGCACTTGGCCTTTCCATTTGCTGTTACATCCTCTTCCTCAGCCCTAGTGGAGACTGTGGTGTGCCAGCTCTGCTGAATCAGGATCCACGTGATGGGGGTCCAGGTGGCCGGAAGGCAGGCTCTGTGTGGGTGATATGGCTTCTCCCTGTATGATAGTACCAGGCCATAGCAGCTCAGAGCACAAGTCCTCCCTTGAGTGGCAGACTCACATGGGAAACACAGAGCCTACACACAGGGCCTGCTCAGCCCATGCCCTTGCCCTTCAAGGGTGCGGGGTTCACAGAACCTTTGAGTCTTTGTGGCAGAAG
This sequence comes from Tamias sibiricus, assembly GCA_025594165.1. Taxonomy (NCBI): domain Eukaryota; kingdom Metazoa; phylum Chordata; class Mammalia; order Rodentia; family Sciuridae; genus Tamias; species Tamias sibiricus. The sequence goes on along the minus strand of CM046659.1, from coordinate 103,272,241 downwards.
ATTGGTAGGGTTAAGGAGGTTGCAATGTCAGCCTAAAATTTGAATTTCTTTGCTTTTCTTGGCTTATGCTTATTCTTAATCTTAAAAAGGAATTTTCTGTGTGGAGCAAACTTGTGGGGGAAGAGAACATTTGCACAGAGAGAGATGTTCTTGGCAAGCGTGGGTGGTTTCCTTCACATTATTGAAGTGTTTCAATACAGTGATTTTGTTTGTTTTCCTTATGGCTCAGTTTCCCCTTTTATTGCTTCTATAATGAAGTACATCTCTAGGCCCAAGTTGGCTATAGACAATGAATAATAGTTGGTGCATGCATGCACATACACACACATGTAAAAACATTTTATTAAAAAATGCCTCTATGTGCCGGGCGCGGTGGCACACGCCTGTAATCCCAGCACTTGGGAGGCTGAAGCAAGAGGATCACGAGTTCAAAGCCAGCCTCAGCAATGGCAAGGCACTTTGCAACTCAGTGAGACGCTGTCTCTAATAAAATACAAAAAAAGGGCTGGGGATGTGGCCCAGTGGTCGAGTGCCCCTGAGTTCAATCCTTGGTACCAAAAAAAAAAAAAAAAAAAAAAGAAAGAAATGCCTCTATGTTTTATGACCACATTGTCTTTCTGATTCACTTTTTACACACTGAGAATGTAAGGCATTAAGAAGGTGACTTACACAAATGGTCACAAAACGGAGAAGCAAATGTTGGCTGAGTTACTCTCTCCTAGCACCCAAAGCCGAAGATACACAGTCTCTTACAAATATAATTTATTTTCACCTTGAAAGCATTGCAGTAAAAATTAAAAATATTTTTATAAATTAGAATTTTATATTAACATGTTGTTAATAGTAAAAATAAATAATAATGGGAGATTCTCCATTTAAAAGAAATGTTAATTTTCTTAAATGCCAGATTAAATATGGAAGATGAAAGCCATATGAAAAACAAAAGTATCTTTGGCCTTAGAAAATTGGAAAGTAAAAAATTACAGAATTACTACATTGATAGGTTCTGATCATCTCAAAAGTTGTGCTTAGAAGATATTCATATTTCTATAAATCCATCAATACTTACCAAATTTTGAGAACTCTGTAAAGTTTAGAATAAAATCCTGAAGTTCCTAAAGAAATTGGCTCAATTAGGCAGCTTTGCCCCAAGGAAAGGATGCCAATCAGGAGACTGAAAAACTGAGTCCCAGGCTGTCCTGGCTCTGTCCCTCACTGTCTGTGGAACCCAACCCCTGTGTCCTCCTCTGACAAACCAAGGATTGGGAGAGTGGAATTCTGAGTTCTTTCCACTTAGAAAATTCCTCAATTCTCTAATAGTACAAAGCCTTTGAATACTTATGCAATTGAAGCTCGTTGTTTCCACCTAAGGTGATTTGCCAGCAATCCTGACAACAAAGGAACTGAAATTAAGGCAGGACTGCACAAAAGTGGTGGTTGTGTCTTTACTTGTGAGGGAAGTGATTATCTGAGGAAAAAGGATGCATCTGTGCCAGTTTTGCCTATCTGCTATGTCAGGCATAGGAAGGCTCACCCTCTGATTTCCTGGGCCTGCTCACCACTCTTGTCCCTGGGTTGGCCTCCTTCCTCCTCCTTGCCTTGGAATGTACTGTGCTCAGTTATTCAGTTGGTTAAAGCTCCCTGTCACAAATCTAAAGCTGCAAACCTCCCATAAGAACTCAGTAAGTGCATGTTAAAATTCAGCTAATGTGTAATCCTAAGGACATTCTTCCAGGCACATTTCCATCTTGTGATTACTAGTGACATTACAAAAAATTTTCTGCAGGAGAAATCTGTCATTGTTTTATTTTATGTTTGCTCTAGAAGCTATGAAGAAGCCAAAAATCCCAGGACCATTTTAGGACTTCAGATGGAACATTTGGCAAACGGCATTTTCCCAAACACTTTCAAATCATTTAATTGGGCTTCTTAAGTAAACAAAAGGGTAAACATAAGTTGCTTGCCCAGTTTCTTTCTCATGCCATTATTCAAGTGATCCCTGGAAATTCTTGCAACATTTTATATGTCAAAATTATCCTACTTGACCTAAGTTTTGTGTGAGGTATTGGTTTTCATTAAGCGTTATAGATCCTATCTATGAGTTCTTGTTCTTAATAAATGACAAAGTTGATTATGAGGGTAACCCATTATGTAATGGGTTAATTTGGGGAAATACACATATTTCACCTTATACTTTATATTTCTATAACACTTTTATGTGATATAGTCTCTGTTGGCTAAATGTGGAAATTGAATCTTGGAGAATGGAAAATTCTGGAGAATTTGGCATCTTTAAGTAATGTGACCCTGATCTGCTACTTCTCCTTCTGACAAAATTCCCACCGGGTTGACTTGAGTTTTACATGAAATATGCAAGAAGGTTTGGTTTTCCAATGTGGAAGGACTCTCCGAAACTAGAGTAAAATGGTTCACATACTTCCTTCAGGAACATTTTCTGCATATGTTTGAATGAGCAATACCTAGCATAACATTTTTACAGGAATAAAGCATAATTAAATTAAAATGTTTGAAGCTTAAGAATAAAATATACCTGATATTAATATGGTGCAAGTTTTCTGGTATACCAAAAACATTGTATTCCTTTGTCTACATAGGATATGAAAATATTATGCATCATAACTCTGTAGTTGACATAATAAAAATATTGGAAATAGAAATGTTTTCATTGACCATAAGCATTAGTACTGTAGGACTTTTGGCAACTCACTTTTTAAGGTCTTTGCCAGGAAAGAGGTTTATTTTGCTTTGTGGTGACTAGACACTTACATTAAAATATGGACAATAATTAGAATTAATAATAGCAAATACTATCATATTGTTCTTTATAAATTGAAATGTAAAGCTGTTGAGTATGTGGAGAGTTTACATGTGGATGCTAAACCAATCTGTACTACTCTGTGGCCAGTGTGAAGACTGGTCAGCTTTTGAATATTACTTAGTTATTTAAAGACCAAAAAAGGCATTTGTGTCAAACCTTTTTTCTAAACTGGTTTATTTTTCCAGACATCAATGAATGTGAAATTGGAGCACACAACTGTGGCAGACATGCTGTGTGTACCAACACAGCAGGAAGCTTCAAATGTAGCTGCAGCCCTGGATGGATTGGAGATGGCATTAAGTGCACAGGTGACTTGGAAAATAATAGCAATTCAGCAATGGCTTGTCAGGAACAAGCAATTAATATGAAAATATTAATCTTGTAAAGTCAAATTTAATTTGCATACTATTGAATTTAAATGCCACACTTTGTGCTAATAATGATCTAACCTTTTTCCTTCAGATTTAGATGAATGCTCCAATGGAACCCACATGTGCAGCCAACATGCAGACTGCAGGAACACCATGGGATCTTACCGCTGTCTCTGTAAGGAAGGATACACAGGTGATGGCTTCACTTGCACAGGTAAGCTTGCCCTGGAAACTGCTGGGGAAACCTTAGTCAGAGAAGCAAGGTATTCCACATCTTTCAGACTAAGTAGTTCTTTTTGAAGTCTGAGTCAATTAACAGAAAACAGACTAGATTTGGAGCCAGGTCAATTAGGGAATTAGAGAGGTCTCAGAAACCAACACTCTGTCTTTCTCTCTCTCTCTCCACAACACACACACACACACACACACACACACACACATACACACATTATATATTTCCATTATGTATATGTTATTGCATATGATGGTGTTTTTAGCTTCAAACAAACTACACTTCTTTTTACATGTCTTCCCTTTGTATTTTTGTGCCTCTTTCTCACTGATAACTTGCTTTCCATACTAAACCCCAGGATAAACTTGCTGTAGGAAGCTATGTAAAGAAAAAGGATGAGATGTTCCGGGCGAGAACAGTGTACACTTTATTCCTACAGGCCACTTTCATCACCATTAATATTTCATATTGGTATAAGTAAGAATCCATAATGTCTTTAAGGAATTCATCCACTTCCAGTTTTATAATATACAGTGAAATGCTCTTCCTTTTTAGCTCTAATTAACAGTCACAAGATTAACACAAGCTGCTACATATATTTTGATATATTTGATTAAGACCATGATTGTATAAACTATACATATACTTACATGTGCATATATACACATATGGCACTTGTTCTGTCAGAGCTTTGGGATTAAATAATAGTGAGATGCATTACTTGGCCATCAAGTAGAATAGCTGCTTATATGACTTAAAGCATTAATTTATCCTGAGCACTTTGGTAATAAGATGTCACACACAAAAGAGGTTAAGGCTCATTAAGTGATTCATTTGGAATTTTTTTTTTAGCTCACTGAAAGTTTTATCATAGTTGAAATCATTTCTGCTCAATGATGCTTTGTCATCATGAACCTCCAATTTCATGATGGGTTTGTTATTTCTGGTCAGAGATATGTCCTCCATGTGGATGACCCTTCTTGAAGAGGACTTAAATAATTCATTTGTCTTTGTATTCATTTTGCAGCATTAGGGACACTTTAGCATCTGGGATTCTGAATCTGAACCCCAAGTTTATTGCACATTCAAGATTAACATTCAAATGAGAAAAACAAATGAGTTTCAATATATCAAATAGAAATTATGACAACACGGTTGCAATCAGGATGTTGACAGTTCTGAAAATTTTAGGACCTGAGAAGGCATGACTTGTACTTCTTTCTGCCTATAGACCTTGATGAGTGCTCCGAGAACCTGAATCTCTGTGGCAATGGCCAATGCCTCAATGCCCCTGGAGGATACCGCTGCGAATGTGACATGGGCTTCCTTCCCAGTGCCGATGGAAAGGCCTGTGAAGGTAACTGCTGAGGAAGCTGCTGGGAACCTTGCAGAACTCTGTGAGATTGGGTTATCTAAACACTCCTGGTGCTTTTCTTTTTTTTAAACTGAGGTGTGATTGGGCTTCACATCTAAGCTGGTCAGTTCAGTTTGTGGAGGGATTAGGTCTCCAACTGGACCATTTCTCTTTAGGCAGAGAAAAATGTCTGCAGTCTTGCCATAAGCTATACATCCAGCCTGGGCCAATGGTCTGCAGGTGTATACCATCAGGAATAAGAAAAAGAGACTAGCCAAGTATGACTGACCCAGAGAGACTCACCTATTTCTATGGCTGGGGGGAAAAGAACTCAAGGTAACATTAGGTCCCTTAATGTTCTGTTGGAGGATTATCTTTATAAATGCAGTTGTCAATTTCTACCATGATTTGGTTTCTAAAAATAAAGGCTTTAAAAATAATGACAGAGCATATAGTCTTCTCCATATGCAAAATAATGACCTGAGGATGTCTCAGAATATTCTCTAAACATCTAACATATATGAACAAGGAGTAGTCTTTTGCAAACCTTTTCAGTAGGGAACCTCCTGGACTAATGCCATGTGTCATGGTGTGTCTAAGCTTCAAGCTCTGTCTTTCTGTGAAGTGTTGGTCAGACAGAAGGAGCTCCAGGGACCTGTTGGCTAAGGATAAATTCAGTTAGGAAACTAAAATTCTTTACCCACACTCAAAAATTAAAGCACATTATTTTTCCTTGAAAATAATTAGTGACTACAATGAACTAAAAATATTTCAGTAGAAATAAACAAATGATAACAACAGTTAAAAGTTTAAACAAGGTCCTGATTAATGTATTAGCTAATAGTATTCCTTGTTAACAAGACATGAACTCAGAATCAGTCTTTAGCTATAATATATATGCCAATTTCTTCATGTATTTTGTGAAAATACTTCATTTTGTTATGGAACCATTGGGTTCTTTGTACGGTTTATATTTAATATGCAGAGTTGATGTAAGACTCCTCTGAGGCAAGAAACTAGATTATGCTTTTGATCATGTGCCTGATGCCTTGTTTACTTTTGTTACTCCAAATATCCAAAGAAAACAGGTACTGCACCACCTCTGGTAACATAAATAGCCACGGTGAAAGTTTTGCTTCTTTTAATGCTATAAGGGAAGGTTTTGTTTGTTTGTTTGTTTGTAATATAAATCACCACTGGCAGAGTAGTCATGGCTATTTAAAGCCAGTCTCAAGTCTGAAAATGTGCCCGTGTAACAATTGCCTAAGCAGACATTAATGTGAGGCAGGGCAGAGGCCTGGAGGGAGTGTCTGCAGTTTTTAGCTGTCTATCAACAATAGCAAGCACACACCATAGTACTAGGGACAAGGATTATAAAGCTGGTTATAAAAGTTATCACAAAGAAAAGACTTTGTGATGCTAACAATTTAATCTCACAACAAAAGCAGCATATATATAGATAAAAACAACCAAATAATATAGTCTCCGGTGACCTGTTTAGCTCTTACTTTACAAAAGTTATGTGGACTGACCAGAAGCACCATAAATCTGTGAAATACTTTGCCTACTGCTTAGCATGCAGAAAGGGGGTAAGTCTCCTTTCAAAGAGGAGACTTTATGTATGCGACAAATCATCTAAAAGTCTAGAGGAGCAGTGCCTAGACTGACATCAGGTAGACTTCATTTTCCCAATACTGATATTATTTGCCTAATTATAATAGGCAGTTTCTATAGCAAAAACTAAATTTAACTTCTCCCTTTTTTATTCCTCCCTCAAGATATTGATGAGTGCTCCCTTCCAAACATCTGTGTCTTTGGAACTTGCCACAACCTTCCCGGCCTGTTCCGCTGCGAGTGTGAGATAGGCTATGAACTGGACAGAAGTGGTGGGAACTGCACAGGTAAGACATCTGTTCTCATCACGGTTGGCTCCTAGGTGTCCCAGGGAACCCTGCGGTTGGGGCATCACTGGGACCATACAAGGGTAGTCACAGAAGAAAACAAAAGCAAGGGTGAGGGAATAGGAATCACAGATTATAATATTCTCAGACTCAGAACTGATTAAATGTGAAGATGCAGAGGAAAGAGTCAAAGACAGGAAGGACCAGCGCTTGCAGCCTTAGAATTGCTCTTCTGGCTGTGGAAGAATGTTTGGCATGCTCCAGCTATGTGGCTTCCCAGCCATTTCCTTTTCTTCTTGGGTGCATTTTCAGAGTTTCCTTCTGAAGGCCACGCTTTAGGATCAAGGTTTTCTCCTTGTACTTTTCCATTGCAATACCCACTTCTTCCCACCCTGCCCCTGACAGTGGTCACCAGAGTGCCTGATACAGAGAGCCCAGCTACCCATTTCTAATGTATAAGACATTTTCTTGAAGAGCAAGGACTCTCAGGGAACATAAGGAAAAAAATTAGAAAAGCCACAAGCACCCAGCAGACTGCCATTCAGTCCTCTTTGGCACTGACAGCCATTTGTGATTCTCCTGGTCCACCCTTCTGTTCAAGGGTATTGAGGAAATGGGTCCCATTCTGTAGGAGCTTAGGAGTCAGGAGAAATTTTTTTTTCCAGCCACCTAAACAAGCCATAACTCAGTGGCTCTCCAGATCAAGACCACCACCACCACCTCCTCCCCACAAATGTTGTGGAATGGAGTATTCCTCCCTAGGCACACATCTTCCCTAGGCATACATCCTGCTTTTCTAAGCAGCAGGATGACACCAACCAGGCCTCCAGAAGACCTCAGGCAGTCGCCTCTCCATGGTGCATGCCCTCTCGTCAACCCTGACTCCCTGTCAGCATCATTCTAACCTTGTTTCTCTTGGCCTGGCCCTGTCCATCCAAGTTTACATGCAATTTGAGCTAAAGAATTGTTTGTTGTGGAACCCATGGGGGGGGGGGGGGGGGTTACCAGTTCCACAGGGAACACCCAAGGACAAGGTTTCCCCATTCCCCAACCTCTCCTCTCTGAATCCATTTATCCAGTTTTGAGTATTTCCTAAGTGTTCAAAAGAGAAAAAAGGATTGTGCAGGGGTGGGATTTGCCAAAACCCATGTCCTAAATATCTGTAACTCTGTACAAGTTTTTGGAATAGAAACTGAAAAGGAAACATTCAACTCCAGCATCAGTGATGAGAGAGAGATTCTTTGCAGGCTTGAAGACACACTCTAAGCCCCATGCGTGTATGTGGAGAAAACGGCAGAAATTGCCTGCTCCAAAGGGTTCCTTGGACATCTTGCTCTAATTTGACAAAATAACAAGCCACACATATTAAATATATTTTTTTAAACCTGTGTCTGAAATTTTGGTTAACTGAGGTCACGGCAATGTTTTGCCTCAGTTACCTTCACTGGAATATTTTTGCTAGTTCCAAAGTTATATTTTATCCTGATGACAAATTTCAATAGTCATTACATTGCGGGGGGCAGAATCAAAGACTATGACACATTTCCTTCCTGAGGGGTTTTATTTCAGAAGTGGAAGATGACATTTCTAGGTATAAGTATAACTAGTGATTCTTGAAAGTTTTTGTTGGGAGCCCTAGCATGGGTACTGTGGTGATGTTGGTCCCACATTTACTCACTGGTAATTCTGGCCCTGGCTATTTGATTTTTAGATGTGAATGAGTGTCTGGATCCAACCACGTGTATCAGTGGCAACTGTATCAACACTCCAGGCAGCTATACCTGTGACTGTCCACCTGATTTTGAGCTGAATCCGACTCGAGTTGGCTGTGTTGGTGAGATCTTAAAAACTTTTCAGAGGAGCATGCTGTTTATTATGTTGAAAACAGCATTGAACATTCTATTTTCAAATTTTGCAAAAGTAATAATATGGAAATAATATGGAAAATTTCTATTATATATTCTTGGACATGTTTTAGTTTTTTAGTAAAAGGAAATCATGGTTTTTCAACAGTTTGGGAAATGAGTTTAAATTTTCAACCCTCAAGAAGAAAGAATATGCATGACAGTTTTTTGTTTATATACGGTAAATAGATACCCGCTCTGGAAATTGCTATTTGGATGTCCGGCCCCGAGGAGACAATGGAGATACAGCCTGTAGCAATGAAATTGGAGTTGGTGTTTCCAAGGCTTCCTGCTGCTGTTCTCTGGGTAGAGCCTGGGGTACTCCCTGTGAGCTGTGCCCTGCTGTGAACACAAGTAAGTGGGCATCCTCCTGTTCTTATTATTCCAACTCAAGCCAGTTCTCCTTTCTAGAGCCACAAAAGAGAGCCCACTCACCAAGGGAGGGAGCACCTGTAGTCTCTATGCCTCCGTGAGGAAAGGGAGATCATGTTCTTGCCCCATGGAGGGACCTCATTCCCTACTTGGGAGTCAGAAAGTGCCCCCTTTGTCTTTCACTAAAAGCTCAGGTGGAACAGGGAGCGTCACACTTCTCTCTTTTGAGAAACAGGCAGTTAGCATGGCTCAGAGGTTTTCCAGGTGAGGTTACTCTACCATATTGCTTGCCTTCCAGGAACACACAGATTGATCTCTCCTCTTCTCGTATACTGGGTGGTTTGGGAAACTCTGGAATAGACTCAGAGTATCCCTGGGCAAAAGAGAAGTAATTAGTTAAACAACTATGAAATGGAAGATTATTCCATTCTTAGGGTATGAAATGAAAGAAAGCTTTAAATGTGATTTTTAAAACAAATAATACATCTCCAAAATAAATAAATAAATAAAAGGACTTTCTGTTTTTCTAAGTGAGTCCTGTATTACAATTCAGTCGTATGCTGCTTCCTTGGCAAAAGTCAGAGACTGCTGCTTATGGGATGTATTGTAGGAGGCACTGATTTTTTCCTTGCAGAAGGGTTACTCCTAAAAATGTTTGTTAAGTACCTGCAGCACCTATTTTGAATGTTCAAAGGTGAATTAGACTAGATCCTGCCCTCCAGGAGTATGTAGCCTAATAGGCAAAATATGACCCAAACATCAGAGCTATAGTCTAACATAAGCCTCAAAAATAGAAGAAAGAAGAGCAGACACAGTCTATGATTTGCCAAAGAGCACACCAAGTTCAAATTAGAACTCTACCACTTGCTTCCATGTAACCCTGGGCGAGTTACTTAGCATCATAGAACACCTCCTAGGGTAAAGTCTCCAGCATGGACCCCAGAACTTGGCAGGCACTGCCTCCCCTCTTCTTTTCAGAGAGGTGGGTCAGTTCAGATTGTAAAAGGGGACCAATAACTGTGCAATTTTAAATTGAGCTTTCAATGTAAAGGTCCACACACCCCAAATCTGTATCAGAATTAGAAAAGGAATGTATACATACTTACACTTATGCACATGGTGCATATGATTTTAGAAAGCCAGGACAGGGATGATTGGATTTGGAAGGACCAGCATGATCGTGAAGAGATGATGCTGCCGATTAGGGTCACTCTTGTTCATGTGTTCTTGTGTGTATCACAGTGCTTGTGCATGGCACTGAAATAAATGTTCCTGAGCGGAAAACTTGGATGAATGGAGGAATGGAGGAATTAAAGGACACTGTAGAAAGTTGCTTTTGGAAACCAGGGGAATTAATATTGTCATCTGTAGAAATAGAGGGGTAAGAAAAATCTCTAGGTATTGAGGGATGGAAACCTAAAGAGGCACTTTTACCTAAGCTCTGTTTGGAAAGGTTTTGGAGACAGTGATTCCAAGGAGCTGTGATTCCAGGGAAGAAAAGCTGAGTAGAACATACTAATGGAGATGGAGTTTATTGGAAAATAAAAAGGGAAAGAGAACATTTTAAAAGAAATAGTGACGGATATAAGGAACAAAATAGTTCATAAGAAGATAAGTACAGAAAACTCATTAGAGGGTTCCAAGACTGAGGACAGTGGCAAACATCCTTAGAAAATGACCCATGTACACTAAGATGTCAACTTACTTCAGCTGGGTGGAGTGAGGGCTAAAGCTTCCTGAGAGTGAATATTTTAGTTGGATGTGTGAGCATTTCTCTTAAGAATATTATTTCTAGAAATTTTAGATTTGAAAGAACTCACTTGAAATTTTTTTGTTTCAATAGCCGAGTACAAAATTCTTTGTCCTGGAGGAGAAGGCTTTCGCCCAAACCCTATCACCGTAATATTGGAAGGTAATTCTTTTTCCTTCATCCGAAAGTGTGCACATTTTTAATTTCCTTGGATATAGTTACAATGCTGAAGAAGTGCTTTTATTTTCATTCTGATAGACATTGATGAGTGCCAGGAGCTGCCAGGGCTATGCCAAGGGGGAAAGTGTATCAACACCTTCGGCAGTTTCCAGTGCCGCTGTCCAACAGGCTACTACCTGAACGAAGATACCCGAGTGTGCGATGGTAAGTGGCCTCATAGGAAGATACAATCTTTCAAACAGAGAGAACTGGCCTGAAAAACCAGTGTACAGTTAACCAGGAACTGAGGACTCAGCAACGTAGCACAGTGGTCTAATCGTGAACATAGCCAGGTAAATAGGCCACACATGTGGCCACTAATGTTACTGAAATGATGTCATTTCCAGTAAGTCCTAAATCTCCTTCTTTTCCTGAGAAAAGTGGAGTTTTATTATGCTGGGCCATAGTCCCATTTATGCCTACAAAACAGTTTTCCATGCTCCTTAGCAAAGCTACTCTAATGAGAGTAGCACAGGCCCCATTTCAGTAACCTGTGTATTCAGGGCTCCTCTTCTTAACCATCTGTACTAGTGCACTTAGAGGAGCTTCTCTTAGAAAGCTTTGGCTTCATGATACCACTGACAGCTCTGTGGCCCCTCATCACCTCTGTTACTGGAAAGATGGAGAATATTGACCGTTTTAGGGTTTTAGAACGCTTGAGCCATGGACCAGGGCAGGAGAGGTGGATTTTATGTAGATACAAGAGTCACGTGAGTTAGGGAAGAGAAGTCCTTGTGTTCTGCATAAGAAATGTTCCCCCAGCTCTCCCACAGTCTTATTAAGTGACACAAGACAATGACGACCTCGTTAAATTTAAGTTGAACATCCAGTACATAAGACACAGTTCTCAGACTCACAGAGTTAACAAAGATCAAATCAGCCCCTTGGTTTGAAAATGGGAAAGGGAGCAAAGTACCTGCTTCCATGTTCCCTTACCAGTGCAGATTCCTGAAGCTGGCTGTTGATGGCTTAAGGATACATTATATTCTTCTATAGATTTTTGTCAAGTATGGAGTTTATGAAGTTTATCATTGTCTTTATGCAGGATATTTGAGAGTTAGAATTTCAGCATGGTTCCATCTCTTCATGCCTTTGAGGATGTTATGGACTCATTTGTTAGGAATTCTTATCAGAAAGCAGGAGTTCCTTTCTAAGACCTTCTTTCCTGAAATTGCATGCATTTGCATAGATGAAGGACCCTGATGAACTAAACACATGCTTTTCATATCTGGATTATAACGTGCTCTTTGGATTTTCTCCTTTGTTGTCAACATTTGTATTTAGACTGAGGACCAGGCCACTCCAAAGAGTGATGTTTTCCTATTCACATACCACTTTCTCTTTGGATTGTAGATGTGAATGAATGTGAGACGCCTGGAATCTGTGGCCCAGGGACATGTTACAACACCGTTGGCAACTACACCTGTATCTGTCCTCCAGACTACATGCAAGTGAATGGGGGAAATAATTGCATGGGTAAGTCTAAGTTTTTCTCTGTTAGGCATGTTTGGTTCTTGTATAGAAAGCCCAGCAAATGGTTCTTAGTGCTAGACTGAGTGCTACCATCCTCACTGTCTTACTGAGAGCCTCCTCCCCTGTAGACCGTGAGCTTGGTATTTTTCACCACCTTGTGTGGGTGGTTGGGAGTTTTCTTTTAAGTATAATGTTGGAAAATCCCAAACAACAGTTGAATAGTGCTTCTTTTGTTTGACTTTTGGGTGTATCTTTATACAATTATATTTACAGCACTGACCTACAGTATTAAAACATCATGAGTCGGAAATGAGAAACTTGCTGCCAAATAGCAGTGGAGAATTGTTACTAGGAGACAGGGTAGAGAGTCATGTAAAGTTTATTAATGCTACAGCCACATAATGACTTAGTACTGTGGCATAAAATATCAGGGAATACATTCCTCAAAGTCCTTTTCTTGTAACAGTACTGATAGCTAAAAAGTTGTGTCTGAGTAGGCTTTTCCTGCCCTTATTAAAGTCAGCTTACAGTATAACTCAAAAGAGCTTTCTCTTTGAGTATCCCCCTGAAATTTGTTGTGCAGTGGCATCTCCAATCCTTTTTTTTTGGGGGGGGTGGAGGGTGTATTGGGGATTGAACTCAGGGGCACTTGACCACTGAGCCACATCCCTAGCCCTATTTTGTATTTTATTTAGAGACAGGGTCTCGCTGAGTTGCTTAATGCCTCACTTTTGCTGAGGCTGGGTTTGAACTCATAATCCTCCTGCCTCGGCCTCCCACGCTGCTGGGATTACAGGTGTGTGCCACCATGCCCAACTTCCAATCCTTTTTTTCCTTCTCTCTTCTAGATATGAGAAGAAGTTTGTGCTACAGAAACTATTATGCTGACAACCAGACCTGTGATGGAGAACTCTTGTTCAATATGACCAAAAAGATGTGCTGCTGCTCTTACAATATTGGCCGAGCCTGGAATAAGCCCTGTGAACAATGTCCCATCCCAAGCACAGGTAAATTTTAGCTTCACTATTACTAAAAATATAGGTTGATAGTTCACCCATGAATTGTTAGGGGAAATCAGTTTCAGCAAAGACAGAAAAGTGTGAATGCTCATTTGCATAAGAAAAAATTTGATTCACAAAGGTAACTATTTAATTCACAATTGACCATGGTTTATCCAGCTGAAAACTGAATCAATTAGGATACTAATGTGTACCCTAATTCATAACCAGAATTGTCGACTGACTCAGCATATCACAAAAATATAAACATTGTTATCATTGCTTCAGAGTTCACCATATAATTAAAAGACTGGAAACAGGCAAACCAATATGATAAATAAACAAATCATAACTCTTCTTGTTTTTATGTAATTTTCGAAACTAATCTCATTCCCAAAAGAATTAAGGCCAGTCTATAAAGATGTAATCATAAAATAAGAAGTAAATGTAGGGCAAATGACAAAGAAGAGTAAGAAAATTACACAAGGAGTGAGGCCAATACACAAAATCCAAACCGGGAATTCCTACGCAATTGCCAGAGATGAGCAATGACTTTGGTTCCAAACTTTCTAGCAGCTCATTTGAAAAAGGAAACATGATCAAGTATAAAATCCTCAGTAACCATAAAGCAAATTAAACACTGAAAAAAGTGCATCTTTTCTTGATATTGAGACAAGAGAAATTTCTTCTTACATTTTTTGTAAAGGAAAAAAATTATACTATGTCATTTATTTTTTAAAAGACCTAAATAATATCCTTTAAATAAATATAAAGTAAAAAATTTGGTGCAGTTTTTTATTCATATGATACATGTTATGCATCAAAGATATCATGATGTAATCATTCACCAATATTGTGATTTGCATTAAATTTAATACCATGCAGGATATTAATTAAGGTATTCTATAGTACCTACCCCATTCCATATAGTGATATGTAAAATATTAAATCTATTGTTGGACTCTATCTGACCATTTATGCAACAGAAGATTCTTTTTTACTAAAATATACCATTGTGTCCATTGTTTGCTCCAGAAATAATGCAATAACCACCACTTAGAATTGTGACTTACCTCCACCCCTCAAAAGGTTTCTAGAGCAGGGTTGACAAACAAAAGCTTATAGGCCAAATTCAATCCACCACCTGTTTTTGAATAGCCCACAAACTAAGAACAATTTTTACATTTTTAAATGGGTGGGGTAAAAAATCACAGGAATAATATTTCATGCCATATGCAAGTTATATGAACTTCAGATTTTGGTACCCATTAATAAAATTTTATTAAAACACAACCACACTAATTCATTGGCCCATTATCTACAGCTGCTCTCGTGGCAGAGTTGAAAATTTTGACAGAGACTGTACAGCTTGCAAAGCCTAAAATATTTACTCTGGCGCTTTAAGAAAAATGTTGCTGACCCTGACTGAACAATGGTCTTCAGGATCATACCATCTTAATGAAAAATCTGGAGGGTATACAAACTTGGCATGTGTGTTTATATATGAAAGTATGTGTATGTATGTATTTGTTTTCAGTTATCTTGAAAACTGCATTTGTTTTTTGAGAACTGTTCCAATATAAGTTGTACAGAAAATACATTTTTTAAGAGATCAGATTTCCAAATATAGAAATCCGACTGTTTTCTATTTTGTTCTAATAAATCGTTGCAATTCTCCTGGAGGCCACTTTGGAAACCCTTGATATAGACAATATTTACTTTCTTGAGTTTTAAGAATCTATATATGCATCACTTAAAATGCAAGATTTCTTCTTCAAGATAAATTTTGGCCAAATCTAGTTTTGGCCTTTCACTATTCTGAAATTCACACATATTTTAGGAGTTCTTGTAATTTCTCTGGATGACAAATGTCAGCTGTTGTGGCAGTTTCTATAAGTGGACACTCATAGACTAAGGAAATAAAGCACTAGGAGAATAACATGCTATATGTTAGGGTTTTTAAAAATGTTTTAGAAAAAAAATATTTTAGAGATAGGGCCTCACTATACTACTACCCAAGCTGGCCTTGAACTCCTGGCATAAGTCCTTTGCCTCAGCCTCTCAAGTAACTGGGATTTACATGTGCCACCAAGCCTGGATCAGGCTATATTGTAATTCAAATAGTCCCAGAAAGCTTTTATTAATTTTCACTAGGCATGACCAGTAAGGCAATGGACATCTTGGACTTAAGACTGATACCAGTAGTTGTTACCAGGAGTTACAAAATCTCAGAGTTAGAGCAGATCACCAATGGCATTTAGTTCATCTTTTATTACCAACTTTGATGAATTCAGGGGAGAGAGTGAGCAGGAGTACATGAGTGCCATTCTGAGTAAAATCCAGGTCCAGAAACCAAAGTAATGATGAGGTTGGTTGATTGACATGAATTGGCCATTAATAGATCCGATGTTAACAACTTGTCACAATCTCCCCCCAGTCTACTGAGAAAATGGCTTCTGTAAGCATTCATTGGACCCTATATAGATCCCTCATTTCAGAGTGGAGAGAGGTACTCTTGTCAGTCTCTGGGTTCAGACCTGAACAGTATTCTAATAGAAACCTAACCTCAGAGGCAGCTCAGAGGAGTCTGTGGCATGTGACATGGAGACTCTACTTCTCCCTCGCTATCAGCCCACATACCATTCTTCCTTCAGCGTTTGTCTTATGGACAGGGGGTTACATCTATAGGAATTTCCAGGTTTACTTTTTGTTTCCAGTTCTTCAAAAGACACATTTCAGTATTATAATATTGCTTGAAAATCATTTCTTCCACACCAAACCTTTTGGGAGGAAAAAAAAAAGGAATTTCTTTCAGTCAATTCTTGCTCTTTACTGATCCCCACCCCTCCTGTTGTTTAATTATTGCAGATGAATTTGCTACGCTCTGTGGAAGCCAGAGGCCAGGCTTTGTCATTGACATTTACACCGGCTTACCCGTGGGTGAGTTAGAAGGCCAAGTGCATGTGAGCATTGTCAGGAGTTTCCCTCTTTGTCTTTGTGTTAGAAAAGGGAATACACACTGTTATTTTCTGTTTGCTTTTTCTTCTTAGAAGAAAAAATTGTGAAACCATGCCTTTAGCTTTATTGAAACATGGATTCTCAGTTTGAAATAAGCTGTGCAAACACCCTGTGTTGCTTCACCTAATTGGCAGAAGCATTTGCTGCTCATGATTAAGGGGACTGGAAAGCTTTTCACAACATTACAATCAAGCTTAGTTAAACCAACCCTAGGCATCAACAAGAGAGAGATTCTGGGAGTAGGGCCAGTTGACATTTGATTTGACTGTAATTCCCAGTCCTTCCTTCTAAGATGAGTTTATATGAATTTTTCACACCAATACCTTACATGTAAATTGTCCTTCTTGTGGACCAATTTTATCTCACATGGGCTTTCCTTGAGTCACCTTCTGGGAGAATTTCAGATGTGAACTAAAAATCTTCTCCATCTGAGACCTTATCTGGTAACTGGAGTGGAGACCACTACCGTGGTAGAGATGCTTACGCAAGATTCACAAGTATTGCACAGCGTTCAGCCAATGTAGGCAGTGCCCTTGTGGTTTAAACCAAATAACATAAAAGGGATGGAAAGCTGTTGTGTTCTCAGAGTTTTTCCCTCATGTGATTTATATGTATCCTTAGATGCCCCTAAGTCTGAGCTGTTGTGTCTGATAGCAAAGATCACCACTTGCTTTGTTCTACCTTATTCCTAATAAGTAAGCTGAAATCCACCTCAGCCTTTCCAATGACCTTGTTTAAGAAAACAAGGATCTGGTCCAGCAATCAGCCTGGTTTCCTTAGTGCCAAATCCATATAGCTCCACAGTCTAGTCAATGTCCAAAGAAACTTCATGGTTTGGAAAGAAAAACTGCTAAATGACATTGGCATGAAACACCTGGCCCTAGCTACTTTGTTTTTCCCCTTCCCAAAACAGATCTTTTAATCTCCTTAGAATCTGTGATGGGCAGATAAGTGGTCTTTGGTAGTAATGTTTCTCCATGGGCAGACTAGGCATGTACTCTAGCAAGTTCTGCCCTCCAGGATGGGCAGAAAGCTGCTTGAAACTGCATTAGTATCGTCCACTAGAAGAGCTGGAAAGGCCTCAAACACCATCCAGTTCAAATGTCTTGCTTTTACAGTTGAGGGCACAGAGGTCCAGAGAAAGGAATAGACTAATCCAAGGCCACCTAGCTAATTAATAACAGAGCTGGGACCTGAACCTAGCCCTGACTCATGGCTTGCTTTGCCTCTAGCTCTTGAAAACTGGAAACATGATATTTAGCAATATACTTATTGTTACCAAATTCCACCATGACAAATTATTTAGATGGCTGAAAAACTTTGTTTTATTTAAGCTTTATATTTTCTTTCTGAAAGGTTTTAAGATTGTTGGCATATAGAATCCATTTGTATGGGACTAAAACCATAGTATGTTTATTAATATTGTCTTAAAATATAAACTTCTCTAAGTTGAAGTTCAAATAAAATCCAGACAGGAAAAGAAAGCAAATTTTTAATATATCTTTTTGCTATTTTATGCCTAGCAATGGCTAGAGATTTGACTCAGCTTGTTATTGTTAGTCTTGGTAATAATATATCACTTATATTTAAACAAGTGAATATGAATATGATATTTCATGTTTTAATCTGCACCAACAAAATGGCTTCTACTTGGCTTTTTTGTTTGTTTTCTTGATGACAATACAAAGTTAGGATTGATTTCTCATAGACATTTAACAACATGAGAAAAGTGTGAAAAGACTGAAAACATGAGTGCCTGTATTCAAAATAGCAGTGTTTTGAGATCATACCCATTGAGATTCAAAACTTTTTTTCCCATTAATTAATTTGCTTTCAAACAAAATCAAGTCCTTTGAAAAGGGGTCTTAAATCTATCCGTGGCCTGTGAAATTTCTCCTTCAAAACAGGTTGGTTTTAGAATATGATTCTTCTGACAGCAGCTCCTCCAGGCACCACTAGCGAGTCTTTGAGCATCTTCCTACAATTTATGCAAAGTACCCTTCAGAGGCTCCTGACTATAAGTAAACCAAGGGCTCAATGATAGTAATGGAAGCCTAGTGAATGGGTGATTTGTAACCTAGACCATAGCTTTATATAAACTCCAGTGGAAGTGTTCTGTCACGCTGTCAAGGGGCTGCTGGAGGGAGATGTGGAGAAGCATATGGGAGCAGGATTGCCTGTTAGCAGGTTCTATCAAATCCTGACTCTGTCTCTCATTGGCTGTGTGCTTTTTGGCAGGTTACCTTCTCGGGCTTGGCCTCAGTTACATCATCTGCACAGTGAAGACAGGCATAGGACCTAGACACCATTTCACAGGGTGGCTGTGCTGATGCAGTGAATAGATACTGGTCAACTGCTTGGGAAGCATACTAGCCATGCAACCAGAGACTGTGAATACTATTACTATTATTATTACTATTTTTACTGCTATTTCAGAGGACACTTATAATGCCTGGGATTCAGAGCAGGTAGGAAGAGCTGAGGCAAGCCAGGCTGGTGAGGAGGCTCTGAGACTTGCTCACAGGTATCCCTTCATAGCTTCAGATATTGATGAATGCCAGGATCCTGGCTCTGCTTTCATTCCTACCTTGGTCCTGTTTTAATGTTCACCAACCCATTTCCAGACACTGGTTCTTTTTTTTTTTTTTTTGGTACCAGGGATTGAACTCAGGGGCACTTATTCACTGAGCCACATCCCCAGCCCTATTTTGTATTTTATTTAGGGACAGGGTTTCCCTGAGTTGCTTGGTGCCTTGCTTTTGCTGAGGCTGGCTTTGAATTTGTGATCCTCCTGCTTCAGCTTCCCAAGCTGCTGGGATTACAGGCCTGTGCCACCACGCCTGGCCAGACACTAATTCTTGATATGACAAATTTGAATTAGCTACTTACCATTTGTCAGAGTGCTGAGGACAAGTACAACTGTCTCAGCCCCGAGCTTCAGGAAGCACACAATCTGCAGTGACATCTTTCCTTGGTGCTGACCCTGTCTTCACATTCAGCTCCAGCCCAGCTTACAGCCCCACATCTCATTTACCTCCTTTCTATAGCCACATGAAGGAGGAAGGGGGATTTCTTTGAAGTAGAACTTAAAAGATAGCACTTCTCCATAACCCTGGACTTCTGTTCCTCTAGTCACCTTTCCATTTTTGCCAAACACTGCTGCACAGTTGGAGGCAAGAGGTCATTTCCTCTTGACAGTCACTTATTCTACTCATCTGGAATATCTACGGTGCCCAGTGGATGTGAAGAGGGCTTCTACCTGTGCAAAGTTGGTGTTCTGAAACAAAGCCAAAAAGACAGACACTAAATCCACATAGACACATGAGTGTTTGGAAAGTAGTTTAGTTATTTCAATTTACTATTCATTGATTTCTCCTCCTCCCATCACACACACACACACACACACACACACACACACACACACACACGCATACACCCTTTCAGTTCTCTCTTTCCCTGCACAGGGATCACATGTTGCACCATGGCTCACAAGCAGCTCTCTGTTTCTAGATATTGATGAATGCCGGGAGATCCCAGGAGTCTGTGAAAATGGAGTGTGCATCAACATGGTTGGCAGCTTCAGATGTGAATGTCCAGTGGGGTTCTTTTATAATGACAAGTTGTTGGTCTGTGAAGGTAAGTGGCATTGTAACTGTGTCATATCCAGAAGTGAGCCAGCAGACGAGCTTCTTAAACACATGCTTACCAAACTTCTCAACTTGAAATTTCAGAATTGCTTCAAACTCTAAGTCTAGTGAAGGGCATGGCATGGAACAACATGAAGTTTCATGCAAAAACCTCACTAACTCCCAGTGGAGAAGCCAGGATGTGCATTCCGCAGCCCCCTCCCCCAAGACACAATGTATTAGATTTCCTGACTGATATGAAAAATCTTTTGAGTTCCTGGGTGTGTCACATAGATGGCTTTTGTTTCACATTGCTTGAAAGTAAACATCAGTGGACAGTCATCTTTAGTTGAATCTTAAAGCCAGTGTTCTCTTCCAAATGGAGACTTTGCTACTCCCAAGTGAAAACAAGGTTAGTGCAAATATTCCAAATGCATGAGAGAATTCCAAATGGCAAGGACAGCAAATTTGATTTTATATGAAAAATGTTGGCATGCATGCAAAAGGTACTTTTTTTCCATTTTCAAATTACCTCCTATTTCTATGTGTGTGTGTGTGTGTGTGTGTGTGTGTGTGTGTGTTATGAGTCTGAACATTCCTTATAGCACTTCATGTTTTTCCTGCATCTGGGGAAGATAGTATTCTTCTATATTTTAGTAACAGGGATATTACTGGATATTAAATATGTTATGTGCCCAAGAATAACTGGAATAATTTTCTATTTAATACTTGAACTTTGGGCCTCTAGTAGAATATTATGCATTATAGAAAAGGTTATTGCCCTCTTAGAGCACATATTATAGCATGTGTCAACATTTTAATGTTTTAAAAACATTTTGGTTTTCTAAACTAGGAACAATTTATATACCACAGGGAAAGTTCTGGTTTGTTAGTAACCACATACTTGTTAAGTTCTTTTTAACAAGTGTTTAAGAGAACTTCGCACACGTCACTTCCCTGCTTGCTGTGTTGGTTGTGGGAATGGGGTTGACAGCCATTCAGAACACCTCTAAAGAGATAGCCAATGGAGACCTTGGTCCCAGTCCCCAGCTTCTGGAAGCCATCAAAGATCAGGTTCCTGGAGAGGAATCATGGACATAGGCGAGGAGAAAGGAGGCCATGGCAATGATCTTACAGTGCTGGAGGTGGCCGTCTTCCTCATAGTCATACTCTTTCCTCCTGGTCCTACCCCACCAGGATGCCTGCCACCTTCTTATGGCATTTTCTCTTATTTTCCATTCAGAGGTCTCCTGGATGATTACCCAGGTATCTCTTCACTACTTATATATGCTAAAACAGCAGCCATTGGCCAGAACCCATAGGCAAGGTCACCCATGACCACCAGGTCAGCCTAGATCTTGCAACATACATGAGTTGCAAACATGCAGCAATACCAATGCAAGGTCCTTGCTGTTGGGGTAGCATTTAGTGGCCATTAAGCTGACTGAGGGCTCCAATTTTTGGTTTTCATTTCATACACTGTTCCTCTTCAATGTGAAAAGTTAATCAGGCTCAACTACTTCCCAACACACTCTTAGCTCTCCAAATCAGAAAGTGAAGGTTGATTTAATACATGCCTCAGTAGCCCTGAAACTGGAATGGATTCTGGAAGTGGTTTAGGGAGCTTCCATATGTCTGCTCTCCCCAGGTCCGTGTTTGATCAGACATTACAGAAGGGCTTGTCCATGACACTGTTTGGCTTCTCCAATGGCTTCTCCTCTATGTTTCTTTATGGTCTTGGTTGAAATCAGGGCAGACCTAGTGAGTGAGGTGGTGCTGGGTCCATCATAACAAGGTGGCACACTTCTGCTCTGTCTCTTGCATGGAGAGGCATGATCCACCCCACCTCAGACAGGAACTCCCACTCACTGAAGCTCATACTCAGGGTCCTGGAGGTTCTCCCACCACAGAAACACACCTGAAAGGCATCTGCTGATGCATTCGCCACCTTCTGGTGGGACTTCTTTGGATGAGTCCACTTCTGTGTAAAAACCCAGAACTGGTGCAGAGGACTTCTCACCAATGTTCCAGATATTTATCCCCTTTACTAGATGTAGGCGACTAGATCATCCCGTTGAAGCAGGGGAAAGGGCAGCATGTATTGCACAACTCAGGTATAGCCTGAGTTGTGCAATAACTTTTGTGATGCCATGAATTTGAACTATATCAGGTATCTGGGGTTTTGTTTTTGTTTTTTAAACAAGTGTTTAAGAGAACTTTGCACATGTCACTTCCCTGCCTGCTGTGTAGGTTGTGGGAATGGGGGTGACAGCCATTCAGAACACCTCTAAAGAGATAGCCAATGCAGACCTTGGTCCCAGTTTTTTTTTTAAAAAAAAAAAAAGTAGGCAAACAACTCCTGAGCAAAATCAAAGCTCTGGAGCACATGACATTCATTTTATTCTTTGCTTTGATATTGAGAGTTGAATTGTTTTCAGTAGTTTTATGTGCAATCTCCCATGTTTGCTTGCCTTGATTGGACTGCCTTGTGACAATAATTTAAGCAGCAGTCTCTGTAACCCTGCAGCTCGAAGACTGGGAGCACCCCAGTCACCTGCCTGCGTGCTTACTGGAAATACAGACTCTGGGGCCATTCTCCGGATGTGTTGTATTAGAATCTGCTTTTTAACAAGATCCCAAGTAATTCATATGGACACTAAAATTTGAAATGCTCTGCACATCTTATACCCTTCCAGACCAAAACAGCCCTGTTGAATCATAAAATCTTGGGGATCATTAGACTATACCTATATCAAGTCCTGGCCTTAGGAAGCTGAGTTTCAGACTTAGCTTTTTGGGTTTTTTTGTTTGTTTGTTTTGGGTTTTTTTGCTGGGGATTGAGCCCAGGGGCTATGCATGCTAGGCAGGCATGCCATCATTGAGCTGTATCCCTAGCCCCAAATGACTTTTTTTTTAAAATATTTATTTTCTTTTTAGTTGTATTTGGACACAATACCTTTATTTTATTTATTTATTTTTACATGGTGTTGAGGATCCAACCCAGGGCCACACGCATGCTAGGTGAGCACTCTACTGCTGAGCCACAATCCCAGCCCCAAAATGACTTTTTTGTTTTAAAGATAAGAACATCATCAGAGTCCATGTGTAATTATTATCAAGTACCTTCATATGTGAATGATAATATTGAAGTAGAAAAGTTCTGGAGCTTTTAGATAATGGGTTTTCAGTCTTCTCTTTTTTAAAAGTAAACTTTATTTTCTAGGGCAGTTTTAGGTTCACGATAAAATTGAGAAGAAGGTACAGAGATTTCCCATATATCTACAGCCCTATACATGCATAGCCTCCATTATCTACAACTTCCCTGCATTTGTTATAATCAACAAACCTACATCAACATGTCCTTGTCACCCATAGTCCACAGTTCACAATTGCTATTGTAGATTCTGTGAGTTTGAACACATTTGCAATGCTACGTATATATCAGTACAGTGTGATAGCATAGTTTTGCTGCCCTGATACTTCCCATGCTTTACTTGTTCATCCCTCTCTTCTCTCTAACCCTTGGCAACCACTTTGTCCTATTTACTGTCTTCACAGTTTCCCCTTTTCTAGAATGTCTTGTACTTAAAATCATACACTATATAACCTATTCAGATTGTCTTCTTTCACTTATAATAACATGCATTTAAGTTTCTTCCATAACTTTTCATGGCTTGATAGCTCATTTCTCTTTAGAAATTTGGAATATTCACTAATATTCTATTGTCTAGATGTACCACAGTTTACTTATCATACATTCACCTCAGAAAGCCATTTTTGTTGCTTCCGGGTTCTGGCAATTACGAATAAAGCTGCTATACACATCCATGTTGTCTTTTCAGTAGATCAGATCTCGGTAAGAGAGGTTGCATTGACTTGACACCAGATTCTGTGCTCTTTGGAATTACATTCTCTTCTGCTTGCAGATATTGACGAGTGTCAGAACGGCCCCGTGTGCCAGCGCAGTGCCGAGTGCATCAACACTGCAGGCAGCTACCGCTGCGACTGTAAGCCTGGCTACCGCCTCACACCCACTGGACAGTGCAACGGTAGGTGGTGCCCACCAGGTATCCTTGCCCCCCTGCAGGTCATCTTTACAAACTTCTGATGACTAGATTTCTTTTGAGATATAAGGCTGAAGGATACATGAGTTATGATTAAGATAGATAAACTCTGGCAAAATGAGAAAAATGGAAAATTGTCAAAATTGTCTGAACACTTAGCTTTTTGCCCTCTTTATAGATGAGGTATCTATAAGAAGGAGATCATTTACATAAATACATTTCAGGCTTGCCTATCTGCTGTCCCACACGCAAACACCCACCCTCACACATATTCAGTATTCAGGACCAAATTACATTTTTTACTTCCATGTAATCCATCTCCCTGAGGGCCAGGGGAGGCTTTCACCATCTCTGCCTCAAACCCCAATTTCAACAGTAAAAACTCTCTCAAGCTGAACCAGATCAACCTGAATAGAAGCACTGCTTGTCTTCCCGAATGTCTTACAGACAAAAGATCACCCACTGAAGGCAGCAAACATCAATAATCTTTTATTAGCTATAATACACCTACAGTAAATGAAAAACTCTGTTCCCTAGAGGTTGGAGTTTTTCATGGTTCACTTTTGTCAAGGGTGTGGTATAAATAAGGATGGGTGCCTTGTCAACTTATATTGATGGTGAAGTTGTTCAGTATTAGATGGTATTTTGTAGCCAGTGGCATGAAACTTAAAACACTGGTGTTTCAAACCAGAAGCAAAATAATACCTCAGAATGATTTTCTTGTAAGTTTTAAAGTAATTATAAATCATTGTATATATAGCAAAGAGGTCAGGAAAAATGTGTTATTCTGCTTACGGATCATTTCCAAGTGAGTTTCCTGGATATTTTATGCATTTGTGAATGAAACAACTCAGGGGAACATGGTCAGATTTTCCTTGGATTTCCTTGCCTGCCAGTGATTAAGTGGTAGGAAGTGCAGTGCTCTCTGTAGGGTATTTTGCATTGTTTTATGAGACCTTGGTGGGAAGCGGGTGTAAGAGCAGAACAAAAAATCACTTTGAGAATCAAGACTTGTTTTGTTGAGTTTAAAGGAACATGTGCAAGTATTTAGCATTTTGTCAACAGAGCTGTTGTTATCCATATTAAAAATACAGGACAGGAAAAGTGGGGACGACTCTGATATGAACCACAATACCCCCAGTGAAACTTGGCATTGATACCACTTCCCTGCATTTTACTCTTAATTTATATTTCTTTGGAACTGGGTGAAATAATTCCAGTCAAAATAAAGAATTGCTGATAATATAGAATGTGCCATTTCACACCTTTTCACACTTGGGCATGCAATGGGACAGAGCTATTTATACATCAGTTTTCAGCTATTTAGACATCCAGCCATAGCAGGCTGGGGATTAAGCCCTTTCACATTTTCTTGAAGAATATTAAAATACATAAAATGCATCTGGTTCTGTCAGGATAAGTGTAGTGAGTGAGTGTTTTTGTAGCCCAGAGCTCAATTTCCTTCATACATTGAAATCCTCTGAAGAGAAGGGAATGTACTTGAGTTGTGTAACTATTCGGCCTCCGGGCTGAAGACTTCATTCTGGAAATGTCTTCATTTATATCCTACTTTAAAAATCTTTTAAAAAATACCTTGAAATGCTAACCTCTATGTGGCAGTTTTCAGGCATATTGTAAAGTACTCCTCTCTGCCTGTGTTTAAAAGGAAAAGAACTAAAACCTTCTCTCCATCATATGATTTTTATTTGAAATCATGAATACATTGATTCTAACCCCAAATCACAACTGACCCTCGCACCTGCATTGCTGCTGAGAGAATAACTAGATATCTCTGCTCAAGATGTGAGTCTGACCTCAGAGGTGGGTAGCAAATGTCTTGTCCAACTCAAGACGGGAAACAGTTTCTTCCCAGCCACTTCCTGATGGTCTCCTCCCTCTCTGCTGACTATTTGGGTTTTTTTCCCCCTGGTAGTATGGTCAAACCTCCTATTCCAACTTCAAAAATTGTCTCCTTGGAGTTCAAATCTTGGTGCTCATGGAAACCTAGTCTTCTGGTCTCAAGACAAAGCAAGAACTTAACAAGGGAGTTCTCTAGAATGGTAACTTTTGTTTCACCTCAGGAACCTCAAAGTACTCCATATTTTCTTTTTCTTTTTTAACTAGAATGAAGTAGGGCAATAAAGGAGAAAAAAGCACTGAGGGTCCCTTTCTATAAAGATCCTCAGTGCTCTCTATTTCCTTGAGGGACCCAGATAAGGCAGTTCTGGTCCCCTGCACACTTCCTGATCCAGTTCTTCGTGAAAGTGATAAAGGCCTTCCTCAAGCTCGGCTCCCTTCACTAGACTTGGAACTGAATATTGATTTCCTCTGCCCATCTTGGGAAGCAGTTTGCTCGTTTTACATTCATTTTCTCAAATGAGAGTAATCACAATTTGTTAATTAGCATTTCTGCACAGACTAGCCATAGCTCTGAGCTACTCAATCCCAATTTCCTTCTCATAAAGATATCTTTAACCCCCATATGGGACTTCTAAACAGTTTGGTAATCTATAGGCTCTGCCAAGAATTGGAAAAGTGACAGCCAGCACACACCAAACAAAGTAGATATCTGTCCTGGGACAAGCAAGGTTGCTGTATGTAGCAAAAAGTGTTTATTCCCAATTGTTGTGTGCTCAGTAGACAGGACAGGCAGACAGTCTGAATTTTCAACCAAGAGGAGGACACTGTGTGGTCTACAGCACCTGTGCAGAGATGTTTTCCTTTGTAATAATAGGAAAATCATGAAGGTCTAAGGCCCTTCAAATTACATTTACTATAAACATAGACTCTTGAATGCTTTTTAAACAAAGAGAGAGAGAGAGAGAGAGAATAAATAGCATGTAATTATGCCACTTGTGAATCCATGCATTAAATTCCACCCCTCAGATAATCAGATTTCAGGAAAGCAACAGAGATTCAGTATGATCGCAAATCTAATTTAGAGCTTAAAGACCAGCAGAAGCAAAGCAAGAGAGCTCTCTTTGAATAAATATGAATAAAAAGAAATATACATTAGGATTGTCATGAGCTAAAAGGAGTTGTTGTGGACATGAAGACTTGATAAGATGGAATTAAAGGATATAGGAACTAGACAAAGCAATGGGTACATGGGACAACATGAGTGTCCATCAAGAAAAACTAAAATTTCAGCATCCAGATTTTCTAATTTTGATATACCACCATGCCCAGCCTAGATTTTTGTCTTCTAAGTCTCACTTAAAATGCTTTGTTTTACAGATCGCAATGAATGTCAAGAAATCCCCAATATATGCAGCCATGGACAGTGTATTGACACTGTAGGAAGCTTCTACTGCCTTTGCCATACTGGTTTTAAAACAAATGCCGATCAAACCATGTGTTTGGGTAAGTATGTAATTATCATTTCATTTTTTTCACATCTTATTGGAAATTTATTTGCATCTGAATATGTATGAAATTGAACATTGGTCTTTCAATAGTTATTTTGCTGTTTACAAAATAAAAACACAGGCAGGGACATAGTAGTGTTATCCCATTTAATCTTTAGCAGTCTGAGTATACTATGCCTCTTCCTTGATATTCATTAGGCTGTTACAGTTTTAGAAAAACTTTTATTTTTTTGGTGGTGGTGGTGGTTGAACCCAGGACCTCATGCATGCTAGGCAAAAATTCTATCATCAAGCCAGTCCCCAGCCCTAGAAAAACTTTAAACTAAAGGATAAATTTATCCATCTTATGAAGGCAAAAAAAAAAAGAATAAAGAATAATTTTTCTAGAGGAAAAAGAAGGTTTTAAATCTCTTCCTCATTTTCAGTAATGTCAGGATGCTGACCTAGAATAAATTTCCAATATGTAATCAATCATTTTCTTACCTTATTTCTTTCTTGTTCTACTTTAAAGTCCTTTTCTACCATTAAGTCTTTTGGGGACTTTAAAAACATGAATTAGTTTCACATCTGGAAGAAGAATAATCAATAGAGCAAAGTTTAAATCACTCCCCCTTGACTATAACTAGTTCATCCATCAGACAGCATCCTCATCAAGTTTCATATTCTCCAGAGTCAAGTTAAAGGAACATAATCAGCCCTGCTGATCTAACCCTTGCATAGCCATGAGATGCTCCCCAACCTTTTTTCTCCTTGATCTGCCTGAACTTTCTGGACTCTCCTAACAAAGAATGTGTCCTAATAAAGAACTACTCTACCAGCTTGGCTAAAGAAGAATCCAGGCAGAGGCTTTTGACTGCTGGCACAGTGGCTGGCTCATCTGGAGACAGTCTTCAACAGACACTGGGTAGAGTCACTTTGGAGGCAGCAATCGTTCCTGATTCAGGATCACAGATAATTTATCTTCATGCCCACAATCTGATCCTAACTCTAATCATCACCTTTTGCTCTCCTTAAGTCTTGCTTCCATATCCCCTCTCTTCATTCTTGCCCCTCCTCATTGTGCCTTACTCTTTCAAGCCAGCAGTAGCAACTTTCTTTCACTTAATTTATTTTTAATTTTGTCCTTACCACAATATGGCATGCACCAACTCTTTTTAAGTAAGATGCTAGCTGCTGTGGTGAGGTGCAAAAACATTTAAGGTGCCAGTTATTTTGTTGCTGATTGCAGAGTAATGCCAGGTGAGTCACTGCTTTTTGGTAAATTGGAGTGAGAATCCCAAAAGTTGAAGTTTGCCAAAGGTGGCAACGAATCAAGACCCAGATGCACACAGAATTTTTTTCCATTTTTAAGTGAAAATATTTGAGAAAAGTGGCAAGGGAGGAGAATTCTAGAAGTAAATAGAATAAAATAATTCTCGTCTAGTTCTCATGTCCTCAGCTTGCCTCCTTTCATGTGCCAACCAAGGAAACCATTTACTCCCGATGTTTAGAACCTGGCCTCTTTGCTTTCTCAAAGCTCTAGGAAGGTGCCTCTATAGTGTGTGGGGCTGATGCCAACATGGAGAAGCTCTCAGCCTGCATAGGAGACTCTGTGCACCACACAGTGCTCTTTAACTTCAGTGACCCTGTAACCATGTTTCTCATTAATAATTATGGCCTATCTTCCTTCTAGACATAAATGAATGTGAAAGAGACGCCTGTGGGAATGGAACATGTCGCAACACAATTGGTTCCTTCAACTGCCGCTGTAATCACGGCTTCATCCTTTCTCACAATAATGACTGTATAGGTGCGTGTGCAAAATAGTGCATTACCAAGGGATGTCGGTTTTATCCATGTTCTTTTTGTAATTAGGATCATCATCAGTGTGCCAGCTGGTTTTTAAAAAAAAAATACATCTTGTGCATACAGTTGGTTATAGGACTTGTCAAATATAATGTGCTCATTGAAAGTCAGATGCAGTAATTACATCCATTACTTTTACTAAAATGCTCATTAGCAGCTATCATTTTTATATCTACTTTGCTGTGGATTAATTAAATTTCAAAATAACTGGAATTAAGTTTTAAACTATACAAAAGCAATTCTTTATATAGAAGTTACACAATTCAGGAATAATATGGACCTTCTCATCTAGATGCTTCACTGCAGCCTCTCTTAAAAGAAGCAAATGACGGAATATATAAAATTCCCCTTATAAAACATGCTTGGGAACAGTAATGAACCAAATATTGTATTGAGCTAGAAGCTCATTTTATAGACCTCTAATTGTAAGAATATTAAAGAGTACTTTAAGCTGACTTGTATAATCAGTTTTACACAATTCAGTAAATCAGTTTTAGCTTTTAAAATTAAAATATAAATGAATGTCATTGTGAAACTGATATAAATTTCTAAAGTAAAATATCAACCTCTAATGTAATAGTGCAACCTTGTTGCTATATCTGTTATTTATTTATTTATTTATTTTGCAGTGCTGGGGATTGAACCCAGGGCTGTGTGCATGCAAGGCAAACACTCTACCAACGGAGCTATATGCCCAGCCCCTTA
The DNA here is from genome assembly GCA_025594165.1 of Tamias sibiricus. NCBI lineage: Eukaryota > Metazoa > Chordata > Mammalia > Rodentia > Sciuridae > Tamias > Tamias sibiricus. Next base: position 103,242,202 of record CM046659.1, on the reverse strand, counting down.
ATGCTATATCTGGATAGGTGCATAAAGCCAGGTCTGTTGTTGCAAACCAGATCTTCATTGTAATTTCTTATGTTTGGCTGAGTCCACAAAGGCCACGGAAATTCAAAATAGATATTGCTGGAATTTTGACATTTTCTTTGGAATACATCAATTTTGTTGTTTTTGTTTGTTGGCAGATGTTGATGAATGTGCAACTGGAAATGGGAACCTTTGCAGAAATGGCCAGTGCATCAACACAGTAGGATCCTTCCAGTGTCAGTGCAATGAAGGTTATGAGGTGGCTCCAGATGGGAGGACCTGTGTGGGTAAGTACAAGCTCAGGAAGACCCTGGAAAAAATGCTCTGGAGACCATTCACAGAATCAGGTGGTCTCTATTCTAACCCTTATTCTAGAAGCCTGGAGGAAAAATCAGAGTAGAATCTTAATGATCAGGCCTGTAAAGACCTTTTAAAATACATATATAATCACTTTTCTTCTTATTCTTAAACATTAAATTATCATATTTGGAATAGAAACAATTAAACTGTTTAAATCAACAATTAAGCAGTTGCACTTCTGTTTCTTATTTTTTATTCCAAATACTTTGTAATATGCTCATATAATTTTATTTATTTATTTATTTATTTATTTATTTATTTATTTATTTATTTTTGTAGCAGGGATAGAACCCACTGGCACTTAACCACCCAGCCACCCCTCCAGCCTTTTTATTTTTCATTTCCAGAGCGAAGTTGCTTAGGGCCTAGCTAAATTACTAAGGCTGCTTTTGAACTTGTGATCCTCCTGTCTCAGCCTCCCAAGTCACTGAAATTACTGGCGTGCACCACTGCGCCTGGCTCATATGATCTTTTACATGTCCTTAAAATCGTCATACTCACTGACTTTTCACGTTCTACATTTTCCAAGATATATTAATTTGTGGTAGGTAGAATAAAATATGGTTGTTATATTGCATACCTTGGAAAGCTGATATGGGTTTTTTTAATTGAATTATTTATTTTTCTCTTTGGTAGAATTGTGGACTTTAGTTAGCTTTATGTTTGTGTTTTTATTTGATTCCAGTTTCTTTGAATTTGAATTTCTTGGTGGAAATCATGCCAATAAAAAACCTTTCCTTCTTTTTTCCTTTATTTTTCAGATATTAATGAATGTCTTCTAGAACCTGGAAAATGTGCACCAGGAACCTGTCAAAACTTGGATGGGTCCTACAGATGCATTTGCCCCCCTGGATACAGTCTGCAGAATGACAAGTGTGAAGGTAGGAGGGTTATCCATGTTTGGAGATGAGCTGCATTTGGATATCATACTAGAATTACCACAATCAGAGTTTCTGTAATGGTGTTTTCATTTTTTTTTAAAAATATTTATTTATTTGCTTTAGTTGTGCACAATCTATTTTTACGTGGTGCTGAGGATCGAACCCGGGCCGCACACGTGCTAGGCGAGTGCTCTACCGCTGAGCCACAACCCCAGCCCCCGGTGTTTTCATTTTTAAATACTTTATTTTTAGCCGGGCATGGTGGCGCACGCCTGTAATCCCAGCACTTGGGAGGCTGAGGCAGGAGGATCGCGAGTTCAAAGCCAACCTTAGCAATAGCGAGGCACTTAGCAACTCAGTGAGACCCTGTCTCTAATAAAATACAAAAAAAAAAAAAAAAAAAAAAAAAGCTGGGGATGTGGCCCAGTGGTCGAGTGCCCCTGAGTTCAATACCCGGCACCAAAAAAAAAAAAAAAAAAAAAAAAACCTTTATTTTTAAAAATCCAAGGTCAGAGGATAGTAGATAATGGTTTCATCCTTCTGGAGAGACAGGAGTAGCTTATCCTTATACTAATCTCTGATGAAGTTATTTTTCCCTGTGAACATGGCTGGTCATATGACCCTGATTCTTTTTCACTGTGCTCTTCTACAGCTTATGAAAATGCTGTGTTCCACTACCAGTATACCTGAATTGTATGTTTTTAAGTGGCAATAGGTTAGAATTAACAATAACTTCTGAACCCAGTTAAAAAAAAGTGACCACATTCAAGATCGGATAAAAGTGGTTATAGAACTTCTCTATGTTTCTTTTTTTTTTTTTTTTTTAACCTATAGAGCAGTAGAAATGTGTTACTAAAAATAAATTTTCAGTAAATTTTGTAATATTGCATTTCTTTACTCTCAACACATGTCATTGCATTAAGTTAATAGTAATAATTGTCAGAACTTCATAAATAAACAGGGTTAAATGGATTTTCAGAAGTCACTTAACTCACCAGTCTTTAAACAGGTCGGCATCTCATCCACAATGAGTGCACATTTACTCTTAATATTGTTGATGAGAAATTTTATTTTGTGTTCAATTAACATCACTGTCAAGTGGTGATATTTTTTAATGGGAATATTTTGTCCAAATTAAATCTAAATGAAATTTATCAAGTAGTATTTTACTTTTGTTAAAGACTGGTTTTATTTGCTCCTTAATTAATGAATAATGCCCCTAAATAAATAGAATGAAGATATATAGAAAGAAAAGTGACCTCTTAAATGGTCAACAAATCTGCCCACTCTACAATGTTTGTTCTCATTATTAAGAAGCTGGCACCTACAGGCTAATTTCTACTAAAAGAAAAAGAATCATAACCAATGACCAAAAAAAAAAAAAAAAAACCCAAAATAAATATTTGAGCATTTTTATAGAAAAGGTTGGGTGTGGGAATGAAGGGTGTGTGAGATTGGAATAATTCAATTGAGAGCATTTGAATTCATTAGTAAACCACAAGGAATATGATATAATTTTAAAAACAATCTGATAATATGTAGTGATGGAAAAACTGACTTTGCACTGTACAAGAAGATAATTACTTTATATTGCATGGATATTTCTAGAATATCTATTTGTGGTATTTACAATATGAAGTCAAGAAAATAAGTTAATTTCTTAACTTTTCCTGAGCTGGATGTTTTGCAAATAAAGGCATGTAATGCATATACATTTTAACATGAGCAGAACTGTTGGCACAAAATACATTAGAGTCCCTTGATATAAGAGATATTTTATTTATTTGTTTATTTTTGGCACTGGAGATTGAACCAAATGGCTCTCAACCACTGAGCCACATCCCTAGCCCTTCTTATCTTTTATTTTGAGACAGAATCTCACTAAGTTGCTGAGGGCCTTGCTAAGTTGCTAAGGTTGGTCTTTAACTTAGTGATACTCCTGCCTCAGCCTACCGAGCTGCTGGGATTACAGGCATGTACCACTGCACCAAGAAAGATATTTAACATTTTGATAGAAAAAAATTTTCTCAAAAATAGAATGGCTCAGGATTCAGATTTAAATATTTCTTCACTGCAAATTCCTGCTAAAGCTTGGGGTCGGGGGAATGAGTGAATTTTTTCAGAGAGACTGGCCACACTTCTTCTAAAAGTAAAATGATCATGCAATTTATAGACCAAACTGAGACAATTTTGGAAGTGAAAAAGGGCACTATCAGTGATGGACTGAGGTCAATAAATATAAGCTGAGAGTCTCCCAAGTTAAGCAGGACATGTGATAACCAAGCCTTCAGAATTCACCATAGATTGCCCTTCACAGGAGCTAAAATGTATTAATATACCTAAGAAAATATACCACAATTAAAGTGTATCAGGTTCCTGTTGTCTATATAATGAAAGAAAAACTATAGACAGTACAAGAAACACATTTCTGTATCTTTACAAACATTAACCTACAAATCAGAGCTAGAGTCTCTGTGATATCTTTAGTTTGTTTTATATGAGATTGTGCTCATTTTCATGAATATTAGTGTCTTTGTAAAATACTCTTAGGGCTGTACCCTGAAATGTTGGGAAAAGTTATGTAGAGTGGAGGGAAATAAATTTGGTTTAAAGACCTAGATCTCACATTGAGATCAGCCTCAGAATTTATACTTACTGGGGCTGGGGATGTAGTTCAGTGGTACAGTACTTGCCTAGCATGTGTGAGGTCCCAGGTTCAACCCTAAGCAAAAGGAAGAAAAGAAGGGGGAGAGAAGAATTTATGTGTACTTTACAGTGATGAAGTGGAGTTTCTTGCCTCTTTCTTAGCCCAGGGAAGTATTGTTCTAATTTTTTAATTAGCTAAGCAACCTAGTGAGAGATTTGTCATTGCACCTCTTAGAAGACCTTCACAGATAACCATTTTTACATCAAGAACTGTCAAAACTGATTTTTAAAACATCATCACATTAGAAGTTCAGCTCACAGTGTTATGACACAGGGAAGTGCTTTAATTATTGGAAAATTTGAAGCTCCATTGCACTTTGTTCTTCCACGTTTTGCATTTGGTACCTGATGGTGTCTCCATTGTGCTCTGACTTTGTTTGACACATGTAATTCTTTTAGATATTGATGAGTGTGTGGAGGAGCCAGAAATCTGTGCCTTGGGTACATGCAGTAACACTGAAGGCAGCTTCAAATGTCTGTGTCCAGAAGGGTTCTCCTTGTCCTCTACCGGAAGACGATGCCAAGGTAAATGCATTTGAAAGCTTTGAACATTCACTATCCTATGTTTATTTGTTGTGGTCTTCCATTTTTAACATGGCAAAGCTCAGATTCTTGGTGAATAGGAAGATGGAGAGTTTTCATTCACCCCAAGGGCTAATGATAACTATATGTCAGAAGGTTCATTGTTAAGGTTTTTTAGGTTAAAAAAACTCATCCATCAAGTTATGGTTGCTTAAAATGTCTCGGCACTTAACCCCTTCTCTCCCTAAGAACACAAACAATGATAAGCCCTCAGTGGGGGATCACCAGGAGCCACTGAAACACTAAAGCCTCGGGACGCTCAGCTACACATGCCCTGCATAAATGTGGATGCAAACCTAGACCTTCAGACAGAAAAACATGCAGATTCACCCATGTGCCCCCAGGATCAGGTCCAACCCCTATATCACAAATTCTCTAAGAAAGCAGAAAAATATATTTGAAGGGTCCAGGATTCTTGCTGAGTCCCAGTCCATTTTCAAGAATAATATGTGTCAACTATTTCAGTAAAGATTTTCAAGGCTCACCAGGTTGACTTTCAAATTGAAAAACAAATCAAAAAGAGCCTGAACTTAATTTAAACATGACATAGTATATACTTAAATCCCATAAAACAGCTTAGCTATTTCTAAACAATGTGATTTTTAGGTGGATATCCATAACTTATACGGACTAAGTCTTATGAATTCCAGGGTGTGGAGGGGACCCACAAATACATGTTTTATGTTGTTGTTGTTGTTATTGTTGTTTTATTGTTTTTGTTGTTTTCCTACCAGTGGTTTTTGGTGTTGAGTTAGGGTTTTTTGGTTGTTGTTGTTTTGTGTATGTGGGTATTTTTGTTTTTACTTCCATATTACCACATAAGAGGTGTTGGATATTGTTTAAGATTCCAAAAATTGAGTTTGGGGGCCCAGCCTACCATGTCTTAGCCTGGAGCAAGTCATTTAATGTTTTGGGAGCTTAGTTTCCTCATTTCCAACAAGACTAGTACCTGCCCAACTGATCTTATTGAATATGTGACAAAGCTTTTTTAGTTTCTGAGTCCTCTATAGACCCTTGTTACTTTTATTCTGTGTGATTATCTGTTTAGTTTTCAGCTGGTCACTCAGAAGTCCAGATTTGAGCCCTTGGCTGGTTTGATCTTGTAGGTCCCTATCAGAGGTCCACATGGATTTCAGAGTGGTGAGTGGGGTGGAGCTTGATTCAAGCAGATATTCTGTCTGGATAGCACAGACCAACCCAGATAAAGTCTAGCTCCTGCTCCCTTGTTTATGTATGCCTTTGGCTCAGCCCGGGCGTGGAAAAAAAGCAGTGAGAAACCAGGTGTGAATCTGCCGATGTGGCAGCCCAGAGGAAACGCCGAGGCTATTAATTCAATTTGCACTGGCCTGTCACAGAGCAAGCTGACATTGCAGGGAGAATCAGCCCAGCTGCGAGCAGCCCTGCCACATGCTCCAGGAGGCAGAGCCAGAGTTGAGGAATGCAAGCAGGGAAAGTGACTTTCGTAGTTCTGAAGAAATTTCAGAGGTCAGTGAAGGCTCTCTGCAGATGGACTGGTAAACAGGCGGCCTAGCAAGCCCTAAAGTACCTGTGCCAGCATGGCCCTCCTCCCCAATGCAAGCACCTTTGAATATCAAACCAAGTCTAGAGAACCACCACCAGCAAAAGTAAATCTTCCACAGAGCACAGATTTTGCTGGAGCCTGGAAATTAAGGCCTGGGTTTTTCTTGTAAGATGACAGATTAGGAGTCAGACTTCCATTGCCCATGAAATGAGAAAATTCCACAGAACCATGGATTATATTTTTGAAGCAGCAAATGCCATGGCACTCAGGTGGACAGATAATGTCCCTGAAGACCACAAGTGTAAATGAGCCACTGCCACTTGTAAAGTTGAATGAAGGGAATTTGTCATTTACATTGACTTGAAACTTCACAAATTTCAATCTCTGTCTGAATCCAAGATTTGGGCATGGGGTGGTACTGTGGAATGAATGGTGTGTAGAAGATAGGGCAGGGGTCTGGAACAAGGTCAGCAATTGAAGGAAAAAAGACAGGGAATTTTAACACCCCAGTAGTAGAACATGAATAAATCTAGGCTTAAAAGGAATACAACAAAGTAGAAGACAAAAGGGGAGAGTTAAGTTTTATATATTTGTTGAGACAGTCCTAGGCATAAATAATAAAGCAACACTGATGACAACAACAAGAAAACCTTGAAGAATGAAGGAAACCAAAAAGTGTCCTCTAAAAAATAAAAGTTTGTTTAATCTTAAAGTTTCTCAGCAAAGTAAATGTGGTTGGCTGATATGCTGAAGGACAAGGACTGAATTTTATTGCTCTTAACCTTCAAAAGGGTAGTTCACTGAAAGGTGCCTGCTTGGAATTGATCTCAGCAGATGGGCAGTGAAGTGCAAACTGGCAGAGATGATTGATTTCTCTGGAATAGTTGGTAGCCAAGAAGAGTTGAGCAAGTTCATTGGGGAGGCTGACTGAATTTGACTAACAAAGTTTGAAAGATAGATAGATAGATAATTTTTAAATTTAACTCATGAAGATTTTTCTTCCATGATCTGTAGCAACTGTTATTTTTACATTTTTTAATTAAAGCTGGTGAACTTGCCTTAACATAATTGCACAGGTGGCTCTGACGGGTAGGCTTCCTGGGATTGGAAAACAGTCATGGGAGAAAAGAAGGCAGAGATGGTCAGCATTAAAGAAAATGGATATGAAAGTATTTCCTTAAAGCCTGCAGATTGCAGCCTTTGTGTAATGAGAGGAATTGTGCAAGGCCTTGGAAGTTGAGCTTGAACGAAAACACATTCCAGACCACTGGATGAGCTCACTTCTTAGAATCACCCAATTTGTTCTGTAAGAAATGGAAAAGTCAGTTTCCAAAATTATGTCAAGCAATGTTGGAGAATTTTATAGGAAAGAGATCCCATCTTCTTTGGAGTCACCAAGCAATAATCAATATTAAAGAAATATGTATGTTCTTTGAAAGAAAGATTGTTCTACTCCCACCCACCGATAGCTCTGCCTCCTTTCTCCTTCCTTCCCTCTCTGTTGAGCTAAACAAATGTCTGTTGAAAATTTAACTGATGTAGCCCTGTGTGCATGTGTGTGGAATCTGCAGAAAGCCCCACTTGCATCTTGTACTCAACAGTTTTGTGAGTAGCTACTTCAATGACCGACCCTTGTGTTGTTTTTGACAAACCACAAAATTGCCATTTCTTTATTTGCTCTACACCTGTGAACTGGGGATTTTATTTTGGTTCCACAGCTTAGGAGGTTCAGAATCAACAACTAAAGTGTGCTTTCACCTAAATATTAGGACCATAAGGCTTTCTTACCCTACGTGCTTGCCAAATGTTATATGGAAACACGTGGAAGCATAGCTATCAATGAGAGTATCTTCTGAATGATTCCATCTGTGAACATTCCAATCCTGAAGTCACTAATGGATGTCAGTTTTGAAAACTAACAGTGTTGGATTTTATTATTCGCATCAGATTATTTTGAAATACTGTCTAAAACAAGAAATAATAAGGCTAAAACTGCATTGGTTTGTTCATCAGATCTTACCTAGGACTTTAACAATCTCAGCTCACTTAGTCATTTATGGAGTATTGCTATAGTAATAAGAGAACACATTTACTTGGTGGGTTGTTTCCTATTGACTATTATACAACAAAGATTCAGTAGGAAAGTAACTAAAGGGTATCATGAATTTATGCTGCAGATTTGCGAATGAGCTACTGTTATGCAAAGTTCGAAGGAGGAAAGTGTTCATCCCCCAAATCCAGAAATCACTCCAAACAGGAATGCTGCTGTGCCTTGAAGGGAGAAGGCTGGGGAGATCCCTGTGAGCTGTGTCCCACGGAGCCTGATGGTACGTCTGACATCTCTATTTCTCTGCGCCGTGCCATGTACAAAAGGGTCGTGAAATAATTAAGATTATAGGCTCAAAGAATAAGACAATTTAATTTGAAGTCTAATTAGAATGTTCATTAAAAATACTTTTCTCTCAGGGGCTGGGTATCTCCTTGGTAATTTGGGTTATGAATCCACGATGCCTAAGGAGTAGGTACCATACCTTTGGGAGTCTTGTTAACTTCCCTTGGTTTCTGGGCCTATCTTATTCATTACTTCTCAGTATGTGCAGCACGGGACCATTTTGCTGCCACAGAATGCTTTGGGAAAAGCCTATGACTAATTGCCACTGGTCTATTAATGAGCTTGTGTCTCCACTGCAGAGGCTTTCCGCCAGATCTGTCCCTACGGAAGTGGGATCATTGTGGGACCTGATGATTCAGCAGTTGGTGAGTAGCTTGTGCTAGATTCTCAACATTTCTGTATTCTCAGCTAGCGTCTTCTTTGTCCTTCCTCCAGTTCTTATTTCTCCACATCTGTCTTGAAAAATTAAGCTCCACGTTTTTGTTATTTCATTTAGATACTAATTATATTTGATACAAATATTTATTGAGTAAACACTGAAATAATCATAATTTATCTTTTTGTTAAGAAAAATGCCTTTTTAATTCACTATTTTTTTTCCTTCCCTTAAGATATGGATGAGTGCAAAGAACCTGATGTCTGTAAACACGGGCAATGTATCAACACAGACGGCTCCTATCGCTGCGAGTGTCCCTTTGGTTATATTCTAGAGGGGAATGAATGTGTAGGTGAGTAATAAGTCAGTTTCTTCCATTGGGATGTTGCAAATTAGAAATCAAGCTTCACAGCATTCACACTGGGAAGTATAACTACCAAAATGGGACATTAGGTTCTGTCCTTCCATGCATGTTCACTTAGAACACATCATATGCCCTCCACAGTGCTAAGCTCTGGGGCTGCTGAAGTGAACTGAGCAGAGAAGGTCCTTCCTGACACAGACCTCACCATCTCATAAAGAAGACAGACACAGGACATGTCTTAAGAGATAGTGGGAAGGACGACACAATAATGAAAGTCTTTATGAAATTAAAAAAAAAAAAATAATGGTCATAATCTTGTTCTGTTAGTACGTAAAATACAAAACTTATCTGGATTTTCTACATTTAGTAATATGAAAGGCTCAGTTTAAATTCCTCTTGCTTTAACGCTCTTATTAAAATTTCAAAGAATGGCTCCTATGGTGGACCTCTGACCCTTAATCCAGACTAACTACAAATTAAATCCAAGTGTTGTTTTTATTTAGCTAAGGATTCCAAAACAATTTGGTGTAACCTGACTTAATAGTGGCAAAAGTGCTGAGAGTTTGTGTAAATTAAAAAGTGCTTTCATACAAGGAAACAGGTTTGAGGATCTCGGCCCCAGCTAAGTTTATGGGAGCTCAGGCAAGTTCTTAAGCCTTTCTGGGCCTTGGAATGTAATATTTTGTAGATGAACTAATTAATTTCTAATTACCCTTGCACTCTAAAATGCAGCGATATTGTCATTCTTATCAACTTGAAAGAGAAATAATACTCTTGACTGTGAAATGTGAATTAGTAGCAGAACAAAAGCCCATTTGTCAACGCTTTCCTTTTGGAGTCTTCAGGTAGTACTCTGGTTCATGCGCACAATGAGCCTCCTTGCCTTCAATCTCTTTCCCATGTCCTCCTCTTGCATTCGCTCTCTGACGATAGGACCCCAACATAAGATGTAACCCTGTGATAGTCCACCACTCTTCTGAATGTTGGATTGCTAAAATAACAGTGTTATTTCTATAAAAGCTTTCCTTTCCCAAGGGAAGATACTCTGCCCAAGGGATACGTCGGCATCAAGAGCAGAGAGTGCTCCAGGTGGATGGGTTAGGGGGCATATATATTTTTATGTCTCCTTGGTAAGATGTCTTATCTCTCCACAGTTGTTTAGAGAGGTCATACCTTAAACATATTTTTTCTAGCCTTTCTTCTGCCTAATGTAAACCATCTGGTTTTAATGGAATCAACAAAATCTGCTTGAATCTTGATTTTATCCAGTGTATTAATTCTGCTTAACCTCTGGTCTCTTATTTTGCGTAAGTTTAGTCTTCTATTTTATATCTGGCAAGAATCCACCATGTTTAAAGCTTCTTGTAGAGTGATGTAATGTAGGGCTGAGCTGGAGATGTATTTCTATCTTTAAACAAGCAGAAACTTCTGACTGCTTATAGGAGCCTTGTTTTAACCACTAGCACATCTACCTCCAGGAGAAGATCCACTTCTTTATAATGTGGGAGGCTGGAGACATGCAGAAGGGCAGTATAAGGGCCAGAAGTTCAGGTACTCTCACTGTCAGTGCCACAGAGCAAGTCAAATTTCAACTACAAACCTGTGATCATAAGATATGCAAATTCCTTCCCTGTAAGAATAGAATAAGAATGAAATAAGATATTATAGACCAGAGTGCTCTGAAAGAATGAAAAGGAGTATCTGGGTCCAAGCCCATTTTATCTCAATGCATCATGTTTTGGACATACTCTTGGTCACTTGCAGATACCGATGAATGTTCTGTGGGCAATCCTTGTGGAAATGGAACCTGCAAGAATGTGATTGGAGGATTTGAGTGCACCTGTGAGGAAGGATTTGAGCCCGGGCCAATGATGACCTGTGAAGGTAAGTCTCTTAAACACAGTAGGTGGGTAGGTATACTGATCATAGGAACAATTGGTTGATTAAGTTCTTTAGTATTAAATACCAGGCAGAACGTGTAGAATAAAATTCATCTGGACCTGATGGACCATTCCATCATTTCTTCTCTGTGTGAACTTCTCTCTGAAGAATATCAGAGAAAGATGTAGGTGGTCCGTGGCACAAGTTACACTGTATATCACACAGAGTTCTGGTTGGTGTGTCCTTACTACTTGTATTTGGATACAACTCCTGTCTTACATACCACCTTTTTGTCTTATTTTCTATTTCCTTTTCCTTTTTTTAATATTTATTTATTTGCTTTAGTTGTACACAATGCGTTTATTTTTTTTTTACGTGGTGCTGAGGCTCGAACCTAGGCCACGCACATGCTAGGCGAACGCTCTACCACTGAGCCACAACCCTAGCCCCCCTCTTCTTTTTCTTTGTCTCCTATGATCACTTTGTTTTCTTCTTTTCTATTTTTATTTCTTCTCTCCTTTTCTCCTCTTTTCTATTTGTAGAAGTATCTGTATACCGAGATAACCACAACATCCTATAGCTATCTGGAGGCAGTCACAGAATGAAGTTGCCAAAGTCATATAAGCATCTCAAACTGTTCATCAGTGAGCCTGGTGGGATGTATAGAAAGAAGAAATGGCAGGCAGGTCTGGAAGAGTGGTGTTCTCCAAGGGTGATGTCTGGACCATTTACCTCAGCATCACCTGGGAACTTGCTAGAAACACAAAATGTCAGGCCTCTGATCTCTACTGGATCAGAAACTGTTAGAGTAGGGTCTGAAAGCCTTCCAGGTGATCTGATACCCTCTCAAGTTGAATTCACTAGCCTTAGAAAAGAATGAAGTGGTGAGTGGGGAGATAGATGGCCAAGTTGGTGTTAAAGGGAGCTCTTCATCACAGATACAGTCCATCAATACCCATTTTCAGAGTTGTTGGTGAGTCTTTAAAGGTTTTGACTAAAACCTGATCAGGGCTCTCACTATATTCTCAGTCAGCGAGATTGGTCTTGGACAGCAACAGGATCATCAAGGTGGTCTACTTAACCCTGCTTTTCTAAAACATATTTTAATGGTTCCAGACCATGAAATCGACTAAAATCACTTTTGCCCATTAATGATGAAGTCATTCCTGTCTATTTAAGGCTGGAACCAGGACCTCTCTGTGATCTAGGTCTCTCTGTAAGAATACAGTGATCCAGAATACTATTTTCTTGGGCAGAAGAATCACTGTTATCTCAAACAGGAACCTTCTGGTATGGGGAGGGGCAGTTAACAATATTGGAGGGATCAGCTGCTGCTCTGAGCACAAAGGTTTTGGATGAATGGGGCAAAACAGATCCCAACTCCACGTAACTGTAGGAAGTGGTAGGTAGTTAGCCTGAGTCTTCCAAGCCAGAAATTCAGAAAAGTCCCCTGTATGAGAGTGACTTATAATTTTTCATCCATCTAAATAGCCATTAATAATTACACCAGGACAACTAACAAAACTGGATGTATGATCACCCTACTTATACCAAATATAATAATCAACTCATTTGAAAATTTCCTAGAAATCAGAGAGTGCTTTGTTCTTCCATGCTTATGACAATTTCAACTTTTGATTAGAGTAGGTTTCTTCTTGTTGTTGTTACTGAGGTCCATGATCCATTATTTTCTTACTTTCTTCTCCTGCAGATATAAATGAATGTGCCCAGAATCCTTTGCTCTGTGCCTTCCGATGTGTAAACACTTATGGGTCCTATGAATGCAAATGTCCTGCTGGATATGTTTTGAGAGAAGACAAGAGGATGTGCAAAGGTGAGATATCCATGTTCAAGCTCAGTTAAGCCAGAAAGCTGTAATGCTATTTAGGATGAGAGATGTCCCTCCAAAGCTTCCTTTGGTACAGGAAGGCTGGGAATTTGTAAACATACAGGTCATGGGTAATTTAGGGATTGTCCCTGCCACCTTTTCCCCTAAGCTGTAGCTTGAAGCACCATCAAGGTAAGTCAAGGGCTGCACTGCAGATCCTTTGTCAGTTCACTGTGCAGATCCTGCCTGAGATGTGCCTGTTACTCCACTAGATGTGAAGATAGAAAGAAAAAATATTTTCCCACATCCATGGGAAAAATATTTTTCCACATCAATATGAAGCAGCTGAGACAAGATATAAATAAATAATCATAATCAAAGTACAGTGTGATAAGTACTATGGGGGTCATATAGACACAATGATCCAAGAATATGAAGGAAGGAGTATATAGAACACAAAGAGAAAATATCCCCCTCACCAATAGATATTGTGTTCCAAGAATGGGCTAGCACATGGATCTACCCTAGTTAAACCACATCCATTAAAAATACTCCACGTGCAGTATCCAAAGCTCTGACTGTTCTGCATTATGCAAACCTGGATAATCCTGCACCTGGCCCTTGAAGAGCTCTGGTGTGTTCCTCTCAAGGTCTTAAGTGAGCAGACGCCTGTTCTCTCAAGGTGTCTTCAATACAATTATGCTTGAGAATGGGGAGATTTCCTAAGTGGGAGCTCCTGATCACATGCAGGATAAAGTCCAAATTCCTCACTTCAGATCACATCCAAGGGAAGAATAATGAAAGAAGGAAATGCAAAACAATGGAAAATAAAGAGCAAAGAAGACCCAGCCAACTCCAGAAAAAAGAAAATGAAGGAGAGAAGAACCAGTGGAAAATAAGATATTGTGGATGCTTGTCTTTTCATCCACATATAACAACCAAAGCTTTTATTATCTTAAATATTATATCATATTAATGAATATGACCATATTAAAATAAGATCATATTATAGCCTATCATGTTGTTATAACTATAGTATAATGAAAGTTTGAGTTTATTATATTATAATCCATTGTGCTTATATAATAGCATATTATCATATGTCTTGATTTTAATGCTGTTATATTATCGTTATGTTATAAAATGGTATATTATAATAATAAGACCTTTAGTCAAAAAGAATCAAAATGGCCTGGCGCAGTGACGCACACCTGTAATCCCAGCACTTGGGAGGCTGAGGCAGGAGGATCGCGAGTTCAAAGCCAGCCTCAGCAATGGCAAGGCACTTGGCAACTCAGTGAGACCCTGTCTCCAATAAAATACAAAAAAAGGGCTGGGGATGTGGCTTAGTGGTCGAGTGCCCCTGAGTTCAATCCCTAGTACCAAAAAAAAAAAAAAGAATCAAAATGCTTTGACAAAGAAATATAAACAAGGAAGGGAATAGAGGAAAGGGCATGATTAGAATCATGCTTCTGAAGGGGTTATCTGTTGCTTGGGAGCAATTTCAAGTTCAAATGTGGTTAGAGACTCCTTCCCATTTTTAAGAGGTCAGTGTTCAAGAAATAATGAAGGAAATAAGGCCAACGCTGAAATAACATAGATGAAAATTGCTTACTTACTACTGTTCAGTTTAAAAGGCAGGCATCTTATGCAACTTCTTTTATGAATTTGTGATTACACATTCGTTACAGATGAGGATGAATGTGAAGAGGGAAAACATGAATGTACTGAAAAGCAAATGGAATGCAAGAACCTCATTGGCACATACATGTGCATCTGCGGACCCGGGTACCAGCGGAGACCTGATGGAGAAGGCTGCATCGGTAAGAGGATCTCTGTTTAAGGAGCTTTGGGGAGGCAGAAAGGAGGAAGAAGAGGAATCCATCTTTCTATAAAACAGTTCAGCTGACTCCTTTTGTTTTGGGCCCTTGATGATACCAAACAGATGAGAATGAGTGTCAGACCAAGCCAGGGATCTGTGAGAATGGGCGCTGCCTCAACACCCTGGGGAGCTACACCTGCGAGTGCAATGACGGGTTCACCCCCAGCCCCGCCCAAGATGAGTGCCTGGGTGAGTACCTCCGCCCCACACTGGGATGTTTGAGACCTGGGGCCTCTGCTTAGAAAATAAGAGAAAATGTCAAAATTGAGGAAGGGTTAAAAATGTTCATATTTTGGAGATGACCTAGTGACTGTGATTGTCCCTTGGGCTAAACACCACCCTACAGCTAAATTCTTCCTTTACTAATTGTATCACTGAATCACTTGCTTGGAATTTCTTTGTTGGCTGCCTTTGTTGAGCCCTTGGTGATCAGCCTCCATTTCCATGGTTTTGCCCCTCTTGCAATAGCATGACTATTATGACTATTTCCCCATCTTTCTGGGAGCACATAGAATTATAAGTTTGTCTAGGCCGATGCCTTTCTGCCAATTTACTGAATTTCTTGTCTTGTTTCCTTCAGACATCATCCTTTCTCTCTTACTGCTGTCTCCAGCTTTCCCTTCTTGCCCAGGGTAAAGTGTTACATCCTTTTTGGTTTTTATATCTGACCAAATTCTTAAAACCCTCATATGCTCATAAAATTCTCTAAATCCTCTTCGCTATGTAATGTACCTTCCAGACAACCGGGAAGGGTACTGCTTCACAGAGGTGCTGCAAAACATGTGTCAGATCGGCTCAAGCAACAGGAACCCTGTCACCAAGTCTGAGTGCTGCTGTGACGGAGGGAGAGGCTGGGGTCCCCACTGTGAGATCTGCCCTTTCCAGGGCACTGTGGCTTTCAAGAAACTCTGCCCCCATGGCCGAGGATTCATGACCAATGGAGCAGGTACTTCACTTATCTTCAAACGTATTTTCAGGGAATCTATTTCTCCGTGAAAAACAGATGACAATGTGTAATCTATGACATGGCCTACGTTGAGTTGCTTATTTGAGGTTAACAAGAACTCTTCGTTATAGTGTTTTAGATATTCAAGTTCATTTGCCAAAGTGTCCTTTGTCAACTAGATGAAGTTGTGTGTGCTTGGGTCCCTGCCTCTACATAGCAACAATCTTCAACTATTTAAATAGAAGTTTGCTGTAAATAAGTTGTGGGTTACTCAGATAATTCTTTAGATAAATCTTGACGTAAGTGATCATTAAATCCAGTCCACCAATAAATATGTATTTTAACTCATAAAATTATCTAAAACATATAGCATCAAAAAGTATTAATAATGCTGTTATGCCAGCAGATAAACACAATTGCTTCTTTAAAAGCACAAGCTGCTTCAACCAGGAGGAGGTAAGGAGGCTGTCCAGTGTCTCCGGTTTGTCATTAGTATGATTTCCATGTTTAGCAATGGTTTCTAGTTCATAAAAGGACTGAGAAAAGGAGAGAGTTGGTTTTTTGTCATTGTTGCTGCTGTTTTTTTTATGTTTTTTTTTTTTTTTTTTAATTGAGCTCTTTGGGAAGAGGGAATTGTAGGTGAGAAAGAAAGGAGTTTTAAAAGGATTTGTCTTTCTGTTAGAAAAATGTGGCAGAAGGCCAACTAGTGGAACTGGGTATGGTAAAAGACAGAAGTGGACAGATAAGATGGAGTGACCAAAAGCAATTTATGCTTATTTGAAGGATGTCAAAATGAGGTGATGGAAAAGACTCATTTCCTGAGACCAAGGAGAGTGTGCTAAATTACACTTCAGAGTAAACTTGGAAAGGGCAGGCACACCCAACCATTGATATAGAATGGTTATTTGGCAATCAAGGGCTGATAACGCGTGTGCCAACTACTTGTCTTGGTACCCTATCACACAGGAGGGATATAGATGGGTCAAAAGGTGGAGAACAGTGGCTTTAATGCTCAGCAATGCACACTGACCAAGTCAATGGGTGGAGCCATGAATAAGAGTCTCTCTGCCACCCCAGAGCCCTGGTTCATCTCCTTCCTCACCAAAGGAAGGAAGTTGATCCCATTTCCCTAATATTACATGATAGGATATTCTTCGGGAGCAACTTCAAACACAACAAGGAGAATGTAAAAGAATTTCCCTTTTTATTTGAACATGCAATATTGGGGGGGGGAGGATGAAGTTTCCCTATCAAAAGGACCCATTGCTGTGATTTGATTATGAAATGTCAGCAGTAGGCAAGCTTGATGGCATAAGACAAGCAAAAAAAACCCGTGTGTCTAAGCGGGGTGTTGTTTGGTGGATCCAGAAGAGAAAAACAGTATAAATTTAGAAGAGCAAATTATTTTTAAAGTTTTCCTCTAGCCTGATTAGTTTGTCACTATGGTCTCATGAACGTATTAGTCTGCATTTCAATATAACCACCATTGCGTATATAACTTATGCTGTCATCCCTTTGGTTTAATTTGGTAGGACAATAATATAAATTCAACACAATCTGTTAGAATTTATACTGAAGTGACCCCTATATATAGTGATGCTGGTCATTTAATAATAACATCCTTATCATTTAAATTTACATTTATTAACTTACAGATATTGATGAATGCAAGGTTATTCATGATGTTTGCCGAAATGGAGAATGTGTCAATGACAGAGGATCATATCACTGTATTTGTAAAACTGGCTATACTCCAGATATAACTGGGACTTCCTGTGTAGGTAAGTGCTCTTTACAAAATCCAGAGTTTAAAGAACTCAAATAACTCAAACCCATTGTTTACATACAAAGGAGGAAAGAAAACTTTATGGACTTTTTATAATTCAAGAAGAAAACTCACAAATACAGAATCTTTTCAGAAAATAAAGATGCCTCTCGGATATTTCCATGGAAACAAAAGGTTTTATAAACAATCATATATCACCCACATCCCACACAGGCGAAGGAGTCAGGGTCACTCTGCACGAATTGGGCTGGCAACAAAAAGACCACACAAACACAGAAATACCTGTTTTGGGGGTCAAGGACAGCTCTGAGACCTCAGCTCTCATGCTGGAGGGCAAGGGGGGCAAGGAAGGCAAGAGGCAAGAGAACAAACACACCCTGAACCCCTGTTTTTATTTAGGGGAAACACATTGGATAGAAAATTCCACCCAAATAAGGCAAGGTATTGTGTTATAGCAAACACGTGGGTGTAGCCCAGTCCCATTGGGTGACGCCCACTCCCAGAGCTGCACTTCTTTGCCGAAAAAAGGTGAGGCCCACCTGCCTTGCACTGTGTGGGATGCAGTTCCATACCCCCATTACTCAAGGCTAAGGGAGTGTGCACAGCTCCTGTTCAGGGCGGCCCCGGACAACCATATTTCAACATTTCTAGGTGGCTTTAAGTTTCATGACATAAGAATTAGTATTAATCCTTAAAGCCCAGATAGGAGACCAGTATTGAATTATCCTGTCACAAATTCTGGTGGTTTATTTCTGAGTGGAAATTTTAAGTTATGGCAAAAAAGTAAAATCCCCCAACTAAAAATCTAAACGAAACTGTATTATTTCATAGGAAAATGTAGGATAGTGATCAAAGGCAACACAGAGTTTATTTTTTCCCCCCTAAGCTAAAATTTCTTATTAAACCCTTGGATGTTCAGCATTTAGACATTTGTTTAGATGGGCAGTCACGCTGTATCTCTTCGACCATAGATCTGAACGAATGCAACCAGGCTCCCAAACCCTGCAATTTTATCTGCAAAAACACAGAAGGGAGTTACCAGTGTTCATGTCCGAAAGGCTACATTCTGCAAGAGGATGGAAGAAGTTGCAAAGGTAAAGTAGAATTTGCCCTTCCCCATCCCCTTGCCCACTCACCTGCCACATCATCACATTCCTTGTGCCTGGGAGGAATCCATAGACAACCCAAAAGACCTCTGCTCAACAAGCAAGAGGTTCTTCCCTGGGGTTAGAGCCTCTGTAGGAAGTTGGTCCCTGAGAGAAGGAGATTGCAGAGGAGCAGTGACAGCAGCCACCTCACTGGATGCCCACAGTCATCCCTGGAGCCATTCATGTGAGTCTCAGAGATGGCTGGAACCTTGCTCCACAGCTCTCTGTTGAGGCCAATTCTTAATTGATTACCTCCTCGCTGCTTTCTACTTATTGCAGTTATGCTGTCTTTTTTATTAAAAAATTGTGTAGTCTTGATCTCCAGCAAAGTACAGCTTTAGAATAATCAGTGCCACAATCCCAGAAGACATTGTTTGTGCCTGATTAATTAAACACCATGTCTAGATTTTTTGGTCTGCAAAAGAAAACCATTCCTGCCTTCTAGGAGCTCACTTGAAGCCTACACATCGCACAGAATTAAACACAAAGCTTTGGGCAGAAATCCCTTCTCCACTAGAAATTACCCTTTGAAGACTCTTTTTGTGTAAATTTATTCCTGTAAATATCTTCCTCAACAATAAGACCTTCATGTTGAGTGAGTGGCATAAATGAGTTATTCTTAAGGATGTATTTGGGAAATGAGGGGTTTGGAAAAAGAAAGGTAGACCTGACTGTAGAACAAGAGTTATTGCATTTTCCCAGAAAAGTAAGGAAAGATAAAGGATGGGGTAGAGTGGGTTTAGACAGCAGTGAGAAATGGGCCCTTGACCTCTTTTCTGTGTCTGCTAGAAGCAAGTTAAGAAGCATGTGAGAGAATGAAATAAAGGGCAACTGCCTGAGACCTTCCTGTATAGTACAAATCCTATGTAATCCTGTAGTTTTAGGAAAGGAAGTTGAGAGACCTACTAAAAATTCTAACCATCTTAAATGAAAAGTTGCTCCTAGTTTTGTTCTTCTCAAACATGGAACTTATTCTTCTGTGGATCAGTGAGTCCCAGGCAATGTGAGGTTACAACTGAGAGCCAGAATTTTATCCATGTAAATGAAACAAATTCAAGGGAAAGAATACTTCTCATTGTGTATGTTATCTGTAACAATAAATTTTCAACATTTTCATAACCTGTGGTGGCATAAAATCCTCAAAAGTTTCTAGCAATTAGGAGATTCAAAAACGGAAATTAAATGCATAGTGGTCATTATGTTCTTTCACAAAGGGGAAAAAGTATCAGTAAAACCCTCTTTACGGCTTTAGGAATGCAGAAAGCAATTATATGATTTTTACACATCCGTTTACAAGATAAGTCCCTTTCTCCCCTTTCCTCCTAAAGTCCAAATTTTTCCACGTACTTAGCATAGCTGACTGAAAATCAAAATGAGTGGTACAGACATGTATCCCACTGAAATTGTGAAGAAAGGGGCTAGAAGGACTTGGGACCAGCACCTCCCCTGTAAAAGAAGGGGGTGTCCATTTAAGAGGAAAAGGGAAGGGAAAAGACAGAGGTGATAACAGTGAGTGTTGCTGTTCTTAAGTGTGTCACATTTATGAAATTGCATTGTTGTAAGAAATCATAGAGTTGCCTCCCTTGCCTGGGGCAGGTGAGCATCAGTGAATGTGTGATAATGCTCTAGCAAGGTTCCTAGGGCCCTAGGGAGGGGAAGCTGGTCCATGGGTTCTGAGAGACCTGAACAAGGGTCAGCCTCTCTGACCCTTGTTGGAGCACAGCATGGGCTCCATTTTCAGGGAAGTCAGCCTTGGGACAAACATGGGGAGGTTCTCTCTCGGGGTAGGTCTACTCCAGGTGTCACACGAGCCAGGAGGTAGCACAGTGGAGCAGATGCAGTCACCAGGAAACCTAGCACTGAGCTGCAGCCCCAACGGTCCTCTTAAGAGGTGGGTGCTTGGTGACTGAATTTGTGACAAAGCACATCTGAATACACAGCTATTTAAAAATAGTTACTAAAATTCAACTAAAAGCTAGAACACACTTTATATCTCTTGGTATTTTAAAATACTTTTGCAGTTAAAAATGAGCCTAGAAGTTGAGATTATTAGGAGAGAAGCCTGGTTATAATGGAGGATGTTTATGAGATGAGAAATAATATTGTAGTCAGCTTTTTCTAAACTGCTCTTAGCATATCAGATGAGGGTTCTCCCCTCTGCCCTTTTCCCATATTTCCTTCTGGATTGCTCAGTTTTGTTTTATCCAAAGGAGAATCCTTAACCAAAAAAGTCAGAAATTTTTGAATACTTCATTTGAATAGATTAAAAACAGCAAACAGAAAAGAGCTAAACAAATTAATTTCCAGCATTAACATTTCTTTTCACATTTCAACTTAAATGCATCTTTTCAATGCTCTGGAAATTTTTCAGGATTAGTTTTTCCTTTGCTTTCTAGTTTGTTTAAAATGTTAGAAAGTATTTGAAGCCGGGCGCGGTGGCGCGCGCCTGTAATCCCAGCACTTTGGGAGGATGAGGCAGGAGGATCGCGAGTTCAAAGCCAGCCTCAGCAATGGCGAGGCACTTAGCAACTCAGTGAGACCCTGTCTCTAAATAAAAATACAAAAAAGGGCTGGGGATGTGACCCAGTGGACGCGTGCCCCTGAGTTCAATCCCTGGTACCACAAAAAAAAAAAAAAAAAGAAAGTATTTGAAATTCCTTTGTTGAAAAATTCCTATGTTGCTGTAACTAAAAGGAATTGGATTAGCCTTGGGTCACATAAAGAACTATTTTTTTATTATTAATTAATTTATTTATTTGTTTATTAATTGTCTAAATTGAGACTTTGTTTTATCTTTCAAGGTCTTATCCTCAGGGTTCTTTCTAGCCATTTTCTGTGGCTGTGTTCTAGCCCATGTCATGTAAGAATTATAAATCAAAACTTAGGGCTGCTACCTAGGGGCAGCTGTCTGTGTTGTCAGCTCAACTCCATTTTGTATTGTCTTGTAGATCTTGATGAGTGTGCAACTAAGCAGCACAACTGCCAGTTCCTGTGTGTTAACACCATTGGTGGCTTCACATGTAAATGTCCTCCTGGATTTACCCAGCACCACACTGCCTGCATTGGTAAGTGGAAGAGAAAAAAGCCCTATGTGAATCATAGCTATTCACTTAAGGGGTTATTTTCTATTCCCTCTGCTATTGGGATAAGAAAACAAAAAAATTAAAAAATGTGTTAGTGTGTGTGTGGACATACATATATATGAAGGGTTGTCAGTGTTATTTGGCCTATTCTAAATCATTGTGTCCCTTTCCTTTTCTTTTTAATATTTGTTGTTTTAGTTGTAGTTGAACACAATACATTTATTTTATTTATTTATTTTTATGTGGTGCTGAGGATCGAACCCAGGGCCTTGCACATGCTAGATGAGCACTCTACCGTTGAGCCACAACCCCAGCCCTGTCCATTTCTTTTAAACAGTACAAAGAGCACTTTGGGAATTTTATTCCTGTTTTCTCCCTCTGCTTCTCATAGATAACAATGAATGCACCTCTGACATCAACCTGTGCGGCTCTAAGGGCATTTGTCAGAACACTCCTGGAAGCTTCACCTGTGAATGCCAGCGGGGATTCTCGCTTGACCAGAGTGGTGCCAGCTGTGAAGGTGGGTGGAATCCTCAGTTGCATCCAGCTGGTGGACCCTTGTGGAGGTGGCCTATGTGGCTATCAACACCTTCAATCATTATCTTCTATGAGATGTCAGGGCTGAGCTCAGGGGCAGCACCCAACTGAAGATGGCAAGCATTTTGCCTGGTTTGCATAGGTCCTATACCTTAGATTCATCTTCAGTCTCATGCTTGGTTGTGTTTTATATAACATGCTTTTGTTTTTCTTTTTTTATGTACTGAGGATTAAACCCAGGGGCGCTCAACCACTGAGCCACATCCCCAGCTCTTTTTTTTTTTTTTTTTTTTTTTTTGTATTTTATTTTGAGACAGGGTCTCAGTTGCTTAGGGCCTCACTAATTTGCTGAAACTAGCTGTGAACTCCTGATTCTCTGGCCTTAGCCTCTTGAGCCACTGGAATTACCAGCATGCATCATAGTGCCCAGCTATAACATACTTTCCCTAGGTATAACAAAACTTTTCTGCTCAGTTAATAATGTAATCTAATGGGAATAACTCAGTCAAGAAAAATAGTTAGATTCTTGGTTATTGTGTCCCAAGGCAAAAAGGGATTTCCCCGATGTGCACTAAACATATAAGGAATAACTAACTCTTCTACTAAGATGTAATTAAAAGTTTAAATGACATTTTTAGGATCTTATTTTTTCATTGATACTTTTTGGCTTCTAATTCTAGTGCAGGTAAGGAAACACAAATAATGTATAGAGCTGTTCCATAGAATGCTTTGAGCTTTGCATAAATTTCAACATGATCTTTATTCGTAGGCTTTTCTGGGAATCACTGAATGTTTTTCTTCTTGGACTTAGTAAAAGCTCCAGAGTAGATATTCTTGAAGTTTTGGGTAGCAAAATAATTTTTTAGGTGACAGATTCTTACTAGAATTGCCATTCACCTCCACATGCATGTACATGTGGCTTTGGAGAGTGACTCCAAGATCAGTGTTAATGTGGCTTAAAGTCATCTCTGCTTCTCTTTCAGACGTGGATGAGTGTGAAGGCAACCACCGCTGTCAGCATGGCTGCCAGAACATCATAGGGGGCTATAGGTGCAGCTGTCCCCAGGGCTACCTCCAGCACTACCAGTGGAACCAGTGTGTCGGCAAGTAGCCTCTGCTCATTACAGTGTATGGCTCTCAACTCCTATGAGGCAAACTTGGCTCTTTCTGAAAACCTTAGTTTGGTTATTGAAACAACAAGTACTCATTTCAAATTGCCCTAACCTGATTGGAACCAAAGGGGAGTAATAGTCTTTGCAAAATAGCAAACTAAGAAAAAATATTAGGATGAAGTAGCTTTGACAGCATCTGTAATGAAATGCCCTTAGATTTCCTTGACTCTCAATAGCCCCTGCCTTTCTGGGGTTTCTAGAACTCTTGCATTCTCTTTATATCAGAGGCCAACAAATTCTGCTTCTGACTGAAATATCAGTCAGCCAGAGGCTATTTTGGGTGACTTGTTGGCCTGAAGATACAAAAGTGGTTCTGTTCCGTTCTACATATCCTTGAGGCAGAGAGCAAACTGCAGAGACAGAATTTTTTCAGGATTGCTAAATTCTTTTGACAATTAAGGAAGATCAACAGGCTCCCTCATTAAGTTGAAATGATACAATCTTTGATTCCACAGTGTCATGGGAAAATAACTCTTAATACATATCAGAAGGATACCAGAGACCACCTAGCTCAGCCCCTTTGTTTAACTAATAAGGACCCAGAAGTTCAGGGAAGGAAGATAAGATATCTTTGGAACTAGAACCCAAGGCCTTTAACTTTCAAGTGCCATGGTCACTTATTTTTTTCATTCAGCAAGCATCTAGGAGCACCACCGCAAGCTTGGTGCTTAGGTGACTTGTTCTATCTGATACATTCTTGGGTACAGAGCCCTCGTTAGCAAAAGCTCGAGAAATTATTGCTTCCTGGGTAAATGTTCCACTTTACCCCGAATGAAGACACATTTAGTGTGTTTTCACTTATCGAAATTGTCTCTTGTCTAGTTGATTTTGTATGAGACAGTTTTGCAGAGAGGTATGTGGGCTGCCTAAGTGGCCTTAGTGCTGGAAAAGTTTAGATTGCACAACTGTGCAATCTGGTTTTAATAAAAAATCTTTGTTCATTATCAGCTTAAGGATGGGGGGGTGGTCTTTGATTTGGATCAGCAGTTTCTGACATTGTTCACAAAACTTCAGAGTGAGCTTCATTGATTCGATACCCAGTATATGAGCCTTTTTGTTTTTGTTATGTAGGTTGCTTGAATGAAATTGGAGCTATAAGGAAAAATGTAAAAGAGGACAGTTATAGTCCAGGGATATTACAGGCGGTCAGGCCTTGCCCTAGTTGCCTGGAGAATCTGTTTTGGTCCTATGAAGATCATTTCCTGGCTGGATGTTCTGAAAGAACAAGTTGATTGGGAAGAGGTTTGGGGATCTTGATGTCCCCCCGAAAGCAAACTGACCTCATAAATCTCAAGAATTAGAGTTCTCCAGAATGAGCACTGCCCTGGGCTTAGAATGGCTTCCTAAGAGCTGTACAGAACAGAGCCGATCTGTTGCACCATCCCCCCTGGATCCTCAGGTTCACTCTCCCCAATGGCTGGATTTGGAGAAAAGTACCACTGATTTCATTGCAAATACCCAATTTTCAGCTTGCAATTGGAGTCAGCCCATTTTGCCCTGGACAAAATTACTAAAAGAAACCTGATTAGACATTTGAGTTTTTCCTGCTGGTACTCCCCTAATACCACAGCTAACTTATACTCTGAGCTGATAGTGGAGCCTCCAATTTTAGAGGTCAAGTTGGTGCTGTTGACTTACTTTTGTAAAGTAGTTTTCAGAGACCCTAATGCTGTTTCAATAGAATTATAATTGTCTCTTTTATAAAAAGAACAAACCCCTTACCAATTGGAATACCAAATGAAAGAATAAGACAAATATTTCAGAGTGTGGAAAAATTCCTTGCAGAGCCATTTGCTCCCAGACACATGGGATGAAAAAGGCTGGAAAAAAATGCAGAACACATTAACCAAACTGAGGAGTTTGTATACTGATAAAAAGGCTGAGTGCACAGACACACTATTTTCTAGCTGTAAACACTGAACATCTGCTGATTTCTTATCTTAATCTGCGCTCCACTCCATCACACCTCTCTGACCCAGATCAGCAAATTTAATTTACACTTTATTGAATTCTCAGGAGGGAAAAAAAAAATAAGATAGAAAAATTATGAAAGGAAAGGAGGAGAGTTCCTGGCTGGAATGAGTGTTTGTAACAACACAGAGGCTCCACATTAAGAAGAACCTCAGAGATTATCTAGTCTAACCTCTTTCTTAACATATAAACCCCTCTCCAGCCTCCTTATCTTTCCAGTTTGGCCTGAAGACCCTGAAGGCACTACCTTCTCCCCAGAGGCACTTATTTTCTCCCCAGAAGTCCAATTTAGGTAAAGACAGCTCAAGACTGTAGGAAGTTTGCCTAAAGGAGTGTGAAACACCTACTATCTTATCTGTTGGACAGTGGGTGTCTAATAAGGTTCTTTTCCTTCCCCTCTTGCTTCCTTTGGAAGCAGGTATTCACTGAGTGAAGAGCAGGACAATCTACCTGTGGTCAAATGAACCTATGCCTGGAAATGGGCTGGAGCAATTAAGAAATGTCTTACCAGCAAGTTTCCAACCTTCCCTACAAAGGCAGGTCTACAAAAATGTATTGGAGATTTCAAAAAAGTATAAATTGGAAGTAATGAGAAATTCACAGTTTTCTTCCCTTGAGTTGAACTTCTTAAAGTTAGATTCTTTTTCCTACTTCTGACCACCAGATTTGGCAGGTCCCTGTGGGTAGCCAGTCCTGCAGCATCTGTCTCTCTTATGGGTTTCCCACAGTTATTGCTTGAGAAGTCTGCACCAAATCTCTTCCAGCCTCAATTAACTTTCAACATGGTTCAGACACTCTGGGAAGGAGGCTGGTTTGGATGCCGTAGGGTGTGCCACTCGGAGATGGGAGCAGACATACCAGAAGGCACTATTCATCTCAAGAACAAGCACCTGGGGGCTTTTGCGGATTGTTGAAAAGGAAGTCCAAATGGGGCAGACACTTCCTGCAGAATAATAGCCCTCCCCAACACTGCACATCCTGTGAAAGGAGGGCTGGAAGAGCAGCCTCCAGGGAAACGGTTTGTCTCTGCTTTTGAGATACTTGTCCCATTGCTGGGCACTTGTAAGGCAAGGGTGCAGAGAACTACACAATTCCCTCCTTCCATCACATCCCTGGAACCTGAATCTGAGCTGTGAACCAGCCCCACGTTCCTTACTGGATGTTCACATGGAGCAGAACATACTAGTGTTAGTTTCCTATGAGAACTGGAGTCTGCTGGTCCTCAGAATGCCATCCTCCAGGGCTCTCCTCCCAGCACTGTAGACCTCATCTGCCACAATTAGTCACAACGTGGCAAGAGGCCACATCCATGTCCACATCTTGCTCTGTTGTTCTTCTCTCCACCCTGGCCATCCCTGCCTGCCTTCCCCTCCTGAGAGCTTAGCTGCAGGCCAGTGGCCAGCCGTAGTGGCCTGGCCCAGACCCCTCATTAGAAATCCCTGGTCAGTGTCACACATCCCTGTCTTCTCGTTTTCACTGCAGATGAAAATGAATGCCTCAGTGCTCACATCTGCGGAGGAGCCTCCTGTCACAACACCCTGGGAAGCTACAAGTGCATGTGTCCTGCTGGCTTCCAGTATGAACAGTTCAGCGGGGGATGCCAAGACATCAATGAATGTGGCTCCTCACAGGCCCCCTGCAGTTATGGCTGCTCTAACACTGAGGGTGGCTACCTGTGTGGCTGTCCACCTGGTTACTTCCGAATAGGCCAAGGGTAAGCACTATCTTCCTGGTTGACAATGCTGTTATTCATACTCTGTATTTAACTCAACATTTCCAGTCTTATGAGAGGAGAACATACTTTTTGTTGTCTTAGGTTATTTTATTTGTAAAGGGACATCTGGATTTCTGAAAAATCTCTATAACATTGAACTAATGAAACTGTATTGTAAATATCTGACTGTGTGACTTCTCAGCCTCATTCTCTTGATCTTCAGATCTTGTTAGGAAGTTATTGATCTCTGCATGGCACAACTGGACTCAGGCTGCCCACTGTTGGCCCACCCTTGTGCTGGGGCAGGCAGCTAGCTTCAGATGCCCTCTTATCCAGCTCCCACTAGGATAAGTCACACAGAGAACTGGTCCAGATAATATAAATTTGAATTAATATTAAAAATTATCAACTAAGCATTAAACATTGAGCTGAATGTAATTAAGGTATTTTCCAGGTAGAAAATTTCACCAAATTTAAGCAAGGTGTGGTGGCACACACCATAATCCCAGCAACTCAAGATCCTGCAGCAGGAAGATCACAAGTTTGAGGACAGTCTGAGAAACTTAGCAAGACTCTGTCTCAAAGCAAAACAAAGGAAAGAAGAAAAGGGTTGGGGATGTAACTCAATGGTAAAGCACCCCGGGTTCAATCCCCAGAACTAACTAAGCAAATAATGTCATCCTAAAAAAAAGAAAAGAAAAGAAAGTCTCACCAAATTATATGCATGTGTATGTGAGAGTTGGGACAGGGAAGGCATTTTTTAATTTGACTCAATGATTTCAAAGTTTAGAGGTAAGTTTTCAAAGTTTAGATCTTTTCCCCTGCTGAATTAATCTGACTTGGGTGTCCATCTAGTTTTAGCTATCCTGTGAAGAGTTGTGACTTAACTTTTCAATTAGGAACACACAGACACTAAATCTATATGCACTCCTGTATACTCTCCCCATTCTCTCTCTCTCTCTCTCTCTCTCTCTCTCTCTCTCACACACACACACACACACACACACCCACACACACATGCACCCACAGAGTTACATATTCACACACACTCATAGCAAATTATTGATTTAGTGGTCTTGGATTCCTGGACATGCAAGGCATCAAGTGATTGGTCGTGGGTCTGGATAAACTTGAAGATAAAAGAATGTTTCCTGGGAAAGCATACAGTATGCCAGCAATAGGACACAAATTCCCAGGTGGTGGTGTCTGACTCTCGGTCCACTCATTTTTTACGGTTTAATGCCAGAACCATTTTTCCCAGCAAAAAAATTGTGACACTCCAAATTGACTTTTGGCCAGTGGGGATTTTAGTCACACTTCTTATAAGTGGTATTCTTGAGATATGAAAAGAAGTTCTGAGGAAAGAATCAAAGCCTGAATATTTTGATTTACCTCCCAATAACTTAATCATTATGAGAGTGAGCATATATCATTTCATCCATTTTATTATTTCTAGCATTTTATTGTTTTATTATTTCATATTGCAAGATAAACAAGGAAAGAAGCATGTTGGACATGAGCAAGATTGTGGAAAATAGTAGGAACCTATAAGTTGCTATGAAATACAATAAATATTTTACTCATTGGTATTATAATTTGAATCCTAAGGGCATACAGGGAAAATGAGTTATAAAGAGTAGGTTAACTATTACAGAAAAACAGATAAGTAATATTTGGTTTACATTTAGCTGCATTAGTAGAAATCTACCCCTTACAACAGTTTTGGCCTCTACTCACTGGAGTAGATTCTACCCCAAAAATAAAGATTTTTTAAAGGATTATTCAAATGTTTCAACACATTTGGAAAGGGGAGCCTGATAAATACACATTCCAAGTGGTCTCTGAAATAGTAAGCAGAATAACAAAACAAGGTACTTGTGAAACATGTGAGCCTCACTCCATAACTTGGCTTTGATAACTGAAAGGCAAAGAAAAACAGCTGAACTGGATCTCTCCTGGGCATGGGTTTGTTTATCCAGCTTCACATGAGTCAAAGCCAATGGCCCTGGTGGTTTGAATGACTTGAAACAGTTTCCCACAGTTGGGCAAGCTCTGATTCTTCAAGCATTTTATATGTTGAAACATATACTAATTACATATATAGTGTAGCATATATAATATGTAAGCTGCCTGTCGTGGCCAGCCACAACGCCGCGGGAAAATTCTCGGAGGCAGAGTAAAGATACTACTACTTTTACTTCTACTTTCTTAGAGAGAGCTTAGCGAGAGAAAGAAAGATTTTTCTTCTTCTTAGAAAGAGCTTAGAGAGAAAGATTAGAGATAGCTTTTCTTCTTCATCTTCTTAGAGCTTAGAGAGAAAGATAGAGCTTTTCTTCTTAGAGCTTAGAGAGAAAGAGAGAGAGCTTGAAAGAGAGAGATTTCTTCTTTAGAGAGAGAGAGAGAGCTTAGCTTTTAGAGCTTCTTTCTTCTTTCTTCTTCTTCTTTCTTCTTTCTTCTTTCTTCCTCGGGAGCCTCTGCCTGACTCTGACCAGCAATTACTTCTTCTATCTGGTTTCTCTTCTGTAACCGCTCTGCCTACGTTCTGGCCGCTCTGATTCTTTTCTTCTTCTCCGACCCAAACTCTTCTTCCGACCGAGTGACTGCATGACTGACCAAATGAATTCATTCTTCTCCTGACTCTGACCGCTTTCACCCAGTTATATACCTTTAGCTTTGCGGGTGCCTCACGTGCATTTACAGGTGCGTCACATACATACTTATTATCAGGTGGAGCTTATGGCTTCCAGCTGACCGCAATAGCCATCTCCCTAATTGGGGCTCCTTCATAATATACATTGCACATCTTCACAGTTTATTACTAAATAAACCCTCAATTATTCCCTAGGTCTTTCTTATCTAGAATCAGAAAAAATGAGAGATCACAGAATAGAAATGATTGCTTGGGAGCTTGAGTGAGGAAGGGTGATGTTGGCAATGGAAGAGGCCAAGATACTGGACAGGGAACCCAGGGATACATAGAGCTAAGGAAGGAACACTCTGAACTTGCAGTAACCTTCTCAAACCAGCAGGGGGAAGTAGTAGTAGGGGAGGTAGCAGTGAGAACTGACAGGTTCTGACCACAACAAGGTCAAAATAAGAGAATGAAGAACAAATATGGTATCCAGGCAAGATGCTCCAAACATGGCCCATTCATCCAAGTCCTTACTGTTTCCTGGAGGTGCAGATGGGAGAAGACCTTTCTCACATGCACAGAGCCTGATTCACAAAAAGAAGACATGTTTATTTAACCTGCCAACTCACCTAGTCTCCCTTCATCCCCAGTTCTCCTTTGGTCTTCAGTCTGTATCCCCTCCCCAGCACAAGTATTGCAAAATGCCTACACTGGTTGATTTGGGAAATGAAGAGATAAGTAAATTGCAAAACAACGACTTGAGATGTAATAGAAAAAAAAAATCCATAAACTTAAAGACTGGGAATGAGAGACCCAAAATTAGAGGACCTTGGGGTGGTTCTGGTCATCCAACAGACAAATAGTCAAGTCTGAATGTCACTAGTGCTCGGACCAGCCATCTCCAGAATTCTCGTACCATGTCCCTTGTCTTCTGGTCTTAATGAAAAACATCTATGCTCCCCTTTTGATGCAGGCACTGTGTTTCTGGAATGGGCATGGGACGAGGAGGCTCAGAGGCACCTGTCAGTGGTGAAATGGACGACAATTCACTTTCCCCAGAGGCTTGCTACGAGTGTAAGATCAATGGCTACCCCAAACGAGGCAGGAAACGAAGAAGTGCTAATGAAACAGATGCCTCCAATATCAAGGTAGGTCAGAAGGTTTCTCCTGCTGTATCCTGTTGTAGAAACCCTTCCCAGATTCCTGTGGTTTCCTCCAAGGATGCTCCAAAGTGTGAAAAACCTCCCCAGGGAGAAAATCCAGACATTCCCTGAGCTCTGAGCTGCATTTTACAAGAGGTTGTGGGGCTTTCTGAAGTTTCTTGCTCTTTTCGGGAGTGGCCATTCGAAGGTTTTCACATACTTACTCATTTCCTCTGTCTGGCCAAAATGAAAGTCAAACACCCACCCAAAGTCTGCTGAAAGGACAAGGCCTGAGATCCAGGACAGCAAGTGGGCAGAATAGTGAAGTGACATCGTGCTCCCTACACAGGGACGCCAAGTTCCGAAAGCTAGAGGCTCCTCTACTGAAAGGAACCATGTGGAGTGTGAGGGAACTTGGACTGTAGACAAGAACAACATGGAGCTGAAGCAGCCTGGCTGTCTTTGCCTACGGCTGCGGCAGCCTCTCAGTCAACTCGGAAATGCACAGATATTCACCCAGACCTCTGGCTCCTGGCCGGAGAATCCAGCACATGTGGTCCCAGAGAGGCAAGCAAGAAGCCAGGTGAAAAGCATTAACTATTAGCAGGTCATCACAGCCAGGAAGTAGGTTCAGAGGTGTGTCCTGAGGAAGGGGTGGTATTGCGTCAGTGAACAAAATTAGAAGGAACTGGTTCTTAGTATCAGCGCTGGAACCACCTGCTGTGGTTTGGGAAATGAGATTAGTCTTTGGAAAGAAAATAATCTATTAGAACAGCAGTTCTCAAACTTGAGCATGCCCCTGAATCACCTGGAAGGGTTATAAAATGGAATGCCGGGAGACATGCCCTGGGGAATTTGATTTGGTAGGTCTGGGTGGTGCTGAGAATTTGCACATCTAACAGATTCCCAGGTGATGCTGATACTGCTGGTTCAGGAACCACATTTTGAGACCCTCTGCTTGAAAAAACATCCAAATACAAGTGGTTTCAAATATAAGTGACTTCCTTCCTGACTTCAGTTTAACAGTTTTTAGCATTATTAATGTGTGCTAATTTAAACACATTTGTGTTTTAAACAAAGTGCTTTATGAATGTGCATTTTCAACACAGCATGTACAACATGGACAGAAAGTTGTATTAGTGTAAGATTCTAATCCCTTTTTCTTTAATATGAGAACAAAGTGGCATATTTGCACGGAATTTAGCACATTGTCATATCTCCCCAGGACCTGTCTGAAACAGAAGGCAACGTCAGTCTTGCAAGTTGGGATATTGAGAAGACAGCCACCTTTGCTTTCAATATTTCCCACGTCAGTAACAAGGTTCGAATCCTAGAACTCCTTCCAGCCCTCACAACTCTGACGAATCACAACAGATACTTGATTGAATCTGGAAATGAAGATGGCTTCTTTAAAATCAACCAAAAGGAAGGGATCAGCTACCTCCACTTTACCAAGAAGAAGCCAGTGGCTGGAACCTACTCGTTACAAATTAGTAGTACTCCACTTTACAGAAAGAAAGAACTTGACCAGTTAGAAGACAGACATGACAAAGACTACCTCAGTGGTGAACTGGGTGATAATCTGAAGATGAAAATTCAGATTTTGCTTCATTAATTCACCATCCAGAGACCAAATAATTAAAAGAAAAACAACTATAGATAGGTAGAATTATATTCCTCTCCCCATCAGAATCTTCATATCATAGGTACAGTCTTTCACCAAGTAAATTTTTATAAATAAGCACTATTCTTGTATTACAAAAGCAAGGTACAGGCGGTTACCCTAGTTGAACAACCACTTTCTCAGGCTTCTCATATGTGTAGCTAAGCTACCTTGTCATGTGTTGATTCTTGAAAACTGGGACCTGTATATCCACTGGGGGGTGGCCCATCTTGCCAATGTGTCCCTCCCAGCAGGTGGACAGGAATGTGCTTTCATTTGATGGACTATTCTGTTGGTTTTTTTTTTTTTTTTTTCAAATTTTGAAACTTTGCTTCTCCAAATACAAGTACTAGATTGGCCATTTATCATACCTATTTGGTGCTAGTAAAATTTCAAACTAGATTTATAAATGCACTGTAATATTTACACAACCTAGAAACCAAATTGCAAGTATCCAGTTCAAATACTTCATTAATTTCAATCAACCAAAGTTAGTTCAGTAGCTTCTCTCAGTTATGAGTATAATACATTTCATGTAAATTAAGTGTGTGTATACTGTAATCGTGCTATTTTTTATCATTGAAACATTTATAAACTAGAATAATAATGCCCTTAATGTGAGGGTTTGTAATGGTGCTTATTAAGACCAAAGACTTGTTAAATGTCTACACCAAGTGGTAATGGAATTTCCGTGACTGGCCCACATGTGCACTGAGGTTGGGAAGGACCAGGAACCCACCTCAGCAGCCAGAGGATTACCAGTGCACCCTTCGTCGCAGCATGTGCAATATGCCAAAATTACTCTAAGTCATTCCTGTCAGCAAGGGGTCAATGTCATAAATGTCACAATAAAACAATCTCTTCTTTTTTTTTAGTTTACCCCTTGGCTTTGTGTTCTTGCATGGATTGGGGGTTGGAGGGGCCTTTCTGGAGGCTAAATAAAGTCTCCTGGATTTAAATTATTCTGGGGTCTGTTATTTATGGTTAATAAAGGTGCCACATGTATAACCACTAGAAGAACAAATGAACACATCTGAATTAGTCCTTGCTGTATTCATTAAAGATGGCAGAGCACTGGTCATATCAACCTCACTTATTAAAAAGAAATTTAGACTTTATCATTTTAAAACATGATCTCATTAATCCTGAGACTTTTAAACTCCCAAGATTTAAATACTTTCAAATATAAAGTTGTCATTGTCTTAGAGCACTCGAATTTCATTAGAGAAGATTTATGCCCCTTTCCCTCAAATACCCAGTGTTGGCAAGACTTAGGTGTTTCATCTTTTTTTCCCTAAACATCTGTTATTGGTCAATGCTAGCCTGATTACAAAAGACTAATGTCAAATCAAATCCAATTGAATGCTATAACTCTTGGTTTCTAAATGTCCTAATTTGAAAATGCTGTTTTATTTTAGTGCAATACTGAACTGTTAAGCTCATGTGCTTGATATGAGGTAGTTTTTGAAATCCCTAAGGGCAGCAAAGAATTCTATGGTAGTGAAAATAACATAGATTAAGATTAGTGCTCAAAGGGGGATAACTACAAGACATAGGAAAATCCTCTCAAATTCTTTGAAGAGTTAAGCTGAAGAAAATAGAATAGGTATGTTCTGTGTTGTTCCAGAAGGCAAAACTGGGGTAAGTTGATGCAAGTCTAACATGCACCTTCCTAATTATGAAGCCACCCACTGAGCGGATGCACTTCCTTCAATGTAGTGAGCTCCTGTCATGAGCTAGCGGAGTAAAGTGTCAGTCTAGGCTTAATGATAATCACTGGACAAGGACATTTTTTTTTTCCACCTCACAGGTCGGGAACATCTTGAAGGTTTTATTTATTTATTTTTTTTAATTTCTAATTTGCCATCCCCAAACTCTTTTCTCATAATAGGTGCTAATAATGATGAGTTAGATGACTAGGATGGGATGTTAGATGACTAAGATGACTTGTGCCCTGAATAGGAGGTTGAAATATGACTCGAAATTTCCTTTTAACTCTGCATCTATGTTCTGTGATAGAAATGTATTAAAATTGTTAGAGAACATATAGCATATGGTAAACTACAGTTTGCATATGGAAAATGTCTTTGATAATTTAGCCAGAACTGTATTATATTCAATAATGGATTTTCTTTATAACAAACAACAGAAGAAAATGGAGTTGGCACATAGTGGATCACTTTGATATTTTTAATAGTCTAAGTCTGGATTTTATTTATTCCAGAGCCAAAAATTTTGAACAGCATATTTTCCATGTTTCTGACTGTAACATAACATTTTCCTCATTGTTCCATTGTAAATATTCCTCTTGTCAAAACCCTTTTTAATCCTGAGATTTCAATCTGTACCTTCCAATTGTCTGTGACCTTTTAATTTCACTTTCAATAATCAAAAATTTGATTTTGTGAACCTTTCAGAAGCTTGAAAATATCTTGTCTCTACCCCTAGCCCATTTCATTTGCCAGTAATTATTTTGTAAGTAGGGTTGAAATGAACTCAGCTGGCCTTGTGAGATGTTTAAACTTGCACAAACAACTACATTTTTGTTCAACAAATAGCGCTTTGCTCAGCCAAAATTGCTTTGGACTTTGCCATTACAAATACTGTTAAACTTCAGAAACCATGTTTGTAAATTAAATGAGCCAACCTGAAGGACAATTAGGTTGATACTATATTAATATACTTAAAAGTCATATATCTATGAACCATATATGTTAAAATATGTATTAAAATCACTACACTACACCCCAGTCAGTTTTGTCCACAGAATGTACTATATTCTGGGTTTAATTGTAGTTTTTAATTAATTAAGTATAGTTCTATGTTAAAAATGCAATTATTAAGTAGTTTAAGGACAATGTTTCTAAAGTTAGAAAATCATTACTGCTAATGATTAATAAAGTTTTTGCATGCATAGGTGAAGAACATCATTAATACTTTGCCAATTTTAGATACAATTTGAAAAAAGCAAACCAATATATCTTGTTAAAATTTTTGAAACACAATATGAGTCTAACATGTATGAGTTATGAGTGGATTCTCAGTATTATTTTGACTTTAGAGTTTGAGAAAAATCAGAAGGCTGTGAATTTGCTTTTGCAAATTCCCATATGTATCCATGACTGGATTCATTTACAAGACTGGGTCTCAATTAAAGGTTCTGACATTCTCACAAATGTCTGAATAAACATGAGGGTCTTGTACATTTGACACCCAACATGGTTTTGTCATAACCTGGCAATATCACAAAATCTGATATTTTAACTACTAATGAATCCAATTTCTTTTTTTTTTTTTTTTTTTGCAAAAAAAAATCAGAAAACTTTTTAGGACATAGCTGTTTTGCATCCTTGATCCAAACCTGAATTATGACCTCTATAAGTCAATGTCAGTTCATTTTTACAGTTGGACAGTGGAAGGTGCTTCCTTTTCAATTGAATGAAGTTATAGCAGGTAAGTGGGTGTGATTTGCAGCTAGCTGTTCTTTCTTCTTTGTTATATTTCATTCATGTGACTACTCTCATTTCATAAATGAATGCCACATTACCCTCTCTATGCCCCTCCTTTGCCCCTTGGAGAAGGGTTGTAGTGCCAGCTAGACACCACAAAAACTCCTAAGTACTTCTCAAATCCAGAACTTGGGTTTAAAGTCAAACAATCCTAAGATGGAGACATTAGGCAGAAAGCAGCTGCTCCATTCAGCAGTTCCTGCCTAACTTCCATGTCCCACCTGATGTGCTCTTTGCAGCTGTGCTGGGAGTTACAGAAATAAGAGGAGGTCTGTTTCCTTTTCACCATAAAATACTCTCCTGGGGAGAATCAAATCAAACCTAAACGATTAAACTTTTTCTTCTCCTGGAAATGGAGACATTTGAAAACATCCTGATGATAATCACACATCTCATCCATCCTACCAGACACTGACAGAAAGAGGTCATAGGCCTGTGTAGTTGTGTCTACAGGGTGAGCTCTGCTCTGGGTGTCCCCAATAGCTCTGCTGCGGAGAAGGCCAAACCTGCTAAGGAAGATTAATGAGATCTTGATTTATCAGAATCTCAGACTGGACTGGGTTTTGTATCTGTGTACTTTTGTAACTATATGAAACCAGTATGAGGTGTTCTTCAGCCTTTATGTCTTTGGTCCCCTTCAAGGTGTGTGCTGCATTTTTCTAGGGCAGTTCCCTGATCAGGCCTCAGCCAAAGCGGGAAGCTCCTCCCTGAGGCCCGCTGCTTCCTGCAATTTTGGAGTTTGGCTGCAGAAGGATTATTCACAAGCAAGCATGGACCACCAGGTAAGGCAGCAATGGACCGTGGAACCAGCTTCCCAGGAAACAGTGGCTCCAGATTGTGCCTAACTGCTCACCCACCCACCCACGCAGGTTCACACCTGCTGGGAGAGGACATGGAAGCCAGGTGCATCATTCTCAAGGGCACATGTTCTCAGTTGTAAGGTTTTCCCACCCCTTTCCCCAACCTCTGCCCAGGGTATATGATTCTTGGTTTACAGAGTTTTGACCTTTCTGAGGGCTGCAAAGAAAATTCACCAAGATCCTAATCTGGTCTTCTGAAGAAGCTTGACCACGAGTCCTGAGACTGTACCTGAGATCAAAAGGCTGTGCTCAAGACTTAGTTGCACCTCCTCAATTGCTCTGAGCCTGGTAATTGGGGATGATAGCAACAGCTTCCCTACACTCCTAATAGCATAACTATTACCCACTATATACATTCTTCTCAATCAAACTCCTCTACAGAGCTTCATAGTTTAAAAAGCACATGTGAACTATGTCTCCCTCTGATCCTTACCTTGCTCCTTGAAGTTTATAATCCTCATTGTGTACAGATTTGAGGTCTCTTGCCTTAAAGAGGTTGAACTGAAACTGAAAACCTGAGATTTTCCAACACCACCACATGTACTCGATTCACTGCACGGGTCTAAAGAAGAGTGAATAAACTACCTCATATGGAAGCAAAATGCAAACCAATAAAGCTATAAATTACACTTGTGATTCAAAATCTAGGCTCACCTTTGCTCTTCCAGGAACCAAGAGAAGGTCAAGGAGAAAGTGAGTCACACACTTCTCAGCCCTCTTTATTCTCCCCTTACTCCCTCTCATCATAGCCTCCGTAGCCCACTGCCTCCTCCCCTGCACCATGAGAGGCTTCTTCTGTCAAGGACTGGGCCTTCTTTGTCCTGTAGCTCCATCACCCAGCTCAGTGCCTGGCACTCAGTAGACACTAGACACATGTTGAGCGTTTCAGTGAGTGAGATTGGGAAATAGGAAAAATACCTGCAGAAGAGCAACCTATTTCCTCCCCTCTGCCCCCTTAACCCCTCTCTCTTTACCTCCCTTCCCTTCTTTGTTTTTCTCAGCAAATATTTGGACATTGCATTATGCTTCTGCATGAAGCACTAGGAACAACTATGAACAAAGTCAGGTTCCTAGCTCATTGAGACTTTAAAATAAGGGGTGGCAGAACCTCACTCCATCAATAGTACTTCAGTAGGGGCATGGCTACACTTGGTAAGCTCTTGAAGGTAGTAATAGGATGTGTGATCCTCAGTTCCACAGTCCTAGGAGACAGAAAAAGGAAACAAGAAACTTCAGTAGTAAGTCTGCCCTGCACATCTGTAAGGCCCTTTGTCTAGACCTTTATGAATCACCAAAACCAGAAACACCATTCTACCATATCTCCTCCACATTATACTGTGGTGATTTCCACAGAAAGTGGTGATTTTCATTGGTGAGTTTCATTTTTGAGTTTGTAAGTCTAAATGAAATTCACCCTGAAATCCAATATATAACATATAGGCAGAGCTGCTTAAGTTAAAGCAAAGCTCAGCAGCCTGGAGTCCCTCTGCTCACTGCCTCCGAAACAACTCCTATTTAAAATCACAACTAAAAGGTCTTTTAGAGTATTATTTGTTCCACAAATGTAAGAAAAAATAACACATAAAATTAATTTAAAGCATTGATACTGAAACTCTAAGCCCATAGTTCTTAATTATAGAGTGATAAATACCATGTTAACAAAAAGGCATTTTAAATATTTTTATGTTATTTTTCTGTGATAGAAACTAAGGAGATGTTCACTAACCCTTTTTATTTCTCTTTGACCCATAAAAAGACTATATATCTCAACTTCCTCTGCAGTTAGCGTGGGGTTGTGTGGTGGGATTCTAACCAATGGGATATCAGGAGAAGTGATATATGCCACTTCCAGGTCTGGTGGGAAAAAAACATGCATTCATTCACACAAGAAATAGAGTTCATTGCATTAAACCACTGATATTTTGGGATTTTTTTTTTTTTGGTTATAGCAGCTACCATTACCCTAATACACACACACACACACACACACACATCCTTTTCCACCACAAATAATTCACCTCTATATTTTTCACACTGACTGCATGTTAGAAACACTTGGCACACTTTAAAAAAATCCCAATGTCTGGGTGGCATCCCAGACCAAATTAATTCAGAATCTAGATTTGAGGTCCAGTCATTATCATTTTAGAAAGCTATCCAGGTGGTTCTAATTTGTAGCCATGGTTGAGAACCTCTACTTTAAATCTCTGAAGACTCTGAAAGTCAGGCACATGAGGGTGTTCTCTTGGTAAACTCCACCAGGTAATTCTAATATGCACCCCTTCCACTGCTGCTGCTAGTCCATAGGACACTGTTATTCCATGATTACACGTGACACTTCTTGACTCTGCAACCTGTATCTTTTCACTGGAGTTTTTGGTGCAGCATTGTCAGAGAACAGCCAAGCAGCAATGAGGCTGGACTCACAGCCATCTACAAGTTATCTCTCCCCCAGCCTGAATATTGGGTTGTTCCCATGGAGCCATCATCTCCAATGAGTAGTCTGTTCATAGCAAAATGCTCAGGATGCCTCCTAAAAATATATTAATCAGAAATACGGTCCACTTAACCCAAGTTTCCTCATTACAAAACTGGGAGATACAATTATTTACTTTGAAGCAATATTATAGAATATTGGAGTAAAAATAACCACTTTTTTTTAAGAAGCCATCAGTTTCTGCTAAGAATGCACAAGTTACATGATGGGATACCAGGCCCAGTCACCAACAGCCTGCTAACCAGCCTCCAGGGTCAGGTGGCTGGTCTTGAAATGTTGAAATTGCAGCCTGGAACAGGTGATACATTCTGTTACCTAAAACTTAAAAATTAAGTATGCCTCCCAAGTGTTCTGATTCAGAAAATCACAAAAGTCAAAGCAAGAATTATAGAATATTGGAATGTCTTTGCCAATAGAGGGTCTAAAAAGGAATTTAAAAATATATTCTGAATAAGAAAGCTCAACTATGTGCAGATAACACTGCAATTTACAGATAATTGAGAAGATGTGATATAAAAAAATCATTCCAAATATGTTTAAATATTATGTCACCTGCATGTAATAATTTCCCTATGATGAATACAAAGAAAGAGATCAATTTTAATGTCTTCCTGTCCTTAGTAAATAAATGATTAATAATAAATGTTTAATAAGTATCCACTTGAAGAGCACCAAATTATTGGCCTTCTAGAGCAGCCACACGTTAGTACAGCCTACTTTTAAATCTCCTGGAGCAGTTCCCCCGGGCTCTAATGGGCATACACATCCGCTGTCTTTGTTAAAACAGATTTTTGAGTCTGAAGAGCTAGAAGAGGATCTGAGAGTATGCATTTCGAACACCCATGAAATACCCACACTGTACCAATAAACCTCTACTTAACAAAACAGGCACCCAGACCACAGTTGGTAGTTTGGGGTCTGAATTTTTTAAATATTGCTTTAAAACGTTTATGTGCATCATTCCTGAGGTGGTTCTGGTGTACCTGATAATGGTGCCTCACTATGCTTGCCCTGTTCCCAGTCCTGGGTGCAGCCTCAGACCACACAGCTGAATCAGGTCTGGTTCTTTGTTTATAGTTTCTGGTCTTCCTGTTCAAATCCACCTCCTATGTTTGCCTCCACTCAACATCACCAGTCCTCATCTCACATAAAATGTGTTCAAGGGCCTAAAATTGCAAAGTGATACTGGAATGTGTACTCTTTACATATATGTGTTTTGTTTGTGAAATTTTAGCTCCCCCTAAATGAAACTCCTTCTATCAGAGAAATGATTGTTAAAGGCTTTCCTCCAACTGTAGCTGTGATGTTTCCTGATGCTGTGTGTGTGCCTGCACATATGTGTGTCGTGTATCTATCCCCTTTTAAAACAAAGTCCATACATTTAAAAACATTTTTGAATAGGCTGAAATGTTTCATATTAGTTGGGCCTTTTTTTCCCCATCTACTATCATCGGAAGAGTTGTTGGTGTTACTTTCCTTTTCCCAAAGAGCTTTTGTGAGATGAGGTGAGAAAATATATGAATATGCAAAAGGCATGTCAAAACTGACAGACTGAAGTGGAACGGCAGAGGCGTCCTCAACAGTCTGACTTTCCTTAAGATTAACTAACTGAGTTGGCTTGTGATGACCTCAGATAATCCATCATTCCTTCATTGCTCTTATTCTTTAAATATGTGTCCTCTTTTTAAAAACCATATTGACACAATGCCCAAAATCTCCACATACCAATCTGATGAGATGGTCGATCCTCATCAACTTGATATTTTGCACTGGGCAGGAGGGCTTAGTAACATCTTCCAACTTAGAGATTTCATCATATAGTCTGTGTCTACAGCTTGTTATAAAATATGAAACAAGGTCACCTCTGGCATGGCTTCCTCACCGTCTATTCCCAAAGAGCCCCATATTCTGCCTCTCCCTTCCCTGTCTGGCTTTTGTTTCAACTTTTACAAGCCACAAAAGCACTTGTATCCAAATTAGATATACCCATTTACTCACATATTGAGCAGTAAGTGTACATAAAAATATGCTTTGAAAGGGTATGGGAACCCAAGGGTAGAATTGGGTCTGTGGGAGAGGGTTGGGGGTGGAAGAGAATAAAGGGAGAAGATGTGTGATGGGATGGATGGTGATGGCAGGGGGAATGTCATAGAGAGGGAGTGCAGGAAGCTCATTTCACCTGTTTGAAAACAAGGTAGTTTGTTCTTCTTAGCAGATAATTATTGAGACATTCTATGAGCTTTGCACTGTGCTAGACTTAATGGAGAATGCAGAAGGTTCATAATGTTGAGCTACTACTCAAGAAATCTACACTCCAGTAGCAAGATTAACATTCATGAAGCTACTATATAGGAACATACACACACATAATAAATCATTTGGTTTCCACAGTATCCCAAGCATTTCAGAAATATGCTCTTTATCCTTCACAACCATCCTGCAA
Source organism: Tamias sibiricus (assembly GCA_025594165.1). Lineage (NCBI taxonomy): Eukaryota > Metazoa > Chordata > Mammalia > Rodentia > Sciuridae > Tamias > Tamias sibiricus. The sequence goes on along the minus strand of CM046659.1, from coordinate 103,200,307 downwards.
AGTTAAGTTCTCCTGATCCCTTCTTAGTGATGGATAATTTGAAATGTAAGTTTGGTAATAATCTTCCCAACATCATACTACTAACAAGTGGCAAAGGTAGGATTCAGTCCTAAATTTATGTTTTGGTCAAGAAAAATCTCAGTGGTTTAACCTAATGAAAATTTGTTTCTTGCCCAAAGTCCTCTGCAGCTGTTCCTGATTGGCAAGCCCATTTTGGAAGATTATTCTCTAAGTGTGACTCAGGAATCCAGGTTCGTTCCATCTTGAAGTCCCTTAATTTTCAACATATGGCATCTGAGATCATCAAAAGGGTGAACAATGATGGCATGTTAGATACTGTAACACCCCTACCCAAAAGTAACATAAGTCACTTCATTATACTGTCCATAATTAGTCACATGTAAAATTAGTTATAGTAAGAAGTGCAGGAGCTGGGAATGGAGTGATTTGGGAGCTGTGACCCAGAAACAACTCACTCTAATGGAAGGAGGGCAAATATTCTAGTTCTCTGATATAAGCTCCAAAGCCACCAAACCTCACTGCTTTTAAAATCACTTAAGAGGAAGAGCTAAATTATGTGGTGCTAAATTACAAATCCTGAAAGAAGTTGAAAGGAGTGGGAGATCATAAGTTTGGAACAGAAAAAGGGAACCCAAGTACAGTGCTGAAAAGTGGGAGTGAGGAAGACAGCAGTGGCTGAGAAGAACCAGAGTGGATGTCCAGAAAGGGGAGAAAGTAGTGTGTTCATGGTCACTCCCAGCGATGTTCATGTGACGTTTCACATGCCATGATCTATATCACAGCTAAGCTCCCAGGGAAGGACAGCTTTCTAAAAAATAGGGCTTCATAAATGCTTTTCAGCTGCTGCAGACTCCGGAGACTTTTCAGGAATTTCTCAAAATGTAAACACACAGAGGCCAGGGGTCCTGCTTTGCAGGCTATATTTGCTCTGAGGTACCCAGGATTTGGAAATTGTTCAAAAAAGATGAATTATGAGTGTTCTGTGGACAGAGTTGGGCTTTCAAGAACTTCCAGAGAGACAGATAGTCCAAGGTCTTTCAGTTTCATCCTGTCTACGATTGGGCTTTTCATTACCTGAAAAGAGTCAAAACTTCCTCAAGTCATGTAACATAAATCCTTTCCAAGGTCCTAAAATTTGGTGTGGTGTTATAGCAGAGGTGGTGAGAGGTCCTTCCCATTGCAAGTGTTGGCCAACACTTCCTGGGGATGTGGTGGCTGAGCTGGGCTTTTCCATGGAGTGGACATCCTGAGTGAGGCACTGAAGTGGGCAAGAACAGAGTGGCTTTGGCCAGCTGGCAGGTTCCGTGTGGAAACAGAGCTGGATTGTGAAGTTGTGGCTGTGGGGGCTGGGGATAGGATGCCTGTCTGAAGTCACTTGGAACACAGTGAGCTGCTGTGGGAATATTAGGAATTACCGATCCAGCAGGAGTGCACAGGACGTCTGAAAAGCCAAGGCCTAAGGTGGTGGGACACATCAGGAAGCCCCTGACTCCCTTTTTCTCTGTTCTCATTGACTTTCACTTGTCCCTGGTCCAGCCCCAGGCCCACCTATCACACTGGTCACTAAGGCCTGAGGGCAAGGGCTGTGTGGGCATCAGTCACTCACTGAGAGTGCAGTCCCTCAGAAGTCCATGCAGGAGGGCCTCCAGCCAGGTGGTGGCACAGGCAGAGGGAGGCACGCATGGATGAAGAGGTCCTTTTTCTGCTTGGTTGTGCAGGAACCTAGGCAAAGCCACTGACTGTTCTTGGGGTCTCGGGTTTTCCATCTTTACATAGTTCCTTACAGGATTACAGGACGTGGGAAGGAAGAAATGGGATTGTAGAGAAGACTGTGGAAGACTAAAAGCAGAGTGCACATGTAGGACTTGTTAAAAGAAAAGGCAGGTGAAGCATGTGATAAGTTGGAGTAGAGATGGAGCTGCCACGTTAGCCACCATAGTCTGGTCTGAAAGCCTTGGGCACTTTGCCATGCCAGGCAGGACATTCCCTGCACCCCTCCAACAGCCACTAGCCCAGTCCTGCCACCCCTGCTGCCTCTTCCCGCTGCATTCCAGTCTGTCTCCTGTGTCCACCTGACCTTCGACAAGAGTCAAATGTTTTGCTTCCTATCTGTTCCTATTTTTTTCCAGCCACCAAGGCAAAACCACATTCTTCCAATCACCAATTCCACATAAACAAGATGAACGCTTGTTTGTATTATGAAAAACGAGCTTATGAAGTGATGCAGGAAGAGACTATATTCAGGTGTTCGTTGGGTGGGGAGGGTGTAGTGGGTCTTTGCCTCAGTTGGCACATCTATAAAGGGAAGGTGCCTCCGCTCTGCCTGGAAGACACCCTGGCGACCTTCCCCATCTACCTGTCCCCATCTCCTTCTTCTGCCACCATCCCTCACACTCCCAGCTCTCAGATCCTGTGAGAATCCATGTCTGGGATTGCTCCTCACAAGTCATTCTCTACCTTCCCGGGTTTCTTTAGGGGCACAGAGAAGGTGCTGGAAAGAATAAGGAACCCAGGTGTTGCAAACTGCAGTGGGTAGTTTGGCAGCTCCACCCCAACCTGACTTGTGTGACCAATGTCAATCTTCTTCTGAGAGAAATGACACGGGACCCTGTGCTCCAAAGTTCTAAAAGTCCTATAGCTAACTCTCAGGCCCAGGCTTTGTTTGAAAAGAATTTTCCAACTTGCAAAGCACTGTCATGCAGGCCTGCTCTTCCTAAGACTGAGGATGATAAACAGCGACAGCAGAGTCCATGACCTGGCTGCTGTGTGTTCCAAGGGAGGGGAAGCCTTCCTGACCACAAGAGGCACCCCACACCCTCTTTCCTCCCTTTCTCACAGCCTCCTACCCCCCCAGGGAGTGCTGGAGGAGATGAGTTAGTGCTCAAGTCTCCCAGCTCTGGAAGCTCTGGGCCACTCCCTCCACCTCCTAGCTGCAGCCCCCTAAGAAAGACATTCTTGCCTCGGATTTGTAGCTGGAATCAGAGGGTCTCAGGAGAGGAGCCCAGCAAATTGGGTCAGACTTCTGTGCCTGGATGGGAGATTCCTTGGAGTCACTGGGTATGTGTCAGCTGCTAAAAGATTCCACTCCCTTCTCCCAGCTCCTAAAACGCCGCCCTCCCCCTTAGGGAGCTCCAGCTGCCAAGGAACACTGCTCTGTCCTCTGCCGCTAAGGCACGTGTGCTTAATAGTAATGAGCATTGTTTATGGAACCCTTGAAATGTGTCAGGCAGCCTGCTAACCACTTCACAAATATAACTGATTCACTAGCTTGGAATATAAAATATAGCCACATCCTCTTGAGCATGCACACTAAATGCCTCAGCTCCTGCGATGTCTGTGTAGGGTCCAAACCCCCCCGTGAGTCTTCCTCAGTTCAGGGTCAGTCCAGTTGGGCATGGCTCCATGGCATTGAGCACAACACCTCCTTTATTCTTCCAAGGAGCTTCATTCTTTTTGGCATTAGTTGCCCCTGCTCATAGTCACAAATCCCCCACTGTAGGCACCCCCCAGTGAAAACAATGACCTGGACCTGAGGCAGCCTCTTATTCTAGGAGTCAGGCCCCTCCATACAGGCATTCCTAGCAATGCCTACAAGGCCAAAGGTACCACAGGTGTCAGAACATGCATGTGCTATACACCACTGTCCTCTGTCTATGCCAGTTCAACACAGCGACCCTCGGTTGTCAAGCACTGGGTCCCAGCCCTGCTCCCTACACACAGTGCTCTGATTTTACACACAAAGTTATTTTTCCAGGCTTAGCTTCCCACCACACTTTCTACTGAAATATGGATCTCACCCCTGTAAGCTGCCTGTCATGGCCAGCCACAGACCACCGCGGGAGGAAAACTCTCGGAGGCAGAGTAAAGCTATTACTACTTTTACTTCTTAGCTTAGAGAGAGAGAAAGAAAGATAGAGAGAGCTTAGCTTAGAGAAAGATTATTTTTTAGAGCTTCTTTCTTCTTTCTTCTTTCTTCCTCGGGAGCCTCGGCCTAACTCTGACCAGCCATTACTTCTTCTATCTGGTTTCTCTTCTGTAACCGCTCTGCCTACGTTCTGGCCGCTCTGATTCTTTTCTTCTCCGACCCGAACTCTTCTTCTGACCGACCGAGCGAGCGACTGCACGACTGACTGAATGAATTTCTCCGTTCTCCTAACTCTGACCGCTTTCACCCGGTTATATACCTTTAGCTTTGCAGGTGCCTACAGGTGCGTCACATACATATCAGGTGGAACTTATGGCTTCCAGCTAGCCGCAATAACTCTTCCTAATTGGGGCTCCTTCACACCCCCATATGTGTGGAAGGGCCCTCTCTACATACGTGACACCAATACTATTTCTTTTTTCAGCACAACTGGCATGCTTTTCAAGAAGTCACTCCAACTTATTATTTGTGGGCAACCTTTCTAAATCCTCACACCTCTTTGTGTTGTCTTCATTTTGCAAACAAAGAAACTGGTACAGTGATGCTGAGGAAATTGTTCAAGGTCACACAGCTAATACATGGTAGGAATGGGATTCAACCCTGCACCCTGAACACATTCTCCACAGGACTGCTCCCTCTTGCGAGAACAGTCTTGGTTGGGACACCCATCTGAGTTAAAGTCAAGGAAAGATGTTCCTTTGGGTAGGTACATGTGGTTCCATGTGGAGCTGGACCTGAAGAAGATGGGAAAGCCAGGAGGAGGAGGCCAACCTGAAAGCCCTCGTGTGAACCCTGCCAGTGAAAGGGAACACCCAAGTGGTTGGTGAGTCGTCAGAACGTGTCATGCAACATATGGGGTGTGGTGTTTTAGTACATGTGTTGGCCTTGGACTGTGGCCTGGCCTGGCCTCGCCTGGCACTCTTTCTAGGCTAATAGCCAGGGTTAAAAAGACCCAGAAAGGTGAAATGTGAGAGAACCCAAAGACATGTTTGTCAGCCATGAGCCTCTGTCCACTCCTAGGCTGTCTTTTGGCCTAAAGTTCAGTGCTAACCTCCTTGGCCATAAAATTGCCTCTACACTGGGCCTGAAGCTTTGTGGACAGAAATCCATGGAAAGCAGGGTTTTTTTACTTTTTCAGATCTTACTTGAAAGCCATTTGGATAGATGAACTTGATTTTTTAGTACCACTCCTGGTTACCCCCCTCTGTCCCAATAAAGGAGCATGACAGTGAAATACTATCTGCTCCAAACAGAAGTTCAGATGGAAAATATTTGGACAAAAGTTAGATTTGAGTCCCAGTCAAGAGTCAGGCAATTGATGGATAAATCAGAAATCAAAGGTTATGGGCACAGAGAAGAGAAGGAACAGGTGGCACTGAGAGAGCTTGTGTTCTGGGGTGAGAGGTGGAGAAATGTTTACAGAAAGTAAGAGATGCACCACCATGCCAGATGAAGGGCAAAAATCACACCGAGGACAGCCATGCAGCCAGAAGATTTATTACCAGCCTTTATGGCTTGTTGGAGGTAGAAGAAATATGGGAAGAAAGGAGTCAGGGAGAGGGAAGTGTGCAAGCTCTGGTGGGAAAGAGGAGTCAGGGAGAGGGGAGTGTGCGAGCTCTGGATGGAGGGTCGGTGCCTGGTCATGCCGGCTGTGGTCTCTGGAGCTGTCTGCTGGGCAGCTGCCATTGGGCTGGAGTTGGTGGGTCTGGAGCTGTCAGCTGGGGCAGCTGCCATCAGACTGGAGACGGTGAGTCTGGAGCTGTTGCAGCGGCTGCTTCCTCTCAGCAGGGATGAGCTGTTGTGTCTGAGCTCCAGGCAGGCAGGAACTTTAAATAGGGATTTCTGGTGGGGGGTGTACCAGAGCGACCTTTAACGCTATTGGCTCTTTTCTCAGGGAATAGGGCGACCTTTAAGCCGATTGGCTCTTGCCTGGGGAAAATGAAACCAGGTTGCTCCTCATGGAAATTTCTATGGGGGAGGTGGCCCATCGGCCCAAGCCTATCTATCATTCCCCACTTTTTGTTTTCTTAGGAAGTGGGATGTCCTGTATCTATATGGCTACTTCTTGCTGAAATGGGGCGACATGGGGTGTTATGGGGGGATATGACAAGACAGGTAGGTCAGGCTTGAGGGCAAAAAGGATTCTCAGGAGGCTGGTGCCAAAAAGATGAATTTATGCAGGTGTGGATGAAGGTTCCCTGAAGCCATAGGTCAGCGAGGGTGTCCTCCCAAAGAGAGGAATTGTAGGCATGAAGGCAGCATCTTATAACAAAGAGAAAGAATGAGAGTGGGATTATTGTCCATTGGCCTGTCCCTAAGGAGAAGCTGGTTAAAGTTTCAGAACAAGAAAGACAGAAAGGGTTATTTTGAGTTGGTATCAGAGACACAAGAGAACAAAGTTTTAGGGGATCAGTGGGAAGGGAAGAACAAGTATACTGGGGTAGGTGTCTGTTGTCCTTTTGTGGATCCTCAGCTGACTGGACAGCTGGTTTCAGTCTGGAGATATGGATCCAAGATGTCAATTTCCCTGAGGTTTCACAAAGCTTAGCAGCCATGGGTGTGCACAGCACAACCTGGAAGGGGCCTGTCCACTTTGGGGCAAGGGAGACTGATCCTGTGTCCTGGGGAGAGGAGAAATATACCCAAGAACCAGGTGTTAATGGGAATGAAGTGGAGAGTCTACCTGGGTCCGGCAGGATGTAATCTTGGCACATCCATAGCTGGTGCCTGATGAAGGACAAGAGGGGAAGAGAGAGGACTTTGGGCAAGGGTCCTTGAATTGGGAAAATTCCTGGTGGAAGAGCTGACCGCCCAAACATAATCTCAAAAGGGGATAGTGAGGAAGGTTTCTTTGGGAGGACTCGGAGCCTAAAGAGGGTGAGGGGGAGTAGCTTGACCCAGTCTAAGTGAAGCTCCAGGGAGAGTTTAATCAGAATATTATTAAGAGTTCCATTGGTCCTCTCTACCTTCCCTGAAGACTTGGGGTGATATGGGATGTGAAAATGCCAAAGAATGTTAAGAGAATTAGATATATTTTGGGTGACATGAGAGACAAATTCAGGCCCATTGTCAGACTGGATGGATGTGGGCAACCCAAAGCGGGGAAAGATTTCTGAGACTAAAATAGAGGCTACTATGGAAGCCCTCTTGTTGGAAGTAGGAAAGGCCTTGACCCATCCAGAGAAGGTATCTACCAAGACCAGGAGATACTTATGTTTCCGGACAGTTGGCATGTTGGTGAAATCTATTTGCCAGTCGGCTCCTGGGAGCTGACCCCGCTGGTTTAAGAGGAGTGTATGGATTGGTGCGCTGACATACAGTGCACTTGGAGGTGAGCCGATGGAGGAACTGTGCATCCTCTGAGGTCAGGGTGAGGAAGGAGGTAGCAAATATTTTAAGAGTCTGAGGGTTAGGATGGAAAAGAGAGTGAAGATAGGAAAGGATTGGTTGTATGGGAGGAGATGTGGAGGTCTGGGTGGTGGATTGGATGGAGGCCAGGAGAGAAGGAGAAGATAGTGCTGCCTCCTTTGCTGCCCTATCTGCCTCTGTGTTGCCTTGAGTCATGGGAGACCCATCGTTTTGGTGTGCAGGACAATGAGAGATCCCTATTAGTTTGGGCAGAAGAGAGCCCTGTAGAAGCTTTGATATTAGTTTGGAATTAGTGACTACAGAGCCCTTTGTGATAAGGAGCCCCCGCTCTTTCCATATTGTGGAATGGGAGAGTAAAATGTGATAGATGTATTTTGTGTCTGTGTAGAGGGTGAGGTTTTGGTCAGCCGCCAATTTGAAGGCACGAATAATGGCTGTAAGTTCAGCTTGTTGGTTTGTGGTGTTGGGGGGAAGGGGTGCCGCCTCAATAACCTCTGAAAGGGAGATGACAGCATTGCCCATCCTTAAGGAAAGGGCTGCCATCCATGAACCAGATTAGGGAAGAGTCAGGAAGTGGTCCCTCTTGAATGTGGGAGGGGTGAGGGATTAAAGCCTCGAGCATCTCTACACAATCATGTTCTGGGGGCTTGGAGAGAATGGGAGGAGGGTAGCCAGGTGTAAAGAGGAGCAGGGTTGGAAGGAGACTGAGGAATTGTGTAGAAAAGAAATGAAGAGAGAGAGAACGTGACAGGGCAGGAGAGTTTGAAGGCTCTTGTAGGTCAGTAGATCCTTTAGATAGTGAGGAGAGGCAATAGTGATATGGGCACCAAAGTTCAGCTTTTTTGATTCTTGTAGAAGTAGATAAGCAGCAGCCAGAGCCCAAAGACAGGGGGCCCATCTGTGAACAGTGGGATCAAGTTGTTTAGAAAGGTAGGCAACAGGAGCAAAAGTGGAGGCCTTATATTGGCCTAAAACACTTAGAGCCAGACCCATCATCTCATGGACATAAAGGGTGAATGGCTGAAGAAGGTCCGGGAAATGAAGAGCTGGGGCCTGTAATAGTGCCTGCTACAGATACCTAAACTCAGCCCGAATGCTTTCAGGGGGGGCTTTTTCTCAACCCCCTTAGCTGCCTCATATAGGGATTTTGCATAAAGAGAGAAATTAGGAATCCAGGCACGGAAATATCCTGCTAGCCCCAGGAAGGAAAGAATCTCTTCCTTTATCTTGGGACATGGGAGAGCCTTGATGAGGGCCTTTTGGTCTAGGGTAATGGCCTTTGATTGATGGGAGATCTGAACTCCTAAATAAACTACCTGGGTCTGGGCAAGTTGTACCTTAGATGGGGAAACGCAATACCCGCGAGAAGCAAGAAAATTCAAAAGGGTGTAAGAGTCTACATGAACTGTGGAAAAGGAAGGGCTGCAGAGGAGAAGGTCATCTACATATTGCAGAAGAGTGGAGTCAGAAAACTCAAGATCCTTGAGGTCGGCAGCCAGTGTCTGTCAAAGATATGAGGGCTGTCATGAAAACCCTGAGGGAGGACTGTCCAGGTCAGTTGTTGGGACCATTGGATATCAGAATCAGTCCAGGTAAAGGCAAAGAGGTCTTGTGATTCCTGAGCTAAAGGGACAGTGAAGAAGGCATCTTTAAGATCAGTGACCGAGAAATGGGTAGATAAGGAAGGAATTAGGGAAAGAATAGTATAAGGATTCGGGACCAGAGGGTGTATGGGCCTAACAGCCTCATTGATGAGATGAAGATCTTGGACTAGCCGGTACGACCCATTGGACTTTTGACTGCCAATATGGGAGTATTACAAGGGGAATGGGTGGGTCGGAGAAAGGGTTTCCACAGGAGGTCTGAGATAATAAGTTGGAGACCTCTGAGGCTAGTGGCTGGGACTGGGTACTGGGCTCTGTTGGGGAAATGCTGGGGATCTTTAAGGTGTATTTGTACAGGATCACAGCAAGCAAGGGAGGAAGTCTGGGTGCCCAAACCAGATGGGCAGGGGTAGGGTAATGGGAAGTTTCTGTATTGTAAGAGCATTGAAAGCTCTTTTCAGGGTTATCAACTCCTAATACGGTGAGGAGAAAGATGGAGGAGGAGATGGAGTGAGATGAGTTGGAGAGCACAACTGAGTGAGGTGGGTCAGAGAGCACAATTGAGGCCTGAAATTTGGCTAGTATATCTCGGCCCAGTAAAGGCACAGGACATTGAGGCATTACTAGGAACTGGTGGGCAAATGAATGGAGGTGGCAAGACAGCATGGGAGTCTTGCGGGGGTGAATGGTGTGACCCTCTACCCCGACAATAAGGGGCGATATGGTGGTGGGCCCCCAAAACTCCCTCAAGACCAAGAAAGTAGCTCCCGTATCTAATAGGAAATTTATGGGGTGGCCATCAACAAGAAGGGTGATCCTAGGCTCCTGTAAGGTGATGTCAACTGTCAGGAGAGGAACCCCAGGGCCCCGTCAATCTTCTGCAGCCAGTCCCAGCAGGTCAGGTTTCACGACTGATCCAGTCCCCCTGCGGGAACTGGGGCAGTCGAAACTTCAGTGGCCCACCTTGGAGCATTTAAGACATGGGCGCATTGGGGGCCTGGGGTTGGGGCAAGCTCTAGCCCAATGTCCTTCATTCCCACACCTGAAACAGGGCCCTGGAGGTCCCCTCTGCATGGGGTCATGGTCCCCTGTTTGTGAGGCCCAAAATCGGAGCCCCATAAGGCCTGGGCCAGCATTTGAAATTTTGTTTGGCCATTTCATATTTCTGAAACCTACAGCATTCGGTATCCTTATCTCTGTTATGATAGACCTTAAAGGCCGTGGCCAAGATCTCGGTCTGAGGTGTTGCAGGTCCTTGCTCTAATTTTCTCAATTTAACCCTTATGTTGGCGTAACTTTGGTACAAAAATTAAGTCATAAGGACCTGACATCCCCCTGGAAATTCAGGATCTAAATTGGTGTATTATTGGAGACCTTTGGTCAGTCAATCTAGAAATTCGGAGGGGGTCTCTTCCCTTTTTCATTTGATTTTCTGCAGCTTGTCAAAATTAACAGCCTTTTGTGCTGCACGCTTAAGACCAGCTAGTATAAAAGTGGAAAACTGATCTCGCAAGGCTATGTCCCCTGGGGAATTATAGTCCCAGTTAAGGTCCCTTTCGGGGATGGCCTGAGGTCCAATGGGATGGGTAGGGTCAGTTCTATGGTTCTCATCAGCATAGGCCCTTGCCTGCTCCCAGACTCGCCTATGCTCCTCAGGAAGGAGGGTATTCGCCAGAATCATATATATATCATGGTAGGTGAGGCTATAAACTTGGAGGACCCATTGAAATTCCCTGAGGTTTGCAGAGGGGTCAGTGGTATAAGAACCCAACCATTTCTCGATTTGCACTACCTCGGTTATTGAGAAGGGAACGTGGACACGGACAATTCCTTCTGGCCCTGCAACTTCCTGGAGTGGGGCCAGGACCTGGGCGGAAGCATGTGAAGGAAAACGAGCAGACATTGTGTGAGATCGCGTGGAGGGTGGGCTGAAGGAGAAGGAGGTGGCAGGAATGGGATGAAATGGGGCTGGAGGGGCCGAGGGAGGGGGAGAAGTTTCAGGTAGAGTCCAGTATGGGGGCGGCTCGTCTGCCGGATTGACATCAAGAAAGGAGGGGAATGGTGGGGGAGCAGCTCGTTGACAGACTAGAGGATATTGTTGAAGCTTCAGTGGGTACCGAGTGAGGGATTTGAATGGAGGAGGGAGAAAGCCTGAACATACGGAATCTCTACCCATTGTTTTTTTTTTTTTTTTTTGATCGCTTGCAGAAGTCGAAAAGATCTCTCAGTATAGAGGGATCCAGGGACCCAGAAGTAGGCCATTTGTTTTGGTTATCTAAGGGGTATGTGGGCCAATCTTGGGTGCAAAACTTGATAAGTCTTGTTGGTTGTATATTGGGAGTGGCCAAGAGTGGCTGGGTTGTTTAAGAGGCATTGTAGAGGGGAGTTGGCTGGGAGGGATGGGAGTGGGTATGAGAGCGACAAAGAGTGAATGATAGTGAGACCAAGGAAGAGAGTGAAGATGAGAGCAAAGAAGAGAGTGATCAGAAGGTAGTCAGCCAGGAGGGATAGGAGTGGGTCAACAGGAGGGATGAAGGAGGAGGAGGAGAAGAAGAAGAAGAAGAAGAAGAAGAAGAAGAAGAAGAAGCCCCCATTTTCCTGTTCTGAATGGGAGAGATATATTATCTTGAGGAGCGTCCCCCTCAAGATATATATCAGAGAGATCCAAGTCCGTGAGACTCAGTCGTCACCGGAGTCAAACAGACATGGGGTCCAAGGGGACCAGAGGACAATCGGCCACCCTGCACAGGGATTTTCTGTGTCCCATCCCAGACGGGAAGGAGGGACCCAAGTCCGGAGGCCATTGGCCAGAAAAAGGGCTTTCTTCAACTGTTCCCAGAAAAGAGAGAGAAGGAGGGAGGGAGGGAGGGAGGGAGAGAGGGAGGGAGAAAGCAAGAGAGAGAGAGAGAGAGAGAGAGAATGCTCCATGAGGTCCACTGCGACAGTGAAGGTCTAGGTGGGGTGCAGTCCTCCCCGAACGGGCCACCAGCGGGGCTGCTGGACGATCAACGGTCAGTTCCCACTGTGAAAGGCCCAATGGGTTTAGGAGCTCTGGGGACAAGGAGACTTTCCCAGAAAATGGAGAGAGGGAGGGAAAGAGAGAAAGAGAAAGAGCTCCTCAGGTCCACTGTGACGGTGAAGGTCTAGGTGGGGTGCAGTCCTCCCTGTATAGGCCACCAGCGGGGCTGCCGGACGATCAACAGTTAGTTCCCACTGTACAAGGCCCCGATGGGTTTAGGAGCTCTGGGGATGAGGAAACCTTCCAAGGAAAGGGAGGGAGGGAGAGAGAGAGAGAGAGAGAGAGAGAGAGAGAGAGAGAGAGAGCGCTCCTGAGGTCCACTGTGATCGTGAAGGTCTAGGTGGGGTGCGGTCCTCCCCGTACAGGCCACCAGCGGGGCTGCCGGACAATCAACAGTCAGTTCCCACTGTACAAGGCCCAAAGGGTTTAGGAGCTCTGGGGATGGGGGGGAGGGCTTACCAATCTGATGGCTGGTGGTGGATGTGTCAGAGCGGTGATCAAAAACTGGGTGAAGGGTGAGACGGTTCCAGGTGATTATGCCCTTTGGCTCGGGACAGGGTCCCAGGTTTCGGCACCAATGAAGGGCAAAAATCACACCGGGGACAGCCACGCAGCCAAGAGAGTTATTCACCAACCTTTATGGTTGGTCGGAGGTAGAAGAAGTATGGGGAGAGAGGAGTCAGGGAGAGGGGAGTGTGCGAGCTCTGGATGGAGGGTCAGTGCCTGGTCGTGCTGGCTGTGGTCTCTGGAGCTGTCTGCTGGGCAGCTGCCTTTGGGCTGGAGTCGGTAGGTCTGGAGCTGTCAGCTGGGGCAGATGCCGTTGGGCTGGAGACGGTGAGTCTGGAGCTGTTGCAGTGACTGCTTCCTCTCAGCAGGGATGAGCTGTTGTGTCTGAGCTCCAGGCAGGCAGGAACTTTAAATAGGGATTTCTGGTGGGGGGTATACCAGAGTGACCTTTAACGCTATTGGCTCTTTTCCCAAGGAATAGGGCGACCTTTAAGCCGATTGGCTCCTGCCTGGGGAACAGAGCAACCTTTAAGCTGATTGGCTTCTGCCTGGGGAAAATGAAACCAGGTTGCTCCTCATGGAAATTTCCATGGGGGAGGTGGCCCATCGGCCCAAGCCTATCTATCACCAGAGGAATACAGGATCCAAAGCTGCACACGTGGCCTATGCATAAGGAGTGTTGCCCAGACAGAACATAGCAGGGAGGAGAGGAGTGGAGATTCAGGGCTCCTTGCTTAGCAGCCCACAATAGGGGCAGTGATGCATTCTGGGCTTTTCTTCTTGAATAATTCAGAGGGGGTATCTCTGCCCTTTCGATCTGGTACACTAGGTTTGAATCCTATCACACACACTCCTTTACCCCCTACTAGCCTGTAGACTCCAAAGCTCTCCCCCAATTTCTATGAATTCCTGAAGCTTATATTATCATTGTGTCCTTAGCACCCAAGACTCTATTTTCTAGTGTGTTTTGTATGTTATGCATCATTGTGTCCCAGATATGAAACAAAACAGCCACCTTCTATTTTTACATACCTCTGTCCTCCTCACTTTCAAAGTAGACTTTGAAGGATTTGATTTGGAGAGGAGAGAGAGGAGAGGCTTCACTCCAATGGCATAAAGCAGTTGTATGGATAACAATGTCTTATTTTTATGTCTGCTTGCCTTTAGGCTTTTTCAAGGAGCATGTTGCTACTACATGTGGCTAAATATATGACATCTCTTTCATGACAGGGGGTTGATGTTAAAGCTAACAAGAATTTACCATGTGCCAAACACTATTAAGTCATGCATGTAAGTAATTTTATCTTCACAATTATTTCCATTTACACACTAGAAAAAGTTATTAAAGACTGAGTGGTAAAGTAACTTCTCCAAGGGTACACAGCTAATAAATAATAGGAATGGGATTTGAGCCCAGGCAGTCTGACTCCAGACCCACACTCACTGCTAGTACCTGTCTAGATCCCCAAGACAACCTAGCATCACTGGGAAAGAATGAAAAGTGCTACAAGAATAGCTGGACCATCTGTGTGAGAACAAAAGATGGAGGGAGGGGGAAGGAGATGGGAAGGCTTCACTAAGATTAGATGGATAGGATCTGGGTTTGATTCCCAGCACTACAGAAAAACAAAACAAACAAAAGATGGTCTGTTTTATGCTTTGCTCTGATATCATTGTCTCTGGACCTATGTCAGAGCAAAGCCCAGAAAATACAGGAAGCTCTAGAGGAAGAAAGTAGCCTTGAACTGAACCTATAAAAATAGGGTACGAAAGAGAAGATGAGACCCAGATTTCTTGGACGTCTGGGTAGGAAGTTCCATTTCTGTTCCCTGTTGCAGAAAAAGAAGGTTCTTGACCACTTGCCACTAGTGATAAGAATAATGGGATATAAGGCAGGGGAATCAGAAAAAGATAGGGTTCTCTCACGTGTCTGAAGATTTTTAAATGTCCTATGTGCTCTTTTAATCTTCAATGCTTAATTGTATAAATAATATTTCCTCATTGCAGAAAATTTGAAAACTACAAAAAGGCATATAGAAGGAAATAACAATAGCTCAGATCAATAATATTCTGTTAGAAGAAACTTATATGTATGAAAACTTGTTTACAATAAGCTTACACTATAGATGGATGGGAAAAGTGAATTTTTGAATAAATGGCAATGGGATAATTAGATCCATTTGGCAAAAGAAATAAAAAATTTTTCATTTGCAAGATTTCTTCTGGCATATATATATATTGAAGACCTAAATCTAACATAAAGCTATATGTCCCATAGAAAACATAGGACAATATTGTCATGAACTTAGAGAAGTGTTCTTAAATTAGGCACCAAAGGCACTAACAATACAGAAAAGTTGATCAACTCAACTTCTTCACAGTTAGAAACTTCTGTTCATCAAAGACAGCATAAGGAGGGTAAAAAGAAAAGCAACTAGTTAGAGAAAATATTTGCTACATATATGGCTGACAAAGGACTAATGACCAGAATATATAATGAACCCCAGGCCTTGGGTGTAGCTCAGTGGTACCGCACTTACCTATCAAGCACAAGGACCTGGGTTTGATCCCCAGCACTGCAGGAAAACAAAACAAAACAAAACAAAAATATTTTATAAATTGATAAGAAAAAGAAGCTCTTGAAAAATAAAAACCTAAGTCTACTCAAAAACATGTACACAGTTTAAATAAAATATATTGTCATCATATAGTGGAATATATTTTTGCAAAAAAAAAAAGGAATGAAGTACTGATACATGTTATAGTATCAACATGGGTGAACATAAAAAAATTATAAGTAAAGGAAGTCAGTCATAAAGGACAATAGATTATATGATTCCTTTTATATGAAGTGTCCAGAACAGGAAAATCTATAGAGATAGAAAGTAGATGAGTGACTGTCTAGACTGGGAGACTATGGGAAAACTGGGAATGATGGGTGAGGGTTGCAGAGTTTCTTTTTGGATAATGAAAACATTCTGACATTGATTATGGTGATGGATGCACAAATATGTGAATATACTAATAGCCATTGGGTTATATATCTTAAATGAAAGGAAAGAGATGGCATGTTCAAAAGGGTTTAAGTGAAGAAAATTTAATAAAGCCACTATTTACAAAGGTGTGAGCAGGGTTAAAAGAGCCACAAGGATGGCAAACCTCTGGGCACTAACTATGGGAAGACTTTCCCATAATTAAGCCTCAAGTGCAAGAATGGAATATTACCAGACCTTGCAAGAGCCAGAACTTAAGAAGTACAGTGCAGCTGCCACCAGATGGTGGGGAAGCTAGGAAACTGGAGGATAAAACCCTCAACTCTCCTCCACCCCCACCCATCTCGTAGAATGGCACCCTACTTACCAAACTAACTAAAAGTCTGGTGATGTGGTTCATAAAGGACACAGAGCACAATGGAGGAAAATAAAGAACAAATGGAGTGAGGGGAGGGGAGGAACAGAAAATGATCTGCACCTCCCATGACCCAGCAAGTCTGCTTGAGGTTTATACAGTAAATAAGCTCAATGCAATGCTCATGTATGAGAACACTGTAGCAGTGGGTCTGAGGCAGGACCAAGCTGGAGACCACTCAAGTGTCCGCCCAGAGTACAATGGAGAAATAAACGGCACTGTATTCACTCATGCAAAGGAATGCTGAAGCAATAAAATCAACCCAACTAACCACACAAGGGTAAGGACAAATTCCACAAACATGGTGTTGAGTGAAAAAGCAAGTCAGATTGTACAAATATAAAGTTCAAAATTGGGCTAAACTGATTTCTATTACTGAGGAATACACACAGGTGATAATATAAATGTTTATATATATTAAATTACATATAAAGAATGTAATTGTTATAAAATCAAGACCATGTTTACCTTGAGTGAGAGAGAGAAAGAGAGAGAGAGAGAGAGAGAGAGAGAGAGAGAAAGCTTTATGGTATATACTATATGAGGGAGGGGGAAGGAATGGGGCCTTTTGGGTGCTGGCAGCGTGCTATTCTTGGTCTAACTATAGTTATGCAGATGTTTACTCTACTTATAGTCATTTAAAATGTTTATTTACATATTTGTCATGTATTTAATAATAAAAATAGAAATTGAAAAAATTTTGATACCATTTTCATGCATTTGCTACATATGTGAACATATATTTGGGATTATTATTGCATTTGCAACTTTTCTCACTTAACATTAGAGTATAATAATTTTCTTCTATTAATAAAAAGCTCTTTTCCAAGTTAGTTTTAAGGCTATATAATGTTGCCAAATAGTGTATATTATAAAGTACTCAACTATTCCCTTATTGAGAACATCTAGATTGTTTCATTTCTCTCATTTATGAAACTTCTTGCCCCTTTTCGTGAATAGTTACTTTAAGAAATTCTAAGCCAAACTTTTACACTCCAGGCTTCCTTTGGGTGATAAGAGAAAAATGCAAAGAATTTTAGTTAATAGTTCCAACTGATCCCCAGTCTAGGTTATGTCTTCCTACAATTAGCCCCATTACTCACCCTGCTACTTGTCCTTCATGCCATTTATTATAATGTAAATTGTGTAATTAGTTGTTCCTGACCTACTTAGTGTCCACCTCTCTTAACCACTCCCCACCCCTACCCCCTACCACTGAGGGCAGAGAACACATCTTTATAACACAAAGCCTGCCTGACACAAAGGTGCTCAAATATTTGTCAAAGCATGAATGCATTGAGTGCATGAATGAATGGATGGATGGATGGACAGATGAATGGATGGAAGGACTGACAGATTTGGATTTGAATATATCAGTCTTTTTTGTCTTAACCATCATTGAAAATGAGTCCATCTCATCCAAGAAATAAAGTCACGATATGGAGACAACACTTGGTGTCCAAGGAGAGGCCTCTTAACTAAAATAGGGAGGGACAATGATGTCTGTCCCTTTATTGGGTGTGATTTGAAACAGAGTGCTCCAAAGTCCTTTCTACTTCCTAAAAACTGTTTTCAGTCATTGGCCCAGGTCCAGGACTGAAGACAGGATGAGTGGAGCTCTGTACCTGATTAGAGAGAAAATATTAGTTTAAAAGTAACTGAAGTAGCCGGGCGCGGTGGCGCACGCCTGTAATCCCAGCACTTTGGGAGGCTGAGGCAGGAGGATCGCGAGTTCAAAGCCAGCCTCAGCAATGGCGAGGCACTTAGCAACTCAGTGAGACCCTGTCTCTAAATAAAATACAAAAAAGGGCTGGGGATGTGGCCCAGTGGTCAAGTGCCCCTGAGTTCAATCCCTGGTACCAAAAAAAAAAAAAAAAGTAACTGAAGTAATTGGAAGCCCTGGTCTTTCCTACTGAAAAAATAAACTTTTTTAAAAAAGCTTATTTCTCTGGCCATATAAGTAAAAGACCTTCAAAGAATGAAAGGGGGAAAAAATTTAAGTGCAGTTAAAAAAAAAAAAGTTATTACTCAAATTTGGAAAGGCTTAAATAAAAGATGCATTTTTTAGTAGTTTGTCTCAAAAAATGAGGCCACTATGTCCATGTCTCATGCTTTTTTACTCTCAATTGAGAAGTATTCAAAAAATGGTGAGGCTTCCCCACACCACCCTGCACACACTACCCTGCACACTCTTATTGGAATTGGGAACAAGTAACATTTCTTATTAGAATATAAAACAGGTTAAAATAGTTCACATATGTTACATAAAATTATTTTTTAAAAAACTTTTCTGGAAAGAGACAGAATTGTGCACAATGGAAAATTGAAAATTCTCCAATTTCAAGATGAGTCAGCAAATAACTTCTCCATGACAGCGACCTGGGAACCCTGCTGAACAGACAAACCTACTTTAATGGGAAATCAGTTTCCCATTTTAATGGGAAATCGGTTTCCTGGCCTGCAGGAGCCATAGTCATCCGAAGACAGTTTTTTAGGTGATACGTCTATGTTTTTGCCTGTTGAAATTTATTAGGAACAGAGTATTTACCCACAGGAAAGGATTTGCGTCTAATGGAATGTGATTACATCAGGCCTCCACATACCACCCAACCTTCCAGTTCTTATTTTCCCACATGGTGCAAGCTGTTTGGTTGACTGCTGGCTTTTAATTAGAAATTCTCATATTTGCAGGGAAATCATTGGCACCTGGATTCATGCTTACATGAATCCCCAATCCTTCTCTTTCCCCCTTCCTGATATTAATTTCCCCTTGCTCCAAAAGAGGAAATGTTTTTGCCAAGGATTCTAAATCCTTAGCAACTTGTTCCCCACAGGGAAGTGGGGAAGGCATTGATAAAAGAAGAGATGGTGAACTCTCTTTTTGGTACTGGTCATCCAAATGATTTTGGCATTTTATGGTAACTTATTTGGAGACTTCCTTTTTTTTTTTTTTTTTTTTTTTTTTGAGACAACATTGCCCAGAATGTAAATGTAAATCCAGAATGTAAATTACTATGTATGCTTAACTGATTAAATCAGTGTTCGCATTCCCCATGGAACTGGGGCATAGAGAATGAGTACTTAAGAGTGTCAAAATCCTGAGGCAATAACACCAATTTAATTAGTACTATTCCCCAGCTTCCTAAGTCTACATCCATCTAGTTGCCTCAAAATTTCATTTAACTCAAAATTAACTTTCCTATTAAAATGTCATAAATGGTAAGCAATATCTAGTTCACTAGACCAGCTGGAGTTGAAAAGATGCTATCTTCCCTTTTCACAAACCCAAAACTAACCAGACAGACATGCTGTGTAATGTACTGGTCACCTTTTGTCTGTCTGCCCAGTAGCCCTCTCTTTTTCTGGGAACAGAGTGCCCTCTTTTTGGCTTCTCCACTTCTCTAACCAGGTAGGTTTTGTTGAAGTAGTAGTACCAGAAGGGTTGACTCTACATGACAGTCTGCCCAAGGTTCTGATGCACTGAGAGGTTAAATTTATCTAACAGGATTTCCAGTGAAGTATAACTTGAATTAATTTTTACCCAGGAAAGCTGCCAATGGATTTTGCACCAAGGTAAATTCAGAAAGCCATGTTGAGATAGCTCATACTGGTGCTTCCTACAACACTCCGAAGACCTCAGTTACACAGACTTGGCTGCTCTCCATGGGAAAGGTCTGTCACACAGTCCAGGCTCAGAACATTGAGGTTTCAGTGGAGGTCAGCAGAATTAAAGACCCTCTGATGGATTGAGATGGTCCAGACAGAGGTTCCCAAGGACACTAAGGGCCCCAGGGAAATACTCCCCAGGCAAGAAGGAGGAATCTGGATCAATTAGCGGGGCTCCTGGTTTATAGAAAGAACTGGTTCCAGGAGCCTAGCTGGAGCTGGAATTTTAACTTGCTCATCGAAGTCCAGCCACCTTGGTGTGGTGTTTTGAGAGGCAATGACTATTTCTCTGCCTGTGAACAAAGAGAGCCCTAACCTTGAAGCCCAAGGGTGAGGTGTATTCAGAGCCAGTGCAGGGCTCGCAAGAGCCTCTTCGTCACAGTGGACAAGTATGCAGGGGACTCTGCAAACCAGGCCAGGGAATTACCAGCACCAACAACTTAGAGCTCCAAAGTCGAATCAACCCTTTCAGATTGAATGAGTTTCTTGGGTTTCAGTGCAATTCTGCTTGGGAACAACATTTTCAGGAAGAAACACCAAATTTCTTACTAATAAGGGCAGATGGAAAATGTTGTCAAACAATTGAAACAAATAAAAATCTAGGGGCTAGATAGACACCTAAATTGGTTAAATAGGCTACATTAGTGACATTCCCCACACTCACCCCTATACCCAAATGTTTACTCAGAAGATTTTTTTTTTTATGTCCACTTTTCTGTTAATGGTGTGAGAATTGAAAAAAAAAGGGGGGGGGGCATCTTTGTATGAATGGTTTATCAGTCAAGAGGTGCTTACAATAGAACTTTGAATGCACATCACTACAAAGTGCTTATGTATTTCTCATGCACATAGTATTTAATGCATCTGTACAGGCCTTCAGAGTTAAGTCCAAATCATCTCCCTCTTTATTTCAGCAGAAACATTCCATAAATGAAAAATCGAGATCAAAGAGGACAAAATACTTGAAACCAAACTCAAGGTAGTAATTTAGCATATTGGTTTATGAACATGAACCTAGAACTAAACTGTCTCAGAGTAGCCAGTTTGGCTATTCATTAGTGACATGATTTTGAGAAAGTAACTTAAATTTTTCATACCTCTCCTCCTTGTAGAGTAATAATAAAACTCATAGGGCAATTATAAGGAGTAAGTAAGTGAATACATATAAAATGCTTAGGACAGTGCCTGACATATAGCAAGCAGTTAATAAGAATTAGTCATTATTATTACTATTAAACACATTAGCTTATACAAGTTAGATAATTGTGCTATGGTTAGTAATAATAACAATAGCAGACATCAATTGCTTTTGTTGTTCAACAAAATTTCCTCTTCTGGTAATAGCACTTTTTTTTTTTTTTTTTTTTTTTTTTTTTTGGTACTGGGGATTGAACTCAGGGGCACTCAACCACTGGGCCACATCCCCAGCCCTTTTTTGTATTTTATTAGAGACAGGATCTCACTGAATTGCTAAGTGCCTCGCCATTGCTGAGGCTGGCTTTGAACTCGCAATCCTCCTGCCTCAGCCTCCCAAGTGCTGGGATTACAGGTGTGCGCCACCGTGCCCAGCAATAGCACTTTTATTTGTGGAAAATACTAGTTGAGGGAAGGGCCTAGTCCATCCAAGGAGACTTAGTCCAATAAATTTGTTGTCATTTTCAGAAAGGGGAAATAGCTACTAGAATTACTGGCTGGGTGGATAGTGTAAGCCTACAGTGGCCAAGGGCTGACTCAAAGAGACTGTCCTACAAATGAAGCCACCTGAGTAGACAGTTGCATTAGGTATCTATTGCTACATGGAAAAATTACCCCCAAACCTAGCAAGTTAAAATAACAAGTATGTATTGTCTCACATACTTCCTGAGGGTCAGGCATCTAGGAGTGGTTCATTTGGGTAATTCTGGTTGAGTCTATTAGGAGGTTGCAGTCAAGTTGTCATCAGAGGCTTCAGTCATCTGGAGGCTTGACTGGGGCTAGGATTCACTTTCAGAGTGGCTCCATGAGGTATTGGCAGGAGGATTCCGTTTCTTGCCAAGTGGAACTCTATGTAGTGCTGTCTACAGCATAGCAGCTGGTGTCCTCCAAAATAAATGAGATGATGGGAGAGAAGTAGAGCTGATAGAGACAGAGAGAGATAGAGAGAGAGAGAGAGAGAGAGAGAGAGAGAGAGAGAGACTGACTAGTCCCCAAACTTGGAAGCCACTTATTTTTTCTGCCATACTATATTGAGCACACAGACCAACCCTGTCACAATGGGGAGAAGGATTCAACTATACAAGGGTGATGTTACAGAAGGTATGGATCATTGGCAGCCACCTGTAAGGCTAACTACCACACAGCAGAACCAAGAAAGAGAGGGGTAGACTGAGTCTTACTGACATTTCTTGAGTCCCAGAGCCATCCATGTCTTATATGAATCAGTATTATGGTTTAGATATGAGGTGTCCTCCCAAGACAATGCAAGAATGTTCAGAGGTAAAATGATTTGGTTATGAGAATTATAACCTAATCAGTGGATTAATCCACTTGAATGGATTAACTGGGTGGTAATTAAGCAGGAAGGGTATGACTGGAGGAAGTAGGTCACTGGGGTGTGACTTTGGGGTTTGTATTTTGTCCCTGAGGAACAAAGGTCTCTCTATTTCCTAGCTGCCTGTCCTGAGCTGCTTTCCTCTGCCATGCCCTTCTGCCATGATATTTTTCTTCACCGTGGGTCCAGAGGTATGGAGTCAGCTAACCATTGAGTGAATCTCTGAAACAGTGAGCCATGATAAATGTTTCTTCCTCTAAGTTGCTCTTGTCAGGTCTTTTGGTCACAGTGACGTAACGCTGACTACAATTAGTGCCTTTCTGTGCTTAGGTTGTTGTGAGCTGTTTTTTTCAGTGCCTTTCTACCAAAAGGACCTTGACTAATATAATTGAGCACTTAATCAATGTCATGAGTGTGCTATGTTCTTTACATGGATTATCTCATTTAACCTGTGTAACAACCCCATGAGTTAATGACTATTTATTTATTGGTGCTGAGAATTGAAACCAGTGTGCATACTTGGCAAGTGCTCCAACACTGACTATGCCCTCAATCCCTAATTTCCTTTTTCCAAATATAAATAAATAAATAAAAACTGAGGCTGAGAGAAGTTACATGGTTTGGCAAAAAAAAAAAAAAAAAATCATGCAACTGGTAAGTGATTGTTATGATTTGCATCTTAAATGTCCTCTAAAGGCCACATATTAAAGGTGTGGTTGCCAGCCTGTGGGCTACTGGGAGATGGTGGAAAATTTAGAGGTGGGGCCTAGTGGAAGGAAGTGAAGACATTAGGGGCGTACTCTTATCCTTGAAGAGGATTTTGGGACCGCAGCCCTTCTTCTCTTTTCACTTCCCAGACACCAGGATGTGAGCAACTTTGCTCCATCACATGCTCCCTGCCAGAAGTTTTGGCATCACCACAAGCCCAAAGAGATGGGGCCAAGCAACCATGGGTTGAAACCATACGTCAAAACAAATATTTCCTCCTCTTAAGTTGTTTATGTCAGGTATTTTGTCACAGCGATGGAAAATTGACTAACACAGTGGTAGACCCAAGTTTCAGGTCCAGGAGGTTTTACTCTAGAAGCTAGTCTCTTATGATTTCGAAAGGTTACTCTTTATTAACATTTCTTGACTCAGTTCTTTTCCCCCATGAGATGGTCTCTCAACTTGGATTCCCCTGTGGAGGGGCTCACACCCAAGCTGAGACTGGGCTTGCGAACTGGGTCCACGGCTCAGGATACAAACCGCATGAATCACAGGAGGGAAAACTGCTGCCCTGCTCAGCCATTCCCACCATGGCATCCACAGGGTATATCCAACAGAGGCCAGAGGCCAACCAGTCATCCATCACTGACCCAAAAGGTGCCTTCAGTTTCTGATTCTAGTAATTGAGGACATGTGTTGCTCTGAAAACAGTCCTGGTGGGAAATGGCCGGGTGGTTCTTCTCCTCTAAGCTTGGGAAATGAGAGAGGAAAGGAGACGGGGAGGGAGGAGGCTAAATATTTTCATTTTTGTATGTTAACAGCTCTAAATGATTAAGGGTAAGAAGGCAATGGCAATAGAACAGAAAAATGCCTTGTGCAGGGTTCACATTTACTTGCAGTTTTAACTCCACTGTGGCTTATTAGTTCATGGGAAAAATGACAAAAAGGAATAAAAACCTGACAATGAATCCAGTATCAACAATTTGCAGTCATAGTAACCAAGGAAGTGCAACTCATGAATTAAAAAAAAATAATAAAAAGTGTGCGAAAGCGTGTCTATCCAGAAGATGTCAGGAAATGGTTACCAGGTGAAGAAAGCAGTTAACCCTGGTCAGTAAGGCACAGCAGCTCTGAATAGGCCATGCACACACCCAGTACATCTTATAGATATCAGGAGTTGGCAGAGAAGTTTTAATTCCTCTGATAGAGTTTCCAACTCAGCTGTAAAAATTCACTCAAGGACGTCACATAAAAACGGCTCTGTCTGACAAAAATTTCTTAACATTTTTTTGTTTGTTTAAGTCAAATTTGGTTTGCATTAGTTCAGCCCAGCTCCACTGCAAGAAGACAATAGAATGTGCAGCTTCTCCTGTGTTTCCATAGCTAGCGCTGGAATGACTCGGAGCCAGTCGCCTTGTGAGTTCAATTCAGAATAAAATATAGCAACCCTGGACTCAAAACGACACCCTGTCCCTTCACCTTTGGGATATAAATAATCTGTTTCCTATTTGTGTAGCCAGATCCCAGCTATGTGTGGGGAGGAAGTACAAGGTAATGCCAATAGTTTTTGAGGTCCTGAGTGAATCACCCAGATGGGAACTGTGGTCTGCTCGGGAACCATGCAACTACAAAATGTGGGACTGGAAGCACCTTTAAAGGTCCAATGAACAGCATGATTCTGACCCTGTGCCAGAGGAGGCTCATCCCAATGTGTCAGAAAGAGCTTCCTTTAGCTAGATGTAATTTATAATTTTGAGTGCAAAATGCCCTTTTGAAAAGAGTCTGTCTCTCTGCAAATTACTACATACTGTTTCTTCAAGCAAGTCAAATCCTCAAATGCCTACTTTTATCCTCAGAAGATTTCTCCAGTCTAAATACAGAAATCTTGGCTGGGCACGGTGGTGCACACCCGTAATCCCAGCACTTGGGAGGCTGAGGCAGGAGTATCGCAAGTTCAAAGCCAGCCTCAGCAATGGTGAGGCACTTAGCAACTCAGTGAGACCCTGTCTCTAATAAAATACAAAAAAGGGCTGGGGATGTGGCCCAGTGGTTGAGTGCCCCTGAGTTCAATCCCTGGTACAAATAAATAAATGAATAAATAAATACAGAAATCTTGAACTGGTGTTGTGGCTCAGCGGTCCTAGCGAGCGGCCCTGAGTTCAATCCCCAGTACCACATATAAATAAATAAAATAAAAGTATTGTGTCCAACTACAACTCAGAATACTAAATAAATAAATATATTTTTAAAAATAAATAAATACAGAAATCTTGATTATTCTGTGTCATTAGACCCTGAACACCTCTAGAAGATCTCTTAAAAAACAGTCCCTCAGCTGGGCACAGTAGTACTGTAATCCCAGTGGCTTGGGAGGCTGAGGCAGGAGGATTGCAAGTTCAAAGCCAGCTTCAGCAACAGCAAGGTACTAAGTAACTCAGTAAGACCCTGTCTCTAAATAAAATGCAAAATAGGGCTGGGGGCTCAGTAGTCAAGTGCCCCTGAGTTCAATCCCCAGTACCAAAAAAACAAAAATAAAAAACAGTCCCTCAAATAAGCACAATGCTCAGTGCATATTCTGTCTGGGGAAAGGAACCAACACCATTGTTAGCTCCCTTATTCTGATATTTTACTTCTGTTAACATTGCCTCTTGTTTACATATTTCTAAAAGCCATGTGGTATTGAGTTCATAATGAATTTACTTCCCACTAGAATTTTTCAGTACACATTACTCCTGATCATTGATTACCAGTTCTACTCTACTCCTCAACACGTGGGAGAAGTACACTTCCCTGCCTCTTGAGGTTAGCTATGCTCATTTCAACTTAAGAAATATATATTTGGTTTCTACCCTCATGTTCTGGGACGTAGTTCCTAAAATCTTTAGGGTTATCAAAGTGAAGTAAGTTTCTCTTTGTATTTTAAAGAGGTGACTGGTGGCAGGGGGCGTTCACATAGCCTCAGGATGGAGTTTGGCTGCCAGGAGAACTACCCATGTGATTGGAGGGCTGGAACTTTAAGCTCCACCTTTCCCTTGTCTTCCCAGGAAAAAGGACTGAAGATTAAGTTGATCATCAATGGTCAACAATTCAATCAGTCATGCTACATAATGAAACATCCATAAAATCCTAGTTGAGAGGGCTCAGAGAGCTTGCATATTGGTGAACAAGAAAGTACCCATTTGCTAAGACGGTAGAGCATCCCAAACTCCATGGATACAGAAGCTCCTGTGGTTAGGAGCCTTCAGTGGGGGTGTCTTCTAGGACTGAGCCCTCAACCTGTGAGATCTGCACTAACTCCAGGCTGGCAGTGCCAGAATTGAGTTGCACTAGGACACCCAGCTGAAGTTCACTAAGAATTGGAGAATTGTTTGGTATGGAGAAAATCCCCACACATTTGGTGTTAAAGTGTTGTGAGAATAGAGAAAAACAGCTTTTCCTTAATACTCTTGTTACCAGCTTTGGCCAATGAGAAATGAACACAAGACAGCTGAGGCATTTAAGTGTCCATTCTTAACTCTCCAGCCCACTCTTTCCCCATCAAGAAATTGTCCATGCACATGTTGACATGGAGGTGTCACAAACTGAATAAGCCTGGAATGCTGAGCTGGTGACAAGCTGCCCTGGCTCATTGCCTCCACATGCAGCCCTCTTTGCTTGAGTGAAAACTATTTGTTGTGTTATGCACAAGATTTGAGAGTTGTTTTTCTAGCATAAATTAATCTTTTCTGACTCAACATATAGTTTTTTTCACAAGTAAAAGCAGATTTCCCATCTATACTTACTCCTATACCATCTTTTCATATTTTAGTAACCAATTTTAGAGTTTGATTCAGGGACTTATATCTACTTTTCTAATGAAAATTAATTTTAATCATCTTAGTTCTGTAGTCAATTAATTTAAATTTGGGCTTTTTAATTTATTTATTTTTATTCTAATTTGTTATGTATGACAGCAGAATGCATTACAATTCATATTACACATATAGAGCACACGTGTTCATATCTCTGGTTGTATACAAAGTATATTCACACCATTCGTGTCTTCATGCAGGTATTTAGGGTAATGATGTCCATCTCCTTCCACCATCTTTTCTACCCCCATGTCCCCTTCCTTTACTTCCCACCCCTTTGCCTTATCTAGACTTTGTCTAATCCTCCTATGCTCCCCCTCCTAACCCCACTATGAATTGGCCTCCTTATATCAGAGAAAAGATTCAGCATTTGGTTTTTTGGGATTGGCTAACTTCACTTAGCATTATATTCTCCAACTCCATCCATTTACCTGCAAATGCCATGATTTTATTCTCTTTTATTGCTGAGTAATATTCCATTGTGTATATACCACATTTTCTTTATCCATTCATCTACTGAAGGGCATTTAGGTTGCTTCCACAGTTTAGCTATTGTGAATTGTGCTGTTATAAACATTGATGTGGCTGTGTCCCTGTAGTATGCTGTTTTTAAGTCTTTTGGGTATAGACTGAGGAGTGGTATAGCTGGGTCAAATGGTGGTTCCATTCAAATTTGGGGTATTTTGGTTGCATCAAATAATTCATTTGTTCCAGGCACGGTGATGCACACCTGTAATCCCAATGATTTGGGAGGCTGAAGCAGGAGGATTACAAATTCAAGGCCGCCCTCAGCAACTCAACTTATCAAGGCCCTAAGCACCTTAGAAAGACTCTGTCTCAAAATAATATATATATGTATATATATATTTTAATATTTATTTATTTACTTTAGTTGTACACAATGCAATGCATTTATGTTTACGTAGTGCTGAGGATCGAACCTGGGCCGCCCACGTGCGAGGCGAGCGCTCTGCCGCTGAGCCACAATCCCAGCCCAAAATATATTTTTTAGTTTGGGATGTAACTCTGTGTAAAGTGTCCCTGGGTTCAATCTCCAAACAACAGCAACAACAACAAAAAACACTCCCTAAAGGAGTGGTTCCTCAGTAGCTCACAAGTTCAAGGCAAGCCTGGGCAATTTAGTGAGACCCTGTGTCAGAATGAAAAATACAAAGGCTGGGGATGTAGCTCAGTAGTAAAGCACCTCTGGATTCAATCCCCAGTACCCACTACCTTCCTTACATTTAAAATGTTGATAAGAAAATAATTAAAGACTGGAAAGAAGAAATTTCTGATGATGTGTTTTTCTTAGCTCTCTACCTTCTATTTTCACACTAATGTCCAACACTAATGAAGACAGTTCTAAGTTTTCTCAACTCAAAATAGAGTTTAAAAAAAAAGTCTTCAAGTTCTATGGTTTGGATTTGTCTCCCAAAGTCCATGTGTTGAAAGCTTAATCCCCAACACAAGTATTAAGAGGTGGGACCTTTATGAGCTGATAAGGTCATGAGAGCTCTGCACGTGGATTAATGACTATGTCATGGGAGCAAGTTTGTTATTTCAGAGTTCCTGATAAAGGATGCATTTGGCTTCCCTCCTCACTCTCTCCCTTCTCCTCCCTTTCTCCCCTCCCTGTAGCTTACCACATAATGATTTCTACCATGGATGGATGACACCACAAGAAGGCCTTAGCCACAGGGACCCCTCTACCTTGGACTTCCCAGCCTCCAGAAATGTGAGAAATAAATCTCTATAAATTATCCAGTCTCAGGTATTCTGTGATGAACACAGAACAAAACAGACTAAGATATAAAGAGACCAGTAACCACTGGAAATTTTGTTTTTTATTAGCTAGAATATCTCTCAGTTCCTATAATGTAAACAAGGCAAAACTATGGAAAAATAAGTAATTATCCTACTTCACTCAAATTCAAAATCATTCCGTGATGAGCACTTTTGAGGGAACAATGACACATAAGACTTTGTTACTATTCTCACCAAGTCTAAAGTTAGACATGCAAACATGTTGGAAAATATTGTTACCCCACAGGAGTACAAGGAGGTCTCCTGAGTGGAGGAGGACTCTATCCAGACCTCCCAAGTTCTTGACTGTGTTGTAGAAAAGAATTTAAGGACACATCAGATTATGAGCAATAGAGCAGGAGATTTCTTATAAAGGGAAAGGAAAGTGCACAGTCAAGAGGGGGAGGGTGGGTGATCACAGAGAGAGAAAGTCACCTCATCTTGGTCTAGGATTTTAATATTTGTAGTGGGGCAGCAGCTGAGGGGCTGCACTAGAGGTAGAGCCAGGGTGGAGTTCTGCAGTTTTGGACCAGTTTTCATCATAGTTGTGCATTCCCCTTGCAATGTTCTAATCATGCTACTTTCTATATGCAATATCTCATTGCCATCTTAAATCTCCAATCAGGAGTGTGCATTTTATTATTACAATGAGGCCAGGGGTATTTCTCAGTCTCCAAAATCTCTAATGCCCATAACTCCCTAAAGGAATGGTTGGTTCCTCAGATGCCTGGTGATTATCTTGCAGTTTTGTTGCTTTTTCATCAGCCAATCAGCAAGACTTGGCCAGGGACAAGAGCTCAAGAGCACAGGCTGGGCTGCTCATGAGTTATTTGTTTTGCATTCTGATGGTTTATGGTTTCTCTTTTGAGATTCAGCGTTCTTTCTCTATCCCTAAATTCCTGTCCTATTGAGATGCAGTTCCAAAGGTATCACTGGTTCTGCACCCAAAGACCATTCCCCAATTTCTTCCTGTTAAACAAACCCTGATTTTGTTCGGGTGTTAGGATTCCACTTTAGGACTAATCCACTGCTTCCCTTCGGGACAGTTATGAGAACTTTATTTTCCTTGGTCATTCATCGATTTGGGAATGAGCATGTTACACAATTTTGGCCACTGAGATGAAGGAAAACTCTGCAGAGATGTTTCCAGGAAAGTTCTTGTCGCTCTTAAAAAAAGGGGCACAGGGAAGGAGGATTCCCTCTTCCAGCTTTAGCTATGGCTGTGTGAGGAGATGATGTTTAGAGATTGCCTGAGCTATCTGACCATTAGAGAATAAAGCATGAGGACAACAACTGACAGGCAGCCTGGTGGGTCCAGAAAAGATGGAAAGAGTTAGGATCTTGGGCTGGGGTTGTGGCTCAGCAGTAGAGCGCTCGCCTAGCACGTGCGCGGCCTGGGTTCGATCCTCAGCACCATGTAAAAACACATTGTGTACAACTAAAGCAAATAAATAAATATTAAAAAAAAAAGAGTTAGGATCTTTATTACACAAGCAAGGTGCTGAATCGCCTAGTCCCTGTACTGTTTTACCATTGAACTTCCCACTAGACGTGCTGAGTTGGGAGGGTTTTTGTTACTTGCTGCCCAAAGTACCCTGGTTGTTATAACAATTAAGAAATATTTCAGTGTGCACATCATTATAGTAGTACTAATAATAATGATAGCATTTCCTTACAATTATGAGACCCTACTTTATGTGAGTCACTATGATAATCGCTTTTAATTAAAACAAAAACAAAAACCACCACCAACAAAAACCTTCCCCTTTACTTTTCCTACTCAAGCCCATCTCTCATCCTGTCTGGGCCATCATTTCACTCTGCTCTGTCTCAAGTGCACTCTTCTTCCTGGACCCTAGCCTTCGGAGAAACCAGGAAGTTGAGTGATTCACAGTCACCATGGTACATTTGACCTCTGGCCTTAGTCCATTCACAGAGAAGGTCCACTGCTGCCCTTCTTGCATTCTGGTGGTGCTATCTTTGTGCTGCAGCTCCACTGGGATCTTCTACCTTTGAGGCCTGATGGAGGAAGATGGGGTGCAACAGCAATGAGGTTCCTCAACGGTCATTTCACATGCTCCAGCTGCTCCTTGAGGACAGCCTCAGAGCAGGGTGGGACCAACCAGGGGCCCCATCAGTGGATATCTAGCTCTCTGATGGTCATTCCTAGTGTTAGGGGAAATCTGTGCGGTTAGAAAAGTAGACAAGACACAACTGTGAATTTACTAAAAAGGGCACATTTGTTAAAGCATGGACTCGGGTGTAACTGCAATGTTTTGACTCTGTGACCTCAGAAAAGTAGTGCAATCCTTCCCTCTTTTATAAGTGAATATTCCTGGAACCTACTAAAGTTCAATTATTAGTAGTTTCTGTTATTTAAGAAAGAAAAGATATAAGCATGCTGCCTTCGTCACTATAAGGAAAACCTCCAAAGCTGGGGATGTGGCTCAGGGGTAGAGTGTTTGCCTAGCATGTGTGAGCCCTGAATTTAATCCCTAGTACTGCATGGGAAAGAAAAAAAGAAAAGAAAGTTTTCCCTAGCCTATTGTGTGAACAATAGATAGTAAAGAAGTAAAGAATAAGTTGTGAAGATTACATCTTGCTATGCTGAAGACAAATTATTACTGGATGTGCATTTCTTTCTTCAAGACAATTTGAATTGAATTTCTGTCACTTATAATCAAAATCTTGACTAACAGCATTATTTAGAATCAAACCCAAGGCTTTGCTCTGTGAACTCTGTCCCAACACTACAATTCCAAACACAAGCCCATTCACAATCTTTTACTCTTCTGAACTTACACATTGCTCATTTAAGCACTTTTCCTATCCTGTCTGGTTTGTTACATTTTTATGTACATATCTTGTTCTCCCAACATGTTTTTAAACTTCACAACATGAACAGCAATAGATTCCATGCTTACATTTTCTGTGATAGGACAAGTACAGTTCTGACCACACAATAGGCCTATAACAGGTGCAATGAAGAAGACACTTTCCATTGTAACCAGAATCGAGTCCACCACTGGGTGTAGATATGTGTAAGCATGTCTGATGGCTTGGCAGCTCAGTCTTCATGGAAAGAATTATCTTAAAAGATGGCAGAGTCAGGCACACAAGGTCTGTCCAGCTAAAATGTCAACATAGAGGCAAGGGGACTCAAGGCATTAACATTCCTGAAAGACATTGAGAACATCAGGCAGCCTGGTAAGTAGGGCACTTCAGGACGATGCACCTTGGCACAGTGCAGCCTTGGAATGACATGTGGAAGGAATCACATTCAAAGCCAGCTCCAACCCTGGTGAGGATGGACAAACCAGCTTTCACAGGCATCAGCAGCAATGCTCATCATAAGAGACCCAGAGAGCCTGGTGGCACAGTGGGCACTTAAAGGAATGTGCTAGTGGGATCCTGCTGGAGGGCAGGTCCTGGCATCCAGTCAGTGAAAAAGAGCAGAATCTCAGTTGGTCACTGGGAGTAATTCAGGCATTTATTGAAGTTTCCCTGAAGTGATCAGGGGTACATCTCTGGAATCTGAACAGTATAGTGTGCCAGCATCCCATAATACCCTAAGGAAACATGAATTACACTGACACGTTAAATTATGGGAGAGAAGGACTCCAGGGCCACCACCAGGCTGACTGTTGAGGAGTGGAGCATTAGAGCAGAGCTGCTCTCCTCCTAGGCTCTGCAGAGAAGCTCTTGCTGCAGTGGCATGTTCTGCTCTCTGGCCAGCTCTCCGCCTGACTGCTTTTCCTCCCAGCAGCCCTTCAATCAATAGGGGATCTATGGGACTGGGATTGAGCCTGCTGCCTAGCTTCTCCCTGCCTCTAGTCAGCCCCCTAGTTGAACTCTTTTTTTTTTTTTTTTGGCTCCAATTATATTTAATTTTTAGAAATAGTATTCCTATTTGGATTTGTGGTTCTGTCATTGCTTTTCACATGATTTAAAAAATCAAATTCTTGAATATCATGTTTCTCCTTTCTTCTTTTCCCTGAGAATGGGTTTAACTATTAAGGTTTGAACTCATTTGATATAAAATACAATCTATGGTGTTCTAAGTTTGACCAACAGATATGTGTCAACATGAGATGACCCAGAAATTTGCGATGGCTTCAAAGTATAAAGATCAATTAGCTTAAGCCTGCGTTTTTCACTCTATGGTATGAAACATTGAACTGACTGTAGAAAAGTTTCCTTTAGAGGAAGTTACAGATTTGCTTAAGCAGCATTAACACTTAGGGGCTCCTATGATACCAATAATCAAATCTTGGTTTAGAGTTTGGGAAAGTGCCTGCCTATCCTCTGCCTGACGCCTGGCTTCCTAATCTGTACTCATGCTTAGTTCACCTTGCTGTTTCAATTGCATGGGCAGATGGCTGCCAACTCACTTGAATTGTGGACATACCCAAAGGGCAGATGTTAGGTAATGTGGTCAAAAGTGACTTCCTGTAGCCTAGGGGCTCTGTGATGCTCTTCATAGTTTCTGAATGCTTCAGCTAAGGCCAACATTCAACGGCCATCTTGAGAGTCACCTCCTGTCAGTCCAGTTGGTCACTGGGAGGGAAATGAAGGAAGCAGTCATTGCTCCTTCCTTCCTGGTTTTCCCTCCAGGAAGGCAGAGGTGCAAGAGAACTATGTCACAGGAGAACATGGGTGAACAGGTTGCAAATCACTGTTTACAATTTTCCTTTCACATTTCAGCAACAAGGCCACCTGTGAAAACACAATGTTCTCATTGTCATCATCCAAGAACAGAAAATGAAGGCATGTGGGCATTGGGGACAATGCTTCCTACCCCCTTGATCATTTCCAGCCTCACTGGACTCAGTAAATAAACTGCTTTTCTAGTTGGTCACGAAATCCCAGCTTAGAAACAGTGATGTTTGTTTTCTAAGAAGTGAAAGTTCAGTGCAGATGTTAGCACCTCAGCCATTGTATTCTGGGAGATATGGGAGTATCAAAAAGGAATATGAAGACATAGTGTATAGCAAACGCAAAAGGGAAAATTAATCCCTGGTGGTCACTGAGTGCTCTCTGTCCTGAATAGGTACAAAAAAAGTGTAACAAATTTAATTTTAATTTCTTCAATTTCATTATTTTGTAAACTACTACTATAAACATGCTTTTTGCATAACCAAAACAATTAACATTTATTTAGGCTCAGTTGCCAGGTACCTGTGTTTTGTTTATTAATTCATTTTACAAGGTAAAAGTCAATATACAGTATTCATATTAGTATCCTGAGTAAATATTAGTCACTGCTGAACCAAGTAGTATGATAGAATTATATTTTCTTCTCAAAAGTCTTCTGGGGTGTGTTTGGGAAATATTTGGCATCAAGGGTAAATGGATTCTCACATGTTATCAATTGCTTAAAATCATACTTTATTATTTCCTTCATGTTTGGACATTTTCTTGTCTTGAGTTGTTTTTTCCCTGTCATTTCTGATGGCCTTGTCTGAAGCAAGGTCACTGTGCACTCGTTGTTACCAAAGATTTAGGGTGAAAGCCCTGTCTCCAGGGGTCCCAATGGACTAGGTTCTGTCTCCCCAGATGAAGAGACAAACAATGGTGAGGGCAGGAAATGAACTTTCATCAGTATATAGTTACACTGAAAAGGCAAGGGGACCCATGTCCTTAGACCTGTCGTCAGGGGTACTGACATGAGTTCCCAGATTATATAGGCAAGGGGACCAGAAGTATGCACAGTCAAGCAGTCTTGGTCAGACAGTGAGCTGGTTGATCATTGTCTCAGGGTTGGTAGGACAGGGCTTTGTTGGCTGCAGTAAGAAAGTGGCTGTGGCCTGCAAGGTAGTTTTAATTCCTCAAAAGATGTTCATCGATCAGATCTTCTGTTTGATAGAATCCAAGGTGCCTGCCAGAGAGAATGACTCAGAGCAAAGCAGACAGGTGAAAGTGGAGGCAGAGATGCCATATCCTGGTTTTAATTACTCACTGGTTATTTGCTGGCCTAAGGGAAGAGTCAGTGTTTTAAGCAAAAGCAGGCTCTAAGTTCTCATTAGATACCAACTTGTTTGAGTACAGTGAGGCAGAACACAGGTGTGCAAGAAGTTTTTTGAAAAAGCAGCCTGCCTAGGGTTTTATACCCAGAGTAAAACATCCTCTTCTAGGTAGGTAAGAACCAGAGAGAACCTGGGTTATTCCAGCCAGACCCTCTTTGTCCCAGGACGTTGCATTCCCAGCAAGTTTTTCAGTTTTTTTTTGGTTTTTGGTGTGTGTATGTGTGTGTGTGTGGTGGTCCGTCTGGGGCTCGGCAGGCAGAGAAGAAAAGCTAAGAAATAAGAACAATGAAGCTAAGTAGAAGTAAGATAGTGAGGAGAGCAACGAAAAAGCATAGCCTCAGACTCAGTTGAGACCAGCAAAAAGAGTAGAAACAAGAGAGCATAGCCTCTGACTCAGTTGAGGCCAGTTAAGAATTAAGCCGAAGCAGAGTAGCCGGCCAAAAGCCATAAAAAATAAAGAAGCCAGAAAAGCCATACAGAGATAAAGCCTTGAGCTTTAGCAAAAAGCCATAAAGAAAAAAGCCATGAGCTTAAAAGAAAATAGAGAATTAAATAGCATGGTAAAAACCATGCAGAGAAAAAGCCATTGAGCTTTGGCAAGAAAGCCATAAAGAAAAAAGCCATAAAAATAAAGAAGAGACAAGAAAAAAAAAAAAAAAAGTCAAAGCCGCTTATGCAATTGTGCTTAACTAAGTGCATTAGCTGCTCCTCAGCAGTAGGCTTCCTTAAAGCCGCAGCACCTTCTCAAAAAGGGCTCAAATATCCACCCTTTTAAAAACAAAAGGTGAAAAGCTAGGTAGGGTCAAGAAAATAAAAAAAAATAGAGAAAATAAAATAGAGAAAATAGAATTAAAGCACCTTTTTAAACTAAAGGGGAGGAATATGAAGGAGCCCTAATTAGGAAGGGCTATTGCAGCTAGATGGAAGCCATAAGTTCCACCTGATATGTATGTGACGCACCTGTAGGCACCCGCAAAGCTGAAGGTATATAACCGGGTGAAAGCGGTCCGAGTTAGGAGAACGGAGAATTCAGTCAGTCGGGCAGTCACTCGGTCGGTCAGAAGAATCAGAGCGGCCAGAACGTAGGCAGAGCGGTTACAGAAGAGAAACCAGATAGAAGAAGTAATGACTGGTCAGAGTTAGGCCGAGGCTCCCAAGGAAGACAGAAGACAGAAGAAAGAAGAAGGAAGAAAGAAGAGAGAAGAAAGAAGCTCTAATCTTTCTCTGAGCTAAGCTCTATCTTTCTTTCTCTCTAAGACTCTAAGCTACTCTAAGCTAAGAAGACAAGAAGAAAAGCTCGCTTTAATCTTTCTCTCTAAAAATCTCTTTCCCTCTCTAAGCTCTAAGAAAGTAGAAGTAAAAGTAGTAAAAGCTTTACTCTGCCTCCGAGAGTTTTCCTCCCGGTTTTCGGTACCAGGCAGCCTACATGTGTGTGTGTGGTGCTGGGGACTGAACCCAGGGCTTTGTGCATGTGAGGCAAGCACTCTACCAACTGAGGTATATCCCCAGTCCATCAGTTATTCTTGAGAAGAGAGAATGGGAAAACCAGCTTCCATGGTGCATGCCTTTAATCCCAGATGGGGAGGCTGAGGTGAGAGAATTGCTTAGGCCCAGGAGTTCAAGACAAGCTTAGGCAACATGGGGAGCCCCATCTCCAAAAGGAGAGAGAGAGAGAGAGAGAGAGAGAGAGAGAGAGAGCCCCAAGGGTACCCAAAGAGTTGCCTGTACCTTGCCTTTTTCTTCTTAACAGAATAATGTGAATCTCTGATTTTCTTCTCCTCCTACCCCAGTACTAGGATTGAACCCAGGGCCTCACTCATGCAAGGCAAGCTCTCTAACCACTGAGCTACATCTCTAGTCCACTTACTTGGGTTTTTTCATCCATTTGGTCAGAAGATCCAATGCAAGGCTGCCTCAGCAAGCAGTGCCTCTCCTACTCAGGACTAGCATCTAAGATCTACCTTTACTGTGCTCTTGGGTTAGGTCCTCTGTTTTCTGAATCCCATGTTTCCTCTTCCTTTCTCTCTCTCTCTCTCTCTCTCTCTCTCTCTCTCGCTGTCTCTCTGTCTCTCTCTCCTTCTCTCTCTCTTTTGGACCAGGAATTGAACCCAGGAGTGCTTAACTACTGAGCCACATCCCCAGCCCTTTAATATTTTATTTAAAGACAGGGTCTCACTGAGTTGCTAAGCACCTTGTTAAGTTGCTGAGGCTGGCTTTGAACTCTCAATCCTCCTGCATCACCTCAGCCTCCCAAGTTACTGGGATTACAGACATGTGCCACTGTGCCAGGCTTCATTTTTTTTTTCTGAAGTGCATTCTTTAATAACTTCAAGCATGGATACCCTTGCTTGTCTGGCAAGATCTTTATTTTTGTTTTGCATTTTCTGGATAGTTTGGCTATATTCAAGATTCAAAATCCTCAGTCTTACACTCAGCTTCAAAACAATTTTCATAGGCAGAATTGAGTGCATTTTCATAAACACACATCCTCAAAGTTTTATCAAAAAAAGGGGGGGGGGGGCACAATTTCAAGGAATCTCTGCAATTCTGAATTTACCACCACCACTCGTGGAAACCATTCTCATAAGGGTCATGAATAACTTCTTCATCTAACAAGATCTTTTCAGTCTGTAATATCTAAAGGCGGCAACTGTCCTTGAAACTGTTCCTTTGACTTGGAATGTGCAGGTACTTTCCAACATGCAGGAACTGAACCATGAGGAATTGAGCATTTTAATCGAAATGGGAGGGAACAGAGAATAACAAGACCAGGAGCCAATGAGAACCAGAGGAATAGTGGTGGCACTGGGAGGTGAGAAGAGACAGTGAAGAAATAAGGGGAAGAGAAGGAAATATTCATTCAGGAAGAATGT
Source organism: Tamias sibiricus (assembly GCA_025594165.1). Classification (NCBI taxonomy): domain Eukaryota; kingdom Metazoa; phylum Chordata; class Mammalia; order Rodentia; family Sciuridae; genus Tamias; species Tamias sibiricus. The sequence continues at coordinate 103,162,997 of CM046659.1, read as the reverse complement.
TTTCTTCCCCTTCCTTTGTCCTCCTGATCTTTAATGGTTATATTGATACTTGTATTTATTCTATTAGCTACCTATATGACTTCAATAAAATTACATCAAGATTCAGGAAAAAAAAGCAAAGGGTTTAAAATCTATCTGTGACTTGATTTGGGCCATTTTCAGAGGAAGAGTGGAATTGAGAGGGGAAGTGTTCCTGGGGGCAGGTGCAGGGAAAACCTGAGAAATGAGAAGCTTCTTTTCCTTCTCTGGGCTCCACTGAGCCAGAGGCCATGAGCAGACGGGTGTCAAAGCCTTCATGACAGGTGCGACAGATACCATGAAGCCCTCTGCCTTATTTTCAGGAAGCATGAAATGCCCCAGTGCAGCCAGGGGAAACTGCTGATATTCTACCACCTTAATGATTCTACCTTTGGCATCAGCAGGAAATCACACCATGGGGAGGGAGCTGGAGGTCTACAAAGAGATTCTCCCAGGGCTGGGCAAGACACAGCACCTAGTGGCTTTGGGGGCAGCAAATTCTGGGGAGAGGGCTGGAGTGGACAACTGTGGGATCTGGACATGAGCACATTTGAAACACTCTTGGAGACATTCAGAAGCAACTTTGGGAGGCTAGGATCCTGCTTGATGTACTTGGGGCCCACACCTTCATAGGTCACAAATGTTATCTCCTCTCTGTACCTCCAGGTAGGGGAGACCTATGAGTCTATGACATCCATACTGATGAGGCAAAATAACAAAATCTGTCCTCTTGATAGTTTTTAAGGCGCCCTACTGGTGATCAGTAGTATACTACCAAAAACACTCAGTTTAATTCAATCTTTGGGAAACAGATTCAATTGGTCCAACTTCCCAGTCAGCTGTCAATTCCTCCACTTTGCAGATTGATAGAAGGAATGAGAGAGAAAAATTGTTGGCACTCTTTCCATTCCTTTTTATCCTTACCTGTTTACTTCCTTTTATTTAATAAATAGTGATTTGCCCAAGATTTTCATTAAAGCGGACATGATGTCCCTACTCCAATCAAGGTTTTCTGTGCCTAAAGAGTGAGTATATTCTTAGAAACAATGTGAAGAAGTAGAATACAAATGGCAAAATAAAATACAGCTCCTAGGACTGCAGAGCTCATGGAGATGATAGAAATCACCCAGTCAGCCGGGCGCGGTGGCGCACGCCTGTAATCCCAGCACTTTGGGAGGCTGAGGCAGGAGGATCGTGAGTTCAAAGCCAGCCTCAGCAATGGCGAGGCACTTAGCAACTCAGTGAGACCCTGTCTCTAATAAAAACACAAAAAAGGGCTGGGGATGTAGCCCAGTGGTGAAGTGCCCCTGAGTTCAATCCCCGGTACCACAAAAAAAAAAAAAAAAAAAAAGAAAAAAGAAATCACCCAGTCAAATACTTTCCATATTTGTATGCGCATTGCTCTTTTATTCTCCTGCTCACTTCCACTAAAATAATAAGTTTTTAAAAGATTGGAATTTTTTTTTTTTTTTTTTTTTTTTTTTTTTTTTGGTACCGGGGATTGAACTCAGCGGCACTAGACCACTGGGCCACATCCCCAGCCCTTTTTTTGTATTTTATTAGAGACAGGGTCTCACTGAGTTGCTAAGTGCCTCGCCATTGCTGAGGCTGGCTTTGAACTCGCGATCCTCCTGACTCAGCCTCCCAAAGTGCTGGGATTACAGGCGTGCGCCACCGCGCCCGGCTTTAAAAGATTGGAATTTATAGCAACATGATATTGAAACAAGTCTATCAGTGGACAAGAGGGAATGAATAGCTTGAATGGAGATCATGATGAGAAATGCTGATCCCTTGAGAAGATGAGCTATGAAAGGAAGTGTAGTTTAAAAAGATACTTTCCTTTGAATTGAAATGAAAATATTTTAAAAGAGAAAAACAACTAGAGGAATAAACAAACCAGGAGCACTGGGATGAATAAGGAAGGGTGGAACTCAGGAAACTATAGAGCAAGGAGAACAGAAACAAAGGAACTAGGAAAAAGAGAGTGGGTGTGAGCGGAGAAAGTGGCCCAGGAGCAAAAGATGATGCTAGGAGGGGAGAGGAGGACATGCTGAAAGGGAGGGTCAGGACAGATGATGGCAGCCTGGGGAAGGTGAAGCAATCACAGGAGTAGAGATGGCAGGGAGTGGACCCAGCAAGGGCTTAAAGGTCTCTCTGGGGAGAGATTGGGAGGAGCAGGGAGGTGGTGCAAGGATGGCTCTGGTCCAGCTAGCTGCACACGGGCGCTTTGGAACAGTGACTCACGGTGCCTCATGCAGGAGGCTTGCTTCCCTGGGCCCTGGGTTGTACAACTACTTGAAATCATCAAGAAGCTTAGCAAATTAAGAAGTTATTAAAAATATTAAGGGCAGAACTAGCTATTGCTGCCAACTTTGTGTGACTGGTGTTGGAACAGTCACTTTTCAGCCCTATGGAATCTGTCTTGTTATTGAAAACTCACACAGATTTCTTTTTTTTAATCTTTACCTTCTAAAACCCTGTGGTTTCTTTTCTCTAATATCACTCTCCTGGAATTTGAGCCTCGTATCATCCCACCTCGGAGTAATCTAAGTGATCATTAGCTGGCTAACATTAGCATGGGGTGAGTGACTGACCACAATCTTGGAAGTGTTCTCCCACCTGTGAAGGATTATTTAAAACTCAGGTGAGATCCTGTACAGTGCCACCCTAAAAAGGTAGACATGATGCCCATTGTTTCCAATAATGACTGGTCTTTCAAGGCAGCATTATGCTGTGGAGAGGCATCCCCTCCTTCTACTTCAGCTTCAGTTCCTTAGTGATCAATGGGGCAGGGCAAGCACTGAGTAGGAGTTGAACTGGGAATTGTCAGAAATGGTTCCTGTTTCTCCTCACATCTTGGAGCTGACTCCTTAGAATGCTGTGTTGAAAGGGATTCTGAGATGGCATATGGTTATCTGGGAAAATGCTAACATGGCTCAGTGGGATGCAGAGCAATTTTTTAGTATCCTGTTAAGTCACTGTTGTAATTGATTTATGCAAACAGTCTCTTGATTAGCCCTATTTTTAAAAAAAAATATATATTTTAGATGTTGATGGATTTTATTTTGTTCATTGATTTATATGCAGTGCTGAAAATTGAACACAGTGCCTCACATGTGCTAGGAAAGTGCTCTGCCACTCACCAAAACCCCAGCCTAGATTAGCACTATTTTATGGACAAGGATTATCATAGAGTCTTACTTAAAATTAAGCAAGTATGTCATGGTCTAGGGACAGGGAAGAGGCAACATAGGTGTTGTAGGTTTCCAACTTTTGCACCAAATAATCTCTGAACTCCTTCTTTGTTTCTTCAAATACTCGGATATTGTATGGATGATTCCAGCAGTGGCTACTGTCCTAACAGGTATTCCTTTTTGCTACTGTTGATCTTTGTCATCCTCTCTCCAGATTCCTAAGAGCTTTATTTGAATTCATTGAAGAAACCATGGGCTCTACGACTACTTTCATGTGGATGACCCAGGAAAGATGCTGAAACTTTCCTGCTCTGTCTAAAGCCTCATGAAGGTGCTCAGCCAAATATCCTATGCTGGTTGTTTAGAAATTTATTGTTTTCCTAGAGCTGCTGAGGATTTGAGTTTGTTAACCATCCTCTGCTCTGTAGCACATTAACACTGGAGATGTCTACCTTTCTTAAATTTCCTGCTAGCACTTAGTTCACAGATTAGCTGTGTATTTATAGCATTGCAATGATGCTTGAAAAAAAAAAGCACTTCATTTTTTCTCCAACCTCTATATCCTCTATTCATGTCTCTAGAGCCATCTGAGTTTCTAACAATGATTACAGACTTTGGTGATATATTTCCAGATTCTTTGGTGATATATCTTTGTCTCCAGTACTCTAGAGTATATATTAATAATAACTTCAGAAGTATATATAATGTATATTTCTCACAATACTTTTACACAGTTAGCTTATTTTAATCTATCAACACAACAAATGAAGTAGATGTTATTATTTTCATCAGCCCAAGAAGAAATCAAGTCTTTGGGAGTTTAAACCATCCTTGCGCACAGCTGGAAAAAAAAGAACTGAAATTGAATTCTAGGTGCTGTGACTAGAGGCCCACAGAATGTAAAAGAGCAGGAAGTTGGTGAAAACCTTGAGGAAGAAATTGAGCAAGGGAGTGGGAAGCCAGTTTTACTATAGGTCACCCCCATCCTTTGCTCTGAATAGAATCCAAGAATCTTGGGTTCAGAGGCAGGTCATGGCACCAAAGTTATAATTACTGCGTGAGTGGCTGTTGAAATGAGCCACAAACTTTTTGGTTTCCTCTTCCTTTTTGGAATCCTGTGTGATAACAGTTTCCAATCCATGTTCTCAGGAGCCTTCAAGTTTGTGAAGATTCCTCAGGGCTAACATGGAAGCATGGGGGATCACCTCCGCAGTGCCATCCATGTTCATCTGTTTTAGATATTGGGCATCTGCTTGAGATTTAATTCAAAGGAAAAAAACATTCTGTTACTTAGGAAAATTCTTTGAAAATCATCATTATACAGGACTATTTAGCCTCTTGCCCACTTAGTTCTTTAGGACATCTGGATAATTTTCAGCCAAGGATTTTGCCATTAGGAGAGGTAAACCATGATCTGGACTGATACATGGGAGCTAGGACCTGGGGTAATGATCATGCTTATGACATGAGATTAGAAGTCACAGAGACTTGGTCATCTAGGATCAGAGGAGTTGGTCCGCCAAGGCTGTGATGGTAGAGCTCTGAGCCAAGCAGGACCACTTTAGGGAATGTGTGTGGTGCAAATAGGAATTGAGAAATGAATGTAGATCAAATTCCAGGTTTTTCTCATATCTATGCCAAAATTCTACTAATAACTAGTGGTCCAGGCTGAGTTTCACTCCTGGGAGCATTAAGTTCAACTAGTAATACTACCAGACATATAAAACAGAATTGGATCTTGTCTTCCAGGCATATCATGTTCACCTGTCACTTCCAGAGACATGTGAAATCCACATTCAATCCTGTCATTCTACCAGTAAGCCTGACTCATTTCAGGTCCAGATCTGGGACTGGATAATGTATTAGGAACAAAAATGGATACAAGTTAAAATTTGATATAAAGATTACATTTAGTTATAAACTATTATGATCATCTTCATCATCACCACCACCACCATCCTGAACCCATTATAAATCAGCAAGCAATTTTTTGCACTACAAAGGAAAAATCAGGGATCATCTTGTCAGAAATCATTTGGGGGATTCTGAAATCAAGATATTTCAGAAGCATGAAAATAATACCAGCAGTGCAATTAAATGGTCTCCTTTCCTTGACCCTTGTCTCATAGAAACAACAGCTAATATTGAGAGAGGAGGGAAAGACCTTGGGAAGTTTAATCCTGGATATCCATGACATGGGCTGAATATCTAGGTGGAGCACCAGCCTGCCCATGAGTTTTGGACGTTGATTCCTGAGTACTGCAACCACTCAGCCTAAGTCATCCCCCTGGAAATTATACCTCCCCACGGCAGCGCCCTGAACTCACTGTTACATTAGGCAATTGTGGCAAGCTGGTAATCTGATAGCAGCACATTATGTAGTTATGTGGGAACTCTGGTTTCTGGAACAGATTGAGGTTCCCAAGCTCTGTTCTTGGGCTATTGGGGTGTGTCTTCCAACAAAAAAAAAAAAAAAAAAAAAAAAAAAAAAAAAAAATTTAATGTAAAAAACAGACCAAAACACTAACTAGCACTGTTCAGAAGTTATTTTTCAAACTGACCCATTTCTTTAAAAAAGGAAAAAAAAAATGGTAGTAATAATAAACAACTCCCTTCCTCCCTATTCTACCTAATGTTCATCTCCCAGTTTGTTTGAATACTTTTTGGATAAGTTATATTTTTACAAGTTAAAAAGTAGTAAAATAGGGGCTGGTATTGTGGCTCAGTGGTAGAGCACTCGCCTAGCATGAGCGCGGCCCGGGTTCGATCCTCAGCACCACGTAAACATAAATGCATTGCATTGTGTACATCTAAAGCAAATAAATAAACATTAAAAATTTAAAAAAGTAGTAAAATAATTCTCTATCACTAACGATAGAAGCAATAAAACTCCTGTTTCTTAAAGAAACTATTGAACTTAATAGGAAGGCAACATATGATATTTCATATTTAATCAGTGAAAATGGGCAGGGGTAGTAAAGAGGACTTATGTTCCAGTTTTTATGCTTTTAATAAGGATCAAATTCCCTGTGCCTGGTCATTCACCTCTTAGAAATCTGGCTTTGAGAAAATAGGTAGGAAAGGAGAAGATATAGGTTAGGACATCTTCTTACTCAGTTTAAGCAACAGTGTTGCTACGGGCCTTACAAGCTACTCCCTGTATTCTCAGGATTCAGATGTTTTGTGAGGATTTGGCTCCACTAGGAAGGTATTCTCAAAGCTTACCTCTAATGCCATGTTAAAAAAAGATGGAGACTATGGATTCACCCATGACCAAGTGGAGTGGGAGGCTAAGAGGATAAAAGGGGAATGGATTGATGAAGAGGGAGAATTTCTGGAAGAACTAGGATAGGAGGAGAAGAACTTAGAAAAGTATAGATGGTTTTATTATGCCTTCCCTGGATACATGGGTTTTAGGCATAATTTGAAATCTTGGACATCCAATCTGAGAAGAGAGAATTTCAGAAAATATATTTAGTGTATGTGTCAACAGTTGGGTTTGGTCTCCACAGATGAATAAGTGTTAGGCCACTAGCATAATGGATGAGACTCTCCTTGTCTTACTTCCTCTGGGAGCTCTCTTGTCTAGCATGATTATGCTTTTTAAAAAAGTATTGTTTTAGCCGGGCGTGGTGGTGCACGCCTGTAATCCTAGCACTTGGGAGGCTGAGGCAGGAGGATCGCGAGTTCAAAGCCAGCCTCAGCAATGGCGAGGCACTTAGCAACTCAGTGAGACCCTGTCTCTAATAAAATACAAAAAAAGGGCAGGGGATGTGGCCCAGTGGTCGAGTGCCCCTGAGTTCAATCCCCGGTACCAAAAAAAAAAAAAAAAAAAAAAAAAAAAAGTATTGTTTTAGTTGTAGATGGACACAATACATTTATTTTATTAATTTATTTTTATGTGGTACTGAGGATCGAACCCAGTGCCTCCTGTGTGCAAGGCAAGTGCTCTATCACTGAGCTACAGCCCCAGCCCCATGATCATGCTTTTGTGTAAGGATGTGTGCAGGTCACACACATCCTACATAGCTCTCCATCAAAACCTATGGATATGTATGCTGCCTCAATTGTGGCATGTACCCCTTTGTCACCCCCTCTTAAATGAGCTAAAAGAAAAACTAGAGCTACCACATCACAGGAGTTTCCAGAGGTGAGATTTCAATGTTTGGGATGATGTCACTTCAGATTTATTTGTAAACAGCTTTCACTTAAGGAAAATTTCCAAAGGAAGGACAGTGACCACCAGGTGTCTAAATTTTTACTAGAGAGTTTCCAAAAACAATTTATGTCATAGGATATTAGGTCTGTTCCTTCTATATTAGTTGTATTTTATTGTTTTTGTAATTTCTCATTTAAATTCAATATCTCAATATTGTGTTTATTATTAAATCTAGTCTCTAATGTGTTTGAAGCTAGGAATCCTAGTCACACTTTCTCCTTTGATACTCATACTTCAGCTGGAAGGGACAGACTATGAAAGCCACAGAAGTTTCAAACAGAGCTATTCTCCCAGACAATGCCCAGTAACACTAGCACGAACATTGATCAATGGTAGCTCATCCATAGACAGGCTAGTGACCTCTAAAATGGGATACTTACCATTGCTAGTTGCTGTACACATGCTATTGTGTGGATTCTCACAACCAGCATTTAAGGTATTAATAGCCATTTGTAAAAAGAACCTAAACAATGGTTTACATAGTTAAGTAACCTGCCCAGGTTGGACAGCAAAATAGAGCAAAACCCCATGGCTGGCTGGCTTGCTTCAGTGCTCATGTCCTGAAGGAAAAGTATGCTGTCCAAATGGTCTCCCATCAGGCCATCGGAAAAGGCACCCAGGAGTTGAGATGAAGTCCTTTGAGGGTTTGATCTTTTGCAGGTTTTCCCACCTGAAAGTCTCAACAACAAAGAGTTGAGGACTAGATTCTATTGACTTCAACTGCTGGGACTTTCCATACAGCTGGATCTTTTACAAAACAAATCCTGGCCCAAGACAAGAGAGGCAGCAGCTGTAGGGTGGGACTTGCTGGTAGCCTCATCTGAGGTCAGTATTGAGCAAACAAAGTCAGGGCAAAACGGTGCATCTTGTAAAAGCATTGGTAACATTTATCAGAGGGAGAGATTGCCAACAAGCCTTGGGTGGGCAGTTTATTGTGCCTGGCTGTGGAGCATTCACCAATGCTGGTGTTCTGGCTCTCTGGGTATTTAGAAAGGAGCACCTTATAGAACACAGTTAGGAAGACAATTCAGTTACAGAGTTTGAAACAGAGAAGCCTGTGACTTTATTATTACAGATTTAAGAGGCACTAGAGCTCAAAGCAAAGCAATGTTTAACCTTTGTCCTTTTTTTTTTTTTTTTTTTGTGGTACTGGGGATTGAACTCAGGGGCACTCAACCACTGGGCCACATCCCCATCCCTTTTTTGTATTTTATTAGAGACAGGGTCTCACTGAGTTGCTAAGTGCCTCACCATTGCTAAGGTTGGTTTTGAACTCACGATCCTCCTGCCTCAGCCTCCCAAGTGCTGGGTAACCTTTGTCCAAATTTGATAACATTTTGTGAGATATCCCTATTCTACAAGTAAGCAAACTTGAGAGCAGAAAGGTGGAAGTGAGTTATGCCAGGTAATATACTATAAGCCCAAGTCAGACTGAGATTTGGGACCTAGACATCCTGGGGGAAGGTTTTTGCCCTCAAGGTGCTTTGTTTTGCAACATCTGAGGAATCTCAGTTTACCTCATCCTTATTCATTCATTCATAACATGTATATTGAATGTCTGTGCTCTGGAAGACACTTTGTTAAGTGTTAGAAAAGTCAAAGAAGAATAAGACAATCTTAGCCTTTGAAGGTGACATTTTGTATAGCAGCCCTCCATTGTGGAACTGGGAAATGCTACATCTAAATTCTGCATTGTGGGGTTAGGAAAATATAACTGTTCTCATATATGTGTATTAAATGTTTGTGAACACACAGAAGAGGTCAACTTTGGTCTGAAGGAGTCAAAGAATATGTTATAGGAAAAGGGAAGAATGTGTAAATGCTTTTTAGAAAGAAAAAAAGCAGACTCCAAATAACAGAAAGTCAGTGCATAGCTTTAAAAACAAGAAAGAGCCAGGCTTGGTGGAACTTGTCTATAATCCCAGTAGCTCGGGAGCTGGAGGCAGGAGGATTGAGAGTTCAAAGCCAGACTCAGCAAAAGTGAGGCGCTAAGCAACTCAGTGAGACTATGTTTCTAAATAAAATACAAAATAGGGTTGGGGATGTGGCTTAGTGGTCAAGTGTCCCTGAGTTCAATCCTCGGTACCAAAAAAAAAAAAAAAAAGAAAGAAAGAGAAGGCATTTTTGAGAAACAGGAAATAATATCTTTGTCTGTGTTGTTGGGTTAAGGAGAAAAGTTACAAAGAGTCAAATCATGAAAGATTTTGTATTCTAATGTTAGATTAGTGCCTTTGGCATTTGAGTGACAGATTTTAGAAAAGGAGTGATTGATCATATTTTACCTTTGGAAAATTGTAATGATTCAAACAGAACACAGAAAATTAAAGATAAACATTTATATGTACTATCTGGAGAAATCTACTAAAAATAACAGTGAAGGAATTAAAAAGATATAAATCCCCAGGACAAAGAAGGCTGCAGAGGGACATTAGACAAGAATTGACAATCACATTTTACAAGATGGAAAGCCAAAAAAAGAGCAGTAGTTCAGTTGGCTGAGCAGCATGGGGGAAAAACATTAAAACCTAAAAGCCGAGTAAAAACCAAGAAGAGGAAGCCAAGAAGAAGGAGATGAGTTACTCTAAAGAACTTTGGAAAGGTCAAGAATTGATGGCTCTCGGTGCTTATGAAGATGGAGAGAATGCGTAGAGCCAAAACAAAGAATGTGTTGAAAGTTTGCCTAAGTAAGTTACACAGCCCACCCCATGAGCATCTCTCCCCTGCCCTGGTAAAAGGAAGGGTGTTTGTTCTCTGGAGATGCTGAACCAGCAGTGTTCTGTACTCAGTGACACCAGGGAGCAGAGTAAGAGGCAGACAGAAACAAGAGGATGACATGAAAGTCCATACTGAACGGTGACACTTGTAAATCTTTCCTTGGTTTTGTCAACATCGATCCCCAATCTTATACTCCCCATGGAGGCAACTGGCAAGTTCCTTTATTATTATTATTTTTTTTAAGAAAGTGACCACTCCAAAGGAAAATACCTACATGCACCTGATATGGGAGTCCCCCAGCCAAATGCCTGGATACCACCTCCCCATTCTATAGGGAAACTCACAGGTCTTTACTCATACTCATGTTCACTGGGCTTACAATGAACTCTAATTCCCCAACACCAAAATGTAGCCAGGAAGCCAATGATCTCCAGATACATGAAAAAATTCTCTTATGTGAAAATCAGATTGAAAAAAAAAAAAAAAACCAAGAGCAATTACAAATAAACAGGGGGAAAACATGGAGAAAAGAGAGGCAATGCAAAGAGAAGAAAACTTCAAAAAATATCTACTAATCAAGAGTTATTGTATCATATAAACAACACGATGCTGTAGTAAGGGAATAATATGTGAACAAGACACATCTTTTGAAAATTAAAAACTAAAAATAGAAATATTTTTAAATCAACAAAAAGATTAGAAAATAAAGTTGAGATTATCATTCAGAAAGTAGTATTAAAACAAGAAAGTGACAAAAAATAAGGAAAATACCCCAAACTTCACTATGAAATATCAGAATACTAAGGATAAAAAGAAAATCCTCAAACACTACAGAGAAAAGAACAGTTTCTACATAACAAATTACAATGGCATTGGACTTATTGATAGTAACCATAGAAGCTAAAAGAAAATGGAGAAATGCGTTCAGGATTCCATGGAAATTTTCCAATTACCTAGACTTGAATACCTGAGCAAACTCTCATTCAGTATGAAGTTGGAGCAAAGGAACTTTTAGATATGCTATAAACATCATAATAAATGATTTATGTTCACCAATATCTGCTGCTCCTTTCCTTCTAGGTAGGCAGAACACCATAATTCCTCTTCAAGTTAGGCAGGGCCGTGTTCTGATCAAGTGGCTGAGCACAGAGGTGACATGTGCCATTTCATCATTTTATGACCAAAGCACTGAAAAGAGGGATGTGAAACCCCTGTTTTCAGAAGAGGCCTCATTAATGCACAAATCTTTCATGATATGGCTCTTGGTAATTTTTCTCTTTAATGTAACAATGTTTCCTGAAGAGTCATAGTACTGAAGCACTTTGGCCATGGGTTCAATCCCCAGCATCTCAAAAAATAAAAAAATATTGAAGAAGTAGTTTGGCTTACTGAATCACAGAATGGAGGACAGCTGCCCTGGAAAGTTACCTGAATTCCCAGAGCCAGATAAAGGCTTACTATACTATACCAAGTGGGACATATTCCTTTATTGTAGCATAGTCTAACCCAGCCTCATACACAAACTGTCAACAATATTTTCCAACTGCACCATTTCTCAAGAAGTTAATGACTACTCTGACGCAGCAATTCCATTTCTAGATGATACATACACCCCCCCCACACACACACCAAAAGTACAAGGCTGTTTGCAATAGCTATATTTATGATATCCAAATATTTTCCATTTGTACCACATACCATAACAAACAAACAAAAACAAAAACAGAAGAATAAACTACAGATACATGTCCCAAGCATGATGCAGAGCCAAGGCCAGAGTATACCCCAATGATTCTATTTTGTTGTTGTTGTTCTAATTAGTTATACATGATAGCAGAATGCCTTTCATTTCATTGTACACAAGTGGAGCACTGAAGTTCAAGAACAGGTACTACTAGATGATGGTGATAGAAGTTAAAATACTGGTGAACTTGTAGGGGAGAAAAGTGGAGATGGAGGTTATTGATTGACAAAAGGTGTGAAGGACCCCTAGCGAGTGCTGGGAATGTTTAATATTTTGATCTGGATAGTGGCTACGTGAATATAAGCTTCTAAAGCTACATACACACAGTACTTCACCAATATGCTGAAGCAATTTAAAGTATTTCAAAAAACCCTAAGAAATCTAAAATAAAATAACTCATTTCAAAGCACATCTTGATTCCAGTTATTTTTGAAACACACACACACAATCCAGATGTGGTGGCACACACCTGTAATCTCAGCTACTCAGAAGGCTGAGGCAGGAGGATCTCAAGTTTGAGGCCAGCTTCAGCAACTTAGCAAGACTCTGTCTCAAAATAAAATAATAAAGGGCTGGGGTGTAGTTCAGTAATAGCGTTCCCCTGGATTCAATCCCATTACTTTAAAAAAAAAAAAAATGAAAAGCACATAAAGCACCTAGTCTTTGGCATGGGGAGTTTATGCTAGGCTGTAGCATCATACTCTAATCCTTTCAGAGATCCACAAAGCCAGGAAGTCAACCCCAGGTGTGCACTTCAAAGGCAACGAAATGATTAAGGTGTAATTTCTGTCAGCTATCTGCTCCATCACAGCCAAGAGTAGCAGGATTGTACCAGGTTGCAATCACTTTTTAGTCAATATTTATTTTAAATTCTGATTCTACAATTTTAATGTGCTTTAAAAAACAAAACTAAGTTCTGTTAAAGGTCCTTTTTTTCTCCATATTTTTATTGGTGCATTATAATTGTACATAATAATGGGCTTCATTGTTACATATTTGTGCATGCACATGATATAATCATATAATTTGGCCAATATTGTTCCCAAGTATTTCCCCTTTCCCCTTCCTTCCTCCATCCCTCTAGTCCCTTTCCTCTACTTGTCTCCCTTCAATTTTCATGAGATTCCTGCTACCCCCCCGACCACAGACCTTTCTTTTCCTTTAACCTCTCTAGCTTTCACATTAGAGAAAACATATGACCCTGACTTTCTGAGTTTGATTTATTTCATTCAACATAAGCATGATCCCTTTAAAACAAGGCAACCTGTAGCTAGAAGGGACCCACTCCTTCAACTTCAGGAGGACTTTTATTTTTTTCCACTGGTGGGAAAAAGTGGGCCCTGGGTTAGTTAAAATGCTAAAGGTAGTGAGTAAACAAAAAACTCAATTCAACTAGGCTTAGAAAATAGAGAGAATTTATTCATTCATCTAAAGTGCCCAGAAGTAGAGACACCAGACAGGCTTCAATCTGGTCACTCAGTACCCAATCCCTAACTTATGCTTTCTCTTTCACATGCCACAAGCTTCACTTCAGCCTGTCTGGCACCCCTACTGGTTTTAAGATGTCAGCTACTCTCTGCTGTGATCATGCTTCCTTGTTCAAGTTCACTGGGAAAGAGAGGGCATCTTTCACTGATAATTCCCAGCAAGTCTCAGTATTTTCTTGGACTGGATGGGCTTAGATCCATTGGTCAGGAGATGAAATGTACTGACATACCAGATCAGCTAACCTCTTAATCATACTGATGTTTAAACCAAAAGCAAGAACTAGTGGTAGAGGTGAAGAGGAGGTGGATGGAAAAGGACTATCAATGTCTCCAAAGTTACTCTGAAAAGGAAAGAAACTCAGAATGTGTTGGCAACACTTATTCCTGACTGCAAATGGACTGTCTTAATAGTGCCATGCAGTCCAGTATATTGCTACCTCAAAAACTTTCATTTTTAGAAGTATTGTTGACACTTGAAGAGGGAAAGAAAATCAAAAAGGTATTTAGAATCACAAATGAGGATTTTTTTCCCCTAATAAACAATACGTAGGGAATATCATGTATTTCCTGTTAGAATAAGATTAGAATATGTAATGTTATGGTGAAATAAAGGTTTTAGGTTTTATGACCAATGAGAAGGCTCTCTTCTGATCTCAGAATAATAGGCAAACTCTAAGAAAGTCCCTAAACCAACTCATGCCTGGGGGAAAACCATGGCATATCCAGTTGTAATTTGAATACTATGTCACAATGGAAAGAATTTGTTCAAAGGTCAGAATATACAGCATTGGATTCTCCTAGGATTCTCATGTTGAGCTCTTTATTATTTAAAAGGGATAATAATGCCTACCTTACATAGTGGCCATGAGGATCAAAACAGATATCATTTGTGAAAGTTTCTGGCAGTTAGTATGATGAGAATATAGTAACTGTTGAAGATTTTTAAAGCTGCCTAGTTTCATAGTTTAAGATCTGTCTCTATTTTGGATATCACGCTCACATACAAGAGGATGTCTGAGTGTGGCAGGGTGCAGTGGCGCATGCCTGTAACCCCAGCGGCTCAGGAGGCTGAGGCAGGAGGATTGAGAGTTCAAAGCCTGCCTCAGCAATGGCAAGGCGCTAAGCAACTCAGTGAGACACTATCTCCAAATAAAATACAAAAATAGGGCTGGGGATGTTTCTCAGTGGTTGAGTGCCCTTGAGTTCAATCCCCCATACCAAAAAAAAAAAAAAAAAAAAAAAAAAAAGAGGAAGTCTGATAGATAGATATTACACTTCCTGGTAAGTGGTAAAGCACTTAAGATGCAAAATCATGTGAGTAGAATATCATATCGCCTTTGACTCCTCTGATCGATCGATCGATCTCTCTCTCTTTTCCCCACTCTGATCACTCTTGAAACAGCCCTCTCTGTGTGGACACTGACACCTTCTTTTCTCTGTGTGGACACTGACACCCTCTTTCAAAGGGCAAGGGCACCACTGTACCTAAGGAATTTTCACTGAAATTGCAACCCTAGTGCCTGAGACGTAATAAATCACATCTGTAATGTGGACCGTGTAGATTCAACTCAATAAGTGATGGAAAATGTGTAAGAAAAACACAGAAGGATCCCCTAATTTTAACAAATGTGAAAAAAAAAAAAAAAACCCACATACTGATATGCATATGTATTTAAGAGAGATCAGTGGTCATTTTAAGATGTCTGTACTTCACCATTTTTATTCTGTTGGCACATCTTCGGTCAGTATGTTTGTTGCAAATATTGTAGCTGCAAATCTAATAAGTACCCTTGTTTAGGCTAAATTGTTGCCACACACACAAAAAAAAAAACATAGTTCTGAATTTGCTCTACTATTAATAATATTATTTATATAAATCATATATTTTAACCCACAGGCATCAAGATTGCTAAATAATCTCAAATATGGTAGTAATGAAAAAGACTGTTCTGTGAGTATGGATTGCATTTATAATTGGTCAATGCTTACAATGATGCTACCTTAGACTAAAAACAACAATGGACATTTAGATTTCAGACTTTGTAAAAGTGGATAACAAATAGCAAGTGAGTATGTTTCAAATGGACCAATATCCCATTGTAATCTCTTTTTTTTTTTTTTTTTTTTGTGGTACCGGGGATTGAACTCAGGGGCACTTGACCACTGGGCCACAACCCCAGCCCTTTTTTGTATTTTATTAGAGGCAGGGTCTCACTGAGTTGCTAAGTGCCTCGCCATTGCTGAGGCTGGCTTTGAACTCGCGATCCTCCTGCCTCAGCCTCCCAAAGTGCTGGGATTACAGGCGTGCGCCACCGCGCCCGGCTTGTAATCTCTTTTAAATACTTAACCACTGTTCTTCAAAAAATCCTCTGGATTAATGAATGTTCTAAAGCAATTTAAAAATATTTTTCTATATTCTACAAACATGAAGAATTTATAACAAGAAAGTTCATTGATTCTTGAAATTATATTAGTGCAGTAGGACTAATCACAAATCACATTCAAGATGTATTTTCAGGTGCATTACTGACATAAAAAATTTGATCCCAAACATACAATTTTTTTTTTTTCCAAATTCCTATTCAAAAATATGACAAACTCCACAAAGTGCCAAATGTCTGAAGTTTATAAGGACATAATTGTCTGAACTCACAATAGTGATAACAACAGTAGATTCTGTTAAGAACTTACTAGGGTTTAGGCCCAGTGCTAAGCATTTTGCAAACAGGATTTATTTAGTCTTCAAAATCCTTAACATAAACAGGATAATTTTCCCCATTTTACCAGAAGAGGACCCTGAGGCTCAGAGAGGTTAATTAACTTGCACAAATCTACAAGTTGTAAATGGTGAAGCTAAGATTTGAACACAGGCAGTCCACTCTCAAAGCCCAGACGCACCACTACTCTATGGGTTTCATCTTTTTTTACTTGAAGTTTATGTCTTTTAAAACATGTTGGGTTTTAATTTTTAAAATACTTTTAGTTTTATTATGTCATATCATAATTTTATATTAATAAGTGAAGAAATGAAGTGTGATGAATCAATATCTAGTATCACTAACTGTACTTCATTTTTTTCCTGTGATGGGAGGATGGCACGACAGTATTTTGTGCTATGGTATAGTAGGATAGTATGTGTGTGGTATAAATGAAATAAATCTCGGTAATACAATTTAAATCTCCTTGGATTCAGTTCTGGAAAGAAATACTAATGGCAATGAACAATAGAAGGAGGCTTGATGACAAGTCTAAGAAAATCTTAAGTTGAGTTTATAGCTCTGAGTTTCAGACCCTTAGAGGAAAAGTATCCAGATTAAAATGATGAATGCATCTTTTCAGTTCTCAGTTTTTTCCTTGTTGCTGCCTAACCACAGGCTCTTTATTAGAACAATATTTCTAGGCTAAAGATTAAAAAAAAAAAAAAAAAAAAAACCCAAAACCAGAACAGCTAGATGGTAGTTTTTTTTTTTTTTTTTTTTTTTTTTTTTTTTTTTTTTTTTTTTTTTTTTTTTTTTAACTAAATTCCGTCTGCTTCAGATGTGTAGAAGATTTTTGTTAGCTGAGACTTTCAGAAAATTATCAAAATAGCTGCTATGTAATTATAAGAATTTATTCCTTGACAACTTCAAATTGACCCAATCTGCTTTCTTCAAGTTCTAATTAGTTCTCAGTATTTTAAGATAAATATTTAGCAGTTGACAATCTTTCAGTGTAAAAGATGTTCACCGTGGTATTTACTGTCCTAGTGTTCATGTTATTGAAAAAGAAAAGATCAACCAAAAGATAGAGAAAAATGCTATCAAATAGCCACTCTAAAATAAGTATCAGGACAGATGCAACTTTCAATTGGGACTTTTGATTTTGGTGGTTCTTGTGTGACAGAATCCACTTAACAAACATATAGATCTGGATATGAAAAGATTAGGCAACAAAGATGTCCTTTCTTTGACTTGAAACAGCAATACCATCTCTGCCACAAATGTGTCTTGGTTTGAAGACATGTTTTTGTGAGCCAGGTGCAGTGGTGCATGCCTATAATCCCAGCAACTGGGGAGGCTGAGGCAGGAGGATGACAAGTTAGAGGTCAACTTGTCAACTTGGGCAACTTGTGAGAACTTGTCTCAAAGTAAAAAATAAAAAGGGCTGGGAATGTAGCTCAGTGGCAAAGCACCCCTGAGTTCAATTCCCAGTACAATAAATAAATAAATAAATAAATAAATAAATAAATAAATGTTTTTAAAGATATGATTTACTTAGATAGAAAACAGTAAATAAAACATCACATCTTTGTATAACTAGACCAGTTTAAGAAATTATATGTTTAGTAGCAGTAAAATTTTCACTGGCTTAAGAATTTCAATAACTTGGTAAAACACACACACACACACACACACACACACACACACACAAACTATTCTATTTATTATTTGTAATGTTTAGAGAATAAAAACAGGCTGATAATTCTTTCACAACTCTAACACATATGCAATAGGACACTTTTTAAGATTGGAACCCTATGAGGTACTGAAAAAAGCATTCACTTCTCTCACACTTGAGGTCACAAATTTTTGCAAGTCAAAAATGTTGGGCATGCCAAAAATATCATGCTGCACACTACCAAATAAAAGAACACTGTTATTCTTACAAGGAAAGGTTTGACAAGACAGGAAATAGGCAGGGTCAGAGAAGTTTACTTAATACCGAGACTTATTTAACCATCATGAAGCCAAAATACAATGACAGTTAAAAAAATAAACAAATAGCTGTTACACAAAACAAAACCCCAGGATACATGGTCTCTACTGGAAATGATTATTGGAATTTTAGCAAATACAGGAAGTGGATAACCCCAGAGAACCCTCACAAAATTTCTAGAGACCTTCGTTTATGTTTGTCACATAACATTTCACGGAGATAATGAGGATTGAAACTGTTTTAATTGTAGGTAGAAATTTGAACAAAGAAGAAGTGATCTTAAAATGTTGCAAATGACTTCATTAAAGGGCAAGCATTTTAAGACACATTCTGCTAAAAATGAGGGAGGAGGAAGAAAAGAGAAAATGGAAGATAGGAAAAATCTAGCTGTTCATTACAATTTTCCATTTTTGTTTAAACACAGCAGGAGGGCAAAGCTGCTGGCTTCTCTTCATCCTTACAGATGCCAGGAGGGATTATGCAAACCCTGCAACCACCCAAATCTTATTTAAAGTTATAATCATTGTTCTCATCTAGTGACTTTTGCCTGCTTTCACTCAAATATTGTTGCATCTTGTTTTCTTCCAGTTGGACCCACTGGGAGTCGTCGATCTATAATTGCAGATAAACCATTAAAAAAAAAAAAAAAAAAAAAAATCACGACCTTTACAAAAAAGCAGACATCAAGTGACATCTAGTGGATGTCTGGAGATTATTTTCTAAGGCCTCTAGGTAGTGATATTTTCAATATATTGTCTTAAAATTACTTTAAATTTTTGTTTCTCACTTTAAGCCTCTGTCTTTGCCTAAGATAGAAAAACATCTGATAGAAGAATATCTGATAAAGATACAAAAGTTGTCATTCTCTTTTCTACAAAAAAGAATTCTCTCCATTAGAATATGAATAATAATTCTCAAAATAAACCATCCTGGAAATAACAGCTCTCTCCCTCTCAAGCTATGTGCTGCAACAAAGGTCATAGTCTATTCAACATTGGATGTTTTGGGGCAATTATCAACTATGTAGATGAGTCTTAAGAAAGATGACACTTCAGTTCACAAATTATCTGTCTATAAACTTCAATAACATTATGAATTTGACAGATCTATATATAGTTCAATTATTGTCACTTCTTTGCTCCACCACTCCCATCCCAGAATATAATGGGTGAATTATGCAAGTATGTAGGTCTGTTTTGATAATTTTTGCTGGTTTCCCCACAAGTTGTTAAAGAACAGAGCTACACAGAAATCAGTTGAAAACTTAATTAGGATTGGAACTACTTAACAACTTTTCTGCCTTAATGATTTAGTGTTTCTGAAAGACTTCCTAGAGAATAAATGCCTTTCATGGATGTCTAGAGACTGCATTTGTGAAAGAGACAGAAAGGGAAGTTATTGACTGAGAAATTGAAAGATGGTGTTTAAATTTAGTACTTTTCTTTCCTTTCAAGGAAAGGAAACTTGGAATATGTAAATGTAACCCAAATGCCAGCTGTCTGGCTGTCCCCAGCCTTCTAGTCTTCTGGAGTCACTCTTTTTAATAACACACACACTCCTGTATAAAGCTTTCATCCAACTTCCTGTAGAAAAACTAGCAACCCCTCTTTCCCTCCCCTTCTCCTAATCATTTCAAGGATTCTTGGGAGTTCTGCTCACTCGACTCAGCTTTGTATCGAGTTTCATTCAATTGTCTTTTCTTCACTTTGGCTTAATGCAGACTTTTTTCTTTTAGTCCCCTCCAAAGTACCACTGACACAAATGTACAGCAGTGACTTGACTGACGCTCAGGAAACAAGAGAGAACAACCCAGATGGCTCAGCAACAGATTACAATGCAGGGTGTGAAGTAGTACAATGTCTGGGATTTGCTTCAAAATAATTCACTGAGGGTTTTGGGTGGGAAAGTTAGGTGGGTATCCAGAAGGAACAAAATAGCTTTAAGATGACAATTGTTGAAGCTGAGGGATGGGTACATGGTTTCATTACACTATCCATTCTACTTTTATGTATACTTGGAATTT
Source organism: Tamias sibiricus (assembly GCA_025594165.1). Taxonomy (NCBI): domain Eukaryota; kingdom Metazoa; phylum Chordata; class Mammalia; order Rodentia; family Sciuridae; genus Tamias; species Tamias sibiricus. The sequence goes on along the minus strand of CM046659.1, from coordinate 103,142,902 downwards.
CCATAATAAAAAAATTTGAAAGAAAAAGGTCCTCAGAGAATCCTGATGCAGGAAATTTCTCCCTGGTCCCTTTTCCATAAGCCTTCTAATAGGTTTTGAGATGCCTTTTCTCACACCAGTGAGTTTCTTTTTTTTTTTTTTTTCTTTTTTTTTTTTTTGTGGTACCAGGGATTGAACTCAGGGGCACTTGACCACTGGGCCACATTCCCAGCCCTTTTTTTGCATTTTATTAGAGACAGGGTCTCACTAAGTTGATAAGTGCCTGGCCATTGCTGAGGCTGGCTTTGAACTCACAATCCTCCTGCCTCAGCCTCCCAAAGTGCTGGGATTACAGGCGTGCGCCACCACACCCGGCTCAATGAGTTTCTTATATCTCCCTGTGTCTCCTTCTCAGGCTGCCCAAGACCTTTGGCTGGGACCCAACTCTAATGCTTGGTAGCCCCTCAAAATGGCCTGTTGAGCCCCTAAAAATAAAGAAACCAGTTTTCACCTTAAGAGGAATTCTATCTGATTTGGAAAATATCTCCTTCAGGTAAAAGTATCACACCTGGCTTATATAGCATTTAAAATGTTAGCTCTCTACTGGGTGTACTCCTGTAATCCCAGTAATTTAGGAGGTTGAGGCAAGAAGATTGCAAGTTCAAGACCAGCCTCACCAACTCAGAGAGACCCTCGGCTACTTAGGGAGACTCTGTCTCAAAAAATTAAGAAGGATTGGGGAGGTAACTTGGTGGTAAATCGGCCCTGGATTAAATCCTCAGTAAGGGGGCGGGGAGGAGTTATCTTTCTCCTACTATTTGTATTCAATTACCAACAATTGATTCTTTAAAAAGTGGAGACAGATGATTTTTATCCAAAGTTTAAAAGATTATAATCTATGCCTACAAATAGGTTTTGGGGAGTAAGCTAGAATAGAATGTGGCAAAGGTGGAGAACATGAGGAATTGCTAGGTTTGGTGGTTTCTGCAGTCTGAAGATAGCAGGGGTCTCTGGGTTTCAACTCCCCACTGGTGTTTCTCCTAGGCCCTGCAGAAAGATTTCTTAACCACAACAACCAAGGATATGATAGGAGGCCAGTGGATATAACTCCTTAAAGAACAAAGAAATTACCTTTTGGTACCAATGCATTGATTTAGGACTTGTAAACTCATGGGTTTGACAAAGCATGAGCAGAAACAATTGTAGCAGCATTAACCAAATGTCAGCCTGGATACTACCTATAAGAATAGGTAGATGGTCACTGAAGCTCAACAGGAAATAACAGTACAATGGCTAGTGGGTCTTTTGGATTCCGTCAGGAATGACATGGTCAGCCTAAAGAAAAATGAATTTGCAAATCTGAAAGCAGAGTACAAAAAAAAAAAAAAGTGAATTAGACCAAGTTAAACAACAACCAATAAATGAAACCAGTACAATCAGAACAGATAATAAATTGGACATCAACCTAGAAGGGAACAGGGTAACAGATGTTTACAGATCAAGAAAAGCAACTTATGGAAGCAACCACAGAATTTACCAGAAAGGATACTCAAACCCTAAGTGTTATTTCAGAAACTAGTAATAAAATTGACACTGAAATTGCCCCCTTTAAAACACTGATGGAGTCAAACTTGAGACAGTTTATCTTGCAGACTGTGTTCACTTGCCTGGTAATAGCATGGGATTTTATAGATTCTGGAAGTACTACTAATGAGCCTACTGTTGCTGCTGTTGGCTTCGTAGAACACTATACTAGGGCAGAGTTTCTTTGAACATTTTCAGTTGTAGCAGAAACTTACTAAAAAATTATTCAAAGTATACATGGACTAAAGAGAAGTGTTCTAAGTATTTTATTTTATTTTGTGTCATTTTATGTTGAAAAGCTGTCATCCAAAACCTGATTTATCTGAGATAGAAGGGCATTTTGTCCTTATCCTTTTGATAGTTCATAGAAACTGAACCAAGGTTTTCTTGTATTTGCTTGAAGAACTTTGTAAATCAAATAGAATTTTGTTGGTATGTGCTGCAAATTTGAAAACTATTCCCTAGCCTACATGCTTACTGGATTTAAACTCTCCTGATGACTACTGCAGTTAAATTTTTATTAAAATAAAATATTATTATGACAAAAATGTGGCAGTGGTGATTATTCTGCCTTCTAAACAAAAGATGTTCAATGCAGACATTGTGCTGTACGTGAATAAAATTATCTTTAAAAATAAACCAGTCCCCCACTCCCCCCCCCCCCCCATTCCCCTCTACCTGTATTAGTCAATGGACTAAGCAACTTTCACAGCTCTGGCTCATTAGAGAGGACTTGGAAGACCAAAGAACCTGAACTCCCAGAAGAACTGCCCTCAGGGGAAAGAGGAACGTGAAGGGGGTGGAGCCCACAGGATTAACCAGCCTCTCTCCTACTATCCGGGCATCAACTAAACTTTGTCTACTTTGGCCTAGAGAACACAGGCTTTGCTTAGTGCAGTTCTGAAGTCAGCTGAGGTTAATGTTCAAACTCCCCAAAAGATGTGCTTATAGAGGGGGAGTGAAGATTTTGCACGGCAGACAATTTTGTTTGTTGTTTCAAAATGTGTAGGGAAGTAAAAACTCATTCTGAATGATTATGTTAACAATACTAAGGTGGAAATTATGTGTGTCATCCTCTGTTCCCATTCCCAAGAGGGAGGAAAGAAATTCAGAAATTTGGGGGTGGGGAGGAAGAATAAGCTATGGCTTCTGCAGTGTCCTGCCAGATGCCTCTGAGCAAGGGACTTGGAAAAGTGGACGTGTTAGCATTGGCATGTGCCATTGTCCCCAAACACATGTGAGACAATGTCAGCACTTACTTCTGGCTCTAAATTGAAAAAAACACTTCCTCTTTCTGCCAGCACCATTTTCCTTCCCACTCACCCCCGGAGACTGACACAGTTTCCATTCCAAGAAGCCGGGTAATGATTCCAAGGAGACTGGGTAACATATTCCAGAGAAAGAGCTGGCGGACAGCGTGAGACCGGCACGGGGATCAGTTTAGGCTGAAATGAATTAGGAAACATTCTTAACTTGGCCTTTGAAGTTTTTATTGCCTTATCATCAAATGGCTTCTCTTCTTTGGCTGTATATTGATTTTTCTGACTATGAAAAAGTGTTTCATCTCTTCTATGATAATCAAATGCAGTCTCAGTTAATAGGCACCTTCCTTTTTCTGAAATGTATTATTCCACTATTACAAAATTATCCTGTACTCTCCATTTGATAGGACCCTTGTACAACATTAGTTTTTTTTTCCCCCATATTTTTCTATCATCTCCATTCCAAATCTTTCCATTTCAAACATGTAGCTGCAGGGGATTATGTCTTTATATGCCTTTGCTCTTGTCAAAAGTGTATTTCCTGTGAGTCTCCTGCCATTTGTCCTGATCTATGCTACTATTTTTTAAAACATCACCTATGAAATTGCCAGCTTTTCTAAGATGCCATAAAATATATGCATTTCTTGTCAACTAAAAAGTTAAGCCATTATAAATCCCACAGGGGTTTCAGAATGAGGCATACTTGGGATTTTTATTCTCCTTAAATTATAATGTCTTGAATATTTTGTCAATTTGCTCTTTAACCCTTGGCATATTAGAAAATAGCCACAAAAGGTCACTTTCCCATGTATTTGCACGGAGTGTGATACAAAGGCCAACCTTGCATTTGGTCTAACATTCATGCCTCAGTGGAAAGTGGGGTAAACATTTGTCACAGGTGGGGAGCAATGTTAGACCCAGAACAAGAAATCCCAGGGACTAGTCCTACAACTGCTGAGGTTTGGTTGGCATCCGCTTTCCTTTGCCTCGGGGAATTCATTTGCAGTCTTACCATGTCTTGAGTCATCCTAGACTGGTTCATCCATAACTTGGGCTTTGCAGCTGCTTGGTGTCATTCCCACCCACCTTTTCTTTGCTGTCCTCTGTTCCTTTCCTGTGTTGGCGATGGCTTTAGCTTGTTGTCAGACTTGGTTTTAGTACCAATATTCCTGGAGCTCAGCTCTGGAGATGTTCTTCATCCAAACCTCTTTCATGACTGGCCATTATTTCCTGGGAAGTTTGGCCCGAGGGAATGCTTATCAAAATTCTATACGTGTTCTTTATAAATCTTTGGTTTTGCTTTATTTCTGAATGTACTGTGTCCCTTCTTTGTATTTTCATAGCATATTGCATGCTGCACAGATGTCTATGTCTTACTGTCCTACTAAATGTTAATATTCCTAAGGATAATTACTACTTTTTTTTTTGTTGTTGTTGTTGGTACCAGGGATTGAACTCAGGGACACTCAACCACTGGGCCACATCCCCGGCCCCGTTTTTTGTTTTATTTAGAGACAGGGTCTCACTGAGTTGCTTAGCACCTTGCTTTTGCTGAGGCTGGCTTTGAACTCACCATCCTCCTGTCTCAGACTCCCGAGCCGCTGGGATTACAGGCACATGCCACTATGCCTGGCTAGGTAGGTCTAACCTTTTGGAGGTCTCATTTTCTCAGATAAAACAATAAAACTTTAAAGTCTTTATTGCCTTACCATCAAATGGCTTCTCTTTACACCAAGGAGGATGTAAAGTGATTTAGTGTGTGCCTCCTTTTTTTCCTACCAGAAATTTATGTTCTTTAGACAAGCACCATGATAAGTGCTTTCATTATTTCATTTTAATTATAAGACAATTATATGAGTTAGGTCTTATCATTGCTTTTGATCTGCCTGTTCTTTATACATATCTAGAATTGCAGTTCAGAACCTGAGCTGATAAAGGAAAGCAAATTCATTTAAAATAGAATGCTGATGTCAAGGACAATGTTTTTAGTTATTTATAAGTGGAGATATTTAAAATTCTATAAACAACAAAAGTTCTCAAAATAAGCACAAATAGCCTACATATTCTTTCCACATAAACGAATACTCAGGGGAACTCAACCACACCACATCCCCAGCCCTTTTTTGTATTTTATTAGAGACAGGGTCTCGCTGGGTTGCTAAGTGCCTCGCCATTGCTGAGGCTGGCTTTGAAATCTCGATCCTCCTGCCTCAGCCTCCCAAGTGCTGGGATTACAGGTGTGTGCCACTGCGCCCAGCTTAATTACTACCATTTAGTTACTAAAGTATTCTTTGCCATGCACTAACATACTTTATATCCATCTCTAGATTTTCTGATAACGTAAGGTAGACATTATTGTCTTTACTTTTCAGATGGAAAGACAGATTCAGAAGAAATTAAATGTCCTCAAGGTCATATGGCTAGGATGTGCCTCACTTACATCATCTAGAAAAACACTAAATTGAATGAGTGATGATGTTAGCACTTGCCTAGCATCTACAAATATGAATGAATGGTGCTTTTATCCCCTGAATACAGCCTCCTCACTTTCGATAGCTGCCACCAGGTGGCAGTAGTTTGCCATGGTCATCTGGTCTTTCATAGGATTCATGAGTGTTGGAATTCCCCCAGAGATTATCTGACATATTTTTCTTATTCCCTGTTAAAAAAAAAAAAAAAAAGAAAGAAAGAAAGAAAGAAAGAAAGAAAGAAAGAAAAATTAAGATGTGTAAAAGTAGAACTTGAATGTAAAACTTCCAAAGTTAAATGTGCCTTGTCAATCTATCTGATTTTTTTCAAATTAATTTATAATTTTCCCACTTTTTTTTTTTTTTTTGTATCAGGGAATTGAACTCAGGGGCACTCGACCACTGGGGCCACATCCCCAGCCCTTTTTTGTATTTTATTAGAGACAGGGTCTCACTAAGTTACTAAGTGCCTCACCATTGCTGAGGCTGGCTTTGAACTTGTGATCCTCCTGTCTCAGCCTCCCAAGTGCTGGGATTACAAGCGTGCGCCACAACACCCGGCTCCCACATATTTTTAATATTAAAGATATTCACTAAATAAATGCAATCAGTTTTAAAAGGTATTGCATAACAGAATTTTAATGCTTCTTAAACCAAGTTATATAATTTTCATGTTTAGAAAAGTTAGAAAATAGATAAGGCAAAAAGGAAAAAATTACAAGCTATTTCAGTGGATAAGATAATCATCATTTTGGTATGTATTCTCCAAGAGGTTTCTTTATTTATTTGTAAATCCTATTTTTCTTTTTTTTTTTTGGGGGGGGGATTACTGGGGATTGAACTCAGGGGCACTTGACCACTGGGCCACATCCCCAGCCCTTTTTTGTATTTTATTAGAGATAGGATCTCACTGAGTTGCTAAGTGCATCGCCATTGCTGAGGCTGGCTTTGAACTCTCGATCCTCCTGCCTCAGCCTCCCAAGTGCTGGGATTACAGGTGTGCACCACTGCGCCCGGCCATAAATATATTTTTTTAAGGGAGCAAAGAACACAGTAGAGCAAAGAGTCTTTTCAACAAATATTTCTGGAAAAACTGGACATCTGCATACCAAGGGTAGGTGGGGGGAAACATCAAGATAAAAACCTTACAAATAAAACACTCCATTCACAAAAAGTGGATAACAGACTTACACATAAAATACAAAGCTATAAAACTCCCAAAAGTAATAGAAGAAAATCTTGATAATGTTGGGTATGGAGATGACTTCTTAAATAGACCAAGGCCTGATTAGAATGAGGAACAAAATGAACTCATTCATTGCTGGTAGGAATATAAAATTGCATAGCTTCTTTGGAAGACAGTTTGACAGTTTCTCCCAATATTAAATATATCCTTACTACATAACCCAGCAAACACACTCCTTGGTACCTACCTGTAGGAGTTGAAAATGTATGCCAACACCCAAGTCTGCACATGGATTTATATGGCAGCTTTGTCCATGATTGCTAAAACTTGGGAACAACCAAGATATCCTTTAATATATGAATGAACATACTCTGGTGAATCCAGACAATGGGATTTGGTGCTTAAAAGAAATAAGCTATTAAACCATGAAAAGAAATGGAGAAAAGTTATTATGCATATTACTAAGTGAAAGAAGCCATAGCAAGCATGAAGTCCTGGGTTCAATTCCAAATACTACTACAAAAAAAAAAAAAAAAAAAAAAAAAAAAAGGAAAAGAAAAGAAAGAAAGAAACAGTGCCAAACTTAAAAGGCCACATACCCTATGATTCCAACTACTTGGTATTCTGGGAAAGGCTTAACTATGACAACAGTAAAAAGATCAGGGTTGCCTGGGGCTGATGAGGAGGTAGAATAAGAGCTGAATAGGAAGAGGACAGATAATTTCTAGGGCAGTGAAAATATTCCTTCCATATGGTCCAATAAAGATGGACACGTTGTCCACAGAACATACACCAAGAGTGAACTCTAAGGAAAAGTATCACTTTGGGTGATAATTACATGTCAATATAGATCCATCAGTTTTCAAAAAAAGTACCATTCTGAGGAGATTCTGATAATGGGGTAATCTATGTTGGGAGCAAAGAGGAATGTGGGAAATCTCTATACTTTCCTCTCAATTTTGCTGTAAACCTAAAACAGCTCTAAAAAGAAAATTCTTATAAAACTTGAATGGAGAATAAGCCATTATAAGTGTTATTTAAGCAGACATTACAGAACATGACACAAAATATAAGGAAAAAAAGAAAACCTGAGAATCTTCTAAAATAGATGAAAGATATCAATACATAAATTAAGAAACTTAAATGACTTCCCAAAAGATAAATAACTAATCTACACAAATTGCACAAAACAAAAACATGTACAAAGACATATTTAAAATCAACCAGAGGGAACATGATGGATAAAACATTGGTATTGAGGGCTAGGGGTGTAGCACAGTGGTAGAGCGCTTGCTTTGCATGTGTAAGGCACTGGGTTCAATCCTCAGCACCACATAAAAATAAAGCTATTGTGTTCATCTACAACTAAAAAATACATAATATACATTATATATATATATATATATATATATATTAAGCAACAGAAGCAAGACCTAAAAATTCACAATTCCTTTTATATAACGTTCAAAACCAGTCACATTGAAATTTGACTTAGGTAGGTAGCACACTTTAATGTGTTGTGTAATTAAGAAGGGATTTACTCCTAGCATGGTGGCCATATTCTGCTCGGTTACTTGCATAGCTGTTACTTAGGTGTTCCAATTTTGTAATCACTATACTGTATACTTATGTATTATACACACAAAAGAAAAAATTTAGTCTCCAATGGTCCTGACTGTAACATATTCTTCCATGTTGATTTTATTGGAATACTTTTAATTCTGTTTTAGGGAAGTTCCTTCCATGAGTCTGCCCCTATGCCACCACCATCTTATGGATCAATACCGATCCTAACTCTAGTCCAAATCACAGATCACAAGACTTACTCATTTGGCCGGGCGTGGTGGCGCACGCCTGTAATCCCAGCACTTGGGAAGCTGAGGCAGGAGGATCGCGAGTTCAAAGCCAGCCTCAGCAATGCCAAGGCACTTAGCAACTCAGTGAGACCTGTCTCTAATAAAATACTGAAGGAGCCTATAATCAAGGAGATAGCTAAAGATTGCGGTTAGCTGAGAGCCATAAAAGATGTTCTAGTTTCCACCTGATAGTAATACATTATCCAAAGAATCTCTGTATGCCCGTGAACACTGCGTGACGCACCTGTAAGCTCGAGCTGTAAGCACGTGTCCTTGTTAAAGCGATATGTATATAACTGGGTGAGTTTTGTTAGTGTGTGTGGGGAAGAAGAAGAAGGTGGTGGTTGGAGTTAGAGCGTTTGGAGTGATTGCTGGAGCCGGAGAGAGAAGAAGAATAAAAGACCTTTTTTCATTTTCATCCTGCCTCCGAATTTTCCTGCGGCGTTCGTTGCTCCAAGGCGGTTTCCACTTCAGGCAGCGACAAGTGGTGGCCTGTACGGGGAATTCGGCGGCAAGGTAAGAAAAAAAAAATTAAAAATATGGGAGCGAATATAACAAAAATTTGGTTTATAAAAGCCACGAATGAAATTTTTGATAGCGAGAACTCAGAGGATAGTGAGAAAAGTGAACAAGAAAGCATATCCTCTGACTCAGTTGAGACCAGCAAGGAGAGCAGTAATATAAATTCAAAAGTAAGAACTGCAAAAGCCATCAGAAGCTTAATAAAATTAGCTGAGGAGTATGTACTCTCCTTAGAAGCTGAAACTCAGGATACTAGTGAAAGTGATAATAGTAACAAGGAGCCAAACCATGACAGTACGGTCTCCTCCACTGAGCCAGTTAGGAATTATGAAGCTAGTAGTGAGGAGGAATCAAAAAGCGATTCAGGGAGCACAGTCTCCAATAAAAAGAACAAAAAGAAATTAAAAAAGAGAAAAGACCGTCAAATAGAGGCACCACTAGTGCCCTCTGCTCCTTCATGGATAGAATACCTAACAGAAACAATAAGGAGTATTGATCAGAATGTACGTGCCCTTGAGGTAGAAATTGGTGGCCTTTCTGAGCGCTTATACGCTCTCGAACAACATAGACCGCAGGAGCACCTAGAACTGCCAGTATTTCAAAATGAACAGGGACAAAGATATCACGAGTCCCTAGACTTTAAAACAATAAAGAATTTTAAAGAGGCGGTAATGACCTATGGGCCTCAAGCTCCGTTCACATTAAGTATGATAGAGTCACTTAACACCCTAACCTTAGCCCCCTCAGATTGGAAAAGTCTATGCAGAGCGGTACTAAGTGGGGGACAATACCTAATCTGGAAAACTCAATTCCAGGAACTTTGTTCAGAAATAGCAAAGAGAAATGCTGCAGCAGGTTTCCCTCAACGCAATATAGATATGCTCACAGGGGAGGGTCAGTTCGCCGAACTACAAAATCAGCTACAATACGATCCAGGTGTGTATGCCCAGATACACACTGCAGCTGTGAAAGCCTGGAAGACAATCTCAGGCACAGGGGATCTGCAAGGCAGCCTATCAAAAGTTATACAAGGGCCTAACGAACCTTACGCTGATTTTGTAGATAGACTCTTAAAAACAACATCTAGAGTTTTTGGCAAAGTCGAGCAAGCTATGCCTCTAGTTATCCAATTAGCGTACGAGAATGCTAATAAATATTGCCAGGATGCAATAAGGCTGTGGAGAAGTAAAAAAGACTTATCAATTTATATCAGACTGTGCAAAGACATTAACGAGGCTGTTATCACAGGCAACGAAAATGCTGCAGTGATGAAAAATTCCTCCCCTCAAAATTCCCAAAGGTTTCAATCTAGAACAGGATATTCCAGACAAAAGTATTATAATCAACCAAGATATGCTAAGCAATATCCCCCAAGGGTAATAAGATCAAATTCATACCGCGCTCCAGGCCGATGCCCCAGGTGCAAAAAGGGTATACATTGGGCCAATCAATGCCATTCCAGATATGATATATATGGAAATGATTTATCAAGGATTTCAAAAAACGGGGCACGGGGCCCAATGCCCCGGGGCCCACAAATGTACGAGGCACTAGAGGAGGAATGCGCACTAGAGGAGGAATGCCCTCAGATCCAAATGATTCCTCGTCACAATCCCTCCTACCCATTAACTCCCTTATCAGAGGGACAAGAGGAAGTGCAGGATTAGATCTCTGTTCTACTGCCCGGATGGTCCTGACACCTGAAATGGGGGTTCAGCTGATTCCTACGGGAATCAGGGGACCTCTCCCTTCAGGAACTGTGGGACTAATCCTTGGGCGTAGTTCCAAGAGTTTATTAGGCTTTAATGTTATACCAGGGGTTATTGATTCAGATTATAATGGAGAGATTAAAATAATGCTAAGTACACACAGGGGCATCATCTCCGTAAATCAAGGAGACAGAATCGCACAGCTGCTCCTCATTCCCAGTCTCCATAGTTCTTTTAAAAACATGCCACAAAATAGAAATAGCAGAGCATTCGGTTCCACTGGTTCAGGACCTATGGCTTTCTGGGTTCAGGATTGTTCACGGAGGCCGATGTGCAAATTAAAAATTCAAGGTATAGAGATGGAGGGGCTGATTGATACAGGAGCTGACTCTTCCATCATAAATCTACAACAATGGCCTAAGCACTGGCCTCTGCAGAAAGCCTCAACCAGCCAGTTTAAGAGGCTTGGGATATAGTAATACCCCAGCACAAAGTGCTGTAATCTTAAATTGGCAAGACAATGAAGGCCATACAGGAACATTCCAACCTTATGTTTTAAACAGCTTGCCAGTTACCCTATGGGGAAGAGATATCTTACATCAAATGGGGCTACACCTAGCAACCAAGCCTGCAGGTGTTAAGAATAAAAATCTTAATCATAATAAAAAAGGCAAAGGACATTTTTTCTAGGGGCCACTGAGAAAACAATTTTAAAAATACCATGGCTCTCTAATAAGCCAGTTTGGGTCCCTCAGTGGCCCCTATCCAAAGAAAAATTGCAAGCGGCCCATTAATTAATTAAAGAACAATTAGAAGCAGGACACATAGAGCCTTCCACCTCTCCCTGGAATTCTCCCATATTTGTAATTAAGAAAAAATCGGGAAAATGGAGACTATTACAAGACCTAAGACAAATTAATAAAACAATGCAAATTATGGGACCTACCCAACCTGGACTTCCTAATCCTGTAGCTATTCCAAAAAACTATTACCTTATAACTCTTGATATAAAGGACTGTTTCTTTTCCATTCCCCTACATCCTCTGGATGCCCCCAGATTTGCTTTTTCAATTCCTTCTATCAATAATAATGGCCCTGATAAAAGATATCAATGGAAAGTATTGCCACAGGGAATGGCAAATAGCCCTACAATGTGCCAACTATATGTGGACAGAGCTATACAGCCCATTAAAAACAAATATCAAGACCTCATGTGTCTACACTACATGGACGATGTTTTATTAGCTCACCCTAATCAAAAAATCTTATTTAATATATTTAGCGAAAAAAAAAAAAATTTTAAAAAATATGGATTATATATAGCAGAAGAAAAAGTTCAAAGCAGATCACCTATACTATATTTAGGCTTTAAAATCATGGATACTTTTGTTAAACCCCCAAAAATTCTAATAAGTAAAGAACATTTGACCACCCTCAATGATTTCCAAAAATTATTGGGAGATATTAATTGGCTTCGCCCTACACTAAGCCTCACTACTGGACAATTAAAACCTTTATTTGACATCCTTCGCGGGAACCCTGATCCATCCTCACCGCGAACATTAACTCCTGAGGCCAGGAGAGCTCTAAAATTAGTAGAACAGGCCATTGAAAGATCCCATTGCGATAGATTTGATTTTGCACAACCACTAATATTGATTATTATTCCTTCACAATATACATGAACAGGAGTATTTTGGCAACAGGGACCTATATTATGGATACATTTGCCTGTCTCTCCTAAAAGTACAATTGAGTCTTATACCTCCATGGTGGCTAAACTTATACTTCAAGGACTTAAAACCTCTACTAAAATATTTGGAATTCATCCTGCTACTATTATTACTCCTTATTCATCGTCACAGGTTGAATATTTGTGCTTCAATGATAATGATTGGGCTATAGCTAGATGCTCTACTTCTGCAAATTTTGACAATCATATTCCTAAATCTCCTATACTGTCCTTTTGCATCAATCATCCTATCATATTCCCACAGGTAATAAAAAACTCAACCCATTCCTAAAGCATTTAATGTATTTACAGATGGATCCTCTAACGGTACTGCTGCAGTAGTCACTCAAAATGAAAAAATGATTCATATCACTAATCAAAAATCAGCTCAATTAGTGGAACTCGAAGCTATAATTATAGCTCTGGAAAATTTTAAAGAACAGCCTATGAATATTTTTTTCAGACAGCCACTATATTGTACATGCTGTCCCTAAATTGGAGCTAGCAGGTCCAATAGCACCACATACTCCAGCTTTTAAAATTGTTTTCTCAAATCCAAAATCTCCTATGGCAATGAAAAGAACCTTTATTTATAGGTCACATAAGAGCTCACACTAATCTGCCTGGTCCTCTCCATGAAGGTAATCAAAAAGCTGATGCCCTCACTAAAACAATATTTATATTTACTACAGTACAACAAGCTACTTTATTTCATTCCCAGTTCCACGTTAACAGCACTACCTTAAGACAAAAATTTAAAATCACAAAAGAACAAGCTCGTAGAATTGTAAAAGAATGTCCATCTTGTGTAACACTTTTGCCCAATCCACATTATGGGGTTAACCCACGAGGTTTGATGCCCAATCATTTGTGGCAGATGGATGTCACACATGAGCCAAGTTTTGGAAAATTACGATTTATTCATGTCACCATAGATACATGCTCAGGCATGATTTTTTTGCTTCTTTACATTCCGGAGAAAAAGTTAAAGATACTATATCTCATTGTCTGCAAGCTTTTGCTGCATTGGGCATCCCCAAAATGCTTAAAACAGATAATGGCCCTGCATATACATCCACATCCTTCAAACAATTTTGTACAAAGTTCAATATTATCCACAAAACAGGTATCGCTTATAATCCTCAGGGACAAGGAATAATTGAAAGAGCAAATCGGACACTTAAAAATATGTTACTAAAGCAAAAAGATGGAAACTGGAAAAATCCTAAGGACAGATTGGCAGTTGCCCTGTTTACCCTAAATTTCTTAACTTTAGATTCTAATGGACATTCGGCTGGAGATAGACACTGGGACCCACACCAACAACATAAACCTTTGGTTTACTGGAAGGATGTTCTCTCAGGTACATGGAAGGGTCCAGACCCAGTATTAATTTGGGGGAGAGGATCTGTGTTTTTCCAAAGCATGAATCCTCTCCAATATGGATACCATCTAGATTGATAAAGCAGGTACAAAGTCAAAAGGATCAAGACGAAGTTATTGAGGAGTCTAGATTGAATAAACAAGTACAAAATCAAGAGGACCAAAATGAAGGTATGGAGTGATTCCCTTAAGAGTCCTCCATTAAATTTACAACTTAAATTTCATCTTCCCGGCCGGGACAAGAAGATCTCTCTTCAGTGTATACACAATTGTATTTTTTTCTTTTATATATGTCTTTATGTCTGTGCATTTGTCTTCATGTTAATGTGATGTCACAAATATATGTTTATATGTGCGTCTGTCTAGTGTGACGTCACAAATAATTAAGCGCTTAAAAAAAATAGGTAGATAGATATAGATCCAAATAACGTTAATTCATTTAAGCTTATAATATTCTAATTAGATAATCAATAGATAGATAGATAAATAGATATTCATATAAGTTCAGAATATTTTAATTAGATAATCAATTATAATGATAATCAATTTTGATTTATAGTTGTCTCCGGGACTTCTCTTCAGCTGTGAATATGTTTAATGTTGTATAACCTGATATTTTGGTGTTCCGACAGAGGATCGTTTATTTGTTATTAACTTCATTTGTTTAATAGCTGATTAATTTGAATTATTTCAACAGGTATAGGATTGCTGTGTATATAGAGACTTGAGGATTCCAGCTAACAAATTATTTTTCCAAAGTGCCTTTAGCTTTTCTTTATCTTTAATGCAGTAAACACCCTCAGTTTCTCTTTGATTATTTCTGAATGTGATATTTTGCCAGCTTATGTTTGTGGGAGCTTAAGCAGCAATGTGTGTGAGCAGAGATCAACTTTTATTTTCTACTCTAATAATTCTTTTTTTAGTTTGACAGCTCACCTTTTGATCTCAGTGCTGGAATAGCACTGCCTTTCCCTTAATAATGGATGCATGAGTTTTTAGGTAGCGGGCCCTGAAGATTTGCCGGTGGAAATGTCTAGACATAAAAAAGACGGCTGCTGCTACAACTGCAGAGACCGTGGTCGCTGCAAGCATCCCTGCTGCTCAAGCATCAACAACCTAACCAGCAGTGTGGCCTCTGCTCTGCATGCATGGGGCCTCCTGAATCTATGTGTTATAACTTATGGACATTTTGATTTTCCATTATTTTGGGACATTACGGGACAATGCCTTGCGGGTATTTGTCTAAGAGAACTCAGTGCGTTACTTGATGAAACTAAGGGCAGCTGATTGGCTTAAAGAACTTGATACGCTATGGAAACTTGGCTCGTCAGCAGTAGGCTTACCGCCTTAAAGCCGCAGCATCTCCTAAAAATTGGACGGCTGTTAGTCGATCCTTCAGTCGATCCTGAAGGGCTCTATTGGATGGCTGGTTAGCCTATGACGGGTAAGATCCCCAGAAGGGGACAACCTAAGACACGGCACAGTCGCACGGGACAGTCTAATGTGGCCGGCATGTCAACCTAAGCCAGGAGTCAGGACAGCCTAGACTCCCATGACGGGTAAGAATGTCGGTTGCACATGGATGTCCTAGAACATCCCCTCTTTAAAACTAAAAGGGGGAAATGAAGGAGCCTATAATCAAGGAGATAGCTAAAGATTGCGGTTAGCTGAGAGCCATAAAAGATGTTCTAGTTTCCACCTGATAGTAATACATTATCCAAAGAATCTCTGTATGCCCGTGAACACTGCGTGACGCACCTGTAAGCTCGAGCTGTAAGCACGTGTCCTTGTTAAAGCGATATGTATATAACTGGGTGAGTTTTGTTAGTGTGTGTGGGGAAGAAGAAGAAGGTGGTGGTTGGAGTTAGAGCGTTTGGAGTGATTGCTGGAGCCGGAGAGAGAAGAAGAATAAAAGACCTTTTTTCATTTTCATCCTGCCTCCGAATTTTCCTGCGGCGTTCGTTGCTCCAAGGCGGTTCCCACTTCAGGCAGCAACAAAATACAAAAAAGGGCTGGGGATGTGGCCCAGTGGTCGAGAGCCCCTGAGTTCAATCCCCAGTACCAAAAAAAAAAAAAAAAAAGACTTACTCATTTGCTCTTTAAAATAGGTAAGAATACCTATTTTATTCCAAGGACCTTTTCTAGCCACCCACCCCCAAATTTCTCCCATTCCCAAAATACAATTGTCTTCTTCAAACAAAATATACTGGGTCCTTCATCAGCACCCATGGACATGGTTCCAAGCCCAGAAGAACTTCCTATCTGAGTATTATTTTAAGCATAGTACCCAAATGGGAATATATTCTATGTAGGAACAAACTAGAGTAGGACTTTCATCAACCATAGCTTCCTCCATTTTGTTGATCTCTACCACTTTAGAGATTAGATATTGCAAAGAATATGGGCTCAAAGCCAAAAGGACCTGAATTTTAACAGTGTATAGTCTAAATGTGTCCTGCAATTCACATGTTGGAAACTTAATCCCCAAGATAACAGTATTGGGAGGTGAGACCTAATGGAAGGTGTTCAGGTTATGAAGGATGCCCTCGTGGATTAACACCATTGTAGAGTTTACGGAAGTGGCCTCTTTTGCCACAGGACACAACATTCCTCCTCTTTGCAGCATGCAATTAGGTGACATCTTGGAACCAGAAACAAACCTGCTGGAACCTTAGTCTTAAATTTCCTACCCTTCAGAACTATGTGCCAATAAAATTTCCATTCATTATAAATTAACCAATCTCAGGTTTGTTGTAATAGCACAAAGCAAACTAACACTCACCCTTAGCTGAATTATATGCTAAACCTGAGCCTATCTTTTCTTCTATAAAACAGGTTTTATCTACTCATAGATGTGGTGTACAAAAGAAATGATTTGTTATTAAGTGCTTAATAGTAGACCTTCTAATAAGCAATTACTTACCTTAACAGTGTAAATTAAGATAATATTGCTAATGAAATTAGCCAAATCACATATATGAATGTACAAATATCACAATGAATCCCACTACTATGTATAATTATAGTGCCCTATCTCTTAGTAGCAACTTATTTCTTACTTAACTGTTGTACTGGTCAGGTTTCAGTTGTACAGAAGAAAATACACTGGTTAGTTCAGCAGAAAAGGATTTATCTAAAATTTTATTGACTCAAATAATTTAAATACATGTTCATGTAAACATGTCATTCAAACAATCATGATATTTACCTAACGTGTTGTCCTCTATCCACAGAATTTTTAAAACTGCTGTCTATGTCCTAGTGAGTTGCTTTCATGACTAACAGATTATGACCCACAGATGGAAAATTACATTGCAGGGTATTAAATGGACTAAAAAACCACCAAAAGGGAAAAAGAATCTGTCTTATGCTTCTGGAAACCAAGTTGCCCAAACTGTGGCCATTCCAGAAACACTCCATCTGTATGACCCATACCCACAAACAATGCTTGAGGAATTTCAGCATATCTGATGAACAAAATTTAAATGACATCCCAAATGTTGGTGTAAAGGAATCTAAGAAATACAAGAAGGAAGGTACACTAACAGAGAGTTACAAATCACGCTAATTCACACAATTAGTTCTTGCCTGTGTCCTGTGTGGGCTATGAATTTTGGCTTTCCCTTGTGAAATGTGCTGGCTGAGAAATGCAGTGAAAAAAACACACAACACAGAAGTAATTTTGAAAAGCAAAGGTGGGACTGCTGGCTATATAACAGTAGGGGTCCTGCTTCCACACTGGAAGCGGGAGTGGGACGAGAAGCACTGTAGTTTGCTTTATTTATACAAGGGGGTTTCAAAGGATTTTTCTTTTGCCAAATAAGGAGGGCTGCCCAAGCACAATAGGTTATATCCAAGTCCAGAGCTACAGAACAGCTTAAGGTAGAAGAAGGGCTGTCCAAGCAAGCCCAATGGGTAACGCCCAAGTCCTGAGCTACAGAACAGCTCTCTAGCTGAGACTGAGGTCACCACATGCTTTGCGTAATCCATTAAGTGGGAAAAGCTACAAAATGACTTGCAATGCCAGACCAAAATCTCCTTGGCTCCAAGGCCAAGTAGAGGCTTTTCAAATAGCTCAGGGGTGGCCCCCCACAATTAGCCTCATATCTCAGTGAAATGCTACTTATATATATTTACTCAAGCTATGTACTTGAAATAGAAAAACCCAATAACCCAAGCATGTATACACATTTATTTTATACCTATTAAATTGCATATTTTCTTAAATACAGCTACTTTAATGAAGGAAACTCAGTAGTACAACTTGACTGATAGGATGAAATTAAAAGGAAATCAACTGTAAATTCTCAAGTGATATTTCACTTTACAAACATCAATCCAGTCAACCCACAGCCATTTTATAAACCTCTACCCAGTCAACCCAGAGTCTACCTAAACTAAGGACTGAAAATTCTCTTTTCACTTTCACAGACTTTTTTTTTTTAAAAAAAGGATGCTCAGTGTTTTTATTTCTTTGTTTTTATTTTTATGTGGTGCCAGAAATCGAGCCCAGTGCCTCATGAATGCTAGGCAAGTGCTCTACCACTGAGCCATAACCCCAGCCCCCTCACATACTCTTAATATTAAAAAAATAAAAATAAAAATTTATGCCAGTGGCGAGAACAAGGATAACAAGTAACTTCAACCTTTCCTTCTGATATTTTAGTTCAGCTTGTGCAATAATTCCTATGAAACAAAGTTTAATGAAAAACATTATGATTATAAAGCAATTAAAGCATAATGAGTTGAAAGGATGTAATTTATTGAGTATTTTTAAATTTGAAATTAATGTACATTTGATTTTTTTAAAATTTTGCATTAGATTACCACAAAGCACATTTACATACAACCATAAACTGAAGAAAATACAAAAAAGTTTCCATGTGATACTAACAAAGGAACTCTTTCCTTTAATAAGAAAATAAACTTTTAGAAACTAAAGCTAACTTTACAGTCGTGCAAAATACTAACACTTTAAGCAGAAGCTCTTTATTTTTAAGTAACATTTCCATTTTCTATACTTGACCTAAATTTTAATTCTGTCCAGTAGAACCAAAACCTCCTGAACCCCTTTCAGTATCATTCAACACCTGAAAGAAAAGTAGTCAGTCAGTTAATTTTAGAGCTTTTTCAGTTCTTCTACACAGCCCATAATGTGAGACTTTTAAAGATTACAAAAAGAAAGTTAAATTTTAAAAAGACCCCCAAATTAGAAAATCAGATATTTTCCCAAAAAGATAATGAAATATTAAAAATTCACAATATATTAAATAATTCATTATCCAGAGTAATGCTACATAATATCTACATGAAAACATGTAATGAGCTGGGTACAGTGGTGCATGCCTATAATTCCAGCAACTCATGATCAGAGGCAGGAAGACCACAAGTTCAAGGCTAGTCTCAGCAGCTTAGCAAGGCCCTATACAACTTAGCAAGACTCTAACTCAAAACACAAAATAAAAAGGGCTGGCACTGTAGTTCAGTGTTAAAGCACCCCTGGGCTCAATTTCTAGGACCAAAAAAAAAAAAAAAAAAAAAAAAAAAATCAAGAAATTCTAAAACTAAGATTTTAAGTCATATACACCAGCTAGCTACAAATAGCATATTAAACCCTCTAAGCTGTATCTTTTCTTCACTTGCAATGTTATATCACTCATTATTAAGATTTTATAATACTTACTTGAACTTCTTCTATATCTGGATAAAATATCCGTTCACAAATGAGCTGTGCTATTCGATCACCCTTTTTTACTACAAAGAAAAGAAGCTTATTAGTGATATTTTATTCATGTACTTTTATATCTTGCCTTGATATATACATTGTATATTAGAGGAGTCAGTATTATTGACAGAAACTCAGAACATTCACTACATTTATGTGAATACATATATATGATATATATTTTTAACATACCTTCAAACTTTTCCTTGCCAAAATTAAATAACACAACACCAACATTTCCTCTATAATCTTCATCTATGACACCAGCTGGAGGAAAGAAAATTAATATCTTGATTTATTATATCAAAACACTATGAGTGTAAGATTACCTCAAAATTATTCTTATGTAGCTGAGACTTTTATCCTTATAACTTCAGTAAGTGAACCTTGCTTTGGCACTATGTAAAACCTCAAAAACAAACAACAACAAAAAAAGGTATTACTAAAATGTAGATAAGAATTTAGAAAATGGGTCCTAATTTCCAATGTTACCCTTATCAAATGGTAACCATTTCCTACTTTAAGCTAATAATAGTAATTACCATCTCTAACCTTACATCTACCCACTGCACACTTGGCCAAAAGATTAGCAGAAAATTATGATTTGGGCTTCAAAGACCTTCCTGGGAACAGTTTCTCACCAATATTGATCGACACGTGACCAAACCATAAATAAAAATGTCAAAAACCAAAAATTTACAGCAGAATAAGTTAATGCTTACACTGTTAAGCAGCAGTCTTAAAAATACCAAAACATTCCATTTTTACAATAAAAAGGGAGCTGAACTTTTCTGTTAACATCCTTCCTCTCCTTTTAATCTGAACCACCATTCTCTCTAAAATCACAAGCTCTAAGAAGGTATAAACTCATAGTTAAAAATGAGTACACTTATATGTACAATTACTGTTTGAGATCATGAACACACGGAAAGCAAATCTTTGCAGGAAAGTTGAACCTGGTCCCAGCCACGGTCCAGAGAGCTACTTTGACCAGACTTGATGCCATTTGTCTTTAGGTCAAGAATTTAAAATGTTTCCATAAGGACAAATATAGATAATACAGGTACACTGGGTCTGCTCATTTCTTTTTATATTGAAATCTAATTCACATATAATCCAATTCATCCATTTAAAGTATATGATCCCAAAGTTCATAGCATATTCAATATTGTACAACCATCACTACAATCAATCTTATAATTATTTTTATTATCCTAAACGAAAATCCTCTACCCATTAATAGTTATTTCCCATCTCTCGGAACTTCCTATGACACATATTCTTTCTACTATTATGAAAAGCTGGATAGGATTCATATAAAACTAATGGAATATAGCTCCATTTTACATCTGACTTCTTATTAATACTCTACCTGACCACCCCCCAAAAGAAACCCTCATGAAAGCAGGGAATAAAAATAGGAATTTAGCTTGATGGGTATAAAGGCTAGTTAGCCATACTAATTATTTTAAGGTTAAAAAAGATTAAGGATATGTGGGCTGGGGTTGTGGCTCAGAGGCAGAGCGCACACCTAGCATGTGCGAGGCCCGGGTTAAATCCTCAGCACCACAAAAAAATAAAGGCATTGTGTACAACTAAAACAAATAATATTAAAAAAAAAAAAAAGATTAAGGATAAAAACTTGATCCTTTCAATTTTCTCACACAGAAAAAAAAAGGTGGGGTGGAAAGCACATTCTTAATTCTAACATAGAAAAAAATACACAGAAAAACTAACATTTTAGATTTTTCTAGTGTATTACAGAAGTTTAAATGTGCTTAAATTACTAGGGATAAGGTAAAAGTGAACTTAGACACTTCTTAAGATTCCTGATGCAACATTTACAAACTTGAAGATAAAATTTGTAACACAGCACTTTGGGAGGCTGAGGCAGGAGGATCGCGAGTTCAAAGTCAGCCTCAGCAATGACGAGGCACTTAGCAACTCAGTGAGACCCTGTCTCTAAATAAAATACAAAAAAAGGGCTGGGGATGTGACCCAGTGGTTAAGTGCCCCTGAGTTCAATCCCTGGTACCACCAAAAAAAAAAAAAAAAAAAAAAAAAAATTTGTAACAGTGAGAAGGACTAGTATAAAAAACAGGCTGACTGTGAGTCAGAAAATGCCTGCTAAGAAGACACTTTAAAAACGGGCTGAAAAGCAGCAAAGGTGGTTCATTTCATGTCTAGACTGAAGGAAATGTTCTTTTCTTTTCTAATGGAATAGCAACAAAATTTGACCAATTCAGAGTATTAAATCCTACTTTCTTCCCCACTGCCAAATGACCATTAATTTCATCCTCAATAATTACGAAAAGAACTGATATAAAGACGGGACCAGCAGTTTTCCATGTATCTACACAGAGAAAGTTTTGACTGTAGAAACGATTTAGCTTAGATTTAACAGAGACCCTTTTGTATAGAGCATATTGTTCCATGCTGGTACAAATGATCACAGAAGGTTTGGGAATTTCCACGCTGGGAGATCTGGAGGTACAGGGTAATAACTCATCTATCTCAAATGAGATTGTGAAAAACAATGTGAATTGAATGCCTTCAAAATTCTTGTTTGTACTTTATTAGAAAAATTTTAAATTATTCAAATAGCAACACACATAAAGTAAAAAAAGCTAACATTTTCTTACCCTCTCATAGCTAGCCAATATCACAGTAATACACTACATGTTACATTACTTTTTCCATTAAAAAATGCTAGACATCCTTTGAGATTAATATATATATAAATCTGTCACTCTTTTTAGATATATGTAATGGAAATACAGTACCATTATTTCTATTATAACCATTCTCTTACATCTCAAAACTTTCAGGTTGCTTTCACATTTTTGCTACAATAAACAAAGCAGCCCTTGGCAAATATCCCTGCATAATATAAGTGCTTTTTATTTTCATCAAATAGTTTCCAAAAAGCACTTTCCTGGGTAAAAGGTTGTGTATATTTTATACTTTAGAGACTATTGCTAGATAACTTTACAAAAAATGGTGTAGCCAAACTTCAATCAGCAATATTTGAGAATGCCCATTTCCAAAACCCTTGCCAGTACGATGGTAGCAACTTTTAAATTCTGGCTGATATGATCAGTAAAAAATGGTATCTTATTGCTTTATTTTGAATTTCCCTGAGGACCAGTGATGCTCTTTCCTTCCATGTTTATTGGACATTTGTATGTGTCTTCTATATTTTGGCTATTTTTTTTTCCCTCACATATTCTCATGAGTTGCATATATTTGTTGGTTTTTTAAAAAAAGTTGTAATATTTTCTACCATACAAAAATACTCTCTTTTGGGGCTGTGGCTCAGCGGTAGAGCGCTCACCTAGCATGTACACGACCCGGGTTCAATCCTCAGTACCACGTAAAGACAAATGCATTGTGTACAACTAAAGCAAATAAATAAATATTAAAAAAAAAAAACAACTCTTTTTGTAAAGGGCCCTGCTGTACATCTGAATGTTGTCTTGTCAGTAGCACTCAAATAGTTAGGAGTCTTCAATTCTACAGGGCCAAGTGACTTACTAAGACTTTATGCTTGCAATAGGAAAATGAGAAAAGTCTTTAAGTGACTAAAAGAAATGAAATTGTTTGAAGTCAATGAAAATATGAAAGAAACAAAAGCCTTCAATTAAGTTATTTTTTAGTACAAATGCCAATGTTACACAAAATTCAATAGGTTCTAGTTCAATTACTAATTGACTGAAAGTCAATTGCCATTTGACTTTCAAAAAAAAAATTTATTCATTCTTTGCATAAAGGATATAAACATCAGGAATATTCCTTTTCATGAGAAAGCAGAAAGTATCTTGAAGTTATCACTGGAAAAAATCATGCATTAGAACTGGCAGAGTGATTAACTGACATCAGGCACAAGTTTTATTGTGTCAAGACTTTGGCATGTCATATGCTGGAAACCTTCTTTAGTGAAAACTATCCACACCTACCAGATGTGAATTCTGAACAGAATCCTGCATATAAAACTTTTCCCTTTGACCTTTATTTATAGCCTGGGAATTCTAACAATCTCTGTCTTCAGAAATAAAAATTCTTGCCAACTCTGATAAACTTGTGCCTAACTGACATTTTAAAGATATTTCTGCATCCAAGAATACACCACAATGTAATTTTATGAATAACACTATACCATCCACCAGGCAAACTGATTTTCCAATTACATGAATTTTCTTCCAGAGGGTTCTTTTAAACAAAGTAAAAAGTTGGTAAGTTGAAAAACAAAAAAATTTCCACATTAAAAAAAACAAACAAACAAACAAAAAACTTAAGTCCCTAGGTGGCAGAAATGATGACTTTTTAAATATGTGCCACACACTATGTCATATGGTTTACGTAATCATTAATCCTCCAATTCTTCAGAGACAAGCGTACCAATTTCTATTATACAGATGAGAAAACTGAGACTCAGAGCTCATGTTTCTTTCGAAACAACCCTTTGAAATTTTGTTTAAAACATATACTTTTTACATTCTTAAGTTAGATTATAATTATATCCCCAAATGATACTTGAACCTTCAAAAGTATTTTTGAAAGTCAGGTACTTAACTTTAACACTGGAGGACTGTCAATAGCAATCCCTGGCTAAATAAAACTCAGCTCCCCGAAGAACTACTTTTGGCTCTGTCTTGCCCTACAGCACCACCTAGTGACAACATGGGGATATACCAGGCCCTTCCAAAATGTTAAGTCAAGACCTGAATTGCTAGGCTTCATCATGAGCCTAACTCCCAACCCCAATCCCATCCCATCCCCACCCCACAGGGAACAGTCAACTAATTCAGGACCCTGATTAGTTGGCAAGGGGGATGAGGCAGGCTAATCAAGCATTTAACTGCAATGGAAAGAACAAGGATGTTATTAGAATCAGTATCTGTAGTCTCCTTTTAAACATGTATCAACTTAGGCTCATCTCTGAGCTGGTTTCCTCATCTACTTCAAAAGAAAGAAAGAAAAAAAAACCTTCCTAAAATGCTTTGTAAAACTGATCATAAGAAAATCTAGAATACCCACTTATCTGAGGGCCAACATGCTGTTAAATGAAGCACTATCTCATTAATGAAGATTAAAAAAAACAAAACAACCAGGACATGGGGATTGTATCAGTGGGGTATGTACTACAGGAAGAGATTAAATTTTCTTAGAACAAGGAGGTTAGAAATCCTTTATCAAGGGTGGCTAGCAGAGGTCACTGGGGCTTCTTCATGACAGGGGCAACATGAGAAACTTGTTAGCTATAGGAGACATAAGTAAGATTTTGTTATAAGGGAAATGCATACCACAGAGGACCTTCCTTGGAAGAATTTAGAGATAAGGCAGCAGTGTTTTCTCTCCTCACTCAAGAGAAAAATTGTTTTGATATATTTTGCCAAACATGGGCTGGGGTTGTAGCTCAGTGGGAGAGCGCTTGCCTTGCATGTGTAAGGTACCAGGTTTGATACTCAGCACCACATAAAAATAAATAAACTATAATTGCTTAAAAATAATCATAAAAGCTTGTCCCTTTGTGTAGTCATTTTTGGACTAACTATAGATTAACACTAAAGCAAGGCTAAAATCCATTCTGTCAGATAATGCCTAGTTAGCCTATTAGTAAAATAACATAAAATTTTACACATGATCATTTAAAATTTAAAATTATCAAATAGTATTTGAAACTGTATAATAATTGTCTATTACTTCAGATATGGGGTTTTTTTGGGGGGAGGGCACTTAGGATTGAACCCTGGGGTGCTTAACCACCAAACCACATCCCCAGCTCTTTTTATTTTTGAGACAGGGTCTCCGTAAGTTGCTGAGGCTGGCCTTGAACTTGGAATCCTCCTGCCTCAGCTCAGATATGGAAATTTTTAAAAAGAATAAAAATGCAATCTGTCAGCGGGGCACGGTGGTGCATGCCTGTAATCCCAGCACTTGGGAGGCTGAGGCAGGAGGATCATGAGTTCAAAGCCAGCCTCAGAAATGGCAAGGCACTTTAGCAACTCAGTGAGACCCTGTCTCTAATAAAATACAAAAAAGGGCTGGGGATGTGGCCCAGTGGTTGAGTGCCCGAGTTCAATACCCGGTCCAAAAAAACAACAACAATCTGTCATTTGAATACATATTAGCTTTTAAACAAAGACAAAGCAAATACACACATTTGCACAATTTAAAAGTAAATATATTACCTCCTACATCTATGAAGTGTTTTGCAGCCAAGCCAGAACGTGGAGCTGAAAACGAAAAGGAAGCCATTGGTTATTTTAAGTGGGGAGGGGCAATACTGGACACAATCTAATTTATGCAATTTAAGCATATCTCCTCTAGTAGGACTATATCTTCATTTTAGCCTTATTAGACAGTTTTGAATTAAAGAATGCTTAATCATAATGCACAACCAAAGTTGGAAAAACAAGTTTAGAAATTCAGCAAGGTTATACTTTAAAAAACAAACAACTTAAACCATGACTTCAGTCAATTGAGGATTTGTGGTATAGACCTGGGAGATGACAGCTGGAATGAAGTGAAAGGTGACCAAGTGGGAACAACCACAGACTGCTCTTGCAAAAAGTTTGGCTACAAAGAGGCAAAGAGGAACTGTAGCTGGTCAGGGACACAACACTGAGGAAGATGACTTGTTTTAAGATAGGAGACCAAAACATGTACAATGCTGATGGGAAGAAGGGGTGGGGAGAGAAGAGAGGGAAGGGAGGGAGGGGGAGGAAGAGAGAAAGAGAGGAAAAGAGAGGGAGGAAAAGGGTGGGGGAGGGAGAAAGAGAAAGGAAGAAAGAAATCTAACAAAACAGTAGCAGCACTTAGCCTAGGACTTAGGACTCCTACTCATGACTCAGATGCCAAAACACACAGCTGTGTTAAAACACACGAACTAGAATAAGATAAAAGGCCTTGTTATCAGTTAAGTAAAATGCCAACGCTAAACATTCAACTCCTGTGTTTTTTATTTTAAAGAAAATAGTTTTTGCCTTATAACTTGCTGGCTTAAGCATTAGATCCACAATTATTCTATTCTAAATTCTATTATTTTATTTCAGAATAATTTAAATCCAGCACTTTGTCAATAAATGCTACTTCTTCTGCCTTGACTTTTATTTCACTATTTCCTGACCATTCCCCACTAAAAACTCCAAAAGTAGAGACAGTGATGCTAAAAGGGACTAGGAGAAAACTCATTGTATTCTCTTAAGGGATGAAGTACTAGCAGTTCTCCAATGCATGGCTAACAAGATGTTAGTATCTCTATCCCAAGAGGAGGGACTAACAGTTGCACATGCCCCCTTGTGTTCTCTACAGTTATTTAAAAGCACTTATGTTTTTGACAAATTCTGAACTAACTCTGATGACAAATGACTCACTCCAGAAAAATCAACCTGTTTATATGCAGTCTGTTTTGTTCTAGCTCCTTAGAATACGGCTTTCTCCCTCTAGAATACTAGTGTTCCTTATCTGAACCCCATGGGAGGATACTGAAACAAGGTAAGGGTCTAAAGGCTGACATACTCTGGAATAAGTTCTACTCTCTTAATATAAAATGCCATGTGCCATGATCTTAAGTCCCTATTTTCTGGGGCTGGAATTGTGGCTCAGTGGTAAGAACACTTGCCTAGCATGTGTGAGGCCCTCGGTTCGATTCTCAGCACCACATATAAATAAATGAATAAAATAAAGGTCGATCAACATCTAAAAAATATTTTTTAAAAAAAGTCCCTATTTTCTAATACAAGAAGTATTAACAGTTCTCATCCCAATCTTCACAAAGAAACCTGACCTAATATGCAACATAATCCTTGAAGGGAGAAATGTCAGCACACTGGAAAAAGTTCCAAATAACAATCACCTACATTTTTAGTTTTTCTTCGAGGAGTTATGAAAACAACCTCTCAGGCCAATGTGAGTCTCCCAAAAACACGAATAAGGAATCAGAAATAAGAGAGCCAAAGAGAAAGACCAAAACAGGTATGTAAATAAACTTTTTCAAATGGCTGTTTTAGGACACAGACCAAGCAACATTAATCCAACAACACTAAGAGTAAATGCCTTATCACAAAGAATGGGCTTGACAAATAGTTACCTGTTTCTTGAATCACTTACCTATTCTTCCATAGCACCCAGAAGGAAGAGCTATCTGAATGTCTGTTTTCACAAGGGCTTTCTCCATAGGTGGTATTATATAATCATAGGCACTACAAAATATTAGGGAAAAAAAACACCAACCAGTATTTATTTATAAAATTGTTTTTACATTCTTTCCTTGTGATAATGTACATAGAATTGGTTTAAGTATATTTCATAAAACTAAAAACTCATGTTGCCGTGATGAACTCCCAATTCATCTAAAAAAAAAGTTCACAAAGGTAGATGTTTTAATTATTAATAAAAAGGCAGGTGTAGATGAAATAATTGTGAATTGTATGGTGGTAGGAACATATTTTCAGTGAAATTTCCTTTCTTTAAACCGTTAAGCCTTAATTTATTAAAGACATCAAATATTTCCATGTCAAGCTCAGTACACAGAAAATCACCTATGTTTATTAGGAGGATGCATAAAGTATCTTAATTCAAAATCTCCCTTAGGACTTACAATGCCTACCCATATACTTTAGAAGGGTCTATGCAAACTACATCACTCTTTCCTGCTAAAATCAAAAGGCATACTATATCCCTTTTAGCCACAACAATGTACACTTTTTCAGCTACAATAATCTCATTCCCCCACCCCCATTAATATCTTCACAGTCCTTTCTTCCCTTCTCCAGTCCTTACTACTTGGACCAGCAGTTCTCACACTGTAATTACTTGGAGTGCCTTAAAAATAAATCATAATGCTTGGCATATGGTGATAAAATGAACACCCACTCCCTCCCAGAATCGTTTTGCACCTTTCTTAATGGTTCTAAATACTGAACATAGTAGCCAAATTAAAACAGCACTTAATTCCGTGTAAAAAGAAAAACCGTCAACAACATTCAGCCTCTTGGGCAAATCACTCTTAACTCTCTTATTTGTAAATGAGTAACATTTGTCTACTTCAGGGCTGTTTTGAGGATTAAGTAAAATAGCGCGTGAGACAAAATTCTTAGTACAGGTATAAAAAAAAAAAAAATAAGTGCGGTACAAACGAAATGATAACTAGCACTCCCGCTTTTTTTTTTTCCTTTCATATTCGTACCCTTTCACAAAGTCCCAGTCCTTAGGCCTAATGGATGTACAAAGAACTAACCCCAGAAGTGGCATTCATTAATCTTTTTGAGATATTTCGGTATCTCGGCGCCCACCTTGCCTTTTCTTGAGCCCGCCATCACCCTTAAGTGACCTAGAAGGCCAAGATGAGCCCTGCTACACACCACTTTTCCACTTGGAAAGAGCAGAGTGAATATTGTAAAATAACGCCTTGGGTATTTTACAGAGATTTATGTACTATTCTGCACACTTTGCCCACATCCCTACTGAATTTATGCCTTTGAGTCAAAAATTTTTAAACTAAAAATGGAAGAAAGCCTACATTAAAAAAAAAAGTTTGTGTCTTTAACCTTTCCAGCGAATGTTTCAAGCTGGGGCAGAGGGGCTGAACACGAGCTAAATCATCCAGGGACAGCCCCTCTCTGCGAGGGTGGCTCTGAAGGAGGCCGAGACCGGTGTGCCCTGGCGGCCCGAGGTCCCCACTCACCTGTACAGGTCATAGCCCGCAGCCCGCGCGGACCCCCGGGTCGGGGCCGTGGCGTGCTCCGATAGCCGTACAAAGCGGAGGCGCAAGCCGCCCTCCTCGGCAGGCCGGGCCCGCTTGCTGGGGGAGATGGCGGTTACTTCTTCGGAACAGGGCATGGCAGCACCGGACGGCGAGAGAAGAGGAAGAGACCCGAGGAGAGAAAATGCGCGGGATGAGCTGCCCTGCTGACAACCCGCCAAACTGCGAACTTTCCCGCCAACCCCTCCCGATCCCTCCCCCCCCACCCGGACGAGACCACTGTTCCGGCGGGGAGGTGCGGAAGTCATAGTGTAGACTGGAAGCCCTTCTCGGAAAGCTGGCTTCAGTCCGGAAACTACTGACCCCTCTTAAAAATTGCAAATTGAGAACTCCGGTACTACGTAGGGGACAAGCTTCGGTGGTCCCGCCCAGAAATGACAATAAGCCAACCTTCCTCCCCAGGGACCCAAATCGACTCGCTTCCGAGGCGCGAGACTTGTGCGCCCTCCCATTTCCCGCCGCCCCAGGCTGCAGGCTTCCTCCACGCTCGAGCGTTACTGCGCTCGCCTGCAGCACCACCAAGGCCCAGTCTCCCCGCGCCTTCGCGGGCGTGCCCGCCCCGCCCACGTCCCAGGCCTCACTGGCTTCGGAGCAGGGTGTGCTGGCGCTGGACAGCAGCCGGGGCGGCGCGAGCCGGGTGGGGCTGAGGGGCGGGCCTGGTCCCGTGAGTCTTGCACCCCGGGCTCCCCGCTGCTTGCTTAGAGCGTCTTTAAACGCTAAGCGGAGCCAAGACGGAAAGAAATGGCAGCCGAGCGCGGAGCGCGGGAGGAGGGCCGTCATCCCCCGAGGCCGGCGCCTCCGGACGCGCACCCGGCCGGCACCCTAATGCGCCGATGACCTCGGAAGCAGTCGCGCTCTGCTGGCTCGCGCGCGGAGGCGGCGCGAAGGCCCCTGGCTGGCGCGGCCTGGCTCTGAGAGCGCCGGTCGCCAGCATCGTGAACCTCGCAGCGGCCTTCCCTCCCGCTGCCTCCCGCCCTCGCCCCTCTTAGATTTCCTGGCATCTAGTTTTCGAGAATGTCCGCCAAACCGGGACCCTAACCCTGGGCTGACATACCTGGGGAAGCGCCGCCCGCGGCCATTTTCCCCCCCCGCTTCAGATAGTAGGACCCTCCTGGGCGACGGAATCGCATCACTGTGCCGCGCCATAGGCTGTGGCCCAGACAGCATGCAGAGTTCCTTACGGAGCGCAAGACTGCATATTGTTTATTTTTGAAGGAGAGGCCCGGAGGGTCTTCAGGGATAATCTCAAAGACAACTCAGCCCTTGCACTGTAACCTTTCTGAGGTTATATGTAACCGGGGGCGCAGGGGCGGCTGTAATCCCAGCGTTTGGGGAGGCCGACCCAGGAGGATCGCAAGTTCGAGGCCAGCCTCAGCAATTTAGCAAAACCCTGTCTCAAAAAACAAAAAGTGCTGGAGATATAGTTCAGTGGTACAACTCTCCTGCATTCAGTTCCCCGCACTAAAAAGAAAAACACGGAGGTGAACCCAGTGGCTAGAGGCCTAAGATCTGGGCCAAGGTGGTATAATTAACAGTGAGGACAGATGAGTGACTTTCTAGATAATTATATTCAGAGTTTTCTGGGATGCAAGAATCTCCAATTATCTCTGGAGCTGACACAAAAACCTGGAGACTAAATTGTTATGCACTTTAATTCCAAAAATAGATATAACTTAAGGACAGTTTCAGAGAAATAACAATTGGAAATGGTTGAGTACTGTTGGAGTTTTCTTCTTGTCTTTACAGGCCCCCCCACCTTAACTGGCTTCTCTTAAATCTTGGAATTCCTTTGGAGGAGGCTATGCAATATTGTCTTCCTCTAAATATTCTGTACCTTGAGAACTCCCCAAACTTATACCCATAGCAACAATCTGACTCCAGTCACTGTTCTGCTTGCTTCTGTCCACAATGGCTTTCCAGCAATTTCTAGACCCAACAGTCAGCTGCCTGATTTTATGCTTCATATCTTTTAAATCTAAAGTTATCTCAGAGGCAATCCCTGAGAAACTAAAGTAGCTGCCCTTACTTTCCCTCACCACCACTTTTATCACAGTCTTTTTTTTTCTATTTACACTACTTATTGCTATAATTTGTACTATTTTATTTTTTATTCTTTTTTCTTGGTCACTGCCAATTTGCTGTAGTGATACAGCTGGTTGCCAGTGACGTGTTCTGCTCCCTCAAATGTTGACGTTTGAACATTAGAAAAGCTCATGGAGGCAAGAATATAAAGCAGAGTTTATTTATAAAGGGGTAAGGGGTAACAGACTTCTGGGGGCGGAAAAGGGGGCCATGGCTAGTATGTTCCTATCCCCAGAAGCAATGCATTCTGCCCTTTTTATAAGTCCTAGGCTTCCTTTGTTCTATGGCTCTCTTCCCCTTATCTTTCCCCTACCTGTGTGTCTGGGCCCAGGAATGCTCCGTGGGCTGGCCAAAAGATGGGAAACAGGTGGGCTGAAGGGGGAAGGGCAGGATGGTGCAGCCAAGGACACTTTTTTAAAAAACTTTGTAGTTCCCCCTAGGAGGGGCAATTCCTGGGACAGGTTACCTTGGCAACAGGTTGGAGCAGGGTCAGGTTCTTGATTAGGGTGAAGGAAGGGCTCTGAAGGAATTAACATTTCAATCCCTCAGGGAATAGTCTCCTGGGACTTAGTCTTCCTGGGACTCACTCAAAATTGGCTTCCTTGATCCAACCTGACTCGATTTACCTATCTATACTGACTGCCTGTATAATTCTGGCTTCAGTAGTAGATGTGAGCTTCATGAAAGCAGAGACCTGTCTTCATTCGCCTTGGTGTTCCTGGTGTCTATCTTAGTGTCTGGCTCAGAATGATGTATGATAAATATTTGTTCTATGAATGAATTATAGTGA
This sequence comes from Tamias sibiricus, assembly GCA_025594165.1. NCBI lineage: Eukaryota > Metazoa > Chordata > Mammalia > Rodentia > Sciuridae > Tamias > Tamias sibiricus. The sequence goes on along the minus strand of CM046659.1, from coordinate 103,110,858 downwards.
TATTGTCTAGTCTATTAGACCCCTGTATATTATTACTTTGTCTTGATTTTTCTATTCATTCTGTTAATTGTTAAGCAAAGACTTTCTTCATATAATGCTGTTTCAAAACCTGCAATAAAAATCAGCTATCCTTACCCTAGCCCTGAACAACTGTTACCCCAAGTCTCACTCCTTAGTAGCAACTCTCCCAGACTTTTGGTTCTTGCTACTGAAATTTACCTCCCTGTTTCTAGGTTATATATGTAGAAACAGGGAGGTAAATTTACATATAAGATATATATATATAATAATATACATATAATTTATATATAATATATATATATAAGTATATATATATATATTTGGTACTGGGGATTGAACTCAGGGGCACTGGACCACTGGGCCACATTCCCCAGCCCTTTTTTGTATTTTATTTAGAGACAGGGTCTCACTGAGTTGCTAAGTGCCTCGCCATTGCTGAGGCTGGCTTTGAACTCTCGATCCTCCTGCCTCAGCCTCCCAAAGTGCTGGGATTACAGGAGTGTGCCACCGCCCTGGCTGTGTTGCTATATTTTTAAATAGCATAGAAATGATCTTCTGAGGTAGTTGAGGATTTGGATCTCTAACATCCCTCCCCCCACACTCCCATTCTGTCAATAGTTTTATAGTGATTGGATAAGTCAGCAGTTGGTATATACTTAGCATGTAAATATCAGTCACTACTAAGACAAATTGATATGACTATTTTTTTACACTTGCCCCCTTAAGTTAATAATTGCCTCATTTTCCCATTTGTTTTTGCTTGCCAGATGTATTTCATTTACCTATTACTTTTTTTTTTTTCCCAAATGCTATAGTGGATTCAATACCGCAAACTTATATCACATCAAATCCCCAACACATTAAACAGGAGTGATTTCTGTCCTATTTTGTATGTTATATAACATTATCCCATTCGTTAGGCATATGTTCTTGTATAATCTTCTCATGTATGTGTGTTTTATCTTTCAGATTGAGAGTCATATCCTTTTATGAATTCTTCAAAGTTCGATTTTCCCTTAAAGCCTCCTTTTATGCCTCTATTCTCTTGTTCCAATCTGTGCTAGTGACTCTCTAGTCTTGTTGAAAGCTGTCACCCTGGGACTTCCCTTCACCTATCTCTTGTATTGGAACCTTGGTTTATGAATCTGGTATCTTCCTCTCAGTTTATCCACTCTTTTGCAGAAGTACTTTGTCTAATAGTTTTCTAATAAAGTTCACTGGAGAGACAAATTGAGTCCTTACTTATCCTAAAATGTAATGATTGTAATAACTTCCTTTTCATGGTCCCAGTTCAAAATTTAACTTTAATCTTATTTTATTCATGACACTTACTTATAGCCAGGGATGACTTTCATCCTATCTTTCTGTGATAACACTATCTCATACATTAATTACCTAGTCACATATTCCCATTGCGTAATCTTCTCATGTATGTGCATTTTTATCTTTCAGATTAAGGAGAGTCATATACTTTTATGAATTCTTTAAAGCACCTACTTCAGTGTTTTACACACACACAAATTGGCTCAAATACCTAGCACCAAGATGTTCTGCAATTTCATCTGTTCGTTGGGATATAGTGTTTATTTATTATTACCACTTTTTATCATAGGTTATTTTAGATTGAAAAAAGGACACAATCCAGCTGGAAAAGTTACCAGGGGTTTGAGCCTATAAGCATTTAATAGGACATCATAATGGAAATAATAGCTTGATATGAACATATACCTTAAATTCAAGATGCTGCAGCAAAGAACTATACATATTCCATAGTTTATTTTATGCTCTTCTCTTTATCAGAATATAATCATCATGCTGGGTGCAATGGCCCATGCCTGTAATCCCAGCAGCTTGTGAGGCCAAGGCAAGAATATTGAGAGTTGGAGGCCAGCCTCAGCAACTTGGCAAGGCATTAAGCAACTTGGTGAGAACCTGTCTCAAAATAAAATATAAAAAGGGCTATGGCTCACTGGTTAAGCACCCTGGGTTCCATCCTCAATTTAAAAAAAAATGCAATTCAATACTTCACAAACCATTCTATTTTCTACTGTGTTAGGTTTTTGTTGCTGTGAAAAAATACTTGATAAAAACAACTTGGTTCATGGTTTCAGAGGTTTTAGTTCATGATGGGCTGGCTCCATGATTTCTGGGCCTGTGATGAGGCAGAACATGGTAGAAGGGTATGGCAGAGCAAAGGAGCTCATCACATGGCAGCCAGGAAGCAAAGTGAATGAAAGGGGCTGGGACAAGATATAGTCCCCCCCACCCCCACACACAAAGGTGCACACTCCCTAGGACCCACCCTCTTTCTCCAACTAGGTTTTACCTCCTACAGTTTGCACAACCTCCCAGTAGGCCTTTCAGCTATGAATCCCTCACTGGATTAATCCACTGATAAGGTTAGAGCCCTCATGATCCAATTATTTCCTAAAACCTGCATCTCTGAACATTGCTGCATTTAAGACCAAACTCCAACACAACTTTTGAGGGACATTCTAGGTCCAAACCATAATATTTACCTTTGCCATTATAGGGATTTCTTTCTCGCCTTCTAAAAAAGATGTACATAGTGGCCAGGCACAGAGGTGCATGTCTGTGATCCCAGTGGCTTGGGAGGCTGAAGCAGGAGGATCCCAAGTTCAAAGTCAGAGTCTTGATAAGTTGCTTAGGGCCTCACTAAGTTCTTAGCACCCCCCCCAAAAAAAGGGCTAAGGATATGGCTCAGTGTTTAAGAGCCCCTGGGTTCAATCCCTGATTGAAAAAAAAAATGTACATAGTGACTTCTTTATGCCAGGTATATTCTAAATGCTTCTATAATATTAACATCTAAGTACAGCAATAAGACAAAGCAAGTGTTATTATTATCCCCATTTTACTGATTAAGAAACCAAAGCACAGAGAGGTTAAGATCACAAGTAGAGGTTAGCTCACAAGTAGAAACAGGTGAGGCATTCCATTCAACTTCAGGTAGTCTGTTGTCAAGAGTCCTTGCACTTAGCCATTATGCTCTGTTGGTTTCTGTGTGTCCTATTGAAACCAGTAACTTAATACTGTGCAGGAGCCCTGTTTGGGGAGATGGCTTGAATCGCGGTTGACTATGAGCCGTGGAGATTTGGGCATTGTCGCCTTCCGTAGTCTCACGGGACTTGTCCCGGGATCTCGAGTGACTTGGCCGAAATTGCTGATCGGGTCAGCGCCATTTTGGTGGTGTGTGTGGCGTGTGTTAGTCGTTGTTAGAACCAGAGAGAAAAGTTTTCAGAATAAAAAGCTGTTTGTCTCCAGTTTGCCTCTGAACTTCTTCCCGCGGCTCCGTTGCTCCAAGCGCTTCAGGCGACAACAATACTGAACCTGCTGTCTACGTCTGGGAGAGATGATTCTTAATTTCATAGTTTATCATGTCCTCCTTGAAACACTTCACTGGTCCACATTCTCTGATTTTTCTCCCACCTCATTGGCTGCCCTTTCTCAGTTTTTTTTCTGACCTCTCTTCTCTTCTCAACGTCTTATTGTTCAAAATAAAAATCCTTGGAGTCTTGCTTACCTCCTCTTTCTCTCAGGTCTATTCTTATCTTAAAACAGTCTCCCCTTAGATACCAGCTAACACTTTGCCCTATTTGATTTTTCTTCATTGCATATATTGCTACATTAAATTACATATGTATTCATTTCACTTGTTAGTTGTGTTTCCCCCATTAGCATGAAAATTTCATAATAGATTCAAATCTATCTTAATTTGGGTACTTTTCAGATGTTCTATTTATCTTTTTGCACTTTCTTGCCTTCTTTTAAACAATAAATATTTCACTTTTTCTTTATATTAATTTATGTCTTACTCTCTAGTTCTGTTATTTGAAATAAATTAAAACATGTATGCTTGATTTATCAGTGCCTAAAATCTAAAATTAATATTTCTTCTAGATAACACTAGAATCTTAGAATGCATTAACTCAACTTATCTTTCTTATATGCTGTTACTGTCTAGGATTTTAAGTGCCCCTTTTAATTTCAATAAGCATTACTATTATTGCTACTTTTTATAACCATTTGAAACAATGTTTTACCCACACTTTTATCCCTTTCTTTGCTCTTCTTTCTGCATCTCAGACCTCCATATGGGATCACTATTCTTCTACACTGAGGCTCTATGGAGAGGTTCTCCAGGGGATGAGCTTTCTTGGTTTTTGAGGTTTGAGCAAACCTCTTGAACTCTCCCTCAGCAGGATTATATTCTTTGGCAACCATTTAGGAATGTAAGAGGTGAAAATGTTAATAGAAAATTTTCATCATTTCCCTTAACTGCACAATTCTATATCTAATTTCAGAACATTCCAACATAGGCCAAAATATTTGTCATGCCACAGTTCACCCTTACTAGAAATATGTATACACCAAGACAAAAGCCATACTTTGGGTTCTGGAACCAAAATTCAAAAATGTTCCTTTGTTTCAAGCACAGAGGCTTGCATACCATGGGACAAAACATGAGTTAGATGAGAACTATGCTACTTTGTAAAAGGGCAATTGCCTTTTGTAAAAGGGCAATTACCATAGGGGAAATGGAAATAACTAATAGTATACTTGCAGATCAATTTTAGTAGAAAGTACCTATGCATGCTTACTAGCTGAAACTTCATTCTTTTAAAACTTTTTGGTCCAAAATATCATTAGAAAATTCTTGGAATGTCTTATTTACCCAAATTCATGGTAGGAGGTGGACTAAACTAGTGTTTAGCTTGTGAAACCCACAAGAATATTCCTGCTGAGCTATTGAGAAGAACATGAAGATCAGGTAAGTATTTGCAGGATTTTGATTTCATGAGACTAGCACGAGGATTTTAAGTATAGAAGTAGCTCAGTAGATTGACACTAAGTTGAGAGGTGATTAATAGGTGAGAAGCTAGAAGATGGTCAAACAGCCTAGAAGATAATAAAAATGTGCATTTATTGCTACAAAACAGCTTTGAACTAACTCATAAATTACTGCCTCATTGTACTACAATAGTTCAAGAGGATTAGAATACTTAACACACAAACTCAGAACATATAGTTCTTTCTGAAACACTGAATACCCAGTCTCACTTAACTAACATAATTATCATGAAAAACTGACCTGAATTATGTCAGTTGGTAGAAACACTGGGAGACAAAATTTCTGTAATTATAGTCCAGAGATGGATTATTTTTATTTCTTTTAATAGCATCATTGAGTTTTTAAGAAGTAAATAAAATAAAAGCAGATGGTTTAAGAGTGAGAGTACATAGGCAAATCATCTAGAGAGCTGGGTTAAATGCATATGTATAAACCCCACCACAAACTTTCTATTCAGAATCTCCATAGCAATCTGTTGCCCACCCTGGTTAAGGACCATTGCTTTGGAGATTTTTTCCTAGAGAATTTGCTGAGATCAACACATCATGGAACAAATTCCTTCACATTTAACCAATATTGTCAGCTTTACCAAACCTACTATACTGAATATTTTGATAGAGGCTCCATTAATTTAAATATAGGAACTGGGCCAGGGCATTTGTTCTTAGCAATAAATCTGCAGTATGATTTTAATAAGAATAATTATAAGCCAGGCAGCCTTCAAAATATCTGCTTATTTCTTAATTAAGCTGAATGGAGATAATTAAAGCAAGTCAAAAAATAACCCACAAACAATTAAATGGGACTGAAAGATGTAAACTTACTGTAAAATATAAAAGGAAATTTTGAGTAATAAAGTACTTGGTATATTTGACAGTTTTAATTGTAAGATTAGACAAAGCAAATGTGTTAGTTTTTTTGTCACTGTAACCAAAATATCTGACAAGAACAACTTAGAGGAGGAAAAGTTTAGTTTGGCTCATAGTTTGAAAGGTTCAGTCCATGGTTGGCCATGTCCATCATTCTGGGCCCTAGATGAGGCAGAACATCATGGCAGAAGTGTGTGGTGGAGGAAACTGCTCAGTTCCTGGCAGCCAGAAAGTAGGCAGTTAGTGGGGGAAGCCAGGGACAAAATATAATCCCCAGGGCACAACCCAGTGACCTACTTCCTTCAGCCATGCCCCCCATCTGCCCAAGGTTGCCACCCAGTCAGTAGTCTTTTCAAATTATTAATCCATCAAATCAATTAATCTGCCAACAAGGTTACAACTCTAATAATCTAATCATTTTGACTCTGAACATTGTTATATTGAATGTTTTCAGTATATAGAATTTTCAGGAGATACCTCATATCCAAACCATAACAGGGGAGAAGGATTATATAGATTAAACAGGAAAGAACTTTAAGAATAAAGTCAGCTGTAGGCTTCCTTTGTCTTTTCTGGCTCATATGATCTCTTTCATACTGTATTTCCCTTTCTCATCTTTGAAAAGCATCTAGTTGGACTAGAAAATAAGCCATATAATGTAGATTGTCCCTATTGACTGGCCCCAGTTCAGAGATTAATTAGATGGTTCCATCTGGTGAGAGTAGCAGAACTAGTTTCACACTAACACATCAACTATTTTTATCAGTTGGGCAGTATAATGAACAAACACTGTGAGACTTTGCTAACTAGACTGCCCACTATATTCTGATTGTTGATTTTAAATGTGTTTGATGACAAAACTCATGAAACTTTTTTTTGTTTTTTGAGACAGGGTCTTGCTAAATTTCCAAGGCTGACCTCAAACTTGTATTTCTTCTGCCTTAGATTCCCAAGTTGCTGACATTATAGGCACATGCTACCGTGTGCAGTTTCCTGGAAACTTCTGTTAATCAATATCTCTGAGGAATCTTTTCAGGTAATTTTCAGTATATTCATTCACCTTTCAGGCTGATCTTTGGCCCACAAATTTCAAAATATGATGATGGAAACTCAGGCAATGTCCCTGTCTGTGATTATACTAAACTAAAGCAAGGTAAATATTAACTCAATGTCCAAAACAATGATGTGCTGGAAATCTATATTGTAAAATAAGAGGACTAGGCTGCAATAAGGATTTTGTTAGTAGGAACATTTTCTTCCCATTTTGTGAAAGTTCAGGAATCAAGATAATAGTTAAAATACTTAGCCGGGCGCGGTGGCGCACGCCTGTAATCCCAGCACTTTGGGAGGCTGAGGTAGGAGGATCGCAAGTTCAAAGCCAGCCTCAGCAATGACGAGGCACTTAGCAACTCAGTGAGACCCTGTCTCTAATAAAATACAAAAAAGGTCTGGGGATGTGACCCAGTGGTCGAGTGCCCCTGAGTTCAATCCCTGGTACCACAAAAAAAAAAAAAAAAAAAAACTTAGTCATGTTTAGTTAGCTTGGACTGGGACAAGAAAATATGTAGACTGAGTTTAACAGCAGAAGTTTATTTTCTCAGTTCTGGAGAGTAGAAGTCTGAGTGCAGGATGCCATCATGTTAGGATTCTTTTTTGTTATTCTGATTAGTTTTACATGACAGTAGAATGCATTTTGACACATCATACATAAATGGAGTATAAATTCTTATTCTTCTGGTTGTACATGATATAGAATTACACCAGTCATGTAATCATATATGCACATAGGGTAATAATGTCCAGTTCATTCTACTATCTTTTCTACCCCCATTCTCCCACCCCCTCTTCTGTATAATCCAAAGTACTTCTATTCTTCCCTAGCCACCCCCCCTTATTGTGAATTAGTATCCACATATCAAAGAAAATATTCAGCCTTTGTTTCTTTGGGATTGGCTTATTTCGCTTAGCATGATATTCTCCAGCTCCATCTATTTACCGTCAAATGCCACAATTTTATTCTTCTTTAAGGCTGAGTAATATTCCATTGTGTATATATACCACATTTTCTTTATCCATTCCTATGTTGAAGGGCAGCTAGGTTGGTTCCATAGTTTGGCTATTGTGAATTGAGCTGCTATAAACATTGATATGGCGGCATCACTGTAGTATGTGATTTTAAGACCTTTGGGCATATACCCCAAAGAGTAGGATAAACTGGGTCATGTGGTGGTTCCATTCCAAGTTTTCTGAGGAATCTCCATACTGCTTTCCAGAGTGGTTGTACCAATTTGCAATCCTACCAGCAATGTATGAGTGTACCTTCCCCCCTCCACACACATACACCCTTGCCAACATTTATTATTACTTATATTCTTGATAATTGCCATTCTGACTGGAGTGAGATAAAATCTCAGTGTAGTTTTGATTTGCATTTCTCTAATTGCTAGAGATGGTGAACATTTTTTTCATATATTTGTTGATCAATTGTATTTCTTCTTCCATGAAGTGTCTCTTCAGTTCCTTAGCCCATTTATTGATTGGGTTAATTGTTGTTGTTGTTGTTGGTTTTTTTTTTTTTTTTTTGGCGTTAAATTTTTTTAGTTCTTTATATATCCTGGAGATTAATCCTCTATCTGATGTTAGGATTCTTTTTTTTTTTAAATATTTATTTATTTACTTTAGTTGTACACAATGCAATGCCTTTATGTTTATGTGGTGCTGAGAATTGAACCCGGGCCGCGCACGTTCGAGGCGAGTGCTCTGCCGCTAAGCCACAACCCCAGCCCAGATGTTAGGATTCTTGATGAGGACTTTCCTTTGCCTTGCAGATGGCCACCTTCTCACTGTATCCTTCTCATCTGTATCCTCATATGGCTTTTCCTTGGATTAAGACCTAAATTTTATGATCTCATTTGCAGGAACATGCGATTAAACCAATCGGGGTAACTCCAAGTGAATTCTGGCTGACTAAATAAAGACACAGACACAAAAAGTACCTTTTTGGATTCAGTGACCACTCCTCAGCCACAGCTCCCACAAGGGGGGCGAGGCAGGCAAGAAAGAGAGGGAGCACGCCTTGAACCCGGGTTTTATTGGGGAGAAGCCATTCAAATTAGGCAAGGGGTCAGGTTTCAGGGGGTTGAGTCTAGCTTTGTGATAGCTTGCTGTCAGCAGATTGACTGACATCTTGGAGGGTCACGCCCATCTCATGTGCTGTGTGGGGATCATAGGCAGAGCAAGTGAAAAGGATATAACCATCGCCAGCCCAAACAGATAACATCAGTCCAGTCCACTTATGTGTTCAATGCTCATAGTTCACATATATGCAGCCCATGGCTGGCTCACCACACTCATCTAAATTTAATTACCTCCCAAAGGCCCCATCTCAAATTCCATTGATTGTGGATTAGGACTTAAACATATGAAACTGGTGGGGTGAGGGAGTAGAGGACAAACATTTAGTTCATAACAGAAGTAAAGATATTTTCCTTTAAAATATTCTTGGAAAATCAGTATGCATCCTTAGTCAAGTATCTTAATTATTTCTCAATGTAGTACAAATTATTTTGTAATATGTTCAGTTTGGGAATAAATTCCAGGCTACCAAACATATTTCTGTAATGTGAGGCTTCTTTAAAAGGCTTAAAATTTTTCCTAGGAAAACAACAAGTGCCTCTGTTGCTTCTGTTTTTGATCTAGGAGAGATGAGGGGAGTAGCAAGGGAAAGATAGGATCTTCTGTTGGAATTCTCTGACATATTTTTCCTTTATATTGTTTCCTGTCCCTTACTTTTAAGACCTTTTCTTTATAAATCTTTTCCTCTCTTACACTGAAGAATAAAGTAAAGTGGGGAGGGAGAACCTCGGTTAAGAAAGGTACTTCAAAAGCATTATCACTTTTACTTTGAGTCAGTTTCTTCATGCAAGTGATTCATAAAATGCTGCATGGAATGTGACCAAGCTAACATGATAAATTCTTTTGGAGTAACAATGTGAGTGCCTCTAAGCATTGTATTTATGTATTCCTTGAAATGAAATATTAGTTCTTCAGAATGTTAATAAAAAAGTTTCACACTCACAAAAGCTTGGGGCAGATACCTGTGGTGATGATGGATTAACAGTTAAAGTAGTTTCTACATTGTAGGACTTGTCAGAGTCTTAGAACACTGAATGCCAGGATTTGACTACATAGCCATAGCTCTGTAATATTTCCCAAATACACGTGACCACAGAAAACCATTTTTATTTTTTTAAGGATATATTAGTAGTCTTCTGCTTATAGTAGAAACCAACCTGAGCTAGCTTTATCAACAAAGAACATTTACTGGAGGAGCAATGGGATATATTGTTTACTCTGCGGAGTGGAACCACCAAGCCTCAGGAAGAGCAGGCAGCAATGGAAACCTTGCAATTAAGTTTTTTAGTTTTTTTTTTTTTTTTTAATATTTTAGCTTGATGCATGTTTGTTGGTCAAATTTAGCATCAAGTCTTACTTTTTGTTTCCATTTTTGTTTTTAATCTACATTATTATTCCTTTCATTTCTTCCAAACCTTCATTCAAACGTGTTGCATTCAGCGTTTGTGGTATTTTAGGCTATGAAGAGACAAAGCATAAAATGGTAATATGCTCTCCAAGGATCACACCCCCTCTGGTTCTAGCCTAATGATGACAACACTGTACCACTGAACATCCTAGGATCCACTCAGCAACCAACAGTTTGAGGGGGGTGGGTGTGTTTCTGAAAAGAAACTGGGCAGCAATGGAAAATTAGATGTTAGGACAAATTGACACTCAAGTTGGAGGAAAGAGAGTGATGGGGTGGTAGAGGTATTCATCTGGGACACCCAGTAGCTCTGTGTCATTAAAGAATTCCTGGAGTGGAGGAAACAGAGTTTACCTGGTAGAGAAATACTGGGGGAGTTGGGTTGGTTTCTTGGTGAAAAAGGGTGTGGAGGTGAAGAGAAAGGTTTACCTCAAGGTGAGAGAAGACTTAGGAGTGAGTCTAAGCTTTAGTATTTGTACCATCCAGGGTGTGGGTATCAACAGGAACAAACATATTTGTAGATGTTTTGAATAAATTGTTCTGGATGATGGAAAGGTTATTTCTAGTAACTAAAGTAGTTAATAGACCAGATGAGTAGAGTAATGTGAGATTGGGCAGGCTTAAAACTTGGGCAGAGTTTATATTTGATGCTATAGGTCAAATACTTTTAAAGCAATGGAACCTGTTCTTTAAACCTTATTTTATGCTAAAGATATATATAGAACAAGTTAAAATAGAGTTTTTGCTATTAAAATGGAATCAGGGTGCCCAGAGCCTTCCATCTTCCTCTCTTGGCAGGTCCAGGGACACCACAGATCTTTTGATGTTCAGAGGTGCTGATTTTTTGGGGAAAATGTCATTTGTAGGCTCTCAAATAGGAGTGTAGAATGGGTCGAGTGATATTTGAAGAGTTTGGTGAAATAACATTTTCTAAGATGACCTAGAGATTAGAGAAACTGGAGAGATTGAGACTTTTCCATTGTGCTAATCTAAGCTTGATAGGTGAAGACTTTAAATTTACCAGTAAGTTATCAAATTACTGCAGGTTTCATGGCTTAACACAATTTAAAAAAAAAATTTTTGTAGCTCTTCAAGCATAAGTCTGACATAGGGTGCAATGAGCTAGAATATAGGTGTTGGTAAGCCTGCCAACCCTTTAGAGGCTGTAAGGAGGAAGCCATCTCCTTTCCTTCCCAGCTGCTGGAGGCTGCCACATTCCCTGCCTCTGATCTCCTTTCCCCATCTTCAAAACCAGCAACAGCAGGTTGAGTTCTTATGCTGCTGCTGCCACCTATCTAGTTCTCTGTGCACAGCTGGGAAAGATCTCTTCTGTGGATTCATGTGGTTAGGATCCCCATCCCTCTCCCAGGGCAAGATACATTATAATCTCTCCAGCTCAAGATCAGTACCTTAACCATATCCATAAAGACCCTTTTTGCATGGAAGGTAGATAATATATTCACAGGGTCTGGTGATCCAAGTGTAGACATGTTTGAGAACTTTGTGTGTGTGTGTGTGTGTGTGTGTGTGTGTGTGTATCACAAAGACCTAAAACAGGTATTTTAAGCAATCAGTAGGACTTGCCTTTCAGTTAGGTTGGTTTTCCAATAAGTTGATTTGATATGAAAGTGGGTAGAAGAAGTAGAGGAAGATATAGAAATCAAGTATTAGTCATTTGGGTAATTTCACTCATTTTCAAGCATTATAAGATGATCTCTCTGTCTGCTTACTGCCTTTTGAGTAGTGGCCCTGTATGAAAGCAGGAATCTGGGAATCTCTGGGAAGCTTCCATATCTGGGATCAATAGGCCTTCATAAAAGCAGGTTTATGTGTTGAAAGCTTAGTCCCCAATGCAGCAGAGTTCAGAGATGGGACATTTGGAGGGGGTGACATTGGAGGGCTATGACCTCATGAATGAATGAATCCATTTATGGCTTCATAACTTAATGGTTTTGAGGGAGGGGCTTTGTTATAAACAAAACCCCACAAATTCAAGAGTGTTCTCCCTCTTTCTTCCCCCTCTTTCTCCTGGCCACCAGGAAATGAGCAGCTTTCCTCTGTCATATACTTCCACCATGATGTTTTGCCTTGCTACAGGTTTGAAAGCAACTAAGCTAAGTAGCTATGGAATGAAACCTTTGAAACTATGAGCCAAAATAAACCTTTCCTTCTTTAAGTTAATTTATCTCAAGTATTTTACCACAGTGACAGAAAACTGATGGACACACCAGGGATGGGCTTATTTTCCTACCTTCCCTAGGAACACTGGTGTCTCTCTGTTGCCATCTTCTTCCCTTGTACATGTCCCATTACAGTCAGTCCCCCTTCTTGGCCAGAACAAATGGGATCAGAGAGCAAGAGAATGATTGTGAAATATTGGGGCCATACTGGAATTGGTATGTAGAGATGGTATCCATCAGGTAGGGGCTTTGGATACAGGCAAAGCTGTGGCATTTGCTATGAACAGATTACAAGTAGCAGAGCCTCTCAATATTCTGGGATGGCTCCAGGAGAAAGGATGCCTAGTTAAGTCTCTGCCTTAGACGGTTTTGATCTCTTTATTTCTCAGTCTCATTGGTTGCACCTGATTTCCTCCGTGACATTAACCGACTATTGTGTGATTTCTTTCTGTGGTAGCACCTGATTCTTCCAAATTAAAAAGAAAAAAAGACAGGAACAAAAAGGTTATGCTTTTCATCTATGTCTGTATAAACAAATCCAGTAATTACCATAACTCAAATTGCAGCTGAAACGCTACATATTTTAACGAGCACACTGTTGCTCTTCTTGCTACTAAATCTCTGCATATATCCTGGGAAGTTAATCCTGAATTAGGAAACAGAAAAACTGATTAAAACAAAATTGGGCCAAGTCCATGATTTTTATATTCATTAGATTCAAAATTTCTGTGAGGAAATGTGCAATGCAAATTGAATTATGTTCCCAAGTAATAACAAAAAAGAAAAGAAAAATAACAAGGGAAACTGAAACAATGGTAAAATATGGGTATCCATGCAGGGAGAGTTACAAATCAGGCTCACTATGGTTTTTGTTGATTGTGATTCAATATTCTGTGAAACAACCTTTTCTTACCAGCCTGCACAAACTCTGTTCTCTTCAGTCTAAAGTGGATGTTATCCAGTTTTCACACACCAACATTTCCTCAAATGTTATGCTTTTTCCAAGACAAGTTTCTCACTGACAATAATATCATTAGCCCTTATAAGTGCTTTGATCACTCTTTTCTAGTCACCTTTAAGAAAAAATAGCATCATATGTTCAAGGAAAAGTCATGAAAGTAAGAGATCTTTTTTTGGGTGCCTATTATAAGCAAAGTGTATTAGGATTCTCTAGAGGGACAGAAATATATATTATATATGTATATGTATAATACCCTTTTATTTTTATTTATTTTTAAAAATATTTTATTAGTTGTAGGTGGACACAATACCTTTATTTTATGAGCCATAACCCCTGCTCTTATATATATACCCTTTTATAATCAAGGTAATTATATATTTGATTATAAAAGAGTATTTATTATATTAGTTTACCTGACCAGAAGCTGGGTAGTCCCCCAAAGGCTCAATGGCTGTCTGCAAGTTGGAGAGCTGGAGGAACAAGAAGCCCCTCAGGCAATCTCTGAACAAGAGGCATCAATGATGTAGCCCCAGTTGGAGACTGCAGGTCTGGAAACTCCCTGGAGAGTCACTGGTCAGAGTCTGCTTTATAAAAGTGAATGAGCTGTTGTCTGGTGTCTTTGGGTGATCGCAGCAGCTATAAAAAAAATCCAACAAAGTTGCTGTTTCTTTTTTCTTCCAACTTTTGTTCCATCCAAGCCCCCAAATTATTGGACTATGCTGCCCACACTTAGAGTGGGTCTCTGCCTCAGTTTGTTGTCCCACATGCTAATTATTCCTAGAAACACTCTCATTGAGACACCCATAAGCCTCTTAATCTTAAACACCTCTTAATCCAATTAAGTTGGCAATTCAGATTAACCATCACACAAAGGCTAAGTGAAATTGAGTATTAAGGAAATTATGTGGCCATATACATGCTGTAATCCTAGCTACTTGGGAAGTTGAGGCACAAGGATTGCAAGTTTGAGGTCAGTCTTGGCAATTTAGTGAAACCACATTTCAAAAAATGAAAAGGGCTGGGGGAAGTAGCTCAATGGTACAGCACCCCTGGGTTCAATCCCCAGTAACTAACACACACACACACACACACACACACACACACACACACATGCATACAGGAGGAGAAGAGAGAAAGGAAGAAAATTATGTTAAAATTTAGGTCTCTGGTTCCAGCTCGGCCCACCTGCGAACATTCCGGCTCGGCCCCACTGCATGCGTTCCCAGCTCGGCCCGCCTACTCTGGAGTCACAGGTAGTCACCACCTCTGCCTGCAGGTCAGGGAACAGGCCCCGGCCCAGGAACAGGGAGTATTACATGGGGATACCTATCTTTTGTTTCTCCTACTAACACCCTAATTCCCATGATTACCCTCTCACTAGACAAATAATCTAATACCTCTATTTTCTCACATCCTACCTCACAAACATCTTAGCCAACCCCTAAGTCCCCCCCTTCTACCATTAGATACTGTGAACCACACAAAAATACTGAGTAAATGGTAGAAGATAATTGATCTCATCATTTATGTTTAAAGTGTCAAAATTATAAATATAAAAATAGAAACTTACTGATATATGGCAATACACTGGGTATTTTGAATGCTATAATATTGATCTTTCCCTTAAAATTGAGGCATCGGGTAGCCTATAGGGATGCTATAAAACAATAGGACAGAAGCAGTAATACTTCAGACTTACACTTCCTCATAGAAATAGAAAAAGAAATCATGAAATTCATCTGGAAACATAAGAGACCCAGAATAGCCAAAGCAATTCTTAGCAAGAAGAGTGAAGCTGGTGGCATTACTATTCCAGACCTTAAATTGTATTACAAAGCAATAGTAACTAAAACAGCGTGGTATTGGTACCAAAATAGACCAGTAGACCAATGGTACAAAATTAAAATGCAATGCAAGAATTAAAACCAAGAATTAATAAATGGGATGGATTCAAACTAAAAAGCTTCTTATCAGCAAAAGAAACAATCAGTGAGGTGAACAGAGAACCTACAGAATAGGAGCCAACCTTTACCACAAGCACATCAGACAGAACATTAACTTCAAGGATATATAAAGCTCTCAAAAACCTTTACACCAAAAAAAAAGAAAAAAGAAAAAAAAACTCAATCAATAAATGGGCTAAGGAACTGAACAGACACTTCTCAGAAGATGATATACAACCAATCAACAAATATATGAAAAAAATGTTCAACATCTCTAGCAATTAGAGAAATGCAAATCAAAACTACTCTAAGATTTCATCTCACACCAGTCAAAATGGCAGCTATCAAAAACACAAACAACAATACATGCTGGCGAGGTTGTGGGGAAAAGGGCACACTCACACATTGCTGGTGGGGCTGCAAATTGGTGCAGTCAATCTGGAAAGCAGTATGGAGATTCTTAGGAAAACTTGGAATGGAACCACCATTTGACCCAGCTATCCCACTCCTCGGTCTTTACCCAAAGGACTTAAAAACAGCTTACTACAGGGACACAGCCACATCAATGTTTATAGTAGCACAATTCACAATAGCTAGATTGTGGAACCAACCCCGATGCCCATCAATAGACGAATGGATAGAGAAACTTGGGTATATATACACAATGGAACAGTACTCAGCACTAAAAAAGAATAAAATTATGGCATTTGTAGGTAAATGGGTGGAGTTGGAGAAAATAATGCTAAGTGAAGTCAGCCTATCCCAAAAAACCAAAGGTCTATTGATTCCTTTGCTATGATGATACTGAATTATAGTGGCAAGGGAGGGGGGATGAGAGGAATGAAGGAATGTTAAATAGAACAAAGGGGAGGGTGGGGAAGGGAGGGAGGGCAAGGGGATAGGAATAATGGCAGAATGAGTTGGACATCAATATAAGTACATGTATAAAAACTCAAATAGTGTGAAAATACTTTGTGAAAAACCAGTGACTTGGACAACTGTGCTCTTTATATGTAATATGAAAGGAATTGCACCCTGCAAGCATGTATAACAAATAAAAATAAAATAAAATAAATGTAAGTCTCTGGCCAGGCACAGTGGCACATGCCTGTAATCCCAGTGGCTTGGGAGGCTGAGGCAGGAGGATTGTGAGTTCAAATCCAGCCTCAGCAATTTAGTGAAGCACTTAGCAACTCATCAAGACCCTGTCTGGAAATAAAATACAAAAAGGGGCTGGGGATGTGGCTCAGTGGTTAAGCACCCCTGGGTTTAATCCCCAGTACCAGAAAAACAAAAAAATTCAAGTCTCTGTATTTTCTTTAATAAATTGAAATGATTGCTCAATTTCTACCACACATCTTTCTTTCCCGGTATCAGAAAAATGAAAAATTTCAAGTCTCTGTATTTTCTTCAATAAATTGAAATGATCGCTCAATTTCTATCACACATCTTTCTTTTTCCCTGTAGACCTACAATTTGTCCCTCTATACCTTATTCCCCACCCTGAGAGGCTGTCCTTTAAGAATTTCATTAATTAATATTTTTATTATCTTCCATTTGGGTTTGGACAATGGAGACCCCCAGTGGAAGATCAGAGCTGGAGGGTAAGGTCCAGGGGCCCCTCTGGCTGGCAACTGTCCCTCCACTGCAGACTCCTTCTCTTGTCAAGGCTGCCCTTTCTTCCAGACTCTGGAAATGACTTTCTCCTGTTTTCCCTTCAGGTCTGCCAATGGGGGTAGCATTGCATTTTTACTA
Organism: Tamias sibiricus; assembly: GCA_025594165.1. Classification (NCBI taxonomy): domain Eukaryota; kingdom Metazoa; phylum Chordata; class Mammalia; order Rodentia; family Sciuridae; genus Tamias; species Tamias sibiricus. The sequence continues at coordinate 103,093,716 of CM046659.1, read as the reverse complement.
GCTTCTGGCGCTATACTCTCCCTTGTAGTTTTGATACCTCAAATCTTGCCCACATCTTTATAAATAGTCTCTCTGGTGAATTTTTCTCAAATTAGCCTACTTTGTTCTTTCTGTTTTCTACTATGACCCTTACAGAGATAGAATCCGGTTCATCCAGTTTTCTTGATTCTTTACCTAAGTATAACTAGTACCCCCCCCCCCCCCCCATAATCTAGGGTCGGCATCATCTCCTACTGGTGCTACTAACTAATCTCCCTGCTTCCACTCCTTTTGTAACCATACCTATGAGCATTCAGAAACCATATCATGGTGACTGTCTCCCTCCAAAGCTGACTGTGTTAGCAGCTGGCAAGGTTTAGTATCTTTCTATACCTGTTATTGCTTACTTCTCTGAACTTCTCACTTTGCCTAAGAATAATTCTACCACCTTTTTGTTTGGGGTAGGAACACAACAAGACAATCAGAAAACTGAAGTATGTAATAAGAAAGAAGCCAGTCTCCTTTTCTTAATTTCTCCAGCATCCTAAAGAGCAGATGAACCAAGTTTGAGATCTTGGGAAAGCCACTGCCTTCAGGGAAAGAGCTGCATCAGAATGGAAGCCTGTGCTGTGGCCCCCAGGGTCACAGCTGAGCCTACAGCTGGGCAGTTACCCATCTCTCTCTCAAAAGTTGACTGCTTAGTTTTGCCCCTAGATATTGCTCTCTGCTGCAATATCTTCCAGGCTCAGGAATAATAGAAGTCTCCTAGAACTAAGCGTCAGTGCCTGTCATGTTTTCTGAAGCGATGACATTCATGACCTGGATTTTGGCCTCAACCTCATAGAAGTTCTCCTTTCTTTATTCCTAGCTGGATTATTTGTCCAAAAATCTGCTTTTAGGTTTTATGCAAGAACTCTATATACTCTGCTTAACTACAGAGATAATCATTCCATATAAGTTAATTTTCCAGATAACTGAAGCTTAGCCAATCTTTTGATGTGAGCCATGTGAAGCAGAACTTTTCTGGGAATGCTTTGCACATATCCTTGCTTTCTTCACCAGGTCATGCAAAACACGATGGAGTTTCTCTGTCATGAGTGTATCTCTCACAAAGTGTCATTAGTGTATCTCTCACAAATTCTGTTGAGGACATTGAATCTTTGCCTTCCCCATTTATGATCTCAGACTGCTGCATTTTTGAAACCTGTATTCCCTTTACATGCTTTTGATGTTTTACGGCATTGTTTCTGGTGTCACTTATTGCTAGTTACAGCTCATTACACACTCTATTGACTGAAACCCTGTATCCAGAATTGTGCACAAATCTTCTGCTTGAGAACCCTGTTTTAGTACTAGAGAATCCCTGAGGTCCTTTTCAGTGTTAATTTATTTTTGTGGTTCTAGATTTCCCAACAAATGGGCATTATCTAGTATGCATAGACAATGGAGCTTTTATTTGGACACTTCATGAAACATTTCTAGTTTGTTATCTGATTCACAGCATAGTTCTTAGTAGCTGATATGTGTTCTGCACAAATGTGAGATAGCATTTGTGGTAGGCAGGTTTCTAAGGTGGCCTGGATGCCTCCCACACTCTCACCTTCTTGCCCTGTGTAATCACCTCCCCTTAGTGGGCAGCATTTGCCCACGTAGACTGCCACTCCAATGATTAGTTTTCCTTTTTTCTTTTATAAAAACAAACAAACAAACAAGCTGGGGATTGAACTCACTGAGCCACATTCCCACTCTGGTTTATTTTTTTATTTTTTATTTTGAGAAAGGATCTCACTAAGTTGCGTAGGTCCTCACTAAGTTTCTGAGGCTGGCTTTGAACTTGTGATCCTCCTACCTCAGCCTCTTGAGTTGTTGGGATTATAGGCCTGTGCCACTGCACCTTATGTGATTAGGTTTCCTTATCTGAAAGAGGTGAGGAGATTTTGCAAATAATAATTAAGATCTTTAAGCAGTTGAATTTAATTTTAATTATAGAGGAGATTGACCAGGGTGGCCTGACAGAATCAGGTGATCCCTTTAACCCAGGGTCTAGAGGTAGGAGATTTTCTTCCTGCTGGTATTAAAAGAAGTAAGCTGCCAAGAGTTCTACAGTCACATGGAAATTAATTCAGCTACCAACCACTTAAGCCTGGTAGAGGATATTGAGCGTCAAAGGAGATTGCAGCCTCAGCCAACATGTTGAGGGCACAATACATAGTGAGATCTGGAGCCAAGAACTCAGTTAAGATATGCCTACACTTATGACCTATGGAAACTGTGAAATAATAAATGGGTGCTGCTTTACACTGGCAAGTTTGTGATGATTTGGTATGAAGAAATAGAAATATAATATAGCATTCTACTTGGGTTTTATGTTCAAAAGGATGAGAGAACATTCTATACTTGTACTGCCTGGATTCATACAAACTTTATTATTATTATTATTCCCACCTACTGTAGGTAATATCTGTTCTGAGTTCTATTTGGTCCAGGAAATAAAACTCAAAACCTATTCAGATTTTATTTGTTCATTCTTGAGCCTCAGGAAATTTCAGGAAATAAAAAACACAATGCAAGCCTAATGTTTGTAGATCTATAGAAGTAAATCTGACCCAGCATTTATCTTCTCTATTACTTTCTCTATTACTATTACCCAAGAGAGCGCCATATGCTTTTTTGTTTTGTTTTTAAAAATATATGTTTAAAAACATAAAACAATAAGGAGCAATTGTGAATGTCTGTAATCCCAGTGACTTTGGAGGCTGAAACAGGAGGATCACAAGTTCAAGGCCAGCCTCAGTAATTTAGCTGAGACTCTGTCTCAAAATAAAAAAAATAAAAAGGGTTGGGGATGGGGTTCAGTGGTAGAGGGCCTCTGGATTCAATCCCTAGTACTAAAACGAAACAAAAGAAAAACAGAAAATAACAAAACAAAGCAACAACAAAAAAAAACTAAGCCTGTCTGTGTGTAGTTGGGTCAACTTTTCTTTTTTTACTTACAGTGATTATTTTAGTTACTTTTTATAAATAAGTGCAACAGAATAATAATATTAGTGCAATATCTTATACTTTCAAGTGCATTATACTTTTTTTTTGTGTGTGTGGGGGGTTGGCTACTGGGGATTGAAGTCAGGGGCACTCGACCACTGAGCCATATCTCCAGCCCTATTTTGTATTTTCTTTAGAGACAGGGTCTCACTAAGTTGCTTTAAATCTTGCTTTTGTTGAGACTGGCTTTTAAAGGTTATTATATACAAACTTCAAGGTTTATTACCACTCCAACTATGAGTTAATAATTGGTTAATAATTAAATATATCTGGGCAAGCAATAGTTTATTTATGGATCTAAATTTTAAAATATTATTTTGGAATAGTTAATTGTTGGTATATAGTAAAAATTAAATCTTTATCTTATCTTTCATTCACCTTGTTAAACTTGTTTCTGCAGTTAACCCTTCCTGGTTTCTTGTGCATTCATCTGGAGTTATTTTACACATTTACAAATACATATTCAATTCAATGTGAACAAATAAATGGTAACTCATGCTCACTAAATGTAATAAATTAACTGATTTTTTTTGGAGGGGGGGTACTGGGGATTGAACTCAGGGGCACTCGACCACTGGGCCACATCCCCAGCCCTTTTTTGTATTTTTATTAGAGACAGGGTCTCACTGAGTTGTTAAGTGCCTCGCCATTGCTGAGGCTGGCTTTGAACTTGAGATCCTCCTGCCTTAGCCTCCTAAGTGCTGGTATTACAGGCAGGCACCACCAGGCCCAGCCCTAACTGATTTCTTAACAATAAAGTATACTACATTCCTAAAGTTCTATATTTCTGATTATGGTGAAATATTGTTTGAATAGGTTGGTAAAATCATGTTTGCTAGTATTAATACCGCTGGTTACCGGTGACAGTTCTGCTCCATCAAATGTTGAAGTTTGAACATTAGAGAAGCATGCTGAGGCAAGCATATAAAGCAGGGTTTATTTAGAAAGGGGTAACATAGACTTCTCCCGGGAGGGAGAAGGGGGCCATAGCTGGTATCCAGGTATCCCAAGAAGCGAGGTGTTCTGTCCTTTTTATATGTCCTAGGTTCCTTTGTTCTGCCCTCTTCCCCTTATCTTTCTTTCTCCTTCCTGTGTATCTGACTAGGCCCAGGAATGCTGGGTGGGCAGACCAAAAGCGGGGAAACTGGTAGGCTGAAGGGGGAAGGGCAGGATGGTGCAGCCAAGGACACTTTAAGAACCCTATAGCTCCCTGTAGGGAGGGGCAATTCCTGGGACAGGTTACCTTGGCAACAGGTTGGAGCAGGGGCAGGTTCTTGATAAGGGTGGAGGAAGGGCTCTGAAGGAATTAACATTTCAATCCTTCAGGGGACAGTCTCCAACTTCCTGGGACTCACTCAAAATTGGCTTCCTTGATCTGACCTGACTATTTACCTGTCTATGCTGACTGCCTGTCTAATTCTGGCTTCAATATTTCATTGTTTGATTTTTCAATGCTCATTCATACAAGAAATTGGCTTATAGTTTCCAATTTTTGTGGTCTGTCATTTTGGAATCAAGTTTGTGCTAGTTTTCAGAATAACTGAGGAATGCAAAGAAAGTCTTTTCTCTTGCCCTGCTCAGCAATGGCTTACATAGAATGGCAATGGTCTTTTGTTTGGATGTTTAAAGAAGTCAACTGGAAAAAATCCTTTGGGTCAATGCCTTTTTGGAGCTGCATCTTTGACAATCTTCATTTATTCTGGATGTATTAAATTTTATCAGGTATTTCTTCCTGAGTTAATTGAGTAATTCATATTTTACTAGAAATTGATAGTTCTTTAGGACTAAAATAATCATCAGATTAAACTTTTTAAGAACGTACTTCTCCAAAGTTGTATCCATAGTCCCTTGCTTATTTGTAAATTTGTAACATATATTTTATTCTTTTATCTTTCTAAAGCTAAAAAGTTTATTTGGTATCATTCCTTTAGACTTTTTTAAAAAAATTCCATGCCTTTATAATTATGTCAAAATGAATCCCAATTTTTTTTTTGTTATTGTTGTTGTGTTTTAGCAATAGTAATAAATAGCAGTGGATTTGTCATCCTTACTGTTATTGTCTTTTCTGGGGGGAAAAATGAAAAAATAAATGTTGAGGTGGGCACACTCCTGTAATTCCAGTGGCTTGGGAAGCTGAGAAAAGAGGATCACTAGGCCCTAAGCAATTTAGCAAGACATGTCTCAAGATTTTAAAAAGTGAAAAAAAAATTTAAGTGACCTGGGGAGGTGGCTCAGTGGTTAAGTGCCCCTGGGTTCAAACCCTGCTACCAAAAAACACAACAAAACAAAGTCTAATGTTAAGTATTTGTGCTCAGCTATTAATACACATTATGTCATATGCCTGTAACAACCCTAAGGAGTTGGCCCTCTTAAAATCCCCATTTTACATGTGAGAAAATGGATTCTTAAGGAGGCTAAGCAATGATCCCTCCACTCATAACAAGGGGAGCTAAAATTTAACTCCTCTCTCTTTCTCTCTCTTTGACCCTGGAGTTTGAGCTCTTAATTTTACTACCCTGCTTTTCTTCCTCAGTGTCTTCTTCCTGTTTTCCTTTAGTGACTTTGTGCAGTTTTTAATTCTTGAGTTGAATGTTAACTTTTATTTTATTATTGATTAATAAATCTATTTACAGTATAAATTTACCTCTTGAGTCCTATTTCATCAGCATAAAATGTTTCACTATATGGAATTCTCAATGTTATTTTTTGCTAAATAGTCTAAAAGTGAATTTTTTTTTTAACCTGAGTTATTTAGAATTTTCTTTCCCCAATGAGTTTTTGGTACATTATTGTTTATAGATTTGTAAATAATGTCAGTTTTGTTGTAGTATAAAAAATGTGATATTTACTATTTCTGCATTTTGTAATTTACTGAATTTTTATTTATTATCTAATATATAATTTTTTATTATAAGCATTCTATAGATTTCTAAAAGATGATATATTTTCTATGGGTGAGCACTATGGTACCCATTAAATCCATTTTTTAATATACTTTAAATTGTTCCTATACCGATCTGTCAAAGATGGTGATATAGTTGCGCTGTTTCCTAAGAAAATTGACTTTCTTTAACTCCCCTTATATTTCCAATAATTCTTGTGTTATTTATGTGAATACTATGCTATTTGTTTACATAAAGTTCCACTATTATTATAGCTGCACTGTGGCTATACATATTTTATGAATATAAAATGATACTCTTCTGTCCTTCCTAATTCCTTTAGTCTTAAACTTTGAAATTAATATTGTCAATTATATTCTTTTTTGTTAGAATGTTAATATACATTTTTGGTTATACTTTTGCTTTTAGCTTTTTGCTTCCCCACTCCCAAATGTGGGCTTTTAAGCCATTTTGATATTTAATTTTTATGTGATGTTTGCAGATAGATTTTGATTTTATTTTTTATTAAATTTGGGAGTCTATAAGAATGGTTAATGTATTCATATTTTGTTTCTTCTCTTATATGATACTAGTCTATTGCATGAATTTCTTTAAATGAGAATTTTCAAAATACTTTTCTCTTTTGGATTATCTTCCCTAGTTTTTATGCTCTTTGAATATTGGAATTGACACATGGTTTTGTTTGCTTCTTTTCCTGGTGCTGCTGCCAAGGGCACCCATGAGATGCTCTACTGAAACACTCGGGTCTGCTTCAAGCATCCACCAAGCACACCAGGTTACCTGACAAGGAAGCTCTTTCTGAGTACTCTCAGTATCTCAACAAAGGGATCCCAGTAGGTGCTGCATTCTGTCTGGCTTTGGGCTTTCTATTCTCATCTCTGGCTTCAAATGGGGGTGGGGTGGGGTTTGGGAATTAGTGGCATATCCCCAGGCTCTTCTGCAAGTATTCCCTAAATATTTTTTCCTCAGGAGCATTATTTGTAAACTGATCTTTTCTATCTTCCACCAATCTCCTCCCACATAAACTATAGCTTGATGTTTTTCTAAAAATGTTATTACGTGGATGGCATCCTTCTTTAGTTTCCTACACAATGCAGATTTTTTCCTGTTTTTATGTGTCTTTGGTCATTTCAGAGGAGATTGGATAGGTGATGGGGAAAGAGATGATTTTGCTCCAGTGTGTGTGTGTGTGTGTGTGTGTGTGTGTGTGTGTGTGCACGCGCACATGCGCACATGTACCCATATTTTTGCAAATGTCTAATTATCCTGCATTTAAGGTGTCTGTTAGGGCATTCCGGGAGAAACAACAAGGAAATCAGTGATTAAGTTTATGGACCTGAGACTTAGAACAGATCTAATGTCGAAAGATAAATTTGAGAGACACAAACACATGATGGAAGTCAAATCACAGGAATGAGAGGGACTGCTTAGAGCAGTAGTTCTAAAATCTTGCAGACCATCAGAATATACAGAATCCTTGGTTTCATTCCCAGAAATTCTTTTTCTTTTTTCCGTTCTTTCCCTCTATCCCTCCCTTCCTTTCTTTGTCTCCAATGCTTGGATTGAACCCAGGGCCTCAGTTTGAATATTTAGGGAAGGACTCATACGACAATTCTTCTATCAAGGCCCTGTTTATGTAAGTAAGAAAGTTTTATGACTATATGATCATGGATGTGTTGTGGGGATGGGGGAAGCATCATCAACTGAAAAAGTGATGCATATTTTGAAAAGTCATGAGGAAAGAGTGGGGATGTTGATGAGAAACCATATAAAGTGCAGGGACAGAGAAAGTTGGACAAAAGTTGGAACATTGAACATTGCGCACAATTGTAGAACTTTTCCCCTCTTGCTTAGAAACTTGAATATAGACATGGAGATGATGGGTGGTTGGGTTAATAGAGTTGGGTAAAGCAAAGGACAATGGCAGGGACACTAATAATTATAAAAACCTGCTGCTATCTGAGCATAGCCCCTTTTCAGTGTTTTGCTACATTTATCCATTCCCAATATAGTGGCTCTTGATCCCAAAATTTCTAGTCCCTTCCTGCCACCTAACCTGTCCCTGGAACCCAAGTGACATCACTTCAGTCACCCTCCAGCTAATGGTCCTCAGAAAATTAAATAATTAAAGTCATATTGCTGATAAATGGGGACCAAAATTTGAACTCAGGCCCATCTGATTTTTTTAAACCACTACCATAATGATATAGCCCCTTTGGCAAACATGGTGATGTACCCTCACCCCCACTTTGTTTCATAAGGATTTGTTGCCCCTGAAGCTAGGAGAGCTGTCATCAGGCAGACTTCAGCTCTCAGGCTTCAGCTCCACAGGTTGCCTAGCCCAAGGACAGACCCCTTGGGTGTGGAGCCCTTATCCAGAGGGACTGATCTGTGGGGAAGCACAAAGGTCTGGTACCCTCTGCCCTTCTGAGAACTACTCTAAAGGGACATTGTAGTTCCAGAGCTCCCGGTGAAGTTGTCATTGCACCTGTAGCAGCTCACCATTTCCCTCCTCTGCCCTTCCAGTTTCTGTTCTCTCTCTCCCACAGGTGTTTATCCCCAAGGCACTATGCACAGATACACTGCATCTCAGAATCAGTTTCCAGGGGAACCCAGCCTGTAATAGCTCAGCATAGAAACAGAAGCCAGAATTTCCTGCCACAGAAGCTCTATTATTTCTCACTTTCCCCAGAGACACTCTCAAGGATTTCAGAGAAGTGTCAGGCCCAGAAGAAATCAGGGCCCCTTTGCCTGGTTGACTACTCATGGGTTTCAGGTACATAGGACTCAAAAGAGAGGCTAAGTGAAATGGCCCTGAATTTGTGATAGGGATACCAAGCTGTTAAGCCTTACTGAACTTCTTCTTTTTCCTGCAGTCATTCTTCTGAGCAGGAAGTCTGGGGTTGGCAACCCTAATCTTGAATCCCAGCACTGAACAACTGCAGGCAAGGCCACTGATGATATGTTTAGGCTCACATCTGGTATACCATTGTACAGTGACGTTAGTGACGGAAAAGTAAAAACATGACCTAGGCCAAAGCAAATGAATTGCGCTGCCTTTATTTTAGGTTCATTTCCCCCATATGTTTTCTCAGAACAGTCAAAATATGTCAGGAAAAAAACCAAACCATTCATCAGAAAAACCATTTTTATTGGTTTGCCAATGTGATTAAATACTGTAGATAAACTAGTAAAAATGAAAAAAAAATCAATAACCATACACTCCAAATTTTGCAAGTTTCTCCACTCACATTTTAATTATTCCTTTAAGTCCACATAATCACTACGGAAAGTAACTAAATACATAATTCTGAATATATTTGTTAATAATGGTTTGAAAATTTGTGGTACTTAGTTTTCATTTAGACATCTATAGATTTCACCTGTACTAACCACTTAATTAGAAGAAAATATGCAAAGTGATATCATTATGGAAATTTCAAAATATTTAGCAGGGAAGATAATTAATGTTTATATGTTAAGAATAGAATATAGCTGGGCGCGGTGGCGCACGCCTGTAATCCCAGCACTTTGGGAGGCTGAGGCAGGAGGATCGCGAGTTCAAAGCCAGCCTCAGCAATGGCGAGGCACTTAGCAACTCAGTGAGACCCTGTCTCTAATAAAATACAAAAAAGGGCTGGGGATGTGGCCCAGTGGTCTAGTGCTGCTGAGTTTAATCCCCGGTACCAAAAAAAAAAAAAAAAAAAAAAAATAGAATATATTTCATTTAATTGGAATATGTTTCTAATTTAGTTAATACACTTGAGTCAGCAGCAATTTCAAGCTGTATGTTATCAGTGATCACTCAGATCACTCTAAGCATATTATCTGTTACATTAAATAAACCTTATTTAGGTAACTGCTTTAAACATTTTGTAGACTCAAGTACTTCTTAAAGTTTCCAGTTATTGATTTTTAAATCTTCTTTGTAGGCATAAGCCTCTCAGGAGGCCAAGCATAATCACGCCTCCTACCCAGTTGGTCTTTTCCTCTGATAACCACCCATGGCCACTGTACCAGTCTGTCAATAAGCATTTATGGAAAACCTGCTGTGGGGCTGAGGCCTGTACCAGGGCCTAGCAGCAAACACCATTAGAAACAAAAAATTAAGTTTGCCTGGAGGAGCTTACAACCAAATTGGTGGTTTTCATGAACATAAGTCAGCATGGATTTGATTAATTTCTTGTTCATCAACAGCAATGAAAAAAATGTTTTTTCTAGGAGTAGCATTGGCTTATGGGGTGGGAGGAAGCTCTCATTAACTAATAATGAAAAGAAAAAGACAAAATTTATGTAAAATCTGGTAGGCTAGTCTCCAGAGGTTTGTATATCCATAGATCAGATTTTATAACAGAAAGAATAGGAACATGTCTCTTAATTATTCATACATTAAGTTAAAATGTATTCTCATCTTTCATGTTTTAAGAGTAAAATGTCAGAACATTTTTGTGATTTCCTCTAACCAGTAAGACAGGAGGGAGATTCTTTGTAAGTATTTCCAACCAAGCCATATACAACAAATCCGATACAGATCCTTTTCTTGCCACTGGAAGGCTCCTGGTAGCAGAAGAAAAATAAAAACAAAAGTGAAAATTACTACAGATGGTAATATCATTAGAGTTTCTGAACTATTTAATAACCAGTGACCTGAAAATTTTATTATGTCCCCCCCAATATTTTCAAATACAGATATTAAACTGATGTATTTTTTAGATAACACAAATATCTATAAAGCAGTAAAACAGACCTAGGCATTGTAAAGACAAAATAAACGGATAAATTTTCTTTTCTTTGAAGAGAGAATTTGATCAACCCATACTCATCCATGCCCTCTAGTGGACATTATTTTCCTCCAGTAGTTTAAAACTCGTATTTGGGAGGTAGCTTAGAAACTAGCTATTGGAATTCTACCACCCAGTTCAGGAGGTCATTCTATAGTTCTTAGATCACTTGGATCATCCTCCAGTCCCAGTCTAGACTGTGCTTAAAGATGTTTGTTTTCATATCTAGGACTCAGTTCATGAGGTAACAATGAAATAGTTGGATGTTTCCCCGTGTTTAGCTACCAACCTTTAATTAAATGAATATTAATATTTTTAGGAGGCCCACTCCTGACATTTGTAAGACTGAAATATAAAGAGTGAAAATGGGAAAAACTAACCACCTTTTTGTTGCTGTGGCCTCCTGCCACACTGCAAGGAGACCATGAGTCTGCCATGGACGGGCGGTGGCTTGGAAACACCCACCCAGGGAAGATGCCTGTGAGCCTTGGTGGCTAACTTGTGGCTGTCGCCAGGGAATTTCAGGGTCTTGGGTTTCTAGAGCATAGTCCAGAAGGAAGCCAGTGTTCTAGGTGGGCATGTGCCCTGACCTCATAGGAGTGACATGACTGGCACAAAGTCTAAGCAAGGCCCTTTAAAGCTGATGGATCTTAGTTGCCAGGGTCTCAGGGTGACATTTATCTTCTTCCACTGTCCAAAATCCTACATGGTCCAACATTTTTTTTTTTTTTTTTTACTTCTCACCTGAAAAGTCATGAGCTTATAAATTGATCAATTAACTCATTTAACCTAAAATTTGTCTCTACCATTCTTTACTGCCCACAGTGATACTTACAGGACAATGAGGTTGGCAGCTCTTGAGTGTTCCTGTAAAAGCTCATTCAGTCGAACTTGGCGGTAACTCTGTGGACAACATTCAAATTTTGTTGAGTGCAGTTCTGACAAAATTATGAATGAGAATTTATCTTCTTACCTCAAATCATAGATATGCAGAAAGCTTCATTTTAAATAAGTCATTAAAAATTAGTTTATTAAAAATATTCAAATTCAGTGTTTTAAAATTTCTTGAGAAAATTTAGAAACATAAAGAATAAGACCAGATTGTCATTGTATTATAGTGGCTTATTAAGTTTTAGGGGAAGCCGGGTGTGGTGGCTCATGCCTATAATCCCAGCACTTGAGAGGCTGAAGCAGGACGATTGTGAGTTCAAAGCCAGCCTCAGCAACAGTGAGGCACTTAGTAACTCAGTGAGACCCTGTCTCCAATAAAATATAAAACAGGGCTGGGGATGTGGCCAAGTGGTCGAGTGCCCTGAGTTCAATCCCTGGTACAAAAAAAAAAAAAAAAAAAGTTTTAGGGGTAAAAAACAAACAGTATGGTTAACAACCCAAAGAAGACAAGCATGGCCAGTTTTGGGGAACAGGTTTTCAGCTAAAGAAAACTGATTGAAGCTTGTTTCCAATTTAATATCCTAAGAAAATAGATTATTTCCTACTCTCTTTTTCTTTAAGTTCTCTGAATATTTTATCAGCTCAGGGGGCTTGTTTCAAATAAAAAAACCACCAATAAACTCACTTGGACAACTACTTTGGGGTAATGAAAGTGATATTTATTTTTATATTTCAGAACCCAAGCCTCAGATGTGTGATTTGCTCAATTAGATGGTATGACTGCTTTGGAACTGGCAGTTTATTATATGTAGAGTTTAGGATTCTAGTTCAATATTTATTTCACTAAATCTGATAGACTTTTAGTATTTCTTCCTCTAATTTTTCCAAGCTCAGCTCCAAATAACAGTTTATTCCGATTTTGTAGTTTAGAGGTTCTTGTGGTCCATTTCCCTTAATGTCCAATTCAGATGTCAATTCCTCATTCTGAGTCCCTATCCTTTTCATTATCCTCAATATCACTCAGTTCAGGCCAGAAGAGAGTAACTCCTGGTGGACTCTCTAGGAAAACTCACAGTTTCACATTGTAAGGAGCATCCGCCATAGACATGCTGGGACATGCTGGGACTGACTAAGTTGGTGGCCATAAGGAACAGCAGCCAATGAACTGCTTAGTTATGTATGTTTGCAACTGATAAAGACCTGTAAGGGGCACTAGCTTATTAATGACAATTGATAGGGAGCACACCTCCATGGACATGTGCAAAGAACATGCCCAGTTGCAGTTACCATCACCTCACTGGACATAACCAATGGACATTGACTTTCACTGGGTGTAACCAGTCACCAATGTACACCACCAACTTGGAACTATATTTAAATTGCCGGTCCTGCCACTTTGAAGAATTTTGCTCCAAGGACATCAGTGAGAATGGCTGCCTTGCTGTTCATCCCTGGACTGACTCCACCATCCCCTGACATCCAGCCATTGGCTGGAGAGAACCACCAGACAAGGACTACGTCTGCTCTTTGGCTAAGAGAAGTCTCATGGCATCAGAGGTATTTGGGGGCTCGTGGTTGCCCTAGGATTGTGTGATTTGCTTATAGTGTTTAATTAGTGTGCACTGAATGCTAGTTGGGGTGCTCCAGCACACCCAACACTTTTTGCATTAATTGTATTTGATGATCGGTGTGATCAAATATACGCTTGCATTTAAAGACAATCTGCCGCTGAGTAATTATTAATAGGGCTGCTTGCAACAACATTCATTTTATGTTTGCTAGATCCAAAATTTTGTTGTTCCAAACACATCATAAATTTCCTTAGATACTTTTGTTAGTTTCTCACAGCTATCTTCATGGGGTTGAAATTCTTTGTCATTGTGTTGAAGTGTGGGTCAATCTACCTTTATCTGCATTGCATGCATAATACTTAAATTATTTCAGATTAATAATAATAAAGTTTGAAAGGCGATGTTACAATGTGCACCAATGACTTTTTTAACTTTTAAAAAATAAGTTACTTTCTAGAAAAAAAATAAAAAGTTTTCTAAATCCTAATGTCTAGTACTGTAATTGAAAAGCACCTGACAAATGGCAGAAACCCTGGATCTTGAATAATGCAATTCAGTAATAGATACATTACTTCTTGATCTTTAAATCAACCACTGTTTCGGTTTTCAGCTAGTTAGATAGCAAAGTAAAAATTAAGGCAGACAAGTCCTTACTTTTTCCTTGACGGCATCCAGTTCTGCATCTGTAATTTTCCATGGAGTTTCTCTTTTTAATTTCTCAGCAGTTGTTAAATCTTTGCAGCTTTCATGGAGACGATATGGTTCAATCATCTCTTCAAAGACTTTCCAGCTGAAATTGGAATTGTAAAGGAGGCCTCACAGTGGGAAACTAACTCATTATTTCACAGATACTCCAGGTATGACTGGCTCTGCTGGCTGTGGAATCAGAGCTGAATGTCATGCAAATCTTTTACGAATTATCTTTGCAGGGAATTTACTGTGAGTGAAAGCATGGTTATAGTGCTCCCTCCCTATGCATGGATGGGATTTAATGTGTTTCAGGCCTTGTTAGCTTACTGTGTCTTAGATCTTTAGTATTAATGCACAAACACATAGGAGTAACTGTTCTGCAAATACATTTTCTACACAATGTAGTCAAAACCACAGTTGCACTGTAGACACTTTATCCCACAAATAAGTTTCCACATGCTTATCATACAAGCTCCATGGGAGACATTAGTCCATTAATGGAAGAGATGAACTAGGCTCTCTGGAAGTCAGATAGGGCTGCCCTTATTTTAGTCCACATGGTAACTCCCATTCATACCAGGAGGCTGTCGGAAGGTACAAGGAGAAGAGCAAAGGCTCTTACAAGTTGAATGGTTCTAGAACAATTTGGATGTTTGCTGCAAATAATGCTGCACTTGTCCTGGTGTTTGATATTGCTGTCTGAGATTTTTTCAAATGGATATTATTCAGGGGCATGTTAAGGGAGAGAACAACAATCAATAACATTTTAATGCCTACAAATCTGAGGCCATTTTAGAGCATTTAAAAATAAATCATTGAGAAGAAGACTAGAAACAGTGTCTAAGAGCTATAGAACATTTTAAAAATTGTGGAAAAAAAATCCATTCTTGTCTTACATAAGAATCTCATAAAATTTATTTTTAAAACAATAGCACAAAGTAAAGCTTATAATTTATGGTAACAGTTTCTTCAGTATGCTACTTAAAGATGATCTCATGTATGAATAATTTTCTTTGGTTTTATATAATGTAGCTTACTTATAATTTAGTAACAGTGGAATGAAGGATAATTAGAATCCATATGCTGTTAGGTTAAGAAATTAAAATATGAAGTGATGAGTTTAATTATCTCATCAGTTGGCCTGATTTTGGATTTGCAGATAAAAGTGCAGAGATTACAAAGGAGTAAAACCATCCCTGCCAGGGAGCTTTTGTTAAGGGACTGAAGAGATACTTAATGCAGTAGATTGCTATTGTATTGACTTATTTAGAAAGGTAGGTGAAGACAGGGAAGGAGTGAGACTGATGTGCCCTATTCTTCTTTCAACCATAATACTTTTATTTGATATTATTTCCAAAAGTGTCATTCTCTTAGAGAGCTTTGGCAGTTGTCAGGAACAGGGAAAGGTCAGGGCCTGGAAACATGGTTCTTGCTCTGGCTCTTTCATTGCTGTCTTTGGCCTGGACAAGCCTGCCTGTAGAAGGGGAGTGACAATGGCTATTTGGAGCTGTGTGACAGAGTGAGAACCTGAATGACAGTGCTCTGAGAAGCGTATAGGGCCTTGTAAAAGGGAGGCATTCACTTTACTAAACATCCACAAAATTAAGCATAGCAATGGAAGTCCCTCTACATATACTTATTTTGATCAAGATGAGAGTTTCTTTGCACCTAAGCCTAGATCCTAGAAAACATAGTAGAAAAATGATTTCCCAAGAAAAGATGAGATGGAGGTTGTTGGTTGTCTCCTCAGCATTCATACTATGTTTTCCCATTGTAATTTGGATGGAAAGACTTCATCCCCAAGATCAACCGGTCCCAGTACAATTCTATGCTCTCTGCCAAAGTGATTAGCCAAGATAGGCACCTAACTCAAGCAGACTTGAACCAACAGAAACCCAATGTTATGCAGACCACCACGAATGGCTCACTTGCTTAAGCGGGTTCATCCTGAATGGAGCCCCATATCTGACTCCAATGACTAGGGAAGAGACAAATTTTCTTTCCTACTGAACATATATGAACAAGTATGTAGTCCTTATTGCTATTGGCAGTCATGCTTTTATAAGTTAAATCAACTTTGATGATTTCATAATGGAAGGTAGTAGAGGAAACTGAAAGAGAATTAGTGATTGATTACTAAATTTACCTTCTAGAACAAGATTAGCCTGAAAATAAAACTATACTTATATTGATTAGTCTTGTATGGCAATAATTTCTATCATCTAAGTCACTATGAGGTTTTCTTTCACTTGCAATTGAAACATGCCAAGTGACACAGTAGGTTACAATGAGGTTGAATTTGCCTATTCCTGTTCTTTGAAATCCTGTTCCTTATCTATGTTTGTCTTTGATTCCTTCATCCTCAGGCTCATCCATGAACTGGCCATTTCCATTCTCCTAACTAGGTGATACTAAGGTAACCCAAGATTTCTACTTTGATTTTCTGTTTTGATTAAGTCTGATTTTCCATATAATGCTTTTTAATGGACTCTAAGCCACATAGCATATGTTATTAAGTATAAGTGATAATTAATTTGATTTTTTAAATTAATGGAATTAATAGCTGTCCTATCTTCCCCATCCCTACTCTCAAGACAAAGTTTTAAAATCTTTAGTTCTATAAAAATTTCTCCCCAGTTTGTGTAAGATTTCTTCTCTCAAAGTAATGTACTATACTTTTATTTGTAACTACTTTAGCATCTTTAAATTATCTAGTTAATTGCTTCTAGTTGCTCTTTGATTTTCATATAGTTATCTTTTTGGTCTATGATTTTTAATCACTCTATACAATAAAAATTAAAATTTATCTGCAAGAGCTCCTCATTTTCTCCCACTCAATTATTTTCTTGTTAACTCTGCTTTTGTACTCCCTTTCACCCTTGGCCTACCATATTTATAGATAACATGTCTATGACAAAATACCTCTGCCAAAACTTACTGATGTTTCATGGGTAGTTGAAGGGTTTACTAATGGAAATTCTGGGCATTTAACATTAACCTCCAAAATGGAAATCATTGACAAACTCTTCTTCCCATTTTGCATCACCTTGTGACTAAGAAACAACAGTGACCAGGGGGATAGCTATTGATGGTAGATAAAGGCTGCCTGGACAAGAAAGCCCATATGAAGGATAAAAGTGAGCCAGTGTTTTATCCACCAAGCCTTAGAACCTGGGCCCAGCTCTGTATCAGCCCAGAGGAAGAGGTCTCCTTCTCTTTTGTACCCAGAACAGTTGCCTTATTTAAGTTAACATAATCATGCCAGATATGCTATCACAGGCCATATGTGAGATACATTCAATGACCATTCTTTGTTCTAAATAGGGTTACTCTCATATATTGAAATAGCCATTGCCAATATCAGATATGTGACTGTTTTATAAAGTAGTGTGACATCAGTTATGGCAGAAGACTGAAGAGAAGAGAATGGCTCTCCCAGCACCCTCTTCTGGTAAATGGTCTTTCCCCCTCGATCCAGGGTACATTAGCTGCAAGAATTCTTTTATTTCAGAAAGAATGGACTTTATTCCATTTATCTTTCTCATGACCTTGAAATAGGAGAGAGAATTTTGAACACAAATTAATTTGTTTCTTAAAAGTGGGAAGTGATTCTCTTCATTATGAGATAATGAAGACATTGAAAAGCATCAAGTTAAAATGGTGTCTAAAATCAAATTTAGATACCAAGACAAAAGCAAAAATGACTGAGTACTTTATTTCTTCCCACTGCCCACAGAGTTTTACTCCCTGAGAAGAGAACAGCATGGGACAAAGCTCAGGATAGTAAGATGAAGAGTGCCCACACTTGGACAGGTACACAAAGAATGAAGAGACCTGGTTACTAGAAGGAGTTCATCAACACTCCCAGTGGCTGACAGCTTAGAAAGTATATGCAGGATGGTGATCATGGCAGCTGGACACAGGCGAGTAGGAAAGAGAGAGAAGGAAATAAGGACTTGGGTAAAGATAATCAGATTGATGGGTAAAGAGCCAAAGGAATATAAGAACACTATAATCAGGAAGCAGGGGTAGTCTTTAGCTATTAAGATAAACAACAGTAAGAGGAATTTGGATACAAGAAGGTTACTATTTGTGCCGAGCTCTGAGCCAGGGCTTATAGAAAACCCAATGTTAGTAGGAGACACAGTGACCACCCTCCACACAACAGAAACTGGCCCCCTTTTGCAGAGCAGTAGAAGGTCTACTAAGTGTCACTAAGTGGCACATGCTAAGGAACTGTTGAACTTGCTCTGTTATGAAAGATAATGTCTCCACCAATTAGAGCCATAAGATGAGCCTTCTGATCACATCATTGCAAATGTTAAGAGACAATGACTTAGGATATTAAAATTCTTCAAACAAAAGGTGGAAGACTACCAGGGATTACTGTATGAAAATCCAGTTCTTATCAGAATGCTGATTCCATTTACCAAAGAGAATTATAAATGTGTTCTTAATTTTTCTTAAGTATTTGTAACTATATGTACATATATATACACACATATATACATATATTAAAACATACACACATATACATATAAAATATATACATATATAATGCCTTATATTCTTTTTTTTAAACATTTATTTATTTACTTTAGTTGTATACAATGCAATGCATTTATGTTTACATGGTGCTGAGGATCGAACCTGGGCTGTGCACATGCGAGGCGAGCACTCTGCCGCGGAGCCACAACCCCAGCCCACCTTATATTCTTAATACACACACACATACATATATATATAAAATGGAAGAAAATATTAAAAAGTAAAACCAAGTTAACCTTGTCAATTTTAGCTTTCTTATCACAGTTAAGGTATTTTGCAAAGCCATTTTAATTAACCCATAGCTCTGGAGGAGTCATGAATACCCTCAAAGAATACAAAGTTCAAGTTCATCTAATTAATAAGAGTGTATCTTGGACCAGCCTGCCTGGCCTCCGGCTCGCACCACTACCGCCTCCGGGGCTGGGAATAGCAGGTCCCTGCTGCAGAAAGGGCTGGACCAGAGGAAGGGCCCTGTCCATTCCCTGGGGAACTGCGACCTGCCCAGCTGCCACCAGAACAAGCGGTAGGCACCCACCAGAAGGAGTGGCCCAGCCACCAGCCTGCCCAACCACCAGCCCACTCCATCACCAGGACCAGGAACTGCAGGCTCCACCCTGTGGAAGGGCCCTGCTGCCCACCTGCCCAACCCCCACCGAAACAATTAGACTGGGAGGAGACCCAAGAGGAGGAGAGTGGGAAGAAGAAAGCCAGACTGCCTGCTCCACCATACTGCGGCCAGGAGGAGATCTGGAGAGAGAGGCCCGCTCCATGCCTGCAAATCGGAGAGGCAACCCGTGTCTGTCCAGAGAGACATACCATGCACTGGGATTCTGTAGCTACTCAACCCAACACCAATATAATTATAGGCCTGAGGCTGCCACTGACACAAAACTGAGTTAGCTATGCTACTACCAAGGAACAACAAAAAGGTCTGGGTAAGACATTACTAAGGTCCCTGGGGACCAGGATGCACCAAAAGGTGCTACCAGTTATGCTGTTGTGAACTAACAGGGAATCTTACACGGGGTTGCCTATCTCTTGCTTCTTCTACTAATAGCCAAATTCTAATGATTATACTCTCACTAGTCAAATAATCTAATACCTGTTTTCTCACATCTTACTTCATAAACGTTTAAGCCAACCTCTAAGTCCCCCCTTCTACCATTAGATACTGTAAACCACCACACAAACATAGAGACTATATGGTATAAGATAGCTGATCTCATCATTTCTATTTATAGTGACAAAACTGTAAATATAAAAATAGAAACTAACTGATACATGGATACACATTGGGTACAATGAAAGCTCTAATATTAGCTGGGCATGGTGGTGCACACCTGTAATCCTAGCACTTGGGAGGCTGAGGCAGGAGGATCATGAGTTCAAAGCCAGCCTCAGCAATGGCGAGGCACTTAGCAACTCAGTGAGACCCTGTCTCTAATAAAATGCAAAAAAGGGCTAGGGATTTGGCCCAGTGGTCAAGTGACCCTGAGTTCAATCCCCAATACCAAAAAAAAAAAAAAAAAAAAAAAAAAAAAAAGAAAGCTCTAATATTGATATTTCCCTAAAAAGTAAGGTTTTGGGTAACCTGGAGGGAACTTATAAGACAAAAGGGCAGAAGCTGTAATACCTCAGGCTTACCTTGCAAGAGAGGAAAATACATAGACATCATGAAGAAACAAGGGAGGAAAATGCCCAAAACAAACCAAGTTACTACAACAATAGAAACCATAGAAAGCACAGTATGTGAAATGTCAGAGAAGGAGTTCCGGATATACATAATTAAAATGATAAGGGATTTAAAAAACAACCTAAGTGAACAGATGCAGGCAAAAATTGATCTCTCCAACAAAGAGATAAGAGAACAAATCCAGGTAGCAAAAGATTACTTCAAGAAAGAGATAGAGAGTTTGAGAAAAAAACAAACAAAAATCCTTGAAATGAAAGAAACAGTAAGCCACTTTAAAAATTCAATAGAAAGCATCACCAACAGATTGGACCACTTGGAAGATAGGACCTCAGACAATGAGGACAAAATATATAATCTTGAAAATAAAGTTGACCTCACAGTGAAGATGGTAAGAAACCATGAACAGAATATCCAAGAACTATGGAATACCATGAAAAGACCAAATATAAGATTTATTGGAATAGAGGAAGGTGCAGAGATTCAAACCAAAGGAATGCACAATCTCTTCAATGAAATAATATCAGAAAATTCCCCAAGCAGGAAGAATGAATTTGAAAATCAAATACAAAAGGCCTATAGGACACCAAATGTACAAAATTACAACAGGTCCACACCAAGGCACATTGTCATGAAAATGCCTAGCATTCAAAATAAAGATAGAATTTTAAAGAATGCAAGAGAGAAAAGTCAGTTTACCTATAAGGGAAAACCAATTTGCATCTCAGCAGATTTTTCAATCCAGACCCTCAAAGGCAGGAGAGCCTGGAACAACATATACCAGGCTCTAAAGGATAAGGGATGCCAACCAAGAATTTTATATCCAGCAAAATTAAGCTTTAGATTTGAGGATGAAATAAAAACCTTCCATGATAAACAAAAGCTAAAAGAACTTACAACAAGAAAGCCTGCTCTACAGAACATTCTTGGTAAAATATTCCACAAGGAAGAAATGAAAAATAATAATGAAAATCTGCAAAGGGAAGAACTACAATAAAGGGAAAACCAACCAAAGGAAAAACCAAGTCAAACTAAATACCAAAAATAATAAAAAAAAAAATAAAAATGACTGGTAATACAAATTATGTCTCAATAATAACCCTGAATGTTAATGGCTTAAACTCACCAATTAAAAGACATAGGCTAATAGATTGGATTAAAAAACAGACCCAACATATGTTGCCTTCAAGAGACACTTCTCATAGGAAAAGACGCCCATAGACTGGAGGTGAAAGGATGGCACAAAATATATCACTCACATGGTCTATGTAAGCAAGCAGGGGTCTCCATCCTCATATCAAATAAAGTAGACTTCAAGCCAAAGTTAGTCAAAAGAGATAAAGACGGACATTTCATACTGCTTAAGGGAATCATAGATCAACAAGATATAACTGTTATAAATATATATGCCCCAAATAATGGAGCATCTACATTCATCAATCAAATTCTTCTCAAGTTCAAAAATCAAATAGACCATAATACAATAATTCTAGGTGATTTTAACACACCTCTTTCATCACTGGATAGATCTTCCAAACAAAGAAACTATAGAACTCAATAATACAATTAATAACTTAGACTTAACTGACATATATAGAGATACCATCCATCAATGAGTCAATACACTTTCTTCTCAGCAGCACATGGATCCTTCTCAAAAATAGATCATATATTATGCCAGGAAGCAACTCTAAGCAAAAATATAAAAAGTAGGGATACTACCCTGCATTCTATCAGATCATAATGGAATGAAATTAGAAATTAATGATAAAAAAAGAAAAGCTACTCTAACACCTGAAGACTAAATAATATGCTATTGAATGATCAATGGGTTGCAGAAAACATCAAGAAGGAGATTAAGAAATTCTTGGAAGTAAATGAGAACAATGATACAACATATCAAAATCTCTGGAATACTCTGAAGGCAGTACTAAGAGGAAAGTTCATTGCATGGAGCTCATTCCTTCAAAAAAGAAAAAGTCAACAAATAAATCAACTAACATTACATCTCAAAGCCCTAGAAAAAGAAGAACAAATCAACCCCCAAAGAAGTAGAAGACAGGAAATAATTAAAATCAGAACTGAAATTAATGAAATTGAAACAAAAAACAACTAAAAAAATTGACAGAACAAAAAGTTGGTTCTTTGAAAAAATAAATAAAATTGATAAACCTGTAGCTATGCTAACAAGGAAAAGAAGAGAGAAAACACAAATTACCAATATCTATGATGAAAAAGGAAATATCATGACGGACACTACAGAAATACAGAAGATAATTAGAAATTATTTTTAAAATTTATACTCCAATAAAATAGAAAATAACGAAGGCATCAACAAATTTCTAGATACCTATGATATGCCCAAACTAAATCAAGATGACATACACAATTTAAATAGGTCAATTTCAAGCAAAGAAATAGAGGATGCCATAAAAAAAACTTACCAACCAAGAAAAGCCCAGGACCAGATGGATACACAGCTGAGTCCTACAAGACCTTTAAAGAAGAACTAGCACCAATACTTATCAAACTATTTCATGAAATAGAAAAAGAGAGAACACTCCCAGACTCATTCTATGAGGCCAATATCACCCTGATTCCAAAATCAGACAGAGACAAATCAAAGAAAGAAAACTTCAAACCAATATCTCTAATGAGTATAGATGCAAAAATTCTCAATGAAATTCTGGCAAATCGAATACAAAAACACATAAAAAAGATAGTGCACTATGATCAAGTGGGCTTCATTCCAGGGATGCAAGGTTGGTTCAATATAAGGAAATCAATAAATGTAATTCATTACATCAACAGGCTCAAAGATAAAAATCATATGAACATCTCAATAGATGCAGAGAAAGCATTTGACAAAATACAACATCCCTTCATGTTCAAAATGCTAGAAAAAATAGGGATAACAGGAACATACCTCAACATCATAAAGGCCATCTATGCTAAGCCCCAGGCCAACATCATCCTAAATGGAGAAAAATTGAAAGCATTCCCTCTAAAAACTGGAACAAGACAGGGATGCCCTCTTTTACCACTCCTATTTAACATAGTTCTTGAAGCCCTAGCCAAAGCAATTAGACAGATGAAAGAAATTAAAGGGATATGGATAGGAAAAGAAGAACTCAAATTATCACTATTTGCAGATGATATGATTCTATACATAGAAGATTCAAAAAATTCCACCAGAAATCTTCTAGAGCTAATAAATGAATTCAGCAAAGTAGCTGGATATAAAATCAATACCCATAAATCAAAGGCATTTCTGTACATCAGCCACAAATCCTCAGAAAGAGAAACTAGGATATTCACCCCATTTACTATAGCCTCAAAAAAAAATTTTTGGGGAATCAAGTTAACAAAAGAAGTGGAAGACCTCTACAATGAAAACTACAGCATGCTAAAGAAAGAAATTAATAAAGATCTTAGAAGATGTAAAGATCTACCTTGTTCATGGATAGGTAGAACTAATATTGTCAAAATGACCATTCTCCCAAAAGCACTATACAGATTCAATGCAATACCAATCAAAATCCCAATATCATTCCTCATAGAAATAGAAAAAGCAATCATGAAATTTTTTTAAAAAAATATTTATCCATTTGCTTTTAGTTGTACACAATGCATTTATTTTTACGTGGTGCTGAGGATCGAACCCGGGCCGTGCATGTGCTAGGCGAGTGCTCTATCGCTGAGCCACATCCCCAGCCAGCATGAAATTTATCTGGAAAAATAAGAGACCCAGAATAGCCAAAGTGATTCTTAGCAAGAAGAAAGAAGCAGGTGGCATTACTATTCCAGACCTTAAACTGTACTGCAAAGCAATAGCATGTTATTGGCATCAAAATAGACCAGTTGACCAAAGGTACAGAATAGAAGACACAGAGACGAACCCACACACCTACAGTTATATTAGACAAAGGTGCCAAAAACGTTCACTGGAGAAAAGACAGCCTCTTCAACAAACGGTGTTGGGAAAACTGGAAATCCTCATGTAATAGAATGAAATTAAATCTCTTTCTTTCACCATGCACAAAACTTAACTCAAAGTGGATCAAGGACCTAGGAATTAAACCAGAGACCTTGCACCTAATAGAAGAAAAAGTAGGCCCAAATTTCCATTGTGTTGGTTTAGGCTCCAACTTCCTCAATAAGACCCCTATAGCGCAAGAACTAAAACCAAGAATTGATAAATAGGATGGATTCAAACTACAAAGCTTCTTCTCAGCAAAAGAAACAATCAGTGAGGTGAATAGAGGACCTACAGAATGGGAGCAATCTTTACCACAAGCACATCAGATAGAACACTAACCTCAAGGATTTATAAAGCCCTTAAAAGCCTTAACACCAAAAAAAAAAAAAAACCCAAATAACCCAATCAATAAATGGGCCAAGGAACTAAACAGACACTTCTCAGAAGATGATGTACAAGCAATAAACAAATATATGAAAAAATGTTCAACATCTCTAGCGATTAGAGAAATGCAAGTCAAAACAACTCTAAGATTTCATCTTACTCCAGTCAGAATGGCAGCTATCAAAAAACGAACAACAATAAATGCTGGCGAGGATGTGGGGAAAAAGGCACACTCTTACATTGCTGGTGGAACTGCAAATTGGTGAAGCCAATCTGGAAAGTAGTGTGGAGATTCCTAGGAAAACTAGGAATGGAACCACCATTTGACCCAGCTATCCCACTCCTTAGCCTATTCCCAAAGAACTTAAAAAACAGCTTACTATAGGGACACAGCCACATCAACGTTTATAGCAGCACAATTCACAATAGCTAGATTGTGGAACCAACCCTGATGCCCATAAGCAGATGAATGGATAGGGAAACTTTGGTACATATACACAATGGAACACTACTCAGCACTAAAAGAGAATAAAATCATGGAATTTGCAGGTAAATGGATGGAGTTGGAGAAAATAATGCTAAGTGAAGTTAGCCAATCCCCAAAAACCAAAGGTCGAATGATCTCTTTGATAGGAAGATACTAACTTATAAAGGCAAGAGAGAGGGGATGAGAGGAATGAAAGAGCTTTAAATAGAACAAAGAGGGGGGAGGGATGGAAGGGGGCAAGGGTATAGGAATAATGGCAGACTGAGTTATCTATGATTACCCTAAATACATGTATGAAGACACAATTGTTGTGAGAATACTTTATATAAAACCAGCAACTTGAAAAAAAAGAGTGCATCTTAAATCTGAATATTTTAAGTTAATTATTAAGTTCATATGGGATAAAAATAAGCTAAAAGAAAGGAATCAGCAAGAAAACTTAAGGACCATGGCATTATAGTTCATCAAAAATTGTAAGAGGGGCCGGGCGTGGTGGTGCATGCCTGTAATCCCGCACTTGGGAGGCTGAGGCAGGAGGATCGCGAGTTCAAAGCCAGCCTCAGCAATGGTGAGGCACTTAGCAACTCAGTGAGACCCTGTCTCTAATAAAATACAAAAAAAAAGGGCTGGGGATGTGGCCCAGTGGTCGAGTGCCCCTGAGTTCAATCCCAGTACGGAAAAAAAAAAAAAAAAAAAAAAAAAAAATTGTAAGAGGGGCTGGGGTTGTGGCTCAGCGGTGGAGTGCTCCACTAGCACGTGCGCGGCCCAGGTTCAATCCTCAGCACCACATAAATATAAAGGCATTGCGTACAACTAAAAGTAAGTAAATAAATATTAAAAAAAAAAAGAATTGTAAGAGGAAGTATAAATGGTGGTCAACAGAAAAGAGAAGAAATACAACAAGACAGTGAGACCCAAACCATTCTGAAACCTTCATGTCCACTTAACTTTGGAAGCTCAACTCCACTCTAAATCAAGGGTATTAAATTGCATCTGAAAGCAACACCAAATATGATTTGGATTACAATAATTGAAAGCATTTTATAATTATCAAATTACAAATCTGAGTAGTTCATTTAATTTATAAATGGCTATCACTTCTGGACAATCCTTTTGCGTCTTTGGGATCTCTTATGAGGATTTAACCTACAAATTATTTTCAAACATCATTGTTTTGGTCTGAACATGTTTCACCAAAATTCATAGTTTGAGACCCTACCTGCAAGGATGATGGCATTTGGAGGTGGGGACCTCTGGGAGGTTCTTAGGTTTAGATGAGGTCAGGAGGGTGGGGCCCCCATGATGGGATAAGTGTTCTTATAAGAGAAAGGGACCAAATTCTCTTTCTTTTCACCATGAGAGAAAATAGAGAGAGGTGGTCATCTGCATACAAGAAACAGGCCCTTAATGGAACGGAATTAACCAGAACCTTGATCTTGGATTTCCCAGCTTCCATAACTGTGAGAAATAAAATTCTGTTGTTTAAGCCATACCCAGTCTATGGTATTTTTTTCATAACAGCCTGAGATAAGACAAAAATAGAATTGACAAATTTGACAACTAATGAAGGTTAAAATGATGTCATGTTTTAAAGATATTTAAATGATTGTTTCAATATTTTCCTTTTTTTGAATTTTGGATTCAATATGTTTCCTTTTCATGCTTTAGTTTTATAGTTCCCTTCCCTCCATCCCACCAAAAATATCATAGGCCCTAAGCATTGGACCTTTAATACCTAAAAGCTAAAATGGCCCTTGAGGGTTCCTGCTATCATTGTGCCAAAGAAACTGTAACTACTCCATTAGCACTTCTCATCCAAAAGGCCCCATCAGTAACTTTAAATAAACACCTTAACTGCTTAGGTCAAAATAGTACAACATTCTGCTTCCTGTCACTTTTGCCAGCTTAGAAACCAAGAGCAGGAGGGACAATTCCAAATCGCTGACTGACCTGTACTTCAATAATTCTCCCATCAGGCTCATCTTCATCATAAAACCTTTCTTCCCATTAGAATGTACTTGATAGTTTTGTCATGATTACTTGAAAGCCCTTCTTTCTATATCCTATCGAGAATTCACTGCAGTAAACAGGTAACATTTTTACCCTTTGATAATCAACACAAAAGAGAGTGAGAGAGTATCATGTATAATCAATGGATCCTGTTAAATGTTTCATACCTCTCTTTGTTTGGCTTAATGTTGATGTCACCAATGATATGGATGTCTGCAAATTTTATCCTAAATTTGCTCAGAAGAGAAGCCATTCTGAAAGTATAAGAGAAAAACACTTCATCATTGCATATTTAACTATTTTCAATCAAAGAGTTTTTGTGTTTGAGTTAAAATATCAAAAGCAATCATGTTGTATTTCAGCTTAGCTGTCCAAGGCTTTTTGGGTTTGATTTTCACTTCAGTACCTGTTGAACACGTTAAGTGGAGACCAAGCTACTATTCTACTGAAGGCAGACAGAAACTCCAGCTGGTGCAGACACCAAGACATTGGAATGAGCAAGTCCAGCTTTGCATTCATCTTTTAGGGAAAATAATGCAAATCTGTTCATATTCCCTAATTATTTGAACTAAAGACAGCAAATCAGAATAATTATTAACCACTATTGCTAATAATTAATACCAACAAACCAATAATTATCATATGTTATGTAGTTATATACTGGTGGTTTTCTCCCAGAACACTGATAATTTTGATATGATTTTAAAGTTACAAAAATATTGTAAGGATAATGCAAAGAACTTCCAGATTTTGTTTATATTCAGCCCCATTTGATTTGTCATACTTTACTCTCTCCCCTTCCTTCCTTCCTTCCTTCCTTCCTTCCTTCCTTCCTTCCTTCCTTCCGTCCTTCCTTCCTTCCGTCCTTCCTTCCTTCTTTCTTTCTTTCATTTATCTGGTATTTTAGAATAATTTGAAGCCATCAGGTCACATCACCATCCCTTTTAGTTTTTTAAATTGAGAAAAGATCTCGCTAAGTTGCTTAGGGCCTCCCTAAATTGCTGAAGCCAGCTTTGAACTTGTGATCCTCCTGCCTCAGCTTCCCTAGCCAGAGTACAATTTTTGAGGGGGATACTGGGGATTGAGCTCAGGAGCACTCAACCACTGAGCAAACACTTCCCCAGCCCTGTTTTGTATTTTATCTAGAGACAGGGTCTCACTGAGTTGCTTGTGCTTCACTTTTTGCTGAGGTTGGCTTTGAACTCGCGATCCTCCTGCCCCAGCCTCCCGAGCCACTGGCATTACAGGCATGTGCCATGGCACCCAGCCAGAGTACGATTTTTGAACCTTAAAAATGTAATAATTTTTAAATCCTCAAACCATTTTCAAATTTTATCAATTATCCCAGTAAGGTACTAGAAGTTTTAAGAAATAGAAATTATTATTGACTTATTAGTTTCCATTTTAACATGACTTTTTAAGAGAAATTAAAAATGGACTATTAATGTACAAACATTGTTTTAGTTGAAAATAAATATATTAGTATATTTATATACTCACTAATATATGAATGTGTGTGCATATCATAATTGCATCCTTCTGAAAAGGAGGAGAAAATATGAAAATTATTGTATAAATGTCCTGTCATTATTTTGTGAGTTCTGGAAGTCCTCGGGATTAGGACTCAAACATGCCATGAAGGACCAAAAGCTGCTGAAGATGATGCTCCAGGTTTCCACTAGAGGTCTCTGAATACGCCCATATTCCAGGCAAGATGGTCTCACAACTATGTATTAGCTCTCAGTTGCTAAATTACTGAAAATATACAGATAGACATTGTGGGAATTTTTCTTTTCTTTTTTAACTAGGAGGATTCTCAATAGTTATTCACTAATTTTTTTCAAACTATAAACAAGAAACTGGGACACAGATAATGTTTAGTGACTGTTGCAAAGTCCTGCAACTCCTTGGTAGAGGGCTGGGGCCAGGACCCACAAGTATGTTTTCAATTTAGTTCTCTCTTACATGTGCTAAGACTATTTGCCATGAATTAGCAGGTTTGGATTCTCCCAGAAGAAATACCTGCACACACATTCTTTTAGAATCTCCGCCCCCCCCCCCTTTTTTTAGCAGAGTGTGGTGGCACACTCATATAATACCAGCAACTCAGGAGGCCCAGGCAGGAGTATCAAAGTTCAAGGTCACCCTCAGCAATTCAGTGAGCCCTGAGTAAATTAGTGAGACCCTGTCTCAAAAGGGACTACAGAATTTGCTAAGTGGCAAAGTGCCTTTGGGTTCAATCCCTAGTACCAAATAAAATATCCTTTATTGGATGCCCTTCTAGTCAGAACAAAATAAACATTATGCAAGATAATGACACTCTCAAATTCCCTTTTGGAGGCATTTGTGGCAGGGGATAAGAGGAATTGAAGACAGTGATTAGAAAAATTATGCAAATAATTTATTGGCCAAAAAATCAAACATAAAGCCTATCATGATGGCTTTGTTTTTAAATCTATTATGCCTCAAGCATACTTAAAGCTCTTAAAATTAAAGAATTAACAGATAAATATCTGAAAGGACAAAACACGTTAGTGGTAAACTACTTACGCAATTTTTTCTTCCTCAATGCGATTGATCTTCCCTCCAACATAGATTCTTAATTTACAGTCTTTCCATTTTTTTCTGAGAGTCAAGATGTAGGGGATAAGAAGTGTTAACCCTGGAATAAAGAATAAATTATGGGGCTGGGGTTGTGGCTCAGCGGTAGAGCGCTTGCCTAGCACTTGTGCAGCCCTGGGTTCCATCCTCAGCACCACATAAAAACAAATAAAGAAAATTAAGGCATAAAAAAGCATAAATTATGATGGACAGGATGGGTATGTCTAATGATATAGTCTTAAGTAATTTACAGCCTTTGAGAACTCAAAAATGTTACTTTAACAGGTACCATTTTCATATGTCTTCCCATCAGTTTGTTAAATTTATTGAGACAGAAATTCTGCTCCCTAGAGAAGTTTTTACCTCCATCATCAAACAACCACCAGACGTCCATTGTGCCTTTCCCTTGTTTCTTTTTAAATTGACTGCTGGCTTCCACCAGTTTCTGGTTGAATTCCCCCACATGCATTGACTGGATTGTGTTAATGCTGCTGTCTGAAATAAAAGAGAGAGTGGTACACCTACTTGTCTTTTGAGGACACTAACAAAATAACCCTCCAATAAGCCTACTGATGAAGATAGAGGAAAGATCACAATTTTTTTTATACTTATAAATAGTGAATTCTATTTTCCAAAGAGTAGAGAAAAAAGTTGAATCCCACAATTTAAATCACTTTCAATAGTAAAATATAAATTTGATATTGGTTTTATGATTATAATTTTCATCTTAAAGCAGGAGGTTATTTTCAGATCCTTAGTAATCTATCTCAGAGTTAAATTATGATTTAGACATGTATCAATGCTAAATAATTTGATACAGTAGCCAAACTCTCCCAACTTTGCTAAACCTCAGATATCAGTCTACTAAACAATATTCTCAAATTTACTTGAAAGTAGAACGTGTGGTGATTGGGTGTTCTAGAAATAAGCAATAGAATCAGAAATATTCTTTAGTTGGGGAATTCATTCATTTAAGCAGTTTTGATGTAAATTCCATGAGGGTCTGGATTATAAGGTTTGCCAGGGATGATGTGAATCTTAAACTCCTTATTTGGTTCCATGGTTGACCTGGTTTATGTTTCTGTGTTCTTTTCAAGGAGTCTTGGGAAGCTAAGGTAAAGTCACTGGAGCTATTTGAATCTTTCTGAATGAAATGAAAAAAAAAAAAAAAAAAAAAAAAAAAAAAAAAAAAAAAGCCAGGAAACATGGAAAGAAAATATACACTTACTTGAGTTACAATTAAGGGTATGTATACTTAAAACAATTTTGAAATACAATTTCTGCCCTAATGTGGATACAGTGAATGTGTGACAGGGACCCAGACAGTGTTTGAGCAAGACCCTTGTTTCTATCTGGTGGTAGGGGTTTCTTGGCCAAGCTGTATATACTATTTCTCATTTCCTTGCATTTGAAAATTGTGACTTCATTGCTCCATTTCAAAAAGGTAGTGTCAGTATAGCACTTAGCGTAGACCTGACAGTCTCTTCAGAGCTTCCTCTCTGATCTAAGAGGTTCTGAAGATGCTTTGTTCTGTCTTTCTGTTTCCATGTTTTGGGCCTGTCAGTTCTGAAGCAATTATCTTATATTGTTTCTATATCCCTAGGACTGCTGAGGCAGAAAGTAAATTTATTTGCAGAATGGACCAAACTCTGCCCTCACTTACATACAAATCAAAGCATCTGGAGGAGTCATTATGAGTACCCGGAGGCAAGCCTGGTCTTGATCTAGAACTCCAAAGATTTGTTAGTCACCTAAAGCCCAGAGTAATGAATGGGCCCACTTGAGAGCTGCGTTTGAACTTTCAGGTATTGAAAGCAGTGCATAACATTATGATTTTGCTTTTCTGAACACTGAGACATGTTGATTTTCAGCAGAGTATATTTTTTTTTTGCCAAAACAAGTATTATGATGTAGAAACAGGCTTCCAGAGTAAATAACAAGTCCTGCTTTCCTTAATGAGGACATCAACACTTCCCACTCAGGATTATAAAGGGGGCAGTATTGGGCTCTGATGTCTGAATTTTCCATTGCTTTTCCAGACTACATCACTTAATAGAGCATATTTAAAGGGTAATTTACTTTTGTCAACAATAGATCAAATAATAGAAAAGAAAGCTGGCACAGTGGTGCACGCCTGTGATCCCAGTAGCTCAGGAGGCTGAAGCAGGAGGATCCTGAGTTTGAAGCCAGCCTCAGAAACTTAGTGAGTCCCTAACCAACTCAGTGAGACTTTGCCTTTGAATAAAATATAAAAAGGGCTGGGATGTGACTCAGTGGTTGAGTGCCCCTGGGTTCAATCCCTGGTACAAAAAAGAAAAAAAAAAAAAAAAAAAAAAAAAAAAGGAAGGAAAGGAAAGGAAAGAAGATAGTAGTAGTTAGCAATTAATGAATGTCTTATTCTAGTTTTTGTACCCTGAAAGTCCTGATGAACTCCAACTTTAGACTCAAACACATTGTTTTTGTGGAAAATGTCATTTAAAGGTGTGTAGTAAGTAGCAAGTGCTTCAATGCCCCTGGGATATCCCAGGAGCCCAAGAATACCTCTAGTATTTGAGGAGAGGTAATATTTATATTTCCCATCATATTCCGTAAACATATAAAAATGTTATATTACAGATGATATTTCATCCTTGGGCTACAAGCCAATAGAACCAAACCATTTACAGGATTGAAGGTGGCCTGACTTTGAAGGGTTGGCTATTTTCAATCTGGAACAGAGCCTGCTAAGTCTTAACTTGAATCCTGCTATTTGACTTGGAGACACTCCCAGAGAGATGATCTTCCCTAGTGTATGACTTCAGTCATTAAGATATTTGTGCATAAAGAAAGGCATGTTTA
The DNA here is from genome assembly GCA_025594165.1 of Tamias sibiricus. Lineage (NCBI taxonomy): Eukaryota > Metazoa > Chordata > Mammalia > Rodentia > Sciuridae > Tamias > Tamias sibiricus. The sequence continues at coordinate 103,061,322 of CM046659.1, read as the reverse complement.
ATTCTGATTTTCTACCAGCAGAGGTCACTATGGACCTCATTAAAGTCAAACCTGCAATGTTTTGGAGAGCAAGCTATTTTGAAAAAACTCAGACTTTTGAATCACCTATTTATAAAATTTGTAACAATCTCACTCATCCTTTGGTCCTCTGTCCCTGTGACAAATACCATACATTTAGAGTTAAGTTTACCACTCATCCGAAATCTACAGATAGTAACTAGTATCAGTGAAGTTCTAAGTCTATGGTCATAGTTTGTGATAAAAATGTATCTTTTGAAATTAGGGTTTTAGGTGGGTCCCTCACTTACCTGTATAAGCCAACTTTAAGTCCACTGAAGTATCTACAATGTAAGGTGAATATAGATAAAATAGTTTGGGCATTTGTTCTTAAATTTCTATACCCTTTCCATCTCAATTAAGACATATCTATTTTAAGTCACTCAATCTGCTTAAGTACTATTTAACGCCAAGACCAAATCTTATTATTTTTAAATAATTTCTTTTTTTTTTTTTTGTGGTACCAGGGATTGAACTCAGGGGCACTCGACCTCTGGGCCACATCCCCCGCCCTTTTTTGTATTTTTTTTAGAGACAGGGTCTCACTGAGTTGCTAAGTGCCTCGCCATTGCTGAGGCTGGCTTTGAACTCGCGATCCTCCTGCCTCAGCCTCCCAAAGTGCTGGGATTACAGGCGTGCGCCACCGCGCCCGGCTTTTAAATAATTTCTTTACAGCAAGATTATACAAAATACTTAGTGATGTTGATAAATGACAATGGCTTCTGCCTTTTATCCATGCTACCTTCTTGAAATAAATCTTTTAGTTCTTCCCTATATTCAATGCCATGCAAGTTTTAGATACAGACTTCTGACTCTTTACAGATGCTCAAATAATGGCTCATTTCGAACTCTTGTAAATTATTAAAAGAACTTACCTTTTTTAGGGGTTGGCTTAGTAATGTTCAACTTGCCAGCTTTTTTAAACAAGCCTCGGATACCCCCACTTCCTTCTTCATGCTCATTGTCTTTGATAGTGGCCTCCAGTGCCAGCCTCTCCTGTTCCAACTTCTCTAATTCATCTGATGAAAGGAGGCAGAATCAGCTACTTAACTCACAAGAACAAAGTTTCTGGGAACAATCCTATAAACAACTTCAGTATTTTTGGTATACCAGTAATAAAATGATTATTCACACAACTATGATTTTTTTCTGAAGGATTACTAAAAAGTAGTGTATTTCAATAAATTGTATTCATAAAGTAATAACAACTGGCTAAGGAAAAATAGCCCTATATATTAAGCTATAGTACATGAAGTCATTGGGTTTTTATTTGTGAGGGCAAAAGAGACAATTTAATGTCCTCCTGCATGGCATGGTGGCACATGCCTGTAATCTCAGAAACACAGGAGGCTGAGGCAGGAGGATCTCAAGTTTGAGGCCAGCCTCAATAACTTAGTGAGGCCCTAAGCAACTTAGCAAGACCCTGTCTCAAAATTAAAATAAATAAATAAATAAAAGGGCTGGGGGTGTGGCTGAATGGTAAAGTGTCCCTGGGTTCAATAACCAGTACAAAAGAAAAAAAAATCTATCTATAGATATTAAGGTCCTCCTTATTTACTATCATCTAAAAACAAACAACCCAACCCACTGTGTATAAGATCTACTATATTGTAAGCCACTGATTGACTGACCTAAGCTACTGGGTCAGATGTTTTACAACTGGAAGTGACAGAATTGCAGAATTACACTGGGTATGTAACAGGTACCTAACAATGCCGTCTGAATTTAAACATAAAAACTGGAGACCAAGAGTTAACATAAGATAATCAAATCTCATAATAAACCTCTATGAACTCGGAATACAAATTGCAGTGAAAAATATCCAGCACCAATTGCTTCTGTTAAGTAACATGCTTTGTGGAATAGGTGACCAAAGTCTTAGAAATAAAAGTGGAGGTTTCTCTGTGCCTGTCAGAGTTCAGACTGCTGAAAAATCTCTCATGACACTGGAGTCTGCATCAAGAGTCAAGCTGTGCAAAATTTCCTGCCCAAGGTTTAGGCTTACTCTCCAAGCTTTGATGTTGTGTCTGGCTGCCTTTTATCTTTATTGGATTCTGATTGAAATGAAAAATTCCTCACTGGTATGTAATACTTCGAATCCCTCTTTGACCTCAACCTGCCCTGGACCAAGGTAAATGCGATTTTAAAAGCAGTCATGTGACAGTGCTAAACAGAGGAGGCTTCTTGCTTACGCCAGGCAAGGTGGCACTCTTGTCAGATCTCCTCTTCTTATTGCCTGCTGAGAACAGAGACTTAGAAAATGAGCAATGCTACAAGGGAAGGGGTAGAAAACCTAGATTCAGTGTTACAAAACACTGGTAGGGCTTCTGTAAATGTCAACCCTCAGAGCCTATCTATCTGTGAAGCGAAGCTATACAAACTCTAGATTTATCAATTATGTACTAACTAAATCTGTCAGGACAGTCACATCCCTAGATGATGCTGTTATTCAGCTACACAGAATTGTCTGGCCCCTTTCCAGGTCTTAGCAATTAATCTTTTGCCAGTGGCACGAGATTTAAGGTCAAATCGCCCATGTGATTTCCCCAAAGCTTCAAAGGTTCTCAAGACCAGCAGCTATAGAAAACCTGGGAAATTAGGCTGATGGTATTAGACCTCAGACAGGAGTTACTTACCCCTGATGTTGAAAGGTGAAGACAAGCTGCACTGCAGTGGGGGGTCGTGACCCATTATGGCTCTGCAACTGGCTTTATGTGACATTAGGCAAGTCATTTACTTTTTCTATGCCTCAGATTTTGTATATGTGAAATGGAAAATTGTAACCCTTTCTAGTCCTATTAGTTTTGCAAAAAACAATAAGCTACTGTTTTTGCATAGCACTTTGTTGCTTCTTAAAGACCAGAGCAATGGCTACATCCTATTGTATATTTATGCAACTTCTGGAAATGGCCCTACTCAAGCAAACTGAGTATTTTCAAAAGCCTGGGAGTTAAGAGCTATTATTTATTATACATTTTTTTTTGGGTAACAGGGACTGTGTTGAATTTTATTCCTTCCCAAACAACTCAGAGATAGTTACTATTATTATCCTCATGTTGTAGATGAAGCAACTGAGGCTCACAAAGGTTAAATAACTAATCTGACATCACCCAGCACATTATAGTGTTCAAATGCAAAGAGATCAGCTTGACTTCAAGTCTACACTTCCCACCATGACAACCTTCTTGTGGCTAACTACTAGTACTTCACAATTGCTTTATTAACTTCCACCTCTTCATCACTGGATGAACTTAAAAAACTTTCAGGAACAGGGTGTAATGCCAAGCTAATCACCCAAAATGAGGACCCCCCAAATGCGTCATTTTAAAAGGAGGTCTCTAGAGATATGGATATATATGGGTAACTGCTCCAGAGTGGCAGCATCTGTATTCAGACTTTGCTGTCACTGCTCTGGGTGACAGCACCCTAGCTGTTATCCAGCCTTCTGGGATATTACAGGGGCCCAGCTCAGGATAGTGGGGGTAACCATTCTGTAATCCTCTGGAACATACTTATTTGTGAGCTTCTTTGAGGGCAACTGTAAGGGCTACCCTGGGGAGAGAGTTCTCTTTTCTTTTTCTGGCAGGCTCCAGCATACCCTGTGATTAGCCACTAATTGCCATGCTCTTTGTCCTCTAGTTTGGACAAAGAAGGCAAAAAGATAAATCCTCTTTTGTAAAGGAGTCAGCTGGCTGAGCAAACTGGGAGCTGCTCCAACAGTTTGCTTGAAGGTACGTCCACCGCCCATCCAGAGCAAACAAAAAGATCCCAGGCCTGAGCGACAAAAGCAAATTTTGCTTGAATGCTTTAGATTCAACAGTTCTCTCAAAGGCTATAGAGACAGAGGCTGACAGATAAAGTCTACTGTAGAATCTGAAATGACTTGCTTTGCCATCTTGGATTTTCAGATCCACACAGTGGTGTGATTCCCACTTGCACAGTGATTTTGCAAGTTCTTATTAGAGTTAACTCTTAATTACTCACTTTGTAGATGATCTAAGGCCTCCTTCTGTGCACTCCCCACTTTTTCACATTTCAGTGCTAAATAGAAGTGATGTTTTGATTATCTGTTCTTCTGAATTATCTATCTGGTGTAATTTATACCTCTGTTTGCATGAGAAATCAAGCGTAGACTTTGTCAAAATGTTTCTTTCAACAGGAATACTGGCCAGTTGACTCACAAAATATACCCTTAATCACATGGAGAGCAAGCCAAGGGATAATGAATGGACAGATTATAAATTGATTTCCACTAGGTTAACAAAGATTATTTATTCCATCACTACAACCCTCCCCCATCACTACTGCATTTTAATGTTCACAAATTATAGAGCACTTTTGACATAGTGTCTCATTTGAAACCTATGCTGGGGTATAGGCAGAGCTGGTGTTATTCTCTCCATTCTGCAAAAAAGGCAACATGGGCTCAAAGAGTTCAAGTGATTTGTCTAAGGCTGCTCAGCTAGTTGACCAAGCCTTGTGCTTCCAATTTTAGTGTGTACCACTCTTTACTTTCTTCTTCATTGGTACCCTGGCCAAACATCTGCTTCTTCTCTCTTCATTGGCCTAGGCCCTGGCCAAACATCTGCTTGTCCTTCTCTCTTTTCAAAATTTTAAGAGAGCCTATTCCCCTTCGCCGCCTTCTTCTTGCTGGCTTCCCTTTCCCCTCCCCCTTTTCCCTTCCCTTTCCCTTCTCCCCTTCCCCCTTTTCCCTTTTTCCCTTTCTTTGCCCCTTCTACGCCTTTCTTCTCCCCACCGGTTTCCCTTCCCTCCTTCTCCTTCCCCTTGCTCCCCTTCCCTTCATGCACCCCTTTGGTCCCGACCCGCAGTTAGGGGCCATTTAATAACCCCCTTTGCTACACAGCGGTTTCTGGTGTGGGTTTTTTGCCCTTCACAGGTCCAACAATCTAATGTATTCTTACTGGCAACATCAGCAACAGACTCAAAACACAGATTCCATCAACTATAGATAAAATGATGTAATCAGGATGTGGTAAACATGGGAGGTTGAAACTTTCTATGACTGGATCAATGAATCACCAAACATACTGATATTTTCTATTGTCATCTTCATTCTGTTGCAAAGCCCAGCTAGTATATTCAAAGATGGAGAACAGAAGCAAAGACATGCTGATTGATTCTCTTCTGGGCTCTCAGCTGGAAGGACTTAGAGGGGAATGTGTCACACTCTTCTTTATCTGGTGTTCTGGCACTCTTTCTCAGTGGGGCCATACTTTTGACACCAACCTCTCCCTGTTTAGTACTTTTTTTTTTTTTTTTTTGTCTTTCATGATTCTCCTTCCTTTTGGCATGCCTATTAATTACATTTTAATGTTAAAAATCCTATGCCTCCTTTATCTCATCATGAACTTTACTGGACTTGTATGTGTTGAATAAAGGGGTCTGCTTTATTCAGACAAAAAAAAAAAAAAAAATTAAGAGAATACCTAAGGTAACAATGGTGGAAGCAAAACTTACATCGTAATGGTCTCTCAGTGTGGAGTGCTTTTCTAACCAGTTTCTTAAATTCAATTCTCAGAGTGAGAACAAAGAGTGACTCCTGAGCCCTATCTTGATGCAAATGCACAAACTGCTTTGAACAGTAGTTACTATATTTTCAAGTACTTCATAAATTGTATGATAACCAGTTGGAGTGCCTATGTTTTGAAAGTTTCATTGTCAAAATTGCCTCAAAATGTTCCATCAGTCTTTTGTTTCTTTAATTAAAAAAAAAAAAAGATGTCTTTGAGAAATGGGCAGTGGCCTCAAATTACCATCTGCTTTAAATCTTAAGGATAGAGCAGTCAATTATCTGACAGCAGAAGGTAGAGCAGGGAAACCCACTGGGGAATCACATCCCCTCCCATTTTACAGCATTCTTTCTCTTTATTAATTATTAAATCATGGTTCTTTCCTTGGTCAATCAACTCAAAGCCATAAATGCTCATATGAATCAACGTGCTGAACCCCAGGTGAAGTCTAGTTGAATTGAAGGCAGGAAGCAATCCTGCAGTGGTTGCCTTCCAATCAAGTAATTATTTACTACACTGCCATCTGTCTTTATTTTGCTAAGCCACTCGATCAGACACAGCAGTATCACCATGCTCTGAGATGGTCATAAATCGTGCAGTACTTACATGGAATACTTGACCACAATATATTACAAATCACGTTTCATCACTTCATTTCCTATCAGTACAATTTGGACTCTTTGTTGTAGTGGCAAACTTGCTAAATACCCTGGGAAGTGAATAATATGAAATGCTGCATTTTGTGTGTGTTGTCAGACAACAAATTAATTTATTAAGAGAAACAATCAGTCATCAATATCGGGAGATGCTGCAGTGTACAAGTTAGAATGTTATGTGTACTGATCTTATTTATATGAAAAGTTGTTCTTTTCATATACGCCCGTGACACAGTATAGAAATAATTGTCATTAGTGGGTAAATTACCCATAAAGCTGATTTCTATTCACTGCTTTATTAACTACAGTATATGGGCACTCTGCATTGCTAATATTTCCTTTAAATTGTAATCTGTGATGACACTGTTGTGCCTGCATTGGAAAAGCTATGATGATAATCATTAACATAGTATAATGCAATACTTAAGATTTATCAGGCTCTTATTAAGCCCTATATTACAGCATAATATAATGAAACACAAGCTTATTTCTTCCAATTCAAAATCTAAAATGAGATTTGGGTCATAAATTGCACAAACTTCAAAATAATGCATGGAACTGCAGTGTGAAGTTAATTTCTATCATTATGCTATTGTTTTTCCTCATGTTCTTCATGTATTTGTGTAACATTGCTTTTTCTTTTGTTTACCCTCAATAGTTGTTACTTATATTATTTTATTAGCATCTGACTGTATTTTCCCTTTCTTGACTAAGAAGCAGAGATATTTCAAACATCAAAGTTGATTTAAATAGGATAAATCCCTTGGGAAATTAAAAGGGGATGCAGTTCACTGCCAGGGTTCTTTGAGAAATGCCACAAAATTTGGTGGTTATGTTGCATTATGGAAATAAATTGATGGTGTATTTTGGTGAGTGGAGCAATGAGGGATGGGAGTAATATTTGTAAGCTACATTGCATCTTTTACTTTGACGATATCAAAATGATATTCAAAGCAAATGTGCAATTTAAATATAAATAGTTTATTTTTCAGTCTCATTTTTTAGGTGGAAAAGCATTATAGCACAAAAGCCAGGAAAAAATTTAAAATAAAAAGTAGGGAGGTGGTCACAGAACAGGTGTCTTAAAATTAGATTCTGCTATTACTCTACAAGTCAGTTCTTTCTTACCAAAGACAGGCAGTCCCCATAGTGGGCATTTGAAGGAGTACATGAAGACAGCCTTGCCTTATGTCCACATCTCAGATATCACCTTTGCTCCGGGCACGGTGGTGCACGCCTATAATCCCAGCACTTGGGAGGCTGAGGCAGGAGGATCATGAGTTCAAAGCCAGCCTCAGCAATGGTGAGTTCAAAGCCAGCCTCAGCAATGGTGAGGCACATAGCAACTCAGTGAGACCCTGTCTCTAATAAAATACAAAAAAGGGCTGGGGATGTGGCCCAGTGGTTGAGTGACCCTGAGTTCAATCCCCGGTACCAAAAAAAAAAAAAAAAAAAATCTATATCTATATCTATATCTATAGATCACCATTGCCTCTCATTATGCAAGTCATCACTTTCTCTAGCTCTCTTTCTTAAAAGGTAGAATATAGAATAGTAGCTTCAAACCTGGTTTCCAGGTTTACTGCACAAATCTGCCAATCTCATCATCAACTCTCAATTCCTTTGCTCCAATTTTAGATGAAGCATTTTTCTTTGTTCCTCAGGCCAATTCTTCTATTCATGCCTTTCTCTCTCTCTCTAATATTTATTTAGTTGTAGATGAACACACAGTATCTTTATTTATTTTTATGTGGTGCTATAGATTGAACCCAGTGCCTCACACATGCGAGGCAAGCACTTTACCACTGAGCTATAGCCCCAGCCCTGCATTTCTCTTGATTACCTCTTTCTCTTGAATCTTACTCCATGAGCTGTCTGTTTTTTCCCCCCTCTATCTTTAATCTCTGTCACTCTCTTGTTCCCATTTCCTCAGTCTGGACACATGCTAGGTCTCCTGTTTTAAGATCTATAGATCCCCCATAACAAACCACCTCAATCTCATTCCTCTCTTTACATGCTACCTTCTCAAAATGTTTGGCTGTGTCATGATTTTCTTTTGTCATCTCATAGTCTCTCTTCAACCCACTGCAAAATGGGTGCTGACAGTATTTCTCTAGAGAAGTTTCTCTAAGACTATCTGTACCATATCAGTTACATTTCATTCATTTTCCTACTGGACTCTTCTGCTCTGCTTCATAGTGTTGACTATTCTCTCCATTCTGAGCACTCCATTCCTGTGGCTTCTATGATACAAGCTTCCTGATCCCTTTATCTTTCTGTCCTCTCCTCCCCTGTTTCTTCTTTGGGGCCCTTTTCCTATGCCTTTGAGCTCTCAAATATGCAAACCCTGGGCTCTATTTTTCAGAGTTATGGTTTCAGTATCCACCTTTTCTATGATGTCCCCTCTGTTAGTTTGCTAGAAGTGCTATATATATTAAAAAAAAAAAAAAAAAAAAAACCCACACCAAATATTGGGTGTTTTACCTTACTGAAATCTTTAAAAACCCTATTGCTAAATATAGTCACACCCCAAGGTACTAAGGTTAGAACTTGGACATGAATTTGGTGGTGAGGGGCCAGGACCCGGGATGCAATTTAGTCAGTAATATTTAAATCTATATTTCAGACTCAGTTTACTTCTTTGAGACTGGAACTATTAACTGCCTAGTGGACACTTGCAGCAGGTTTTCCCATAGGATATTGTCTGAAATTGCACCAGGTATCTCATTAACCCTGCTCTTCTTGTGTTTCTCATCTCTATCAGTAGCCCCACCACTCACTCACTCAGCCAAGGCCTTTTTCTTCACTCCTCCCTTTTCTGTATCCTACACAACCAATCAACTCCTCACGTTGCTCTTCTTACCTCTGAAATATTTCTCAACTTTGTCCTTTTCTCTCCATCCCTATGGAGAGAGATATCTCTAGTTCAAGCTGTTGCCTTGTCTGTTTTGGTCTGGACGTGAGGTCTCCCACAAAACCTCACGTGTGAGACAATGCAAAAAAGTTCAGAGAATGGTCTTAGATTTTGTTTTAATTGTAAAAATATATGTTAATTAAATTCTAGCAGTAAACTATTTTTGGTAAAGCTTTGTAATTAAGGTAATAAAATGGTTTCAGATTGTGAAAAAAAAAAAAAAAGTTCAGAGAAGAAATGATTGGGTTATGAGAGCCTTAACCTAATCAGTGAATTAATCCCCTGATGGGATTAACTAAGTGGTGACTAGAGGTAGGTGTGGTGTGGCTGGAGGGGGTGGGTCATTGGGGGCATGGCTTTGGGCTATATATTTGTATTTGTTTTCTAATCATCATGTGAGCTTCGTTCCTCAACCATTTCTTCTTCCAGGTTGTTCTGCCTCACATCAAGCCCTGAGGAATTGAGCCAACCTTCTATGGACTGAGACCTCTGAAACTGTGAGCCCTCAAATAAACTTTTTCCTCCTTTACAATTGTTCTGGTTGGGTCATTTAGTCATAGCAGCAAAAGAACTGACTAAAACATTCTCTTACTTTGATTATTGTAGAAATCATTTTTATATGTCTCTCTGTTTCTGTTCTAGTCCTCTTTGAATCATGTGCCATATAACTGAAAGAGTATGAACTCTAAAAACCAAGTTTGACCATATTATTACCTCGCTTAAATCTCTTTGATGGTCCTTATTGTCTACAGAATATGGCCCACACTTTTTAAGATGACAAATGAAGCTTTTAAAGTCTGAATTCTTATTATAGGTGCAGCCTTGTATTTCATTATAGAAGTAGAAACTTCATATACCTTTTAAAAAATATTTTTTAGTAACCAATGGATTTTTAATTTTGTTTCTTTAAATGTGGTGCTGAGGATTGAACTCAGGGCCTCACATGTGCCAGGCAAGCGCTCTACCACTGAGCCACAATTCACCTCAGTAACATGAATCTGCCTCTGGTTGCCCATGTATCCCATTCTGCCATATTCCCATGTCTAAACCTTTACTGATGCTCTCCTATTTGCCAAGAATGCTGTTCTCAAACCCTCTCCTTATTTTTCTCTCCTTCAACATTGCCTAGTTAACTCTGACTCAACCTCTAAACCTCAAATCAAACATCCTCCTTTCAGCCTTTCAGGGGTTAACTCCACCACCCCCCCCCCCCATAATACTTTAATTTTACCTTTTATCCATTACCCTTAGTAGGATGTGATGTGAATGTCTTCGGGGTATGACCAAATTATTAATTTACCCAGCATCTTCACCTACACTATGCCTACCACATAATACATACCCCAAAATAATCCCTTATCTTTGTGTCATGTCATCAGTGGGCTCTATTTTGAAGTTCAGTTGAAGAGAAGGATTCATGATCTGTCTTAATTTTTTAGTAATTCCTTGAATAAGTTCTTTATTTCAAATACAAATAGGGTGTCTTGAAAATTTGAGATTAAACAAGTACACCAAATTCTCTACAGAGAAAATATAGTCACTAATCTGAATTAGTGTTTCTGCCTCCAACTTAGATTAGTGATTCATAGCATGATACATTCATACTCATTTCCATGTTAGTTACAGACCAGTTCATAGACTCTTAAAAGCAAAATATATGTTTTTCTGAGGAAAGAATTAATCTTCATTTTCTGAAACATCTTGCAGAAATTAATTTGGCAGGCTATTTTACTGAAGGTGTTATTTCCCTTGATGCTGGCTTTGTGGTTTTGTGATTAAAAAAAAAAAAAAATTGATGACTACCCTGAATTATCCTACATTTCTGATTAGCAGGGAAAAGGCCACTTGTGTTAGAAGTGGGAAAAACACTGGGGAAGTGTGCACACATGAGTCAGCCCAGAAATGAAGCTCCACTCTCAGGGAGTTTGCCTATATTATGCACTGTTCTTTCCCCACCACCTAGAACAGTGTCAGGCACATAATAAGTGCTTACTAAATATTTGTTGGTTGAATAAATAAAGTACATACCTTGCACCTGAAGAACTTGAGAGATGTCAAACCCTTGGCTGATTCTGACTATGACCACGCCAATCTCAAAGTCAAACGCATCACTGAAAGAAGAAGCAAAGCTGTTAGTGTTTTAAATGGCTCCTCTACTATACAAGCTTTGGAATAATATTAAACTTGCATCTAAGCCAGTGTGGTGGTTCATGTCACCTGCATGTAATCTCAGGGTATTGGAGGGTGACGCAGGAGCATTGCAAGTTCAAAGCCAATCTCAACAATTTAGTGAGACCTTGTCTCAAAATAAAAAATTAAAAGGGCTGAGGGTGTGGCTCAGTGGTTAAGTGTCCTTGGGTTCAATTCCTGGAACCAAACAAACAAAAACAACAAACGCTTGCTTCTAGGATTATGAAACCATCAAAAATCACTTTAGAATTCAGCCAAAAGCTGATGCTTTTTCTCTTTGCTTATTCTCCCCAAAATATATTCTGGGTACAAGTAACCAAATCATTAACTCTGCAGCCAACTCAATTAGTATTAGTAACTACAATTTTGTATAAGAGTCTGCCACATACTTTTAATATAACTAAATCTTTTTATAAAGTGGGCAAAACAATCACTGATATATTTACAACAGAGTGTTTACTGGTTACAAAGAACCTTTGAAATTCTTAGCCTCTCTCCCTTTCATGAAGATTACATTTCTGGCACCAAGTTCATGGTTAAAAATCTCTCCAGTTCCTCTAAGGAATTTTTTTCCATTGACTCTGGGCAAGCCATTTGAAGCAATACTTTCCATGGCAATCTTGGATAGTTGAAGATGGTTCTTGTGCCTTCTCTCTATCCAACCCAGTGAGATTAGACCATCTGGAAGAGACCTGAAGGCTCCTTCCTTTATCTCTGCTCTTATAGCATATGTTTCCTCTGGTTGAAAATATGGAAGAAGCCAATGAATCATTTGAGTCATCTAAAATTTTTTTCTGTGGGAGCTTCCTTGTTCAACCTTCTATTGAGCTGAAACCCAGAATCCTTTGCCACTGACCACCCTCTCTCAGAAACAATGCAGCTTGTGATTATCTCACCATATGCAAACAGGTTTCTAATAAACAAGGTCAACTTAAATGTTCAGATAATGTTACAAATAAGTTCAACTCAATATAAATATCCACTCAAAATTTAAACTATAGATGATATTCATTTAACAAAATGGGTTAATTCTAACATAATTTGCCACAAAGTAAATTCCACACAAATATTGGTTCTAATCATGCTTGATTATTAAAAAAAATAGACAATGTGCCCCATAAAAAATCTTTGGATTCTGTGTTAGGCAGAATAATGGCCTCTCCCCCAAGAATGTCCTAATCCCTGGAATCTATAAATTTATTTCCTTACATGTCAAAAAGGACTTGGCAGAGGTGATTGGATTAGGGACTTTTGGCTGGAGAGATTATCCTCAATTACCTGGGTGAGCCAACTATGGTCACAAGGGTAGTCAAAAATGAAATTAGAAGCTGGGCATGGTGGCGTATGCCTGTAATCCCAGCACTTGGGAGGCTGAGGCAGGAGGATCGCGAGTTCAAAGCCAGCCTCAGAAATGGCGAGGCACTAAGCAACTAACTCAGTGAGACCGTCTCTAATAAAAAATACAAAAAAAAAAAAAAAAAAAAAAAAGGGCTGGGGATGTGGCCCAGTGGTCGAGTGCCCCTGAGTTCAATCCCTGGTACAAAAAAAATGAAATTAGAAGGCAGAAGTGGAGGTCAGAATAATGAGATGCAATCGGGATTTAACTGGTCATTGCTGGCTTTGCAGATTGAAGAAGGGGGCCACGAGTCACCCCTTCAGGTGGACAACCTCTAGACCTGAGAAGCCAAGGAAAAGAATTTGTTCTAGAGCCTCCTGAAGGGAACACAGCCCTGTCCACACTTTGATTTTGGTACATAAGGCCTGTGTTATATTTCTAACCCACAGAACTATAAGATGACAAAACTGTGTGGTAGTTGAGGTAATTTGTTAGGGTGACCTAAAAAGTAAAAGAGTTTCTAATTAAAATCAACCTGTACTTAAGAATGTTTATATAGACACTTAAAATCTTTTATTCAAAGAAAAATGATAAAAATACTACTCCCGTGTAACAGTAGCCTGGTGTTAACAATAACACTATACTCTACTTTAATCAACCAAACCATCAGAAAGAAAATACAATACAGAAATGTATTATTGTCCTTCTTCTATGTTAATCCCATTGCTGTATTAGTAAAGTCCTTTAACTTTACCAATACAGGTAGGTTTATACTAGTACAGATGTGAACTACCTTAATATTGAACTTTATTACTGAGGAGACTATTTACTAATTTGTTGTAAAAGCCAGAGGCCTCCTTGGTTCAGTGATACTGGGTTCAGTAGGTCAACTGGGTTTTGGTACCTTTGATGTCTTAGAATGTTTGGGATGGCAAGGAAGTTGGAAGACAATCCCCAGTAATTTTGCATCAAATAATGGACTTCTTGAAGACACATATTTCTTCTTATTTGCTGTTTTGTTCTCTCTATCCTTCCTATTCCCCCAGGTGTATATGAAATTTCACTGAGGAATCTGGATAATCGAAGGGCAGATCCAATCCATTTGCAAAAATGTTCCATTGGTAACTGGTTGTGATTCTAAATATATCAAAATTCTGTTTGCTGGGCTGGGGCTGTAACTCAGTGGTAGAGTGCTTGCTTGCCTAGCACATGTGGGGCACTTGGTTCGATCCTCAGCACCACATAAAAACAAATAGCTAAATAAAGGTATTGTGTCCATCTACAACTAAAAAAAAAAAAAAAAAAATTAAAAAAAATTCTGCTTGCTGATCCTGGAGAAATTCTAATCCCAAATTCCTGGATTAGCTATTACCTACTGAATTTAAGAGTACCAGCAGGAGCCAGAAGGCAGCCTTTATAGGCTTTATATGTTTGTCATACAATGTATTTAATATTTAGGTGCCTTACATTAGAAAGACTGTTGAATGAATTTGTTTGGTCAGTAATGCATATAACTTCAGAAGATAAAAGCTAGTTTCCTATGCTTCTTTTCAATAGAACTCAGAATGCTTTTGTTATAAATCTGCCTGAAATAATAACAAAATGTAGTGCTCATTACATGCTGTTTTGAAGGGGTGAGGATTTCTGCCTTGTGTGGAGTGGTTGTTTAAGTGCAGCTGTACTTTTTAGGTATGAAGTCAGAGCCTGGGCTGATCCCAGACACAGGAAACCTTCCACTGTTATTGTTGACTCAAAAGAGGGCTGTTAGACATCTCTCACCTTGCCCCTCTTGTCTGATTAAGTATTTTCAAGCCTAGAGTAAAGGTTCAGCTTTCTGGAATGCATCTCTCTGTGTTTGTGGCCTTTGTTTATCTTACTCAAAAGAAGAAACCAAGCCAGGTACTATGTGGATGTACATGAACTTCTAGAGGCTACATAGCATTGAGGGCATTGTGTTTGAACTTTAAGTTTGTATGATTCTGGTTTGGAAGCCCACATTGGTCACTTACTAAACTGTGATTTTTTTCCCTAGCATATTACTTATTTTTTTACAGTTGTCTCTCTGTATATAATGGGAACAAGAATAGTACTTATTTCAAAGGTTTCTTAGGAGAATTAAATGAGAAAGTCCATGTTAAAGAGGTTAGCCTGGTGCTTGCTTGTCTTTTCAGGTCTATCATTTTTTTTCTCCCAAGACTCTTGAAATGTTTGGCTATTGGTTGTCACATACCATTTAAAATTCACATTCTTTACATAAAGCAATGTTGGTATCTGGTAGCAGAAGCACCTGGCATATGTGATTTCTCTATCAACAGAGGGAGATCTGGGGCTCCGGGACAGTGAGCACATTTTACAAAGCTCAGAACATGATGTCTGAAATGAGTGCAATAGCCAAGCCCAGGTGTTTTGAAGGAAAAATTTCTTCCTTTTTTCACTGTCCTTTGCTTTTAATCTTGTAAATAGACTTTAAGGTTGTAGCTCTAAACAGTTACCTTTTCCTTTGACACACATCACCCTCCTCCCCCAGCCTCCTCTGACATTCTGAGTCTCTCCAGTTCTTATTGGTGGTGTTTTTGTTTTTGTTTTTAACTTTGGCAAATAATTGAAAGGACCAGGAGAAAGTGTTCTTTTCAGGCAATTGAATCTGGCACAACAGTGTTCTGTGCAGTCCAGGTTATGTACTACCCTGGTTAGTGCATTATAAACAAGAACTCTTCCTGAAAGCCATCACTTACTGTATGATTCCCACGTAGTTCTCAATCTCTGTCAAGGGAGCTTTCCTCCAGTTTTTCTTATATCCAATCACCAGAGTGTTTGGTTTCATTCTTCCTAAGCCCGAGGCCTAAACAGAGGACATAAACACATGGGCAATCCTACCGAACCAGGAAACTACCACTACAAATGAAAAATAATGTCCAAAGAGCACTGAAGTAATGTTCTGAAGATTCTGAAGATTAGATTACATTTTAGTGCATGTCCTTCATGCCCGTACCCAAGCATAAAATAGAAAGATTAGTTCTAAATCATCTCAGCCATAAATGGATTTTAGATGACAGAAATGTAGCTTTTCTAAATTAGCAGTCATTTGCATTTCTTCTGACATACTCATTAAAATGGTTCAATAATTTAAAATCAAGTAAGGGCCAGTTTTACTGTTGGTATGCATGTTATAACTTAGTGGTTCAAAGCTCATTTCCACCTGTTATATCCATAATGTCATTAGCAATAAAATTCATGTTTGGGAAATTCTTATATACAAGGATCACTGAAATCTCTCAGATTATTTATTGAAGAGTGACTGAACTTTGTTTCCAAAATCTAATCCTCTTGCATGATGATATCATTAATAGTTACATTCTACATTAGATATTTCATTTCCCCCATTAGATGACAGGATATGGCTCCCAGTTAATCAGATTTAATTTGGCAATATTATCAAGTGTCTATTAATTGCAAAGTGGTATGTTAGGTGCTGTGAGAGAGTAGTGAAATATATTCATTGGCATTAAGGAGCCTAGAATAAGGTGGAGGAGACAAGATATGCACAAATAATTATAATATAAGTATAAATGTAGTAGGGACTCCATAAGGAACCCAAAGGAAGAAAACTTGAATTCCAGCCAAGTATTCACAGGCAGCTTCATGGGAGAGGTTGCATCTGTTCTGAGTCTTGGAGTTGGGTTAGATGTTGGCCAGTAAGGAGAGTAATGGGAGTAAAGAAGACCATTCTGGCATGTGGGAAGAGTTAAAGAAATGACTATAGAGTTGGGACATTTTTAAAGAGAGAGTAGTAAGAGGAAAAAGATAGCCACTAAGGGAGGGTCCCTGAAATAAACTTTGCCTCCAATGCATTTGGTATACTGCTCTTAGAAATGCACAGATAGCCCAAGAGTTCCTTGGAGCCATTTTTGGCTCTTGGCACATATACAGCAGTATGGATATTGTTTTTTCCATAGCTACCCTCTGGGGTTATGGTCATTTGCACTGTAACTTCTTAGATACAAAGAAGACTTTATTCACAATGGTGCAATTGGCAGTGTTTAACTTCAGTGCCACTGGGTCTTGCCCTTTTGCCATGACCCTTCTGTACTCCACCTTTATATGAAGAAATTCATGTGAATTTATGCATGCTCAAATTTTTATCATTCATTTTGGACTAATCTAAGAATTCTTTTCCATGCCTATGTCTTTTGTCTTCCTGCTCTTTATTCTATACCTGATTCCCATTACTGGTTGAAAGTTTTTATCATTTTACAAATCTTCTGTGGTTGCTTTATATTAAATGTATAACCTTCCCAATATATTTAGCTGAGAGCTACTGCAAAGTATTTCACTATTGAAAGAAAAATCAGATTTTGCAACAACACCTATTTCCATGCTTTAACAAATTAATAACAAATGAAAAGAAGCTTATTGTGGATAACAGCCCTTTCAGAAATGACTTCTTTGTATGTATAGCTACTTTACAATTGTTCTTTGGGTCCATTGGAGTCAGGAATGCATCAAATGCCCTTAATCTCCACAATATTACTTCTTAACAAGTATTTTTTTTTCCTTGTCCATATAAGCATCTGAGTTACCTGGATGCACTCTTAAATTCTGACACTTCTAACTATGGCAACTCTGAAAGTCAAACACTCCACTTGGTATACATATAATTGGGGTTTTTCAATTGTATTAAAGTTAAAATGTTTAGAAAGCCAAGCCATACAACTTCTGAGAGTTTCTTAGATTGTTTTAGGAATTCTTTGCACTCTACACTGCAGAGATGGGAACTATGGAAAGATTTTATATATTTATTATGGAAGAGGTAAAGAAGGAGATGGAAAAAGGAAGATCGAGGAGGGAAATGTGGATAACTGTGGGCTTTTATGTTCAGCTACAGAGATTATTATTAATATTATTATTATTATTATTTTATTCAATATTCTGGAAATAGTTCAGGTGGATAGGGAGATTTTCTGCCCTGATCACCATGCATTTATTTAGTTGAGTCTAGCAGCTGCTCTCACACCATTTGCAAAAAAGAAAAAGAAAAGAATGCCTGACTTGAGCATTGCAATATGCAGTATGAGATGCAAAAATAGTTTGAAGTTTTAATAGGATCCTGAATGTTGTCAACCACCAGAACAAATTTACATTTCAATAAGTATGGGGATGGAATGTAAGCTGGTGGCCAAAGGCAACCTCATTTTCTGTTTCCAGTGTGTCATTCCTAGTTCACTGTAATGGAACCTCTCTGCTTTTGTTCTAGCTTTGTCTATCCCCAGGAACTCGGAATGAATTCCTTAACCATCTGCATTAATCTCTGATGCTGGGCTGCCTGACTGCAGCCATTTGCTTCAGGAGCTTCATTAACATGGTGTGCTAATTATCTTTTGCCTCTATGCTCATTCCCTCAGTACTAGCCTTACCTGAAGGAGACTTCGGACACCCTCTCTGAAGCAGTCTGCTGCCACTGCGGCATAGAAAGCCTTGATTTTGTTCTTTATAAGCCAGGCCTGTTTTTTAGCCATGCCACTGTTCATCTCCTTAACACACAGCTTGCGCGGTCCCTGTACGACACAATGAAATATTGGTTAGAAGCCCTGCTATTGTACATCACATGGCTGTTGTTTTTCTAAAGGACAAAAATAGCTAGCAATGCCCTGTTGAATTAAAAAATGTGGAAGAAGGAAAAACACCTCCCTAAACGGAGTTCACACAGATCCAACCTTTTGGAGAGGACCTGTGTTGCTCACATTAATTTTCCACCCAAAATGTCTAGGCTTATTAACACCTGCTTAATTACTGCATCATGCTGAATGAAAGAGAAAGCAGAGGGCTTCATGACACATAAGAAAATACTCAAAATGTGATTGAAGAGGCTCAGGATAAATGCATAATTCAACTTTTGACTCAATAGTGGAAGCCACTTTTAGGAACACCAAAGAAATCTCAGCTAGAGCCCAGTTTCAAGAAATGGACAGAGCTCTTGGGAGTCAGACCATGGTGAGCTGCAAATCCTGTCACAAACTGCACATCTTGATAACTCTGTTAGGTTGATGTGTTGCTTTTTTTCTGTATCGCAAGAATACTCTTGTACCAATTTTCCCTGTATAATGTTGACAGGCTTACACTCAAATATATTCACATTTCCTTCTCACTCAGTGAATGTAGTGGGAACAAAAGTTTACATATCTAGGACATAAGAAAAGCAGGAAAGGTTAAGAGACAAGGTGGCTTGTTGTGATGGTAGTGAAGGCATTTCATAATTTCAAGATTTTTAATTAAAAATTTTATTCTTGTTTCTCCTTCCTTAAAGGTCCAAGCTAGTTCTTTTCTTCTTATGTTTCATTTCAATTCAAATGGCATTTCCGATTATCTATCGTGTGCCCCACAGACAAGTCTATTATTCTCCCTGGAAATTCTTTCAATTCATAGAGAGATTTGTGTTTTGTTCAGATTTCATATGAGTTACTTGGAATCTTGATGAAGTGCGGTCATAGGTCTGGAATAGGGCTCAAGATTCTGCATTTCTAACAAGGTTCCAGGTCCTGCTACCGGTCCTTAGGCCACACTTGGAGTGACAGTCTTAGAGGGACTTCAATGGGAGAGAAAAGGCATGAGGATAATATATGAAAAAGAGTCCAGGCTTTGTAGACAGAACTGGTCTCAAATATAAGCTTGGCTATGTTGGAGGTAATTGGTTATTTCTGAGCTTCGAAATCTTATTCTGGACACGAGGATAAAATCCTTTTCTTGCATGGTTTAAGTAGTAATACTCTGTCTGGGTGGTGGTGGGTGCTTGTCCAAACTGATATTTATGATCTTAAATGAATGTTCACAATCTCATTGGAGCCCCAGACAGAGTGGTAATTTGCCACTGTGTTTGTTCAATATTGGAGCTAAAAGGACACTGAATCTGGGTATAAAATTGGCTCCAACATTGACTGGCTGATACCTTGGGTGTGTCATTTGTCCCCTCCTGAACTATGTTCTGTATTTACGAAAATAAGGCAACTAAGTCCTCGCTGCCCCATGAGCCATGCTTATCAACATGTTGCTATTGAGCTTTTGAAATGTGTCCAGTCCACACTGAGATGTATTCAAAGTTTAAAATGCATACTGGCTTTTGAAGCCTTAGTACAGAAAAAAAAAAAGAACGTAAAATATCTCAAAAATTTCTTTTCTTTTCTTTTTGGTATCGGGGATTGAACTCAGGGGCACTCAACCACTGGGCCACATCCCCACCCCTTTTTTGTATTTTATTTAGAGACAGGGTCTCACTGAGTTGCTAAGTGCCTCATACCATTGCTGAGGCTGGCTTTGAATTCGTGATCCTCCTGCCTCAGCCTTCCAAGTGTTGGGTGAAAATTTCTATGTTGGTTGCATATTGAAATAATATTTTGGATGCAATGAGTTAAATAAATTATTAAAAAAAAACTTTAACCATTTCTTTTTTACCTTTTCAATTGGCCACTATAAAAATTTAAATAGCACAAGGTGTCACATATTATGTTTCTTTCTTTTTTTGGTGGGGGAGCAGGAATCAGAGATTGAACCCCGGGGTGCTTTACCACTGAGCTCCATCCCCAGTCTCTTTTATGTTTTATTTGGATCTTGATAAATTGCTGAGGGTCTTGCTAAATTGCCCAGGCTGGCCTCAAACTTCCATTCCTCCTCCTTCAGCCTCCTCTGTTGCTAGAATTACAGATGTGTACCACTTCACCCAACTAATATTCTGTTTCAATTGGATTAATTTCTTTATGTGCTTAATTATTTCCAGCATATTTTCTAGAACCTACCAATATTCCAATTATTGACTTATATTAAAGTTAAAAAACAAAAACCTTCAAGGAAGATAAAACAATGCAGAAGCATGGGGAGGATAGTTACTAAACCAGAAGACCTAGACTAAAGAAAGTTGTGTCATTATGAATCAAATTTAGGTCAGGTCTCCAGACTGTTGATGCATTTTGAACCACCAGTCCTTTCCTGGGCATTCTAGACTCCACCTACTACAAATGAAAGAAGGCGTATTTTACTGAAGGAAGTTCAACGGTAACAACAGCCATTAGAGTAAAGTATACCCAACAGCTAAGAAAGATGTTGGGCCATCAGGATATTGAGTGGTACCACAATGACTCTGAACCCCTGGGGAAAATGGCATTTATTTAAATAAATACAGTCTAACGTATGTCTGTTAGTATTATAAAAACCTAGATTAAACATTAATTGTGACAGGAAGATTTATTTTAATGACTGAATTTCCCATACTGAGAAGTCATAAAAATATTTCATGCAGAATCTCTTTTTGCTAAAAGCAATTATAATATCTTTGTAGCACACTTACTAATGTGAAGCAAGGCTGCAGTGCAAATGTAGTAAGGATAAAACAAACTAACAACTAGAGAAGACATACTGGAATACACTTATTCATCATTCAAATATGTCATACTCCCCAAAATGGATTTTACCACCCAATTAATGTGTTACAGAGATTAGCTTCAGCTGACATAGAAAATAAGAACACATAAATTAATTCAGGATTTGAACAAAGAAACTTTAGAAAATGTTGTATATCTTATAACTTGGACAGTGATTTGAAAAGGAGTAAAGAATTTCTGATTATTTCATCTGGAGGAGAATCTGATGTGACTCTGCTTCAAATAAGTGAATATTATGAAAAAGGGTTTTGCAAAGGAGTTCCAACACCAATAGGATCAAATAGAGGAATGTGGGCTAAGTGCATGTTCTTTCCAACTTTTATTTTTTAAAACATCGAGAGTCTTATTTGTCTTTGTTGTCATTGTTTCTCTGGTTGGAACTGTGAAAAAGAGAATTTTTCCCTTTCTAATTTGGCCCATTTTTCATCTCGCCATGCATCCTACTGCCCATTCATAGGTCATTTCATTCTTTCTGTATTTGGTCATGTCACTATTTTATTAACATCATGACAGAGATTCACTGACAAAAGGAGAATAGATGCATCTCAAAAGAATGTATTTTCTTCTTGGTGGGCGTGAAGGTTGTGATTAGGAGGAGATTGAAAACAGAAGAAAAAACAAGAATTTCAGTTTCCCCAGGGTTATCTGGGCTCCATTTGTCCTCCATTATGCCATAGAGTTAGGAGATGGTTGTGTTGTCTGAGTTTTCTTGAGAACTTCTCAAAGAGAAAATTCAAAGAGGGCTTTGGATTTTATTAAGAGATTTTATAATTTTCAGGAAAAGAAAAAGAGAGGGTAACAGTGGAGGTGAAACATTGAGAGGGGGTCTACTTGAGGAAGCTCATCACAAACCCATCTCTTTTCTTCCTTCACAATGGGAAGAGAGGACAAAGTTAAAGTAGTATTAAAGAGTAGGGAAAATAGGGATCAAAATAGATTTGCATCCTGGCACACATGTGTGAAATAAAGAGAAAAATATCCATAAAACTCCAGTAACATTGTTACTGGAGACAGAGAACCACAGGTCTAACTGGTTATAAAGGGGACTTGAATTTGATCTGTACTGGTTCATTTCATTTCAAAAGGACAAAAGTGTTAACCATTCTTAAGTAAGAGAGGTGGAATGATTTCTGTAATTTTATGTTGTTGAACCATATAAATTTGCTGGTATAAACAGTTTTCAACAAAAATGTAAGTTTTATGTGATTCAGTCTGTCATTTTTCTTACTGTTTTAAAATAAAAAATAGAAGTAATGTTGGATAAAAATCTTTATTTTTCAGCTATCAGCACAACATAGTGTATGTGGTTAAAAAAATAATGGTGTAATAGAGTCAAAAGTCCTCTGCAATTTGAAGATAGACACAATTTAGAAAGAGGTGAGTTCTACTTTTTTTTTTCTTTCAAGAATGGCTTTATCTGATTTGCATTTTCAATCCTAAATCAACTGAATCAACTTTCACTATATAAAAGCACCCGTTTTTCTTATTTGTTGTTCAAAAGAACATTGTCTTGATGCAAAACTGAGAGGTATATGAGTGAAGGATTGCTGACCTCCATCATGTGATACCTTCTCACAGAGGACTGTGAAGTGGGAGCTGATCCCACATGATTTTAGGACAGAGTACAGTGTACCAGAGAGTTAAGGGGATATAAACTCAAACTAAGTTACCTGCAGTGATTGGCTGTAGTATCTCTCTATCCACTATGAATGACAGAAACATGGAAACTAATTGGCGAAAAAAGTGTATATGTTTGTCATGGTACATTGAGTGGAATGGGTGGAGATTACAATTTGCAACACTTAATACTTGCTTCTTGCTAAGTCCATTGAACTTGGCTATGCTCAAAACTGTGAGTTGATACTAGAAGGTGAGTCCTACTCCTTCTTGCCTTTCCATGGTGATTGGAATGAGGTACAAAAGAACAAAATTACTTACATGTTGGATATAAAGCCTCTTGAGATTGGAATATGTCACTGATTTATTATGCATAGTTCAAATAAGAAGACCAGACAATGTTTTAAAAAATTATAGGATGGATTTCTTAAAAGGATCATCAAGATTGTTTTGATGAAGGCTCCCTTATTTGAAATCTTAAGGCTGAATAAGAAAGAGGCAATAAGAGGAAGAAAGAGGCTTCAGTGGATTAGTATAAGAGTTGGATAATTGGGGCCCAGAAAACAGTTTAGTTCTTTTTATTTCATTTTTAGCAGCTTCAAGAGCTATGATTTCTACGTCTTTAAAAATGCCATAGTTACTACTGTCATGTATAACTAATTAGAACAAATTAAAAAATAAAAATTTGGGGAAGATGCAAAAAAAAAAAAAAAAAAAAAAAAAGCCATAGTTAAATTGGGCGTGGTAGTGCACATCTGTAATCCCAGTGGCTCTGGAGGCAGAGGCAGGAGAATTGCAAATTCAAAGCCAGGCTCAGCAACTTAGCAAGGCTCTAAGAAACTCAGTGAGACCCTGTCTCTAAATAAACTATGAAAAAATAAGGCTGGGGATATGACTCAGTGGTAGAGTGCCCCTGGGTTCAATCCCCAGTCCAAAAAAAAATTGCCATAATTAAGCCAGATGTAGTGGTGCATGCCTTTCATGCTAACTACTCAGGAAGCTGAGGCAGGAAGATTGCAAGTTCAAGGACAGCCTGGGAAACTTAGTGAGACCCTGTCTTAAAAAATAAAATAAATGCCGGGTGTGGTGGCACACACCTGTAATCTCAGTGGCTCAGGAGGCTAAGATAGGAGGATCTCAAGTTCAAAGTCAACCTTAGCAAATTAGCAAGACCCTGTCTCAAAATAAAAATTAAAAAGGACTGAGGATGTAGCTTAGTGGTTAAGTGTCCCTATGTTCAATCCTTGGTATCAGAAATAAAATAAAATAAAAATAAAAAGTGAACTGGGCATGTAAGTCAGTGGAAGAGTGCTTGCCTGGCATGTTGTGAGGCCCAGTACCTCAGAGGAGGAAAAACAGCCTTGACTTCAGGAAATGGCAGCTATGATCACAAGCACTCATCTACCCACCAACACCAAAAAGCCAGTGAGTTGTGGGTCTTGCTCCTTTCTGTAGTATGAGCAGTTCCAGCAAGGGCTTTAATGGGTGAAGGCCACAGAGCAATGGAGCAGAGCTGGCTGTCCCATGTCTGGTGGGAACACAGATCTCAATGTTCCATCATGACCAAACAGCTAGATACCCAAAAAGCTCAAAATCCAGTGTTTGGACTTGTTTTGTAAGAGAGGATTCTTTAGGTCTCTGTTTTTGCCGTGTATCTCTGGAATGAAAATGGCAACCAGAGTATATCAAACATAATGATAATGGCAACAGCAGGATCAATAATAATAAAACTAAAATTAAATGAGTATTTACTATTTGACAGACACCAAACTGAGTACTTGAAAGCTTATCTTACATGATTCTCATAGTAATCTTACAATATAGGGGGTATTTTTATTAGTTTTATAACTGAGAATATTGAGTCAGAGTGACTAAATTATGTGCCTAAGGGCCTTACAGCTAATACGTGGCAAAACAATGATTCAAAACTTGGTTGTTGGTCACAAAAGCCCAAGAGCACCAGCTTCCTAAGGTTAAAAACCATTCTCTTATCATCGCTACTTAACATTTTCCACAAAGTTGGCCTAACCATCAACCAATGCACGTGCACTTGAAAAAAAATTCTGATGGTATGCTGACTCCCCCCATATCGCCTTCTGTTTCTTTGCAAAAATGATTGACAGCTGGAGTCTAAAAATGGTGACAACATCTGCAACCACAGGAATTCATAGAAAGTAACTAACTGGAAAGTCATTAACTGATGCGGTATCTACTTTCTGTCCCCAAGAGAACCGTAGCACCTGGGAGCAAGATTCTTGGGCCCTACACAGAGAGACCAACACAGTAATGTACAGTGTCACCCATATACATGCCAAGCAGCAAAGGTCACAGACGTAGGTATTACTTCATATGAAATGATATTCCAGCATCATACTCCTTTATTACAGTTAAAGCAGCAAAGGGTTAATTAAAAAGCAATATCTCTTGTCTCTGTAGACAACCTTTTCTCCCTTGCCAGTATATGACAGTTTATACTCCCAGTTCATTTCTCTAGTTCTGAAGATATTTTATTGCCTGCTAAACTAAATTTTCTCTAAATTGCTAGAGAAGAAAAACACCTCAAACTGCTTATTCCATCAAAACCAGCTCCTATATTATATTGGCCAAAATGAAATCCACTAATCCAGGGCACCAAAGTTGATAATATGAGAGAAGGGTTCTTGATAAGCTTTTTAAAAATCCTCTGGAGTCACAGCTGGCTGTTACTTAAATTGTCAATCTTGTGTATTCGGTAGGATTCTCTCCACCCACTATAGGATAATTGCATTTAGTTACATTGTTTGAGTTACTGTCATATAAGCACGGAGAGGAAGGAGAATATGACCAACTCCTTTCATATACAGTTTAGAATATTGCCAAGTGTAAAAAGAAACTTAAGTGCTGCTCACGGTGACATGTGGTAAATTAGCCCCTGCACCATCACAGAGCTGACTGGCCCCAGGGTCACACAGCCTCCTGATGGCCTATTCCTTGGCTGAGATTGGAAATGTAAGTAGTGGTACCTGATTCTAACAGTGCTCCCAAAGATGCAAGTCTGCTGAGGTTTTTTCCACATCATGTAATGCAGAGCACACTCAGGGGCTCAGACTGACGTCCTGACTCTGCCACTGTCTTATCATGTGACTATGTGCAATAATTTAATTTTCTTGAATCTCACTTTCCCAATCAGTAAATTGAAAACAGAGCTTTGTTTATTTTCTGCCTCATTAGGCTGTCACATGGATCAAACAAGAAAAACTAGGAAAATGCTTTGAAGAATAGGTAAGCACTTAAGTACTATAAAAATACATCAATAGATGAGAATTTTTAGCAGTGTGTGTGTGTGTGTGTGTGTGTATGTGTGTGCGCGCGCGCGCGCGTGCGTGCACATGCACGTATGAGAGAGAGAGAAAGGGAATGATATGGGAATACTAGTAGAAGTGAGCTAGTTTAGAAGATTTAGATCTTCCCCCCACCCTGGAGATTGAACCCAGGGTCTCCGGATGCTAGGCAAACACTCTACCACTGAGCTACAGTCCCAGCCCTACACATTATTATTTTTAATCATAATTTTAATGCTTTCTCCTCACTTGAGAATAATTATGGTTAAAATTTTTAGCAACTATTTATATACTTCTTAAGAAAATCACCAATTAATTATTATTTGTCTACCACATACTCCCTGAACAAAAAGTAATTTATTCAGCTATGACTGTTTATCTAAGACATGGAAAGCTTGCTTTAATTCCCTAGATTCCTGTAGTGTCATCAGGTTTATCCAAATATTTCATCTAAATTCCACGTGCTGTCATTTAAGGCCATTATGTCTGGTTCTCTCCTCATCAGTTAGTCTATATAATAGTGCTCTCTCTGGCTCCTTCCATCCTTTCACATTTCAATGGACAGTTATCACCCCAAATGCTTTCATTTTATTTCCAAGCCAGTTCTGTTTTTCTTGACTCAAAGGCCATCCTTTGGAAATATTTATCACTTTTAGTTGGTCTCCTATGAAATCAGAAATACATTTCATCCACCCGTTAAAATTTAGGATCACAGGCTCTTGCTTGTCCTTGATCTATGAATCAAGGAAGAGGGCTCTTTTCCAGAGTTTTTTTGTTATTTTCCTGTCACTGCACATACCTTTCCTGCTGGCCTAAATAACCCAAGGTAAGCAGGGATTAAAAAAAAAAAGCACTTTTCTTAGATAAAGGGTCTCTTACCACAAAGACTTCACAGCAGATGCAAAGGCCGCTGTTCTTGGTAAAGGCGTGAGTTATGTCCAAGAGAGCAGGTCTTGTCATGGGTCCCCCTGTTAGAACAATACACTGGGGCCTGAAAGTAAAGAAGAGAAGATACACAAATTGGCCATTACAGGAAGACCCTGAGAGCAGAAACACCCCATTGGAGATAGCTGGTACAGAGACTTAGAAAAACCCAACTGCCTCTCCTCTGATTATTTCTTGGGTTTGCCACCATCATCTTTGTGTTCATAGTCTAATCAGTCACAGCAAAGATGTGAAGTAGGGAAAAGGCAGTTTGGGGTCCACTTGCCTTTTGTGCTCTAGATACTGCCCTGCCCCAAATCTCAATGAAACCTGTCCCTCTCCGGTCACTATTCACACTTCTTTCCTTCATCTGTCTTGCCAGCTTATGCTGGGAGGTCCCATTTAAAATAAGATCTAACTAATGATGAGCCCAAGTGTTACTGCTCTGAAAGGAATTCAGGAAGCTTAAGCTGAATGGAGATAACACCAATAATTAAGACATCTCTCTGAAATCATGTCATGTGGGCCACTTCTCCATCTGCATGCATGGAAGGTGACACTTGGCACAATAAGGGCCTATGGTTTGGGGTGGGCATGACATGGTATGGAAGGAAGAAGCACTCATTTGTAGGAAGTGCTGCTGTGAAAGTATGGCAGTTGCTCATTTTTGGAACACACTCACAAAGTTTATAATTACTCTATTCTTCCACAAAGGAAAAGCCTCTTCTGATGTGAAACACACCAGGATGTCTGAGAAGCCAACTTTACCTGAAATTTTTCACATGGTCTTCCACTGTAGTTAATTCCAGAGCATTGTCCAAAGCACTCACATAGGAAAGAGCCTGTGTGGAGGAGCCCCAGTTCACATCTGTGGACCAAGGAGGAAATTGGCACACAAAAATTGTTACAAGCCATTCCCTTACATAATTTTCCCTGGCTATGCAAGCAGCGATTTGTGCCCAAATTAGAGAAAATACAACAGTGTTTCCTAGAAAGAGCTTTGTGAACACTATGTGAATTCTCAGAAGCAAGCCTTTTTTCCAGCTAAGCATCAGCCTCTAAAGCTGCAGTCCCAGAAATCTTGCCTGGTGGAATAGGCTGTGTGATAACCACATTGCAGGTGGAAGGACTTTGGAAAATGGTCAGCCCTGAATAAGTTCAAGGGGTCTTCACAAATTCTTAAATTGAAAGCAATTTCAGTTATACAGATAGTTTGCAGTCATCTTTATATGTGAATAGTTAACATGAGCAGTTCAGGGATTTGTGCTTCTAGATGTCAAGGCTCTTTAGCTAGCATTTTAGGTTGATCTTTTAGAACCTAATCATAACAAGGGAAGTCAGCACTACCATCCCTGGCCTGCCTGCCTTCCTTCCTTTCTTCCTTCTTTCCTCTTCCTTTTCCTTTCCTTTTTTAAAAACAAATTTAAATATTAAATGGACCCTTTAATAGGCTAGGAATGCACAGACCCATTCCAAGACTGATGAACCTATTCTCTCCACCCTTGCTCTGGACAGTCAGAAAGTGAGTTGGAGATATTTAACTGGAGATAAAAAACAGGTTTACATTGATCAAGTACTGATGATACATTAGGCATTAAACATACCTTAGACAACTCATTTTTATAGGAATAAAACCCCCATTAGTCAAGTGGACATTTATACCTAAAAATTGAAACTTGAGCCATACCTCATACCATATACAAAAATAAACTCCAAGGGGATAGTAGACCTTAACGAAATCACCAAACCATTAAAACTTGTTGAAGTTTGTGACCTTGGATTAGGGGAAGATATCTTAGGTCAGATGTAAAATGCTAAACCATAAAAATAATAAAAAAAAAGGAAAGATGACTGAGACTTCATGTAAATTAGGAACTTCTATTATTCAAAACAAACTACAAGGGAAATGAAAATAGAAGCCATAGACCTGGAGAAGATATTTGTAAAACACATACTACAAAAGGATTTGTATGTAGAATATATAAAGAACTGTCATGCCAGGCATGGTGGCACCTGCGTATAAATCCAGCCACTTGATCCAGGCGGCTAAAACAGGGGGATTGCAAGTTCAAGGCCAGCCTCAGCAACTTAGGGAGACCCTCAGCAATTTGGTGAGACCCATTTCAAGATTAAAAAAGTAATAATAAAATAAAAAGGACTGGGGATATATTTCATTGGTAAAGCACTCCTGGATTCAATCCCTAGTATAAGAAACTAAAAACCAGACCAAACAAAAATCTCTCACAAATGAATAATAAAACAATTTTTTAAAAAAATGAGCAAAAGATTGAAACAGACATTTAACTAAAGAAGATATATGGATGGCAAATGAGATGTTCAACATCATTAGTCACTGAGAAAAAGTAAATAAAACCACAACGAGATAGCACTATATGTCTATTAGAATGGCTTTTAAGAAAAGCAACTGACAATTCTAGATGATGACAAAAACATGGAGCAACTAAGACTTATTCATTGCTGGTGGGAACAGAAAATGATACAGCTGCTATGGACAACAACTGGACAGTTTCTTTTAAAGTTATGTATATACTTACTATTTAGACAGAAATCCTAGATATTTTCTCAAGTAAAATGAAAACTTAGGTCCATATGAAGTGGTGTGTATGAATATTTATAGCACATTTATACATAATCATCCTAAACTGAAAATAACTTAGATTCCCATTGACTGGTGGGTAGATTTTTTTAAAATGTTGTGATATATTCAGAATAGGATGCTGCTCAACAATACAAAAGAACAAATGGCTTATACCTTGACAATATGGATGAATCCAGAAGGATTATGCTAAATGAAAGGAGGCACATGTAAAGGCTGCATATTATATGGTTCTATTTATAGGATTTTTCTGGAAAGGATAAAGCTATAGAATCAGAAATTAGAAAAGCAGTTGCCAGGGACAAGTTCTAGAGAAAGGAGATTGAAGACACAGGGGTGTGAGGGAACTCTAGGGATGTCCTCATCTTGATTATGGTGGTAGGTACAGGATTGTACAAGTTTGTCAAAACTTGTGGAATGTACATCAAAAAGGGATGAAAAACTACCATATGTAAATTATATCTGATGTTGAAAATATATAAAGTAAAGAAAAACAAATCCATCCAAAGTTGTTTATACTTTTCTCACTGGCAGAGTGAGGAAAGGGGAATTCTATGGTGGTCGGGGGCCTGTCAGTACACCCTGTTCCTAGTCACTCCCAGCTTTCAGTTCACCTTCTCACTGGTTCTAAAGTCAACATCCAAAGTTCAGGTCCAGTTATGCTTCTCCAACTGAATACCTATGGCATCTTTCTGTTGCTCTCCATATCCTGATTCTGTTGCAGGCCCTGTAAATTTCCTATTTCCTTGGCCTCAGCCCACACCTCCCACTTTACCTCATGCCCCTTCTCCTTAGTACTAAACAAACTGGTGTGTTAAGGCCTTGGAGCTTCCCCCAAATGCCACCAGCTTATATGCAGCCTTAACTTCACTCATGCTGTCCTTCTGCCTAGAATGTGATTCCCTGACTCTGTCCTATTAACTGTCTTTTAGTTGCTTGTTGTTTTCTTTTATACTAGTTTATTTGTTCACTCAACAAATACTTATTTTGCATAGAGTGCCTGACCCTGGGAACTCAAACCAAGAACCCCCAAATTTTCTTGGACAACTCCAATCAAGGAAATGACTCCTTCCCTCCCCCTTTCTTAGCAATTATTTCTTCTTATTCTCATGGTGCTTACTGTATTGTATCATAATTAATTGTTTATTCTGTGAACTCCTGAGGACAGGACATGCATTTCATTTAGGACATAGAAGCAGAAGGTGCTGTAATAGAAAGCTTCTGGGATTTGAGATCACACTTCTCTGGTTAAGATGTCAGCTCCATCACATCCTGATCATTACCTTGGCAAATGGTCAACTCTGTGAACGCTAGTTTCTTTGTGAAATGAGACTAATACCTAATGTACAACACTATCATGAGGATTAAGTGAGTATATGACATAGTTATTGTTATTCCTACATTACGTTACGTTATTACTATCTACATCGCACATGGCACACATGGCACACCTAAGCTGCTTAGTAAATGCTGAATGAATGGATAGAGAGAGATCTGGAAACCCCATCCTGGACAGTCCTTATCTTACCTGGTTTCTTATAAGTCACATAGATATAGAGGAATAATTCAATGACATAGGTGATAACAGCTGCCCACCAGTTGATGACAAACATGACCGCACAACACAAAACAGCTCCAAAAAGAGACACCCACATGTTGTAAATCCCATATGCAGGTCTCCATCCTGAAAGAAAAAAAAATCCATAAGTTTTTCACACTACTGCTATCATGCTACTGAATTTTATAAGAATACAGGTAATGTGTGTTTTTCTGGCTCAAAGAATCAGAATTTTTAGGTCCATTTTTTAACTCTGTTATTTATTTATTTATTTCTATAATCTTGGGTCCCTGGCCTATGAAAGTGGTAGTTATACCAAACATGATGCCATAAATTTTGGAAAATATTAAGCATTTGGAAAATTTACACTCACAGACCCCTCCATACTTCCTGTATGCCCTGATTGTGCTTCCCAAAGCTTAGGCATCTAAAATCTAAGCCACTAGGGGTTGAAAGGAGGCAGGAAGGATGGAAAGTGTGGGATCTAACAGGTGGGAGGAGGGACCTCCTGGTTGTCCAGTAGAGAGAGGATTAAGACCTTTGGCTTTTCACATGATTATTCTTAGTCAGCAGGAGTCAATCTGCTTGACTTCCTGGCAGCTCTCCCATTACCCTAAGAGGATAGCCTTGCCCTTTCAGAAACAATAATCCAGGGGAAAAAAGTGGAAGAGATTTTTCTAGCAATGACTTCTTAAACCCAATACATTAATATATCACACATTTTATAATGAAAATATTTCTCACAGTTCCTAAATACATAAGTTTCCATGTTCTATTAGTTCTCTAAATGAATGAAGCCAGGAAACAGTATGGTCAGGATGGGAATACTCTGATTTAGAGGGCACTTGGTCTATGGATGAAGTACATTTTACATTTGGAGTTGCCAAAACACAACACAACTGTAAAAGTCTCCAGGAGCAATTTCCTTAATAACCACAAGATGGAAATAGCACTTCAAGAACATCATTGGAAATACCTTTATTTTTCTGAGTCTGGCTTTTCTGTGTGTGTGTGTGTGTGTGTGTGTGTGTGTGTGTGTGTGTGAGAAAGAGAAAGAGGGAGAGGGAGGGAGAGGGAGGGAGAGAGAAAGATACTGATTTGTTTTATGAGTTTGTGTGTTTGTCTCCTTCTATGTTTTTTCTATTTTTCCTTTCTCCCCCCCCACCTCATTTTAACTTGTTTTCCTACCAGCCTATATAACTCTGCCTTGTTTTTCAAAAATGGCTATAACAAGGCATGGAGTCATATATTTGTTTTTGTTAAAAGAATATAACAAAACTAAACAAAAGGTCCTTCTACATCTCCTGTAATCCAGAAGCCTTGGGTAGATAGAGGTTCCCTGTCCATTTATCTTTCATCTTCTCGCCAGCAGGTTTTCCAAAGTCCTGGGAAGGCAGCAGTCCCTAAGGCAGTGTTTAATATGTTTGACAAAATCGTCATTGTGAGGAATTTTTAAGGGTTGATGATGATAAGACTTTACTTTTTTGGAGGAAAGGCAGAAGATCTCTACTGGCCAGTTGAAGCAAAAACAGAGATGAGGGATGACTGCATAGGGGAAAGTTCTTTGGTGTGAAAATCTGAACGACTTTAAACCCAGCCCCAAAGTGCACTGATGCCACTGGCATCAACACGATGGGGCCCAATGTGAATCTGCATTGCCTGCACTCAGCAGGTAATTATGGGAGCTACTCATCCTTCTCTTCTGCACCATGGGCAGGAAACAAATTGATAGTAAGGAGTCTCAAATATATACATTTATTCCACTTCTGTGGTCACTTTCACCCTGGAAATAAATAGTGGTGTTTTTCTACTGCTGAAATAAATGTGGTTTCTCTTGCAATGAATAATTTATTGCCACAGGAGAAAATTGACTTTACGGTTGGTCAAAAAGGCCATTGCTCAAATGATTCTTTTTCTATTTCAGAAGCCATCCCCCAACTCACCAAAATAAAGTGGATTATGCTGCCCACTAGGATATATGAAAACATATAAACACAGATTGAGCACTTTTCACTGACTTATTTCATTTTATTGAGACAAAATAACTGTTTGCTTAGGCTGACTCTAGTTTTGAAATGTCATCTTACCTGGAGATTTAGCATAAGAGGCATGGAAGCAGGAGAAGTTAATAAGTGCATATGAAGCCAGGAAAAAGTTGGAGATTATGGGAGCAATGGTGTTCAGTTCCGCTGTAAAAGAAGCAAAATCAAACATGTGTGTCTGAGTGATGAGATTGGGGGCTGAACAGCTGTTATAGCCTGGAAGCCTGACTTTATTTGGAAATTGAAAATATAGCTAGCATCTGTCAAAGTTTAAAAATTTAGTGATTTTTCTTTGGGGTAACATATATACTCTTAGCCAGGGTTTCCATAAAGTGAGAATCAAGAAAAACCTACCAATCAGAAAACAGGCAATCAAGATTTCTACCTAGAAAATTTGGGGATTGAGCATACTGTATTTTGGAGGTACCAAAAAATACCATGTTTTTTTGTCTGCTATGTAAGTAACCAAAAGGCTCTACAAAGTGACAGATTAGTTAAATACCAGTGCACCAGAAACTACCAACTGAAAATCTTTCTGCATATTCCAGTGTTTTCTATGACTTTCAGGACTCTTTTGACTCTTTTATACTTTGCTACATTTCTAAAGTACTTTGACCTCAGTGACTAAATATATGGTATGATTTAATCTAGCCAGATTGTTTACTGTATGACACAAGAAAAAAATAGAGACTTCCTCATTAATCTGAAGTTCAGACATCTATAATCCTCAATGATGCAAGTGTAGGTGGCAACTGGGTATGATTCAAGAACACAGAAACCAATTGGGAAATATGCAAAAAATGCTACCATAAAATCTGCATGTGGAGCTAATCCATGTTTTTCTGAAAGAGTGATTTTAAAGGATAGCATTTAATTTATACACAAATGTTTAAACGTTGACTGTAGAATCATTTAAATTCAGCACAGGGCAATCATTTGAGGCCTTAAAGGTTAAATTACATAATTGGAACATCTTTAGAGATGTGTAATCATTTTAATTTAATTTTTTAAAAATCTGAGAGTTATATATTCCCCTCCTCAACCTTATAGAGATTTTAGGTGGATTCATGAATGATAGCTGCTCCCCGAGTTTCACATGTCATGATGAGGATCAAGCATTGTTCGGCACCACAGTGCTGAGGAAGGTGCTGATGCCAAGGGTGGTTCCTATTTGAACTTTGCCTTTTGCCTCCTTTCCTCCTGTGTGCTCAGCAGCAAAGGTGGGGCCTCGGGGAGGAGTGAGGGATGTGCAGGCTATAGTTGAGGAATGCACCTTTCCAAGCTCACAGAGCTGCTGCTTTATTACTCGAGGAGAGGAAGCCACGAGTATAGTCTAGTTAAGTGGTTTTCAAATACTAATGATCTATAAGTCTTTTGAGGAGCTTGTAAAAATGCAGATTTCTTATCCTCCGAGACTCTGATTCATTAACTCTGGAGTTGGGCCTGAAAAATCTGCATGTTCACAAACACCCTGGTGATTCTGAGTTTTTGGCCAATGAACCTTATTTTGAGAAACACTGACAAAGAAAATTCAGTTCTGCTGTCAGGTTGGGAGATATGGCAGCTGCAGGACACCCTGAGGTTAGACAATATCAGGCAGTTTGGAGGAAGAATTCAGTTGTGTTTGGTTGGATGGGTTTCCAACATTCACTTTCAAAGAACAGATAAAGTCCGGAGTCTAGCTCAAGTTTCCCAAAGGCCTTCTACATGCAAGGTTTTCTCATTTCCTTCTTAGACTCCAACATTCCCAAATGGGATCTGAATCATAAAGTGGGTAATTTCTCAAACTGAAAGGTAAATTCTGAGTAATCAGAAGAATTCTTTGGCTTTCAGCAAGAACAAGAAAACTACAAACCAATAAGAATAAACGCCATGGCTATGAGAAAAGTGAGAAAATATCCTCTCAGGGGCTCATTGTTTTTCCCATATCCCTTTGCAAAGAACTGCAGCCCTTTGAAGATGTTGTCCTTGCACAGAGCCTAATGGGGGAAAACAAAAGAGGAGAAATTTGTCACTTATATCTATACACAGTCATTTTCTCTAGGTGATTCAAACAAGAAGATTTGGGGAAAGATTAAGTGATACACAATATGAGGCACAAGTTAACACTGCAGTTTGTCATTCTTTATATTATTTGAATCGATCTTGACTATGTGGCAGACATAGCACTTGAGCCAGATGCAAACATTAACTGTTTCAGAAAATGATGGAAAATGATTGCCACTGAGAACGCATATTTCAGCTCAATCCACATTTAGTGGAAGTAGCAATAGGGAGAAGCACAGCTCCTTCGTGCCTGTATTACCTGGAACACTTTGGGTGCACTGACGAGGGAGGCCAGGGCAGAGGAGAGTGTAGCCGAAAATATTCCAGCAGTGATGAGGGGGCCAAACCCTGACACCATGCTCATGACCTTGAGAAGAAAGGGCCAGTAAGGAGACACATCCAATAGATGTTTAAAACATTAGCCCCATTTTTATGCAAATGCTTCCCTCTCCACTTTCTGTGATTTGGAATCTTTTATAAACTAATTGCTTCTAAGGAGATTACCCCCCCATTCTCAAATTCTTAATATTTACTTTTTTCAAGATGGAATTAGCATTTTTGTTATACACAAAATAATAAATGCTCACCACAATATTTTTAGAAGACACTGGAAAAAATAAAGAAGGAAATGGCTTCAAGGTTTTTGACAGCACTTTTTCCCTCTCTGTTTTTGCGGTTATTTAGTTGCAAATGGACACAATACCTTTATTTTATTTATTTATTTTTATGTGGTGCTGAGGATCAAACCCAGTGCCTCATATGGACTGGGCAAGTGCTCTACCACTGAACTACAACTCCAGCCTAGTCATATGTTTCTTTGATGATGGAAAATTCCATCCAGCAGAAAGTGATATTTTAATAAGGAAGGGACTCAGCTGTTTACCAGTCTTTTTAGAGGCTTTTCTAGGTCTTTCTGCACACAGCTCCTTTTCAAACCTTTGCTTT
This sequence comes from Tamias sibiricus, assembly GCA_025594165.1. NCBI lineage: Eukaryota > Metazoa > Chordata > Mammalia > Rodentia > Sciuridae > Tamias > Tamias sibiricus. The sequence goes on along the minus strand of CM046659.1, from coordinate 103,025,140 downwards.
TTCTGTGTTCACCAAACATAATTTTAGATCTGAGACATGATGAGAGTCTATCAATTTAAGTCATATTTTGGAATAATGGCTTCAGCTGAGTTAATTTCTCTGCACCAGTTGTTAAAATAGATGAATGAAGACTTCACGACACAGTTAATTCTCTCTCTCTCTTCACAAATCTTGCAGACAAATCAGTGTTTCAAGTCCTACATATTTCTAACTTCCCTTATTCCTTCCTCCTTATTTTCTCTCTCCTTTCTCAGTTTTTCTCTTGCTCTTGTCTTCCAGGCACTCCAGAGGCTCCCCAGGGGCTTTTCCTAAGCCGAAGTCCACAGATGAAATGCATTCCAAGTGCCAATTAATCTAAGCTTCTCCTTTCCACCATGAAATCTTATATGACTGATCAAAAGGTATCTAGAGCCAGGTGGTACTCTCTCCTGGTGATGTAATTTATACCACTGCCTATTGTGTCCCCACCACAGTAAATGTAACCCCAGGAATTGCTACTGTACACAATGCTTGTATCACTCTTTTCCATCCCACACAAACTGTTTCTTGCTCAATTCAAATCTATCAATAACCAACCAGTTGCAGGTTCAGAAGTTTCACTATCCCTAATATTCTAAAAATAAAAACAACAGCAATAAACATTTTATACTTATTATTTTTTGGCAGTTCGAACCTGGAAATTGTTCATCAGTCCATATTGACATGGTTCATGGCGACATCTTGAGAAATCATAGCCCAACCCACAGGCTGCTGACCCGTTGCAGTTCACCCCAGAAACGATGGTGTCATTCATGCTTCCAGTGGCATCACGGACCACACAGGCTGCTGTGGAAACAATTGTGGCTCATCATTTCTTTAGAAGGATTCTCCTCCCTTATGATTTCCTTCTGAAAACACACTAAGTTGACTTTGAGTCTGAAAAGGGCTATTCCCAGTCTCTGCTCGTGGCCAGTGCTTCTTGGGATGTGGTCACTGGTGGCTCCCATCCTCTGAGTCCTGGGAGTGGCCCTGTCAGAGGCTGACATTTTCACTATCTTGGTGGTTTAAGTCTTACCTATCAACAGCTACTTTGAGAGACTTAGGAGTTGAGAATGATTTACTTTCTGATATCTGAAAATGTACATGGCAATATTTTGCACATAGTATGTACTCAATTCATATTTCTGGCTTAGTGCTACTGACCACATGCTTTTCAAGTAGAAGGATATATTTCCTTGTCCGTGATGGAAACAAGGGAAAGCAATTATGGAATTAAATTAAATATTAATGGTCAAATGTTGTATCAAAGATTTCTCTCAGTTAATCAATTTTATTATTTTCACACATTTGAGTATTTGTTATTTTCTATTATAAACATTCTATAATAAATATCTTTGTGTGTAAATTTTACTTTTGTATTTCAAAATATTTCTCTAGGATAGATTCTCAGAAATGGAATTTTGACCATTTTAAAGACTCTTGATATATATTTTAACTACCGACTTTCCTTGAGTTTTTCTTGACTGTATTTATCATTCTGTATTTGGTAGGATTATTGAAATATATGAATATATGTGTGAAATATACATAAACTTTTAAAAATTACATTAAGGATAAATATTGTACAAACGAAATGCCAACTAATAAAGCTGCTTATTTTGCTTTTCACACTCTTCCCAGAATAGGTTCTAATTAAGACAGGTCCCAGTGTCAGGAACTAATAATAGGAACCTTCAGTTTTAGTCATGCAATTCACATTCTTTGAGTCTGGGAAAGTCTTAAAAATCATACAATCTTTGAGTTGAAGGAGCCACTAACAATAATCAGTGAATCCTTCTTATCATAATCCTAAGAAGTGGCCTGCCAGCCTCTGCTTATACACTCCAAATTACGGCTATTGATTACTGAGCAAAATTATTCATTTTAGATTTTACCTCTTTGCATTGTTCATTTATGTCAAACTGACTTTTATGAATCATGTATTTTAACTTCTGCATAATAGGTCTCTCCAAATTCTCACGAAGCCAGGCCCTGAGCCATTATTTGAATTAACAACAGGATGTTGAAAAAACAAAACAAACAAACAAAACAAAACAAACAAACAAAAAACAGGATGTTGACTCCATGGCTGCCCTGGGAAGGATATAGAAATGCAGATTTGTTTTTCCCCCACTTATAGGAGGAAAAAACTAGAAGAATCTCTGAAATCAGATCTCTAACTTGATCATTCCCTCATTTTGTCTGGAAAAAAAAATGGGAAAATTTAACTTTAGGTAGTTTCAATGTCATTTAAAAATGTGTTGATTTTCTAAAGCATTGTAACAAAGTCTCTTTACATGTAACTAAACTTGGAAATGATACAACAATACATTCAACAGCATTATCCAATTTTCTCAAATAAGAGGGAGTGAGATAGGCAAGAATCAAAGGGTTTTGCTTTTGTTTTTCATTTTCTTCCAGAAACCAACTTAAGATATATGTGTTTTCCCAGTTTCCCCTACAGGATGCAGAGGATCACTGAGAAGTCCCTTTGGTAAAATGTCCATCAGGCCTCCATAGTTGACCAGCCTGGGTCTGTATTATCTGTATTATCTATTGTATACAGAAAAGGGTTTTCTTCTCTGCATCTTGGGAAACCACATTTCTTTCTCTCTTGGTATAGCCTAAATATGGGGAAGGGGGTGGGGCAACCAGGAGTGGGTGTGACTGCAGGCAGCAGGTGGAACTGAAGTCATACTCAGGAACAGCAGGAAAGTACACATATTTTCTGCTCAGTGAGCAATATGGGGGCTGGCCGCCCACACTGCCAGCAGCTGGGTCTTGTTCTGATTTACTGCCAACTGGTGACAGTGACATTTCCATATTAGACATGGCAGTACAAAGATGAGATACTCTCATAAATTCTACATTTTTCATGTTTTCCTAAGGCCATTTCTTGTTTTGGTTTGGTTTGATTTTTTTTTTTTTTTTTTTTTTTTTGCTTCAGTCTGTTCTTCACCTTCCTCCTAGGGCAAGGGAGATGGGTGCTGGAAACTGAGGGCTTTCTTAGCAGTGGAATTATCACCTATGGGAGCCCTCTTTGGGCTCAGGCAGAATGACAATCTGATTAGCTCTACTCTTGCACTGACCCAGGATGCTTGTTTTACAGCTCAACTGCATTAAAAACCTTAAGGATCCAAACCATTAACATTTAGATACCAAGAAAGGAATTAAAATTGTTGCTTAAAAAAAAAAAAAAAAAAAAAAAAAACACAAAACTCAGGTTCCATTGAAAGCCCTCTAGACATAGAGAATGACTGGGTTCCTTGTACTTCTGACATTCTGACACCAGAGACATACAACTTACCTACACAAATAGCAACCCCTATGTAGGCAACCGTGGTGATGAAAATGGCCAGCATGGTTCCTCTAGGGATGGCATCTTGGGGGTCCTTTCAAAAAATAATGTGGAGAAGACAGGGCAGAATAATAAACATAGTTTGCTTGGAGTTATTTCTGTATTTTCAAATTTTTAAGATACCCTTCCTAAGACAAATTCTAAAGAAGTGATAGAGAAAATGGCAAAGTGGTGAGCATGGACATTTTCTGGATGAAAGACAAAGTGTTTAGAGCAAATAATGAATCCTGTAAAACTCTGTGCTGAACAGAAGACATCTCTAACTGCCCCAGAGGGAGATTTTATAGAAAAGTACATTACATAGTTCACTTACCAAGTCCTCTCCCTTCCCTTTGTCTCATGTGATTTTGTGTGGCTGTATCAGACCTTAAAGCAGTATGGGACTATATACAAACACATTGATAATATCTGTGTGTGTGTGTGTGTTTGTTTTATATTTAACTTAGGCTTTCCTTTAAAAAATCACTTGTGAGTGAGCAAAAAGGATGATCTACCAAATTCTCCAATTCCTCAAATCCCTATTTGGAATCTAGTTCAGAAATAATCACAATGGGAGATGTTTAATTTCCATAAGCAGGCATAAAGAAGGGCAAATTCAAGCTTATACCAGAAAATGGGCTTCTCTCTTGCTTATAAAGGTATATACATTCACTAAACTGGAGTTCACATCATATTTAATTTACCATTTTATATCCTATTTGGGGGGCTAAATCATATCAAATCAATTTCCAAGCAGCATATTGAATTATATTCAATTCAACTTAACAGGGATTGTCAAATGGAGATTTTAATGCATTCGTTGTTTATACAGGACAGTGCCTGGCATATAGTAGGAGTCAATAAATATTGAATTGAGGGAAGTACAATCCCAGTAGGCATTAGTCTCCCCACTAGAGGACAAAAGACTCATCAATACAAATAAGCAATCAATACAGACAAACAAAAGTTTAAGACTTTTTTTTACTTAAATTATGCTGATTAAGTCCATCACAAAGGTCACTCACAGTGGAAGTAGACTCAAAGTGACACCCCGAAATCATAACTGAACCTAGCAAACTCGCCCTCACATGCAGTAAGCCAGCCTGTGGAACCATTCTGTGATCACTACTCCTTCACGCCCCCACACTCTCCTAGGAATATCTGCACATGCTACTGTTTGCAAAAGTCAGTGTGGCAGGTGTGTGCAATGGAGAAACTCACAGAAATAAGAAGGTAACTGTGGATTTTACGGGCCCCAATCTTCCTATTCATGTTATATTTCAAAACTTATTTATTTATTTAACATTTTTTTTAGTTGTCGATGGACCTTTATTTTATTTATTTATATGTGATGCTGAGAATTGAACCCAGTGCCTCACATGTGCTAGGCAAGTGTTCTACAACTAAGCCACAACCCCAGCCCCCAAATTTATTTATTTGGTTAGACATTTCTTGGGATCTGAATGAAATGTGAATTGATTTAAGTGGGAGGAAAGGAAATGTACATAGGATAAGAAGGGTGAAGATGGAAGGCAGTTTTGTACCTAAAACACAAAGACTTCGTGTTTATTTATGACCATTACAAGCTCTAAAATAACTTAGTAGAAGTTACATGAGGGTCAAATTTGATTTATATGTTACATGAGAGTCAAACTTGATTTATATGTTAAGGCATTAACATATAAATTGTGATGACAATATATTGATGTTCTAAGATCAGAAAAAAAAATGGGATTATCTAGTCTGACTACCTGTAGATAGGGCTTGCAACTTTGAGAAACTCTTAGTTTTCACTCTAAAATATTAATTTCCTTCCTTCAGCGGTAACCCCAATCTAACCTCTTCTCCCCTTTTTCATTAAACATCATATTCTTTTTCTAATACAGAATATAAATAATCTATTATATTGCTGCTTTTTGACTATGAAAACCACATCCTGATTTTGCATTTCTGAAATCATATCTTAACTCTCTTGATTAGACTTGGGTATTTCATAAACCTAATCCCAGGTACGCATTACAGACAATCTATATTGTATTATTAGCAAATTAAGGGCTCAGGATGAGAACTCTGTAGTGTCCCTTGTGCCAACTCTTTTTTTTTTTTTTAAATATTTTAGTTGTAGATGGACACAATACTTTTATTTTGTTTATTTAGGTTTTTTTTTTTTTTTTTTAATGTGGTGCTGGGGATCAAACCCAGTGCCTCACACATGCTAGGCAAGTGATCTATCACTAAGCCCAGCCATCTTGAGAAGGGTTCTGAGACTTTAAGCCGATGTGAGCACCTTGCATCTCCCTATATTGTATGAACAATAAATATTTATTCAACTGAACTGAATCTATTACTTCTTGTTTAACCCTCAAATAGGAATAACATCCATAAATACTGAAGATTCCTTGTTATTTCCCAGCATATTGTCACCTTTCAGTACATTAACATGCTTTACCATTCTGGTTTTTGACCACGAGGATTCCTCTTTTGTGACTGTCAAACACTGTTATGACACCAGTGTTTCTTGGCTTCCCCTACCTATTAGAAAGCTCTTTCTCTTTTTATATCATGGATTTCCTTTCACGCATTAATAATTTGAATGTCTATGTTTCTCTGAGTGCTGCCGTGAACCTCTTCACTCCTTCTTGCACATACTTGGGTGAGTTCATCCTGGTTGTGGCTTCCAGTCCTGCCCTCTCTCCTTTCCAGAGTTCCAGGCTCATCAATCTAGCTACTTATTAGACATCTCCACACTGGTGTCCTGCCATTTCAACCTCAGTGGCCATGTCTGTTTCTTTTTCCTCAACTACTATGCCATGAATTCAATTAAAAAAATTCCACTAGTGTTAAAAAACAAAGAATAGAATAGAACTGATGTGAAAATATCAGAAGACATTGTTTGCAATGAAGAACCATTTGGAGAAATTTTTAAGTGTGCACTTGGTTGTTGATATATAATGTTTTCATACTGTTGATCACTGTAAAAACATTCTTTCCATTTCTTCTCCCCAACTCAAATTAAAGCTGATCCCTTTGATCCTTTTCCCCCGTTTGGTCTTAATTCAGACACTGAGTTAGTGCTAGCTAAGCTGAATTGACTACCAAGCATCTGATACAAACTGGTTTTTAAGGAGTTTAAGGAAAGCATAATAATCTTTAATTTGAAAGTATGCTTACAGTTTGCAGAAATTTTAAAAAGTGACCTTTGATTTCCAGTGCTGAGAAACCAGAAATTCAACATTCATAACTAAATTTCATTAGGTGGTAATACTTACTACTTGGCTCATTTTGAATAATTTTCTTGACTTTTCTGAGCTTCATCATAATCTTTTTTCTGCCATTATCTCTGCTCAAGAATTTATCACAGCACTGTGGTCACTAACATAACAAATCTAAATGCCTCAATTCATTAAACTCAATAAATATTTACCAAAGCCTTGCTAGCTTTGAGAATACAGCAGTGAATAAACTGAAGGCAAAATCTCTACTTTGTAGGGAGTCACATTTTATGGCAACCACCTCTCCCTCAAGTCCCTCCCAAGGTAATCAAGTCTCATCAGGATTTTTCCTGTTGAAGTAGACTCCTCACTGTTCCCATAGTTTCCTCATGTTTGACCATCCTTGTCTTCTCTGCCTGGAATTGCTTTGTATTTCCTCACCAATAGTCAGAAGCTAGGCTTTGCTTTCATTTCAGTTTAAAAAATTACCTCCTTGAAATCATTCCTGACTAACTGAACAGTATTTTTATGTCATGATCCACTAGGAAACTGCATATGCTTTCCCCTTATACATACCTTCTGATGAAAATATTTCTTATTTTCTGAATTTGATTATAAATTTATTGAGGTAAAACCTAAATCTTCTATATTGTTTCTGTGTGAGGTAAAACCTGTGTCGTCTCTTTATTTAGATATTGCTTATTTCTCCCTAATACCCATCCTCATCTTCCTCAAATTTAATATTAGAAGCCCTTCAAATTTTATTTGGCATATTGTACCCAGCTGAAGACTACATTTCCCAGACTCCTTTGCAACTGGGGAAGGTCTTGAGACCAAATTCTAACCAATGGAATGTCAGTAGAAGAGATACAGGCAAATTCTGGGAATTGCTTGCCTCTACTTCCTTAAGCCCTTGCCTGTGGAGTGGAATGTGATCCTGGAAGTAATTAGTCATCTTCGACCTTGAAGATAAGGGCAAACCCTAATGTAATAGTGAAACTAGAGAGCTCATCTGAGTTCCTGGACTACCTTATAAAGCAGACCTTTCTTTAAATGAATGGCCTATGAGCTCAAGTGTTTATGCACTAAAAACAAACAAACAAACAAAAAAAAACCCCCTTCTATCTTATTTTGGCCACTGTTTGTGATCTTTTCTTTTCTTTTTTTTTTTGTACTGGGGATTGAACTCAGGGGCACTCGACCACTGGGCCACATCCCCAGCCCTTTTTGTGTTTTATTAGAGACAGAGTCTCACTGAGTTGCTAAGTGCATCGCCATTGCTGAGGCTGGCTTTGAACTTGAGATCCTCCTGCCTCAGCCTCCCAAAGTGCTGGGATTACAGGCGTGCGCCACCATGCCCGGCTTTGTTTGTGATCTTTAATAAAACATTAAAACCAAAATTCTAATATGATGATTCTTATGGTATTTAGCAGGATAATATGAATGGAGTGCAAAGTAACAATATTTTTTTTTTGTTTTGTTTTTGCTTTTCCTGAAATGTTTCATGTTCTTATTAATTATGGCTTGAAAAGAGAAAGGGTGGTTTGAATAGTTTCTCAATGAACTATATTCATTTTGTTGGAAAACTGACATCATATCAATGTACTTAATTCTTCTGATATCACTAATTAAGATTTTTGGAAGAACTATCTGGAGTAGGAATCCAAATTTAGCATTAAAAGAGAGAACTTATAAGTAGCCAGGAAACCTTGCAGAAATTTTATAGTTTTGAATCTGTAGGATAATGTGGTCACATTCAAATTCTGTAGCTCCCTGGGCTGCCTATCAACTGCACTACCACAAACTACAAAGCAGAGAAAACAACATACCTCCAAATCTCCTGAAATATTGGCACCAGCAAGAATCCCAGTAGCTGCTGGGAAAAAAATAGCAAAGACAGAGAAGAAGCCTTCTCCTTTTGTGAAGCTTGGTCCAAAGTTCTCTGCAAATATTGATGCTACAACACAAATTACAAGAAAATTATCATGTAGACTTTTTTCGCAGTGTAGAAAAACTTTGGTTTCTATAACTCTAAATGCAAATACATCTCAAGAGTTTAACTGGAATGAACTGAAAGATGCTGTTGTACTCCTGATGAATTTGTTAGTATTTGCTAACAGTCAAAATGTATATCATAAGACTTTAGAGCTCTACGGCATAGCTCTGAAAAATCAGTAATTTTTGTGTTAACAGAGACCCAGGATGCCTGACTTCTTTGAATCTTGAAGAGATTGAAAGAGAAGATGAAGAATTCTTTTATCATCATACTAGCACATTCACAAAGTATACCACACATTCACACATACCCATGTCCCCCCAACCAACTATATTCTCACATGCATAAATACCTGAAACAAGCAACACTATTTTTTTATGCTTTTAATTTAAATGATAGGAGAACTCTGTGGGTGAGGCTACTTTAAAATGTTATTATTAATTTTCTAATCTCTTTGCCTCTTGCCCCCAGAGTTTGGATCTTAGATCATTACAGCAAATTCTCATGTGTGAGACAGTAGTGCCTTGTCCCTAAAGTAATACCATCCCACAGGTTGACATTATGTTACTTAAGTGAAAGGAAACAATCTAGAAGGAAAACGAGTAAAAAGGGAACAGAAAGGAAAAAGTAAAGGAGGAAGAAAATTGTGGATGAAAGAATCAGGTACAAAAAGGAAAGAAAATTTAAAACATCAGAAAAAAATACCACATTAATGGGAAAGAGGGAAAAGAATAGAAAGGAAAAGGATGTTCCTGTCCAAAGTAAACAAGATAATCTTTACAGAAAAAGAGACTCAGGAAGATAGAGGTAATGTGATTTTTTTTTTTTTTTTAAAGAAAACAAATACGGACAACTGAACAAATAATGAAATGAAATACAAAACAAACTCAGCAGTGGATTCCACGGTGAAAAAGTAGGAACAAGTGGGTGTGTGGAGCAGAATAAGAGAGGTCAAATTCCATGCTTGGTGACGTTATCACAGGATGCTACACTAAGTAACCCTATAACTCTTCATGCTTGAAAACCTGACACTGATGTTCATCTAGGTAATGCCACAGCAAGGTTAAGATGCTAAAGAATCTACCAGGAAGGAAACAAAAAAAAGTCTTTGGCTCTAGTGCTCTGCACTGGTTGAACAAATTGTTCAAGCTGTGTTCTCTTTCCCTGCATGAACTTTCTATTCCCACTACTTGACAGCAACAATTGTCCAGCATTTTAAGGTTTACAAGGCACTTTCATAACAACTATCTCATTTACTTTTCAAAATTCCCTCAGGAAGTTATTATTATCACTCACACATTTAGATTTAGCAGGAAAATCTGAGACCCAAACACATCTGGTGACCTGTCCAGCTGATAAGCGGTGGATTTAAAACTCAACACTGTCTCTTCCAAATCCAACTCCAGTATGGTCTCTTTCTTGGGCTATGCTGGAATGCTGATGGCTGGGATTGGGGGATAGGGACGATGATGTGGGGAGCAACATGGATTGAGGAGAAACTAATTTGTCACCTGTACCTTGGTAATTGAAGAAGCCTCTGGACTTCTTCTCATTGTTGGATGGAATGACAGTCCCGATGAAGAAATTTGCAATAGCAATGAGAAGAATAATCAGAAGAATCACTTGAGCCTGGAATGGCAAAGTGAAAGGGGATCAAATTAGATTTAGTTAACAACTTTTCACATAATTGTAGAAGTTATTGTCCACTGGAGAAAGACTATCTGCTTATTCAACAAGGCTCCGCTACCCACTGTCAGTGATAAGTGCATCCTTGTGGACTATCATCTTAATAAACCCTCTTCTACTTGGATGTAGAGGCTGCATTTTCAGTTGGAGTATGAGCTTGGAGGTGACACTTCAAGAACATTTCAAGTAGTAGGTGGGTAACTACGACAATGCTTCCAGGAATGTAACTGGAGCCAGAAGGTTTCACTTGTACAGATTTGAGTTCTTTTCCAGGCAGAGCACCTATGAATTCTTCCTCTTCCTACTGTAGAAGGTCTACCAGAGAACAGAATGGTTCATGGAATTTCCATCATGCCCTTAATGTCAGGCTGCCAGTGTGTGCTCAATGTGTGCAGTCTACTACTGGCCAAATGGTCTTCCTTCAGCTCCTGCAACTTTTCAAACTGTGAACCTGCTTGGCATCACCATATGCTGTTCCTTCTAGCTGGATCGCACTTCACCCTAGTCTTTGTGTATCTATTTTCTGCATCCTTTAAGTCTCTGTGACCTCCTCAAAGAGCCCTCTCCTGGCTACTTGATCTAAACTACAAGCAGCTCATGTTCACTGAGGGCTTACAATACAACAGATGAAGCTTTCAATTTTAATTTTGATGGGGAGCACTGGAGATTGAACACAAGGGTGCTTAACCATTGAGCTATATCCCTAACCTCCCCCCGACCTTTTATTTGTTTTTCTTGAGACAGGGTCTCACTAAGTTGCTGAAGTTAAATAATTTACTCAGGTCACAGAGATATAAATCAGATTCAAATCTAGGCATTCTAACTACAGAGGTGGAGTTTTAAATACTATCCTCTACTGCTGTGGAACTACATTGTCTCCCTTGGGACATAAAGTAATCTAAAGCCAGTGTCCTGGCTTATTTCCTCCATCTTTCACTTGTTGCTTGCTTGCTAGCTTTCTTTATTTCTTCCGGGTCCTAGGGATCAAACCCAGGGCTTGTGCAGACTAAGCGAGCTCTCTACCAATGTGTTATACTCTCAGCCCCCTTGTTATTTTCTAATATCTCAGTCTTCTGTTATTTCCTTCACAGTATATTACACCATTTACCGTTTTCTATTTGTTTCTCTATTTACTTACTCATCTATCCAGAGACCAGACGCTGAACTGGGGCAGGGATTCTGCTTGTTTTGGTCACAGCTGAATTTCTAGTACCTCACAGAATGCCCAGCACATGGCAGACACTGTTTAATGTGTGAATACTGCTTAACTTATGAGTACATAACCCAGAATAGATGCCATGTTGGAATGTTTCCTATTCCCTCATAGGGGTGGGAGGCTTTTCCACTTCTGGTGACCCATTGCGAACCAGTTACAGTGTCTCCAGGCTTGCAGAATATTTTCAGTGGCACTAATTCCTGTGTGGAGTTACAAAAGAGGCAAAAGACATGCTCCCTGTCATTCAGAAATTTACTCTGTGCTGTAAATATGCCAGTTAAATTCAGATGTGTTCTGGTTCCAAAGCCTATAACACACTAAAATTTGCTGGTGAAATACTGGGTTTAAGAGGAAAATAATAGTCCTGTCTCTGCTACCTTTTCCCAACACACCGTCATTTCTTTTGAGTTTCAGCACCCACAGGCAGCTTGAAAGGGAATACCAGGGCTTGTAGTTGAGACATGGGCTTCCAGTATGCACTGTGGCTAGGATCATAAGGGGGGTCTGTGCATGAAGATGGAAGCAACTTTAGTGGCTGTGTCACTGGGATGACACAAAGGGCAAAGCACAGGCCAACCATGTGACACACAAGCTGTGAGGCATGACGAGACTTGGTGCTTTGTGGGCTTGAGGTTCCACTTAGCACTACTAATTGGCTCCTTTTGCCATAGCAAATAGCAATTCTTTTTGAATATGGGGTTCTCTCGATTTCTGCAATTTGTTCAGAACCTGACCAGCAGTTGATAACATCATTTTGAGAAATTCACCTTTGCTTCCCATTCCATTCCGGCTACTGAAATTCCTAGAAGAATCACCACTGTGATGGAGCCTATTATCCGGATGTCATTAGTTGGATCCACCATCATTGAATCACTCTCCTGGAGGGGGTAGGAAATCACTAGTGATTAGAGATGCAACCTTTTGCATATAGATCTTATTGTAACATTTAACAGTGAAAAGAGCTTTTGTGTACTAATGCCTGGGGCCATTAGAACATTAGAAAAATGAAGTGCTCATAAATTTGAGAAGATAAAGAACCTACCATTATTTTTTCTATGATAATAGACCTTGGATAGCCAAGATTAGGAGTTAGAAATTTTAGAGATTCAGGATAGTCACAGCTTTTAAAGCTACTGTGGCACTAAGTAAAAAACATATATACACACATTGTGCTTTGTTTCAGAAGAATGATTAGTTATTTTGGGGTATCGGGGAATCCTAGAGGAATAAAAATTAGTTTTTTTTTTAACAATGTGAGTATTGGAAAATTAAGTGCTATTCCATTTAAGAATAGACAACATAAACCTGATAATGCATTTCTTGAACTTAACATGCCTTACAAAATATGTAGATGCTCATTGATTAATCTAATTTTAAAATACATGTCTTTTTATTAATTGAATTCAGTGTGCACCATTGCTACCACATGAAAAAGATCATAAGTTAGTTTGTACATCAGCCAATTAGCATGCTTATCCATACACCATTCTAGTTTGGGCATCTAAAACTAGGAGATGCCTAGTTTTCTTCAGTGGGTTATTCTAATGTTTGAACTTTCTTTTGGAAATCTGAAAGCATAATAGAAGTATGACTGCTGAAGTATGACTATCTGATTTTTCGTATTTTACACAATGTTTCATGTGCATCATTTCATCTGATCTATACCATTCTACCATGAAACACATAGAACAGTATTATTAACCCATTGTATAGATTTGGAAAACACACTTCAGATGAATAGTGGAACTGGTCCAAAGTCTCCCAGTTGGTAAAGTGAGAGCTAGAACTCAAAGCCAGAACTTTTGAGGTTGTGTCTGGGGCTTCTTTCCCAATATCCAACTTTCCCCCTCTCATCTTGCCATAATAATATCTCCATAACCCCTAATGCCCTGAAAAAGCAATGAATTATCTTGCTTGACTGTATAAAGAAAATCTTTACTTACCTTAAGAAGATCTACTACAGTTTCAGCAAATCCCACCACATACATAGCAACAGCCACTGCATTGGCAAAAGCAAAGATCAAGCCTATTGACCCACCAAACTCAGGCCCTAAGCTCCTGGAAATAAGGTAGTAGGCTCCACCTGAAATAAGAAATGAACATGCTTTACACTGAGGAAATGCTAAGAATTTAATTTACATGATCAAATGATTTTGAAAGTCTGAAAAATTTTAAATGTTAATTATCCTAATAAAGCATGACAGCTTTCTAATAATTTTAGAAATCCTGTGTCATCATAATGAATAACTTAGCCATTCCTTGTACTCTGTACATAATCTGCAATAAAAGTATCCTGACTTAATGAATTCAATTTATTGAAACTTAAATGTTAAAAAATGCTATATGTAAGAATTTTTTTTCCAAAAATGCTGTGTCTCTAAAAATATCACTGTAGTATTCAAATTAATAATGTGAATGCAGTAAAATAAAACTTTATATCCAAAATTTTCAGAAATGAACAGGCCTAGAAAGAAAATGAAGTGGAAGAAGTTGGCCTTTATTCTTTCAGTTTCCTTTTCTATCCCATAAAATGTTCTGGGATATGTTTTTTATGATTTTTGCCAAATACCATAATTGGGGACCAAGTGGGAGGCAAAGCAGGAAAGGTTTGGAACAATTGCCTCTTCCTTGGCCATGGCTGTGTCCTTCTGTGAACAGGAAAGACTAAACTGATTTGCTAACAGCTTGCATTGTACCTAGAGCAAGTTAGTGATGTATTTAAAAAAAAAAAAAAGGCTATATCAGAGAGCCCTGGTTATTTAAAAGACCATCACAACAACTTTCTGTATGGAACTAGTCTTGGAGGTAAGCACAGTGGATGTGGAAATAACACTGAATGCACTGAAATAACACTAATGCACTGAAAAACAGGAAAACCACTTTCTACTGAGAAGGAATTTCTTCCACTAGAGTAACCGCTTTGGGTTAAGTGACCAAAGTCATCTCTAAAAATGTGATGTATTATATCTGGGTGGAGCAAATCCACATTATTTCCTTTACCTCATTTCATTAAACAAATTAGCTAGGCAGTTACATAGGTAGGCTTGGTTAAAATGAGAGTCAGGCCAAAGTTGGCAGAGGAAGTGTTTTGTGGGTGGGATGGTGTTTCAGAAGGCCCTGATCAAGGAGACCTGGATAAGGCACCCAAAAGAGAGGACCCAAAAAGCCAAGGGGAAGGGGATGAGGAAGAAAAGAAGTTAGAAGAACAATAATGAATTGCCTCTACTTCATTTTCTACCTAAGCCTACCTGCTGCTGGATAGCCTGAAAGCTTTTTGTTTTTGTTTTCTTTTTGATGATCTTCTCATGGCTGTTGCCCACGAGGAGCATATTGTTTGGGGTGAGCCTTGAAGGCTGGGCACAGGATGATTTACTGAATGGGAATCATCAACAGTATCAGCTAGGGTGCTGGAGAAGACCTATCCTGAGGGGACCTAAGAGAGGGCTAGCAGGAATCATCCATGTAAAAAAAGACCTCGTATTTTGCTGTATTCCATACTTTCTTACTAAATAGTCACTTTGTAAACAAACATGTTTTATCATAAGAACTGGGTGAAAGAGGTCTTTTCTAGAGTTTCCATAATTTTAGTTGAGAAGCATGTTGCCTTGCTGTTTAAAATAGTTTTGTTTTGTTTTTTTCAAACTTTGGAGGCTAATTAGCAACATGAATATTTTGCTCCCAGTATTAAACCAACTTTAAACAGTACTCTGTAAACTAAGCTTGTTAGTCATAAGTAAATTAATTGACTTACCTCCTCTTACTACTCCATTTGTGCAAATAGCAGACATAGAAATACCTGTGAGTGTTGTCACTACCACACTCAGGCCAATGATGACCACTCCAAGACCTGCAAAATTCCCCAAGAAAGGTGTTTGGCTCCAGAACTGAGATAAGTCACCAGGACTTCAGGATGCAGCAGTGTGTGTCTGTCAGAGAGGGATCCATCTCCCCATGAAAACCTGAAATGTTCTAAAAGATCCCCATTCCATGGAGGTCTAGGAAGCACCTGAAATGTACTAAACTTTAAAACTGAAGCCATGTCGAGGAGTCAGTTTCTAGGAAACACCAACAACAGGTGTGCAGAGCTGTCTGCAAAATAAAATGTTTGCCCAAGGCATTTGTGCATCTGTGAAGCATGACCTGCAATGTGCCAGAGAGGTCCATTAGAAAGGAGACCAGAGCTGACCAGAGGGGACCTGGACTATACTCACCATACCTGATGCTTCCCTCTGCATCCAGGTCCTCCAGACACTTAGCCAGGCTTCAAGAACATAGAGCTATTTCCTTGTTCCCATCAAAATTAAGTATATAAAAGTTTTTGCCTACCCTTAGCAAGTGATGAGGGTATTAGATATCTTAGAGATTTTACCTCCACGAACAAACCCGTTAGTCGCTATTGCAGAAGTTGACAACCCAGTAATAGAAGTTACCATGGTGGAAAGAAGAATTATGAGAACTCCAAGACCTGTTAGCAATGAAAGATAGAAGATGTTACATTTCACTTTTCTCCTTTGGTTTCCTTACTGCTGCAAACTCTACTGCTTTTAATTTGAGTTTCCAAGTCCACATCTTGGGCCCCAATGGGGTTTCTTGTGCTGAGGAGAGACTGGTATGCCTGGCATAAAGATCAAGTAAGAGAACCACTCATTATGATGAAGGATGGTTTCCAAAAGTAAACACAATCTAAAATGCAGCCCTGGAAAGGAAAAGTTGACTTATGCTGGTGTCCTGGGAGAGAAACTACCCTGGCTGTGAAAAGAGAAAACATGACATTTGACCTTCTCTCTTGCTTGAGAGGAACCTGAATGAGAAAGTTGGGGATTTGACAAAGGTTAAATCCTTCTTGATTTTTCTTGCATCCCTTTGCTGGTGGGGAGGGGAAGAAAGGAACCAACTTGTATTACCTTTGAAAACACTCCAGAAAGGTCAGTGGTGAGCTATTTGAGCCTGTGTTGCCTTTACCTTACAAATGATGTTGCGGGTCACAAGTTTAATTACCTCCTCTGACATATCCATTTGTGGCAATAGCAGAGGTGGATAAACCAGTGATACCAGTCACTGTCACGGCTAAGCCGATGATAATCACACCAAGACCTCAGTTGAGAGAGGAAAAATAAAGGCAATTAAATGGTGGAATAATCTAATGGGTCATTTGCATAAAAGCTAGCAAAGCTAAGGTCATCACTGAAGGACCACATTTGAGAATCACAGGTTAGCCAGGAAATCATCAAACAGTCAATGCTCAACTTTGAAGTTTTCTGTCTGTAGTAGCTCAGGTTCCAAGAAATTCAAGAGCTTAAATGTGCAAAGCTATGTTGCATGCAACTGAACAATTGAAACGGGTCAAAATATAATGCAAACTGGGTGGTTAATGACATTCTAGACACTAATGAACATAAAAAATGGATCTATACAATCCCAAGCTGTTAATATAACTGGAGATCAAATGTGATTCCTCCCAGGTAACTTTATTTTTTGTACACTGGTCCTGCAGGGATGGAAAATTACAGGATGGCAAACTGTTCATTGGACAGAGAGGTAAGGTAAAAAGAATCAAATCAAACTACATTAACTTATTGGCTGTGTGACCTCTGGCAAGTTACTTGTTTTCTGAGCCAAAGATGGCAATTGAGTTAGAAAGAATGCACATGTTAGGCTGCTACCATAACACATAGAAGTGTACTACTTTTTCATCGTATCTACAACAGTCATAAGAGCTGTTGTTTATTAAAAGTCTTCTATATATCTAGCTGTGTGGTAGGTAGTGTGAAAGCTTCAAGGAACAAGTAGTATGAAATGAAAAAAGCTGCCTAGAAGATCTTATTGTTCGGAAGGTTAATGAGTGTAATGCAAGGAAGAAACTGGTAAAGGCCAGAATTCAGAAGAAGGCCTGGCTGCTTTAGGACACTCAAAGATGCCAGAATATGCCAGAATATATTGCTTTGGCATAATTTTTTTTTTTTTAGTTAAAGACAAATGACAAGAAGAGGACACCAGAAAAGTTCTCTGTCCCTTCCTCTTTGCCTAAATGCAGGATATACATTTGTAAATTGTTCTGCCTAAGTTACTAGGCAGGACAGAAACTATGACCAGAGACAAAACTTCAGACTCTGCTCAGCCTTACAGAAGACATCACAAGAATGCACACACCTTATCTTCCAGTAGTTCCCCCATTTTACTTAGCTTCCCACAATTTGCACCCCAGAAACCCAAGGTCCTTTTCCTTTGTCTTGCCACCCTCCTACAGCTTTATTGTTCTTTTGTTAAGATGATATATAAGCTCATGTTCTAATCGCCCTTTTTGAATCACCTATCACTGGGTGCTAACGTGTATGCACCATGAACATGTTAATAAACTTCTATTTGTTTTTCTTGTTAATCTGACTTTGGATAGTTTAATTTTTAGGGCCACAAGCAATGAACCTAAGGTGAATAGAGGGAAACATTATTTCCCTCTCCTACAATACCCTGCCCAGTGGAGGCTGACCCAGAATTCAGGGAAAAAATAGTAGGATCACAGCCTCTGCACTCACTCTGGTTCCATTGGGAATGCTCTGGCCTGGACTGTTTGGTGTATTTCCATACATAAAGCAGATGCTCTGCAATTGCTGATGGTAGGCTCTTTTGCCTCAGGGATGTCTTGGCTGTGATCTTTCTGCCTATGCCCCCAATAAAAGGGGAAGTGAAGAGTGATTAAAGGAAGAAATACTGAGATGCTCCCAGATATACTGTGGATCTAGCACGAGTCTCTAAGCTATTGTGGAGGATAAAGTGCAGTGGCAATTGGTTAATTATGGGGCAAAAGTTGCAAACTTGGCTTATACTGCTTTGGCCTTTGTAGACTCTTAAAAGCTAGGGTTTCTAAGAAACAGTTGCACTAAACGTGTTGTGTCTATTGCAGGGATCCTGTGGTGGGAGCATTAATTCTATACACCATGTGGCCTTAGGTTCTTGCGCCACTAAATGTGATTTATTATTATCTTCTGCACATTATTTTGTTCTTGACTTTGTTTTGAGGAAGTTTAAGATTGAATGTTTAGCATTCTCAGAAACAGTAACAGGACCATATAGTTTGAAATGTCTGACATTAAACCTATTCTAACTTTATTATTTCCCTATCCATATTTTCCTTTTGCTTCTATTTCCCCCCAAATTCTTAATTTATCCTTTAATATGGTATATATTTCTGTAAGCCATTTGAAATCTCAGAGCAATGTTTTGTACTTTTAAACAGTGAGGGATTGCTTCTCTCTCTCTCATAATTACACATAAAATCCCAGGGTGAAAGGCGGCATAGGAAACATGCAGCTCATTGTTTTCTTAGAGTGTGGTCCTCCAACCACCTGCTCCAGGAAATGCCTGGGGTGCTTATTAAAAATGCCCAGACCTACTGAGTTGGGATCTTCAAAAGTGAATCCTAGGATTTTGCAATTTTCTAATCTAATTTATCAGATAATTCTTATATACCCTACAGTAAGATGACTAAGCTACCCTCAGCTTATCTCAACTTGTGTCTACCTGTTCAGCAAGGTCCTTTAGGTTTATCTTCAAAGAACTGATTGGGAAAGAATTAACCCAGCTCCCTAGATTTTAGATGAGAAGTAAAGCTCACAGGGTAAAAGTGACTTGCTTCAGGTCTTGCCTGCTTTTCACACTCATCTCCCCTGCCAAATGGGTAACTTTATTGGAAACCCTCTTGCCCCAGCCAATGTCTCCAAAACAGAAGAACAGCTAGACGGCATTATCAGCCCTTCCTTCCATTTATTCCTAAAAAAAATAAAGCAGTCAAAACTCAGAGCTCCTGAGTGGCTACCCCAGGGCTGTAGCTACTGTTGCCGCTGGTTCCAGATTCCTTCTGGCTTTATCCACAAGATCTAGGCTTGACTATTTCGTGTGCAGGTTTCTTCTCCAAGCTACCCCCAAAGCAAGAAGAAAGTACATGTGTTTGTTTCTTTTCTTTTCTAGTACAGAGAACCCAAATGGGAATAAATGGTGACTTAACTCATTTAACTTTAGGTTCACAGCAAAGGCCAGTGAAACAGCACGGTTGATAAAAGTTTCTATTACTCACTAAAATCTATTTTCTGAGAATTAAAAAAAGAAAGAAAAGAAAAAAATGAAACAAAACAAAACCCATAGACCACCATTCAAAGGAAACCTCACTGAACAACCATTGGGTAGAACTCCAATCACTATGAATATGTGATTTAACCACTTCAGTAAAATATCCTTATTAAAACAATGCTAAGGTTTGAAAGTATAATAAACTGTTCAGCAGAAAACAAGATTCTTCATATTTTACAATTTTGTAAGAAACTTGAAATCAGGCTGTGAAGAGTAATGTAAGATCTGATTAAAGTTCAGATTATTGCCCAAACATATGGCTGTTAAATAAGTTGCATTAAAAAGAATTACTCTTGCCCTTGGCTACTCTCACACCTCCAAACAAAGTAATGTTTCTTGATGATCTCAATAAGTTACTAAATTGCCCTTAAAAACCTAATTTTGCATGAAACCCTGGAGCAAAACCTTGGCAATATTAAGATGCAGATTTTCCATGGAACAGCATATACTTATTTTGGACCCTGCGGCTGCACACGTTCATTTGATATGCATCATAAAACTGGCAAGCAGCCCTTTGTCAGGAACTTAGCAGTTGCCAAACATGAAACATGGAAAAACTATGGGAACTGGTTCCACTTTTTCAATTTACAGCTTAGCCCTTTCTTTTGAGTTAGTCTTCTGGTGGTTCTATATGAGTTTTGAGGAGCAAAGGCAGTAAAATAGTCACCAACTACTTTTTAAACATGAATTGAGATACCTTCTGGAGTAGTCTCTGAGAGCACATCTGAACTTCTTGACACTCATGCTTTATAAGTCTTCCCTCAAAAGTGAATCCATAATATGTTTCACATATACAGAATAGAACATCATTGCTTTTTATTACATTAAATCAGAACCTTTGATAACATTCAAATAAGTTTTTTATATACATCTTAATAATATGTTCTCAACAACAAAAAAAAGATTTGGCAGAAGAAATATTCTAAATGGAACACAGCAATTTAAAAGCTTAAATAATCACTCCTAGAATAATATCAATGTCTTCCATTTTCCCATTTAGAAAAAAATAACATCAGTTATAGACATGATCTTAGTCATTTCCTCCATCGTTTTAAGCTTACGTCGGGTGATATCTTATTAACCTTTGTTTTCTAACTGCTGGTACCTGAAGGCAACACAATTATTTTCTTTGGAAAATGTTCAACAGTTCAGCACTTTTATTAGGTAACATTTTCACCAGTTTTCCCATAGTAGTTTTCATGTATTGAAGTTTTGCTAATCATCATAAGAGGGATGCTGTTCAGCAAATAAAGGGCAAATGTCAATATATCCCAAAATATGAATATTATTATCTAAACTGAATGTGCTTTTGTGTACCTGTTTTGCTTTAAATTATGTCAAAAGGTAGATTTTCTAAGCATTTACCTGCATGGCAATTTGGAAAATTCCAGCCTTACAGGAGCTAACTCCTTACCTGTCCTTTCCGACAAACACTGTCAAAGAGGCAAAGTGAAAGGAGCTCAAGTGTAAATCATTTCTATGACCTTCATCTCACATTTGCTTTAAAGGTGAAACCAAGTTGCTCACTGGGTTTATAATTTACATCACAAAATATTTAGGGGCTGGGGTTGTAGCTCAGTGGTAGAGCACTTGCCTAGCACATGTGAGGCCCAGACTGGGTTTGATCCTCAGCACCACATAAAAAAATAAATTAAAAAAAAAAGTTATTAAAAAATCATTTAGGAGGAGAACAATGCTTACCAATTCCAGCTTCTCCAACAATCCAAGAGAGGCGAATGAAGAGCATGACTCCCCAGATATTCAGCATGCATCTTACCTGTAGGTAAAAAAAGGGACATTGAAGAGACATGAGAAGCAAATATGGGACAAAATTCAGTCATCTTTGTAATTCTAGTGTCTAGGCCTTGCTAGATCATAGAGTGAGTGGGTTTCATTCATAAACACAGGAGCTTTCTCACCAGCACACCTTTCACCCATCCAAACTTCACGACACCAGCTGTATCTTCTTCTTCCTTGTTTTCTGCTTGTTCATCTCCAGGCATCCCATCGCCATTAGCAACTCTGTCAGCTGAACCTGGGGCCACTGTCACATTCTGCATTTTTTACAGTAGCAAAAACATTGAAGTCAACAAATGATTCCATAAAACTTTCAAAGGCAAATCAAAACAATTCACATAAAACTTTAGACAAGACCAAAACAAAAACATTGTGGTCATTTTAGTAAAATAGCTCTCCCCACACCCCACTGTCACCTCCCCTGCCCAGCTGATAAACTTACAGGGGTGGTGGATGGAGGGAACCTGGATGGTCCTCCCACTAATGAAAGTATGTCCTTAAATCTGAAACTAGTCAGATTTAGATAAATTTAAAACAAAAAAGGAACAAAGAGAAGAGATAAAAGGAAGGAAGCCTAGTAAGACTAAACTAGCATCTTTTAGGCAGCTTGTTGGGAGGACCAGAAAAATAACTTTCCTCAGTATTGCAGAGTATCTGGAATTCTTTCTCCATGCTCCATTTTATTCACCCCAAATAATGACAATAAAGACAATAAAACTTCTCTACTCACCTCAGATGGTCTTTAAGAGGATTCAGTGGAAAAAAAAAAATACACCCACATAGAAGTGATTTCTTTACAGAAAAGAAAAAGTAGTTTAAAGTTTTGTACAGAAGTTTAAAGGCACTATATAGCTATGTGAGTGCTCTTCATGTAAGAGTAGTTTCTTATAGGTTTGATGTGTCTTTGCCTGATAATTGTTGAATGTACTAGCATTGTGTAGAAGGTAAGAGGTCTCATGACCAACTAACTACCAGAAAGACTTGCTTAGAATAAAAAGTAAGTAGTATAAAATAATGATTAAAACCTTTATGCAGTTTTTTCTGTGACCTAATTTTGAGAAAGAAAAAAAAAATCTCTTCCTTTCTAGTGTGATAGCCTCTGAGACCAATGGTGAAAAAAATATCTGTTTCAAGTTAAGAAAAGCTCTCTATCTCCAATAGCTCTTCTAGATATGACTTAGAATAATTTCAGATGCCTCTAGTTAATTTAGTCTATCTAGCACCTGCTTGGCTCTTTACTCAGTAAACTACATCTCACTGAGCTCCCCCAAAGCAATTTTTCCAGTACAGGCTTTGAAATCACTGAAGAAGTCCCTTTGATCCAGGATTGAATTATGGGATAATTTTATTTTAGTTACCTAAATTGTTTTCTTTTTTTTTTGGGGGGGGGTTGTTTTTGTTTTTTTTGGTACTAGGAATTGAACCTGAGGGTACTGTATTACTGAGAAACATCCTCATCCTTTTTATTTTATTTTGAGACAGGATCTCACTTAGTTGCCCAAGCTAGCCTCAAACTTGCTATCCTCCTGCCTCAGCCTCCTGAGTCACTGGGATTACAGGGGTGTGCCACCATACCAGGCTCTAAATTGACTTAAGCTTGATGTTCTGACATCACTAGCTAAGAAAATTGATGGGACTATTTTTTCCTTCTAAAATAGACTGGTGTATAATAAAATTTAGTTTTTATTATAAAAACTTTGTTTTGGAATAATTGACTTTATGGTCTTGCATACTCAAGGGCTTTTGCATCTTTGGCTTTTGCATGCTATTAGTATGACTATTGTAAACTGACTCTAATTTGGGCTATTTAATTCCAGGGAATTTGACTTCTTGTCTCTTTTCTTCCAGCATGTTCTCTCCATCATTATGTAAATAAGAATGCACACCTAACTTTCTTCCCCACAAGACTTTATTCATGATACTAGTGTGACATTTAGATAACTAATATAATGTAATGTGATAGGAGTCATTCTGTGACAACTGACTCAGAGAAGGACAGTAGTGTGGGTTGCTCTTCAATGTCAATCAAGGGCTTATCATATAAAGGCACTAATAAACGATGGTTGAATCCATAAAGTGGACCTAAATTCCCTGATCTCCACCACTTAGGAGCAGATGTCTTAGTTTCTTATCCATTCTAATCTCTTAGTTTTTCTTTTCTCTTTCTTCCTTATAAGTCCATTTCCTCTGTGTAGGCCACATTTATAAAGAGAGAGAAGGAAAATAAATCCTAAGCCAGCTCATCTTATTATTTTCT
Organism: Tamias sibiricus; assembly: GCA_025594165.1. Lineage (NCBI taxonomy): Eukaryota > Metazoa > Chordata > Mammalia > Rodentia > Sciuridae > Tamias > Tamias sibiricus. The sequence continues at coordinate 103,001,497 of CM046659.1, read as the reverse complement.
GACAGTATTGGGGAAAAAAATTGAACAATAGATGAAATTGAAATTAACAGTTAAACCAGGTGTGGTGGGGCATGACAGTAGTTCCAGATACTCCAGAGGTTGAGGTAGGAGGATCTCAAATTCTGGGATGACCTCAGTAATTTAGTGAGGCCCTGAGCAACTTAGCAGGACCCTGTCTCAAAATAAAAAATAAAAAGGGCTGGAGATGTAGGTCAGTGGTAAAATGTCTCTGGGTTCAATTTCTAGTATCAAACACAAACAAAAAAATCCCACAACACAAACAAACAGCACAAAGAAAACTTAGTTTTGAATTACTGAAGTAATATCTTAATCTTAAGCATATTTGATTCTAATTTGCATAGATAATTAAAAGCCAGTATATTCAGACCAATGTAAAATAGAGATAAATAAAATTCAAAGAAATTGAGGCCAACCTCACAGGGCAGAAATTAGTGGTCTATACCAGATACAAATGCAAGTTATGTATGTAACTCAAAATTTTTAAGTAACTACTTTTATTTATTTGTTTATTCATTTATATTTGGTGCCAGATATTGAACCCAGCACTAGCACATGTTAAGCATGAGCTCTTCCACTGAACTACACTCCCAGCACCTATAGCTATATTTTAGAGTTAAAAAATATGAAAATGTATTTAATTCTTACTGAAAAATCATATTTTATATCTCTAGCATTTGCTATGTAAATATTTGTTAATAGTAGCAGCACCTTGCCTTGTGGAAGGGAACAGAACCATTGTTTTAGTACAATATTTTATTTAATAGAATATAAAGTATTATTTAAACATGTAATCAGTATAATAAAATATTTGTAAGATATTTTATGTATTCTTCTCATACTAGTCTTTGAAATATGGTGTATATTTTCCATGACAACACATTTGGCTTGCACTAGTGACATTTCTCCTGCTCACTAGCCACATGTAGTTAATGGCTACCATATTGGACGATAAGGGTCTATACAATGCAGTCAATTTTGAATGAAACATTTGATGTTATTTTCAATTTAATACAAACTCTATTTTTCTCTTAATAAATTCTGTATAGATACAGCAGCTACATGGGTCAAATGTAACTCTCTCTTTATAACTGAAATTTATAATCATTAAAGGGAGGAATTTTAGGAATGTGTTAGAAATATCCATGAATGTTGAAGGGATTGTTTGGTTAGGGGATTAATTTATTTGACTTTCAAAAAAATTATCAGTATTCTAGCAAATCAAGAGTCTCATGACCAGATCATCAGCAGATATTCATTCAGGAAGAAGGCAATTTCCTTTGTCTGGATTAATTGGGGACCCCATAAGACATAGCCTCAGTCACTTGCTTTTTTAAAGGCAGTCTTGGGAATAGAACCATATTTTCTGACTAAAACTGAACTTGAATATTTGTTCCAAGAAATTGCTCTGCTCTCTGATGAACACCAATAGCCACTGTGACCCTTAGGTCTAGATTAATGAGAATACCAATGACTTTGAAAAAAATGCAAAGTAGGCTCAAGGATGAATGGGATATTTAACATTACCCTTAAATGAACATTTCTTCTTGATGGATGCCTTCCTGGTCACAGTTTAGTTAACAGTTCTTTAATTTATCACTAGAACTTCATAATATGATGTAAAAAGAATTTTCTATGAGGGCATGACAGAAAAACAACCACATGTGGAAGTCAGTAAAGGAATCATTTTCTAAATTATTCCAAACTAGAGCCAATGTAGGGTTTCAAGTCTCCTTTAGGTAAATATTGTAACCTGCTGGAGTTTCAAAGTTTTAAATACATTTATACTATGTATACTATGGGGGTGGGGTGGAGGAAGAAACCTGAATGCATACCTTTATTTTTTCCACTAGTACAACTAGTATAAATACTAGTAAGTTTTGATAGTATAAATACAAGTACAGACGCCATTCTCATTGTTTACTCTAATTGGAGCTTAAAAATTCTACATCTTATAAACTAGGAACTCGGAATCTAGCTTTGACAGTGCAATTAATTTAGGGTGTTTCTTCCAGTAAGTTACTTAACTTTTCTTGGAAGCTGCCAATGAGAATAAATCCAATGGATTTTCTGAAAATCCTATCTGGAAATGATTTACTCTAACGCAAAATTATTTTTCTATGTCGGCCATCTTTCAGTCCTAACATGACAAAGCAAGACTTCGTCTCACTCTTTAATAAATGCCTCCTTGATAAACTCAATGCATCATCAAAATACTGTACCTGATTTTGGGCTAAGGGTTTGTGGGGGACTTGATGGCTATGAGCTATGCCTAGTGGCTCATAGACTCCTGGCTGGTACTTGTTCTTGAAATCAAAGTCTCTGAGATCAAAAGTTGTATGATTGCACCCTGAAACCAGTTTTTTTTTCCTTTTTCCTTTAAATTAATTTGTTTGTTCACACTCCATTACCATAAATGATGACCCATAACCTTTCATAAATGCATTTTAAATTATATAGCTTTAGGGAAAGATTATTTATTTACTGAGAGTTTTACCAGTGCATTAAAGATTCAGAGAAGGCTTTTTTTTTTAAAAGCAATAAATGCACCTTTAAAAAAGAAAGAGCATTTGATAAAGGATTTTTCCTCCTCCAATATCAGTAACTGGTGAGACTTCAATCACGTGCAGTTTAAGGAACAAATTACTAATGAATTCTTCCAGATAATGACAGATTATTTTATTTAATATTTAATGTGGTTTTCAGATCCCCTAAAAATGTCTTTGTAGATATCATAAAAACAGAGGAAATTAAATATATTTATTCTTTAAATTCCAACTAGGTAGGTTTGCTACTTATACATGCTCTCTAGCTTAGAGCTTTAATCTCAAGGTGATAGAATTCTCAAAAATATTTAGTCCTAGATGATCCCCCATTGTTTTAAACTTTCTTTTATTATTTAAGCATGTGAAGAAGTAGAGAGAATAATATAACAAATCTCATGTATGTATTCCTTATTATTAGCTTTAATAATTATCAACATATGGCCAATCTATCCCTCCTGAATCCCTCACTCCCCTGCCACTGGATTATTTTAAGATCAATCCCAGTAAGAACCAGAGAATCCCAAAGTTCATCTCAGAATAAAACAACAAAAAAGTATGATTCTAACTATATTCCATATCTTATTGAGCAATAACATTATGATTATACATTTTTTACTCATTTGTGATAAAGGAGAATATTTTAAATGATGAAAATGAGAGTATTTCTTTTTCTTGTTTTAAGGTACTATAAACTATGCCTATAAATCACCACCAGTAGTCACAATTTATAATCATAGCATTTTTGCTATATCTGAAAACACATATTTCATACACAAACTGACTTAGGTTGTTGATAACTTAGGCAGGAAGTTAACTATATACAATAAACTGGCATATGAAAAAGAATATTGAAAGTTTCAAAAATATTTTTCAAATTATACTTTTAAGAGAATGCTCACTCTATTCATTATTTATTACTAAACCATATGTAAATAATGGGAAATTAATCATATTTTTTTTCCACAGGTTATTTTAATAGTAAGAGCTCCTGGGGAACTGACTTGCTTTTGGTATTTAGAAACTCTAAAAAATATCAGAATGAACTTTTATTTGCAGAGTTGCACTCCAGCAAATATTTCAGGAGTGACCTCTGATCATCACTGGCCTTTAAGGCATCAATTTTAATGTCTATTTTCTTTGACTATTGTTAGTTTAGTGATTATTTTTAATTTTGGATATCTCCAATTAGAATGTTGAAGTTCTGTGTTCTATGTGTTCTATTTGATTTGGAAACACTTTTAGAAAAGATTATTTTCTAGGGAAAACATTTGTACATTGTTATTAGCCTAAGCATTTAATACACTGATTTATGTGGTTTGATATTTGGCTTGATTACCTGTCCTTTATTTTTATCTATAAAAATGTCATTTGGCTTATATCATAAAATTCCAGAGAATATAGATCAAATCTCCTCAACTCACTTTACATAGCAGCTCTAGTAAATAAATGCTTTTGATGATGACAATGAAAATGATTGAGACTTGTAATTAATTCAGTAGAAGTTATATGATCTGTTGGTACCAGCTAGAAACAAGGAATGAATTAGGACTTTCTGGTCAGCTCATAGTGACTGTTGTAAGATTTTCTGCATTGTGCCTGAGTTCTATCATTCTCTGTGGCAGTTGAATGAGACAAAGCAATGTGCCGCTGGAGAGCAGACTGACCCTGGAGAGGGGTGATATAGAGCATGGACTCTGGAGTCATGCCATCATGGGTTCTACTTGTCAATCATGTGAACTTGGCTTCTTGACCTTGGAAGCTTACTGACCTAAGTCTTTGTTTTCTTTTCTAAAAGACCATAGCATTTGGTAAAACTTTTCAACTTCCATAAAATACCAACAATAATAGTACCTATCTTGAGGGATTGTTGTAAAAATTGAAATAATTTTTTCAAGTGCAAGCATGGTGTCTGACATATAGAAAACTCTCAATTAAAAGTTGGTTATTATTACACTATAATTAATCTTAATGCTTTTATTACAAATTATTTTTAATCGCAAAGAAACTGATGCCCCAAATGTGAAGTCATTCCATTGGTTTTCATTTGGCTCAATTTGTATACAGTTGGCTTCCTTAAGAATAACCTTTTCATTATAATTTTCATAATATTATAGAATTCTCTACTTTCCATAGTTGATTTTAGAACACATAGAACACATAGCTTTGATAGGAAGGCTAAATAGTTTTGCTGAATCCTTTATAATTATATTTTAGTAAACAACTAAGAGAAATGGTGATTAGTTAGGCTGAAAAGAAGTTTTATTTCAGTTAGCCCCATAGTTAGGGATTGTTTATGAAAAGGTGGCCACAAGAATTAGGCTGGATATTGAAAACTGAATTCTCTTTACAAAGCAAAAATACTAGAGTAAACCTTGCCAGATGCCAAATAATCACTATATGTTTTGATGGAAAGATCTCCAAAGTATGTTGCTTGGTGAAAACAGCAGAGTACAGAACGAGTAAAATAAGTTCCCATACAGGTTTGAAAAAAGAATACAGACAGAAAGTTAGCTAGAAATATAGATATTTATTGAGTTCCTGCCCATTGTGTTGGTGTGCTAGACTTTATATACATATAAACTAATATTCATAAGAATTTTGCAAGATAGGTACAAGTTATGTAGCTTGTACAATATTGTAAAACAAGTAATGGACAGGTCTTTTTTCTCTGCTTTTAACTAGAGTTTTCAGAAATCTACAAATCATAGCTACCAATATAGGCATTTTATCCTTTACTACATAGAAAATTTAAAGGGTTTTGTTTTCAACTATGATCTCAAATCATTGGGACTAGAACTTCTGTCAATAACTCACTATTGGAGTTTCATTTAAGGCAGATAACTTAGAATAATGTCTTTCAAAACTGCTTTTAATTTTACCTATTAGGAAAACCTTTGTCACATAATTTTCTTTCTGACTTGGATTTTTTTTTTTTTTTTTTTTTTTTTTTTGTACCAGGGATTGAACCCAGGGGTGCTTAACCACTGAGCCACATCCCCAGCCTTTTTTCATATTTTTTTAAGAGACAGGGTTTTGCTGAGTTACTTAGCACCTTGCTAGGTTGCTGAAGCTGGCTTTGAACTTTACAATCCTCCTGACTCAATCTCTAGCCGCTGGGATTACAGGCATGCACCACTGGCCCAACTTGGAAATTGCACAAAATCCGACTGGTTTCCTGACTAAATATGTTATACCTTTCAGTATGGATGTAGCATTGCTGTATGGCTTTGGAAAACATTATAATCATGAATACAAAAAATATTGCCAAACATATCCTATGCTAGTTGTTTTCCATTTTTAAATAATTTAAGTAAATACTATTGTTTATATTTTTGCATACAAAATATAAAGTAAAGTGTAAAGTGTCTGAGTATTATAGAATCAACATTTTATAGAATGAACATTATGTAATATGTTCATTATGTATATATACATAATGTTATATATACATTATGTAATATGTTCATTCTATAAATTATTTCTTGTTATGATTTAAGGAATTACCATAAAAGTATCAAGGAAGTGGCATCATAGACAAAATATATTGGAGGTCTTCATCTCCTATTTGAGGGAGAGAAAACGGGAATAGATAATCAATTTCACTAGCAGGAAAGAAGAAAATAACCTGAATAAGGCCCAGTCTGCTTTGTCCGCCATGGAAGGAGAGCATGAAGCACTACATGAGGAGAGGCAGACTGGTCCATAGAACTTCAGCGACACTAGAATGTCCTGGCTGCAGGAATATACCTGCTGAAGATTCCGTGTTTACATTCAATTTTTACTCCATATTTGACTGTGTGAATACTTCTACATGATTTAACTAACTTGAAATCCCCCAAGTGAGGGTCAAGTTCAAAATGCATGATTGAAGACATGAATTATATGAATATACTTTGTATACAAACAGTGCTATGTAAAAAGGTGCTCTATATATGTATTATGAATTGTAATGCGTGCTCCTGTTATATATACAACAACTTTGAATAAAAAAAAAATCAATTTACTGGAGTTGGGGCTGTGGCTCAGTGTTAGAGTGCTTGCCTAGCATGTGTGAGGCACTGGGTTTGATTCTCAGCACCACATAATAAATAAATTTTTAAAAAGAGCATTTTATTTTTACTAGTTTAAAATGATCATTCAGGGCATCAAACTTAAAACTAATTTACAATACAAATAGCTACCAAATCTGTCAAATGCAGCTGTGATGCTCCTACAGTGTGGTCATTTAGATGGTTTGCTAAGGAAATAGTCCTTCAGAACTTTTCCCTCTTTATTTAAAGTTTTACATAAGCTGAGGCTTAGAGATTATAAATAAGCTATTTTTCTGTCTCTGAAATGTCAGTCCTAAGAAAAATGTGAGTTTACTTCATTTCCTTTCCCATGGGGGTTAATATCTTATTTTCTTTTGTTGTAAATTAGGAAATGGATAAATGAGAATATTTAAATTCTGGTACCAACTTTAACAAAGAGGCAGCTTTAAAAATTATGTGTAGTAGAGTATGTGAGATAGAATTTCAGTGTTTTCGTGGTGGTGGGGCTTTGGTTCATTTTGCTGCTTCCTATAAATTGAAATCTCTTGCCCTAGATTTCTCTTTCAGCCTTCTCTACATCTTGGAAACTCTTTGTGTCCTCTTCTATCAACCTACTTTTCCTTTTCTTTCTCCCTTTTCTCTCTCTGCCATCTCCTTTCCTCCTCTTTCACACAGAAAAGCAAAGTGACACCTGGGTCAGATTTTGAGGAGTGTCAGCTTCCTTCTCAAAATCTTCAAGGAACTGTCATTTTGTCTGAAATAAATGCATGGCTAACTTATTTTGAGTGGATCACCAAGTATCCCAGATAAAGTCTAAATCTTAAGTCTATGAACATACCAGCCATTTAACAGTGCTACCAATAATGGTACATAGGATAAATAAAGTTGGGTGGGGCAAGAGGATGAGGGAGCAGAGTTAAGGACATGAGCTCCTCCTCAGGCAGTTGCAGGACCCACAGTTGGGTATCTAAGCAGCTCAGGGAGATGTGTATCCTTGTGGAAATAAGGACAGGCAGAAACTAAAAGGATATCTTCTCCTTTACTATCATTTCTCCTAACAGCAGTATTCCTAGAATCTCTGGAGTGGGTAATTATTTAATTAAAAGAATTTTTGAGGGCTAGGGTTGTGGCTCAGTGGTAGAGCACTTGCCTAGTATGTGTGAGGCACTAGATTTGATTCTCAGCACCACATATAGATAAATAAAGTCCATTGACGACTAAAAAAAAAATTTTAAAAGAATTTTTGAATGGATGAATATAAGAGAAATTGCTCCAGCTGTTCTTTTTTCTTCTCAATACTTGAGCAAGAGTAAACTACATTCAATGTCAATTGAATATGTGACATCTAATTATAATTCTTACAAAAAATTAAGTCCCATAAAGAATGATAGTCATTGCTAACTGTGTAACAGAAGAGCAGGAGGGTAAAGTCCATTTATATATCTTAGAGAAAGTAATAAAAGAGGAAATATACTAAGCTTCCAAATTATGTGCTACAGGTTTAGAAACAGTGCTGCTTCATACTTCTAGCAGATTTGGGAGCCCTGGATACATTCCTTAAATAATGAAAAGTTTAGTTGCTTCTGCTGCCTCTGTACTTAAATTGAATCCAGTTACTTTTATATTGTAGGTGCATTCAGGAGCCTCAGGCAAAGATTTGAAGAGGAAGGGATAAATGCTGAATCATAAATTTCTGCTATTTCTGTAAAGAATATAAAAAAAATAACCCAGGCACACTGGAGGCTGGCACCCCTTAATGAAACTATAGCAACCATAGTACTTTGAAAAAAAAATTGGTTTGGATGAATTAGTTCTAAAGTGGAAGCAGTTTAGTATTCAGTTCGACATGTTTAACTAAGTGTGAACTGAATAACTATAATTGTAAACAAGATGTGACGTATTGCCTAACTTTCAGAGTTAATTCTTTAGCTCTCGATCCCAATTCAGCAAGCATTTGTGAAGCACTCTTTGTGCATTTTCTGGTTATGGGGAACTAGAGACAGTGTGTAAGTAAGATGGATGGTCTGGAACAGACCTCTTCATTTGATTCTTTCACATTGAAGAGTATTATTAAAGAGAAGGAAATGACCTGGAGGAGTGAATAGGGAGGACACTTGCCTATGGTTTCAAGCTTACCTTTGCCAGTTGCTCATGAATCTCAAGCAGGCTGGGTCGGTTGACCTTGGGCCCACTGACGCTGCCAGTGTTGCGGTAGTATTCAATCTTGGGAACAGCGTCCATGGTGTTGTGGCCAAAGGTTTGCAAGTAGTATGTGTTTGTGTGAGAATCATAGGCATGAAAACTGGCATCTGTTTTGGCAGTTTCTCCATTTTGGAGGAAATTGTCATAGCACTCCTGATTCCCAGGCCTAAAGCTGATTCTCAATCTGTTCTGGGCTTCATCCCCAAAAGAGGTTTCTTCATAATGTGGCGGGTCCCTGTTGTCATTCACAATTGCACTGCTTTCATGGTTCTCATTTATGATATTGACTTGAAAGCGATTGGTATTACTGGGCACTGAATCCAGAAATACATTGGAAGAGTTGTTCAATGACATCTTCCAAAATGGATTTCTTGGACTAAGCTATCTACTATACAGTTGTTAAAAAAAAAAAAAAAAAAAAAAAAGAAACTATAAATTTCTGCCTCAAAACAAACACTAATGTGGTTACATTAGGTATCTCTTGGCTTTTGTTCTAGATGAACTAAGTAGATTCTTGATCTATTGTCTCCTATATAATCTTCAGAATGTTCTTCAAAGCTGTCATTGAAAAAGAAAATTAAACTTGTTTCAAGGAATACAAATATATTGGAGTAGGACTGGGGAATGAGGGAATGTTTTTCTTTTACAAGACATACAATCTTAAGTTCATTTCACTAAAAATTACTTGTGCAGAAACCTTTGTCACCTGAGCAATTAAATCCTATAATAAATAACTGAGGACTTGCTTCAGCAAACAGAATTTCCAATGGAGTCATTAAAATGTTACGGTGTTTGTAGTATTTGCTTGGATTTCATGCAGTTGGAGCCAGCATGACTTTTAGAAAAGAACTACCAATTGCATATAGTAATGACAGATGAGAATATCCTCAGCCTGAAATATAGTTCATTGAAAGTACTAAATTCTGAAACTGAAAAGTATTCAATGATTGTTGAGAATATATCTTATAAGATAAATAAAATGAATATTGAAAATTTGTAAAAAGGCATTCTTGCTACTTCATAAGAATCTGTTTGTATTCAAGTAATAAATTTGTCTCGGAAATATATTTTTACCTGTGCAACAAGTGAAAAATCACATTTTAGAATGACAATTAAAAAATACAACCTTTCAAAATGATGTCTTTGTAAATTCTTTTCCCTTTTATTAGCCTTCAGAATGTTTCATTTGCTCATATGTTTGTTTGTTTTTACAAATTCCATTATGAAACCTTTAAAAAAATATAGGTATTTGGGATAGGAGATAAGTCATATTTATTTATAAAGTCCTATGCTGTATTTAGGTAAAATAATCATGCTTTTGGATTCCCTTTTATTAAATATTCTCAATAATTGAGAGATTTATATTTGACTATGAGATGAACAGACTACAACAATAATTTTTATAATTCTACAGTACAAACCCATCTTAAGACACTTTTTTTAGAATAATATTTCTTTGTCAATACCTTAAATTTTGTTTTTTCAAGGGGAGTTCTAGAAAGATGAGTTAAATACAAACAAAAAACTTGCCTCTGTCACACGGATATTAAAGCTATTTCTTTGACTAAAAAGAAGCCAACTTAAACTTTCAAATAACCTTTCCTGGTGAAATTATAAGCGATGCTGTTATCTTTGTAGTTTTTACAGAACATCTTGCTTTTCCTCAAAGTTCTTGATAGCCCTTTACACCACTCCTCAGAATCTACTTTATGACATAGTATTAAGTGCAATTTTTATCTTGCCCAGAAATGTTTAACTTACCACCAAGGAGCTGCCTTCTGAGGAAGTGTAACCTGCTCCAACATCACACAGGCATATATGGGGCTCTTAGCTTTCAGCCCAGAGCAAAAAGCTTCTTCTTATTGGTTAGAACCTTTCTTGAAAGAGATGACTTTGCAATGATTGGTCTGGAATAATACTAGAAGCCCCACCCACTCATTAGCCCTGAGGAACCTTAAGTACCACATCAACTAGTAACTAGTAGTAAACCATTAATCCTTTTAGACAGGATATAAAATAAAGTTTCTTTAATTCATAAGGAGAATTAGATTGCTCAACAGCAATCCTTCGAAAAATATTGCTTCAGTTGTTTGGCACTAGATAAATTGAGTCCCATGGATTTTTTTTTTTTTTTAATGATGAGTCCTAGTGACCTCTTATTGTTAGCTTTCCAGAAGTAATTCCTGTATTTTGTAACTAAAAAATGTTATTTGAGGGCTGGGGTTGTGGCTCAGCGGTAGAGCGCTCGCCTAGCACGTGCGCGGCCCGGGTTCGATCCTCAGCACCACGTACAAATAAAAAACCCATTGTGTACAACTAAAGCAAATAAATAAATATTTAAAAAAATGTTATTTGAAATTATTTTATCTTACTTATAGTAAATCTTACTTTGATTCTTCTTTGCCAAAGTATTTCTACCTAATGGAAAAATTTTCAAGCAGAAATAGAGCTGTGGGTACATTCTTAATGGCACTACTCAATGGTCATTTTGTCTCCCACCTGGGAAAATATTTTTATCAAATTGGTTTTTTAGTTTTATTAAGGAGAAGGTTTATTTTTTTTATCCTAAGTTGTTATATATGATAGCAGAATGCATTACAATTCATATTACACTTATAGAGCACATTTTTACATATCTGGTTGTATACAAAGCATATTCACACAATTCGTGTCTTCATATATGCACTTAGGGTAATGATGTCCATCTCATTCCACCATCTTTTTTTTTTAACCCCATCTTTTTTTTTTTTTTTTTTTTTTTTAACCCCTTTGCCTCTTCCCTTCCCTTTCCTCCATTGTCCTTTCTGGAGTTCCTCTAATCCTCCTATGCTCCCCGTCCCAACCCCACTATGAATCACCCTCCTTATATCAGATAAAAATTTGGCATTTGGATTTTTGGGATTGGCTAAATTCACTTAGCATTATATTCTCCAACTTCATCCACTAATGCCATTATTTTATTCTCTTTTATTGCTGAGTAACATTCCATTGTGTATATATACCACATTTTCTTTATCCATTCATCTACTGAAGAGCATGTAGGTTGGTTCCACAGTTTAGCTATTGTGAATTGTGCTGCTGTAAATATTGATGTGGCTGTGTCCCTGTAGTATGCTGTTTTTAAGTCCTTTGGTTCTAGACCAAAGAGTGGCTGGGTCATAAGGTGGTTCCATTCCCAGTTTTCCAAGGAATCAGGTTTTACTCAAATTTGTGAGTTGTTGATTATTAAGACAGCACAAATGGTTCTTCTTGCAGGTTTTGTGACTGGTCTTCAATCAAGTATGATTGAATGAGTCCTCCTTGTGCCTTATACTAAACTATCAAAGTTTTTTCCAGTTGCCTGGGTAGTTTGGTTGTAGTATAATATTGTGGTTAAGAGTAAACTCTGGGTTAGAATGCTGTATTTATTCTCTGGCCCTGCTACTTCCTATCTGTGTGAACTCAAGGAAGTGAATCTCTCTGCACCTTAATTTTTTTTCATCTGCAAATGTAGATGTGAATAATAATGGAACCTACCCTGAAGAGTCATTATGAGGATTAAATGAGTATATTTGTGTTAGGGTTTAGAACAGTACATAGTCCTTGTTTTGCTATTTGAACAGTACTTAAACTTGGCTTTTGGTTCACTTAGTCATACCTGAGATTCTGAGGTTAATCATTAGAAGTCAGGATAGGTATTATGCCTGTGAGAACAGTGGGAAAGGTAAATTAATGAAAAGATATAGAGAAAGGTCCTGGAGATACCTAAGTAAAACCCCTTGAATGCTCTTAGTCAGGTAATGTCATGCTAATGAGTAAGGCTAATGTAATGAGGCTATATCAGAAATAGAGATAGAATTACAAGAATGAACATATAACTCAATCTTTTCTTAAAGGCCACTGATACCAGTCATTTATCTGTTCAACGAAGGGTTCTGAGTTCAATGAAGAAAGCTTTCAGGTGTAGAAACTAGTCATATTTCAGATTAGCTAGATGGGGCTGGTTGTTTAGATCAGGACTGGGGACAACTGGGATGGAGCTGGGTCCCAAAACAAATTCTATTCATTAGACCAGGACAGAAACTATGCACTAACATCATCCAACTCCCATTCACTATCAGAAGCCATCTATTTTTTTTTTTTTTTTTGGTACCAGGGATTTAATCCAGGGGTGCCACACCCCCATCCCTTTTTATTTTTATTTTGAGACAGGGCCTCACTAAGTTGCTTAGGACCTCGCTAAGTTGCCAAGGCTGGTTTTGAACTTGCGATCCTCCTGCCTCAGCCTCCTGATTGGCTGAGATTACAATTGTGTGCCATGGTGCCCTGTGTGCCTATTTATTCTTTAAACTTTTTCCTCTATCAAAAGTGGTGTGGTGTGTGTCTCCAATCCCAGTCAATTTCTTTTTTCTCACTGTTGCCCGACTACAGTGTAGTGTGAATTAGTTTTAGTCTTGGTCTTGCATCAACTATTTTCATTCTAAGGTTTTTATCTCTTACAGTGAAATGAACATCTTTGTTCCTTATTAAGGGAATTCAGACCTTTTAGAGCAGATGGGAGACAGATTGGGGGATATGGATGAGATTATGCCATCCATAAAACCAACCTTGAAAGGTGAACCTGATTTGGACCTTTCTGACAGAAAAGTAGCAGAAGCCACCCATCTGGAAGTATGTACCTCTATCTTCCCTCCTGTTCTCCCTGACAAAGCTCTTGGGAAGAGGTAGCAGGCACTGATCCAGGTCTCACACTGGACATCTATTCCTAAAAGGATTAGCATTTTGTGAAATTTCTGTGTTGTATACATACTACAACTAGCATTTTGTATTTATTGTATTATTTTTAGTATTGTCTCTGAAAATACAGATGATAACCCCTCTTCTATTCCTGCCACTAAAAATGCACACGATAGGCCATGAATAAAAGCCATGGGTGAAGACACTTTTGGTTAATAAATGTTTTTCTTCAGTGGGTTGAAACTAATATTGTGGTGAAGTTGTTATCTGAGAAGTTTGTGGGAGGTGAACTTTCAGAAATAATGCACATGCTGCATGAAGTTTTCTTGCCTTTTTTGAGGGGAGGGGGATGCCTTCTTTTTAAAATGACTATCTGGCTTTGTTATACCTTAGCAGCCAAAATGGAGAGTTTGGTGAGTGTTTTCCCGGGAGACAAACAGACACCTGGTACTTGGACACATATCTTAGGGAGCACTTTAAAACCTTGGGTCACAAAGAAGATGCTAATGTCTTGATATATACAGCTTTCAGCACGTTCAGTCGAGCTTGACTTGGTGAGGTGTTTTGGGGTTAAATTACCACCTGGCCATCATGTGTTCTGTGTTTATAATCTTGTACCAATTGGATACAAAAAGACTTCTTGAGGTGAGGGTTTGGTCCAGAAGAGCCACAGCCAACACACACGTGTTCTAAATCTAGCAGGGGATGGGGAGGATCAGGGAACCTCACTGAGACAGCTGGTTTTGAGTGCCATAGACCTGAGAAATCACCATGTATACAAGATGCAAAAGAGTTAAAGACAGTTTCAGTGGGAACTGTCAATGTTGGTCTACCCAAGTTCAATTCTAACCACAGCAATCCGCCAGCTTGATTACCTTAAAACATTACTTGATGACCTTAGGGCATTGCATTACTTGACTTCAGTTCCTCCATCTGTGAAACTGAGATAAAAATAAAATGGAAATAATAGCTCCAAACTCAAAGGATTGGTAAGAGTATCAGATTAATGGAAAGCACTTAAAATTAGTGCTAATTTTCAGTAAATGTTAGTCTTATTCCTTCTTGGTATGTTTGGCTGTTCTGTGGTCTCAAGAGACACAAATGTTTTTGTTATTATTATTTTTTTTTTTTGTGTGGTACCAGGGATTGAACTCAGGGGCACTCGACCACGGGGTCACATCCCCAGCCCTTTTTTGTATTTTTATTAGAGACAGGGTCTCACTGAGTTGCTAAGTGCCTTGCCATTGCTGAGGCTGGCTTTGAACTTGCGATCCTCCTGCCTCAGCCTCCCAAAGTGTTGGGATTACAGGCGTGCGCCACTGTGCCCGGGTGGTTTTTGTTATTTATCTTCATTCAGTGATCACAGAAAGTCAGAATTTTGTAATTGGAAAGACTTAGAATGACGTCATTCTATCTTTTCATTTTTCAAAAGAAGAGAATGAAGACTGTAGAGGTTGAATAAGTCATTTCTTCTTAGGTTTGAGCACTTTTATTACTGCTACTACTCATGAAGATAATAAATAGTGATAGTAAGGTATGTTTAAACAGTGTTTCATGGTTTTCAACGTGCTTTCACATTCAATATACCTCATTGGTCTTCCCAACATTTTTGCATGATATACAGATTGGGTTTCTTATTCTCATTTTGCACATGTGGAAAATAAGTTACCGTTAGGTAACTTCCTAGACCATAAAGCTAGTTATTGGGCCAACATAAGAATCCAAGTCTCTGACTTTAGATTCCTAATCTGAAAAACTTTTCATGATCTCTTAAATCCTCATTATTAGACATCTAGGTTTTACGTCACATTTGTAACATGTTTAGGGCACTAGGGACATTAATAATACTCTGGATAGCTTCCCCACCAAGAACACAGAGATAAGATGACTTGCTCAAGTTTGCATAGCTCTAATGGTGGCAGGGTTGAGAGTGGACTTCTTATTCTGGCACAATGCTCTTTCCACTGATCCTGCTGGAAACTCCCTTTTAAATGTGATTTATCTAAGGGGTGGTGGAGAGAATATCAGTTTGAGGCAGGTCCACTTTGAGTCCCAAGCTATAGGACTTTATTGCAAGAGATTCTATAAGAAGACCAGAAGGGCCAAGGCTCTGTAAGTTTTGGGAACTTTTAGGGCCTGTGGATACTTTTAGGATTTAGGTGTTAGTTTTTTGAGTTTTTTTTTTTTTTTTTTTTTCTTTTTCACCCACGAACCCTTTTGACTGATGGTTATTATTTTTAAAAAATCTTTTTCTGTTTATTCTTTGGATTGGATTCCCTTATATTGAAGATCTGATGATTCTCTAAGGTTAAATTAGAGGTCTGGATCTGGAATGTGAAAAGGGTGTCTAGACTTTGCAGAGAAGAGGGATGAGGGTGCCTCCAGCATAGTTCATGGGCAAATGGAAGGGAGCAAAGATTCAAGGCATATGTTCAAGGTAAGAATAAAAATGGATTAGAAGTGGAACCATGTTTTGTTATATTCATTAGAAACTTCGATGCGGGGACAGAGAAAAGTGAGTAATCCTAACAGTGGTTTATCATCTACACAGCACGGTGGATAAATCAATCATAGATGTTTATTGAATTCAGTGAATGCAATGAGTTTTTCTCCACCATACCCAGGGTAATAACAAATGTAGCCACCACATATCCCAATAGCACAACCGTGAAAAGCATAAAGCTGGAAATCAGGCGAGTGCATATTCAAATGTCCCTTTATCAAACTCTTCAACTTCATCTTCCCACGTAGAAGAAGGCATGCTACTATACGGGTCTAAGAGAATTTTGAAGCATCTGATAATTAGAAGTCCCAAGAAGATACACAGAATCCCAACAAAAGCAAAGCCAGTTTTTTGCTCCAGAGTCAATGAGAAAGCTGAGACTTCGTTGACACTCATCTTAGCTGAAGAATTGCCACAGTAGGTACTACTCATTATTCACTGGCACATCATTGTGGCTCTTCAAAATTCCTGCTGCAGTCAACTTTTGGCCTAGGTATAAAATTGGACTCAGTTTAGTTTTAACCTTGTATTATATCAGACAGGAAATCTTCATATAAAATCTGTCATTTTTCAAACTCTCTTGACTTAATTTGCAAAAGGTGCTTGACAACATTATCACATATGGATCAGAACCAAATAAGCATTGGAGATGGCTATTTCTACTGAAGTAATTACAGAATTACTGTTTAGGATCCATAAAACCATTTCTACATATTTAAACATAAAATCCAGTATGAAGGTGGATATTCAAATTTAACCCTAAAAACTTTTGATTAATTTCTAGAAGGTTGTCGTTGTTTCTTTGATCTGAACTGTCATTTAAATTTACTTCATTTTTTGCATGTGTAGATAATACCATACATAAGCACAGACATATGCTATTCGTGCTGTTTCAAGTCTATACTCCAAGGTTTAGCTCTAGTGTCATTTTGCTTATACAAATCCCAATTCAAACAGATATAATTCTTCTTTTTCACCCCTTTAACTTGCATGCTTAATTGTATTTTCTTATTCACTACCACTCCACACAATGTGAATTTCTTAGAGAACTTGTGTTTATTAAATTATGTTAATACCAGCAGTGCCCAATATAGCAGTTTGCACAAGGCAAGCAGCAGTTGTACTGAGCCATTAGCTACCTTCCGAACCTTCTAAATAAAAATAAAATTCAAGTTAAACAGCATGTTTTCTCCAGAAGTTCAGCTTTAATAATCCCCAGTCCCAACTAGATTTCTACTTGTAAGCCCTTAGTATATTGAGATTCTAAAACTACAGCTAAAGTATTCAGAAAGCATATGCTGAATTGAAGAAAAATGAGCTTTCTTTCACATTTTACATTTTTTAAAAAAATATTTTTTGTTGTTAATGGATCTTTATTTTATTTACTTATATGATGTTCTGAGAATTGAACCCAGTGCCTCACACGTGATTGGCAAGTGCTCTACCACTGAGCCGCAACCCCAGCCCCCACATTTTACATCTTAATGTTAATCAAATTAATGAGCACAAAATGAAATTAGTTAATTAAATCAAATCATTACTAATGTACAGTAACTCCTCCTGCCCTTAAGAAGATTGTCACCAACTGTCTTGTCATGCAATAACTGAAAATGATAGACTCAGTGTCCTCTTTCTTGTTGTTGCTTCTTCTGACAATTTTTAAAATTATGTTTATTTTAAATGGCTGACCTTAAGATTTTTTTGGACTCAATTTTCAGAGAACAAGGGATGGGAGATAAGGAATGGAGAGAATAATAACAGCAAGACTTGTGCCTTTCAAAAGTATTTAGCAAATAATGCAATCAATTTATATCAATCAATGTTGTATAATGATTTGGATTAAAAAAGAGCACTATCTAGCCGGGCGCGGTGGCTCACACCTGTAATCCCAGCATTTTGGGAGGCTGATGCAGGAGAATCATGAGTTCAAAGCCAGCCTCAGCAATGGTGAGGCACTTAGCAACTTAGTGAGACCCTGTCTCTAAATAAAATACCAAAATAAATAAATAAATAAATAAAATAAAATAAGGGCACTATCTTCAAACCGTGAGTTTCAGAAATATTCAAAACATTCTGGAGTATGCAAGTTATTTGACCCTTTGTTTAATAAAAGGGAAAAAATGTTTCAAACTCCTCTGTTGAATTTTTCTGCCAAGTCATTTTTATGCCCTGATAAATAAGTAAGAATATCATGAAATTACTATAATTAAAAAAAATTTAGATCACTTAAATGGTTCAGAATAATCTTTCTGAAGACCAAGTTCTTGAATTATCTGTCGTGTAAAAGGCACAGGAGAGTGTACTGAATATCTAATGATCTTAGACTTAACATAAATATTTTTTGTGACTAATTCTCATTTTTTTTTTTGCTTTTGTTAATTAAAGGTCATTTGTTGAGACACACACATAATCTGGTCCAATTGTTAATGGATGGAGAAACTGAAAAGGAGAATGTATCCACATGGAAATGTAGACCAAGCTTTGTAATAACTGACTGAATGTTTTTTCATTAGAACAAATCCTTGCTATTTGATATTTCAGTGAATATTTCAGGATATGTGTGGTAAGAAGAGGCAATAAACCTGGATTATTGGTAGACACTTTGGTGCACCCAATAGATTCTCTTCAATGAAGTATTCATTGCCCAGCAGGCGGGAATGTTGCTAGCGAACAGTCTTCAATTTCCTGCTCCATTCATTCATTCATGGATTGTGTCAACCTCAGAGTCTACCTCACCCAAGGTCATGGCCATTTCCAGGAAAGGCCATCTTCAGTGACTGATTGCTATGATAGTATGAAGGAATTGCCATCTTGACTCAAAGGCGGGGTCAATGCTGAAGGATGATCCTAACTCCAGAGGTCCACATGGGGTCAGCTGAGTTGGTCACTGGGTCCATATCACATTTCAGCTTCTGCCCACTCCTGCTTAATTCTCTTTGATTCTACAGGAGTCAAGCCAAGGGCTTTCCTTAATAAACCTCTGGCACACTAACCTCTGTCTCAGGGTTTGGTTTCTGGGGAACCCAGCACACAATAATTTGCATTATTGAACCACCTGGGTGTTTTTAAATATCAATTCAGTTTCAGCTAGTTCATTTTACCACTAGGTAGCCAGCCTGAACTGATTGTAGTCATACTAGTAGCTAAATTTATTTAAATGATTTTAAAAGATCATAGCACAGACTCAAATTCAGGGTCACTGAAAGAGTTGAATCACTGAAACAGTTAAGTCAGTTATCTGTTGGCCAGTAATTAATCAACTATACTCTATCATTCTAAGTAAAACTTACCAACTGACAAAATAAACAAGCCAACAAAAAGAAGCATTTTCTAGATGTAGCAAAAAACCCACTCATCTCATTTACCTCTATTAAATTAAACACATACCAGATAATGCTCTATTCTTAGAGTATTAAACAATATGTCAATTAATGAGTTATATATATATGTCAATTAATGAGTTATATATATATGCATATATATATGTACATATATATATATATATATTATATTTTTTTTTTTTTGCATGGGGGATATTAGAGATTGAACCCAGGAGCACTCTACCACTGAGCCATATTCCCAGTCCTTTTTTTGAGACAGTCTCTCCCAAAATTGCTAGTGCAAAGTTGCCTAGTGCTAGTGCTAAGTTGTATTTTTAATGGAAAAATAAGTACTTCACAAGTAGTGGCTAAAGTTCTTGGCACATTGTAGGTACTTAATAAATATTTGAATTAAATTTAAGTAAATACAATGATGAACATAATGCTTGATGAATGAAATTATTGTTAAAAATCAATATAGGCCAGGCACAATGGCACTTGGCTACAATCCCAGTAGCTCGTAAGGCTGAGGCAGGAGGATCTCAAGTTCAAAGCCAGCCTCAGTAACTTAACAAGGCCCTAACCAACTTAGCTACGCCCTGTTTCAAAATAAAAAATAAAAGGGCTGGGGATGTGGCTCAGTGGTTAAGTGCTCCTGGGTTCAATCCCCAATACCCCCCCCAAAAAACTAATTATAAACACACACACACACACACACACACACACACACACACACACACATTTAGTTTAAAATAAAATGCATGAAAGAACTTGCATTTGACTTCAAAAATTGATTTTGAAACCAGGTGTGTACTCCTGTAATCCCAACGATTTGGGTATCTGAGGCAGGAGGATGACAAGTTCAAGGGCAACCTTAGTAATTTAGTGAGGCCCTAAGCAACTTAGAGAGATACTGTCTGTAAATTAAAAAAATAAAATAAATAGAAAGAAGTAAAAAGAACTAGGGATCTAGCTCAGTAGTAAAGTGTCCCTGAGTTCAATCCCCACTACCAAAAAAAAAAAAAAAAAAAAAAAATGTCTTGAAGGTTTATATCAAAATTCAGCAGCTTTTTCAGAGTTCAGTGTTTCTGCTCTTTTCTATCAAATTGATTAACATAGGATTCCCAGAAATGTGATTTCTAGTTTTCAAAGGCAGAGAATATAAGTCTTTCCTAATAACTTTGTAGGTCTCCTCCTCCTCCTCCTCCTCCTCCTCCTCCTCCTCCTCCTCCTTCTTCTTCGGGGAAAGTGTGTAGTCATTATGTTATTTTGGTGTTAATCTGTACCAGGCATTCTATTGTAGCAACGTTGGTTAGCATAGATTTCTGGCATAATTGTACTTCCTTTTATTCTCCCTGCTCTTTATAATACTTAACTCTTACCCTTAGGCAAGAGGATTATTGTAAGATACTTCCAAGGTTACTGGAATCAGGTAGGGGTATGAACAATGAATGAATATACAGAATAACTTAGTAAATGAATAAGGTCACTATTTTTGTTATTCTTTGGAGGAATAGATAAATGGCTATTTGATGACATTAAATATATTTATAAGCACCCAATCTCTCTATTGGTACAAATACAGAAAAAAATCAGTGTAACTAGGGTAAATTCTGAAAAGTGACCAAAAATTTTAACTTTTTCAGAAATTATAAAGAGTTGAATGAGCTTAAGGTAACATATAATATGTTTTAAAACTCATTCATTGAACAGGTATTATGTTGAATATCTGTTATGTGTCAGTGCTGTCCTTGGTGCTAAATAGTGGTGAACTTGATAACAATGTATACCTGCCATACTGACTATTACATCCCAGTCAAAAAGATGGGCACAATTTTTGAAAAATCTAACTCTATGTATCTATACCTATATATTGTGCCAGGTGGTCATAGTTGTAAATGTTGTGAAAGAAAGAAAAACAAGTTAAAAGGAAAAGAATTTTGGTAGTGACTAAAGGTCACTCCTTTAGTTTAAAGGGGTACAAATGCCTCTCTAAAGAGATAATATTTGACTTCAAACTTGAATGATGTCAAGGAAAGAGACATGAAAATATATGGGTGAAGAGCATTGAAATTTCAGGAAATAGCCATGACAAAAGAATTGAAGTAGGAGGGGGAATTTCCAATATGATATGCTCAGAACAAGAAATTGGCTGATAAAGGATTAAATCCCTTATTTATATAAGATAGTTTAATGTGCCAAGTGACAAAGAAAAGACAGAACTATTTTATCTACTTTTGTCTTTTTAACCAATTAGAATAAACTTTAACAATGATAGAAAAATCAAACAATGTAAGGGTCAAGATTGTAGAAGAATAATGTTTAGCCACGTTAAATGAGTTTAAACTCCCAGGTTCAGATGATTTGTAACTTGTAAATATGTTTTCAAGAACTTTCAGAAATTACTGACCATGAGAGAGCTTCCAGATTTATAGGTATAAACAGACAAATGTTTCTTTGTTCAAAAGAAGGGAGCAGGGCATAGTGATGCATGCCTATAATCCCAGTGACTTCAGAGGCTAAGGTAGGAGAATCACAAGTTCAAGGCCATCCTCAGCAAATTATCATGGCTCTAAGTAACTTAGTGACACCCTGGCTCAAAATAAAAAATAAAAAGGGCTGGGCTGTAGCTCAGTGGTAAAGTGCCCTGAATTCAATCCCCATACCCTCCAAAAAAAAGAAGTAAGGGAGAATTATGAAAATTATATATTGGTAATGTGCAATTAATCTAATTTGTCAGAATTTAAGGAAGCACTAAAAGTTAATATGAGTTCATAAGTAATGCTGTGTTAGTTACCTTTCCATTGCTGTGACAAAATACCTGAGAGAATCAACTTAAAGGATGAAAAGTTTACTTCAGATCATGTTTTAAAAGTTTCAGTCCATGTTTGGTTGGCTCCATTGCTCTTGGGTGTGGTATTATCTGGTGTAGCAAAATACTTACTTCATGGTAGCCAGAAAGCAGAGAGAGAAAGAGAGAGAGAGAGAGAGAGAGAGAGAGAGAGAGAGAGAGAGAGATTGCCCCCAGTGATCTAATTTCCTTGCACTAGGCCCCCCTTCCTAAAGATTCCATTATGTTCCAATAGCCCCACCATCTGGCAACCAAGCCATTAACACATGGGCCTTTGGTTGACAAATGGGCTCTAAACTATAGCAAATGCCAAATTCACTTCCTTTTGGAAATTTTACTACCAGCATGGTGAATCTGAGAAATAGCATGAACATGATTTAGTATTTTTGGCAATACGCTTATCAGTCTCCCATGATATTTGTGAGGAATATGGGAGATATTTCTGAATAATAGCATTTTTTATGTAAATTCCTTCTTCAGTGTACTATCCTAATAAATATTTGGTTCTGTACTCATGGAGATAGGTCTACAATGTAGTATCACAAAGGACTATCTACATCCTCTTCAGTGTGTTTGAATAGTAAGTATGTTGAAGACCTTGAAGTGATAATTATTAAATTTCCCACAATGCTTAGTTGAAACTATATGGTAGCTCACAGAATCAAAACTCAAAACAATTCCAATGAGAAGAATTCTAGGCTGAAACCAGAACATAAAATTTAACATTTCTAAAAATCCTGTGCTTAAGTGGGAAGAAGGAAGACGTACATCCTTAAATGGGGGGGAGAAATGGCTTGGTAGTTTATGTGAAGTAAGTCTGCAAGTTACAATTAATCAAATACTAGTATAAATCAAAGCTGTGAGGTGATTACTTAAAAAAGCAGATGCTGGGCAGGAGCAGTGGCACACACTTGTAATCCCTGGAGCTTGGGAGGCCGAGGCAGGAGAATTGCAAGTTTGAGGAACTTAGTGAGGCCCTAAGCAATTTAGCAAGACCCTGTCTCAAAATTAGAAATTTTAAAAAAGGGCTGGGCACGTAGCTCAGTGGTAAAGGATCTTTGGGTTCAATTCCCAGTACCACCAACACCACAGACAACAAATGCTATCTTAAATTGAATGGAGATGCAAATAATAGAAAGTAGCAATACTATTATTACGCTTCAGTTAGGCATGTATGAAGTAATATACATGCACTATACTTTTAAACCCAAAAATATTTATTGCATTGCTACTAAGTTGTACTAGGAAGGACAACTCTACTCAAAGAGATTCCAACCAGGAAGGGAGAGGAGCCATGCTCAAACAAGAATAAAACAATGTAGGTTTCTACCAAGACAATAAAAAAGGGAAGAAAACTTTTATCCAAAATGGACTGTGTATCAAATAGTGTGTTACATATATTATATTATCCGCACAACAACCATATGTGGTTGATATTATCTTCAACATCATGATGGAAAAAAAGAGAGATTCCAAGGGGATAAACAAAATATAGAGAGATCTAGGCACACTCTTGTAGTTTAGTGCTCAGGAGGCAAGGTAGGAGGATCAAAGCCAGCCTCAGAAAATTAGTAAGGGCCTGAAGCAACCTAGAGAGACCCTGTCTCTAAATAAAATATAAAAAAGGGCTGGGATGTTTCTCAGTGGCTAAGCACCCTGGGTTTAATCCCCAGTACCAACAAAACAAAACAGTATTCTCTAATCAGGTCACTAAGTTGAAGGGTATTTAGGTATGATGAGCAATGAGAGAATGGAGTCAGGTGGTAGAGGAAACTTAAGTTAAACTTAAGTTTTACTTGTGCAGAAGTTAAAGGTGCAGAAGCTTAACTCATTAGATTTATCATTTTCAATAATAAAGACATGATCATATATTCAGGTTTCAATAGAAAAACCAAACCAGGCATGGAGGTGCATATCTGTATTCCCAGCTACTTGGGAGGCTGAGGCGGAAGGATTGCAAGTCCAAGACCTGTCTGTGTAATTTGGTGTGACCCCTTCTCAAAATAAAAAGCACTAGGGTGTAACTCAGTGGTAGAGCACTTGCCTAGTATGCATGAGGTTCCAGGTCTAACCCTGGGGGCGGGGAAGTCTAGTACCTAAGGTTCAAAGGTCTATGAATTTCCATTTTTAACATAAAATTGAGTTGGGAAAGAACAGGTGTTTTATTAATACCTTAAGAAGAAAAACTTAGATTTCTATATTCATCTTAAAATTCTATTCCACACTAAAGATGAAAACAAAATACAGGTCAAGGAGAACAATTGGAAATTAATATTCAGGGCTGGGGTTGTGGCTCAGCGGTGGAGCGCTCGCCTGGCGCGTGCACCGCCCGAGTTCGATCCTCAGCACCATATACAGATAAACGCATTTTGTGTACAACTAAAGCAAATAAATGGATATTTAAAAAAAAAAAGAAAATTAATATTCAAAGGTTGAAAAAAGGTCTGGCCATTGATTCAGGCTGCTTCTACACAAATAAAAGTAAAAAGTTAAACACTTGCTTAAGTCTGGCCATTGATTCAGGCTGCTTCTACACAAATAAAAGTAAAAAGTTAAACACTTGCTTAATAATTGAATCAGTAAATAGATGGTCTTGGTAAAGATATGTATGTGACAATTGAAATACTTGTATTTGAGGCCTAAATTTTTCAAGTAATTGCCCAAACTTTCCATTTTATTTGACTTACGAAATGAATGACTTGTCTAATTTCAACATGAAGTCTAAAGTTTCTGAGAATACATTACTAAATAGGGTCAGCTTTGTGCCTTTCTATTAATATGGAACATAATACAACATAAAAATACTGTTAATAACATAAGTAAGTCTTCAATTACAACACTGATTTCTTAAAAATAAATAAGGAATCCAAAATATTTGACAACCATGGAAGAAAGATACATTTTTACTTTCTCTAATTGCTGAAAGAGATCGGAAAGCAAAATATCATTAGGTTTTACACAACAGACATTGTAATGCCTACCTCAGGAGGAAACATCATCTTAACATCCTGTTTACTAGGAAATAGAAAAATGAAAGAAATATTTGAGAAATTTAGATTATGAAGTAACAAAACCATAAATTAAAAAATGAGAAAGAATAGTTGAGAAAATTTGATGAATAAAAAAAGATCAAATGTAAAATTAAATAGTGGTAAAATTATTTTAAATATGCTATACCACAATAAATTGATAAAATTATCAACATTGCAGAGCTTAAATATCAGGGTTTCTATAAATATTGATTAAAATGTTTTAAATGCATTTTTAAATTACTACTAGAAATAACAAACTACTGCTTTGAGCCATATTTATCGAAATTAATGTTTAGGCACTTTTGAAACAAGCAACTGGGTTGAAAGTACAAGATTTCTTTCATGGCAAATGTCAGGAACTGACATTTGAAGTTCTGATGAGTCATAGGATTGGGCCAAAGGGATACCTGTAGATATCAAAAGGCCCAAATTTCATGGAGGCTGCTTTATAATTGCAAATCACCAAATGAAAAAAACTAAATCCTATGATTAGTCATACAAATCATACCATTGTAAGTAGTCAAGCAATGTTAGTATTTTTATAGATATTTAGTCTTTCATATATGTGAATGTTGAAGGTGATGTTTATTTCTTCTGTGAAATGTTTACTGATAAACAGATAGAAATTCACTTTTCAGAAACATAGTTATTAAACTTGCATGCAACAATACATAATTGTGGAAGCCAACAGTAAAAACATGGATTTTAAAAAAAAAAAAAAAACAGAACCTCCAGTATTTTCATTTTAATCAACAGGTTTTTTATTTCCTCTTGTTTAATTATTTTGTAATGGCATTCCAAACAGCAAATCTGAAATAGTTACTATTAGAGTGAAATATGATGTTCTGGATAAAGTTTTAGTACTGGTCATTAAACATAATAATTTCTAATACCAATGATATGACATTCATAATTTCATGAAATGACACATATAAGAAAATCCAAGCTTAAAAAAGTGAGCCCTCCCATATACAGACACACACACACACTGCACCAAATATAAAAAGGTCACTAAATCCTGTTAAGAGGAAAAAGAAGCATTATTGAGGCCACTTTTGCATGGAGCTAGCTAATCATTAGTAATGGAATGTGTTGGAATTGAAAGAAAACATTAAATTACAAACCCAGATGTCTTCATCATGGTGCATAGATTTCAGAGTTTCCCAGAGATCCAAACCTTGGGATCTTCTAGAATCCACCCTCAAACCTTCCAGATTTCAATCTTAAGAGAATTTCTTAATTTTGGATGGCTCCTCTGACATTCCTTCCAAATTACTGGAAAACCTGATTCTCAAAATGTCTCATTAGAGAAACCTAGACCATCGTTATTATTCTACGTTGTTTGTCTCTAGTTCTCTTTCTAAATATTAAACTGAAGAAGCATGGAAACTTCCTACCAAATATTATGGGAAAATCATCAACAATCCATACACACACACATTTTTTTTTTTTTTTTTTAAACAAGAGCATCAGCAGCTCCAGAAGCATTAGGGCCCTTTCCTCCCAAGAATTTGAATTCACCAGACCCGCAGACTCCCCCGTCCCCCGCCCCCTCCTCTGGCTCTTTTGCCTCAGAAAGGCAAGAGAATGAGGACACGCTTCTCATTGGGACCTGTACTGGAACCCTGTCAGTTAATGCGGGGAGAAGGGAGAGAAAGTTACTTCGCAGGCAGCAATGTCTCACCTTCCATGCTTGTTGTCATGGAGATGAAATCCAGCGAGTAGACTTAAGTGTTGGCAGGTTTGTCTGTGTTCGCTGATCGGTTCAGTAAAAATGTAAAAGGCGTATTCTGGGAACCTGCGTGGAGTCACAGGACCGTGGTTAGCGCTTTCCTGGCCTACGCGTGTAAATGTCTGTGTCTGTCGGTGAGAGAGGACGTGGGCGCTCGCCGAAGTACGTGTGCGCGCGTACGGTTTGTAGGAAAATGTGTGTTGATTTCTTTGGTGTGTCACTGTAAATATTTGCGCGCGCGTGTGGATGTGACAGTGTCTGTGTATGTGTTTAAGACTGAAAGGAGGTGGACGAGAGGGGGAAGGGCATCAGCTACAGCAGCAACAGGCTCTATTCTTCAGGTCTGCTAAAGAAAAAAAGAAAAAAGAAAAAGGAAACAGGCAGGCGTTCATTTTCGCCCACATTATACCCTGAAGGTTAGCAGTCTGGATTCATCATCATTTTTGCTTCCTAAGGCCGTGAGGGTTTCGTTAATTTATTGTGAAAATCCTTGCTTTTCTCTCTTTGCTGCATCCCCAGCTGTGCCGCGGGCATTTTGCTGCGCGTGATGACAGCAGTCTCCGCGGAACAGTAGTGTCTAGATTTTTACATTACGTTTCTTCTCCTCGGATAAAGGAAAAACGGGAGTGAAAGGTGTATGGTTAACTGGGGACTGAATGCGTCACTTGGAGTTTTTACCCGTATCCTTTCCGTTTTCTCTTTCAAATAAACCCAGACGAATCCCCTCCCATTCCAGGAGTAGGTGCCTAGGCGCTGTCCGTAGTCCTGAAATATTGCGTAGTGAGACCTCGCTCCTAAATACCGGCTAGAACACACCAAAATAGTAGTCAGGAATGCTCCAGCAAAATCTTTAGGGAGCTGTGAGGTACGTTTTCTAAACAGCGCTGAATATGTAGATTGCAAGCACAACGCGTTGAAAGCAAAGCAAGACAAATTTAAATAACAGAAATCTTCTTCCTTTATCCCTGATTTAGGGCTCTATTTGTTTCTCCAAACTCAGTTTTAACATTTCCAGTTCCTTTCATGCTTTGCTCTACATCCAGAACCTACAATTTGCAAGCACCTGTAGGTTTCCTAAAAATTATTTATCTTATGATCTAGTAAATTGTTGGTGTTTGGGGGAAAATACAGATACAGAATTAGTACATAAACTATGTTAATAATAACAATTCTTTAAAAAACTGAGAACACATAATGTATAATGAGTTTTAATAATAAAGTGAAGAGAAATATAATGGTTATTTAGGGTATTTAATAATTTAGGAAATGTAATGGTCTTAAAAAATTGGGCAAAGTATACCTGCCTGGGAATTCATAAAAGGCCAGTCTGAAAAAAAAAAATAAAGTTGTTCTTTTTCATTTAAGACTATTAAACATCCTAAAAAATAGGTGATAGCATTGCCTACTATGAAAAAGAGAGGAAGATCTATCTTCTTCTAGTGACATTTTTCTTACTATAATTTCACGAACTGGTTAAGGGCCACATAATTTATTAGCACTGTGGGCTAGGACAGTGCTTCTTGAAATTTAATGTACAAATGAATCCCCTAGGGAAGCTTGCTAAAAAGCAGACTCTGATTTAGTAGGTGTGGTTTTGGAGTCTTAGATTCTTCATTTCTAACAACATTGTAGGTGATGTAAAAGGTTGCTAGTCTTGGGGCACTTCAACTAGCAAAGTGCTAGAAAATGTATTCTGGCAACAAAGTTATTCATACAGTGTGAGAAAGAAAGTAATTTTCTCCCAATTACTTTTCTACATTTTAAGACTGTTGCAAAAACAAGCCATTCCAACCAGTCCAGAAGTTAATTATGGAAATATTTTGCTAACTACAACTATTTATGAACTTGATTCATTGGATTTTGATTTTGACACTGCCTGGACCCATGTTACAGTTGACTCCATTCTGTACTTCCACACTATGATCTTCAATTATCTATTCATTTTGGAATTCTAGTTCAAGGGAACAGAACCAAATTATATGATTCTGCTATTTATTTATGGACCTCATTCCAAGAATTTGTTACTTTGGTTAGGGATTTTGACTTATCATTTTATGACTTTAAATACAGCCCAATGGTAAATGATTATAAGTTGATTTTTAAAATCTAGAAGTTACAGACCTAATTCTCACTTGGTTTAGAAAGAGGAATAGGGCTAGTTTTTCCTAAATAATTTGTGTGAAAATTGATCTGTTAAGTCACTGACATCATATGCACATACATAGATTTTGAAGGTTGCTCTATTGGATAGTCTTGTGTTTTATAAAAAAATCTGTACCAATATCATTTTATGTGGTTCTTCCAGTTAGTAATTTTGAATTGATGCCAAAGGAAAGCTTTAACTACAAATTAGGCTCCTTGGTGTTAGTGCATGACCTTCACCTTTTTCATGCTACACAAAAGGTGGCAATGTTCTCAAAAGTCAGGAAAGTATAATGGATTAAGAAATCCATTATGTTCTACTTCTTTTGCTAAGTGCTGGGATACAAAGATCAATGAGACTTGTTCTTTGCCCTTGAGATACATTGTAAACCTACATGGCAAGTTTTACAAAGTTCATAGAAGCACAGAAATTAATATGCAATTTATATTTTATTCTCCATTGCCAAAGAAGTGATGAAAAATTGTATAAAGATAAAACACAGAACACTTGCTTGCATTTCAAATGCTTGCTCAATTTCTATAAAAAATTTCTGAAAGGTATGAACTATATGAATGTTATTCTAAGGCACATGTCGTTTAATTTATACTTCTAGAGAGTCTATGATTTATTTTCAGAGCAATACAAATTATCAGTAAGGCAAATATGTGGGTGGCATTGTTTTAACCTCCCAGACAGAATTGTCTTTCTTCTGTTTTGTCATTACACTCTTAGTTTATACCCAAATATTCTACAGAACACAACTCCCAGTTTATACAACCTTTTCTATGCCTACTAGAGTGTTGTCACTAAATCTTTGTCAGCATATCACTTACCATTATGATTTGAATATGAGGTGTCCAAGCTCCTGTTAATGCAGGACTATTCAGAAGTGAAATGATTAGATTATAAAAGCTGCAACCTAATTAGTCTATCCAAGTTTGAATGGACTGGGTGGTAAGGGTAGGCAGTGGGGTGTGGCTAGAAGAGGTGGGCCACCGGGGGCAGCCCTGGAAGGGTTGTTCTTCTTGTTCTCTCTCTCTCTCTCTCTCTCTCTCTCTCTCTCTCTTTCTCTCTCTTTTTCCTTCCTTGCTGTTGTGAGTGGAGCAGCTTCCCTCTACCATGCCCTTCCTCCATGATGTGTTGCTTCATCTTAGTCCCAGAGCAATGGAATCAACTGTCTATGGACTGAGACCTCTGAAACCATGAACAAAAATAAATATTTCACCCTCAAAGTTTTTCTCACTGGGTATTTTAATCACAGGGACACAAAGCTGACTGAATCAATCTAGTGCTTATTTGACTTTAGATGACTTTAAGCAATTAGCTAGGTCAAAAAGTTGACTGCTTATATTTTTGAATGCTCTCCTATTTTGAGTGTCATTTTTAGCTACCCATGTCTTCTTCTTACCTATGTGGTTTTAATCCTTTTTGTGTGTGTGTGTGTGTGGGGGGGGAGAGGATTAAAAATGACTTTGAAATTTTAGTAAGAAATATATGCCACCTCTCTAAAAATACATACATACAGATGTTTTGCTCACAACTCAGGCATTCATGGACACCCCCCACGAGAAGTTTATTTCTATAATCCAACATAATCCCAAGGGAATACTTCAAAATTTCTTCTATAAATGAATGAACTATGATCTTATTCCCAGTTTTGAAATTAGATATCGAGTGGTTTAAAGTCCGGTGTGTGTGTGTGTGTGTGTGTTTTAATTACTCTAATACTTTTATGTTTTTCTTCTTTTTCTTAGATTTTTTCCTCTAGGTCATTTTACCATCTGATATCTCAAGAGTAGGCAATGCTGAATGTGCTGAAATAGGATTAGAGAGGGTGGTAATAGTATGATTAGATTTGATTAGAAAATGACTGTGCTGGATTTTGTCAACAGTGAAGAAATTATCTAAGTGAGTGGACTCATAAGTGAATTGAGCATGATGACACTTCAGTGCAGATAATGTTATAATGCTGGACTATTTGATGAGTCCCATTGAAAATGAGATTTTATGTTTTGCTGGTAAACTTTTCTGCAAAGAAAAATACCCTAAGTGTTTCAGTTCAGAGTGACCTATTTAAAATAAGTTTTATTTAATTGGTTTCAACTTTACAATACATAAGCCTTAAATTGTTTCTTAAAAGTGTACTTCAAACCATCTACCATATTTACTGTTGAATCTAATTCATATGATAGGGTATCTTGAGCTCAATGTCCACAAATGTGTGAGTTGCCACCACAGTATAATACATAGAAATTGGCTTAAATTGTTTTGCTTGGTTAAAGAAACAGAAACAAAAAACATTATTTTTTTTACTCTGTTGTAACATATTCTTCTGTAATATGAGTCAGTTAATACATAATTGAAAAATAGGGATGTGAGTAGAATGTGGAAATCAATTGTTTTATGCACAATTTCCCTAGTGTATTAATGTTTTGATTATCAAGCATCAGCAGCTGAAATCCAAGTCCACTAAGATAGCTGAATGGAATAAGTTGTGGAAGAAAGCAGTCTTTTACCCAGTGCCCATTCACTCCCCTTTTTATCTCTTGGCACATGCTCTGTCTTGAAAATGCAGGTTCTTCCTGATCTTTGTTTATTTGCCCTTGTTTTCATACTCAGTTTTTCCTTATATTTTCCGCTCATTTGTTCTTAAGTAAAACAAATTTACAAAGTTTTACATATATTGTAAAATATATTTGAACTTGTATTCTTAACTTTGCTAGCACTTTCAATAGGTTTGTAAACATTTTTGTAGTGCTCTGGTTGTGCTGTGGCATAGCTTTTTCCTTGTTTGTTATGGTTTGGATGTGAGGTGTCCCCCAAAAGCTCACATATGAGATAATGCAAGAAGGTTCAGAGAAGAAACTGTGGGTTATGAGAGCCTTAACCCAACCCGTGGATCAATCACATAATGGGATTGAGTGATAACTGAAGGCTAGAGGAGGCAGGCATTGGGGGTGTGGCTTTGAGATATATATTTGTATCTAGCAAGAGGAGTCTCTCGGTCTCTGATTTCTGATTACCATGTGAGCTGCTTCCTTTTGCTGTGCTCTGCAGCCATGATGGAGCCAGCTGTCCATGGACTGAGACCTCTGAGACTGTGAGCCCCCAAATAAATTCTTCTTCCTCTACAGTTGGTCTGGTTGGGTCTTTTAGTCACAGCAGTGAAAAAACTAAAACTTTTTTTTCCTCCATCATGATTTTTCCCCCAAAATCTTTTCAGTTATTTTATAAATTCAATAGACTTTAGTTTTTAGGTCAGTTTTAGGATTACAGAATAGTCATGCCGAGAGTACAGTAAGTACTCCTCACTCATAGTTTTACCTATTATTAACATCTTGCAATAGGATGGTGTATTTGTTAACAATTGATGAACTAATACTGATACATTATTATAAACTCAATTCTGTGAGTTATATTAGAGTTTATTCTTTGTGTTGGTCAGTTCTATGGGTTTTGACAAATGCGTAATGTTATATATCCACCATATATTGTCATGCAGAGTAGTTTCACATCCATAAATGTGCTCTATTCACCCTTTCCCCTTATGAACACCTGGAAACTATTGGACTACTTTTTTTTTTTTTTTTTTTACTGTCTCCATAGTTTTGTATTTTCTAGGATGTATTTCTAGAGTCTTAGAGGTTCTGTTGCATTTTCAGACTGGTTTTGTTCACTTAGCAATGTGCATTTAAGCTTTCTCTATGACTTTTCACAGTTTGAAAGCTCATTTCTTTGTATTGCTCAATACTCTTCTGTTGTATGGATATACTGCAGTTTATCCATTCATCTAATAAAAGATGTCTTGGTTGCTTTCAATTTTCAGCCATTATGAATAAAGCTGCTATAAACATTTGTTTGCAGGCTTCCATTTGGACAGTTTTTAACCCACCTTGGTAAATAACTAAAAGAATGATTTCTCGATTCTATTGTTAGATTATATTTTGCCTTGTAAGAAAATGTCATATGGTCATCCAAAGTGGCTGTATTTGTTTGCATTCCTGTCAGCAACAAATGAATGAGAGTTCCTATCACTGCAGAGCCTTATCAGCATTTGGAATTGTCAGTGTTTTGGTTTTAGCTATTGTAATAGGTACGTAGAGGGACCTCACTATTGTCTTAATTTTTGACTCCCTAATGACATGAGATTGATGATTTTTTTTCATATATTTTTCATCTGTATCTTTTCATTGGTGAGTCTGTTTGGATCTCTTCCTATTTTCATAATATGGTTACTTGTTTTCTTATTGTTGAGTTTTAAAAGTTCTTTGAATATTTGGGCCAGCACGGTGGTGCTTGCCTATAATCTGGCTCAGGAGGCTGAAGCAGGGGGATCATGCAGGAGGCTGAGGCAGGAGGATTATGAATTCAAAGCCAGCCTCAGCAACAGTGAGACACTAAGCAACTCAGTGAGACCCTGTCTCTAAATAAAATACAAACTAGAACTGGGGATATGGCTCAGTGGTTGTGTGCCCTTGAGTTCAATCCCTGGTATCAAAAAACAAAAACAAAAAAACTTCTTTGTATGTTTGGAATAAGTCACTTATCAGATATGAATTTTGTGGCTTGCCTGTGATCCCAGGGGCTCAGGAGGCTGATACAGCAGGATCATGAGTTCAAAGCCAGCCTCAGCAATGGCAAGGTGCTAAGCAACTCAGTGAGTCCCTGTCTCTGAATAAAATACAAAATAGGGCTGTGGATGTGGCTCAGTGGTTGAGTGCTCCTGAGTTCAACCCCCGGGTTACAACCCCTCCGACAATGACGACAACAACAACAACAACAACAACAACAAACAAACATATATGAATTTTGCAAAGAATTTAATACCTGTGTATGGCTTGTCTTTCCATTTTATTATTTTAAGTTATTTTTAGTGCATAATTTGTAAAATATGAGTTTTTTTCCTTCTTCAGGAATGCATACATTGTTAAATAAGAAACATCTGAGTACTTGATATGAGTTTCCTAAAATTAAGCTAGTCATATAAAACTCACATCCTCATATTTTAAGCAATGTTAAACTAAATGAATATTTTTCTAGTAAGATACAAAATTAATTGAGGCAACTATAGAAGACAATCGAAAAGGCCTAAGAAGGGGCATCATTCAGTACTATCTAAAAGTCAGTATAAAATAAGTTGAAGTTATTGGCTACTGTTTAAAAGAGCATTTAAAAATATGACAATTTAAAGGAGAAATTATAAACCTAATATTTTGAAGACCTATTAATTTTCATAACTGTTATAAAATATTCTATATTCACAGTAGTTCCTCCATGACTGTCCCTGGGACTTTAGATGATTCTCCAAGCAATAAAAAGTTGGGTAGAAAAAGGTCTGAGATTTCAGAAATGTTGACACTAGTTTCCAGACAAAATAGTAGTGCAGATGCAGAGGTCTGGTTTGAAGTACATGGACAATTAGCACCTACGTTTTCTCTGTGACTTTGGGGCTGTCAGAGCATATATCCTACTAGTGCTACATTGCTGGCTCCTTAGTGACCTGAAGGATATTGCAGGGAACTCACTTGAGATTTGTTAGTACACTTAAGAGAATAGTAGGTCACCAGTGTTGTTATACATTTTATCTTACTGAGAGGTGCAGGCATTCATTTCTAAATGTAATAGACACAATGAATGAGTGGGTGACTATAGCAAAGTAAAATGGAGACCAGGCTTGAGAATCTCTGGAGAAGACAAGACCAG
Organism: Tamias sibiricus; assembly: GCA_025594165.1. Taxonomy (NCBI): domain Eukaryota; kingdom Metazoa; phylum Chordata; class Mammalia; order Rodentia; family Sciuridae; genus Tamias; species Tamias sibiricus. The sequence continues at coordinate 102,966,700 of CM046659.1, read as the reverse complement.
TTTGATTTCCCAAACAAAACATTACTTAGGTTGTTTCTTATAAATGCCTCTGATAATCATAAGTGAAACTTAAGTTTTCTTTAAAAAATGTATGATAGAATCACTTTTAACTAATCTTCTTCCATCTGGTACCTAATCATTGCAAAAATGATTGAAAAAACTTTCTTAGGCTGGGGTTACAGTTAAGTGGGAAACATTTGTCTAGCATGTGTGATACCCAACACAGAAAACAACAGAAATGATCAAAACTTTCTCTCATTTGTTTTATAAACTAGTCTGTAACGCTATGCCTTTTTAAATTTTTTTTTTTATTCAGTGTTGTTATATATATAACAATAGCATGCTTTACAATTCATAATACACATAAAGAGCAACTTTTTACATATCACTGTTAGTATACAAAGTATATTCATATTTTTCATGTCTTCAAACATGCATTAAGGGTAATGATAACCCTCTCATTCTACCATCTTTTTTTTTTTCTTTCTCTCTTTATGCCCCCTTGCTCCCTTGCTGTCCCTCCCCATTGACCTTTCTGGTGTTCCTCTAATTTTCCTATGTTCCCCAACCCAACCCCACTGTGAATCAGCTTCCTTTATATGAGAGAAAACATTTGGTATTTGTATTTTTGAGATTGGCTAACTTCACTAGCATTATATTCTCCAAATTCATCCATTTACCTGCGAATGCCATTATTTTATTCTCTTTTACTGCTGAGTAAAATTCCATTGTGTATATATACCACATTTTCTTTATCCACTCATCTACTGAGGGGCATCTAGGTTGGTTCTACAATCTAGCTATTGTGAATTGTGCTGCTATAAACATTGATGTGGCTGTGTCACTGTAATATGCTGTTTTTAAGTCCTTTGGAAATAGGCCTAGTAGAGGGATGACTGGGTCATACGCTAGTTCCATTCCCAGTTTTCCAAGGAATCTCCATACTGCTTTCCATAATGGCTACACCAATTTGCAGTTCCACCAGCAATGTATGAGTGTGCCTATTTCCCCACATCCTCTCCAACATTTATTGTTGTTTGTGTTCTTAATAGCTGCCATTCTGACTGGAGTGAAATGAAATCTTAGAGTAGTTTTGATTTGCATTTCTCTAATTGCCAGAGATGTTGAACATTTTTTATGTATTTGTTGATTGATTGTATATCTTCTTCTGAGAAGTGTCTGTTCAGTTCCTTGGCCCATTTAGTGCTTGGGCTATTTGTTTTTTTGGTGTTAAGATTTTTAAGTTATTTATATATTCTAGAGATTAGTGATCTATCTGATGTACATGTGCTAAAAATTTGTTCCTAATTAGTAGGCTCTCTATTTACCTCAAGGCCCCAACTTCCTTAATAAGACTCCTGTAACACAAGAATTAATATCAAGAATCAATAAATGGGATAGATTCAAACTAAAAAGTTTCTTCTCGGCAAAATGGTATGCCTTTGAGCTTCCTCCTTACCACTTTCAGTTTGAGGTCTCCCAGTTTGCAAACTGATTTCTGTTTCCATCAAAAACTTAAAAAATATTTTGATTTGATATTACTTTATTTAACAGGATGAATAAACAACTGAATAGAGTAACTTTCCTTCATGTTTGAGTATCTCAGAAAGCATGCTAAATGACTTAGGAACTGTGCCAAATGTTACCTGTTGATACTCAACATCATCCTTACACTTCCAAGCTTTCTCTCTTGTGAGGCTTTTCTCAAACTCTGTTATCATGTGTGTTCCAACCTAAATTCTGCCAATGACAGATACTTGCAAAATTTGGGAGGAGGAAGAGAAGGAGAAACCATTAATCTCAGCAGCAGTCACAGGTAACTTTGTGGGTATCTGCAAATGGCAGATGGGACCTTTCTGCTAGCCTTTTCTGGGTATCAGGAGTCCTGAGACCAAACTTGCTGCTGCTGGTCACATGGGTGAATGTGGCTGGTTCCTTGTGAGTTCTGTCTTTTGTACATTTTTAAAATCAAGCAATAATTCCTAGTCTGTGGTTCTCCCAGTCTTACTAATTGTTATAAAACTTTTAAAACATTGTGCATTAATGAGATAGATTTAAATTACAAAGCTGCTTCTCAGCAAAAGAAACAATCAGTGAGGTGAATAGAGAGCCTACCAATTGGGAACAAATTTTTACCACATGTACGTCAGATAGAGCACTAATCTCTAGAATATATAAAGAACTCAAAAATCTTAACACCAAAAAAAACCAAATAACCCAATCAATAAATGTGCCAAGAAACTGAACAGACACTTCTCAGAAGAAGATATACAATCAATCAACAAATACATGAAAACATGTTCAACATCTCTGGCAATTAGAGAAATGCAAATCAAAACTACTCTAAGATTTTGTTTCACTCCAGTCAGAACGGCAGCTATTAAGAACACAAACAACAATAAATATTGGCGAGAATGTGGAGAAAAAGGCACACTCATACATAGTTGGTGGGACTGCAAAATGGTGCAGCCAATATGGAAAGCAGTATGGAGATACCTTGGAAAACTTGGATTGGATCCACCTTATGACCCAGCTATCCCACTCCTTGGTCTTTACCCAAAGGTCTTAAAAACAGCATACTACAGGGACACAGCCACATCAATGTTTATAGCAGCACAATTCACAATAGCTAAACTGTGGAACCAACCCAGATGCCATTCAGTAGATGAATGGATAAAGAAAATGTGGTATATACACACTGTAAGAGCCTTAATGAGGAGGTAGCTAAGATGGCGGCTGGCTGAGAGCAAAAGAGGAGGCATTTAATTGTTTTCTCCTGACCTTATTGTAATCAACTAAGAATCTTCCTGTGCCCGTGAACACTGTGTGATGCACCTGTAAGTTGAGCTTGTGACACGTGTATACTTGTTAAGGTGAAGAGTATTTAAGCAGGTAGGGTTGGAGTTGTGAGGGGGGAGAGAAGTCAGAAGAGAAAGCAGAATAAAGAACCTACTCATTTCCAGTCTGCCTCCGAATTCTTTCCCGTGGTATGGTTGCTGCAGGCGGCAGCAGTTGCAGGTGGCAACAAGTGGTGGCCCATACGGGGAGTTCGGAATCGGCATGGTAAGAAAATTGAGGAGCCTCGCAGGAGTCTAGTCAGAATGGTTAAAATGGGTTCAAAAATAACTAAGACCCGAGTGATAAAGGCTCTTGAAGAATTCTTTGATATAGCTGAGTCAGATATTAGTGAGGAAGATTTGGAAAAAAGTGAAAGTGATCATGAAAGCATAGCCTCCGCTGAGCCAGTTAAGACCAGTAAGGATAGTATTAGTGCGGGCTCAAAAATGACAAAGATCCGAGCTGCTAAAGCTATTCAAGATTTATTAGAGATAATTGAAGGATATGTGCTCTCAATTGAACCTGGAACTCAGGATGTTACTAAGTCAAGTAGGACCAGTGAGAGTAGTAGCAGTGAAGAGGAATTAACTAAAAGTAATTCCGATAAAATGAACAAAAGGAAATTAAAGAGGACCAAGATAAGGGATTGTCAAGTGGAGGAACCACTTGTGCCCTCTGCTCCCTCTTGGGTTGAATCAATTACAGAGACTATGGAGGGTATTTCTAAACACTTGCATGCCCTTGAAGCAGAGATTAACAGTCTTTCTGAGTGCTTACGTGCCCTTGAGTGTCAAAACTCGCAGGGACATTAGGATCTGCCAGTATTTGAAAATGAAAATGAGCAAAGGTATCATCAACCTTTAGATTTTAAAACCATAAAAAATTTTAAAGAAGCAACAATGACATATGGACCCCAAGCTCCTTTTACCGTAAGTATGCTTGAAGCCCTTAATACCTTTAATTTAACTCCTTCAGATTGGAAAGGCTTATGTAAGGCAGTATTGAGCGGGGGACAATACTTGCTTTGGAGGTCTCAATTCCAAGAGTTCTGTGTTGAAATAGCTAGAAGAAATGCAACTGCAGGATTTCCAGACCGTAACGTAGACATGTTAACTGGAGAAGGGCAATTTGCTGATTTACAGCTTCAAATTCAGTACGATCCTGGAGTTTATGCTCAAATATATGCCCAGCTGTTAGGGCATGGAAAACTTTACAAGGAACTGGTGACTTACAGGGTAGCTTGTCTAAAGTAATTCAGGGACCTAATGAGCCATATGCTGACTTTGCTGATCGACTTCTGCGAACTGCAGGTAGAGTGTTTGGAGATGTTGATCAAGCCATGCCATTAGTTGTTCAGTTGGCATATGAAAATGCCAACAAATATTGTCAAGACGCTATCAGACGTTGGAAAAACAAAAGGGAACTTTCAATATATATAAGGCTATGCAAAGATATAAATGATGACTTTGTTACAGGAAATGTAATCGCAGCAGCCATGAGAGGTGCTTCTCCTCAAAATTTTACAAGAAGGGCTCAACCTAAAAATTATTATAGTCAATCAGGTTATTTTGGAAAACAATATCTCCCCAAAAGGCAAGAGACAATAGAAATAAGACCAAGCTCGTATTGTGCCCCAGGCTGCTGCCCCAGGTGTAAAAAAGGAAACCATTGGGCTAGTAAGTGCAGATCTAAAACTGATATTTATGGTAACATTTTATATGGTAATTCAAAAAACGGGGCACAGGGCCCAATGCCCTGGGGCCCAAAAATGTACGAGGCATTAGAAGAGGATCCTCAAACATCCATCCAAATGATTCCTCAACACAATCCCTCTTACCCATTGACTCCCTTGTCAGAGGAACAAGAGGAGGTGCAGGATTAGACCTCTGTTCCACCGCCCAAATAGTGCTAACACCTGAAATGGGGGTTCAACTGATTCCCACAGGAGTCAGGGTACTTCTTCCCTTAGGGACAGTAGGACTTATCCTCGGGTGAAGTTCTAAAAGCTTATCAGGTTTTCAAGTCACTCTAGGTGTAATAGACTCAGACTACCAAGGAGAAATTAAGATTATGCTTAGCTCACCTAGAGGCATTAGCTCTGTTAACCAAGGTGATAGAATTGCTCAGCTGCTTCTCCTTCCCAGTTTACATGACTCTTTTAAGAGTATGCCTCAAAATAGGAAGAATAGGGGATTTGGTTCCACTGGCTCGGGACCTATGGCTTGCTGGGTTCAGAATTGTTCACAGAGGCCTATGTGCAAAATAAAAATTCAAGGAATAGAGATGGAGGGGTTGATTGACACCGAGGCTGACTCTTCCATCATCAACCTACGACAATGGCCCAAGCACTGGCCTCTGCAGAAGACTTCAAATAATTTGAGAGGCTTGGGATATTCTAATACCCCAGAACAAAGTGCAACAGTTTTAAAATGGGAGGATGATGAAGGGCATCAAGGAACATTTCAGCCTTATGTTTTGTCCAGCTTGCCAGTTACTTTATGGGGAAGAGATGTTTTACAACAAATGGGAGTACATCTCACAACCAAGCCCGCAGGTGTTACAAAAGGAAATCATCACTGAAAAGGTAAAGGACATTTTTTTAGGGGCCACTGAGAAAACAATTTTGAAAATACCATGGCTTTATGATAAGCCAGTTTGGGTTCCTCAGTGGCCCCTATCTAGAGAGAAATTACAAGCAGCTCACCTACTAATCCAAGAACAACTAGAAGCAGGACATATAGAACCTTCCACCTGTAGGAGCCCTGTTTGGAGATTGGCTTGAATTGCAGTTGACTATGAGCCGTGGAGATTTGGGCATTGTCTCTTCCCGTAGTCTCACGAGACTTGTTGCGGGATCTCGAGTGACTTGGCCAAAATTGCTGATCGGGTCAGGCCATTTTAGTGTTTGTGTTTGGCGTGTGTTAGTTGTTGTTAAAACCCACCTGTAGCCGCCTGAAGCGCTTGGAGCAACGGAGCCGCGGGAAGAACTTCAGAAGCAAACTGGAGACAAACAGCTTTTTATTTTGATAACTTTTCTCTCTGGTTTTAACAACAACTAACACACGCCAAACACAAACACTAAAATGGCCTGACCCGATCAGCAATTTTGGCCAAGTCACTCGAGATCCCGCAACAAGTCTCGTGAGACTACGGGAGGAGACAATGCCCAAATCTCCATGGCTCATAGTCAACTGCAATTCAAGCCAATCTCCAAACAGGGCTCCTGCATCCACCTCTCCCTGGAATTCCCCCATATTCGTGATTAGGAAAAAAATCAGGAAAAATGGCGATTGTTACATGATCTTAGAGAAATCAATAAAACTATGCAAATTATGGGCCCTACCCAACCTGGACTTCCTAATCCTGTAGCTATTCCAAAAAATTTTCATCTTATAACCCTTGATATAAAGGATTTTTTTTTTCGATTCCTTTACATCCTCTGGATGCCTCCAGGTTTCCTTTTTCAGTTCCTTCTATTAATAATGGACCTGATCAAAGATTTCAGTGGAAAGTTTTATTCCAGGGTATGGCTAATAGCCCCACTATGTGTCAAATCTATGTAGATAGGTTATTCAGCCTATCAAGAACAAATACCCAGAGCTTATGTGCCTCCATTATGTGGATGATGTTTTGCTTGCTCATCCTAATCAAGAAGTCTTATTCACCATATTTAGCGATATATCAGAAAACTTGAAACAATATGGACTAAACATATCATTTAGAAGAAAAGGTTCAAACTAGATCTCCAATATTATATCTAGGATTCCAAATTATGGATACTTTCATTAGGCCTCAAAAATTTTAATAAATAAGGAACATCTAGTTACTCTTAATGATTTTCAAAAATTGCTGGGAGACATTAATTGGCTTCGCTCTACACTAAGCCTCACTACTGGCCAATTAAAACCCTTATTTGATATCTTTCGCAGGAACCCTGATCCATCTTCACTGCGAACATTGACTCCTGATGCTAGGGAAGCTTTAAAGTTGGTAGAAAAGGCCATTGAAGGATCCCATTGTGATAGAATTGATTTTACTCGACCACTGATATTGATCATTATTTCTTCACAATATACACCCACAGGAGTATTTTGGCAACAGGGTCCTTATTATGGATACATTTGCCCATCTCTCCTAAAAGTACAATTGAGTCTTACACCTCCATGGTGGCTAAACTTATTCTTCAAGGACTTAAGACTTCTACTAAAATCTTTGGTATTCACCCTGCTACTATTATTACTCCCTATTCATCATCACAGGTTGAATATTTATGCTTCAATGATAATGATTGGGCTATAGCTAGATGCTCTACTTCTGCAAATTTTGATAACCATCTTCCTAAGTCTCCTATACTATCTTTTTGTATCAATCACCCCATTATATTTCCACAGGTAATAAAAAATCAACCTATTCCTAAGGCATTAAATGTATTTACAGATGGGTCCTCTAATGGCACTGCTGCAGTAGTCACTCAAAAAGAAAATATGATTCATATTACTGCCCATAAATCAGCTCAATTAGTTGAACTTGAAGCTATTATTATAGCTCTTGAAGGTTTTAAAAGAACAGCCCATAAATATTTTTTCAGACAGCCACTATATTGTACATGTTGTCCCTAAATTGGAGCTAGCAGGTCCAATAGCACATCATACTCCAGCCTTTAAATTTTCAAATTCAAAATCTTCTATGGAAACGTAAAGAACCTTTGTTTATTGGACATATCAGAGCTCATACTAATTTGCCTGGTCCTCTCCATGAAGGTAATCAAAAGGCCGATGCCCTCACTCAAACAATCTTTATATTTTCAGCAGTCCAACAAGCTACCTTGTTCCATTCTCAATTTCATGTTAATAGTACTACTTTACAACAAAGATTCAATATAACTAATCATCAAGCTCGAACAATTGTGAAGGCTTGTCAATCTTGTGTGACACATTTGCTCAATCCACATTATGGGGTTAACCCAAGAGTATTAATGCCCAATCATTTGTGGCAGATGGATGTCACTCATGAGCCAAGTTTTGGAAAATTGCGATTTATTCATGTGACCATAGATACATGCTCAGGCATGATTTTTGCTTCCTTACATGCTGGAGAAAACGTTAAAGATGTCACATCTCATTGTTTACAAGCTTTTGCTGCATTGGGCATTCCCAAAATGCTTAAAACAGACAATGACCCTGCATATACGTCCTCATCTTTCAATCAGTTTTGCGCAAAATTCAGTATACTTCATAAGACTGGTATTCTGTATAATCCTCAAGGCCAAGGCATAATTGAATGAGCTAATTGCAAACTCAAATTTATGCTTTTGAAACAAAAAGAAGAAAATTGGACAAATCCTAAAGATAGAATAGCCATTGTCATTTTTACTTTAAATTTTTTAACTTTAGATTCCAAAGGATATTCGGCTGGAGACAGACACTGGAATCCACATCAACAACATAAACCTTTGGTTTATTGGAAAGATGTTCTTTCAGGCACATGGAAGGGCCCAGACCCAGTATTAATTTGGGGGAGAGGATCTTTTTGTGTTTTTCCACAGCATGAAACCTCGCCAGTATGGATACCATCAAGATTAATAAAACAGGTACCAAATCAAAAGGACCAAGATGAAGTTGTTGCAGAATCAAGATTAATAAAACAAGTGCCAAATCAAAAGGGCCAAGATGAAGTAGTTGTGGAATGATTCCCTTAAAAAAGGTATCAATCCGCGCACCTGCGCAAATTTGTCTCTTTTCCAACAAAGGAACCTCATCTTTGCCTTTTCAGCTAAGAAATTTTTAAGCTGCGCACTTTTTTCTTCAATAAATTCACAACTTAAGTCTCATTCCTCCCCGCTGGGATAAGAGGATCTCTCTTTAGTGTGCACACAATTGTGTTTTTCTTTTTTATATATGTCTTTATGTCTGTGCATCTGTCCAGATTTCATGTAAATGTGACATCACAAATAACAAAAACCGAACGCTCATGAAAATCATTTCAAAAAAAAAAAAAGGATCCAAATAACTTTAATTCATTTAAGTTAAATATATTCAAATTGGGTAAACAATTAAAAAATGAAGTTACCTTATAACTTAATTTATAAGTATCTCTAGGACTTCTCTCCAGCAAGGAATATGACTAATACTGTATAGCCTGATATTTTGGTATTTGACTTGGGATTGTTTATTTGTAATAAACTTTATTTGTTAAATAGCTGATTAATTTAAATTGTTTCAACAGGTATATTCATGGAAGGTTGCTGTGTATGCAGAGGCTCAAAAATTCCAGCTAACAAAACATTTTTCTAAAATACTCTTAGCTTTTCTTTAATCTATTTTTAAATGTAATATTTTGTCAGCTAAATACCCTCAGTCTTTCTTTAATCCGTTCTGAATGTGATATTTTGCCAGCTAATGTTAGTGGGAGCTCAAGCAGCAATGTGTGTGAGCAGAGATCAACTTCAGATACCTGAAGATCTAATAATTCTATTTTTTAGTTTACTCCTACAACTCGCTTCCTGACTCAGTGCTGGAATGGCACTGCCTTTCCTCTAATGATTGTTGCTTGAGTTTCTAGGTACATCCCTATGCCAGTCTTAGCGGGCCCTGAAGATTTGCCGGTGGCATTGTCTAGACATAAAAGAGACAGCTGCTGCTGCTACAGCTGTAGGGATCGCAATCGCTACAAGCATCCCTGTTGCTCAAGCATCAAACAACTTCACCAGCAGTGTGGCCTCTGTTCTGCATGCACGAGGCGTCCTAGATCAACGTGTTAGCAAATGGACTATAGGATGTTTGGGACATTGTACAGGATTTATGCCTTGCGGTTACCTCTTTTCTTAACCTTGTTAGGGCAGCTGATTTGTCTAGAGAACTCAGTGTGTTACTTAATGGAACTTGGGGCACCTTATTTGTCTAAAAGAACTTAGTAGCTATTTAATGGAACTTGGCTCATCAGCAAAAAGCTTGCCGCCTTAGAACCGAGCATCTCCTCAAAATCTGACGGCTGGTAGTCAATGACGGGAAAGTCTCATGTGGCCGACATATCAACCTAAGACAGGAGTCAAGGGCACAGCCTTGATTATCCCATGAGGGGTAAGAATGCCGGTTGCACAGGTGGACGCCTAAGACAGGCACGGTCGATCCTGATATGGTGAGAGCTCACCCATCTATTGATCCCTCTTTTAAAACAAAAGGGGGGAAATGTAAGAGCCTTAATGAGGAGGTAGCTAAGATGGCGGCTGGCTGAGAGCAAAAGAGGAGGCGTTTAATTGTTTTCTCCTGACCTTATTGTAATCAACTAAGAATCTTTCTGTGCCCGTGAACACTGTGTGATGCACCTGTAAGTTGAGTTTGTGACACGTGTATACTTGTTAAGGTGAAGAGTATTTAAGCAGGTAGGGTTGGAGTTGTGGGGGGGGGGGTTGTTGGAGTTGGAGTTGGAGAGAGAAGTCAGAAGAGAAAGCAGAATAAAATCCTTGCCCCAAACAGTCACCAGTCCAGCAGTGCGGCCTCCCACTGCTCCGAGTCCAGAGGAGAGACCCCCTGCTCGCTCGACGACGAAGACGTGGAAGATGACGAGGAGGACCCCTCCTCCCCAGAATAAAGACAGGAGAACGCTCAAAAAAAAAAAAAAAAAAAAAGAACCTACTCGTTTCCAGTCTGCCTCCGAATTCTTTCCCACGGTATGGTTGCTACAGGTGGCAGCAGCTGCAGGCGGCAACAACACACAATGGAGTATTACTCAGCAATAAGAGAGAATAAAATCATGGATTTGCAGGTAAATGGATGGGGTTAGAGAATATAAAGCTAACTGAAGTTAGCCAATCCCAAAAAGCCAAATGCCAAATGTTTTCTCTGATATAAGGAGGCTGATTCACAGTGGGGTTGGGATGGGGAGCATAGGAGGATTAGAGGAATATTAGAATGGCCAATGGGGAGAGAGGGGAAGAGAGGGGGCAAAAGGGTCAAGAAAAAAAAAAGATAGTAGAATGAGATGGATATCATTACCCTAAGTGCCTGTATGAAGTCACGAATGGTGTGAATATACTTTGTATACAACCAGAGATATGTAAAAATGTGCTCTACAAGTATAATATGAAAGGTAATACATTCTGCTGTCATTTCTAACAACTTAGAATAAAAAATAAATTTGAAAAAAAAAACATTGTGCATTAATCCTTCCTCACATGAAACGTATAAATGTATGACTGAATTTGAGGGCATCCCCCTTCTCTGATTACTGAAAAAGAAGTAAAAATCAAGGAAATACATGTTATCAAGTTTGTTTCTGTACATATTACATGTATAGCATATACTTTAAACACATTTAAATAGTTTGTGAATTGAAGTATATTGACATGAATTCCTTCAGTCTATGCTTTTGTGATGTATTATGACAAAACGAATCATATTTTTATACTATTGAAAAACCATTGCTTCCAAAATCTAGGCTGATAAGCAGCCATCAGGAATGGTGCAGTCCTTGCTGAAAAGGGCTGTAATAGAGCAAAAGATTCACTTTTCTTGGAATGGAAATAATGGAAATCCAACAGCATTGCCTAAAGGCAGTGGAGGTCATTTTTCTTCCTAAACATGAAGTTGGTTATGGGCAGTCCAGGACTTCTACACTGACTCTTTGATGTCATCAGTTTTTCAGTTACTTATCTTTCTCTCTGTTATCCTTAGCTTGTTTGTCCTTATATTGGTTGACTCAAGGTTTCAAGATGTATAATCCATCTTTGGGCCTCATAGGAAGTGGGCAGGCAGGCAGGCAGGCAAAGAACTTATTCAGAAAGCAAACACCTTCCAGAATCCCTAGTATATTACTCCTTATGACTCATCAGATTTGTGTCTTGTGGTCACTACTGGTATTTTAGCTAGGCACATTCCTACTCTAAACAAAACTGTGGTTCTGTTAGTAAGGAAAATAAGGAGAATGGATATCAGATAAAAACTTTGTAGTGTTCCGAAGCATAAAGTAAAGGAGCAAACAAAAACAAATGTAAATGATGTCTTCAGGACATTTTTTTTCTTATCTTTTTTTCTTGGTAATAGGGATTGGGTACTTTACTTCTGAGCTACATACATCCCAGTCCTTTTTACTTTTTTTTTTTTTTGAGACAGGGTCTCACTAAGTTGCTGAGGCTCGCCTCAAACTTGTGATCCTCTTGCCTTAACCTCCCCAGTCACTGGGATTACAGGCAAGCATCACCACACCTGGCTTCTTCAGGACTTTTAAAAAGAAGTGCTTGTTTGATCATAGAAGAGACTATTAAGCAAGTCAATCATTTTGATTAAAAATGATGGTCACCAGCATTAAGTTCAGCTGTGTATGATAGAAAAAGCCTGAATCCACACTGAAAACCAGTTGGGGATAAAAATGTCAGTGTTGTTACTGTGGTTTCATGGTGTCATAAGAAATCTGGGTTCTATTTTCCTCTACCATCACCAGCACTTAGCTTTCCATTACAAGTTCACTTCCTGGTCCAACCTGGTTGCTGTTGCTTACAGATATCATTTCTCTATTTTAAGCTAACAGCAGGAAGAGGCAAAAGATGAGAATGAGTTGTTCTTAAAGCTAAGTCAGTTTCTTCTAAGGAATCTCCTACATGGTCTTCACAACATTTCTGCTTATATCTTTTTGGCAAGAACATTGTCACATGGGCAAGTGAAGGTAAGAAACATGATTTTAATAATATTCATTGCCACTATAAATAAATTGTTTTCCCATCACCAAATAAAATGGGGAGGATGGAGTGTGTCTGTAATTTTCTGTGTCATCACCATATATAGGATTATTTTCAAGTATGCAGAGTACATGTACATTGAACTTATTAATTCATCACTCTAAGAAATTATTTTTCTCAAATATTGTAATTGAAAATTGAGAATAATGTTGTTAAGATGTGTAATGATTTAGGTTAAAAACAATATTTGACATAAAGCAATATCTTAATACTCTTTGAGTTAGGATACTAAACTGAGGATAGTTAAAAAATACTGCTGTCATATTCATGACTTTGAACAAAAAAAATGTCCAATTCAAGGAATTACTAAGGAGGAGGGAGTAGCTCTGCCTATAGGAAGAAAAGTAGAGCAGGGTTCTTGGAAATTTATTCTTCTCATCTTCCTGTTAATGGAGTTACTAGGGTGAGACTTGAGAAAAAGGCAGGGTGATTTAAGCTAGGAAATTAGAAAGTAGTCGAAAAATGGAGATTCAAATAAACATCTAGGAATTTTGGAGTCCTTAGTCTTCAAAGAAAAAAAAATTATGTACTAATATTGCTTACAAAAATCAAATGTGAGTCTATTACTGGGTAACAATGCTAGGATTATAAATCTGAAGAAACAAAACAATTACCTAAAGAATTCAAGCAAAATCCTTGGGATCATCTGAAGTACTTGAATAATTGAAATGAAAGTGGCTTCAGCCCAGATCATTCAGATGATTGTCTTAATTCCAAAATCATTTGGCTGATAGAGACCTTTCTATAGGATGTATTTTTGGAATATTAAATGTTGAAAAAACAATTCCTAAATTAAGCAGTGTGGTGATGGTGGAATGATGAAAAGAGAGATAGAGAGAAGAGAGATTTGAATGTCAGAATAAGATTAGATTTTTCTTTCTATTGTTATTATTCTTTCAATAGCTAATATCCACATTTTCATCATAGAATAAATTTCTTAGAAAAAAGGAAATATAGATGGGGTTCAAATATACCCCATAGTATCTTTAAAAATTGTAAAGTCTTTAAAGCTTTATGAGCCTTGCCACAAAAACTGTTTGCCAACCTACCCTATAGCTGAATGTGTCATGTGACTACATTCTATTCTATCATTGGAAGTGCTACGTTAGACTTCTAAACAGGATGCTGTCTTCTCTTTTGGACAATTTCTGACCTACAATATAGACAAGATGCCTTAATCTCCAGCAGCCATCTTGGATCATGGGGCAACCTTAATGATGGGAGACTTGCAAGAGAATGGTGAAAGATGAAGAAAGCAGGAACCTGAGTTCATGGTGTTCCCTCTGCACTTCTTTTTACTACAGAGTAATAAAGTCTATCTTGTTTAAGAAACCCTTGTTTCCAGTCATTGTTATTAGCAGGTGAACATAAATCCTAAATGATGCAAATATTAGGTATGAATTGAAAAATTTTTGGAATTTTAGGGTTAAAATTCTTGATAAGTGCCATGGTGTGTGTCTCTCTCTTTCTCTCTCTCTCATAAACACACATTCCAATTTGTAAGAAAGAAAACCAAATTGTTAGGTGACATTGTACCAGAAATACATTTTGTGAAATTGTAAAGGAAAACAATTTTTAGTGGAAACTTCAGGAAGAGAAAAAAGTTAAGCATTATTGAAGAAATTTTCAAAGTGCATACATACAGTAAAATAACAAAATAGTGGGGAGAGGAGGAAAATATAGAAACTGCATTCAGCAATAGATTATTAATAACTATTTTTTCTTTAACTTTTGCAGATTTAGTTTAATAGCAAGAGAGAAAGAAAAAAATATATAGATCAATGTATAGAGCAATTTATCTTCTCATCAGAAGCTGCCCCAATTCTCTCTACCTTTCAGAAGCCAGCTCTTCTAGGAAGCCCTTGATGATCCTACAGTAGGAACTAATCTTTGCTTTTCATGCATTTATCAAGACCAGACTAAGGTACAGCAAGTAAAACATTTGTCTTAGGCACAAAATTCAAAGGGAATGCCCCAAAGCTCAATAATCAAGATTAATATTTTAACTGGCCCACTATGGTATGTGGTCCAGTCTCTTGTTTTTGTGAATAAGTTTTTAATTGTATTTTGCTCTTATATCTATTATAGCACTCAAATAATACTTTTTATAAAAGCCCTCTCCTGGAGCTAGGGTTGTAGCTCAATGGTGGAGTGCTTGCCTTGTAGGGGTGATACACTGGGTTCAATCCTCAGCAACACATAAAAATAAATAAATAAAATAAAGGTATTGTGTTCATCTACAACTAAAAATATTGAACAAAAAGTCCTCTCCTAGGAGGGCTCTACTCATTTTGTGTTCCTTATGTATCTAGTACTGTTTTAAGCATAAAGAGTTCTTTAAACATATTGAATTAAATTGATTAGAGGAGTTTTGAAAGAATCTACTGGAATAGGGACTGTGAGATCAAGTTTCATTATTAAATTCAACTATAGCAAAGAATGACAGAATGATGACTATTTTGAAAGTACTTAAATTTTAGTATTATAGGTTCATTACCTGGTTTCTTTTTGACTAAAACCTTGCTAGAGTCTTAAGAGATTAAAAAAAATTGTAATATTATAGCACTTTGCTCTATATAAAGTACTTTCTTTTAATTCTCATCTTAATCCTGCAAGGCAAATATAGTTGCACTTATTATTGTGAAGAGACATTGAGAAGGAGTTATAGGCAGAATTGGCAGAACTGGGGCTCGAACCTGCATTCACTCTGCCAAACTCCAGGGCCCTTTCTACTACCCCAAATACTTTGTCTCAGAGATGACTGAGGAGAAACATTTTTTGTAGCAAGTACAATAGCATTTGTTGTGTTTGTGAAACAATGTAAGCTGTACCCCAACTGCAGTATTTTGCCATTCTAACAGATTAAAATGTTGTGATTGTGTGCCTGTGTGTTTCATGAAGTAGTTCAAGTCTTCAGGCACAGGATCTGATGTTTAATGGTATTTTTTTGAGTAGAGGGCAGGTACCTACCTATAGAGGAAATTAAGTATTGAGTATTAGTTTCTAGTTACAACTTCATCGTTAATATGTAAAATTTTGCAAAGCACACAAACTGTATGTTTGTTCCTTTATGAAAGGAAACGTTTGGGAAGGTCTTTGAACTTTTTAGTTGAAAAAGGTTATTTTAGTGTGAAATATAATTGTAGTACTCAAGAGTTAGGAGTTAAGTTTAATGGGTTTCTTTTTCATACTTAAGGGAAAAAAATCTATGACTATATTTTAAAATCTCACATGATAATTAGATTTGAGAGCCTATAACTGCTTCACATATAATTTCCAACAGCATATAATAAACACATAATCAAAACCCCAAATGTCCATTATCAGCCAATGTAATAGAAGATTTCTTATGAAAATTATGGATTCCTCCCATTGATCACCGCCCAGAGAATTAAAAAACAAACAAACCCTAAACCAAAAAACTACTTCAATCTTTTTCTAAACTGAAAACTGAGTTCCAAAGATATCTTTCCTCTTAAGAACAACCAATGCTCAAAGAAATCGAAAGCTATTCAATTTGGTGAATTGCAATCAGTCACCAATAACTACATATTGAAAATCCACAGGGTGCTTGGGTATTGAAATGATAAGTAATTTATTTGCATCATTCGGAGGATTTCCAAAGGGGTCTGAAGATATGCAGATGTCTTTAGAGATGGTATGTGCTTCTCTACTTCAAACTGCCCTTACCCGAAAAGAATCGAATAATCTGGGTGTCAAGGTTCAGAGGCTTCTAATCCCGTTTTGTAAACGAAGACCCATTGGGTGCCAAGTGACAAGGGGGATGGTGGTCAGAACCTACTCCCCAAGGGGCTTCAGGATGGTCAATCCCTTCCTGCAGTTACAGGGCCACCGCTGCAAAGGCGGCCCTGACCTGGGTTCCAACCTCCTCTTCCATCTTCCCCTCCCCCACCGCATTCCCACCCCCCGCACCCAGCTCACACTATCTCCCAGTCTCCCAGCCTCGACCGGTTCTCGCGAGATCCGGGCAACTGAGCGCTCGGGGCCTTTTCAAATCGGGATCCGTTACCGCTTCCCCGGCCGCCGCCATTGTCACGCTCGGAGCCCCTCAGCGCAGGCGGCCGAGGCGGAGCTAGCGGCGGCGGGATGGCGGACGCTGACAAGCCCGAGGTGGTCGGGGCCGCTGGCGACGACAGCCCGCATCAGCAGCCCGCAGAGCCTCAGGGCGAACCGCGGCGAGAGCCGCACCCCCCGGAGCCGGAGAAGCAGCCTCCGCAGCACAGCAGTAGCTCCAATGGCGTTAAAATGTATTGTCTTTTCCTCTGGGGGCCGGGGCGAGGTGGGGGGGCGGGGAGGCGGCCGGGGACCCGAAGCCGAACCGGGCCTGGATGGGGAACACCCGCCCTTCGGGCCCGGCCCGCCCCTGGGCCGTCGGCGGCGCGTGGAGGAGCAGGTGCAGCGGGCCGCTCCTAGGCCTTCCCTGCCTGCCGGGCCCCGCCGTTCGCGGCCCCGGGAGTCGGGTTGGGGTCCGCGGCTCGCGCCCCTGCCGGGTTTGTTTGCCCTAACTTCGCCTGGAAAACCGTTGAGCAAAGCTCGGTGACCGCAACGGGTTTGCAGGAAAATGGTCCCCCTATTAAAGGCCAGTAGTTAGTGTTCATCACTAGGGAGTATCTAGGGGTGACATCATCGGACATTTCCTCTTAACCACATACAACGGATTTAAAAGGAATATCCCCTCTCTCCGGGCTCCATCCCGAGTTTTACAAGTTTAGTGATTGTCATTGTTTTCAAAAGTGTGTATTCGTTTCTGAAATGTTATGTACCGAGAGGAAGTTTAATAATGAGCTGTTATTGAATCCATTGTGTTAACCATGGAGTTGACTCGAGATGCTTTAAAGGGGAAATGTGCTTCCCTGCCCACCTGGTGATGTTTGCCAGCTGTTCAGGTTATTTTGAAAAACTCAGTGTGTGGTGGCTTTAATTTTGGTAAATAAAAAAATGGTAAAATAAGATTTTTAAAAAAATATTGAAGAAAACCCACTACTTTAAGGTTGCCTCTATCATTAGTACCTGTAAGGAATTTAGTTGACTCAACTCCACCACAGTTTCAGTTTATAAGAAAATGTTACAGAGGCATGTTATATTCACCTCTTGTCATGTAGGGTGATATGAAGTCAAGCATTTATTTTTCTATGCCTAGCTCTTTAAATCTAAAGTTGAAAGTATGTTAATAATTTAGTGAAACCGCCCTTTTCCTTCTCTTAGTTCTTCATTAGAGTAGAAAGCGGTAAACATAAGCTCATGCTAAAATAGGAAAGGTAAATTCTGACTTTTTTCATTTGTATGAAAATGTTTGAAACATTATGATCCTACCTGGACCAGTCTGTATTAGGGTTGATTGCAGATAAGGTGGGATAGCTCTCTCCAGCTTCATTATTAAAGTCTGGCTCTTAAGTGCATTTGAATGGGCAGTATCTTCTAGGCAGAATAGAGATGGCAAGTGTAAGAGATTACAACTCTTGAATTTGTTCCTGGAAAGGAGGAGGGCGGGCACCTTGAGAAATCAGAAAGTGAGTGAATCTCTTTCTGCCATGCCTGCCTAAGTATGGACTGTCAGGTGCTTGCATTAAAAATAGAACTGAAAAACAATGAACAGGGCACCCAATATTTTTTGGGTTCTGCCTCCACACATTTAACCAATGATGAATTGAAAATATTACTCCCCTTCTGTATTGACCATGGAACTTTTCTGGACATAATTTTCTGGACATTATTCCCTGACAGTATAACAACTATTTACATTGTATTAGGTATTTTAACTAATCTAGAAATGATTTAAAGTACATGGGAGGTTTGTATAACTTACATACAGTACAATGCCATTTTATATAAGAGACTTGAGCATCTCTGGACTTTTTAATCTCTTGGGGGTAGGGTGGGGTCCTAGATCCAGTCCCACTTGGATACTGACAAATGACAGCTTAACATGAGTGTGCCATCCTTTCCTTCTTCTTCTTTTTTTTTTTTAAGCCTTGAATTACAGAGTGTAGCATTAAAAATAGAATTGAGGGCTGGGATTGTGGCTCAGCGGTAGAGCGCTCACCTAGCATGTGTGCGGCCCGGGTTCGGGTTCGATCCTCAGCACCACGTACAAATAAACACATTGTGTACAACTAAAGCAAATAAATAAATATTAAAAAAAATTTAGAATTGAAAAAAAATCTTACACTTGCCTAAGGTTAGTGCAGTGTTGGTACCAGTGAAGCTGACTTATAAATCTCCATTAGATATAGAACTCTAATCCTTTTTAAAGTCTAGTGAAGGGTAGGAAAAGAGAGAGGAGAGGTGGGAAAAAAAAGCTTTTCCAATTTAGGAAGAGAAAAAAATATAAAGTACAGGAAATACTGTCCAATTTGTTCTATTTCTTTCTTTTATTCTTTTTTGTGGTGTTGGTAATTGAACTCAGGGCTCTCACACATGTTAGACAAGTTCTCTTCTACCAAGCCACATCCCCAGCCTATTCTAAGGGATTTCTTGTAGTGTGTATTCCATAAGAAGGTATAATGGTCTAGCATTGATCATTCACACTGAATAACTAGAGATTTCAATCTTACTTGACTCTGTGAACCAGTAGGATTTGTTAACAACCTACTACCATGTTTTTAATGATTAGAATTTCTTATGTTGTTGATAAAAATGACCAATATTGCCTTGTAATATGTCTGTTTAGAAATGAGAGTGCTATTTGTTATCAGGATTTAAATGACTTTTGCTTAGGTTAATTCATAGTCATTGAGGGTGGAGACTACTATGTCTTATATACCTGTGTACCTCAAGGTCTTACATTTGAAAAGTTTCAGTGAATATTTATTGAAGAAATGCAGAAATGAACCTTTATGATCATGAAACTCACATAGAGAAGATTTAAATGGCATGTTTACATCTTTTAAGAAGAATCTGAAGTTATGTTTCCCTAGATTTACTCTTTTCCTTTATGCCAAATGATATGAACTTTTCTTTACTTAAAAGTGAATTGAAAGGAAAACACTGATATTGTTAATACTGATACTGTTACAACTCTTCATTATGTATATATTATTAAGTAAAACCTGGGAGTATATGGAGATTTGAGAGTTATATTAAAGAACTTATAAAATATTAGGCATTGGGGCAAGGTGAAGTGTTTGCCAGTAGAATAACAATTTTTATCATATTAGGATTAAAGATTAGAACTGGGATTAGTTTTTTCCTTCCTTTATTGATATATAATTGAAAAAATAAAAATTGTATTTAATGATGTTTTTATATACTATGAATACATTGTAAAATGATTACATAATTAACATATTCATTACCTCATATAGTTAGTATTTTGTGTGTGTTTGTGTGTGGTAAGAACACTCATAATCTACTCTCATCAGATTTCAAGTATACAGCAAGTATGTTATTATTAACTATTGTCACTATACACTAGGTCTCCAAATTTATTTATTCATCTTATAACTGAAAGTTTGTATCCTTAGACCAACATTTCCCGTTTCCACCCACCCCCTGATGTCTGGTAACCATCCCTCTACTATTTCTATGAGTTAGATTGCATGTGTAAGTGATGGTCATGCAATATTTGTCTTTCTGTGTGGCTTATTTTATTTAGCATAATGTCCTGTAGGACATAATATTCATCTAGGTTGTTGCAAATGACAAAATTTTCTTTTTAAAGCCTGAATAATCCATTTGTGTGTGTATATGTGTGTGTTTACACATATTTTCTTTAGCCATTCATTCATTAGCAACACAACACTTAGGTTGTTTCCAAATCTGGCTATTGTGAATAGTATAGTGAACATGGAAGTGCAGGTAACTCTAAGAGACAATGATTTTTTGTTGTTGTTGTTGTTGAGAGTGGGGCCACTGGGGATTGAACTCAGGGGCACACAACCACTGAGCCACATCCCCAACCCTATTTTGTATTTTATTTAGAGACAGGGTCTCACTGAGTTGCTTAGTACCTTGCTATTGCTGAGACTGGCTTTGAGCTCCTGTTTCAGCCTCTTGAGCCTCTGGGATTACAGGCGTGCGCCACCTAAGGCTAAGACAATGATTTTTATTTTCTTTGAATAAATACTCTGACATGTAATTGCTAGGTCATCTAATAGTTCTATTCCTTATTTTTTGAGAAGCTTTCATACCATTTTTCCATAATGACTATACCAATACACGTTCCCACCAACAGTGTATAAGGTTCTCTATTTCTGCCCATCCTTGCCAGTACACGTCATCTTTTGACATCTTGATAATTGTCGTTCTAACAGGTTATATGATGCCTCATTGTGGTTTTGAATTGTATTCCCCTGACCATTAGTGTTGTTGAGCCCCTTTTCATATACCCTTTAGCCATTTGCATGTCATCTTTGGAAAAATAATCTATTTAGGCTATTTTCCCACTTTTTAATTAGTTTTTTTGGCTTTGATTTTTTGCTATTGAGTTGTATAAGCTCCTTATGTTTTTGATACTACTCTTTAATATGTGGTTTGTGAATATTTTCTCCCATTCAGTAGGTTGCCTTTTTGTTTTGTTGATTGTTTCCTTTGCTGGTGGGAAACTTTGTTTGATGTAGTCCACTTGTTTATTTTTGCTTTTATTGCCTGGACTTTTGGTGTCATACCCAGAAAAGTCATTGCTAAGGCCAATGTTATTGAGTGGTTTTTCCCCCTCTGTATTTTCTTGAGTTACATGGTTTTAGCTGTTAAAGTTTTTAATCTGATTGGTTTGATTTTCATGTATGTTGTAAGATAAGGATTTAGTTCCATTTTTTTTGAACGTGGATATCCTCTTTTCTCAGCACTATTTATCCAATAGACTCTCTTTCCCCCATATAGTTGACTATATGTTTACATATATTTCTGGGCTTTCTGTACTCTTCCATTGATCTGTATGTATGTTTTTATGTCAGTATCTTATTGTTTTGATTACTTTGGCTTCGTAATATAACCAAAATCAGGAAGTGTGATATCTCCAGCTTTTTTTGTTGTTCAAGATTGCTTTAGCTACTTAGGATCTTTCATAGTTCTATAGACATTTGAGACCATTGGAATTTTAATAGGGATTTCATTGAATTGATAGGTCATTTTAGGTACTATGGACATATTTATAACATCAGTTCTTCTGGTCCATGAACACAAAGTATCTATCCATTTATTAGTGTTGTCTTCAGTTTCTTTCATCATTGTTTTCTAGTTTTCAGTGTCTTTCATCACCTTGGTTAAATTTATTCCTAGGTGGGTTTTTTGTTTGTTTGTTTGTTTTTTGGTACTGTTATAAATGGGATGTGCTATTAATTTTTTGATAGTTTATTGTTGGTGTATAGAAATGCACACTCATTTTGGTATATCAGTCTTGTATCCTATACCTTTACTGGATTAGTTTATTCTAAGTCTTTTGGTGGACTCATTAATACATATTAATTGTACAAATTAATAGGTTTCACTGTGACATTTCCATACATGCATGTATCATGCATTCATATGTCTACCCTCCCTTTCCCCCTGACTCCCCATCTGGTCCCCTACCCCTTCCCCTAATAGTCTTTCTTCTACTTTTAGCATCTTTTTTCTTTTCTTTTTTTTGGGAGGGGCCACTGGGGATTGAACTCAGGAGCACACAACCACTGAGCCACATCCCCAGCCCTATTTTGTATTTTATTTAGAGACAGGGTCTCACTAATTGCTTAGCACCTTGCTGTTGCTGAGGCTGGCTTTGAACTTGGAATTCTCCTGTTTCAGCCTCTTGAGCCAATGGGATTACAGGTGTGCCCCACTGCACCAGCTCTTTTTTCTTTCTTTTTGGTGGACTCTTTAATGGTTTTATGTATATAAGATCACATTATTAGCAGACAGAGATAATTTTACTTCTTACTTTCCAATGTGGATGCCTTTTATTTTTCTTGCCTAATTGCTCTGGCCAAGACTTTTTACTAAGTTGAATAGAAGTGGTGAGATCAGGCATCTTTGTCCTGTTCCTGGTCTTCGAGGAAAAGTTGAAATTTGTGAAGTGCTTTTCCTGCGTCTATTGAGATATCATTTGGTTTTTTAACCTTCATTTTGTTAATGTGTTATGTCATGCTTACTGATTTGCATATGTTTATCCATCCTTGCATCCTTTGTGTATGATCCTTTTAATGTGCTGTTGAATTCAGTTTGATAGCATTTTGTTCAGGATTATTACATCTGTGTTCATCAGGGATATTGGCCTATAATTCTTTTTATACAGTATCTTTGTCTGACGTTGGTATCAGAGTATTGTTGGCCTTATTAAATGATTTGAAAGAGTTCTCTCTTTCTGTTTTTTGAAATAGTTGTTTTAGTGTTTAGTAGAATTCTCCCGTGAAGCTATCAGGTCCTAGACTTTTTACCTATGGGAGACTTTGAGTACTGATTCACTCTTCCAGTCTCCCTTCTCATTATTGGTCAGTTCAGATGTCTGTTTCTTCAAGAGTTGTTTTTGGTAAGTTGTCTGTTTCTAGGAATTTATTTATTCTAGATTTGCTGGTGTATAATTGCTCATAATAGGTTTGTATTGTCCTTTGTAGTTCTATATTGTCAGTTGTAATTTCTCTTCTGTCTGATGTTGATTCTTCTCTTTTATTCCTTAGTTTCTGACTTAATATTTGTCAATTTTATCTTTTTTTTTTTTTTAAAGCCTTTAGTTTTGTTGATCTCTATTTTTCTAGTATATACTTATTTATGCTCTGATGTTTGTTACCTCCTTCCTTTTATTAACTTTGGGGTTAGTTACTTTTTAGTTCCTTAAGGTGTGAAGTTAGATTGTTTTGAGATCTTCCTTTTTTTCTTTATGTAGGCATTTATCACTATGAATTTCCCTCTGGTGTTTTTCTTCAAGACCTGGGATTAATTCTGGATCTCATTTTAGCATTATGCTTTTAAAAATCACACATTAATACTGTGTTTCTTCATTCAATGTTAAATATTGATTTTTTTCCAGAAATTTGTTGTAATTTGGGAAGCTTAATTTAGTCTTAAGAGCAGATAAATATTTGTTTAATTATTCTGGAGTCTTTTTTAAGTATATTAAGAAGGAGGGGCATATCAAAATGAATAGTTTGAGAATTAGGACATGGAATTCTGGATATAGTACCAATATTCTGGTAGCATCATTTCCTTAAGAGTTTTCTTTTCTTTTCTTTTCTTTTTTTTACTGTCTTTCTATAGTGTATTTGTGACATAAAATTCAGGACTGGTATAATTATGGCTTAGTTTCTTAATCATATCATTCCTCTAGCCACTAAACTGATATGCCTTACATAGATAATTTATGTGTTGCGAATGAACAGTTTACTGGTATTTTAAACATGCTACAAATTGGAGAAAAATTGCAGAAATTGCTCTCTTTGGCCATCCTTTAAGTAAATATTTTAAAGAAGAGACATAATATTAATACTTTTTAAATGGAATTGTTAGATTATTGTAAGCAAATGTTTACCACATTCATGTAACCTCCCCCCAGAACAGAACTTTATATATCAGGACTTCATGCATTTTCACAATTGATTTCCTTCAGGAAGAAAATAGATGGGGGAGGGATATTTAGAGATTATATGTATAGCTGCTCACCTGAACAGAAATTTAGTTATTTGGACAAACATACATTGAATTCAGTCTAAGCCTATTATTGCAAATTGGTCTTTTGGGGGATTAAAATGAAGAGTTTGTTGTTTCTTCTGTACCCAGGAACCAGAGAAAAGACTTTTGGCTACTTACTACCATTTTCAGAAGTGCTACTGTGTTCTGACAGGAAGGTACTTTTCTGGAGTTGAACAGTTAAGAAGACCTTCTAAGCATTGCCATTGCTCCCCACCCCCCCATTTTTACCAGTGAATTATAGTTGTACATAATAGTGGGATTCATTATTATATATTTGTGCACACATACAATTATAATTCAGCCAATATTATTCTCCAACTATCCCCACTCTTTCTTTTTCTTATTCCTCTCTAGCTTCTGCATAAGAGAGAAAAGATATATAGATCATGCTATTTCTGATGAGGGAATATGTTTGACAGTGAAGATATCCCTGTTAAGGTCTGAAAAGGTGTCAAAACAAATTTGGTACTAATGTCTCTTTTTGGATTTTAGCAACTTTTCTGGTAAACAGTGGCACCATTTGTGCTCTGAGTATGGATTTTCTTTCTTTCTTTCTTTCTTTTTTCCAGTACTGGGGAATTGAACCCAGGGGTGCTTTACCACTGAGGTATACCCCCAGTTCTTTTTATTTTTTGAGATAGGGTCTCACTAATTGGTGAGGCTGGCCTCAAAGTTGCCATTCTCCTTCCTCAGCCTCCTGAGTTGCTGGGATTACAGGTGTGTACCATCATGCCTGGCTCCTGGAAATTTTTATTAGTATGTTTATAAAAAGTGCTTTAAAATTGATGCTTTGTTAATTAACTAATTTTAAATTCATTAGAGTAATGACTTAAAAATAAATTTATCATGATGTCTGTAAAAAAGATCCTTTTGAAAAGTAAATTGCATTTTAAAATATAAATCCAGATTTATATCTAGGGTTTGGTTTAAGTATATATGTATATCTTAAATTTGGTATGTAGCATCATAATAATTGCATTGTGATTATAATCTCATAAATTAAATGCTTTTCCTGTTAGGCCTCATGAAAAAGATTATAAATCTGGCTCATTTTTCATTCAGTGACTGCCTCTTTCCTCTATCTTATGCCCTCATTGTAGGTAATCTTACTAATAAAACCATATGAAGTACCTATCCTATTTCATTGTTTAAAATCAAGAAAAAAATTTTAACATGAAGATATTAGGATACCTTATAAATTTTCTGTTTGTCAGAGTTGGGAATAGAAAAATTTTGAATCTCATGTGAATGTATTATATGTATATATGTAGATATATAGCATAGCTATGCCTTTAGAGGAAGGAGAAAGTTATGGGAAGAAATTGTTAACCTTTAAGAGGTGAACTTTTCCAGTATCAATTTTAGGGTTTTTAATTAAGTCTGAAAGTTAATTTTCCATTAAAAGTGGCAGGTTTATATACTGTAGAATCATACCGTCCTATAGGGTTTAATAACATTTATTAAGTACATTAAGGGGAAAATTGGGTGATTGAATGATTGTAGCTATTTACTATGGGAGAAAAGTGATGATTGTTGCCCTCATGCCAAACCCTTGCTTTGAAATGTC
Organism: Tamias sibiricus; assembly: GCA_025594165.1. NCBI lineage: Eukaryota > Metazoa > Chordata > Mammalia > Rodentia > Sciuridae > Tamias > Tamias sibiricus. The sequence goes on along the minus strand of CM046659.1, from coordinate 102,940,940 downwards.
ATTGGCTAATATCAAAGCTATCAGGCTCACTTTCTAGCTGCTTTGCTAAGGTCTAGCTTAGTGGAAAGTTTTATGAAGTGATAAATATGTATTATTTCATATAAACTTCAATTCTTAGAAGCACAAATGAGGGTGTTTTTTGTTTTGTTTTGTTTTTGTTTTTAAATTCTTAGGGAGAATGATGAATCAGTGAAAGAAGAAAAATCTGACTTAAAAGAAAAATCTTCAGGAAATAAGAAGGCCAATAGATTTCATCCTTATTCAAAAGACAAGAATTTGGGCACTGGAGAAAAGAAGGGCCCAAATCGTAACAGAGTTTTCATTAGCAACATCCCGTATGACATGAAATGGCAAGCTATTAAAGATCTAATGAGAGAAAAAGGTAACTATTTCTGAAATAACCCACTGCTGGATGATCTTCATGTAGGAAGGGGAGGAAACTATGCAAAACTTTTTTATTCCTCTTAGCCACACAGACTCAAAATATTGATTTTTATTTCTTGATGTATGAATTAATCTTTTCCTCTTCTTTCACTTGACACAATTTCATTACACGCTAGTATGGATAAAAGTATTTATTTATTTATTTTTTTTGCCATTTTAGTGGGATTGTAGTGAGCCAGCATTTGCATGCCACCAAGAATTTTGTTAAAGCGATTGCTTTGTCTAGTTGAAGTTTTTATAGATTTTTAAAGGATTATTGCATTAGTTAAGTAATACATTTAGCGTGTTAATGTATGAATAATAAGGTCTGATTATTTTTTTTCCAAAAGCTGTTTTGTTATTATCTTGATGGAGTCTGGAATCTGGCTGTGGAATTCATTTTGTTTGCATTGTCACGACTGCCATGATGCTGTCTTTGCAGTTCTATATTAAAATTGCGTTACTGCTGTTGCAGTTTTGTTTTCAGAATATCTGAAAACCTTCGTCTTATATACATGGTTGGTTTTGGGGAAAAATAATTTTAATACTTGATCTTGTAAAAGATAGTTCTGTTATCTCTTGAAAAATTGAGTTTCAACAGTCCTGCAAATTATGTACTTGGCTTTGAGGCTGATCTCTTCTAATAAATTAAAAAAAAATTGCATTGGTGTATTATCTGTTGTAAGGTGACAACTATTTGATTGGTTTTATTCATTGACTTTATTTAGAAAGTGTGTGGCTTGCTGTGAAGCATGACTTGTAAATTTAGTTTACTGATGGCAAACATGATTGAAGACATTCAGGTAGAAAGTCACCTTAAAACAGCTGTTGTGTGTAGGCTGATCAAAGTTATGTGAAAAGTGCTAATGTTGATGTTTTTTTAATATGATAGGCTAAGGGGCCATTTGTATGTATATGTGCATTTGTTCACCAACTATATCATGCTGGCCAAAATATGATCTGTAGTATGAATTAGGTTAATATGGTGGTTAGCTTTTTTAGAGAATGTGGATGATGTACATTTCTGAAAATTAGTCAAATTTACATAGCCATTTGAGGAGGTATGTTGGTCTGGTTTTGATTGTTGGTGAATAATAGGTGCTTTTCTGTAGAGTTGTGCACAGGTGTGCAGTAAAGCAAGATATTGGTGTTTAAATGTATTGTTTCTTGGTATCTTCCTTTTGTATGTCTTATGTAGTTGGTGAGGTTACATACGTGGAGCTCTTTAAGGATGCGGAAGGAAAATCAAGGGTAAGTGCTGTGGGCAATATCTGCTTGAGGTTTAAAAGTTCCTCAGCAGTTTACTTTTTGTATAATACTTGTACCAGTTTTTGGAAACTTAAGTTTCATTTTGTTTTACTTTATTATGCAAGATTTGAGGATTTATACTAGCAAGTTTGACACCTGTACCAACCAAACTAGCTGCCTGGAAGGGATGGGTTTTGTAAATGCTCATGAAGGGCATTCACTTTTCTAATGCTCTTAAGGTAATGCTTCTTCCTAGCCAATAAGATTTTAATGTAGGATTTTTTTTGTTGTATTTTGATGTCTTCAAGTATCTTTTAAAACTCACTGAATTGATAATATTCCCTAAGAGATTTATGAGAGACCTATAGCTCAAAGGTGTTAATTCAGTATGTATTTTTGAAATTATTGAAAAGCTTAATTTGGTAGCCTGTAGGACTACATAAGAGGCAGAGTTCTGCCAATCAGTATGAATGCTGTTGATGATTAAATTGACAGAGAAGGATTTCGTTGATAGTAGATTTTGATTTTTAGTAACAAGAGTGCAATGTATAGAAGAATGCAATGGAAAGCCCTTAACAATGTTTAATTATATTAGCATAAACCAGTTTGAGTACATGAGAAATAAAAATTTTGTCATTACAATCAAATGGCACTTGGAACAGTAATGACAATTATTTTTTTAAAAATGATTCTCTTTAGTATAGGTGATTTTTTAACAACACTTACAACTGGATACTATTGTGTACAGCCAGTTTTAATCTAATAGAGGACTTTATTAAAATTATTATTTATTTGCAATTTTGATGTGATTAGAATTGAAAAATATATTGCACCCAATATTTCTATTGAAAATATTTGTGATTATGTCAGGTCATATACATGGGAACCTTGAGTTCCTTGAATTACTATTGATTAAATTTGTACAGGGATAGTAGTTTTAACTTTAAGAAAGTCCTCTGAAGGTAAAAATGTACTCCAAGTTTTTACATGTATTCTGTTATTTCAGTAGTTAGACTTAAAAATTTACGAAAAATTTATGATCACTTGTCTGTTATGTACTGGTGGTGTAAAAGATGAAAAGTGATTGTATTATTGGTTGTTTTTGGTGACTTAAATGTTAGAATCTGCCATTAACTTCATCTACTGATTGAAAACTTTTTTTCTTTTGCATATATTGACAAATCTACCTGGACATAGGGTTGTGGGTAAGATTTTTTTTTTTTTTTAAAGTATTTTAAGTCAAATTAAACTTCTGATTGAAAGCAAATCTTAGTACATAAATATTTCTTATATTTTTTTCCCCATTAAGTGTTGTTGAATTCAAAGATGAAGAATTTGTAAAGAAAGCACTAGAAACTATGAACAAATATGATCTTAGTGGAAGACCCCTTAATATTAAAGAGGTAAGATTTCTTATATTTGAAATTTAAACATTTGACAATAAGATCATGCTTTCTTTGAATTTTCATTTTTGATAATTTACTTGTTAATGTATTTGTAATTGAAGTGAAAGTGTTCTTTATGTATAGAATTTAGCAGTATAAATGCTTATTAAAGATGCTTATTAAAGCATTGTATGTTAACAGTACTCTTACTTATATAGGACTTCTTTTTGCCCTTAAGTAGTTACCTGTATTTGATTTATTCCAAGTTGTTACATAGGTGTATAATTTTAGAAAAATTAAGACCTCAGAAATTTAAGCATATTTTCAACTTTTAGATTCTGTTGTTTAATTTGAGAAATAGAATAGGTATTCTTGTAATTGACAATTAAATCTTTCTTAATAATATACATGTTATAGTTTTGAATAAAATTGTTACTTTTTAAAATGTTTTTATTTGTGCATTATAATTATACATAATAGTGAGGTTCATTTGACATAATCACATATACATGCAATATAATTTGCTCCATTTTTGTCCCCAAATACCCCCTCCTTTGCTCCACTGGCCTTCCCCACATCTATTTATTGTTTTCATAAATTAGTATGTTATAGGTATACGGAAAGGTGGAATTCATTGTGGTACATTCACACATGTGCACAGCATAATTGGGTCAACCTTATTGTGCTGTTCCTCCCCTTTACTGTGATATTCACTTTTTTTTGGTACCAGGAATTGAGCTCACCCCTATCGACCACTGAGCCATTTCCTCAGTCCTGTTTTGTATTTTAATTAGAGACAGGGTCTCACTGAGTTCTTAGGGCCTCACTAAGTTGCTGAGGCTGGCTTTGAACTTGATATCCTCTTGCCTCAGCCTTGCAAGTCGCTGGAATTACAGGTGTGTACCACTGTGCCAACATGGTATTCACTATAGGTTCATAGACATTTTGCTTATTTTTAAATACAGTTTATTTAGATATTCTACCAGATTAAAATTTAAAAGAGTTATAATTCTATTACTGAAACCTGAACTAGGACCATAAAGTGGAAGTGTTCTTTTTGTACAGAATTTAGCAGTATAAATAAGTTGAGAAAAGAGTGAGCAAAAGATATTTTAAAACCTACTTACAGTTAGGTGTAAGTGACCTTGGGAATAATTAGCTCCAACAATTAATGTATGTAAACTATTTAATATTAGCTATTTCTTATATTTATGATATTATTATATAATGCAGTGTTCAGAATATTTAACTATCTCATAAATATTAGCTGTGAAAGTAATTATGATTGTTATTTGTCCTGTCCAGGACTCATTGTTTTCTTGTTCTTGTTTTTGATTTCTTGTTCTTGACAATGGTAATAACTTGAAATTAAAGGCCATGTTATCAAATATATGTGTATCTCATGTCCCTTTATTGGAATTAGCTTCAGTATTCCTCTGATACCATGTGAGCCTAGAGGTTATTATTTTAAAAAATCTTTTTTGACAGGGATGTGGAGAATTGATAGAGAAGGTTTAGATTTTGTAGTTTGTGCCAACCATTTATTTGGTGACTCTTTTGCATAAGCCAGTCTCAGTGCTTCAGAAATACGTTACCATCCTAAATAATTTTCCTCAATTTTCTGTTTGATTTTTCTCTCTCCACAGAGGACAAATAATGGAATCTCAGTGTCTTTCTGTTTTTAATTGAAAAAAAAAATTACAATGGATGTTAAAGTGAGGCCATCTTATTGTGTTCTTTTAAATTTTAGCATATTGTAGATCCTCAGTATATTTCAAACTCCAGAATAGAATTATATGATCCAAGTTGATGAAGAATGACTTCATTTTTAACTTTTTAAGAGGAAAAAATGGTCAAATTTGGCCTCATTAAGTGATGGGGGATTTATTTAATTAAATTTTTTTGATTAAAATCACTAAAGGCAGTCCCTTTTCTGGGAATATCTGATTTACAAATGGGTGGCTGGGGAAAGTGGTCCGAATTACTACTGGAATGAATGGAAGTTAAGAAAAGTATATATCCAGTGCTCCTTTAAAAAATCTAAAAATTACATTTTTTTTCATTTAATTAAATAGAGATTACTTGCAGTTGTAAATGTATTTTATAGACCCTATATTAGCAACAGCAGTTTGTGATCAGCAGGAGGACAAGAGGAAAAAGAGGAATAAAAACCAAGTTATAAATAGTAGGTGATTTGTTTTATATATACAGCTATATATAAAAGACAAAATATAGCCATATGCTTTATTAATGTTAAGCACAAGCAACCTAACTGTAATAATAGTTCAAGAAGCATCTTCCTTCCTATTTTGTTATCCTTCCCATATAGATAACCACTATTCTAAGTTTTGTATTTGTGTATGTTTTTGAAACTTCAAACCTGAAACTTTTTATTAGCACTGTTTGATAACATTTCTTTACTTTTGTAATCCTTTTTTATTATTTAGTAGTGAAGAAGTTCACTGTAAGCCAGAATAATTTTATTCTTGCATTTACCTTCTAGCCATCCTAGAGAATTTATTAAAATCATCCAACTTTGTTTTTATTAATATTTTCAGAGTGAGGCCAGCAGAGTAGATTTGATGGTTGTTTAACATAATTATTTGTCATTGCATATGGTAATCTATCAATGTATTTAAGTGGTTTTTTGTTTGGGGTATGTATTGTTTGCATCCCCCTAGAGGGATGAGTGAGAAGTATTTTTAAACTTCTTGTTTTGTTTTAAGATGGGATATTACTCTTATAAAATTAATGAATTTAAAGAAAAGTTTTCTATCATTCTTCACTGGACACGAGCCTTCTTTTACCTCTCCCTTGCTCCCATCTCAGATCATAATCATTGTTGAGGAAGGTAAGAGGTTAGAGGGGGGGATACTTGTATTTTGTTCAATTATAATTTGTTCAATTATAATACCCTCCCACCCTGAGTTTTGTTAAGTCTGTTACACTACTGAAAGTCTTGTTATGTAAGTCTGTTCCACTACAGAAAAGTTTTGGATTGTCAATTTGACATCCATTGGTCATCCAGTGGTGAGACTTCACCACGATTGCATTTTGGAAAGAAAAGAGTCATAGTAATTATTTTGCTTCTCTTTGAGTTATGTGCATTTATGTGTATGATGTGTATGTCTCATACTTGTACACTAGAACGATGGCAAAGTTAAACTAATTTCAAGTTCTTAAGTGACTTTAGTGATTGGAAGGAGGTATTTAACTGCCATTCATGGAGACTGAAATCTTTTGTCTGTCCACAGGTTTTTATGGGACTCAGTTTTCTGGATGATAAAACAAAGCAAAATCTCACTTCTCAAGAGGGTTAATAATTTGAGCCAGATGGGTTAGCTAATGTCAAATTTGAAGTTGTTATTTTAATTCTATAGATTTACTGATGTATTTAGTGGCATTTAATATTCAATGTGTGTTATAGGATCCTGACGGAGAAAATGCTCGTAGGGCATTGCAACGAACAGGAGGATCATTTCCAGGAGGACATGTCCCTGATATGGGATCGGGGTTGATGAATTTACCACCTTCCATTCTCAATAATCCAAACATTCCTCCTGAGGTTATCAGTAATTTGCAGGCTGGTAGACTTGGTTCTACAATTTTTGTTGCTAATGTAAGTTTTAGTCTAAAATTTTATCGTTCAGATGCATAGTTCCAATTATGAGATTGTTTAATTAGATGAGTGGGTTATAGGTTTATAGACATTTTGCTTATTTTTAACTAAAGTAAATGAAGCTAATTATTTTAAGCTCAAACCCAATTTAAGTCTACATGTATGTGATTAGTCTAAATACAATTTAGAATTTTCTACACAGAGAACTGTGGAATTTATAAACATTTGAGAATTTCTTGAAATTATGTACTTTAATTATATGCCTTTTTATTCATATTGGTAAATAGGTTTCATTCTTGTGGCCTTGATATTTGTGAATGTGCATGTCATAGTTGGTTTTTTATTTGTTCTAAGTTCTTGAAAGTCAGTGACATGGACAATAATTCCAAAATCTGAATTTCTCTTGGTAAAAGTAGATGTACAAGTTTCATATGTAGAAGGCAGGATTGAGCAGTTGAGAGACAATTTGGGGAATTAAAATAATAAGATTATGGAATAATGTAGATGTGACTGAACTGATTTTAAGCAACTCATTTTTTATTTGAATATTATTGGTCTAATATTGAATGTGAATTATAGTTATTTATAGTTTGGAGAGTTTAGAAACGATTATTTTGTATTTATAAATGGGGAAAGATTTATTAGGTTTGTAACTTTATACAATTTTATGTTAAGCTTGACTTCAAAGTTGGTTGGAAGAAGCTAAAGGAAGTGTTCAGCATAGCTGGAACTGTAAAACGGGCAGATATTAAAGAAGACAAAGATGGAAAGAGCAGAGGAATGGGCACTGTCACTTTTGAGCAAGCAATTGAAGCAGTTCAAGCAATTTGTATCCTGATTTACACTTAGCATTCTTTAATGAAGTTGAAGAAGCTTGATGCCATTTTGTGGGGATTATGGAACCTAAGGTTGTTTAGCTTAGAAATTTGTTAGACTTTAGTCTCCACCTCATAAAATATTTACTGTGTCCAACTACTAAAGTCACTCTTAAAACTTGAATTAGGCATATTGTATAGGACTGGTGTGAACATTTTTCTGCTCTCCCTTCCTACCACAATTAATTGTATGCATGTACATATGCTTTTGACAGTTATGTACTCCACTGTACATTAATGCAGTTGATTTAGATGAAGCCTTATTAATTTTCATTTTCAATTAAAAGAATATCTTATTTATAAAACAAAGAATTAAAGTTTTCTTTGAGTGTGTGGAAGAGACTAGTATGAATAAATAATTTAAAGACATTAAAATGTTAGAGATAGTTGGAGACTCCTTTAATAAGATAATTAGTTTGTATTCAAGAATAATTTTATGGTCATCTGTCTTTCCTTGACTGAACCAACAGCTATGTTCAATGGGCAGTTTTTATTCGATAGACCTATGCATGTGAAAATGGTGAGTTCTCATATATCACTTTAAACCTTCAACCTTTAATCTACTATCCTCAACATTACAGTTCTTATTTTGTAATATATTAACCATATAATAAACTTTTTTGCAATTAGGATGACAAGTCTGTCCCTCATGAAGACTACCGTTCACATGACAGTAAAACACCACAATTACCACGTAAGTAAAAGCAATTATTAGAAACAACGTACTCCACTGTTTTTCAGTTCTATTATGTACTCAGCAAAACTTGGTTTTGGCCCTACATCTGTGTTGTTCACTTGGGATTAGTTTAGAGTTTTTTTTATAGTTTGGTGAAATTGATTAGGATGACAGACTATAATGTTATGGTTCTTTTTTTTTTTTTTCCCTATTTGTAGTGTTTCCTGACTATATAAACAGTGCGTATTTGTTAAGTTCATACATGTGAAGGAAAAAAACTCTTCTGTAATTTTACCATGTTACTTAATACTCAGCCACAAAAATATTACCTGTTTTTTTTTTTTGTATTTTCTTTCACTCTTTCCTTCTATGTATATTTTTTTATAGTCGGAACTACTGTATAAATTTATTTCTTTGTTTAACAATAAGATGTAAGCATTTTTCCATGAAAATTCTTCCCAGATGTTTTTATTGGCTATTCATGTGTCATATAAATGCTCTATAACTGTTTTACTATTACATATTTTGTCTGTTTTAACTTTTATTTCTCTTAATAACTAACAGAGTAATATGTACCTTTTTATATACAGATCTTTGAAATACTTTTGGTTATTTCCTTAAGTATTTTGAAGTAGATTTATAGGTGTTCAGTTCAAGACACGCCTGTTGATTGCTATTATCCAGTTGTTTTCCAAAGGATTATAAAATAGCAATGTAATGTACTTAACATCTTGTGTCTTAATGCCCTATTTGAACAATGGCGATAATAATACTATTGTACTTTTTTCAGGGGTAGCATAGGTACCCTTGCACATACTAAGCAAGTGTTCTACCACAGCCCTTGATTTATTTTTTTAACTAAATAAAACTTTTTTTAAAACTAAGTCTCCCTCTTCCCTAACCTCCTTCCAACATACACCTTGCCCAAATCAAATAACTTAGGAATGCCATGATTACCATTTAGATTTTAATTTAATAATTTGCCTGCAAATGTATACATTCATGATACATAGAATTGTTTTGCTGGATTTAAATTTTAGTGTGATTTTTGGTGCTGTTGATACGGAAGACTAAGAAAAATGTATTCCTTTTTTAAAAATATTTATTTGTTTTAGTTGTATACAATGCATTTATTTATTTATTTATTTATTTATTTATTTATTTAGGTGGTACTGGGGATTGAACTCAGGGGCACTTGACCACTGGGTCACATCCCCAGCCCTTTTTTATATTTTATTTAGACACAGGGTCTCACTGAGTTGCTAAGTGCCTCGCCATTGCTGAGGCTGGCTTTGAACTCGCGATCCTCCTGCCTCAGCCTCCCAAAGTGCTAGGATTACAGGAGTGCGCCACCACGCCTGGCTACAATGCATTTATTTTTACGTGGTGCTGAGGATCGAACCCCGGGCCGCACTCTACTGCTGAGCCACAACCCCAGCCCCAATGTATTGTTTCTTTTGGTAGTTTTTTAATCAGTTGTATATAATATAAATATATAAATAAACCTGATTATTTTTGTTGAGATTCTTTTTTATTGATAGATATAGCTCTAGAGTCTTCACTTTAATTGCTAATACCTCATACATTTTTCTGTTTTTAGATCATTCTAATTAATTATTAGAAATAACAGAGTTGGGGAGTGTTTGCTTTTTTTCGTGGTAGATTTACCTGTTCTTACTGTTTGCTAGAAAATATGAGTAAGACTTTCTGGCCTTCATATATTGTTTGGGGGAAGATGTTTAACTACTGATCATATTTTCTTAAGTCAGTTTTGGTATTCTATTTTTCTTGGCATTTTTTTCTATTTTAAAGTTTACTGGCCTAAAATTGTCTCCTGAAGTTTTGCTATATCCATATTTCTGTGTCCTTTTGAATTCTGAAGATTTGTAATTTCTCTTTTTCTGGGTCAGTTTTACTAGAGATTTGTCTTTTTTAATTAGTATTTTCAAAGAGCAAAATTTGTTTTTAGTATGTTTAATTTCTCCTCTTAGCTTTATTGTTTCCTTTCTTATATTTTTTGGGGGGTTTAGTCTTTTATTCTAATTTCTTAAGTTGAAAGCTTAATTCAATCATTTCTAGCTTCTCTTTTCTAATATAAGTAGTGAGAATTATAAATTTGACTATTGTACAGGTTCTTCTGTGGACTGTTTTTATTATAGTACTTTTTTTTTTTTTTTTTTTTTTTTTTGGTACCAGGGATTGAACTCAGGGGCACTCGACCACTGGGCCACATCCCCAGCCCTTTTTTTGTATTTTATTAAGAGACAGGGTTTCACTGAGTTGCTAAGTGCCTCGCCATTGCTGAGGCTGGCTTTGAACTCGCGATCTTCCTGCCTCAGCCTCCCAAAGTGTTGGGATTACAGGCGTGCGCCACCGTGCCCGGCTATAGTACTGTTTTTAAAGTATTTAAAAATTAGCACTGTGACTTTTGCGGGGGGCAGTGCTGGAGATTGAACTTGGGGGCACTCAACTACTGAACCACCTCTTCAGCTCTATTTTGTATTTTATTTAGAGACCGCATCTCACTCAGTTGCTTAGTGCCTTGCTTTGCTGAGGCTGGCTTTGAACTCAAGATCCTCCTGTCTCAGCTTCCCTAGCTGCTGGGATTATAGGCGTGTGCCACCGCATCCAGTGTACTGTGACTTCTTGAGTCATCTTTTACTTGAAAATAAGATTTTTTGAATTTCTAAATGCATGAGTTTCTTACTAATTTCTAACCTCAGTGTGGTCAGAGAGCATGGTCTATATGATTGTGATTCTTTGAAATTAATTTGAACGTACATTATGGATGGCCTACTATATGCCACATTTTTATAAATATTCCAAGTGTGATTGACGAGAACAGTGTTCTGTGTCCATTAAATCAAGTTTGATAATTTAATTGTCTTAAGTCCTTACTAATATTGTCTGCTTGTGCTATCAATTACTGAGAGACGTTTGTCATAAAATCTCTCATTACGATGACAGTTGTCTATTTTTTTTTTTGTTGTTGTTGTTGTGCTTAAATGTTTTGCAGCTAATTTAGTAGGTACTTCCAAGATTAGAACTGATATATTTTCTTAGTGAATTATCATTATAGTGATTTTATCTTTAGTAATTACCTTTTAAGTCCTCTAAGGTAAGTACAACAGTTTTGTTTCGTATTTGTCTATTATATTTTCCTTCTTCTTTTATTATTTACTGTTTTAGATATACCCTTTATAAGCAGTATTACATCTAGGATTTGATTTTTTAAAAAAATTAGTTTGAAAGTCTTTTCTATGAAATGGAAGAGTTCAAATTATTCACATTTATTGGTTCACTTGGATTAATTTCTGTTATCTTATTTTGTGTTTTGTTTTAAAAACAACTAATTTTTCTCATATCTTTTTTTAACTGGTTATTCTGGATATTTTAATGTGTCTATATGAAGCCCGAAGTTAATTTAACTATTCTCTAAGTTGTGGAATAACCTTAGAATGCTTTAATTCTTATCACTTTTCTACTGAATTATATGCTGTTGTTGCTCAGTGTTTTCACTGTATTTCTTTTTTTTTTCCAATTGAACAAATTAGACATTTTCCCCCCTATTGTCTCATCATTGATCTGTTTTCACAGACCCTGGTACTAATTTTTTCCCCTTTGAAGTGTATATATTTTACAAGTTCTTTCAGTGAGGATCTGTTGTTATTAAGTTCTCTCAATTTTGGTTTGCCTGTAAATGTCTTCCAAGATAGTTTCACTTGTCATAGAGTTTAAGATTGATAGTTATTTTTCTCTCAGCACTTTAAAAATTTTCTAGTCTTCTAGTTTCCATTGCTACTATTAAGTTAGCTATCTGTTGAATTACCCTTTCTTTTTGGGTGATGTACGCTCTTTATGGAGATGATTTTAAGATCTTGGTTTTCAGTGGGCAATTTTACAACACTGTGGGTCTGCATTAGTATTTATTGGGCTTTCACAATCATTAAGTTTTTAAAAAGTAAATTCGGGAAAATTCTCAGCCATGTGTCTTTTAAGTATTACTCTTTATCCCTTTATAGGGCAGTCCTTCCCCCAAGTTTACCTAGTCAGTCAGGTGTCATCTTTTAAGATCCTCCTTTAGTGTAAGGGCTTACAATTCACTTCTCCATTTTTGGTATTGTTTGTTTAGATCAAAAATCTCCTATTCTTTTAGGGACTTATATTTTTATATACTGTTCTCTATTAATATAATGTAAACTCAGACATTGACAGAATCCTTTCTTTTCATTAAGCTAATTATTATAAGGGGGGAGGCACATTCCAGGTTTGTTTCCTCTCTTCTTCCCTCCCTTCTGCTGTTTGTTCAAATCACTGTAACTTGCCATATGGCAACCTTCTCATTCCCTGTGCCTGTGATAGACTTACTTTTTGATAAAACAGTTTCCCAGATCTATTCCGATTTTTCTTGTTCCAAAGAAATGGGATGGGGCTGCCTTCAAGAAGTCCTGGTTCCTTTTAGTGAAGAATGACATTAGAGATGAAAAGATGGTGTGTGGATAAGCATTGATGAGGGTCAGATGTGCTGTTGATTTCAGGTAGACCGTTTTTAGGGACTGAGTGGGAAAAGGATAATTTTCCTCATTTTAATCTTCACAATTTAATATGACATGCTTCTGTACTCTAATTTTAAAAAATTAAACATAGTGTATGTTTTTCTCAGACCCTAAGACTTAGTAATTGCTACTTTGACTTAGCAAGAATGTTTTAAAATCATATCAAGATTTAGTAGAATAAAACAATCCCCATCCAAATGTTGTTACTACTATTGTTTATAAGGTCATCAAATTATACTTCATAAGGTGGATTTTCAATTATTGTAAGAGAGGTAGTAGAAAAAATCCTGGATTTAAAGAAAGAAGACTTAAATTCTAGTGTTAGCTTAATCATATTGTTGCTAAATGAAAATGTGTAAGTAGCTTAAAATTTAAAACAATTGCTCATCTGTGGATAATAGATGTAAAAACAGTTAAAATACCATATACCCATAAATAAATATTTATGTTGATAAAACCATTTAATATTTGCTTTATTCAATATTTTGCTTTCATGGTATTTTACTTTTTTTAATGCTAAGATTTTAAGTACTTTACAAATTTGGACGAGATGCTCATTTTCAGTATGCCATTTATAAAGTGCTATTATTAAAAAGTTCTTATGGCATCTTGTTGTCCTTTATGTTCATAAAATATTTCTCAGTAAATGATACAGGGCTGGGGATGAAGAGTAATTGCCTCACATGCATCAAGGTCCTGGATTCAATCCCCAGCACCACAGAAGAATAAATAAGTAAATAAACGATACAGTAGTCAAGGCTTCAATATGCTGTTTTCTAAATGAAAACAGAACCAGAGCTCTTATTTACAAATTTGCAAAATTGCTGTTTTTGAAGTGTCTGTGTGTGTGTGTGTGTGTGTGTGTGTGTGTGTGTATGTATGTATATACGTGTGTGTGTGTTTTCCAAAACCAGACACATCCAAGACACATAAAAGAAAGAAAACTTCAGACCAATATCTCTAATGAAAATCAATGCAAAAATTCTCACTAAAATTCTGGCAAATTGAATACAAAAATATATCAAAAAGATAGTGCACCATGATCAAGTGGGATTCATCCCAGGATACAAGGTTGGTTCAACGTACATATACCTTTGTATCTGTATCTATATATCTATATCTGCATATCTATGTATCTTTAGACATAGATATAGGTACACACACATACACGTATGTAATATTTTTTTTGGGTGCGGGGCAGGGTACCAGGGATTGAACTCAAGGGCACTTGACTACTTAGCCACATCCCCAGCCCTGTTTTGTAATTTATTTAGAGACAGGGTCTCATGGAGTTGCCTAGCATCTCACTTGCTGAGGCTAGCTTTGAATTCACAATCCTCCTGTGCTGCTGAGATTATAGGCATGCGGTACCATACCCAGCTTATATGTAATATTCTTATTTGTGTTTTAGGTGGTCTTGGAGGCATTGGAATGGGACTTGGTCCAGGTGGACAGCCTATTAGTGCTAGTCAATTGAACATAGGTGGTGTAATGGGAAATTTAGGTCCAAGTGGTGAGTATTCTTTATTTCTTTGTAAATGATACATTTGCTATATACTAGTTAGTATTTACTAGTTTGTCATAATGTTTAAAAGACTCTTCTAGAGCTATTTAGAATGTCACTTCAGTGTGAAAAAGAAATGAAACCTTGAGAGCAGTTAACATGCAAGAGGGTAGGCTAAGTTCAGGAGTGATCTTCTGGGACCAGTCATGTTATAGCTAGCTTTTTAGCACTGTGAGTATTGAAATATCTTTAAGGCAGAAGGAGAATTCTCAACATAGTGTCTTGTGTATTGTGGGAATCCGGTATTTGTGCAAGGGCTGAAATGCTGTCACAGGCAGTGTAAACTTGTTTATTTAGTTATGAAAGTAGCATTTTAGGTAGCTCTTTGATTGCTTTATCTGGGCTAACTTTTGTTTGTCTTTAAAGATTGGTTTTCAAACATTTTGGTATCAGCCCTTTTATGCTTTTAAAATTTGTGGAAAACCCCCATGTGATTTGGTTTATGTGGTTATGTTTCTCAGTATTTACTGTAGAAAACCTAGAAATTATAAAAATTTATGTGTTTGTTTAAAATAGCAATAATTAAACTTAATCTTAAAGATTACATTTACTATATATAATATATAAACATATAATATAGCACATGTTTAACAAACTATTTCCAATACCAAAAAAAAGTGAGAAAAGTGGCATTTTTTGGTGTGTACATTTTTGTTTAGCTTAGTATAAGACAGCCATGCTATTATATCTACTTCTGCATTGTTTGTTGATATATATCATTTGGTTTCTAGAAATTTACAACTTATGCTTGTGAGAGAATGAGAGTAAAATTAATCAGATGATGTCAGTATTTAATGACTGAAGTGGTTTTGACCTGTTAGACCCTCGGAGGTCCCCATATTATACTTATAGTGTATTACTTTTTTATTTGATGCACTAATAATTGTTATCAAATTCCTACTTTTGATGACATAATAAAATTACTTTAAATTATAAGGGTTAGTTATGATAATCATTCTGATCCAGATTTTCTCCTTTACCCTTAGACTGTCATACCTTCACCTTCCTAAATACATACTATTTATATTCTTTAATTTTTTTACTCCATTAACTATCTTCTTTAGAGGAGTCCTTACTTCCTGACCTGATTTCTAAATCTGCTATGGTAATATTTCTGTATTATGAAAAAGTGAATGATTGCTCATTTCTGGATAAACTGAATGTTGTAGGTATGACCAGTGAATTTTGGTTTCTTGTCTATTGTTCAAAGAGGCCTTTTGGGAGACCTATGATATCTACTCTGGCATAGTACTTTCCATCCCTTTTGTATTAGGCTCCTTCCCTAGTGTTCCATTATGACTAGACCAGTGATATCTGTTTTTGCTATAATACATTATATCACTCTTAGTCATAGAAATAAGATGCACTGAAAGTACATACTGTGTATTTTATTTGAGGTATGGGAATGGATGGTCCAGGTTTTGGAGGAATGAATAGAATTGGAGGAGGTATGTATAAGTATTTGTTTTTTGCATGTCCCCATCACCACTTTTTAGAAACTAGAAACTGTGTTGAGAATTCTAAGAAAAGTCACTATTTATTGTTGGTTCATGTCCTAAAGGGTGCTAGAAGAAATTGAGTCAGGTATATACTTAAGAGAAGGCAATCTATTAAATGAAGTAGCTACACAAAGTAGGGTGGATGAAGAGCTTATAGGTGAGACTTACCATTTATAAAATGTACCTTTCAGCTATATAACTGACAGTCAAATCTTATAATTAATCTTTATTTCATAGGAATTGGGTTTGGTGGTCTGGAAGCAATGAATAGCATGGGAGGATTTGGTGGAGTTGGCCGAATGGGAGGTAGGTAAATATATACAGAAGGATGTGTATACTATATTTACTTTTCCTTATTATTAAAATTCCCCCTCCCTTCTTCACTTAGGAATGGGTGCTATAGATGTCTTCAGAAGGTATATGGGCACTAGGGGATAAGGACAGGCATGGCAGGAATGGGGATTGTATGTGTGGTGTGTGAGGTAAGTTGGGTAAATCATAGACTATTTTGTATTTATGACTTTTTCTGTCTTTTCAGTTTAGTTTAGATATGTTCCTGAATGGATTATCATTCATTGATGTACTTGAAAAAGGGTTAATTTGTTGCACAATCTTTTCAGAGCTATACCGTGGCGCGATGACTAGTAGCATGGAACGAGATTTTGGACGTGGTGATATTGGAATAAATCGAGGCTTTGGAGATTCCTTTGGTAGACTTGGTAGGGCTGGCTGCATACTTATCTTTTCCTTTTTTCAGGTTATATTTTTAAAAACTGGTTCTCTTCATTTTTGTGAAAAATGAGAAATTTATAATGTTTCATATAATTTATTACCTGAAGAAAACACTCTAGGAATTTTAATGTACTAGCTCTCTCTCTTCAGTGTCTTATATATTTAGAATCTATTTCTGGAATACTTTTTTTTTTAATACTTTTCAGTAATTGTATGTTTTCTGAGAGCATAGTACCTTGGGAATTTTAAAATATGATTATTTAAATTAATTAGTATGTTATCTTTCCATCCTTGTTTAGGCAGTGCAATGATTGGAGGGTTTGCAGGAAGAATAGGAGCTTCTAACATGGGTCCAGTAGGATCTGGAATAAGTAGGTTTAAATTTTACTTGAGTGCTTACAAAGATTTTGTAAGAGTTGTGATTATAGTGTAGTAATACTTTGTTCTTATGTTTATATGTCTTGTAATTTGAGAAATGTTGCTAATTAATGAGCTAATAATAAGCCTTTCTGTTTGATCACTCTTTGCAATTTCTAAATTAACTGTTTAAATTTTACTTCTTTGATGTCTCCAAATTAACACCAGAGTATATGTTAACTATGAGCCAATCCAAGAATTATCTTTCCACCTAAGGAATATGGGGTTTTCTCTGATTGTGTATCAGGAGCAATTTTGCTTTAGTGACAACCTAGCTTGCATTTTATTTTCTGTAGCAGCTATTGGTAACTAGCTTATTTTATCTGTAAACATCTTGTGTCTTTTGGTAGATGCAGACATAATACTTTTAGAGACCTCCTGGAGTTGAGGGCTAAGGTTTAATGGGTTATTAGTTCCTCTTTTCTTAAAACTTTTCCCATGATAGAATCAAGAATACTGATAATACTAGAGAATGCTGAATCTCTCCCATCTGTTTCTACTACCACATTTTAGGCCTTATAGTAAGCCTTAACAAATGGCACATGGCTTATTTTTTTTTTTGTTGTTGTTATTTATTTTTATATAGAATACATCGCAAATTTTTATGTCATTTTTGCATAGGGACCATACTAATTTTCTGTTTTGTTCCAATTTTAGTATATGTGCTGTCAGAGCATGGATTCTTTTTTCTTTTTTCTTTTTTTTTATTTTTGGTGCTAGGGACCAAACCCAGGGCCTGGTGCCTGCTAGGTAAGCATCTACCAAAGAGACACACCCTCCTCAACCTTTATTTTCTGAGATGGGGGTTTCACCTAGTTGCCCAGGCTAGCTTCCATATTGGGATCCTCCTACCTCAGCATCCTGAGTTGTTGGGATTACAGGCATGTACCACCACACCCAGCAAAGGCTTAGTTTTTGAGCTGTGTTGCTGCCTGGGCCATGTCTTTCTGAACCTTCCCTACTTTATTGACTTTGATTAAATTTCACAAACAGAAAATACAATCTATTTGGCCTATTCTGAGAGAATTCTAAAGTTCTGTCAGCTAAACACATTTACTTCATTGTACTTTCTTCTCATTTTATTCCTTTTTTCATCTTCTTTATAGCTTTGGCCCTTTTTGTGTTAATTGTCCTTAAATCTTTGTTCTAATAATTGTTCTTGATATGATTGGAAAGTAAAAATAAGGAGTAAGAATAATATCTAATAAAGCAATAGAATATTTATATAATTTATATGATACTTTTATTATTAGAATATAGTTTTATAGAGATATATGTAAATGTGTTTATGTTGTAGTTAGAATTAAGATTTCTCAACTAACCAGATATATACCAAGTTAAATTCTATTCCTTTGAAAATTGTTGTATTGTCTGTATGAAAATAATTTTGTTTGTATATCATCTAATTATATAAATGAATTTTTCTCTTCCCTTCTTACTCAAAAACGATTCTCTCCTTTTTCCCTTCCTTTATCCTCCTGCTTTTGTTTTTGAAACAAAAACACAAAACTCTTAAAACCTCCCTGCCCTTCTTGAAAATCCAGGTGGTGGAATGGGTGGCATGAACAGTGTGACTGGAGGAATGGGGATGGGACTGGACCGCATGAGTTCCAGCTTTGATAGAATGGGACCAGGTATAGGAGCTATACTGGAAAGGAGCATCGATATGGATCGAGGATTTTTATCGGGGCCAATGGGAAGCGGAATGAGAGACAGAATAGGCTCCAAAGGCAACCAGATATTTGTCAGAAATGTAAGCAAATAAATGTAAAGGATACTTAAAATTCTTTTCCCCCCTGTATATGTGTTACTAATACCTCTTTTCATTCTAGCTGCCTTTTGACTTGACTTGGCAGAAACTAAAAGAGAAATTCAGTCAGTGTGGTAAGTATGCCAATGATGTAGATATGTTGATATTTATTGTGAAGGGAAAAATTGTTTTGAAACTTTTGAATATTATATTAAGACCTTTACTTGACCCACTATCTATTCTTGAATATTCTGGATAGTGTGCCACGTCTAACTTGACTTCAAATGAATGAATTGTTTTGCTATCTTCTGACTTAAAGAAGTGAAAATTACTGGTAAATACTGAAGTTTAGAGAGTAGCCTGTTGTCCTGTCAGTAAGTTGAATATAGGGGCTGGGGTTATAGCTCAGTGATAGAGTACTTGCCTTGCATGTGTGAGGCACTGGGTTCTATTCTCAGCACCACCTAAAAATAAATAAATAAATATATTGTGTCCATGTACAACTGAAAAAAAATTTTTTTAAGTTGAATGTATCATTGTTTACATTAAAAGTTTTTTCCTCATGAAATATGTTAATAAGCAGTATATTAATTTCCTTCTTTAGTGTAGAGTCAGCATGACCCACTGAGATGCTGACATCCAGTTGATATGTAGTTAATAGTGAGAGCCATTCTGTACACACTATTTCTACAAGACACAAGAAACTTAGCTGGTTGTATTGAACCCACTTCTAGTAATGCTGTAGACATCATACATTCTGATGACTCTTTTATAAATCCTTCTTGGCTATAATGACACTACCTATCCAACCTTAACGTTTTCCTTAAGCCTGTAGAAGATTAGGTGGCTTATTACTTTTAAAAGAGTGCCTTTTTATATACTGTACTTTTTTTTTTTTTTTTTTTTTGTGGTACCGGGGATTGAACTCAGGGGCACTTTACCACTGGGTCACATCCCCAGCCCTTTTTTTGTATATATTTAGAGACAGGGTCTTATGAATTGCTAAGTGCCTCGCCATTGCTGAGGCTGGCTTTGAACTCGCAATTCTCCTGCCTCAGCCTCCCAAGTGCTGGGATTACAGGCATGCGCCACCACGCCTGGCTCCGTATTTATTTTTGCTATCAAATCTTAGTTGATGAAGTTTTTACTCTTTTTGTAAAAGAATTAGTACAAGTAGCACAAAGAAATAGATTTCCTGATGTTACATGGAATACCAGGATATAAACTCCTAATTGTAAGAACTATAGGTAGCAAATAATGATGAAAAAGGGCTAAAAATACTTGGAATACATCTTTCATTTTTTTAAGGTCACAAAGGGATAAGTTTAGTGTTTTTCCATAAAAATAGCCTTTGTGAGCCACTTTTGGTGATATAGTATATACTGGGTTCTTATAGTCCTTTATAACCTAACTCTGTTACAGCTTTTGTTGTCTTGATATTATTTGTTCACAGTTTCTTCCATTCTAGATGGAGATCTTGAGGGCAAGAACTGTCATCTTTTTATCCTAGCACCTTTCATTGCCTCTATACATATATTAAGAGTTTATGAAATGTTTATAAGTTAAGCATTCTGAGCAGATCTTCCATTTATTAGTTATTTATTCATTCACTCTTTTTTTAAAAAAAATATTTATTTACTTGTTTTAGTTGTTTATTTTTATATGCGGTTTTTTTGTTTTTGTACCAGGGATTGAACTCAGGGGCACTCGACCACTGGGCCACATCCCCAGCCCTTTTTTGTATTTTATTTAGAGACAGGGTCTCACTGAGTTGCTAAGTGCCTAGCCATTGCTGAGGCTGGCTTTGAACTCGCGATCCTCCTACCTCAGCCTCCCAAAGTGCTGGGATTACAGGCGTGCGCCACCGCGCCTGGCTTGTGTGTGCATTTATTTTTATGTAGTGCTGGGGATCGAACCCAGGCCGCGCACGTGCTAGGCGAGCGCTCTACCGCTGAGCCACAACCCCAGCCCAATATTCATTCACTCTTTAAGCCTGCAAATATTATATTTTTGGCAGTCTGCTAGGCACTTTGAAAGTGAACAAAGTCAGATACCCCAGTCCTCAGAGCATATAGTGTGAATTTGTCTAGGATGTTCTGTTGGCTCCCTTTGTTGGTTGTCCTTTTATTTTGCACTAATTTAAAATTTATGGATGGGAAACTTCATATTTATTTTCATAAAGCACGTGCACGGCCCGGGTTTGATCCTCAGCACCACATACAAATAAACGCATCGTGTACAACTAAAGCAAATAAATAAATATTTAAAAAAAAAAGTTGTTGAGAACAAATCAACTAGTAAATATAGCCAAGAGAAAACAAAATAGTAAAGTTCTTTCAAGGTGTTTATAGTTTTTAGGAGTTAGTACATCTACCAGAAAGAGTACGTAGCATCTGGCTGTGAATCCCATAGACTGCAGTGACATGAACCTGTTAGGGCCCTAGTGTTATGAGGAGCAGTGGCAGCAGGTATAGGTAATCTCTGTTCCTGTATTTGCAGTGAAAACACAACAAAACAAAAAAACTCCAAATCAGATGTGTTAAACAGTAGAAATGAATAATAAGATAAAGAGCAAAGCAAGGCAAAGAAATGACAGTGAAAATGTGAGCAGTATTGAGGTGACTGCTCTTTATCCTGTATAGACAGGTATCCTTTTGATGTCAGGTATAAGCAAGGCTAAGCTTCCAGAAAACTTTATGGCTCTTGGTGGGCTTCTGGTTGGAGTGGCATTGTTTTGACATGAGGCCAGCAATTGAAAGACATTTTCTAAAAGGAAAAAGCATCCAAATCTACATTAAAAAAATTTCTGGCTATATAGGATTAAATGATTATTTTTAAATGATTATTTTTAGTTTCATTGTTTTAACTGTTTTTTTTTAAATTTTTGTATTTGTAGATGACAACATGCCTTTATTTTATTTATTTTTTAATGCAGTGCTAAGGTTCAAACTCAGGGCCTCACACATGCTAGACAAGCAACTCTGCCACTGAGCTACAGCCCCAGCCCTTAACTCTATTCTTATATCCCTTTTTTGATTATTCTGTTTATAAGACTCATGATTTTTGCATTTGCAATTCTTTTGTAAAAGCTTCTGACATTTCTATTTCATATTAAGTTGATACTCTACTTATAAATTTCCTATCATCTCCTCTATTTTTAACCTTAAATTGTATTGATAGCAAAGAAAATAAGTTACGATTATGTGGAAACAAATATATAGATACTGACAAATATAGATATTATCTGCTTGAACTGAACCATCTGTATTTTTTTTGTTCTCTTTTTCTTCTTTGTATAAATATTAAAGAGTTTTTCATTCTTTGTATGAGAAGTTTCTTTTAACTTGCCTCAAGCCAGTAGTAGCCTCTTTGACATTAAAAGGCAGATTTGTTGTTGTTGTTGTTTTCTGGAGCTTACGGTGAATAAGTTCATACTTTTGCTTGCTTATGAAAAACAGACTAGTGGTACTCTATGCATCTCTCCTAAAGAATATCTTCCAGTAAATGAACCCACTGGCAAGCCCCTCTGCTATTAAATTGTCTCTAGTAGTTAACTTTCTTTGATGGAGCAATTATAAAGGCTGAGAAAACATTATATTATGGCTTGTACCACGCTCAATATATCATTTTCTCAGCCTTTATAATTCAGGAAAAGTTTTCAGATCTTAAATATAATAAGAGGAGAAATAAGTAAGTATAGTTGCTATTTCCCAATTCCTCCTCCTAATTCCAGTAAGCCCTTAAAGGTGATGTTTTTGAGCCCAGGCCAATAAAACAACACATTATTCTGTAGTAAAATCTCTTTATCCTGCCTTATGTAACATGAATTTTTAATGAAATGCATAAGAAAGTTGAGTATCAATAAATTAACTGACCTATTCAGAGTTGGACTTCACATTGGTTCAGTTTGTGCACAATGTTCAGTTCACCTTGTTCAGTTAATGGGGTCAAATAGGTAGTTTTTCAAACTTGCTCCCCTGTTGCCTATATGCTTTGACTAAAGTATTTATTTTGTCTTTGTGGCTCAGTATAATACAGGACTCTTAAAATTTTAGACCTGCCATGCAGGAAAGGCCCATTCTCAATTTTTCCTTCTAGAAACCATGTAAGCAAATATAACTTTGTTCTACAGATTTCCATTGTGTAACATTTCTACTATCAGTGTGCTGGTTAACTGCACAGAATTGTGACTTGTGGTAGGTTTTATTGACTACATCATTTACTGCTTCCAGAATGATTAGTGGACTTTGACTATAAAATAATAGTAATAACAATGCAATAATAGTAAAAATAATAATAAGTAAAGAAAATTCATTGGTAGAAGTACTTTCTTTTGTTGTGAAAATACCCAATTTTTTGTTCCTTTTATCATAATTATGCTTTCTCATGGAAGAATGTCTGATTTTGTCATTTTCTCCTGTGGTTATGTTATAGCTTTATTTACTCAGATTTTATTGAACTATTTGTTTATTTAAAATGCTTAAATTTAATCTATATTTAGATGTGCTCTTATCATCAATTCCAAAAGTATACCCTACTGATGTTAATAGATTGGGTTAAATAAAGTAGAAGTTTCTTTTAATGTAAGATAAATAATGTCTATAACTATTAGGTATAACAGCAATGTGTTTAATGGTGTTATTGATTTCTCTAGGCATACTGTTTTGTCCTACACTCTTGGTAAAAGCATCAGTTTTATTTTTGTTAAGTCCTTAGAGCATTTAAAAAGTTAGGTCTGATTTCAATCGATTATTTGAAATTAACAATTAATTTACTTTAGAAAATACCTGAATTAGCATTTTTATAAAAGTAGAAAGAAACTTGGAAAACTTAACAAACATTTCTGCCTCCACCCTACTGGGATTTTTTGGGGGTAGTCTTAACTGTGACACAAGTATCTATGGGTCATGCTATATAGCCTAAATATATAGCCAAACTGTAAAAAGGTTCAGGTATCTTAGCTGAGGGGTCTTGTCATCTAGAAAAGTCTCAAGATAATTATGAGGTCATGTGTTGTTCCTAAACTTGAGGGACACAGTTTAAGAGAATGTTTTAAAAAGTCTTGTCCTGGAGATGGAAAGACAGATTATGCAAGAAATAGTACATGTTTTCCTTTGAAGTTTTCAAAGATTTCTTTCTTGACTGAATCCTACTGTTGCATAAAGATCTGTGTGAGGTACTTAGGAAAACCCTTAATTTTTAGGTAAAATTAGAATAAAGAAGAATCTTCAATGTTAGAGCCCTTAAATTCTCTACAATCCATTTCAAAATCACTATAAAATATTGCCATTTACCAAGGTATGCTTCTGTAATTAAACTTGCTTTTTTTTTTCAGTTACCAGCTTTCAAAGTGTCATAAGGACTCTGGAAATTGTACTGCATCTTTCTTAAAGATATCTGCACATATATAGATAGATATTTATTTCTATATATGTACATGTATACATAAGTAAATGTATACACATATATACATATATCTATTACATTTATCTATCTTCCAGTTTAATTTTGTGTTTACTAGAAAGTGTGATTACTGTCTTTTAATTATTTTTTTTTTCAACTTAACAGTTGTGGGCTAAATATTATTTGGACCTACTTTAACCATTAAAATGTGATTTATCTGGAGAGTAGTCTGTTTTATCAAAACTTTGAGGACACGTCTAAGAATTGTTTGTTATGGTTTTAGCTCAGTATGACAATTATCTTAGACCATTTAATTAGTGCCAAGAAGATGAGCAACTGACAACCAGTGGTTTTAAAAGGAAATGCAATAATATGGGGTAGATTAAAAAAAAAAAAAAAAAAAAAAAAGTAAAAAAGTAATTCAGGGTGCCATAGATAGGAGATAATTCAGATCAAGATTTCAGCAGGAAAAGAATCTTATCCATGCATTAAGATTAAAAATTGATTCCCTCATCTGAAAAGGGCTCATGCAATTTTTTGATAGGCCCTCTTTTTTTCTTTTTTTTAAATTAATTAAAAAAATATTTTTTTAACCTTTCCTCTTCTTCATTTTTTTGCCCCTTTTTAGAGCTAAATATGTCGGTCTATTTTTGTTGCCAGATTAAAACTAACTCATATTGATCTACCAGCTATAATATTTGAAGTCCTCTAGTTTGATTTGTTTTGACATACATGTCTCAAGGGGAGGGAAATATTATTGTAGTCACATCCTAAATTTATGACCTGTTTGGATTGGGTTGTCATACCTCCAAGTTTGCAGTATATAGTCTTTTTATATTTTTTATTTATGTGTAATTATCAATAATCCCCCTTTTACTCACTGGTATTCTGGTTTTGTTGATGAATTTCATGTATGCTTTCTATTTAGATAAAGGATATGAATTTATTTCAAATGCCACTTTTTATAAAAATATTTTTAGTTGTAGATGGACACAGTACCTTTATTTATTTGTTTTTATGTGGTGCTGATGATCAAACCCAGTGCCTCATGGGTGCTAGGGAAGCGCTCTACTGCTGAGCTATAACCCTAGCCCTCAAATGCCACTCTTTAAAATTAGCAGAACTAAAATTATTTTAGTTCCTTAAAATAAGGAACAATTGTGAAATGTCTGGTTTTTCTTCTATTTTGAGAAGCTTCTCTGAGGTTCTTTTTCCTTTGTGCTATTAACATCTTTGTTTTTACTTTTGTTAATTTTAATCAGTGTTCTCTTCTATAACTGTTTCCATAACACATATGATGCCATTCTTAAGATTTTTTTTGTTGTTGTTGGCAAATAAATAGCTTTGGCATTGCTGTAAAAAAACAGAATTGGTGGGCCTGATAGGAATTAGATTTTTTAGCATTTACTCTTATTTCTATGAGATGAAGAAGCAAAGTGAAGAAGATAAAAGAGAAGGAACATTAGGGATATTGGGCAGTGAGTAACTCTATTCTAAAGATAATTTTGATTAAATGTATTTTGGGGGGGGGGTCATGGTGAGTTGCTATTTCATGCTAGCTACTCTTTATTGCTATAAAATTAATCCTAGAAACTAGAAATTTAACACAAATAAAACATATTAAGTCCTAAGGAAATTTATCCCAATTCCAATTTTGTATATATTAATATATGTGCATATTAATATACACATATTCATTACTCTATGAATTGTATTCAGAATATAAAATAGGAATATTATGATAATTTCTTTAGGAATTGTTATTATGTTCATAATACAAAATAATAATGCTCATATGTTTTATTGTTTTCATAACATTAATGTTTTAAGCCACGTTACTCTTCACTTCATTGGCTGTGAGGAATTTCAAATACGTATAGTAAAATGGAACCCATTTAAACTGACTAGTAATTCTGTAACTTTTCTTTTACAGGTCATGTAATGTTTGCAGAAATAAAAATGGAGAATGGAAAGTCAAAAGGCTGTGGAACAGTAAGATTTGACTCCCCAGAATCAGCTGAAAAAGCCTGCAGAATAATGAATGGCATAAAAATCAGTGGTAGAGAAATCGATGTTCGCTTGGATCGTAATGCATAATTTCAAACCACAGTTGGAACATTCCTTCATCTGTTTTGCTGAATCTACTAGTGAAAGTCATTTTTTTAGTAATACTGTATGCTTACAAAAGCTGTAAAAATGAACTTTTAAAACTCCCACCAGCTTTTAACAGTATAATGTTAAAAATATACTGTGATTTTTGTTAATCTCAAGTTTGGGTTTCTAAAGACAGCAAGTCTGGTCATTCAGTTTAAATGAATGGTTATACTGTTTTTAATGAAATAAGCCATTTTCTTGTTGTTTTCAGTATGACATAGTAGTATTTGTTCTAGTTTCCCCAGCCTTTATCAACTTATTGTAAGGTAAATGATAAATGGTTTTTTCATAACTTGTGTTTTATAACATGTAATTGTTCATGAAAAGAAAGGGCTCAAATTAGGATGTGATTTTGGTTGGTTTTTAAA
The DNA here is from genome assembly GCA_025594165.1 of Tamias sibiricus. Classification (NCBI taxonomy): domain Eukaryota; kingdom Metazoa; phylum Chordata; class Mammalia; order Rodentia; family Sciuridae; genus Tamias; species Tamias sibiricus. The sequence goes on along the minus strand of CM046659.1, from coordinate 102,914,271 downwards.
TTGCTTTTCTTTGGTGATAAAGAATTACTGTTAAGTAAGTTTTAGATTCTGAAATTTAGGATGTTTTTATTTGACTTAAATGAAGAAATGGATTTTTCCTTCTCTACCACCCCCATCATTTACATTTTCCACGTTAACACTATTAAGAATATCAATCTCCACAGCCCCTTATTTTATTATTTCCAATAATTCCAAGTTCATATAGAACTGAAAATGAAGCAAGCCCCAAGTATAATAATAGGCAGACAACTCCCAACCTTCTGTCTAGTTTCCAACCATTAAAGTGAACTGCTAAAAAAAGAAAAATAATGGAAATATTAAGAGAAATGGTTATGTAAGTGAGTCCTTTGCTGTTTACTTCTACAGGAGCTGATTCATTTATAAATGCAGTTTTAATAAGCCAGGGAACACCTAGGCATAGCATATCAAACACATTGGATCCCACAATGTTAGACATAGCCATGTCTCCTTTACCTGCAAAAGAAAAGCATGTTGTTAAAATGTGCATACAATACTGTTTTATTAATAATCTTCATAAGAAAAAAACACTGGATACTTTTTTGTTGTTGGTAGTTTTGGAAAATTGTTAGAGCAAGTCTTGTTGAATTTGTATTTTTAAATTTTTCTTGGTTTAGTATTTAAGTTTTAACATTTATTTAATAATGATTATCTTTATTTATTAAACCATTTTCAATAAGATACGTAGCTTACTCGTTGCTTTTCATTTTAATTTAACATAGTTAATTACCATTTAGTGCACAATTCAGATAAATCATTTGGGGGATTAGATTGAATGAAATTAATTGGTATGAAATAATAAACTTGTCCCTTGAGTCACTTTTTTTTTGCTTCAAAGTATGTTACTGAAGAAATAAATGTTTTTAACATTACCTTGACTCAAGTGTATTTAGCTAAGCTTAAAGAAAGGGCACTGCAGCTTCCAGGTCTTACCTTTTCTTGCAACCAGCACACTTGCAACTGTATCCGGTATGCTTGTTCCTGCTGCTAATAGAGTAAGGCCCATTACTGTATCTGGAATTTCTAGTGTTTCCCCTGTAAGAAAAATAGATATTACAAGTTATAAATCTTACAGATGAGCTAACCACTCTCTTAGATATTTCAGATATTTTCTCCTTGTTCAAAAACAAAATAGGCATGTTTAGATTTCTGAGCCAATGTGTATTTACTTAGTTTTTAGTTAGCAAAATATTTGAATTGGGTTGATAATTTGGGTAACCCAGGTAGAACAGATTTTTAATGACATTTGTAAAGATATTTAGCAGCTGCAATTCTTACCAATGAGAAATGTTCCCCATTTGGTATTTTTATAGAAGTTGTAGATGTTCACTGTTATTGGGGTTATTGCTTACTTAATATATGGTAATGAGATTGATCATTTTCTTTTTTTAAAAAATATTTTCTTAAAAGTAGTGAGAGTTAAGCCAGCTCTCAATTTGAGCTATAAATGTGTAAACATACATATATTTTAAAAGTCCTACTTTAAAGATATACCTTAATTTGGTGTCTTCTTTGGGAAAGTCCATCAATCTTAGAAGAAAACAAAAATTTTTGTTTTCTACTTGAGTATTTCTAACATATTGTCCCAACTCATTAATATTTTAATTATATTTGATGTCAGTTTAATAATTTTTTCAGGAATGTGCTCATTCTGGGAAACAGAACCAAAGGGTAGTTAAAATGAAAAAAGAAAGGAACTTGTAACTAATTGAAAACACAGTTTAGAATATTTTTTCTGTATTTCTTATTTCCCCCTTATAATGCCAGTTAAAATAACCTAAGTAGAAAGTAGCCTATTTCTTGCATGCTTATTTTCTTGGTATTGGAATTGGTTGTTAATTTTTGTTACTAGTGTTGCTTGAGAGTTCATATGTACATAAATAACACTATTATTTATAATCTTAGGGGCTGTTCTGTGATCTCTTTCTTGATTTTGCCTTTTTCCTGTTTTTCTATTATCAAATATGTTCTGACTGAGAAAATTTGAATAGATTTAATATGTAAGATAATTGGACTTTTTCATTTTCTTCATTAAAAAAAAAGAAAAAGAAAATATTCTGCTTTTTGCTAACATACTATTTTAAAATATATTAATTTGAAAAAGTCAGGGTCTGCTAATTTTGGGGGTGGAAGAGCCAGATAGTAATTATTGAAACTATGCAGGCTATATGGTTTTTGTTGCAATTATTCATTTCCACCATTGTAATGTAAAAGCGGTGATAGATGGCATATAAAGAATGGGCCTGAATGTCTTCAGTAAAATTTTACTAATAAAAATAGGTTGGGTGATTTTGGCATACAGGCAATAGTTTGTTCACCTTTCTATCAGTCAATTCAGGTTAACTTTTGTTTTTTTGAGAGAGAAATTACTAATATTTTGTCTATATTTATATTCAGTTCTTTATTTGGGAACCAGAGCAGATTATTGCCAAGCAGTAATATTTAAGTCTTAATCATGGAAATAGTAGAAACCTAAAATGAAACTTTATTATACTCTTTTCCATCATTTTATTTTTAAAAGCAAAATAAAATATAATCTAGTTAAATAGCACTCATTATTTTCTCAAAACAGTGGCTCTTTATTCTATTTTTCATTATGGAATAGAGTTCAATATATTTTTATTGTGAATTCCTTGTAATATGCTTTAATTATTAGCATAATAGATATCCTGTGAATTTGGTTTCATTTATAAGACAATTTCTTGAACTATGCCCCAAGCTACATAGGAGTAAGAATATAGTTGATATATAAGCTGGAACTCTCAAAATCTGAATGATCTTCTTGTTGTATTAATATTTAATCTCTTTGTAAATAGTACTAATATTAGTCTTACTGAAAAAGAACTGTTCTTCTTAGACTACTTTAAGTGAACCTATGTAATTTGTTTTTACATGAAATTATTTTCTTGTGCAATTATACTTAAAATACATACCAGTTATTGTGACCATCCATACCAGGATATATGTAAATGCAGATATCCATAGTGCAGACATGAAAAAGGTTATCGCAAAGTAGTTTTTCCAAAACTTTCTTCTGCAGTCTGGTGTTGTTAGAAAAAGTAATGTAATAATAGGAAGGGATAATACCCAAAAAATTCTTTTTAAGTCTGCTTCAGGCATGTTGAAAACACTTGGTGGATCTGTTGTAGAAAAATTAAATAATTTTTAGTTTTCTCAAATGGCCAATTACATTGGAAATGCCCATTTAGAAAGCAATATTGAAATAAATTAGCTGCATCAGTTTCTAAAAGGCTATTTAAAACATTTGAATACCTCATTACTGATATTGCTGGCAAAAAAAAACCTAATTGAAAGTTGAGGGCAGACAGTGTAAGATGTGATACTCAGCATTTCTTGATTTAAGGCTTTAAATTCATCAAAATGTCCTGGGCCATTTGCTAAATATGTCAGAAACAATGTTTATGAAGGGGGAATTGCACATCTCATGGTTTTCTACATTAAGGATTGTCCTCAGGGACATTTTGGAGGGGATTAATCTGGGTTCTACCCCTGCTGTTTCATTTGCCTCCCTTTCTAATATTGATCTTGCCTCTGGCCTGCCTTATGATAATGCTTACTTAGGGAGTATAAAATGATTATAGCATAATCTTCTTATTGAGTTGTATGTTCTAATTCTTATTTTAAATGGGTTTTTGGGTCCATTTTGTAACTTATTTTATTAAATTTGGGCTTGACAACAGTTCCTAGGAAGAACCTCAAAAAGGGCTCAGTGGTAGAGCATTTTCATATATATATATATATATATATATATATATATATATATAGTAGGGAGGGGCGGGGGAAATGGGGGACAGAGAGAGAGAGAAAGAATTCTAGTGGATAATCTATAGTGTAACTTAACATTTGAGTATGTTCTTTTGGTCAGTTTTGTTTTAAGTTAGTGGAGGGCTAGGATAATAATGATATATTAAATAAAAATGAGAATTTCACTTTGGAATTGTTTAAAATTTGTATGGCATTTACAAAATAATGTACTCATTGGGGCAAATTGCATTAAAACTAATGCTAGTAAAACAACTAAAAAAACGTTTACCAAGCTTCAACCAACATGGCATTAGGTAATATTAGATATAATTTCAATGTAATAAAAGAATTTGGACTTTTTCTTTTGAGTTTCTTGTTGTAAAACTTAAATTAGAGGTGTATATTTCTTGTACCTTGAAGACTAGAAACTATAATTTTTGTAAAGGGGAAGAAATCATATTTTATTTTTTTAAATGTTAGAATAAGTTCCCTTTAATTACTTAATTAAAATTAGAATCTGTTTTGTACAATCCCTTTTTAAACAGTAACTTAAAATTTTATATTTGTGGCCATAGCTGATTTTGACTGTATATAAAACATTAATATATGTATGTATATATATATATATATACACATATATGTATATATATATATATATATATATATATATTTTTGTTGTTGTTGTTGCTACTGCTTCACATGACATGTTTAAACCTCAATGGTTCCCTTCCTTCCAAACCAGCCCTTTATCCTGAATTGCCTTTTTTTTTTTTTTTTTTTAGGAGTGATCTCAGTCAAGATCAAAATCTTGGAATTGTCTTTGTTCCCTTTTCTGGCCTAAATAGTCCCTCTGTTGCCAAGTCTTAGTGAGACTTCATCTACATTGTCTCACATTTATTACCTTTCATCCTCACTGTCCTCTATGTAGGCATCTATTAAGCATGTCAAGATGTTATAATAACCTCTTAAAGATCTCCCTGTCTCATATCTCAGATTTCAGTTCTTCTGTGAATATTATTTCAGGATAATATTTATAAAGTACAGTTTTAATAATTTCCCACCTCACAAACCTTCCAAGATGTGATGCTTATGCTAGCATGTAAAACTCTTCCTACCCCATTCCTCATCCTACCCCCCTCATCCTTTCTTTCTACCTACCTTTCCTCTGCTTCCTTACTGGGCTCCATTCATGTAAGTACTCGATCAGGCCTTTTACTAATGTTGTTTCCTTGGCCTCAGTTGATAGAACATACTTCACTCTTATCTCTACATCACTTATGTAATAAAGGTTTTAGTTACTGGTTATAACATCAAGTCATTGAATTAAAAATCTTACTTGTCCCACAAGCAATTTAAATGCTTTCTTTCTTTCTCACTGAATTTTATACAGTCTGTCCAATTTATGAACCATGGTTATTTTTTATCTCTGTGGTACTTATACCTTCATATTTTAGCTTTTTTGGGGGAGGGAATTGTTTGTTCTTTAATAATGGAACCTCCCTAAGGCTGGGACTTTCTTTTCATACTCTCTGAATCTCCAAAGTCTTTTACATAATAAATAAATAATACTTGCTAAATTAAAATGAGATTCTTAGATTTTTCTAGTGGAAAGATTTAATAATGGGCAGAATGTAGTTGTTACCTTCAGAAACCTGACTAAGACCATGTAAACTTATAGAAAGCTGGGAATAACCAGAATCTTCATGAAATATTCCACTATCAGTTCTTGATTGCCGACGAATGAACAGTTGGCCCTCATCTTCCCATTCCATCAGTGTCTGTTGTTCACTTCTCTCTTCTAGAGCTTTGGCAAGACAAGTACAGCAACTATTGCATTTCTTTATAATATATTGGTTAATTTTAATGTCGAAACACAGGACCAAAACATATAATCCATATATCAAAAGTAGTAAAGTTCCTTCGTACCTATAAATTAAAGAGGAGAAATTTGTACTTTTAAATTAAAAGAAGTCATTTTAGAGTTAATAATTTTTGGACAGTATCTTTTGATAATTTTCTAACAAAAGCAGCATAAGAACAATCAGAGATACTAGATATATTTTTGTAGATTTGTCCAAACTTGGTTAGAGTGTTATAAATTCATGGACAAAAGTCTTGATACTTTCTGTATTTAAAAAGGAATGTAAATCCGTTTTCTGCATTTTGTAGATTCCTTCCAAATGTTAGGCATAAAAAGTGCCTTGAAAATTATCACTGGAGATTTTCAGAGTAACTAACGAGTACTGAGCATTTTCCACCTCAGTTAATTGATGATATGTTTCCCTCAAATATATAGTAATTATAAGAGAATATATGACATTTGCTAATTTATTTCAAATGTCCCAAACCAAATTTTCTGGCATAGGAACTTTGGGGCTTTAAAAAATTTTTCTTTAAATATTTATTTTTAGGTGGATACAATATCTTCATTTTATTTTTATGTAGTGCTGAAGATCGAACCCAGTGCTTCACGCCTGCTAGGTGAGCACTGTACCACTGAACCACAACCCTAGCCCTGGCTGGGGCTTTTAAATTTGTTGTGCACAAATTTTTTTTTTTTGGGGGGGGGGGGGCGATTTTAATATATCTGAATTTGGCTTATACTCACAAGAGAATACAGTCTCTAAAAATAAGTTAAGTACTGTTTCCTGCGTAAATATAATTACTAATGCCATCACACTTGGACCTTGCATTTATTTTTTATTTCATATACGGTGAATCTCTTTTTGCTACCACTGAAGGAACAGAGTTCCTGGTATCCCTAAAGGAGGGAATATTCCTTAGCTTGGATAGTTTCACAATCCTTGTCCCTTATTATACTAGCTGTCTTTGGGAGAGCAACAGATATCAGGATGATTAACTTGGAAATTGTCTTCCCTATTAGATTTTAAGTTTTTTGATAGGAGATATCATGTACTGCTGCTAAATTGAGTACTCCAAAGGAGTACCATTAATCTTGTTTTGTATTTTTTCTTGTGCTGTCTGGGAGTTACACGGTGTACATGTGTGGCCATGTATTTTACATTTCTTTTCTTTTATGATGTCTAGCATAATAAAAAATACCCAGTAGATACCTGGTGCTTATTTGAGAAAGTTTATAGCTGTACAGTAAGTCATTTTTTTTTTTTCCATTTTCTTATGCCAGCTAGATATAGAGAGATTGTAGGGAAACAAATAATTTTTACTATTGACACCTAAACATTGTTGGTTCTTGGAGGAAGAAGGCTAAATGAACATTGGAGAGAAATTTGAAGGAATAAAGGAATTTTTACTTCCTCCACCATCTTTCTCCAAACTTTTGTGACGTTGACCACTTCTAACTAAAGCTAGGTAAGCAATAACCTAGTAGAAGGAAAATCCAAAAGTTGGGGCTTTTTCAGACAACAAAACTTGAGGTAATTAATGAACATCAGCCAATGGGAAGAACAAAGAGTGGTGGTCTTCACTGAGTAGTGAGTGAAACAGGAAGGTTATAAGGTGACCAAAAAGAAGTTGCAAAATAGTAAGGAGAACCCATCAGCAGTTGTGATGAGGAAATTAGCCCAGAGACTCTTTGGAAAATAGTGTGGAAGTGGCAGATAAATAAGAAGTGACTGACATGACATTTCTGAAAAAAATATTACTGAAGCATCAGATTTCATGAAGTTCTCTGTAATTATGTTTTACTTAAGAGTAACAATTATTTCAAGCTTACCAGTAAACTTTGTTGTCAAATATTATGCCAAAAACTGCTGCTACACTAATTGCATATGCTGCACAGTCTCTGAAAAGGGGCCAACATGATAGCGTTGAAACCTGTAAAATGATAGTTGGATTTACTGTTTCCATTACAGTGTAAGTAATTCAATTATAATGCTTAGTATGAAACTAAAGCTGTTTGTTTATTTGTAGTAAAATATTATTACTTTTTGCATATTGCTTAGAGAGAAAGGAATTTTAAAGAAAAATTGTTTCTAAACCTACACTGACTTTCATAAATTTGAGCAACAGCTATTTGTGGGTTAACTAAATTGAATAAATGTTTTCCTACTGATTAATAAACTTGATTGAATGCATTACTAGTGCCTTGTTGTTCATCCTAGACAATAAACAGTTGTTTTTAGAACTTGTCAAGACAATTTTATTGAATAAAGTTTTCTTACATACCACATTAGATAGCAAGCCACAGGCTGCACAGATGCCAAGGAGATTATAAATTGCAGATCCAAGAATAGTACTAATGCCAATATCTCCCTTTGTGATAAATACACCTATGAACAAGATAGTGTAAGTTAGTGTTAACTTAAAAGGAATAAAATCACACTGAGTAAGCAAAAAGTATGAGGAGCTATATTTACCTAGGAAAGCAGTAACTAATTCAGGAGCTGAGCTACCTGCTGCCATGAAAGTTGCGCCTGCAACATCTTGAGACAATCCAAGGGCTGAAGATAAATGAAATTATTATTATGCCTGGTAAAGTGACAAATGAAAGAGATTTAGATCTATAGCTTCACATAGGACTAATATTAATTTAAGCTGGATAAAATATGCAGGTTATAAAATAGAGGGATCCAGTGTTGTGCATTTTTTTTTTTTTTAATGAATTCATTCTATAGGAGAAGTAAGAAGATTGGGAGACTATTAGGAGAAACTGCATTGCAACTCAGGTTTGGGCTCAACCCAGAAAAGACTCCTTTCTAGCTAAAAGCATGTAGATGAGTAGCAGCAACAAGATTTTTGGGTGTTACCAGGGATTGAATCAGGGGGCACTATTGTAGAAAAACATCCCTAGCCCTTTTTAGTTTTTTGTTTTTAAACATGGCCCATGCTGGCCTCAAACTTGGGATCCTCCTGCCTCAGCCTCCCAAGTTGCTAGGATTATAAGTGTGTGCCAGTGTGCCTTACCATAAGATTTTTTTTTAAAAATTCAGTTTAAAAATGCTTATCAAACTTGAAAGAAGATCAAAGACATTAGTTTTTTGAGATCTGTAAATGAAGCTTAGTTGAGCTTGTTTGCAAATTTGTAATATCAACATTGTCTAATTACAAATGAGAAGAAATTAGTTAACTAAAAGCCCAATAAGATTTAATACTGTTTAAGTATAGTGTATTGATTTGAAACATACTTGTTGAAACTTTCAGCAATATAAGAAAATGCTGTACTATTATTTAGATAGTTCATGTGTATCTTCCATACTTAAAAGTATGTAAGTTGATTAACTTAATTGACAGAATGAGAGTTCAAGACATTTTGGCCTTTTCAGTGTTGCTGAGACACCTATACTATGGTAAGGAAAAGAGAAGGCCATAATGAAAAAACAATGCTTCCATTGCTTTGGGAATGCTAGGATAATGCTTTATAGATTAACCGAAGACTAGTCAATGCTAGATGTAAATTATCTTCCTAGGTTACAAAGTTGGTGTCCATCAAAACTAGAATTCAGACTTTTTATTCTTGTAAATTCTTGTTGATGACTCTTGATGATGTTAATTTTTGTTTACTAAACCTGTAGTTTCACTTATTTTATTTTAATTTTAATTATATATGGCAGCAGAATGCATTACAATTCATATTACACATATAGGGCACAATTTTTTATATCTCTGGTTGTACACAAAGAGTCACACCATTCACAGACATGTACTTTTTTGATGAGCCATTTGAGAGCAAGTTGCAGAAACAAATAACTCCCTGGCAACTTGTAGTTCCTAAAAATAAGAATATGCTTTTGTATAACTATAGTCCAATTCTCAAAAATCAGTAAATTAATATTTAAACAGTATTATTATCTCATCTGTAGATCTGACTAATTTTTGGCAATTGTCCCAATGATGTCCTTTAGAGCAAAAGAAAACCCCAGATTATAGTTGGATTTATTTATTTATTAAAGTCTCTTTAGTCTTTTTTTTTTTTTTTTTTTTTTTGTACTTTTTTTATTTAGAGGCAGGGTCTCACTGAGTTGCTAAGTGCCTCGCCATTGCTGAGGCTGGCTTTGAACTCACGATCCTCCTGCCTCAGCCTCCCAAGTGCTGGGATTACAGGCATGCACCACCGTGCCCAGCTCTTTAGTCTTCTCTAATGTAGCCTCACCCTTTGTCTTTTATGACCTTAATGTTTTTGAAGAGTATAGCCAGTTATTTTGTAGAATGACTCTTAATTTGGGTGTGTCCAGTGTTGCCTCATGATTTGGGTTGTCTTGTTTGGCAGGAATATCATAGAAGTAATACTGTGTTAGTCAGTTTTTCTGCTGCTGTGACTTGAGGACCCAACCAGCACAATTGTAGAGGAGAAAAGGTTTATTTGAAGGCTCATGGTTTTAGAGGTCTTAGTCCATAGAAGGTCTTAGTCCATTTCTTGGCTTGAGCTGAGGCTGAGCATCATGGCAGGATAGTGTGGAAGAGGGAATCAGCTCACATCATAGGGATCAGGAAGCAGAGAGAGAGACTCCACTCTCCAGATACAAATATATACTCCATAGCCACGACACCAGTGAATCACTTCCTCTAGTCACACCCCACCTGTCTCCAGTTACCACTCAGTTAATCCCATCAGAGAGCAATCCACAGATTAGGTTAAGGCTATAACCCAATCATTTTTCCTCCAGACCTTCTTGCATTGTCTTACACGTGAGCTTTTGTGGGACACCACATCTAAACCATAACATGCATTCTTCTTAGTACTTAATATCAGGAGGCACATAATATTAATTTGTCCTATTACTGGTGATGTTAACTTTTGTCAGTTGTAAACTGTAGCTATTGACAGTTAAGTTTTCCTGGAGCTCAGATTCTGGTGTGCTTAGTTCCGTCCCTGTCAGTATCTCCTTATCTGTGGATGCCATCACCTGTTGCCTGCTCACAGGTCCACCTCATTTCTTCTTTGCTGGGCATTGACTTCTATTTATATAATGTGCCAACAGGAATGGTAGTCATACTGTAAGATTCTTTTTTAGTTTCTTGGTGTGGTAGATTGAAATGCACAAAATAGCTATAAATTTCTACTCCACATGCTTTTCTATAAACTTTACTATTAAAAAGCAAGGAAAAGTTTAAAGTCTGTCTCCTGTTGAACCTTTATGACTGCTTTGACTAATAGGGAATGGCCATGGCAGAGCCATAATTTTGAGGCGTGGACACTAAAGGTGATAAAATTTCCTCAGTGTCCTCTCTTGAGATTTACTTTACAGCCCCAAACCTCCACATAAGTCCTTGAATTCACATACTGTTGTGACCTCATGAAGAGTCCATATAAAAATAGAGGTTTCATTCCCCAATTTGGAATCTTCCCAGCCTAAGCACCACATGTGAGCTTTCTAGATGGTTCCAGACCCATCTTCTGACTATAACTGCGTGAGAGACCCTGAGAAGAACCACCTAGCTGAGCCCCATAAATCCCCAGAACTGAGGGGCAGTAAAAATGATTTAAGCCAGTAGTTTTAGGGTGATTTCTTAAGCAGCAATAGATAATCACCTGGCTTTTGTTCATTTGTTAACATTTGCCAGCTACCTACTATGCCAGATACTTTTTTATGTGCTAGGAATGTGGCAGTGAACAAAACAAATGTCCCTGCACTCATGAAGTTTTAATACTAGGGGAGAAAAAACAAGACAAGCTAAGTATGTAATATTTTAGAGATAAGTAGCAAGGAGTCAAGACAGGATAAGCTGAAAACTAGCCAATGTCATGGAGGAAGGATTGAAAATTTAGATCAGGTAACCAGGAAAGAATGAACCAAGAAGGTTACTTACGATTTTGAAGTGAGGAAGCTAGCCACTTACATGCCATAATAAGAGTATGCTAGGCAGAATAAGTAGCTGCAAAATTTCTAAGGTTGAATCTATCCTTTGTGTTCAAAACAGAAGATCAGTGTCTGGAAGGAAGAGTGTGAAGAGAGCAATAAGTGGTGAGATTGAAGGTAACAGGCCTTGTGGATCTGAGTGAGGACTTTTATTCTGAAATCTGTGGAAAGTATATGGAAAGTCACGCACATAGTGCCTGCTGATGATACCAGCTCCATTCTTTAATTTTATCTCTTGTGGTTATTTGGTTTATGAGGCTCATCCAGTTCTAGTCTGAGCTGTTTCATCACCTGATAAACTTACATTGTGAAAGCTCTTTCAGGATGGTTGGAATTATCTAATCCAGGCCTTCTGATCTATTCTTCACTATTTTTTTTTTTTTCCAGTACAGGGATTGAACTCAGGGGCACTCAACCACTGGGCCACATCCCCAGCCATTTTTTGTATTTTATTAGAGACAGGGTCTCACTGAGTTGCTAAGTCCCTCGCCATTGCTGAGGCTAGCTTTGAACTCTTGATCCTCCTGCCTCAGCCTCCCAAGTGCTCGGATTACAGGCGTGCGCCAGCGGGCCTGGCTATTCTTCACTATTTTCGCCTTTGACTATGTCACAGGGTAAACATTTAACTGCAGTTACTAATGAAGGGAGGGAAGTAATTATTTGTGTAGTATATATTTATATTTTCATAGCATTTATTTTACTTGTAGAGTGATTATATATTTATCAGCCATATATAATGCCTATATATAGTTGACCCTCCATTTCCATAGGTTTATATCCTCACATTCAACCATCTGTGGAACAGACATAGTCAAAGAAAAAACTGAATCTGTGGCAGGATATTTTTTGTCAACATTCCCTAAATAATATACTGTAACAACTATTTTGTATTAGGTATTATAAGTGATTTTAAAAGTACTCAGAAAAATGTGTATAAGTTATATGCAAACATTCTGCCATTTTATTTTATATAAGGGACTTGACTATCCTCAGATTTTGTTATTAGAGGGATCCTAAAACCAATTGTCTAATTTTCACACATACAAATGCATACATTCTTATTACAACTCTTTGTTGTGTAGTATGACCAACTGGCCATAAAATTTTAAAATAGGACAAAAAGACAAAGATTGCTTTGTGATTAATTTCTTTTTCTTTTTTGGAATGAAGTAAAATCTTATACTTATGTATTGTATATGATTCACTCTCATATACATATTGTCAACTATCTTTAGATGTGAGTGGTGGAATTTTCATTTTACAGATAAACAGGTCCAGGGGCTTGGTATCTAACTCAGTAGTAGATCACTTGCCTAAAAGGCATGAGGCCCTGGGTTTACTTCCCAGCACTGCAAAAGATTGTGTGTGTGTGTGTGTGTGTGTGTGTGTGTGTGTATGAGAGAGAGAAAAGAGAAATGGGGAGATTGAGCAAGGCTTGATGACCTGTGACAAAGGAGGTCACAGCATTCTAGATGGTCTGTTGGCTATTGTATTTGTGCTAGCTTTTTGTTATGACCAAAATACCTGACAAGAACAACTTAGAGTGGGGTAAATTTATTTCAGGCTCCTGATTCAGAAGATCAGCCCATGGTCAGCTGATTCCATTCTTCTGAGCCTGAGGTGAGACAGAACATCATGGTGGAAAGGCATGGCAGAGGAAAGCTGCTCAACTTATGGCAGCCAAGAAAAATGGGGAGAGGAGGCAGGGAGGAGTGGGGGGTGGGGAGAGAGAGAGGGAAAGAGAGGAAGAAGAAGAAGAGGAGGAGGAGGAGGGAAGAGGAGGAGGGGGGGAGTAGGAGGAGAGAACAGGACAAGGTAAAGTCCAAGAACCAGGGACAAGACCATGCCTACAATGACCTACTTCCTGTCGCCACACCTGACCTGCCTAGTTAACCACACAGTAGCCCATTCTGATTTTTAATCAAATGAATTAATTCACTGATGAGGTTACAGCTTTTGTAATTCAATTTTTTTTCTTTAAATGTAGAGACAGGGTCTCACTGAGTTGCTTAGCACCTTGCTTTTGCTGAGGCTGGCTTTGAACTCCTCCTGCCTCAGCCTCCCAAGCTGCTGCTGGGATTATAGGCATGCGCCACCCTGCCTGGCTGTAATTCAATCTTTTCACCTCTGAACATTGCTGCATTGCCTAACACATGAGTTCTTTGGTGTACATTTTTAGAACCAAACCATAACAGATTGTTCAATGATGGTTTGGTGGTTGAGTGCATTTTGGTGGTTGTATGCATTTTACAGTTTCTACTGAAAATCTGAGATCAGTTTTTACTAAACATATGAAAATGTATGAATTAAAGGAAAGAAATCAAGTCATGTCTCTGTTTCAAATACAAAAATAGGTATGGATATATGTGTTTATTAAGAGTAAAAAAATCATAAGAAATGCTTGGAGCTAAGGACACTTGATTTCAAAAGGGTTCTGGAAGGAAAGTAACTCAGTCATGGACAGTTGGGCAGGGTGGTGCAGGCCTGTAATCCCAGCTATTTGGGAGGTTGAGGCAAGAGGACTGCAAGTTTGAGGCTTTCATGGGCAATTTAGCAAGACACTATCTCAAAATAAAAATTTTAAAAGCACTGGGGATGAGGGCTGGGATTGTGGCTCACTGGTAGAGCCCTTGCTTAGCAAGTGTGAGGCACTGGGTTTGAGTCTCAGCACCGCATATAAATAAATAAAATAAAGTTTCATCAACAACTAAAAAAAAAAAGAAATATATATATATACATATTATATATATATATATATATATATATATATATATATATATTTAAAAAGCACTGGGGATGTAGCTCAGTGGCAGGGTGCTTGCCTAGCATGTGGGAAGCCCTGGTTTCAATTCCTGTTACCATAAAAAATAAGCAAAAAGTCACATGGATAGTAAGGATCTTAAATGTAGGGAGATAGAGCATAAACTCTGATCCTATTGATTGTAAGTCCTATGCTATTTTTATTTCACCATAGAAATCCAATATAAGAATTGTGCTTAGGCAGGCCAGTTATAACCTAGTGGGTGATTGAACTGTTATTTTTTCCCATTTTGTACCACTGGTGCCTATTCATTCTTTTCTAGGGGGAAAATAGTCAGGAATACTTTGGAAGTTTTCTAGCATGTTCCAGAGAATTTATAAATTTAGTGCTACTGGTTATTATCATGAATTGTCTTCTCAAATCAATTCAAGGCTAGATAATTTGTGGATGAAATTGAGAAATAAGACATTTTATCTTGAAGTAATGGTTCAAAGTTGGTGCAGTTAAAGACTGGCTAATCTTTGTTTAATGCTAGCTGAAAAGTGCTTCATTAGAAAAATTCAATTTCAAGAGAGAGAAAAGGTGATCTATTGGGCCATTGCAAGACAGGAAAATAGGTGACCCTTTAGAACATTTTCAGGCTCAAAAGGCAGTAAGAATAAAGATTGTTTCTATTCACTGTGCTCTAATTGAATTATGAAAGGAAAGGTTCTGTATAGATGGATGAATAAAACTTCAAAGATTTTAACAAATTACATCTTAAGGTTCTAAGAATATTCTGTAAAATGGTTTATACCTTTGAACTTTAGAATAGATTGGCTTTGTCTTCCTCGACCTTTGGGTAGCATTTTTCTCTGCTATAGTTTATTATTAAGTATAAATTGTTCTGGGTTTTTCCCCCATCCAGGGATATTATTCTCTTTTCTTCCCCTTCTTTTACTGTAAAAAGAATAATCACATTTCTTTCAAGATACAGTAAATATAATTTTCTTTATAGGTCTAGTTACCAACACATTGTTTATATAAAGTACAACTTCATGGTAATGAGCTGATTCTTAAAATTCACCAGACTTTCTCTTTAAGTGTGTTCTCTTCTGTAATGCTGTGTTGGAATGTTTATAACAGTTTTTGAAAATCTCTTTCTGTATGATATCGTAGAAAAAATATTAAACTAAAATGAAGATGTGAATTCTGGCCCTGCCAGTAATTTGATATGAGATTTTAGTTAAGTCATTTAGACAAGTCTCATATTTTGCCATCTGTAAAACTAGAAGATTGTATTACACAATCTTTAAGTTAACTTCAAATTTTTTAAATCTTTGCTCAAAATGTAGAGTTTGAATTCTATGCCTTAAAATTATGCCTACTGCTGTTTATTGTTAATTAAATTCCATTTATGATTAAAAAATCCAATCCTACATTATTGAAAATTTGAAAAATGAAGGAAGAGTCATTTATACTATTAACCATTGTATTTTAACCACTACTATCATGTGTTTCTGGTCCTTTTTATATCACACATTTTGATATAATACTAGACTATACACTTGGTGTCCTCTGGCACCATTTTACAAAGCCTGCATACAAACTATCATGCTCTTTAAATGAATTAGAATATTGAAAACAATCAAAAGTCATTCAACTCCAGTGACTCTGATGTATAGTCATGCTGAGTAATTTTATTTAGGGTCCAAATAAAGTGTGACAATGAAACAGATTTTTTAATGATTGTCAGAACTGGTTTTGAAATTTCAAATGTCTTTCTATAGATCTTTTTTGTATGATCAGCATCATTGGTACAAATACCTGGCTTCTCAATAATATATAACTGTGCGTGTACACACACGCACACACGCGCATGCACTCTATCTCTGGTATTTTTAACAATAAATAAAATAATTTGATTAACATATTTGCCACCTCATATTTTGCGTGAGCTATGTAGGAAGGAATTCTGAAACACCATATAATGAAAAAGAAGGCCCTCCTACCCACAATCCAACAGCTATAACATTACAGTGGATTCACACCTATCCCACTTCTGCCCTTGCTCAATCATATAAAGCACACAGAACACACTTTGTCTCCAGTTGTCATTGCAAACTTGATATTTTTGACACCAAAATGCCTTTTTTTTCTCTCCATTTGGGCAACATAATGATTAATACGTAACTATTATTACTATCTCTAAATATTTCAGTAATATACCTGACTACTTAGCACTTAGAGCCATACTCCTGGTATAGATTCAGATGCAGTGCAAGAGGACTACTATTTAGACAAAAATTTGTTACAAAAAGAACAACAAAGAGAATGAAATGCTCTTAAGATGATGAGTGTAGAGCTGAAGAAGCACTATTCTTAGAGTCTTTGTTCTTTGGGAAAGCTTTTGCCTCTGTAAATATCATGAGGATTAAGAATCAAACAATCCCTTGAAACTGTAGGCTATCCAAATGCCATACCCATAGAATTATTTGACTCTCAACTATCAATTTAGAATCAATTCTACCTGGGATTAAAGCCTTGTATTTCTTTCTTATTGTCTGTTTTTAAAACAAAGTAAAACACAGGCACACATTAGTCAAAGCACAGGGAGTGAAAATATTTTAATACAAAAGTAAATATTTAAGCATGTTTTCCTCAAATCTTATTAAAATAATTTTCACTTAAAACATGTTATAACTAAAAGTTATCAGCATGGTAGAGGGATTAGAATTTCTAATTGAATAGCATATTAGTGTAATATTTAAAAAGAAAACTTTTATAGCTAACTTATTTTGGACTGTGTCAAGTAACTAATCTTAAAGGAATATCAGAGTTTTCCGTATAGATGTTTTGAAAAAAAATTTAAAAAGCAGCTCCAAACACTTGTTCAGTACCTTTGAGCTACCCATTACATATCAAAAGGATATTGTTCTTTGTACTCAGCTTAAGTGTTTCTATTTGGGCTTTAAGTTAATGCAGTTTATATTTTTGAACAATTAAAGTTTGCTAAAAATGGAATAAAATGATATGGATACTGATGTAAGCCAAATGAAAGTAACTTTAAACAGGATATTCCAGAGATATTTAAGATATAGTGTAAAGTGGCCACATGAATTATTAGATAAAATAAAGGGCTTTATAAGCTTACTTCTAACTTTGTGAAATAGTACTTGCTTTCATGTACCTTAAACTGGGTTTTCAAACTCTAGCAGATTCATGATGGATTTGGTATTTGTTCCAAACTATTCATATTGACCTTGATCATTCACCTTCTCTATTTTCATCTTTCCTGGATAAAGGTTTCTAACCTTTGTAGTCTGTTCTTTTGTGATGGTGAACATTTGGTGATGTTTTCTTCTGCACTGACAACATATGTAAGCAGTTTACTTGTATTTCCTCATGTACTTGGCACAAAGCTCTAGGAACTAAGAACCATAATTACCTGTTTCACAGCTGGCATAACTGAGGCAGAGAGAAGTTAGGCACATGCCCAAGATCACAGAGCTAGGATTTGAACCCAGGCTGTCTGAATCCATGATAGGCACTTTCAGGCATTCCATAGAGTAATATGCTACTAAAGCATATGATGGCTGTGTCCTCTCCAGCTCTCCAAGGATTCTTCACATTATCACAGATGATTCAGCAAGTGCATCATCACAAAGATTTAGAAAGAGTGTGAAAAGTCCCAAGCCAATAGTACCACATATGAATGACTACAAGACAATGTGACCACCTTCACAAACCAAGTATGAGAATCTTAGACAAAGTTTTCAGAAGTCAGGCTCATGTGAATAATCGTTTTCATCCTTTTCATTTGGAATTCTTAGCGCACTCTCTGGCTATCTGGTTCCTTACGGTATTCACTAACTAAGGGTCTAGAGTAGCACAATTGGTGGGAATGAGGGAGATCCCCTTAGGGTTTTTCCTTACCCCATTGCCTACCTTTAACTCCCTTGGCTCTAACTTGGTCTTCCATAATGTCCCTCTCTGATTGCATCTTCTATCTCCTTTCCCAGAATCCGTGTCTTATTTCTAACCACAGAAGCTACTAATTCTTTTCTCCAAAGTTAAAATGCTGTGGACAGGTACAGTGTGATATATTTTTCCCTGTATAAATATGGATTAATTTTATTTTAGCCCTCTGTGTTCAAAGAATCACCATTAGCTTTCTTTTGTACAGAACCTAAATGAAAAAAAAAAAAAAAAAAAAAAAAAAAAAAAGCAGCAGCAGAAAACAGAATTGGATGAAAAGGAGTATTGTAAGCAATAGCATTTTGTTATAATGGTTTCACACAATTAAGATGATAGCAAAATACTCTGCCCAGCAGAGATGTGTGCATGCTTTACCAGGACTGAAGTGTGAAAGAGAGGTGGCGTGACTTCTTTGATCATTAACAGCATAAGGAGAAGGAAAAAAATTCTTGCTGGAAACCCCTGGGGCGGCAGTGCAAGGAGAAATTGCTGGACAACCATATATAGGTGAAGAAGGATAGAGTACTTGTATGGCTGGGCTGGAGCCCTGCTAGGGTGTTAGCAAGAACTTCTGCCCTCCACTATTTTCAGCTCCCCTGCATGAAAATTCCAATGTTGAGCCTCTTCTAGTCTGGCCTTGCTGAAAGATCCTACTTAACTCCTGACAAAATGAGCCATTGTGGTCGTTGAGGGAGGGAGTAATGGGGTGGTGATAGGGCTGGGTGGGACGGAGGCCTGCTAATTCTTCCATTGTATTCTTGATTGAAACTGAGAACATGTACCCCCACAGGAAATTATTGTATCATATATGATGATTTGATTCCACAGTACTATACTAAGATCTCATGTGCATTTTATACAAAATATTTAGGCCTGGGAACCTAATTCACAAGCATGTTCAGGCTGCCAAAAGTCTAAACTGATTCCTGTAAATAATTCAGTGTATTCTCTTTATTTTGTAGTGTGCTTCCTCTGTAGTTACAATGTTTATTTGATATATGTTTTTGTCAAAATTTTCAGTGCCCTTGGGAAGAACACCCCTTGTAAGGTTGTTCAAATAGAACAGGTCTTCTGAAACAACCATTTTACAGAGGCTAATCTCAAACAAGGATGTGTAAAATTATATCACATAGCAATTGAGCTCATGCTTGAGTTTTGACATTAGAGAGATGAGGGCTCTGCTGCATATTGGCTGTATGGTCTTGAGAAATTACCCATCCTTTCAGCCTTGCTTATCTCATCAGTAAAACCAATATATTAGTTCTTACTTTGTAAGGTTTTTGTGAAGGCTGAAGGAAACCATATCTATTCACACATATATGTGTACACAACGTGTTGGGTCTTCTGTAATTGCATCATAATAAATAGAGGACTAATAACACTCCAGTAAATTGGGGAACTCTTCAGTAAACTGTATTGAAGATTATATTAATAATTATTAGGTGACAAAATGGATAAAACTATTACGATTCAATGTTCATCAAGGAATTATGGGGAAATGTGATACATTTGCAGACTTCTGAAGTGAGTTTCTATGGATGTAAACAAATTGTAGAAGTATTGTTTGTTATTGCTTGATGTCATAATTTGAATAAGGCCATGCTAGACCTTGAAAAGAGAAATGACAGAATTAATGTGTAGGCATTTAAAAATGAATTGAGCTAGCACTATTTCTATTTCATTTTGTTGGCAGGATTTTCAGTATTCAAAAACGAGGGTCAATTCTTAATGGCTGAAGAAGATTTGGCAGTGGCATGGGCGTCCATCAATCACACATTCATAATAGCTACTATATTTTATGGCAGTGATTTGCTTGAGAAATGAATATTTGCTGATTGTGCCTCATAGTAATTCACATGTGGTATGGTGAAAATCATTTTATAGACAAATAATTTAATAAGATTATTTGAAGACATAGCTATGTTTCAATGTAGTAGCTTCTTCCTCATGGCTAGAAAAGTGGTTTTAAAAAAATTTTACTAATCCTAAAACAATTTTTTATAAATAAAATTATCAATGGATTTGTTCTTTTGGTTTTGTCATTTTTGAGTATAGTCATTGTTTAGAATGCATATAACACATTGAAATTTAAATTCCTAAGTTGTGTATGATTACCATTTTTAGTTTTTACTTTAAAAATATTTTTCTAATGTGTTGTACTGACACAAGAATAAACAAATAGGTTATTAGAAATGAGTTGGGATTATAGAAAAAATATATGTATACTCAGCACACACATACATACACTCACACTTATGTTCTATAGCAAGAGAAGTTTTTAGTGGAAAAAATAAATGTAGGAAAAAACTATAAGAAAAAGAAATAATGACGATTTTTGGAAACTAGGATTAAAATGATCTAAGTATAAAACCAAAAGAAGAAATATAAAAGATATACAAATTTA
The DNA here is from genome assembly GCA_025594165.1 of Tamias sibiricus. Classification (NCBI taxonomy): domain Eukaryota; kingdom Metazoa; phylum Chordata; class Mammalia; order Rodentia; family Sciuridae; genus Tamias; species Tamias sibiricus. The sequence goes on along the minus strand of CM046659.1, from coordinate 102,893,588 downwards.
AAATATTTAATCTTCAATGTGATAAAACACAAAATATAAAAGGAAACAACAAACCATGAAAAATCACCTGATATAATGAAATTGTATTAGAAAAAGTTTATATATGTATGCAATATATATGTATATTGTAATATATATGTGTGTATATATATATATATATATTCTTGAAATATCAATAAGAAAAAAGACAAATACTCTTCTCTAATAGAATATGGGCAAAAACCCCACAAAAGCAAGACCACAAATGTCAATAAATATATAAAATATTCATCTCACAAATAAATATAAATTTTATAAGGTAAAATTCTAGCTTAATTGACAAAGATATTAAAAGTGATATTCATTGTTTTCTGGAATGGATGTTATGTGTTATAAAGGCTTAAATAGGCACACCCTTTGTGGAATACATTTTGGCAATATAGATCATAAGTCTTAAAATATGTAGAGCTCTGCTCCCTAATCAGAAAATAATTAGAGAATTCAGAGAATTTATACAAGTACGGGCATAACATTATTTAAAACAAAAGGAAATTTATAACAAATCAAGTTTCCCATGAGATTAATAGCTTTAAAATGATAAATTTCTACCTGGTGTCTGCAATAAGTAAAAACCATGTTCGGTGTTCACATCATTCATAGAATCATGGACTGTAATGCTACCATCGAAAATCATGTTTTTGAAGTATCATATGAAGAAAAGACCCCAAACTCTATACATGTGTGTGTGTGTAGAAAGATTGAAAAAATTGAAAGGAAATACTTTACACCAAACAGTAATTGTGAAGATCTTGGGGGAATGGAAATATAGGTGATTTTAACTTTTATTTCTATTTCTCTTGTATTTCATTTATCTAAGAAAAAACAATACATTAAAGAAAATAGAGATGTCAGTGTAAACTGTGGTAGCAATCTAAGAAAATATGTATTTGCATCTACTTACGTTAAACAGTAATTGGAATAAACATTTTTTCCCCCCATTGAACAAATAGGGGTTGTAGTGATTTTACTATTGCCAGGCACTCTTTGAGGTCCTAGGGATACTGCTCCAGTGCAATGAACAGAAGAGAAAATAACTTTCCTTGCAGTTCAGCAGGTATTGGGGACAAGGCAATGGGAAAAGGGAGAGTTTACTTTCATGCTCTTTTCCTGTGTAAAGAAATGGTGGGTAGCAGGATGAGCAGATGCACATGCACCTGTGTGTGTGTGTGTGTGTGTGTGTGTGTCTGTATGTGTGTTTGACGAAGTTAAAGATGCTGTTGTTTTTGTGCAGTCCTGTGAATTTGGAATAGGAAACTCATTCCTTTGCTGTGACGTAAACATGCTCAACATATTACATTAACAAAGCAGAAGACAGAGATGGGAAATGCTGGTAATTTTGTTTATATAATATGAAACATCACTGATATCCTGATTTTAGAGACCAGTACCCAATGAAGGTCTATACTCAGAATTCGGGGCAATGTACACTGCTGGAGGAATAGAACTCAGGGGCTTGGGCTAGCTGATCCTATTTTCAGAAGCCAATAATGAAGTCTACTTTTAAATAACTGAATTCACATTATTTTGATGCCTGAGGTCAGGTAACATAGGATGCAGGATTTGTTTATTGGTTCTTAAATATCAATTCATTTTAGTAATGGCAGGATGTTGGGGAAGGAAGAGGGGGAAGAGTAGTCCATAATTACTTTATTTTTAAAAAATATTTATTTATTTGCTTTAGTTGTACACAATGCAATGCATTTATGTTTATGTGGTGCTGAGGCTCAAACCCAGGCCGCACAAGTGCTAGGTGAGCGCTCTACCACTGAGCCACAACCTCAGCCCCACTTTGTTTATCTTTTAAAGAAGTTGTAGTGGCCTTAGAGTAAAAATGAAAAGAGTTTTCTGAAGTATAAAATAGCAAGTATTAGGAGGTCCATTTATTTGGAGTACACACCAAGTGCATAGATGTGAAAACCTGGAACAGTTGTTATAACAGCCAGCCAGGCAGGCAGTGCATTAGACAAACAGTAAGTTTTTGTAGATAGGTTGTGTAATAATAACTGCTGGGTACTAACTCTGCTTCTCTGCTGTATGTAACTACTGATAGAAACCACATTTGGCTAGTTCCTTAAAAAGCAGAACCCCAAAACACAGAAGTCTCTGCACCATTTGAGAGTGACAGAACCGTTGTCATATCTATGAGACGTAACTTTTCTGGAAGGTCATAAGGGAGGTTTCTGGCTACTTACCTTCACTGATGATTTCCAGGGAGGGCAGAAAGTACTCGTCACAGACGATAGACACGGCCATGAACATGTAAAGGATAATCAGGAAGTAGATTATGATACCTCCATCTGCACGCTCCTGTTTGGTGAAAAACCCTTCGGGAAACTCGGACGACGGAGAAACAACACATTGGGTGCTATTTCCTGGGAAGGATAAAGAGGTAAAAATTTGAAGAATGTTGGAGTCACACATCTCAAGTCTACAAAGAGCATTTCCGTAAGAAAACTGGAATATCTGGGTGGAATTTTAAGAATCCAGCAAAAATGCCTAAAACACCTCTGAATATGATGTAGCTGTGCATCCTTAGAAAATTAGTCTTTGGATTGGAAAGAGATTCTTTAAAGTAATAAACCGATGATGGTGGAAGAATTAAAAAGTAGAAATTATTAAATCACTCTTCCATGTCTCTTTCTAAAAGGGATTTCTGAACCTCTCTCCCTCCTCAAGTATAAACCATGCTTCTGATGAATAAATATTTCTAATAAGTGTACAACTTTATTTTTTTATTTCAGAGCCCAAGTTGTCCTCAGGCCTCCAAAGAATCCTCCACTGTTACTGAGAGAGTTTTTAGGATGAAAGCTTTTTGTTTTTGTTTTTTCATGGTGAAGTCTCCAACCGTAAAAACTGGAGGCTTGCTTAGTTTTTGATCTTTGTGAATTACTTTGGAGCTGTCTTTGAGAACTTATTGGAGGGATCAAAGCATTTGATATCCTTCCAAACACTAAAAATCAGAGCAAATACAGCAGGAAGCATAAGCAAAAGTGAATCAAGGGAGCATTTTCTTCCCTATCCCTTCATGTAGATGTGGTAGCAGAAGCAGCAGGAGTAGCTGACCCCAATGTCCACCTACCTGTGGCTCTTGGGAGACGCTGGGGCAGGGAGGCCCCTGGGAGAGGCTGGTGTGCAGTGGCCCAGATGATGCTGAGCAGCAGGGCCCTTCTTGCCCATGTTGAGCCCCCTTTTGTCTTCATTTCTGCAGTGCTCTTTCTGCAGTGTGCAGCTTTAGAAAGGGAGAAAGGGAGGATTATACTGAATCATGTGAGGAATCTCCTTCCTGCCCAATGCCTGCCCAGGGCACATCTCAGCAAGACCAGCACAGGAGAGAGAGTGATGGGAGCCAGCCAAGCTTCTCTGATCAGGAGACTCGAGCCCCAGGGACGCTGGAGTAGGTAGAAAGGAGAGCAGACAAGCATTGTCTATAGCTGCTCCCGTGGCCCACAGTCTCTTGAGGGCAGATCCAAGCAGCCTGTACTTCATGAAAGTACACAGTTTTATTATATTTTCATAACTGGTGCTTTTTTTTTAACTTTCTCTAGGTTTTTAAAGGCCTGGTTTGCAATTGCTTACTCTTCTCTCTACTGCCACTGCTCCTAGAAGTTGTTGGGACTGTTATATATACATTCTTTGTCTAGTTTGGCACCTTTTTGTATTTGTTTTGGCCTCTCATCCTCACTTCTGGTTAGGGCTAGAGGCAGGAAAGTCAGGAGGTGTCTGTAAGAATCTAGCCAAGAAATGATGGTAGCCTGAATGACAGCAGTGGCAGTGGGGTGGAGAGAAGCTCGTAGCTTTATGAACTATTAAGGAGACGGAGTGGATGCTACTTGATCATTGATTGATTGTGTTTCTGCCAAAGGGAGCTCTCTAAAACACAATTTGGACAAGACAGGTAGTGTTCAAATAGACTATTGGATTATTGTCCTCTCTACTCTGGCATTTCTAAGGCTTGCCTCGATGTTAAGAACTTGTGTAGTGTAGTAACCTGAGGCTAATAGCACAGGCTCTGGATTCAGACCGCATGGCTTGAATCCTAGCAATGTTATTTGCTAGCTATGTGACATTGGGCAACTTATTTGACTTCTCTGCCTCTCTGCTCCAGTGTCTGCAAAGCAGGGACCACTTGTGTTTGGAGTGTGGTGAATGTACACAAATGAATGCATTTAATCTGTTTAAAACAGTTTCTGCCACCAGTGTCTGTTTATCAATCCACCAATTACTCAATCATTATAACTCTTGATTGGAATAAAAGCATTTTTGGTCATAAAAGACTTTTGTAATTTTGCAACTTTCATGGTTTCTTTGCTTTGCAGATAAAGTTCAAATACTGATATGCTTGCTAAGTTTTAGATTAGAAAATGGGTTTATCTGGTGAAAAGGAGGAAGCTACTTCCTGATGTTTATGGTCTCGGGTGGGTCAAAGAGTGTTCTCAAACACCGTTTTGTTTTGTTTTGCTAGGAATTTCTTACCATTTTCAACCTCTCTGAAACTGTCATTTCTAGGAACTAGATATCCATCCAGATGTATGGTGTGGTGGTGAAGCTAGGATGATGAGTCATCAAAGCGCAGCCCAGTAACTCACAGAGTTTTCAACAAGCTGAGTCCCACTGCCACCATGCACAGAAGCAGCACCTGGACTGCTGGACTGTGGCCTCTGTGCCAGCTGTGGCTAAGACAAGGCAAGAGACCACTTAGTTTTGTGTTGGGTGGCTATGTCTTTTGGGCTGCTCCTCTTCCCACACATAGTACTTCAGTAAATTCATACAATTATATATCACACAAATAAAATGTTGACTACAACAAAAACTCAACCCCAGAATGAAAACTTCTGGGGCACCTTGTCAACTAAGAAAGGGAGAAGGTGCCAGAAAGTACGAGCCAATAACAGAACTGCATTGCACACAGTAGGTGCTCAATCAACATATGTTGATTGCTGATGTTGTAATGGTTTATGAAAACACAATCCTAGAATATGGTCTAAACAGACTATCCAATTAAATATGGATTTACCAAGAAAAGAGAATGCACAAGGCTGAATTGAGTTACTTTACACATTCTTCATTTTGCAGAAAGATCTTAAGAATTTGTAAAATAAGTGGGGCATGGTGGCGCACGCCTGTAATCCCAGCACTTGGGAGGCTGAGGCAGGAGGATCGAGAGTTCAAAGCCAGCCTCAGCAATGTGAGGTACTTAGCAACTCAGTGAGACACTGTCTTTAATAAAAATACAAAAAAAAAAAAAGGGGGGGGGGGCTGGGGATGTGGCCCAGTGTCGGGTGCCCTTGAGTTCAATCCCCAGTACCAAAAAAAAAAAAAAAAAATCTGTAAAATAAACACAGATTTAAAGAAGTCACAAAAGTGTACAGTTTGTTATATTATTATTATTTTATAAGATGAATATCCTATAAAACCTCCAATTTAAGAAACAGAACTTTGATAGCTACTGTAGATGCCCCTTCATTTCTCTAAAGTAACCACTCTCAGGTGTGTGTGTTTGTGTGTGTGTGTGTGTGTGTGTGTGTGTGTGTGAGGGAGGGAGGGAGAGAGAGAGAGAGAGAGAGAGAGAGTGTAACAGTACACCTTTCATTGGGTGCCTCCTTAGAATGCTATAGCTAGTCTTATATTAATAAATATCTTTTAAGTTTCTTTTAGACTATAGGTTTCTCCTCCTTCCTCTTCTTATAACTTAGCTGTTGTAAACCCCAGGGCATTTGATCTGTGCGTTTCCCCACAGTCCTGATTTTGACAATCATGTCCTTGTGGCATAGTTCAATATGTTCCTGTGTTTACCATACTTTTGTAATGTGGCAACTAGCTGTGGAGATTTTATCAGACTGAGTTCGATCCCTTCAGCAGACTGTAGGTGGTGTGTTCTTTCACAGAAAAGCACACCATGCCTGCTTTGTGTGATGTGAGCAACTGTTCATGCTCATTACCTATCTGGACTAATTCCTGGGGGCTGCAAAATGTTGGCTTTCTAATGCTATAATTTCTTCTTTGTTTATTAGTTGGAATATTTTGCAAAGAGATGATTTCTTTTTTGTAGCACTAGGGATTTGAACCCAGCGGTGCTTTACCATTGAGCTACATTCCCAGCCTTTTCTATTTTTATTTTTGAAACAGGAACTTAGTTGCCCAGGTTGGCCTCAAACTTGTGATCCTCCTGCCTCAGCCTCTCAAATTGTTGGGATTACAGGTGTGTGCTGCTGCACTGGCTTCAAAGAGATGATTTCTATCATTTACTCTTTGGGTACCTAGGAGCACCCAATTTCTATAAGAGATAAGAATCATGCTTGATTCTTTTCAGTTATTTATCAATTCTTAAGGCAAATGCTTCTCTATTTTCCTCCAAAAATAACCAATTAGATTAAAAAGTTATTATGAATTAATATAATTAGTTATATTTGATGGGTTCCAATAATTGCAATTATTATCCTGTTTTTGAAGCTCAAACTGTCTCATCTTCAGCCTCTGAGAGCCTCTTCAAAGTGACTTCTGTGCATCTCAACATGATGTTAATTGTCTTTGATAGCTTTGTCATCACCTGGTATAAAAAGATGTTCCAAGCTGAGCATGGCGGCTCATGCCTGTAATCCCAGCATTTGGGAGGCTGAGGCAGGAGGATCACAAGTTCAAAGCCAGCCTCAGCAATGGCGAGGCACTTAGCAACTCAGTGAGACCCTGTCTCTAATAAAATACAAAAAAGGGCTGGGGATGTGGCCCAGTGGTCCAGTGCCCCTGAATTCAATCCCCGGTACAACAACAACAACAACAACGACAAAGATGTTCCAGACTTATTCATGAAATCTGTTTCTCCAAAATGCTTCTTTAACCTTTTCAAGTGGAAAGCATTTCAAGACCACAATCTAAATATCTGGGTTGCTAGAGATGCTCATTGTTAACTGGGTTGGTCACTGTCCATCTCTCTCTCTCTTTCTCTCTCTCTCTCTCTCTCTCTCACACACACACACACACACACCTCTTAATAAAATAACTCAAGGGTTCATATGATATTTCTCATTCAAATTCAGAGCTAAAACTTTTTATTTTAAATTGAACTTTTTCTATATTAACTCTTTATCTCCTTTCTTTCATACCAAGAGTTCTGGATCTCAAGAGCACACACACAAAAAATAGAATTAAAGTGTCTAATATTTCATAATTGCTCACTTACTTGTCCCGTATTACCTACATAACAATGTAAACATAAGAATACAGATATTATCACCACCAATCTAATAACTGAGAAGAGTTAAACACTTTTGCATATACTCTTCCATTTCCTCTCTATTCCTTTTAAAATCTACCTGCATTGTCTAAGCATACAGTCATTAATATACTGTTTTTCTCTTTTAGCCTTCCTTTTGGTCTTGGTTCTGTAAGTCTACATGCATGTTTAATGCTCACCAATAGTTCTTGGATGGATGTTTCTTTAGACATTTTGATGTATGAAACTTATTTTCTAGCCAATTTCTTTTCTTTAAATATATATTTATTTATTTACTTTAGTTGTACACAATGCAATGCATTTATGTTTACATGGTCCTGAGGATTGAACCCGGGCTGCTGCGCACGTGTGAGGCGAGTGCTCTGCTGCTGAGCCACAACCCCAGCCCTCTAGCAAATTTCTTGAAGGACACATGGAACAATAAGCCCTGATTTTTTTCATGTTGATAACAACTTGTCCATGGTCTTTATACTTGAAGGGCAACTTTGCTGTATATGAAACCATTGGCTCCCATTTTTCCTTTGAATATCTTAAATATGCTACTCCATTTTTTCTACCATAAATTATTATTGTTGACAAGTTGATAATTACCTAACTATCTTCCCCTTACAAGTCACTTGCTCTTCTAGATACCTGAGTGTATCTAGATACCTCTTCTTTAGTTAGTCAGTTGTACTAGACATATCATTGTGTTGATCATTCTGGATGAGTATTCTTAAGTATGTCGTTTACTATTTCTTTGTGCCATTTCAAGTCTCTAAATTCCAGGACTGTTGTCATGAATCATTGTTTCTAGTATTTATTCTGTTCCCTTTCTTTGTATTTTTTAAAGAAATTTCTACAATTGCTATGTTAAATTTTCTTTGAATATCTTCAAAATTGTAAGTTGGTCACAAATCCTTTTACCTTTCTTCATTTCTTTTTTGATTAAAAAAAAGTTTTCTCTTTCTATTTATTTTAAAATGTCATCTGTTTTGTTTATTGCTTTTGTTTCCTAGTTTAATATTCAGTTTTGAGATTTTTTTTTCCCTTTTGGTATCTAATTTTTTCCTGAATGCTACTACTTAATTTCTGAGTTTTTTTTTTCTAATTCTTTTTTTTTTTTTGGTACTGGGGATTGAACTCAGGAGCACTCGACCACTGGGCCACATCCCCAGTCCTTATTTTGTATTTTTATTTAGAGACAGGGTCTCACTGAATTGCTAAGTGCCTCACCATTGCTGAGGCTGGCTTTGAACTCATGATCCTCCTGCCTCAGCCTCCAAAATGCTGGGATTACAGCTTTTTCTAATTCTGATTGATGTTGTTCTTCACGTTTTGCATGATTTCCACAATGTCTTTTAGATTTTACAAGGTTACAGTTTGATCTGATTTATGAGCATGTTTTCCCAGCATGCTCTTTTGAAGGTATGTTGTTCTGCCCCTTTTTTCTCATTTATTGTGACAATAACTTTGTGTGGGATTTGACATCTACACATTTCTTTTCTTGTTATTGCATGAAATTAATTTTTTCCTGAACTTTTAGAAGAAGGTCATGTTCAGTACAGCTTTTCTTTTTTTAATTCACAGAGCTCCCCCTTCCATTGTTTTTCTTGTCCTGTTAAAAAATAACGTGCTTGTTGTCTAAGATTTCCTGGCTCTGTCCTACACCCAGAGGTTTGTTTGTACACACCCATTTTCCCCCTTCTGTCTCTATTTTCCTTATCCCGCTCAGATTTTATTCCATCACTTGTTTCACTCTGTAGTTTCAGATTCTATTTCTTGAGCCTTGTGCTGGAAGAACCAGGCTGATCAGTTTTGAGAGTTCATGTGACTCAGGGCTTACTGTGACCCTTGTACTTTCCCACTGTTGGCATGATCCAACTTTTTAAAAAGTTTTAACTACTGTTCTCAAATTGTTCTATTGTATTTCAGCAAATACCTCTCATCCATTTTGGGGTCTCTAGTTCTCATGTCAGTCAGATTCCCTGTGCATTTCTTGCACTTTCTCCCACATATGAGCTGACACCATGCATGCTTGGTGTTATGAGTGTGATTTGTCCCCCCTTATTTGCATTTGAGGTCCATAGAGATAACTTGACACATTGCATTTTAAATGTTGTCCATGTGTCTGGTTTTGCTATATAGTTGCTTTGTTTCTTACTCTGTAAGGATTTGTTGAGGTTGAAAAACCCTGCCACTGCTGTCTCCATCTTCAAAAGCTTTTTCTTTTAACCAAAGGGATTCATAGTTGTATCCTTTATCTAGGAAGTTCTTTTAGTACATTGAACATATGGTTTGCTTTACAAAAACTCTATGTACATACAACCAGTAGGAAACCCATCTATTATGTAAAGTTGTACACAGTTAAATTGTTATATAGGTTCATGCTGAGACCAAACAAAACGAAACTGTGAACCTATTGGATGTTTGAGCTTGGGAAAACCACTTCTTAGGACTTCCTTGTTCTCATTTGCAAAATGAAGGGCCTTGGCTAAACAAATTCCTTATTCTTTTCCTTATTAACACTTGATAGTATTAAACTCCATTAAGGTCTGAGTGGTTTGTACTAAAAATGGAAAGACAAAAAGAAAGAAAAAGAAGCACCAGAATAAGACCTTTTAAAAAACAGCTAAGTGAGCTTACCATTAAAATCAGTGCAGGTGATTATTGCATTGTGATTAAGTCGTAGCTGTTTATTCTTTTAAGAAGCAAAATCATCAGAATTATCTTCCGCTCTCTCTTGCTTACTGACCAATTCAGATTAACAGGCTTATCCCAGATACCTGGTCCTCTGTGATTACATAGCACTTGTTACAACCTGGAAATCAAAGCTAAGTATTGATGGTTTACTAAGCACGAGCTGTTCATGTGCATTATTCAAGGCAGTTCTCCCAACAACTCAAAGGAACAAAGGAGTAGTTCTCTCTGGTTTCTTAACAGAAGTACCTGATGGCTTTTAAAATTACTGATGATCTGGTGTTACCCAAGCTCATTCAGTTGAAATCTGTGGGGGTGCCTGGGCATGGTTAATGTTAGGAGGGTGGAGACTTACGGGGTGGATTTTGCTATCCTTGCTTTATACATGATGGAATGAATCAATTGCCTAAGATTTAAGGTTATGTAGTTCCTACTGTACTAGAGTCAAGATGTGGCTTGACAAGGGCCTGTCTAATGCCAAAATGCATGAACATGCTTAACTACCAAGCTAAGCAAACTCTTTGGCATGTGTTTCATGAGGGTAAAACCATGTTGACTAGTTTTCTGTTTGCACTTCCAATATTCGCAATACCAGGCACAGGTGTGCATCTAATAGACATTGTTGAATGAATGAACAAAAGGATGAAATAGATAATGTATTTCACATTGAATTTTCCTCAAAACATCCACAGGACTTGTGAGAATACATCAGGTCTGATTTTTTGTCTCATCCAAAATGCTATTTGCCCAGTGCTCCAAGCACTTTTTGAGTTGTCCCCTAACCCAGTGGCACAGTTAGCTCTTCGGCTCCACCTGCTGAGCATCAAGTAGATGTTGGACTTTCCAGCTTTTTGTTAAAGGGAATATAGGGAAATATACTACGAGGAGCCCTGTGAAATCTGTCATTTGAAAAAGATATTTTGAATCTTACATTCAATGGGAGCTAGGAATGCTGATCACCCCTGCTCTCCAGCCCATCTCCAAAACACAGGTTTTCATAGGCCAAGGACTCTGAGGACAGAGGAAGGTAAAGGAAGCAAAAAGCTATGGCTGCTCCCATGATCTGACTCCAGCTTGTTAATATTATCTGTTTATTTCTTAAATTTTCATTGGAATATATAATATAAATATGTAGAAGCACATATATTTTTCCATTGCTTTTTGCAATTTAAATATGTAGATCCAATTCTCATGGTAACCTGTAATAAGGTGAGTGATTGTCACCATGTCATGAACAACCTGGGAAAACTGGAGTAAGAGTGAGCATTGAATGTAAATGCATTGTTATATGGAGACTTCGTGACTCTATTGCTGATTCCCTTGAGTGACTTTCCCTCAGGCTCCTGAGTCAGAAAGAAGCTTGGGCATCAGGATGACTAGAAGCTTCAGCTCAGTCTTCTTATCTTCTTCATTTTTTTGTCTCCAACCATCACACATGTTGCTACTCCATCTCTGAGTTGAGAGACGTGTACTCAATGTTTTATTTGTTCCCAGACCCTCATCCTTCATGGAGTTTACTGCTAAGGTTGACCACTGAAATCAGGGTTGAGAACTGATACAAAGCATGTGTGGACATTCCCAGTTTTCAACCCAGTTAAAATTGGTCTCACTGCACTGCTGTGTGGGTCTGAGTGATTGACAATTATTTAAAACATTTCCAATTCCTACAAAACCTTCAGGATCTTCTAAGATTTGTGCTCCCCCCCCCCCATTTATTAGAGGGCATAGTCCAATCCTCTGAATATATATGGGAGTTCAAATTACTGGATACTGTTTGTAGATCAACTATTATTTAAAATAACACTGTAAAGTGAAAATAATTGTAGAATTAGCCAAACCTGGGTTAATTTTTCTTTTCTCCATTTTGTCTGAAATAGTAAATGGGGATAATACCACATACTTTTTTTATTATGATTAAAGACCTAGAACATAGATATTAGTCCTTTTCCCTCTGCACTATAACTCCAGGAGAGCTCAGTTTATGTTACTAAAACTTGGTAGAGTGTTTAGCTCTCAATGAAATCAAACCATGGGCAGATCATCAGCTGGGGGGAAATTAACAGATGAAGGATTTTCATTAGCTATGTTTACACAAAATGGAATTCGTCATTTTTGATACCTATTTCTTCTACTTCTTTTGAGCTAGCCTTCCTCGGCCTTAGTTCTCAGCGTTTAAATAAAAACCTTCCATGAGCGCTTCAGTACGCAGTAGTTCAATGAGTGATCTGGAAAAGGCCTGCCTCCAGCTTGCCTTTATAGTTTTCTCCTCCTGCTCTATTTCACTGGGGTGTCTGGAGAGGGTGGCAAATGAGTACAAGAAGCAGAGGGGCCCTGACATGATAGAGCTTGGAGATTTATTTTCTTCACTTTCATATAATAAACCCCCTCTGGGTCTGAGTTAGCATCATCATTTTTCCTTAGTCTGTGGTGTGAAGGCTGCCATCCCCGTGTGGGGAGATTGATGCCTTCTTTACTCTAAATAATCGGGATGAAGGAATTCATCAGAGATTCCTTAAAATTTGCTGGGCTTAGAATTTCTGCCCTAGGCTTGGAAATCAAGAGTCATAGAGCTCATTAGGACTGAACATAAGAGAATCTGGTCCTGAAGAGAGAAGCCAGAAAAGGCTTTGTAATTCTCTTCATGCTGGGATAGGCTGTCCAAATCATTCCAGTTACTGTGAAATTCTTCCTTAGCAATCAAAGATGAACGTTGTCATATCTTCGTGCTTGTGGGGGATACGAAAATGAAGAAGTAGGGGAACTGGCCAGAAAGATGTCCATTTGGCCACCGAAATCTGAGCAACTTAGTACATACAGCATGTCACGCAGCCCAGGACTATTACTGGGACTAGGACTACAGTCACTCTTAGTAAGTCCATCTCTTGAAGGCATGACCTGCAGAAGTCTTTGCAAAAACAGCCCTTGTGTTCCAGACAGTTGGGATGCCCAGTCAGCTTTATTTTGGGTTAGATTCCCAAATAACCAAAGCTATTTTACTTCTTGCTTTAACTTAAGAATACACAGGTTCCCCCTTTGCCCTTCTCTTCTTCATTTTCCAATTCTTCCTACAACTGGAAGGACACTTTGGAATATGAGCCCTCTAGAAGCCCTGGAGAATGAAATGTGTCCCCAGCAGTCAGAGTGTTGGTAGCCCACAGCCTCCAGTTCACAGTCCCTTCATGAACTGCGTGGGCTGCAGAATGTTATTCCCTGAGGTCACATCCACAGGGCCACCTGGAGCAAGGGAAGGTAGGGACATAAAGCCCCCTGGAAACAAAACTCCCTACGGAGGCTTCCTTAGTCTTCCCTCAAAGGTTGGTTTCTCCTACTTCCCAATCCTGCTTCCTTCTACTTCCTCTCACAGGTGCCAAACCCCAGTAAGCATCTCAAAGCTCCCACTCAGTCTCCATGATGGTTTTGGAAGAACCCAGCTAGGGTGACTCAGTCTCAGTGATGGTTTCTAGCCTGGGACCTGGGTAGAGTTCTGGGCTCAGATCTCTGGACTTTACTCTCGATAATGTCAACAGTGAGTTTTTTCTTTCAACAAATCTTGGCTTTCAACACTGTTGTCCTCTAGGGATAGAAGAAAAAAAATGAATTTGAAACTCAAACTGAGGAGTGGCTGTTTTGTTCTAGGCCAAGTCTGCTCTTAACTTGAAGCAATAAATGCCATTGATTCAATGGGTGAGTAGCCACAAGGCAAAAGGAAATGGGAAAAAAAAAGTTGGAAAGCATTTTGAAAATACAGATATTTATACCTGTATTAAGAAGTTTTGTAATCTCTGGGCACCAGGCAAGGACTGGTTGGTTTTGATGGACTAGCTCTGTCCTTCAGCCATGTTGCACTGAACCTCTGGACTGGCCTCAGCAGATTTCATTGTTCCTGGTGGTTTGGGAGTCTGGGATGTGTAAATGGGAAGTATCGGCAGCCATGATGGTATTCTAGCTGCGGTCTTTTTATTTCAGTGCCTTTCTATCGTGTACCATATTTTCTGAACTTCTTTCAACTCACATACTTGTTTTTGAGGTTCTGGAGGATCCTTAATCCTGCAGCCTTCAGATTTTCCTTCTGGATATAAAAGGAACAAGAAGTTCAGTGTCAGAAGACAGCCTCTCTTTCAATGCCTTCTGTGCCTGCCTTTGGTTGGGATGGCACACGATTCATCTGCTTGCATATGGACTTGTGATCATGTCGCCAGAGGGAGTGGCCACCAAGGAACTGCAAATGAACAGCAGCCTTGGATTCCCTCCTGAAAGAATGTGGCTTAACTGCACCATCCAGCATTCACACGGCTCCCACCCTTTAGCACACACAGCTTCCTCTGAGTTTGGTTTCGCCAAGAGAAACATGAAGGGAGCTGCCATAAAGACAGTCTACCAGCTGACTGTGCTTCATGGGTCCAGATCTTTGTGTGCTCAGGTGACTGAAGCAGAGCTCTGTGGTTCTAGTTCTCAGGAGATTTACTCCTTGAAGACTCTCTGTTTTAAAATGTTGTACAAGTCATTTGGTCCTTTCCCAGGACCAAGCAGAAGTTCCTAAAACAAATATTATTAACATAAGTATATTTTTAGCATCTACTATGAGCCATGCCCTGTTCTAAGTCTTTACAGGTATTACTGTGTTTAATTCTCACAAGAACTCTTAAGAGAAGGTTGCTGTGGATATCCCCATTTATATGTACCAGGAGAGAGGTACAGAGGAGTCAAGTGAGAGGCATCCATTCTGGTTCAGCAGAACTATTCATAAGGTGCTAACAACGTTTTCTTTTCAGTTCCTCAGAAACTGTTCACAGAGCACCTGCTGTGTTACGGTTTAGATGTGGTGTCCCCAAAAGCTCATGTGTGAGACAATGCGAGAGGGTTCAGAGGGGAAATGATTAGGTTGTGAGTACCTTAAACAAATCAATGAATTGATCCCTGATGGGATTAACTGAGTGGTAATTGGAGGCAGGTGGGGTGTGGCTGGAGGAAGTGGTTCATTGGGGGCGTGGCTATGGGGTCCATATTTTGAATCTGGAGAGTGGAGTCTTTCTTTCTCTGCTTTCTGATCACCGTGTGAGTTGCTTCCCTATGCCACACACTCTCCCGCTGTGATGTCCTTCCTCACCTCTATCCCCAAGGTATGGAGCCAGCTGTTTTTGGATTGAGACCTCTGAAACTGTGAGCCCCTAAATAAACTTTTCCTCCTCTACAGTTATGCTGGTAGCGTCTCTTAGTCACAGTGGCAAAAAAGGCTGACTAAAACGTGTTGTATGCCAGGTGTGGTACCAGTGTGGGGGACAAGAGTACTGATCAGACATGTCCCTGCACTGCTGAAAGTCAAGGAAGGTCATAGTGTGGTTTTGATGAGCAATATCTCCCATTTTGGGGTGTCCTCCACCTCCAAAAATTTAACCTCAAACCCTCTTCTGCCCAAATTCTACTTGAAAGCTCACTTGGGAAAAAACAGTTTTCTGGAAAATTTCTAAAGGACATATTCTATGCATCCCATCTTCTTTCCAAGTTCCCAATCTCAGTGAATACACCACCTTGGTTGTCATCCTTGACTCCAATCCTCCTGTCCTATCTCTTATCACATCTGTCAATGAGCAAGTCCAGATAACTCCACCTCTTACACAACTTGAATCAATTCACTCCTCTCCATGTTCATTGCCACCATCAATTGCCTCCCAGAGTTCTGTAACAGCTCCCAACTTTGCCTCGTCATGTCCCTTGCCCTGACACTTTTTTGAGCCTCATAAGTAAAGATGTTTTCCTCTTTGTTCATTCAAGTGTCCTGGGTTCAACTTTAGCACATAAACAAAAAGGTGTGGTATCTGTTACTTAGGAATGATATACTTTTGCTTTATCTGCTTAACTTTTCCTGATTTGTCATCTTGATAATTTCTTCTTTTTCTAGAATGTTTTAGAAAATACAATGCTGAAGTGTGTTTCTCTAAAGTTCAGCTGGGCGAGATGTGTGGTGTCCACCGTACAGCCCACTGTCCTTTCACACCTGTGTGTCAAGTGGGCAGTTGAATGCAGGAGTACATAGCTCAGAGATGTAGTTTGGCAGGAGCGGAGGAGCTGCCACATAAATTTCAGAGAGGATCACCGAGGTCACCCAGAGGAAGGTGGTATTGCCAGAATAGGAGGAGCAGTCAGAGGTTGAGGTGAAATACAAATCAACCCACTACGTCTGGCAACACAGAGCTCATGGACATCCTTAAAAGAGCAGTTTCAATGGAGTCCTGTGGGTAGAAGTAAAATTGAAATAAACTCTTAGGAAGAATTGGATATTTTTAAAAGTTGTATATGAAAGAGAAATTGAATAGCAAGCAGCTGAGGGGAATATTGAGTGAGGAGGTAGGTGGTTTATTGTTTGTGTCTGTTTTTTTTTTTTTTTTTTTACCATGGAAAATTCTAAAGCATGTTTACACATTGGTGAGAATGATCCAATAATGAAAAATTGATAAAATATGTGGCAAAGAGATAGGAATCGTGGAAGTATTGGGAACCAGAGTTCTAGAGGAGATGGGCCTGTCTTGGAGGAGTTGAAATGGGGGAGTGAGGGAGATAGGTTGAGATGAAGGTAACTTAGATTTGGTGTGGAGAAAGATGCATGCGTTCTTACCTGATGGAACCTATTTTTTAAAATCATAATGAACATTTAAAAAATAATTTTTTAATTCATATTGAAGTTCGAGGAAAGAATATAGAAGGTATAAAATAATCATTTTGAGATTGGAAAAGGTAATGTGTTAGAGAAACATAAAAGGAAGGCCTATTGATTTGTTTGGGGTTTTATCATGAATTTAAAGTGAAATTGGTCAGCAGGATTGTGTGTATGTTTCCCCCCCCCCAGTAATAGCTTTTCAGTGTGGACAAACTGGGCTTAGGCAGGCTGGGTTTTAGCCTGGGCAAGAGTGACAGAAGAAAGGGGAAAGGAGGAGAAGTTTTTTTTTTTTTTTTTAATTCTAATTTGTTATATATGACAGTAGAATGTGTTACAATTCAAATTACACATATAGAGCATCATTTTTCATATCTCTAGTTGTATACAAAGTATATTCATGTCATTCGTGTCTTCATACATATACTTTGGATATTGATGTCCATCTCATTCAACCATAATTTTAAACCCCATGCCCCCACCCTTCTCCTCCCACCCCTTTACCTTATCTAGAGTTTGTCTATTCCTCCCATGCTCCCCCTCCCTACCCTGCTATGAATCATCTTCCTTATATAAGAGAAAAACATTCAGCATTTGGTTTTTTGAGATTGGCTAACTAAGGAGGAGAAGTTTTTGAGGAAGTAATTATAAGGATAAACCAAACCACCTACATGAATAAGAAAGACAATTTAAAATGAAGCACTGCCTGGTGGCTAATGAGAAAGAGGTGGGTGGTTTGTGGATTTCAGATTTGTCAATGAGCTGGAGCTAGAAGAGGAGGTGGGGTCATAGATTAGGTTTCTAAAGCAGATTTCTGGAGGTGGTGCTGATTTCAGTAAGAGAAAGGTAGTATGTGACAGTAAAACAAGATAAGCTACAATGAGGTGAGGTGAAGGGAAAAGCAACTGGACCAGAGAGGGCCATGGAGCTGAAGACCCAGGGTTTACACGTCCTGCTCCTGTTTTGTACTTGTTGATGTATCTTTACAAGAAGTCTGTTCTCTGCTGGAAGGAACTACATTTGTCTTGTTGCTGCTTTCTCCCCAGTGCCCAGCATAACACCTGACCCATAAAAACACTCAATAAATATTTACTGAGCGAACAAATAAGTCCATTCTTTAAACAATTCTACAAGTTATTCCTGAATTGAGAGCTGCGTACTGGGACTCTATCATCTTGACTCCACATGGACCACTTTTGTGAATGGCCTTTGGGTAATGACATTTACTGCTGCTGTGGATGCTGTTAGAAGCACTCCCATTGAACTCGTTTTGATATTTAGCATAGGAGGTTGCTGGGGAAGTAGCTCACTCCCTTGCACAATAGTCCTTTCATTAGGACCCACAAGGGAAATTTTTCTAGGTTTCATTGCTAGGAAGTCCTGTGATTCTCCTAGGTAAGGTGATTCTGTCTGTGAGTCTCTTGAGTAAATATGTTTTCTTCTTTGCTTTGCTCATCAGCGCTAGCTTTGTGGTCCAGGATTAACTACAGACAATATCCAGAAAAATTTGATATCTACTGTTTTTTTATTTAAATAAATGAGCTTTGTTTTATCTGATTATCTTTTCATGACTTCCTCACATTGGTGATTTCTCCTTTTGCTTCCTTTTCTGTTCTAGAATCTTTCTCAAAGGTGAATGCTGAAGTGTTTTTCTAAGATTCGCCTGGGTGGCCTGTTCTTTTGATGTTCCTTTGACCCCCACTTCCTCTGGCACAAGTTTCTATTATTTTATAAACTGTGATAGTGATGATATCGGTTATGAACATTTTTAAGTAAGACATGTTTCCAAAGAGTTATTCAGCTAATATTTTTGGAGTGTAACTTAAAATTTCTCTAATACATACTGTTAAACACCTATTGTAGACTTACTTC
The DNA here is from genome assembly GCA_025594165.1 of Tamias sibiricus. Taxonomy (NCBI): domain Eukaryota; kingdom Metazoa; phylum Chordata; class Mammalia; order Rodentia; family Sciuridae; genus Tamias; species Tamias sibiricus. Next base: position 102,875,115 of record CM046659.1, on the reverse strand, counting down.
TCTCAGGAAGTGAAAGCACATCTGGTCATTCATGAGTCAAATCAAAGAGCACTATCTGAGCCTCTATTCAATCAAGAAATTTTATAATTTCTTAAAGCAGGTATTTGCTTAGTCAAACAATTTAAGATGTTTAGAAAGAACAAGGAATCTGGGGATGCTATAAGAAACACAAATGCAATAGCAAAGCCGGAGATCAAGATGACAAATACTGACGGTAGCCACTGCAGACAGAGAAGAATGAGTGGGAACAAGAAGACAAGTGAAACTCTATAGAACTAATCACAAAATCTAGTGGGTCTAAAAGCAATGAAAGGGAAAACAGAGGAAATGTACTACAGCCATGAGCTTGACAACACATGATACTGGAGAGTCATTAAACACATTGAATAAGTACATTAAAGACTATCATTATGGGAAGGTTTGTCCCACAACACTAGTTGAGACACCTGCGATATTTTACAAGGGTTGTTTTGAGCAGATACAAAGTACAAAGTCTGCAAGGACAGAGAGTGATGCATGAGCATGGCTCAGCAGGAGCGCCTGCACCAGAACGGAGTCAAGAGCAAATCATCACCTGTGCTTTGGTGAGGGATGACTGTGTACTTCTTTCTCCAAAGTTTGGTCACTAAATTCACTAAGCATTGAGATTGTTAATTGTGTTTCCCATGAAATGTATGAATAAGCAAACAAAGTGCATAAAAATTCTATTAACAACTGTAAAAATCTTCTGGAACGGCATAAGTTATGTTGATACAGGTACATTTTACATACTTTTGTAAGTTACCTCAAATCTTTTCTTGGGAGAAGCTGGGTTATTTATTAAATAACATAAAATATGACCACTTAAAGTCATATTTTCACTATTGGATTTAAAAAACACCTGGTAATGCAATGCTTATTATTAGTATATCAGAACTATTAACTATCATACATTGTATGCTTCTAATATTTTAAGCAATATGCCAAACACTTTTTGTGCTTTATTTATTTAATCCCATAGCAATCAGACGGCAGGTGCAATTACTATCTCCATACATTCATGCAACAACTAACTGGGTTCCAAATATGTCCTGGCCACTCTTGAGTGTGAATGAGACAAAAACCTTGTTCTCTCAGTGCTTTGCTATAAGCAGAGGACAAAAAACAAATAATCTTACAGAATATTGGTAGACATAAGTGCCAGGAGGAATGGAAGGCTGCAAAAGGAGATGATGGAGAGTGACAGTAAGTACCACTTTAGACAGAGTAGTCTGGGACTGCTTCTTTGAGGAGATGACATATGAGAAAAGATGAGTGTATGGTAAAAGAGTGAGGCAGTTTATAGAAGTAACAAAAATCAAAAAAGGTAAGTAACTCGCCAAGGGTTACACAAATAGAAAATGGCAAAACTGAATTTAAAACTCAGGGGTTTCAGATCCTGGAACCTTCACTGCTTTAACATCCTGGACTAATTCCACTGCTGGCTGAGAGGGCAGTTTTGAATGCAGGATCCCAATTCCTGGAATTCTAGCTTGTCCAAATCAGGGCTTGCTGCCTGCTGATGCTCAGTGGTCTTGCTATGGCAGCCTCAGTGTGACTTGGCTGCAATTTCATTGTAAATAAACACGTCTTTGAGTAGAACAGATTTGAAAACTAGCTGAGAATATGTGTTGCTGTGTGAAAATAATAAGAGGGGAGTGTCTTTGGGAATTGTGTTGAGCAGTGTGATGCACTTCCAAAATCTTGCTTAATGATGAGGCCAAAGAATATTCATGTTGCTTAAGAATCATTCACGTTGTGTCCTTAGCCTAAGTTCTGCACTGTTGCCGCCTGCAGCTGCTGCCGCCTGCAGCAACGATACCGCGGGAAAGAATTCGGAGGCAGACTGAGAATGAGTAGGTTCTTTATTCTTGCTTCTCTGCTGACTTCTCTCTCCAACTCCAACTCCAACAACCACCACCCAACTCCAACTCTACCTGGTTAAATACTCTTCACCTTAACAAGTATACACGTGTCACAAGCTCAACTTACAGGTGCGTCACACAGTGTTCACGGACACAGAAAGATTCTTAGTTGATTACAATAAGGTCAGGAGAAAACAATTAAACGCCTCTGCAGGAGCCCTGTTTGGGGAGATGGCTAAGATTGCAGTTGACTACGGGCCATGGAGATGTTTGGGCATTGCTGCCTTCCGTAGTATCACGGGACTTGGCCCGGGATCTCTCGGGACTTGGCCCAGGATCTCAAGAGACTTGAGGAGATTGCTGATCGGGTCTGTGCCATTTGGTGTGTTGGTTGTTTGGTGGTGTGCGTGGTGCATGTTAAAGTTGTTGTTAGAGCCAGAGAGAAAAGTTATCAGAATAAAAAGGCTGTTTGTTTCCAGTTCGCCTCTGAATTTCTTCCCACGGCTTCATTGCTCCAAGCGGCCATCGCTTCAGGCGGCAACACGCCTCCTCTTTTGCTCTCAGCCAGCTGCCATCTTATCTACCTCCTCATTAAGGCTCTTACACTGCACAACAAAGTTAACTCCAGCAGAAACATGTTTCCCTTTAATATCCTCTCATTTATTTCCCCTGTTGTGCTGTAGTCACTGCTGGAGGGGAATGTGAAGACCCTGCCCACTTTACGTTCACCAGCCCACCTTTGGTGGGACCCACTGCCAAAGGGCTGATCCCATGGCACTGTGTGTCTGGACAGGATTTAATCACCTCCTTCCCTAGTCCAGGGATGAGAAATGGTAGCAGGTGCTTGTTCATAAGGAGGAGGAGCATGCTATTGAGAGGAGCCTAGATTTGGGATAAGCCCCAGGAGAAACCTGGTTCATAGATGTGCAAAATGAATCTTCAAGCGGATTTGAGCAAATCTGTGAGGTTTTTGGTGATGGCCTAGATGTACTTGGAAAAACTAACCTGTTCTTTCACTTGCTCATTACACATTTATCAAGTACTTACTAAACATCTTTAATATGCACAGCACATATAACCCAGGAGATACAGTGAGCTTATGGTCTTTTGGGAGAGACAGACATGAACAAGATCATTGTATTTGGTGTCATACATGTAAAAGAGGCATAAACACGGTCATGTGGGAAAAAACAGAGTGAGCATTGGGGAATCCAAAAATGTTTCGCACAGGTGGTGCTATTGGGGATGGACCTTCAAAAATGAGGAGAATCTGTCAGGAAAGAAAAGACAGATCATATGCTGAGATAGAGGGAACAGCAGTTCAAAGATTCAGAGAATTCAGAACTGAATCTGCTTGCTCAGGAAAGAGCATAGAGGCATGAAGATGCCCTAAAGGGAAATAGAGGATGGAAGGCTGGGAAGGAGGGTGGGACAGAGGAAGGACAAAGAACTATTTCTCTTCCTCTGTGGAGTGGAACTGTCAGAATATTATAAAGGGTTGGGGTCTTTAGCCTCCCCTGTACCCGGGATGGAACTCTCTTGTTCAGCAAAAGAGGCCAGAGAGGCCTACCCCAACGATGAGACTAGATTGGGAAAGTAAAGGCCGCTGATATTCCCTCCCCCGCCTTTAGAAGGCCCAGGAACATACCACGGAGCCCGGTCACCGATCAGTGCAGGAACTCGGTTTATTGAGGAAGTTGGACGGCCTTATAGAGGACACGGGCCAATCAGCAGAAAGATCATAGGGACACATAAGGAGCATGGGCGGATGCCATTGGTGGAGCCATTGGCCTATCCTTGGGGTGGTTTCAGTTCTCACAGCCACGCCCCCTGCTTAGCCTAGGTCCAGGTAACAGGGTGTGGTAATGTGGCAAGCAGCCAGAAAGCCAGAGCTTTTCCATCCCTTTGGCAGACAGTGTAAGGTCCCGACGTGGAACCACAGATTTTGGAACAGTAGGACCTCAGAGAACATTTAGTTAATAAAGAATGTAATGCACAGAGGGTGGGTTTATGATATTTCTGTTACTGTAACAAAATACCTGAGAAAATCAACTTAAAGGAAGAAAGATTTATTTTGGATCATGGTTTCAGGGATTTCAAGAAATCCCTCAGAGGGGCCAAGAAGTAAAGAGAGAGGGAGGAAGGGGTCAGGGCCTTATATCCCCTTCAAAGTAACTCCCCCAATGACCTAACTTCCTTCCACTAGGCCCTGCCCCTTCAAGCTTCCACCATTTCCCAATATCACCACAAACTGGTGACTAAACCTTTAACATATGGGCCTTTAGGGGACATTTTAGATGCAAATTATAACAGATGGTGACTTGATAAACAATATTTTTAAAAATAAAATATGATTTAAGAGTTACAGCCAAATGAGCATTTCCTGAGGACTTTTGTCTTGATTAAACATGTATACATATTATTTATCAACACAAACATTTTGTTCATGGGTGTGCTTGTGTGTGGAATGGTAGACCATGTGTTTTAAAAGCTGAATATTTTTATAGTTATAAGAAGTTGGGTCTGTCAGTGAGTTGACTGCATAGCATTAAGATTAATGTTTTGGACATTCACCCACACAACACAGGTAGGAGTATAAATTGGAATGGCTTTTCTGGGTATTGGAAGAGCAATTTGGCAATATACCTCAAAATAACCTATGAAATATGAACAGTTTTGACCTCAAATTTCTTTCAAAAGAATTTGTCCTAAAGGAATGGCCAGAAATATATCTAGAGTATATTCATTTATTATAATATTGTTAATAATGTCAAAAAACTGGACATAACCTTATATTTTCTAATAAAATAATTATGGTACAATGGAGTGCTCCATAGATGTTAAAATGATTAAATAGAAGTTTATGTGATTATGTGCAAATATATTTCTAAATTTAAAATAGGTTAGAATATTATATATACAATGACTGTCTTCTTCTAAAAATTAGATATATTTTCTACTTATGTGTATGTATGAAAAAAGTCTAGGCAAATGTATACCAAGATATGAATAGTAGTTACTACCAGATGATAGGATAATAGGTAATTCTTCATTTTTAACTATTGGCTTATTTACACAATTTCTAGGATTTTTTTAAACAGAAAATCACATATTAGTGAATTATTTGTGCAATATAAAGTTATGCTACATTATTTCCCCACACAGGTACAGATTGGCTGGATGCCTGTTCACCAACCCTATTTAAAAATCTTGTGTTGTTCCATTCAGGACCATTTGGTTAACACCTAGAGGGAAAATAAAGATAAAGTTTGGGGACCATATGTTATGGTTGGAAAACTTTTGCCTTGTGTAGGCTGTATCTGTGATGGGAAAGATAAGCTAGGTTTATCTCCACTCCTTTTTGGAAAGCACTAATCTTTAGATTAAACATAGCTGGCCAACTTCCAGAATTCCCATTTCTTAAGTAACTGAGTGGTATAATAAATTGAATAATAGCATCTGCTACTTCTCAATCATCTCCACTGCGTGAAACTTTCACCCAGACTCCTGGATTAACTTTCAAAGGCTATTTGATTTTCATATTCTGCTCATAGAGATAGAAAAAATCTGGGCACAAGCCATTCCTCTCAGAGGGAGTTGCTTATCTGGATTTGCCTATTATTTTGACTCTCAGTTCAAGTGGATATCACTCAAACCTAGTGTCTATTTTTAACACTTTTAGTAAGGGTTCTGCAACTTGGGTTTTATGAAAATGGTAAATGTAATGTTGAGAAAGAATCAAATCACCATTCATTGTTCTTGTGTATGCACTTTAGGCAGGGAAGGAAAGATGCAGTGGTCCTGCCATCTTTTCTTTCTTCCTCCCTAGGAAAGTTTGAGATCATCTTTTGCTAGACTAGCTCTGGTCCAAATTGGTTTCTTTTCTGTATGTCTCATGTTGCTCTTATCTGAAAAGGTCTGATCTGCCCTGGGATATCTGGGTGCAGGTTATATCTTTATTACAGAGATTTTGTAGCAAAATAAAATATCAAGATATTAATTGGTGTGCATATTTCCCTGCTTTTTCTTCTTCCCTGTTTCATGGGAGGTAAGGTTATTTGCATTTTCTGGAAATACAAATTTTTCCTAGAAATTTTTGCAGGGCAAAGAGGAGAAGCTGCCAGAGAGTCAATGTCTCCAGTGAACTCATCAAAGAGATGGTGTTGGATGAAGAAGAGTATTGTGGGACAAGGTGGGAGCAGGAGAGCCCCAATATTAAGAAGTTCCTGGGTCTGGCCAGTCCAGAGAGCCACTGGGGTCTGGCAGTATCCTGGGGAGGCACTTACAAGGGCAAAGGTTGCTGGAGCCTCTGAGCAAGATGGGCTTAGGTGTTGTGCTTTGGGATAGTCAGACTTTGAGGGAGTGTGCTAAGCCTTGAAGGTGTCAGAAATCAGCAGAGAACTGAGGACCTGCCATATTTTCAGGGTTCCTTGTGAATCTTCTAGATAGTAGAGGGGGAAGAAGCTGGCATAAAGTCTGAGAGGTCATTTATCCCTAACCCTGAATGACGCCAGCTTTGAGGTTGATTTGAGTTGATGAAAAGGAAACAAAGAAAGCAATATTTCTGGCTCTGATGTCACTAGCTCTGAGTCTATCAAACACATATTTTTTAGACTTTGTTTCCCATCAATATTCCCCCACATGCTGCCTATGGTCATATAGATTTCTGACTTTTGTGGCTCTAAGAAGAGATTGATTGGACAGCTGAATTCCCTCTGTGAGAATTAGTAATTTGGGGATTAGAAGCTGAAATTTTAAGGGCTGTGGTTTTAAGGGCCATGGTTATTGATGGGGTATGTAACCTCCATGTGTGGGAAAAGTCATTTCCAGGTTGGAGCTAAGAATAGAGAGTGCATTTTTGTAGCATCATGGATTTTCCCACATCACTTTATTAGACATCACCACTCCCCTCTAGAAGATCCAGCTGTAATGGTTTCCTGGCTTGGGAGCAGGCAATCCATTTTTAGTCACACTCCTCAAAACTATGCCATTGATTATTCTTTGGGTTATGTCCTGGTTTTGAAGTTGTGGTAATGTAACCTCACCATGTCAAAGTCATTTTAAGTTTGGGTTTCATAGTTGCTGCCCATACAGCAAATGGGGCTGTCGAAGGATGTTGGAGTCACAATGACAGCACAACATGAAAATAGACATGAGTTACAAACTGTGGGTGAGAAATAAAGGAGGCAAGAGCCCTGACCTCAAGTTCCTGACAGTCCAGAGGAAGAGTCAGAACATAGTCAAAACAACCATAGCACACGGATAACCTTACCACAAGGCAGAAACTAACAAGGTCTCCCATCAAGGTGTGAAGCATTATGAGTGTTTAAAGAAGTTTATTTCTAGATGGAACATGTATAAAGTAGTTTTAAACAGTGGGTAGTTTTTGATGAAGTATTGAAACTAAAGCCTGTGGAGTTGATTCTTAAGACATCCCCTGGGCAATCCCTTCCACCGTATCTTTCCATCATACCTTTATTCTGAGTTTGAGGTAGTCTAGAACAAGGTGAAGTTGTGCTCCATTTCTTTTTAGGAGAATCTGAATTCCATTTCTTTCTCCTTTTAATTCTTTTTTTTTTTTTTTTTTTTTTGTGGTACTGGGGATTGAACTCAGGGGCACTCGACCACTGGGTCACATCCCCAGCCCTTTTTTGTATTTTATTTAGAGATAGGGTCTCACTGAGTTGCTAAGTGCCTCACCATTGCTGAGGCTGGCTTTGAACTCGCGATCCTCCTGCCTCAGCCTCCCAAAGTGCTGGGATTACAGGCGTGCGCCACCGCGCCCGGCTACCTTTTAATTCTTTTCACTGAAGATTTAACCAAGAAAAATGTTCTAAGTCCAGGCATTCCCTAAGGATCTGGGATGATGGAATATGGAGGCGGGAGAGCTCCTTATTCCTTGGAATGAAACTGCACTCCTCCTCCTAGTTTGCCTATGCTGAAGACCACTGTCAGTGGAGTAGACCAGGGAGAGGAGTGGACAGGATACAGTCCATGTCTCCAGTGGATTCTCGCTGTGGTTTGAAGGTCTGTGTCCCTCTGAGATTCATGGAACCTAAAACCCAATGTGATAGCACCAAGAGGTGGAATCTTTAAGAGGAGATTAAGTCATGAGGACCATCATGACTGGGATTAGTACCCTTATAAAAGGGTTTGAATGGAGCTTTGCCTTTCCATTTTCTGCCACATCAGGACAGGGTATTCATCCCTTCTGCAATGTGAGGCTGCAGCGACCTAGTTGCATATTGGAAGCAGCCTCAACAGATGCTGAGTCTGCCAATCCCTTGTTCTTGGACTTCCCAGCCTCCATAACTTAAAGGAATACATTTTGGTTCTTAAAAATTACCCAGTCTCAGGTATTTTGTTATAGGAGCATAAATAGGTTAAGGCAATGCCAAACATGAAACTGCAAGGTAGAATAGGCAGTGAAATGTGGAGAACGTGGTAATCAATAGAAAATTTCTCTCCATGCATAGACCATTAATGGCCATCACAAAATAAAGAAGATACCTGGATAGACAAGGTCTCAGATAAACTAGCAATGAGTCAGGCTGCCATTTATAATGTAAATATAATAACTAATAGTTTGAGTGCTCATTTGCTGCCAAGTTCTTTATAATACATTATCTTATTTACTCCACATAACTACCCCAAGAGAGAGGTACAACTGTTATCCCTAGCTTACAAATGAGAAACTTAGGCAGAAAAGTTAAGAAAATTTGCCAAGGTTATTGGCTAGTAGCTAGTGTAGCATTAAAGTCTGATCCCAGAGTTTCTAAGTTTAATTCTTATGCCAGACTCACTGATTTCAACAGAAAGGACCAAGGGTACACACAGGGAATTTCTGCTAGTGTTCCCCGAATTCTTGTGGGTAAAGGAGATGTTGCTTACTTTACTTGCATCAAAAGATAATTTAATGACTGGCATTAGGACAAAGCAGAAGCAGTACTCACAGGATTCATGTCTCACATTTCCCCAGATAATTTCTCTTTTATCCTCTGCCATCACGAGGGTGGTGACTAGACAGTGGCATTTTAACAAAAGCATCAATAATGAATTAAAATAGCTTTCTGATGGAAAAACTATTGATAGCCTATAAAAAGAATAACATCCTTATAACCTGCCTGGAGTTGACTAAAGAGAGCAAATGAAACAAATTTGCAGCATGCTATCTTTCTCAGGTTTAGTTTCTGAAAAATAAATAAACTAATAAACCGCTATTTTGAGATTGTTGGTTGTGTGTCTTGAGTTACAGGACTGTACTATGTATTCAGTAATTAGGAAACATGAGCTTGAATTCCTAAATATGTCTTTTCTTCTCAGACACATATTTTAATAATTCTTCAGCCTCCTAAAGGAGGAATAATGTTGAATCTATATCCTGTGTTCAATTGCTATTTGCAAGTTCATAGCCAATTCTGGATTCTACCTCCAACATAACAAATAAAAAAAAAACACTTCTAAGAGAGCCTTCTAATTTGATGTTGATAAAGCTATGACCCCAAAACATGGGAATTAATGAGAATTTTAGCTTTATGCCCTCCTTGGGATTGATGTGTATTGCTCTCTGGGACCCCAAATGCACTGCATCTGCTAAGGACATACAATAAAGAAAACTTGTTTATATTTTGATGAAAAGGTTATTCATGCACACAATACAAAATGTTAAGGGTATAAGTCATATATACTGAAAAATGAGGGTCTCTCTTCCTATCCCCAAGCTCTATGACCATGGTTTCCTTTCCTGTGTCACATGGCATCTTGATTCAGGTGATTTGATATCAGAATACTTTTGACTTGACTGAGAAACAAACCATTGAATGTTCACCTTTTAGAGTTACCCAGTAACGCCTATGCACAATGGATGGTGATACTCCCCTATAACCTGCTCTTTCTCTGCCACAGACCTGATCTTTATCTCACTGCATACATGGTAAAGGAGAAAGTGGTGGAAGTTAGAGATATTGTGAGGCTTTGTGAAGGGCAAGATTAATGAGGAATCAAAGATGGGCAAGGGTGAGAGAAGGGGTAAGAATCAGGATCATGTATTGGTCCATTTAATTTTTAAGATCCAATTTTTAAAACTCAAATTGGCTGTTTCCTAAAGTCCTGTTTTATTTATGCAAAGCTTTAGTGACAGCCCTCAGATGAGCTTGGAATCTGATTAGAATATTTGGTTGCCTAAGGTAACATAACAGGAGCTCATGACTAAGCCCTGATGGTGAGAAATCCCGGAGGGCCCCTGGCAACAGAGGGCTCCAGCTGCTGCCCCATGCTAAGCAGCATGAATCAGGGAAACGTAGGAGGCTGCTGAAGGGTGAGCTCACAGACTTCACTGGAGGTCTTCAGTGCCCACAGGCCAAGAGTATCTCTGAAACACCTTGCTCACTGCATGTTCTTCCACCCCCCAAAGTCTAGCTCTGATCAATTGCAATGTGATGTAGTGAAAATAAAAGCACATGAACATATATAATCACATTTTCCAGTGGGACAAGAAAAGATGACTGTGCCTGCAGGGGAACAGGACGAGTGCTGGCATAGAGGAGGGATAGACTCCTGTGTGTTTGTGTAAGGGACAGTCGGGGTGTGGATGAGGAATTTGGAGCAGCCCATCTCTCTAGAAGAAACATGGGCTTCATAAAAACTAGGGAAAGGAGACTTGGTCCATTTGAATCAGCACAGGAATGTGTCAGAGTTTAGAATGATCTCTTTGGTCACAGAGTGGAAGATTTGGAGAGAGACGTCAGGGTTGTCTGCTTCCACCATGCCTACTGACCAAGAGCCCCAAATGTCACCCTAACAAGAATCCAGGAATATAATTAAAATAAATCCATCATCATCTCTCACCAGAGACATAAAGGATTTTTTTTTAATTTATTTATTTGCTTTAGTTGTACACAATGCAATGCATTTTATGTTTACGTGGTGCTGAGGATCGAACCTGGGCCGCTCCCATGCTAGGCGAGCGCTCTACCGCTGAGCCACAACCCCAGCCCCACATAAAGGATTTTTAATGCCAGTTGTCTTATAGGATATGTTGGACTTAAGGTATCCATTTGACCTGGTACATGACTATCAGGAGGTCAGAACTCAGGCACTTTGGGACTTTATGTCTTGGCTGTTTCTATCTTTTTAGATCTTTGTGGCAAGAAGTTAGTTAATTTCTGTGATAGGACAGGTCATAATTGCCATGTACAGGTAGATTTTTCATATCTTAAATAGGACAAAAACATGCCTATGCGGTAGTGTGAGCACGGTAGCAATGTCAAGAGCTGGGAGGAGGTGGCCAATACTGGACCCTGCAGTGCGCTAACTCACCCCTTCAAGCCCGTGCTGCTGGGACTCAGCCCTCCCAGTAGGGCATGAGGATGGTGACAGTGGCAAGGTGTTTGGCTCCTTTATGGTGGGTGATAGAGCGTGCCTAGAAGAAGCGTGACTTTCTTACACTCGAATTCTAAGAATTTCAAGTTGTATAATCTGAATAAGAAAAGATGAGGAGCAGTCAAATGGACCTCAAGCTGGCTTGCAGTGATCAGAGCTGTGTGGGTCATTCAACTGATTGCAAACATTTGCTGATCACCTACTGCATGCCTAATACACAAGACAGAGATGGGGGAGACATAAAACATACATTCTGCCCTCCAACAACTTTCTGTCTTAGGGGAAACAGACATGAAGCCAAATAACTGTAAGATAGGATAGAATAAGGTAAGTGGTAAATAAGTATAAATAAAATGAATAATTCAGGCTAATAAAAAATTAAGATTTGGGGAGGAAATTGAAGTACTTTAGAATGATGATAATAATTGAGCTAAGACTTGAAAAAAAGAAAAAATGAAAAGCTGGAGGAAAAAGAAGAAACGCTAGACAAAGCCAAGAGAATGAACAGAACCCTGACCTCTGAATATGCGTGCTCTGATTTGGAAGTGAGACTTCCATTTGCAGGGTGTGTTGGGCGGTGTTGTGGGAGAGGAGGTTGGACAGGCTGCCTGCGGGTAGATACACAGAGCTTTTATTGCCAAACTAAGCAGCTGGACCTCATTATGAAGGCAACAAGGGACCACTGCAGGATTTTGAGGAGGGGGGATGTGAGTAAAAGCAAGGGTTGTACAAACCAGGAGGCCAAAGGAGTCAGGGGAAGGAGAACAACTAGGTCTCATTTATTTTCTTGATAATAGCTAAAAGTGGCTAACGTGTATTGCATTTAATGTCAGGCACTGGTCTAAGATTGTTTTGTTGTTTAGTGTTCACTACAATAATAACGATCACATAGCTAAAAAGGATAGAACCAGAGTACATACCTGGACCTTCTAGCCCCAGAAACTATGTGTATTAGTCAGGCTTTTTCACTGCTGTGACTAAGAGATCTGACCAGAACAGTTTTAAAGGAGGAAAAGTTTATTTGAGGGTTCACCGTTTCAAAGGTCTCAGTCCAAATACAGCCAGCTCCATCATGGCGGAAGAGTGTGGCAGAGGGAAGCAGCTCACATGATGATCAGGAAGCAGAGAGAGAGCCCTCCACTTTCCACATACAAGCATATATCCCAAAGCCACGCTCCAATTCCTCATTATGGACCTCCTGCAGCCATATCCTACCACTTAGTTACATACCTACCAGGGAATTAATCACTGAGTGGGGTAAGACTTTCACAACCCAATCGCTTCTCTGAGTCTTTTTGCATTGTCTTACATGGAAGCCTTTGGGGGATACCTCACATCCAAACCATAACACTATGTTTTCATCCTCAGGAATTCAGTGCTCTGCCCAGTAAATGTTTGTTGAATTAATATGAATTTGAATAAATGGAACCATCTTGGATTTAGACAGTATAGTCAGGAACACTCCAACATCAAATATAACAAATACATCCAAGATATCATTACCCTAAGTGCATGTATGAAGTCACGAATGGTGTGAATATACTTTGCATACAACCAGAGATTTGTAAAAAAGTGCTCTATATGTGTAATATGAAATGTAATGCATTCTGCTGTCATTTATAACATCTTAGAATAAAAAATAAATAAATTTAAAAAAATACATCCAAGATCTACTTATTCAACCTGAAGTAACAGAATGAAGAGAACCAGGTTGGTGCCAGAACTCTGAGAGGTATACAGCTTCTGTTCTTTAATGAGTAAGAAAAGGCAGACAACTGGATTCAAATCTAAAATCTGTAAGATGGGACAACAAGCTGTAGACCTAGGGAAGAGAAGAGCTAATATTGCAGGTCAAGTTGGAAGTCTCTCTTGTTTTGGGGAGGTCAATCTTTTGCTTTATTCAAATCTTCCCCTGATTGGACATGACCTATCCACATTATAGAGGACAACATGCCTTACTCAAAGTCCACTGATGTAAATTTTTATTTTTATCTCCCAACACCCTCACAAAAACATCTGGAATAATGTTTGACCAAATATCTAGGATACATGGTCTAGCCAAATTGATCTACAAAATTAACTCCCATGGAGACCCAGGCACATAGCCCTGCAGGTGCTGTGAGGACAGAGGCAGGGATAGGAATGATGTGTCTGTGGCTGAGGAGTGCTAAGGATGGCTGAGACCACTGGAGGCTGGGAGACAGGTGGGGTTGCCTTCTCCTTGAGACACTCTGGAACAAATGCACCATCGACACCTTCATTTTGGACTTCTTTCTTGAACAAAGTATATTTCTGTGAACAGTATATTTCTGTGAACAAGTATATTTCTGCTCTTTTAAACCATTAGTTTATGGCAATTTGTTACAGCAAGCCTAGGAGAATAATACATAACTAAGCACTGCAGAGACACAGCAGTAGGAACTGGGGCCTGATGTGCTACTGAGAGCAGGTTAGGGTGTTCACAATGCCAGGTGCTGAAGAGCTTCGGGTGGGCACCATGGAGAACGAGGGAGGGAAAAGATAGACCTAGGTGTGCAGGTTCCAGGGCCCACCACACACAAAATTCAACGGTAAGCTGCACACTGAAAATGCAACAGATATGACAGAAAAACAGGGGTTCAATTCCTTAGATATGAAGAGCTGCTACAAAAAGTCAATAAGAAAAAAATATGAAATGTCTATTGGAAAACGTGAGTAAAGTTGAGAAGTAATCAATATATAGAAAGCATGACAAATGACCACTGAATAGCCATCTGGTTGATCTGAGCTCATTGTTCATGTTGCCCCTTTAAACTTGGACTCAAGATTTGCTTTTTCGAGTGCGTGCCAGGCACATCTGTTTAGAAGCCCATCACGGGGGACCAGAAAGAAGGCCTCTATTGGGCCAGATGCAGTAAAGGCCGGTGCTGTGCAACTTGGTCCATCAGTGGAGACATGCTCCTGCACAACATGGTGTCCCCAAATCTGGAACAGGGAGCAAAGGAAATGTGAAAGCATCATCAGTTGACTAATCAAGACACAGGTGTCTGTGGAACACCTAGTTTGTCTTTAGCACTGTAAGGAGCACAAAAATCCCATGGAGGAGCAAGACTGAAGCATAAGAAATAATGGGACAACAATTCAAGGAGGAATGAACTATAGGACCTAGATCATGTCAGTGGTTTCCATTTCTGGCAGCACATTAGAATCCCTGAAGAGCTTTTTTAAAATAGAGATGACTACTAGAATGTTCATCACAGCACTATTTATAAGCGCTCCAAACTGGAAACTATCCAAATGGATATCCACGGTAGTATGGATAAATAATTATGGATTATTCACATAATGGAGTACCATTCAGCAATGAGAACAGAAGATCGACAATTACACACAACAATGTAGATAAATCACTCAAATCAAGTGTTTAGTGAAAGAAATCAGATGGAAAAAGAGTCACCCTTAAAGATGCCATAGTTGTGTAAAATTTTAATGATAAGGGGACTGGGCGCATAGTATACAGATACTGTCTGCATTTTTTTTCCTGAAAAACTATTCTAAAATTTAAAAATTTCAATAAATATTAATAAATCATAGTGGCTGGGACTGTGGTGCATGCCTGCAATCTTAGTGATTCATGAGGCTCAGACAAGAGGACCCCAAGTTTGAGGCCAGCCTCAGCAATTGAACAAGACCCTCAGCAACTTAGGGAGACCCTATCTCAAAATAATAAAAATAAAAGGACTGGGGATGTGGGGATATAGCTTAGTGATAAAGTACCCCTGAGTTCAACTCCCAGTACTAAAAAAACCAAAACAAAACACAACAAAAAAAGTCACACTGTATGATTTCTTTTACATCAGCTACAAAATGTTAAAAATCAAATAGCTACCCTGGAAAGAATGGGGACTGGTAGGGCAATGCAGGGACTTTGGGGTGTGGTAATGTTTTGCGCTTCAACCTGTGTGCTAGTCCCATGGATGTGTCTCATTGTGAAAATGTACTGGGCTGAGCACTGATGTGCCCCTTTCTGTACCTGTATTTTATTTCAGTAAAATGTTAAAAGGTATTCTGATGTCCAGTCCTTCCCAGACTAAGTGAGTTAGAATTTTAGGGGGAGGTTCTGGCATTAGTATTTTTTAACACCCTAGATTATTACGCCTGGGATAGTGTAGCCCTGCTTTTTGGCCTGTAGGCAGTGAGAGGAGCCAGGAACTATATCCCAGGCTGTGAGTCTACTCTTCCTTTCCACAGGAGGCAGAACCTGTGTGGATCCTTAAAGGCTGCAAGGGATTGACGAGGCCAGCAGGACTCCATAATTAACGAGCATCTTCAGCTCAGAAAACACTCAATTTCCAATTCTCATTTTCTGTTTTTCTGTTCCTGGCTACATTTTTTTTTTTTTCCTTGGGAACTTAATTCCCATATTAAATGCTATTGTCGTATGTTGGTCCCTTAGGGTCAAAAGTTTTGAACAGTGTCTCACCAGTCTTTATGCAAATTGAAAGAATTAAAAAGCAATTAGTCCCGGGTACCCTAAGCATTATATTTTATCTAATTTGTACTCTTTCTTGTATTTCTATGCCAGACTCAGTAAGCCTTCAAGAAAGCCTGGGTGAAATAAATGAGTGGAGGAAAAAACGCCAACATTTAGGTTGATGGCAGAAGCACTCAGTAGCCTTAGAGATCAACTCCTCATACACGACACATGGGGATGAGGGAAGGGAGGCTTCTTAGGGGCAAGGATTGATGGATTCCAGGCCTGTGGCTGGGCCATGTTCTCTGCTTGAGTGTGTGCTGCCCTGCACGATTCATTATTGGCCCAGGCAGCAGACTCCATGGTAAGTTTCTTACATAGAAGGGAGAGGGGAGCTGTAGAATAGCTGTAGAATATCTATTGGGAGAGCACTTACGAATTTGTACCTGGAATTTTCATTCTGACAGCCTTACTTCCTTGGACTCATTCTGGGTTACCATAATACAGTGAAAATCATAATGACTGACTTTTATTGATAGGGCACATAATGCCAGGCACTTTCTTTGAATTTTCATTTTTAATCCCCAGTTCAATCTTATGAACTCCCACTTGACAGATGAGAAACTTGATGCCCAGGATAATAACTTGTCATGGTCTTACCACCTGTCAGAAGCAGGGTCAGTTATGTCAAGGCAGTTGAATCCTTAGACCACTCTTTTACTGTGATGTGAACTGGTTAATAATGGGATGATTTGATCTTATAATTGGTCCGTATAACCCTCCCCTCTGCCCTTCCCAAACTAGGTTCATTCCCGGTAGGTATGGCAATTTGTCACCTTGCCCCTTCTGCCTCTGTCTTTCTTTTTGCACCTCCTGACATTCACGTTTACTTTGAGGGGTTGTTTCTCCTTCTCTCTCCACTTCTCATCTCTAGAATAGTAAATGACAAATAAAGTCATGCTAAGATGTTTGGGATCTGCTGTGTGATTTCTCCCAGGTGATTGAGCTTGAAGAGAAACTCCAAAGGTGGACAATGCTCACCACTAAAGGTGCTCATCAAAGTGGCTGAAGCTAAGCCAAGTGTCGGCACGCTATGGCCTGCAGGCCAAATCCTGTTTGGGTAAATGTAGCTGGCGACCACACAGTCACACCTATGACTGCTTGGGCACCAGCAGGGCAGGGTGGAGGCCCTTGAAGGCCTTCCCTGCCTGGGCCTCACAGGAAGGCGCTGCTCACCCTGAGTTCACTTCAGGAGAAGCTCTCGGGCATAACTTGGTGCACAGGCACTCCTTAAGTGCCAATCCTTTGTGCATCACAGCCCCTTTCTGTGGGTGAATTCTGGGTAGGAGGATCACTCTGAAATCACATCACATGGGTCATCACTGACATCACAGCTTGCTTGTGGTGAGTGGCGGTGGCAACAATCGTCACTGAATATTCATTGGTACTTTGGCCCATGGAAGAGTGACAAGCTTCCTCCCAGAAACAAGTGATGTGTTATTCATTTTTCAGGGAGCGATTCCTGGTTTGAAAGCAGCAGGGCCTGAGCTGGGGTGGGGGTTGTCATCTCTGTGCCAGGAAAGGTGAGCAGGCAGGTGAGGATGGTGCCTCCATGCCACAGACACAGGATAGTTATGTGACTGAGTGTTGCTTCCTTTGCCAGACATGGATTTTGCAGCTAAGAAGGCACTTAAGGTCTCCTTTGAAATATGTTCAAAATATCCAACCTGGAAATCAGTCTTGAAACACCTGAAGTTAACTGCAGTATCTGCTTCTTTATTATGTTTTGCTTAGGACCATCATCTATGGAGTAGCCTTGTTTCCCACTGGTCAGGGGCTCTGATGGTGTGGGGTTGTTGTAGACAATATCAAATGGCGTGGCTGCAGAGATACTGCCTCTAGCTCCATTCCAGAAAACCAGTGCAGGCAAATCCTCAGCCCCTCTGTGAGTTCTACTTTCTCTGGTATGGGGGAAGCAAGAGTCTTGCACTTGTGGGCCACTCTCCCTAGGGGTTCTATCTCCCTCCCTAGGGGCAACCTAGGAGGTTTCATCTTTTCTCCTAGATGATTTTGGAGGTCTTGCTGTCTCAGGTGCCCACATGACTTGGTATCCCACTCTGTGCCTCTCACCACCCTAAGTCAGTCTAGGTTCTGTGAAATTCATAGTGTGATGGAGATTTGGAATTAATAAGAAATTGCCCCTGTTGCCAGTGTTCCCTAGAAGGCAGAGCTTGGGGACAAAGCTTATTGGTACACCTTTATTCTCAGGAGCAGGAGCGAGGTCTGTGGGTGAGGCTGGGAGGAGGAGAGGCTGGAGATGTTGGAGAGCTAGCCTCCTCCACATGAGCTGGATTGCTCCATCTCATGAGACCATTTTCCAAGACATACAAACTGGGTCTCAGGATAATCCACCCCGATGAGATAAAGGGAGAAAATTTTATCTACAAGCACCCGTTATTCCCAGCAGCTCCTGAAAGGTTAATGCCACAGGTTCTTAATTACCTGTGAGTCCTGAATGCATGCACAGCCCTCGAATAGAGTCTTTCAGAGTCCCAGGCCTCAGAGGCATAGGGGCAGCAGCTTTGTGCTCTGTCTCTGCCCCAGTGCTCTCTGTTTCCACATATACACCTTGGCTGTCTAGGCAGCACCTGTACCGCTCTGCCTGAGGCTTTCGAAGGATGGCAGGCCTGCATGCCAGGGAGTTGGCATCTCTTGAGAATTGAGAGTGTGGATAAACACCCCACCATCTTTGTCCCTTGGTTGAACCAACTCTGAAGCGCGTGCCATAGTGTCCCAGAGGCTTTTTGAGGGATGGTGTCTACTCAATTGTATCCACCGCAACAACCTGCTCATTAACACACCCTTCACTGGTTTTCTTCTCATTACTGTCTCACTGTCTTTCTACCTTATCCATGTTCCTACGACACTGCCGAATTCTTATCTCAGCATCGGCTTCTGGGAGAACCCACACAAAGTCAACAGAGAGGCCCCTGGGAAGGTAAGAGGGGCACAGAACAGGCATGCTGTGCATACTGTACTGCATGCTGCACCTGTGGGAAGGTGCTCAGAGGCATGAAGGGATGGTTGAAGGCTGCTGGGGGAGCTGGCAGCTGAGACCAAGGGGATCCAAGGTGTTGTGGGGGAGTGTCTGATCCACCTGGGAAAAAGTTATAGTTCATTGATTTTAACATCTGAATTAAGTGTTTACCTCGTGCAGTGATTATGCTAAACAGAACAAGTGGGTCATGGTTTTTAAACCTCACCATTGGTGAAATGGGTACTATTATCATCATCCATATTTTACAAATGGGAAAACTAAAGCCTAGAAAGATGAAGTAAGGCCTAAGGGAATATAGCAGGAAAGGGTAAAACCGGAATATGAGTCCAAGCAGCTGGCCTTTTTAAGTTGTTCGCTCAGGATAATGTGTCCTTGCCATTACTATTTATTATTGTTATTGTTGTTGTTATTATTATTATTATTTGTGGTGCTGGGGATTGAACCCAGGGCTTTCCACATGCTAGGAAAATATTTTACCACTGAGATGCATCCCCATCCCTTGCAAACTAAGTTGCTGTGGCTGGCCTCAACTTGTGATCATCCAGCCTCAGCCTCCTGAGTGGCTGAGATTACAGGCATGTACCATGATGCCTGGCAGCCATTATTATTTACATGGCTATCAGGGCCAGTTGGGATTCCTGTTTATTAACCTCTTCCAGACTCGGTCCCTTAGTTGAGTGTGTGAGTGTGAGTGCCTGTCTTGTGAACTGGTGGAGGGAAAAGATTAAAACAGAGACCACTTTCCCTAAAGTGGTACCCAAAGAAATAACCCCCCACTGTTTACAACCAAAGAAGAAACTGGGTCTGATTGTTGGGTCTTGGTTTGGGTCTTTTTCCAGGTCCAGAGGCTGTTTCTAAATTAAACTCTAACTTATTGGCCATCAAAAATCACAGAGCAAAACAACTTTTTGGTGAGTTAAGTGTAAATGAGTCAGAGGCAGAGAGATTAAATTTTCCCTCAAATACACATGGGTTAAAAAAAAATTATAGTCTCCAGAGAGGTTGGCTCCTTGAGGACAGAGTTTTTGCCAAGTCAGCACATTGGAGAAAGAGTTTGTGAGTCTCTGCCAAACCCCAAGCACCACTGGCCTCCTGGCCTCAGCTTCTTGCTGAACCCAGGAGGAATCTGTCTTCCTAAATCCTTGCTGTCTGTCAGAACTGAGGGCCCATTTCTGTGCAAATGATTCATTGTTATAATTTGTGCCACCTCCTCACAGTCTCAGGGACTTTTTATATTTTACATCAATTCCTATGTAGTATTTCAACAAGTCTCTTTTCCTCCCCTGTCTGTTTCCCTGCTGCCCTTCCACTGTCTCTTTGCCAACAGATTCAAAACAGGAGTCTGTGACAGGCTTTCTTTGAGTCTAGCCCTGAATCTCACTCTGCCTCTGGCAATATATTTCTGACAGGTGCAGAGCAGGTAGGAGAAATGACAGCATCATGCAGAATGCAAGCAAATATAGTACTGTGAACCATCATTTCTCCTGCCTGCATCCCTTTGGGTTACAGTGAAATCACCTTTGGGGACAGTTTTTGTTCTTTTACTTGAACAAAGAATTCACTGTGGATACCATTCATCCTCCAGTTCCTTTGGTAAGAATGCAACAATTAGAAATGGATTAGTATGATTTTGAGTGCCTTGATGCTTCTCATTCTGTGTGTTTATGGTAAAAATTCATTCCCATTGCAGTGCAGCTATAACTAAGAGTACAGTAGGATCATTACAGTATCCCTGCATATGGGCTGCAAAGTGCAGCGGGATGGCATTTACACACACAGGCTGCTTGATGCATGAAAACAGTGTCAACTGGACCACTTAGCTTCAATTTGTTCAATTTCAGGCAATCCTAGTTTTCAGGGTGGATGAAATAAACAACCCAGAGCGAGGCACATAGACCTTTCCTCTTTGCGTTTTAATGCCAATTGGTACAGTTTCCAAAACAGAGACCTGATACTTGCCAGTTCCTTTGCTCCAGAGTATTGTTATTTCTCATAAGCACTTTGCTGAACATACACATAATGCCCCAGGAGAGCTCCACTTGTGGTACCTATGGCATTCCACCTGTGACATTCCAGAAGGCTTGTCCATTCAGGCACTTTTTTCTGTGGATCCTGGAAGGTGGTTGGATCTGAGAGCAGAACAGATTTCAGAGAAGATGCACATCAACCTGTCAAACATTCTGCTGGTTGGTGGCATATGCTGGCTTAGAATAGTGCCGTGGAACAGCCTGCATACAGCTCATGAAAGGACTCTGAAGTGCAGCCCGCCCTGACACTGAGCTGTGTGCGTGGAAGCCATGGTAAAGTTGAACAGCAGATGGAAAACTCCTCGGAACCTTTTATTGGCCATATGTCACTTTTGAGTGTTGGCCAACAAAGTACATTTGCAGCTTAATATATAATGATTAAAACAGCAAAAAAGAGCAGCTGCACTTTGATTTCTGATGCCATTCCTTCAGGCTCCCCTAGCTTGCTGGAGTTCCTGGAGCAACTTTCTTTAACCCTGTGCTGTCTCCCTGCATCTTCACCAGGTGGCACCATCTTCAGAGCTACAGTGCTAGCTCCCTGCAGTTAAGTTAGTACATTTCCCTCTTGCTTCTTCCTCGTGGGCTGAACTTTCTAGATTTTTTTTTTTTTTGTCATTAGGTTTTTCAATTTGATAGGACATGCTACAAAGCACAAGAGTTCAGTATTTCTGTACTTGTTCCTGCTTGATGTTTCTCTTCTTTTTTTTCCAAATCCCTTGTGAGTACAGAGCCTTGCCTTCATTTTGGGGGTGCCTGAGTTGGCCATCTGCTCAGCCCACAGGGTTATCCTTGGAGTGGACTAGGGGAGGGCAGCTCATTCTGATTTATGAGGACATGACCTGGGAGGAGCTCCCCTCGAAAAAACTTCACTGTCTTGCTGTCAGAATCATCTAGAAGGAAATGATTGATGTCGGGAATAAGGAGAACAGGCCACCTTCTGGCTCTTTATTCTCTTTTAGCTCTTCTGTCCTGCAGTTGAAGTGCCAAGTCTCCCCATCCAGCTGACATGGGCATGCTCTGACTGAGTGCTTCAGGCCTCCTGGAAGGAGAGGCACCTTGTGTTTAAGTGAGTGGTATGTGGTTGTTTCTGGGGTCAGAGTGCTGGGAACAGCCAGGAAAGGAGTGAGAACCATGTGACTTTAAACCTGCATGCCTGATAACCACTAACTCGATAATTCAGTTCATGAATATTTGATTGTCAAGGTTGTATGATCATAAAATGGCTCTATGGTTGTCATTCTAACCAAATCCAACTCAGGTTTCCTATATACTAATTCCTGAAAAATTCAGCCACCTCCCTAATGTTATTCAAAAGACTTTGAACTGCATTGTGAATAAAAATTATAACAGTACATCAAATTCAATGCTTTCTAGAACATCTGGAGCAAAACATATTAAATGGGGAGTAAAATGCACATTCATCATGGAGTTTGGTTTTGTTTTCTGATAGTATGAGGAGAGGAAGTAAGAGACATCTTTCCTAGAGGGCTTTTAGTTATCTGTTCCTGGCTAGACTGGACACCCTCAGAAGAATTATAGCTTTGGGTTTTGCATTTGTAGGAGAGGGTTCTCTTTCTAGTTCTAAGATTTTGTCCTATGGCAAGTTCACTTTGGGGAATTTATTCTACAGCCAGATCCGCTGTGTGAAACAACAGGTGTATGTGGTTAACTACTCCAGTATCATTTATAAACAGGAGACTGGAAGCAACCCAAATGCTCATCAGTGGAGAACAAAGTTATAATATTTCCATACACCAGAATGCAGCTGTTTAGAGGAACAAGATGGTCTTTGCACACCAAGAGGGAAAGAGCTCCAAGACATCTGTTAGCAAAAATCGGGTGTAGAACAGGGTGTGCAGTGCACTCCCTTTCAGGCTGTGTAATATTTATTTATATTCACAAAAAGAAACCTTGGAAGGATACATAAGAGAATAGTCTGATGGGACAGTAAGAACAGGTCAGAGGAGGAAATAAGCTACTTCTTTGTTTCATGGAATCTGGCCTTTGTAGCCACCATTCTGAGAAAAAAAAAAACTTTCCCCACTGGCTTACCTCTAATGTCAAGTGCCAAGCCCCCAATATCCTTGTTGTCTCTGCCCACTGTCCATGCACTCCTTCAGAGCAAGGCAACTCCAGTTGCCTCTAGTACGGTTAGAATAGCCACTCAGCAGCCCTGCGTGCTGGGGAGGGAGCTAGGATTTCTGAGTGTCTGCTGTCTTTGCAGAGGTATCTCTCTTAATCATTACAGTGGTCTGTGAGAGAGGTACTATTATCATATCCATTTTCCAGATGAGGAAACTGAGGCTCAAGGAGTTTAATTAGCTCGCTTCAAGTAATTTAAATCCTAGGTGATGGAATCATGATTGAACTCCCCATACTAGTCTCTAATGCAAAGTCACCAGAGCACTTGTGAATGAGAAATATGGCAATGCTTTCTCTCACCACTTCTGTCTTCTATTCACTAGGATTCTCCACTGACCTGTTTCTTTCACACTTCTGCACTGACCTGTTTCTTTCATACTCTCATTGTCATATGCAAATGTCTTTTGTGGTTCTTCCTTGTTCTCATAAAACAAGGGTGTCTCCAAGGTCCTGCCCTTGCCTTTGTCTCTAGCTACTTCCCACCTTCTACAAAGAGTTTTGACTCTCACCCAGTAGATTCACCTTCCAAGCCTATATCCACTTATTCATACTTTCATTTTTACCTAGACATCTTCCTGATATCTCAGGGCCAACATTTCTCAAACTAAATGCATCATCTTTCCACTCACAGTTTGGTTCATGTCCTTGTATCCCTTTTCTGATAATCCCACTTGCCCTATATTTCCTATCCCTTAAGCTCATATCCTGACTCCTTTAATGGTTCTTCTGTCTTCTGCTCAGACAAGGATATGTCCTTTGTTTGAGGAGAAGAAAGAAGTTCAAAACCTTAGAGAAGATTTTTTTATTTTTTTATTTTTTGTCCTTTTCTCCCCATTTCCAATAACTAAAAATTCTGCTTCTTCTGGCTTCTACTGCTTCCACATAGCTTGAAATGCTTGCTCATTTCATCTTTCTGGGAAGTGCTTTCTCTAGTACCATGACATCTCCAGTCTGGTTCCTTTCTTATCTAATGAGTAATGCTCACCTAGTAAGGCACCCATGAGATCCATGTGAGGAAAACTTTCAAATGCTGATAAGGAACACAAAAAAGTCTTCATAAGTGGAAAATCCAAAAGCACAAGTTATTTTAAAGCAGCTAATCATATTAAATTAATCTATAAATTTAATGGGGTCTTGATAAAAAATAACAACAGAGCTTATATTTTTGTAACCAGTCAAGCTGATGTGAGAGTTCTAATGGAAAAATAAATATACTAGAACATGCAGGAAAAATTCTGAAGAGGAGTAATACAAAGAGGGAACCAACCCTACCATATTAACATTATTATAAAGTGATGGTCATTGTGTAGCTTATATTTGGGCATGAATAAATGAACAGAAAAATAGAATAAAATCAGAAATTGATCTCCATATTATGATGATTTAGTACTTGATGAAGGTTGAATGTCTTTATCAGAGTACAATAATTTTAAAATACAATAAATAAGTTTGGGACAATTGGGTTGCCATCTGGAAAATAATTAAGTTGTATTTCTTATATCTCTTTCTACAAAAATAAGTGCCAGATGGACTATCAACATGAAAGCTAAACTATCAAGTTTCTAGGGAAAAAATTTTAATGGTCTCAGAGTAGAGAAGGCCTTTCTAAGCATGATAAAATTCAGGAGCCGTAAAGGAAAAGATTAATAAATGTGGCTCTAAAAAATCAAACATTTCTGCCTGGTAGGAAATACTATAAAATAAAGTCAAAAGACAAATAAGAACTAGGGAAAATATTTGTAACAAATACATCAGATGAAGAGCTAAATTTGTTATAATATAAAGAACTTCTAGAAATCAATAGCAAAAATATCAGCATTCAAAGAAAAATTGGCAAAGGACGTGAACCGATAGCTTACAAAAGGAAATGTGAATGGTATTTGGATACTTGAGAGGATTCCTAGGTTCCACACAATAAACATATGTAAATTTATTTTTTACTTCTTTTTCTTTCCACATGTTTTTACCGGTACATTATATTTGTACATAATGATAGTATTTTGCCATTATGTATGCATTCATGCACATAATACAACAATATAATTTGGCCAATATTACTTCCCAGAACTTCTTTCCTCTCTCCTATCTTTGCACACTCTAGTCCCTTTCTTGTACTGATCTCCCTTTGATTTTCATGAGATCCTGCCCCCCAACCCTTTTCCTCTTTTCTCTCTAGCTTCTATATATAGGAGAAAACATATGACCCTTGACCTTCTGAGTTTGACTTATTTAATAGTCTCAAGTTCCATCTATTTTCCTGCAAATGACATATTTAATTTTTCTTTAAGTCTGAATAAAACTACACTGTGTATTTATACCACATCTTATTTATCCATTCATCCACTGATGGACACCATAGTTTGATTCCATAGTTTGGCTATTGTGAATTTTGCTGCTAAAAACATGGATATACATGTATCACTGAAAAATAATGACTTTAATTCTTCAGGAATTAAATACTAAGGAATTAATACCAAGGAGTGGTATATCTGGGTCATATGGTAGTTCTTGCCTAGTCTTTTGAGGAACCTCTATACTGATTTCCATAGTGGCTGTACTAGTTACAATCCCATCAACAGTGTAAAAGTGTTCCTTTTTTCCCCACATCCTCGCCAGCATTTATTATTGTTTATATTCTCAATGACCGCCATTCTGACTGGTATGAGATAAAATCTCAGTGTATTTTTGATTTGCATTTCCCTGATTGCTAATGATGTTGGATATTTTTTTCATATATTTCATGGATATTTGCATTTATTCTTTTGAGAAGTGTCTGTTTAATTCACTTGCCCATTTATTAACTGGGTTATTTGTTTTTTTTTTTTTTTTTTTTTTTTTGGTGTTCAGTTTTTTGAGTTCTTTATGTATTCTATGTATTAATCCTGTCAGAAGAGTAGTTAGTAAAGATTTTCTCCCATTCTGTAGGTTCTCTCTTCACATTCTTAATGGTTTTCATTGCTGTACAGAAGCTTTTTAATTTGGTGCCATCCCATTTATTAACTCTTGGCATTACTCCCTGAGCTTTAGGTGTTCTGTTGAGAAAGTCATTGTCTGTGCCTATAAGCTGGAGTGTTGACCCTACATTTTCTTCTAGTTGCATAGCTTTTGGTCTAATTCCTAGGTCTTTGATCCATTTTGAGTAGATTTTTGTAGATACATGTAAATTAAATCTTCATTTTCTACCTAACAGCCAAAGACTTAAAAATTTTATTTTTGACTACCTACTTTTGACAGAAGTGTGGGGAAATAGACATTCATATATTTTTAGGGATGTAAATTAGAACTTCCAAAGAGGAGAATTTCAGAATATTTTTTAAAATTTAAAATGTCTGTGCCCTTTCACATATCAGTTCCATGTTTGGAAATTTTCCTTACAATTATGTCAAACTTGTGCCTGAAGAAATATATAAGGATATTCACTGCAGCGCTGAGTGCAATATCATGTTTTATTATCTCACCAAAAAAGAAAAGAAGAAAAGAAAAAGAAAGAATTAATAAAGCATGGAGCCTGCCATGCTTACCCTGTTCTAGAAACCTCCTAATTGCTTCTCATCAATTATAAAATGTTTGTAATCTGGCACAACCTACCTTTGCTCTCCTGTATCTTGCTTTTCTCTAATACTCCTAGCATTCTGGCCAAAAAAACTGCATTGTTTACTCTGTACGTTCCCATCTCCATCTCTTTGTGTTGATCCTGATACCAGAGGTGCCTTCTTCCCAGCCTCTCTCCTTGAATTCATCTGGATGAATCCTAACCTGCTCACATGCTGCCTCCTTCTGAAGACATCCTTGAACCCTCCACAACTCTTCATCCCCAGGTGAAAATCTCTACCTGCTCTCACTTTGACATGACCTTTCTTCCACAGTAATTTGGGGTAGTCTCTGGGACAACAGTGATATTTTGATTATCTTCCTTTGATGCAAATTGCTTTAATGCACCCTACACAAGATAACATTAGCTTGCATTTTCTTCCCAAAATGAAAATATGTTCATTGTTTTTTCCTGATTACATAAGTAATATGCATGTACTTTAAAAATGGAAAACCTCAGAGCTCATTCCCATGTATGTACTTATGTGTGATGTGTGCATGTATGTTTACAATAGAATAAGTAAAAAACAAATTTGCTGAAGTAAATTTCTCAAAGACACACATACACACACATATATACTATGTTATCAATTATATATATCAACTCCCAAATGGGCCAAATCCTTTCCTTTGTGTTAATAGTACTGTATATCATTTTTAGAATCATGCCAGACTCCATACAGGCAAGGACATGTCTGGCATTGCTCTCTATTGTGTCCTAAGTGCCTAGCACATAATTCTTGCCACATTCTATGTTCTCAATTATACCTATATCTATAGGTCTATAGGTGTAGATATCTATAATATATATCAGTTATATATTATATTGCTATATCTATATATAGATATATAACATTATGTCAATTATATTACAATATATCAATTATAGGACTGAAGGTTAAGTGTGAACTGACTAGACTGCAGCTATAGCCATATAAATGCTGTTGGGCAGGGGTGGAAGAAAGCTTGCCTGGTTGTGGTAGAAATGAGGGGGAGACTGGGTGATGAGGCTGGAGATGGGTAGGCAGCACACTGCAGTGGATTGGAGGTCTTGTTAAGAATATTGTTATTTGTTTTTAATCAATTATATTATAAGATAATATATCAATTATGTAAATGATATAATATAATTGATATATTGATATATTACAACAATATATTATATGTCATATATCATATTATAATATTATGTATATTATCAATTATATATATATGTCAATTATATAGGATGTAGCAAGAACTATGTGCTAGGCACTTAGGACACTATGGAGAGCAATGCCAGACATGTCCCTGCCTGTGTGGAGTCTGGCATGATACACAGTATCATGAAAGATACACAGTACTGTTAGCATAAAGGAGAGGATTTGGCCCATTTGGGAGTTCAAGGGTGACTTCCTGGAAGAAGTATCATTTCAGGTAAGGCCTGAAGGTTAAGTGTGAACCAACTAGACTACAGCTACAGCCATATAAATGCTGCTGGGCAGGGGTGGAAGAAAGCTTGCCTGGTTGTGGTGGAAATGAGGGGGAGACTGGGTGATGAGGCTGGAGATGGGTAGGTAGCACAACATGGTGGATTTGGAGGTCTTGTTAAGAATATTGTTAAGAATACTGTTATTTGTTTTTACCAGTAAGCAGGTATTTTGAAAGGAGAATTTTGGCTGAGTTGAGAGAACTGATGAGCAGAGGCAAGAATAAAGACAGGTTGACAAGTTAGAAGGCTATTGCAGTAGTCCAAGTGACAAATGACAATAGCTTTAACTACTTTGAATTACAACCTGGACCAGGATGGTCAAGGCAGAAGTATAGGAGAGCAGATGATTTTATGATTTCACCAATTCATATAGCTACCAGAAGTGGATATCATTACCAATGATTGCCCTTTGCCAAGCCAAGAGGGGGTGTGTTTGTATTTGTACAGTACATATCTTATATATAATACATATTATATATATGATTTATAGTATTATTTATAATAATAATTAATACATGATTTATAATATTATATATGTAATTTTTCCTTTGACAATAATTGTAATTGGATATCTTTTTATGTCATCAACTATTCTCATTTTGATTTTCTTTTGAAACATCTGTACATATCCTTTGTCCATTTTTTCATTAAATTGTATGCTTTTTTTCTTTCCAGAATGCAGTCAGGGATCCTATACTGCATTTCATTATCATGCCATTGCTGTCTTCACTGATTGATGACAGTTTCTCAGGAGTATATCTTTTAATTAAATATTCAACTAAACTACTATTATATTGTTGCAGGGCAGAACTTAGTGAGAATCCAATTGCAAAATCAAGGCAAACTTAAACCAATTAAAAAAAAAAAAACAAGCAATTGACAATCTGTGATGTATACTGCAAATATTTTCCCCTGTCTTTTGCTTATTTGTTAATTTTGTTTAAATTTGTGTGTGTGTGTGTGTGTGTGTGTTTGTGAGAGAGAGAGAGAGAGAGAGAGAGAGAGAGAGAGATCATTAAATTAATATTATTTCTGGCTTTGGTATGATGCTTATTGTAACTCAAGGTTACAATGAGTTATCCTCTATCATTTTTACAACCAGACATTTTCAGGTTATATCAAAGAAGATGCGAAACAGACATCTTTATCCTATTCATTCTCTCCACCCCCCACCTTTACCAGATGGGGCCATAAAAAGCAGTGCTGAGATGGTGCTTCTGATGTAAAATCAGCATGCTAAAACTGGCCATGTCAGAATATCATGGACTACTCCTAACTGCTTCAACTTTGCACTCACCCAGGAAACTGATCAAAGTCTTTCCTACACAAATTGCTATCAGATCCCAAGTTTCTTGAAGGTAGGAACCACATCCATTTCATTCTGTGCAATACTAATGTAGGTGGGCCCCCTTGACAGCCTCTGCCAACATAACATTTCAGTGTATTATTCCCACCTCCCAACACAAACTCTCAACACAGTGATAAAACAGATTTTTTTCCTCAGTTTTATGAGGTAGTTATTGGAAGTGAGGGTCCATCATAAAACATACAGTAAGACAATCAGATTTCTACATGGGGTAGTATTTCTACCCACTCTCTTTTCTCTTCAACCTCTCTGTAGGAGAGGAAAAAGCCTGTTTAACAAAATACAACACCCCCACCCTGCAACCAAGAAAACCTAATAATGACTGCATATTTTGTCTCAAACTTCCCTTAAGGGTTTCATTTCAACACAGCTGTATCCTCTGACATTTTAATCAGGAAACTTTGGGTATGGCAGTGAGTCGGTAAGTGTTCTGGGAATCAATCAATCGGGTGGCAACCCTGTTCTTATATTTGACTTATGAAGTGAGTCAGTTGGAACCTAGGATATAAAAAAATAATATTTCCTTTTATGATTCCTCTTTGTTTCATTTTAGGGAGAGAATTTAGAAACCTACCACCATCTTTTAAGCCATCTGGTTGAGTTAATTATACAAAGAATCTATCTTAAATTCTCACTAAAGGGCTTAGTTACTGAAACAGCATTGTCTAAAGTGGTCCCCTTAGCACAGACCCAGAGGACAATGTTGGTGCAAGTTAGCAGATGCTGGGAATGAACTGAAAATGAGGATTTCACCCTTTTGTCCTGGGTGGCCAGACAGATCCAGATCCTTTGGGGTAAAGTCATCAGTCCTCACATGGGAAGTCCATTTCTTCTTGGAAGGGTGAAAAAGAAAAAAGAGTTGAGATGCTTGGGCAACACTGGACAAAGTCAAAGTGAAAGAATTGTGTATAAGAAACAAGCTATTTTCACATAGGTGAGCAAACCAGAGTAAGTTGGCTCCTTGGCTTCAGTTGACCTGATGAGCTAGATTAAAAGAGTAGCCATGGGACGTCCGAATCTCTACTGAGCACCAGTGAACAAGATGGAAGTTAGGTGCTAGTGATTAGGGGACTGATGTTGTTTTGGTTTGGATGCGAGGTGTCCCCCAAAAGCTCATGTGTGAGGCAATACAAGAAGTTTCAGAGGAGAAGTGATTGGGTTGTGAGTCTTAACCCAATCAGTGAATTAATCCCCTGATGGGATTAACTGAGTGGTAACTGAAGGCAAGTGGGGTGTGGCTGGTGGAGGTGGGGCATGGGGGGCATGGCTTTGTGTATATATTTGTATCTGGCAAGTGGAGATCTCTTTCTCTGCTTCCTGATCATCATGTGAGTGTCTTTCCTTTGCCACACTCTTCTGCCACGATGGTCAGCCTCGCCTTGAGCCCTGAAGAATGCAGTCTGCTGTCTGGATTGAGATCTCTGAAGCCATCAGCACCCAAATAAAACTTTTCCTCTTCTACAACTGTTCTGGTTGGGTCCTGTTAGTTACAGCAGCAAAAAGAAAAAGAAAAAAAAAAAAAAAAAAAAAAAAACAAACAAAAAAACCTGACTAAAACAGATGTCCTAGCACCTAAATCTAGCCTAATCATCAGTGGGGTCATTTTCCCTATTTTTCTCTCCTCTTTCATTTCCTAATAGCCCACCCTACTTCCCGAGTTTTCCTCAGCTTTAATTCACCTATAACAAGCTTAGCTGAGGTAAAACTATCTCTTGTTGGCAATATGATCTCAGGTAGTCACTGTTTCTCTCTTAGCTTCAGTTTCAACTGAAAACAAGAAAGAAAAGAATGAGAGAACGTGGACAGAGCAACCAGCAAAGCACCAGAAAATCAGTAGATGCACCTGTGATTCATATTGAGAGAACACGACTTTCTAGCTATCTATGTAGGTGAGGCTTCCTCTTTCTCCTGGCCTGTTGAAGAGGAGATGTTTTTGAGCATCAGAGAAATAAGAAGCATGTTTTCCTGACTCTTTGCCACAGTAGAGTTCTCGGAACGGAGATTTCTTGCCGTTTTGGAAGCCCGGCTGATGGCTCCCTGGTATCTCTTCAAATGCTGCAGCCGGTGAGTTATGGCTTCCGCTGACCTCTCTGCAGGGTGGGACAACGGGCAGGCAACAGCTGCGCAACCACAGTAAAGAGCCAGCAGAATCAAAGCTGCAGCTGGGTTAATGATGCTGTGGTGTTGGGGTGGCTGTCTTGAGGACTATAAAAAGATAAAGAAGGTAAAATAAGAAAAAAAAAAAAATCCCAAATCCCGAAACAAAGACAGATGTTTTGACTTAGGAAGAGCATGCAGAGATACTAGTTTAGAAATTTGTTTTCTGATCAGCAAATAAATACTTAATTGGGTTAAAATAATTGAAAAGACATATTTATATCAAAATTAACATAAAGAGGCAATAAAATCTTAGTCTTCTCCATTCCTCTATTTCTCCTTCTTTCATTTTCCTCTTTCCTCCCCAATACAAAATTTTTCCCTCATAATTATTCCTCAGGCTTAGCTGGGCTGGCCCAGTGATACGGTAAATGTATTTTGTAAATGGGAATCTTGGAAATTCCACCCCTCAACTTATGCTGCTACATGTACTTGAATCTGGCCACAGCAGAGACCTCAGTTAATTTAAATGTGAGTTGAGCGTGCTAATGTTGTAAGGGGAGAACAATTATCGCTGGCATTTGCATTTGCGGAATACTGCAAAGAGCTTTAGACGGGATTCAAGAGATGTGGGCTTCAGTTCTGAATTGGCCCTTCACTGAGGTATGTCTTTGGGAAAATAACTCAACTTCTTGAACTCCACTTTCTGCTATCTCTTCCTCTTCCAAACCTGAGTGTTTGGCAGGACTGCTGTGTATGGCTGTGTATGTTAGATGCCCATTCAGGGTCAAGTAGGAGTGGAACTCCAGGCTTTGATTCCTTTGCTAAGACTCTGCCTGCCCAGAGGGGGTGACTTTTTGAAATAGCCACAAAGTACCTCATGTGCCAGCCATGGTCCCTGAGTGTGAGCCTGGGCAAAGGACCTCCCTGAAGTGAGCAGAGATCAACAGGGAAAGAATTTCTGAGAGCCTGAGAGCTAAATGATGCTGAAAGGCAGATGGTGCAGCTATGGTTGCAGGACCATCAAGACTGACTGGAAGATATGAAAGTTTGCAGGAATCAATATGGAAGAGTTTAGGAGAGGGGAGAGGAGGCTGAACATCCAGGGGGAGGGAATCCAGGAAGTCGGCAGAAGACAGGGAATATTCCTTCTCCAAATGTCAAGGTGACTTGGAGTACAGCCCAGCCTCAATTCAATGATAAAACTCAGAGAAACCAGATGGGGAGAGCCGTGCATCCCCCCTGATCTATGGAGTTATGAGATGCTGTGTTTTGGCTGGCGTAGATGGGGAGGGAATGGGTTATAGGGAGCCGCAGTGGGGGACAGGCTGGGAGAAGGAGGAATGTGGGTAAAACAAGAGAATGAAACAGGCTCAGAGCCTATGCTTTTAGGTGATGAATAGTGGCTATGTATCTATTTTTATATAGTCAACTAGTTTGTCTCTCCTGTAGCAAAATGGTTTGCCTTGTGCCTGACTAAATCTGATTGGCAGGGCTTCCTTGGGTATGAGGGTGTCCTGAGGTGGGGAGATGCTGGAGAAATGATAGGGAAAATGGAAAGCTCAAGAAGGTGTTACAAGTAAGAAACAGCTTTCAACTCTGAATCCCCTAGGTCTGGTTTGTTTTAGAGGGTGAGACAGATTCAGATGTGGAAGAGAAGTGCAGGGAACATGCTTATGTTTTTTTTTTTTTGTTGTTGTTGTTGTTTTTTTTAATAATAATGACTGTAGAAAATGAGGCTGGGAAGAGAGGGGCAATTTCTAGACTTACTAGAAGTCTTTAGAAGGGGTAAGAGGTATCTGAAGAGAAGGTTGGGAGCAAAATGAAAAATAAAGAAAAGAAAAAGAAACCTTTTCCCAAACACATTTAGACCATTTAGCTCTGGGAGAGACACTGTTTGGAGAATCCACAGGAATGAATCAGCAAAAGCTTGGGTGGAAGCACTGTGGGTTTGAGGGAAGCACCTGGGCCTGGGATGGGAAGGAGTGTGGGTTGCCTGTGGAGCTCAGTCAGACAGGCTTGGTTAAGTTAGATGGGAGCTAAGAAGCAGCCAGCATAAGTAGGGTCACACTGCAGACTGACTCCATCCATGCTGGGCCAAGCCTGATGTGTGAAAACTCCTATTATAGCTGTCAATACACACTGCACCCTGGACTTTTCCAAAATGTGCTAAAGAGGTTTTTGTGGGAGCCAAGAGCCCACATGGGGAACTTAAAGTACCAGAAAGAGATGTAGAGCTGGGCAGCAATCCTGCTTTATCACCTGGTTTGGAGACTAAGCAAGACAAAGTGGGGAGGCACAAGGAGTTTTGCCAAGCAGTGAAAACCGTTTTGGACTAAGATGATGGGGTCTGGCCCTTCTTTGGCAGCTGACTTTACTATCAAATGGGTTCCTTGTTCTTTAAGGTTCCTTTTGGTTCTCTGAGACTGAGATAAACCTTTTGTCTCTCTACTTGATAGCTGCTCTGTCTTCATGAGATGTCAAAGGCTTGTACATATTGGTGTAATCACAGCTGGGTGCCCTAATCACCCAGTGTCAGGGTTTGATGTACTGTCCCCGCAGCCCCTGCCCCTTGGCCATGCACACCATACCATTCCCTGTTGTGAGAGCCATTGCTAGTGCAACACCCAGTACTCACACACACCCCTGGGAAGCCTGACACATCCCTGTTAGGCAGGAATCATCTTCTTACTTAGTAAACGAGAAATTTGGAGTTTGGCAAAGATAAATGGCCTGTCTGAGGTCACTGCCTCTAGGAGCCAAAACGGACTGTTTTTTTCCTACTATACGTTAATCACGTTAATCTCCCTGATTAAGTCCATCTCCATATTCACTCTTGGAATTTCCCTCATTATTTCTTCAAACTCCCCAATTATTTCACATAACAGAATTCTATTTCTCGTGGTGAACTCTCAGAACTTCTTGGAAATATTGGTCACTGGAATAGTTTCACTCACAGAAACTCACCTTTGTCAGGCACTGTCAAATTAAGATCGGTAAACCAGAAAAAAAATCAACTAAAATTGTATTATTTTCTGTCTTTAAATCTATCACAAAACCAAAAAACTCTAATGAACCAGAAAATCTCTCTACAAAAATCATTAAGTTAAAAAATAAACTTTAAAAATTGACAGGCAATCAACAAGAATAATAGAAAATTTAAGAACTTCAGACTAGAGCAGTAATTGTATTATTGATCTGAAGGATTAAGGCAAAAAGAAGACACTTGGGGATAGAATATAACTAAGATTGCTGCCCTTTGGTTAGGAACTCAGGAGCATGACGGGTGAAGATTTTGGACCTCAGGAAAAGGCCACCTTCTGGCTACCCCCGTAATAAATAAATTTGTTCAACAGTCTATACCCCAAGTTTTATAATATGAGCATATGACAAAATAAAAGTGCTGTGAAGAGCTTAACAAAAGCAAGTGATGGCTTTGTCCTTGAGGCCAGAATTTAGGTCCTGACCATGTTTATGTCCTCAGAGTACCCGGACTCAGCAAGCATTTGTTGAATGAATGAGGCAAATATTGTACAAATAACACACTCTGATATTCTTAAATGAAAGGATTTGGGGTGAGGGAGAAGCAGTCATTTACCATCTATTCATAGCCTTAAAATAGCCCTGGGGAACTATGCTGTGTCCTGTTCTGCTGTGAAGAATCCTATAGAGAAGGAGTCCTTTTATTGAAAGGCAGCAGCAAAGAGATGCCATTGATAGTCCTGGTTAGTGCGCAGGTTCTACAGTTGTGGACTCACAACTCCCCTGGGGACATCTGGTATGTCCCTTACCTTACATATTGCCACCAGCCTCTGGTGGCCTGGCTGGGCTGTCTCAGATTGTTCATTTTAGAGCCTAGAAATTCAGACATCATTTGATTTCTATCATCCAGTCCTTTGGGTTTTCCCTCCCAAATCATAAATAACTCTGTGTAAAGTACACTGAAGTAGGTTTTTAGCTTTCTCTTGAGAGTAGACTCTATTCACTCATTTATTTAACAGACATTACTGATAATTTACCAGGGGCCAGATACTCTGCACTTAAGATCTAGCCCTGAACAGTACAGACAAGTCTCTCCTGTATAGAATCTGCATGCCAAGGCCTCATAGAAGGACTGTGGTGGGATGAGACCCACTATGACTGTGTAGGCTTCATCACAGGAGAGGACAAAAGAGCATGTTTGGAAAGTCCAGGTGACATTGTGAAGAACCTTACTCTCAACAACTTTAAGTTTATCCATGTTGTGCTTATATGGCTTTGGGGACATTTACATTCTGATTAGCCAGTGGACTGGGCTACTGGTGCAGATGGTCACATGGGGTGGGAGAAATCACTTCAGCCTATTCCTTTGTGGCCCTTGTGCCTTTTCCTTATTTCTCTGCAGAGCTGAACTGAATTGACTTCTGATACCCTCTGAAAATATTTGGGTTAAGACTTAGGGGTTACATTCTACTACCTTGACTTCAAAGTGTGCCCCGATATGAGCCTGTGCCTAGATACCTTCTGTCTATAGAGCCATGTAGTATGGTTAGCTGTGAAGCACCACAGTTTACATGTACCTGGGGATCCTAGGGCCTCCTTCTAGAGTCAGAGGTAAAGCAAGACTGTTCTCTGTCTGGAGGCACTGTGAGGACGCTCTACCTTGTGAAGCAGAGAGCTTTTGCCCCTTCGTCCAGGCTTCCTGCTTTTGGGGGAAGGTATGGCCCCACTAAGCCTCATTGCCTTCTTTGTTTTATTTTTTATTTTTAGATAAACATGAAAATAGAGTATACTTTGACATATTATACATACATGGAGTTTAACATTCTAATTAGGATCCCATTCTTGTGGTTGTGCATGATTGGGTGCTACACTGGTTGTGTATTCATATATGAACATAGGAAGGTTATGTCCCATTCATTCTACTGGCTTTCTTATTCCCATACCCCTTTCTTGAACATGCAGGAATGAGCTTAGAGAGATACCATCCACCCATCCCAAGATGTCTAGTGAGAAGAACTGACAAATATGTGCCTCAGAGGTTCTGTATGATGGAGTATTGCACCTGAATTCTGGGATAGCTCTAGCCAAATCACCAGTTTTACTTTTAGAACCCCTTGGTCTGACCTGGGTCATCAGAACTAGTTTGGAAGGATGGCTCCATAGTCTAACCAGCTCCCAAGGGGCTTTGGTCATTTGACCAAAGATTTGGGAATTGCAAGAGATTGTTTTATCAACTACCAAAATAATCAAACTAACTCTTTGAAGCCACTTAACACCCAATATGGAGCAAGGTGAGATTTTAAATATATAAAAGAGTCAAAATAAAAAACTTGTTGTTGGTGGTAGGGGACCATAGGGAGAGTGAAAATTTCCCACAAGATTTGCCATAACAGGACTTTATCTTGGAGAGCTTTGTCTATTTCATCCTGTCTTCTTGCCCAATTATGTATCTACTACCTTCCCCATAGCTCGAACCCTGCTTTCCTTTTCCCCTTTTGCCCTTTTCCCACCCCTCCTTTGAAGTGGGGAGGCAAATAACCAAGACATAAAGGAACAAAGCCAAATACTACAAAGCATTAATGGAATAGTCATTCCAAATGAGATTTTTAAAGAGGCACTTTAAATGCAGCAAAGAACTAAGCACTCACATCAATGTTCCTGTAAGCAGAAAATAAAATCTACAAATAAAGTTTTAGTGGAAGGTGTATCATTTTATTTCATTAATATTCATAATCTGAACCCATATGTGCAATTTCAGAGACTTTCATGAGACAATTTTGCTTGTAGGAAACAAACAACAGCCCTAGACCAGTCTAATAAACATTCCAAACATCACCCACACTGGGCACAGGTGTTTCCCGATTGCTGCCTGTGCTGATATTTTTGTGGGCTAGAGCTCCAACCGTCATAATTTGTGCTCTGGCTTTGCCTCCTACTTGCCACTGGAATAAAATGGGGCAATTTTTCTTGTCTCTGTGTTGGAGGGAATGGTGTGGAGCTCCTCCTAGCAACATACCTGTCTTCCGATTTTCCATATTTGTGGTCGGAACGACACTCATCCCAGCCTTCCTTCGCTGTTCAAGGATAGGTTAATTCTGAAGAAGGATGATTGACCATCTCCTCTTTTCTACTCCACTGTCAGGTCCGGTCTCTGATTCACAGCGCAAGCACTCATGAGACCCTCCAACTTGGGCTTCAGTGACTTCCTCTGAGCAGGTGCAAGGTGGTTAGACAAAGTACATACTCTTTCTAGAACCAGCAGGTGTTTCGTTTTTCAACTAACTGGCCTGGCTTTCTAGAGGAAATGATAGCTTATATGTACACTGTGCTTTGCTACTTATAAAGAGTGCACATAAGTCATCATTTTATTCAACTTCACAACTGTATTCCTTTTCACCCCTGAAGCATTGAGAAGCAACGTTTTTTACTTTACAGGCTCCCAACACTGAGCTTTCCCAAGGTCAGGGTTACACCCTCATTCCACAGCTGCTCTAAAGATAAACTGAGAATTATTATGAATTCCCAAGGGAATTACTTCCACATTTAAAATTACTTATGGTCAAGTGGGGGTGAGACAGCAGAAGAGAATATCCAAGTTAGAGAGAAGGGGAAGGAACCCAAGGGAAAGGCAAAGACTTCAGCAGAACAAATTTGAAAGGGAAGAAATCCTAAAGAAATCCTGGGGGGCAGGGACCACAAAAGTTGTAGCTGAGAAACTGGAGAATCTTCTGACCCAGATAAGTAGGGTTTGGTTTAATCTCTAGATTCTGGCTGGCTGCTTAATTCTGAGACTGTTTACTGTCAGGTCTGCACAATCGATTGGCCTAAGGAGATAAGGGACCTGTTTAGATTAACATCAAAAAGAAAAAAAAGATAGCACATTCTCTGGTGGAAGCACTAGTTTTTCTCAGCAAATAGACAGGGAAGGAAGAGCAAAGGGGAGGATGCTGGACAACTCTGTCACCTTCCACCTTTGTCCCTGGACACCCCACTGGACTCCCTGAGCCAAAGCTTCTCCTGTTAAACTGCTTCGAAGGGTGGATTGAGAGGGTGAAGTGAGCTGATGTAGACAGCACTGTGCCTCCCTCCAGAGAGCCCTACGAATGCGGGGGTAAGCCTGGCCTTGTCATCCACCAGAGGACTCCAATCTCAAGAAGTGAGCAGCACAAAGCATAGGCTTTGGAGACAGATATTTTGGCGAGGGGAGGAAGTGTGTGTCATGCCTGAAGCTGCCTGTCTACCTTAAGCAAGGACCTTAACTTCTCTATGCCTCAGTTTTTCCTTCTGTAAAATGAGAATAATTGGGCTGATGTGGATCAAATGAGAAATACTATGGCGTTTACAAAGTACCTGGCACATAGTCTGTATTTGGCAGATGGTAGGAAAGTCATTGGGATTCCCATTTTCTGCTAGCCTCCTGACCAGGCTTCCTGAGCCAATTCTGCAGCAGGGCACTGGACCCAATTTAGCATGAAGATTCCTTAGGCCCACTTTGCCCTCCTCGACTACTCTGTCCTCTGGCCACATCTGATTCTGTGACCATCAAGTCCCCTGCTTTCTCATCTTTGTGTGAGGAACTGCTGTCTCCTCTAGGCACCTGGTAGACTTCCCAGGTTCTGGCTGTACTCAGCTGTCCCCACTGCCTCCAAAGCTCTGTCTTCCCCTTTCATGACCAGGCCTTCCCAATCTGGCCATATACTGATGTCAGACATTTCTTCTTCTTTAGTCTTCTCCACCTCTTCCTCTTTATCCAGTAGAATTTCCCATGCAGCCAAGCTAGCCATGGTTGTCTTCTCTTCAGGCTTCTGAGCTCACCAGCTATCTCATCTAAGCTAGAAGTCAGATTTTAATGGTGAGAAACTAGAGATCCAATATGCCTGGGTGACCACCTGGGGTTTCCTCATCTGTGATGACTGGGGTGTAGGTGACAAAATGGTCTTATTCCTTTACCAGTCACATATTGTACTCACATTCACACTCTCTGATGAGTGTGATACGTCCTGAACCCACACCCCTTGGAAAACTCTTCTCCCCTCCACACCTTATTCCAGCCTTGTCATTGTGTTTCATTTAGCTTTCCCTGAACTGCTCTGTTGCTACTCTGCACTCTCTACATCTCTGCCCACACAGGATGTGGGTCCCCTCTTCACTGCCTTTGCCCAGGGTTGGAAACAGCCTGAATGTGACCACTGTCTGTGGTCTGGTTGCGCAACCAAAATGGTGGGGGTCATGAGGCACTGTGACCCTTGCTGCTCGTGGGAGAGAATTCAGTCTGCACTCTGACACACTGCAGTGACAAAGAGGTCAGAGTTGAGGCTTGGAGTCATAGCCTAACCCCAAATGGAAGATCTCCCTGGAGACACAGGAACTGGATGCATGACAGTCAAGTGACAAACAGTCCTGAGTTTCTGCTGTCGCCTTTGCCATCCTTTGGGGCTCATGCACATTTCAGTCTGTTGCTTGACCTACCTTTTAGCAGATCCTGTATCCCGCTCAGCCCCTCCTGTGCCCTGTCCCCGTCACAATGAGGATGAGGGTGGGGAGGTTGGCAGTGGTGGAGTGGGGATGTGTTGTGGCTTCTGGAGTGTGATGTTTATCGCCCTGTTATGCACAGGAAGCCCCAGGCTTGGAGCCATGGCTGGGGAAGATCCTCTGGCTTCCCACGTTGTCTGTTTCCCAAGGGCAAAGAGAGGGAGAAGGCACTAGTGATGCTGTTATCCCTGAGACTATTCATTAACTCTTTTTATAGAGTCTATTCCTTCTCTAATCATCAAAGCTGACATTTATTTTTGTAAGAGCAGATATATGATTTATGCTTTAATGTATTCTTTCTCTCAGCGGACATTCACTGTGGACACCCTCTGCCTGGGGCCTGGGGAAGAGGTGCTGGGAACGAGGACGGGTAGAGTAGCTGAGATAAGTCCACGGCCTACACAGTGCCAGGGGTGGTGCAGACCTCGGAGAATGGCTCTTCAATAGATTAGGCAACACTCACAGAAGGAAATTGAAGGCCACAGAGGTGCTATAAGCAAAAATATGAAAGGCTCACAAAATCTTCCTTGGCTGTAGTACCTAAGGGAGGTATCATGGTAGAGGTAGCTCTAGAGTTGGCCTTGGAGGACAGGTGGACCCTGGTAACCACACAGGAGAGGTGGGCACTCTAGGTGGGAGATGGAAAGTACTGGAATGCTGGGGAAGTAAACAGAGCTTCCTTTGGCTAAAGCCTGGGGCTTTGAATGGAAATAATGGGTAAAAAGCCTGATGAGTTTGGCCAAGACAAGTCTGCAAAGGCTTGTCCTGGGAGACACAAGGCAGGGGTTTCTACTTGATTTGGTCCCATATGGAACCACTGGAGGCTCTTCTTTCATAGATGGCTGAGTGGGCATGACAACAAACCATGCTTTGAGAAGCTGAACCTCGCCTTCTAGGCCAGGTAGATCATCAATAGGACAGCTTGGGAGGAAAAGGTGGTGGGAGTGAGAACAGAAATGAGAACGTGAGATACCAAGAGTGCTCTGAGGGAGACCATGTAGGATCTGGCAACTTGGCTGGAACTTTTTCTGAGGGAAGTAGAGAAAGATATGAAAGATAGGCGAAACATTAGAAAGTCATTTAGTGCTTCTGTCTCCTGATTTCTGTTGAGTAGAAAGCTCCTCAGTTCAACATCCACAGACATTTATTATGCATACTGTGTATCTTGTGTAAGAATAAACAATACAGGAAGAGTAAATTGAACAAAACATAGTCCTTGCTCCAAGTGAAACAGGATTTAGAGGACATCTTAGGCTGGACATCCCACACTATTCCCTTTGGAAAGAAAATCAGAGATGGTTGAATGTTTTATTGAATATCATCTCTAAAGTACAGATGAGAGAAGGGTTCCAGGTCCACTCATATGTTTGTTGAGCTTTGACTTTTGACAATAATATATGCTTGGGAAGGTGACTTTAATTACTCACTGTCCATAGTTTGGATAATTTAAAAATTTTATTTGACTTTGTTTCACTCAGTAGCTATTTCTTTTGATCCTAACATGAGGCATATCTCAAGGAGTCCCAGTGCAAAGAAGGGACTGTCCCTCAGCCCCCAAGACATCTCAGCTCTTAAGGATGATCTGAGAAGCACAAAAAGAACTGCAGGGAGTTGAGTACAGAAGAGAAGCAGGGGTGTGGGTCTGGGAGGAAGGTCTTGTGCTTCACAGGGCTTTGGAAAGGACTTGAGGAGTAGTAAGAAAGAGGGCATTTAAGCTAGAATTTGGACAGAGTAGGATTTCAAAAGATAGAAAAGGGAGTGAGGGAAGGGATCTTAGTGAGAGAAGCAGGAAGAGTAGAGGTGGAGGGGACAGTACTAGGAGGCACATCTGGGGATGTTTCATCATTGGGTTCTGAAGGAGAATAGGCCCGGCATGGCCTTGATTATAGCCAGTGTTTGTTTTGTTTTGTTAATGAAGTAAAAAATAACAGTCGGAAATCTAATTAGGTGGTTTAGAAGTTGTGGTTTAGTTGTTTTTACTTATACAATGTTCTGAGCTTCTTCTTGGGCTTAGAAGGCATCCTGGCCATTCTGGCTTATTAGCCAGTGGTCTCCAGAGGCCTTTGATTAGGTGATTTCTCCATCCCAACCCGGAAGCATGTCTTTTGGGCTTTGACTTTTGGCAATAGTGTATCCTTGGGAAGGTGACTTTAATTACTCTCTGTCCAAGAGGTGGAACACACGTTGCTTTCTCTATGGTGTCTTTACAGATGTTGCCATGTGTAGGTGACAGGACATATAGAGAACCACTGGCATCACCAAGTTCTGTAAATGTTTTCATGGGAATGCAAAAGCTCAAGGCCAGGGCCAGGCCAAAGTGAGTCTTTTATATTCTTTTGCTTCATAATTCTGGGTCTTCCTTCCTTCTCTTTCAGAGTTGTTGATTCATCAAAGAGCAACTAGAAATATTGTGACAGTAGTGTCTTTTTTACCCTACATAAGAGGACAAGAACAACCACCCAAATTAAGAGAGACAGTTAACCAACTTAACTGTCAGTAGTAAATTGTTAATAATTCTTAACTATGTTTTCCTGGTGGTATTATGTGCTAGTATGATTAAAATTAATACGAGAATAGATTTTTTGTTTTCTTTTTGGCAGGGCATGGTAGGGTGATGGTGGTTGGAGTTGGGAAGTTGTTTGTCAAAACAAAAAGGATTTGAGAATCTGATCCTAGACATGTCTCTAGGCAAGGAATCAACTTGGTGCCTGCCTGCATTAGTTTCCTAGGGCTGATGTAACAAATTACCACAACTAGTGGTTTAAAAATAAAAGAAATGTATTTTCTCTAAAGTTTTGGAGAATAAAGTTCAAAATCAAGGTGTTTCTAATGGCTATATTCCCCCTCAAGAGGATGAACTTTCTCTGTCTTTTCCAGCTCCTGCCGACTCCTAACCCTAATCTCTGCATCTGTATGGACATGGCCCTCTTCCCTGCATGTCTCTGTGTCGAAATCTCCTTCTGTCTTTCTCTAGAAGGACATCTGTCTCTGCACATAGTACCCACCCACACTAAATCCAGAATGATCTCTGAGATCTTTAGCTTAATTCCATCTCCAAAAATACTTTCCAGTGAAGATGGCAGGATTGAGGGATTAGGACATACACATGTTTTCTCAATCCACGGCACTGAAGATCCATTCTGTCCCGGCACCAGGATGTTCATTATCCTGGATATTCAACAAATCTTTGTCAATGAACTTGTTATCCTGTAGACAGTAGAGCAGGGCTGGACCGGAGTCAGTGCCAGGAGATGGGAGGTTGTCATGAGTCTCTCCAAGTGAGTGGCACTTGGAGCAAAAGAAGTTATGCATTTACTGAACAGAGATTATAAATTCATTTTACTAAGCACAGTGTGTTCTGAAACTTTATTAATAGCTTTCCTGGTAGACTCTGAGGATGTCGATGAGAGATCCTCAAAGAAAGTCAGCCATATGATGTTTTGTCATTTATAATAGACTTTGATGTTTCCTTTCATTTGTTTTTTTTCTTAAAAACAACAACAACAACAACAACAACAACTTTGAATGGATCCAGACACTTGAAATTCTGAAAACTCCAAAATATTGGTATTGCAGAATTTAAAAAGTACATTTTAAATCACGTCTTTCTAAAATAAATGACAGATAGTCCAGTAAATAACACACATTTAAGTAGAGTCACCCCATGAAGGTCAGAGTCCCCTTTTTATTTTAATGGGGTTATTGAGTCATAGAATAGCCAGGGCCATAAATGTGAAGTCAGCTCCCAAAACAATAACTGCAGAGCCACTGTTCTCTCTCACTGGCTGGGAAACAGCCGCCCACGTGTTCCTGCCACTCTGGTCCAGTGTTTGAGATGGTGATAGGGAAATTGCCGGGTGAGAACTGACTCACCGGAAATGTTCTCCTTTCTAGAGTAAACAGCAAGCATGAAATCATGTCAGCACCATTTACCAATTTTATTTTTAATTGGCTAATATGCCTTTGATCACTGAAGGGGAAATAAGTGAATGAGGACTGGCTCGAGCTTAAGGACCTGCATTATTACCTTGCACATTCGTTTAGATCATTTTCTACCATCCACCTGAGATGCGGTTATTTATTAGCATAATATGGTTACGGATCTATCTGCAGGGCTTAAAGATGGAAATTGAAACTCGGTGATGATTTAGTTGAAAGTTACTGGAGCATTCATAAAGCTGTCAGAATTACAAGAGAAACCACATTAAGAAAACGCCAGCACTAGTTGCTATTAAATGGATATTCAAACATCGTCAGCACTGTTATCCACAGAAAGCTGGTCTAATTTATAAGCTCCTGTACAAGAGGATAATGGTAGCTGCAGGTTCAAAGGAAAGTGGATCATAAGAATGACATTAGGAAGAGTGATCACATGTTTTGGAACATAAATCAGGAAATAGGACAAAGGATTTTTCCCTGATTTGTTAATTTACTCTCATCTTTAAAAAGTGTCTTCACTTACTAAATCATGTTTCTGGTAAACAAAGGAACTGAAAAAGCACAAATTCAACTTGCGTTCATTCAACAATTGTTGTGTGACATTTTTGTGCCAAGTGCAGTTTTAGTGGTGGATATAGTATAGACTAGACCAAGTTGTTTTGTCACCAAATGTGATATCTATCAAGGGGTTGCTGCATAGTAGGCTTATGCTATGGTTGATACTCAGTCAATTCACAATCATATACATTTGTGATCATATATACATGGAAAATGAGGTATTGCTGAGCTCTGACCTGAGTATTCCTGGGAGTGCCCAGGTGTCTCCCTTGAGTGTGCTGATCTCTGCCATTGTCTGTTTCTGTCCTAGCCAAATGAGAGCTTGTAGACTTGGGTCCCAATGAGCAGAGCAGGTGTTCTGAGGTGAAATTTTGCTCCCATTTTCC
Source organism: Tamias sibiricus (assembly GCA_025594165.1). Lineage (NCBI taxonomy): Eukaryota > Metazoa > Chordata > Mammalia > Rodentia > Sciuridae > Tamias > Tamias sibiricus. The sequence goes on along the minus strand of CM046659.1, from coordinate 102,830,249 downwards.
TTGCTGCCTTTGTATCTGCAGCATCCATGCTGGTGGAGCCAAAAATTCTTCTTGGCATGATGTTGGTGCCCCTGGAGTGGTGCCCTGTTGGTGGCAACTGGCTTCACTGCTGTGGAAGTTCTCCTTCCTGGCATGCTGAGGGCAAGGTGGTAGAGCCCCAGAGTTAGCTCCCCTCTTCTTTCAATTCTCTTTCTATCTGGAGCATGGTTTCATGCCTCTCTGAATCATGCCTTCATCTGCCATGTCTGTATCTGATCTCCTCAGCTCTACATAAACTTGAGGACATCAAATCATGTAAGGGGCACGGATAACCTTGCTTCCATTCACTGTGGGCCCCTGAGACCTAGACCCACAAGGCTAAAATATTCTGCTATATACACATGCATCCTTCAAGAAAAGATTTTCTGAGAAAATCTGAGGCTGCTAGCTTTAGAAATATAGCCACTAGGCCAAAACAATGACACAGAGTTCAAGGCAGAGCAACTAGTAGTCAATAGAAATAAACATGAAAATGAACCAGGAGCCCATTACAAAGGATAGAAATAAATTTTGGAATGACTCCTATGTTAGAAATGGGTTGAAGTTGGGGTGCAATAAATAGAAACATGGGTGTTTGTGTCAAAGATAAAATTAACCAGACAGAGAACTAAATGATAAGGGAGAATCATAACCTGCATTTGTTCTACCATTCAAGATGTGAATATTGTTCCCCTGCTCTGACACAGACCCTGCATTCAGCACAGGAGTCACAGGGATGAATAAAATCCCTTTGGGCCTTTAAACAGCTTAGAGTCTCAGACAAGGGTCAACAAAGTATGGCCCATGGGACAAATCTGACACATCTCCTATTTTTAAACAGTTTGTGAGCTAAGAATGACTTTTATATTTCTAAATTGTTGAGGAAAAAAAAAAGCCCTCAATAATGTTTCTTGACATGTGAAAATTACATGAAATTCAAATTTCAATGTTTATATATAAAGTTTTATGGGTACACAGCCAAGTTCCTTCCATCATGTGCTGTTGTCCATGGTTGTTTTTAGGTTATAGCAGTAGGTCTGAGTTTGGGACCGAGACTGTATCATAAAGTCTAAAATATTTACTAATCCCTGATCTAAGATGGGGAGCGAGACAATGTCTTATGGGGAAATATGGAGAAAAAGATGTATTCAAGGGTGTTCCTGGACCATAGAGAAGGGCATTGTAAAAGAGGCATGATTTTCTGTTTCCTTAGAGTCACTAGAACAATTGCATAACCAACGGAAGAGAAGTTTCTGCTTTATTTATTTATTTATTTATTGTCCTATCACTTTAACAAGAAGCTAAAGGAATAAGATAAAGAATTATGTTATTGTATTTCCAGTTTTACTATTTTCTATTGTACTTATTAGTAGTAGTAATAATATTTCAGCTTTTTCTTAATTCCAGTTTATACATACAGGTATAAATTTTGCTCTATTACACGTCTTCTTGTATGTTTTATTAAAACATTATTTGTTCAAGATATCCTGCATAGGATGGAGTTTAAAAAGTAAAGCTTCTTTCATTTTAAATTGTCTGAAAGCCATGGTCTGGAGTAGCTTGGCAAGCCTGGAGCTTGGGATGGTTGCCTCATCTCCTGGTTAGGGCCAAGGGAAGGGTGTACTCTAAGAGTTTCCTGCCTGTTGGGTCCCAGGATGGGAGAAGCAAGACTGTGGAATGGGCTGGGCAGAGGCAGCAAGCTAGTGGAATGGGCTGGGCAGAGGCAGTAAGCCATACATGGCTGACCTCAGAGGCTTCTTAAATGGGGCCTCATCCTTACCTGACCCAGGATTGCTGAGTTAAAAAACAGTTCCAGGGCTTTTGATTCCCATTTTACTCTTTCACTTTTGTCTTTCTCTGGTGAAAGTGTAAGCTCATGCTTTGATGGACAAGAGGACAAGGACACAGGGTGATGGGTCATACAGACTTATCGAGAAACAGCATAGTATAGATTATGGGTTAGCATGACTGGATTTGAGTCCCAGCTCTGCCATGTAGCAGCTTTGTAACTTGGGCTAATTTACTTACCTTCTATGCTTCAGTGATTTTTAAATGAGGAAAATAATAGCAGCTATCTCATAGGGTTATTGTGAGGATTAAATAAATTAGCCCACAAAAACCATTTAGAATGCCTGACACATAGGTGAAAACACTTATGACGATGATGACGATTGATGGCTATTGATGGCTATTACTTTTCTCTTTGGAAACACTGCAGTCAACCTTAAATGCTGAAGAATCTTGACAGTTTTCCTGTTACTACACCTTCATGAAGGGAATCTTTCTGTTGCTTTCTGTCTCTCTCTCCCTCCCTCCCCAACCCCCCCTGACCTCTGCCCAGGTCTTCCTCTGAATTCTGGCTTCTTTTATTGTCTGTTGCATTTTTTGTCCTACCTCTGTCTTTTTAATCTTCACTCTAACAATCTAGCATATGTGCCCAGGCACTAACTTTGATTGTCAGTGTGAGGGACAGCCTGGTGGTGATGAAATGCTCTGTAGCAACATCCTGATGTCCCAGTTTCTGTCTTAGAGCATCTGCCAGTTCCTCTGCAGCAGAAATGGTGACTACTAAATATTTGTTGGATTGAATTGAATCCTTTTCCTGCTCTGACAGTGATGAAGATTCCATTCTCAAAAATATATTGCTTCCTTAAATTAGCCTAGAGAGCATGAGAACTGGACAGGTGTCCATTTATTTACATCTAACTACTTGGTACCTTCCATTTGACTGTTTTGTTCTGAAAAAATAGCTTTGAATCTCTGGCTCCTGATTTATACAAGGTATGTGTTATGATTCTTCAGGGAGATTGATCCTTGTCACCATTCCCTGGGAGCCCTGCTTTAAGTATATCCTTACTGGCCTCTTTATCTGTTCCCAGCTAATTTGTTATTGACTCAGCTTCCTCCTCTTCCTTGCATTTAGCTGCACCCCATAGTTTCAGAGATATTTGCAAAAAGGCTGATTTTGGATTGTAACAGAAGGTGTTTTACTTATCTATTTCTGTGCAACAGATGACCCTAAATTTAGGTGCTTGAAATAACAAACTGTTGTTATCTCACAGTTTCAATGGGCCAGGAAACTGGATGTAGGTTATTAGGGCTCAAGATCTCTTGCAATACTGTAATTCAGGGGTTGACCAGAAATGAGTTATCAGAGAGGTTGGAAGACCACTTTCAAGATAATAAATGTGGCTATTGGCTGGAGGCTTCAGTTCCTTGCCATGTTGGCCCTCCACAGACTGCTTACTGGGAACAATTAGCTTCCTCAAAGTCAGCAGGAGAGTGCCCATGATGGAAGTTGCAGCTTTTATAATCCTATATTGGAGTGGACATACTATCATTTCTGTAAAGTATCGGTCATATAAATCACCACGACTACAATGTGAAGAGGGGACTCTACAAGAGTCTGAGTTACAGAATGTGGGTCACCTGGGAGCTATCTCGGAGTTTGATCACAACAGTTTGCCCTCCAGCCTCTAACAGTTTACATTTCCACATACGATACACATTCATTCCTTCTTGAGGATCCCTGGAGTTTCATCTCACTAAAACATCAACTTGAAATTCAGAATATTATTACCTAAATCAGGTCCAGGAGAAGGTGAGGCTCCTTGGATGTTGTTCCTTAAACACAGCCCCTCAGCCACAGCCCCTCTTCAACTATGAAATGGAAGAAATAAATTCCCACCTACTACCCACACCATGCAATGGTGAGATAGACATTCTGTTCATGAAGGGGAAAAATGGGAGACATTCAAGAAGTCACTAATATTTCTGCCAACTGGGAAGTTTCAAATATTCCTTGGCTAAGTATAAAGCCTGGGGACAGTTAGTTCCTCATCATTCTTAACCATAGGCTTTCGAAGCCTTGCTTTGAGTCTTCTTCCTTTTTTTTTTTCTTTTGAATGTGCTTTTTATTTTTGAATAGTCCCAGTTTTGTAGAAATCTGGGCAAGTGGTTCCTCTTCTCCAAGCCTCACTTTCCTCATCTTGATTTCTTTGTTTGAAACATCCTCCAGTATGTTTCACCCACTTGCTTCTTCCAAACTAGAAAACTCTGAGTTTTCCAGTCACCTTCTTCAGGGTGCATTTCTCTGTCAACCCCTGCTTAGTGTGGAGTTAGGGTCGCCTGCCATGTGTTCCTCCATCATGTTGCCACACAAGCACAAACAGTGTATTGGGATGATTTATTTTCTTATCTCTTGCCATTTGACTGATTTTTCAGCACCTTGAGGGTTGGGCTCCAAATCTGTGTGTGCAAGAAGGTATGCTATGGTTTGGATATGGTTTATATGTGTTCCTAAAGGGTTCATATGTTGACATTTAATCCCTAAATTTATAGAGACGGTGTAAACTTAGTCTGGAGTTTTTAAATGGGTCTCTGGGAGGTGATTAGGATTAGATAAATTCATTAGGGTGGAGTCCACAAGACTGAACCATGGTGACTTTGTAAGAAGAGGGAGAGAAATCAGAAGACAAATATACACATACACACATACATGCTACCTGTTTCTTATTATGTGATGCCCTGCACCTCCTTGGGATTCTGCCAGCAAATAAATCATCACCAGATACGACCCTTCAACATTGGTTCTCTAGAACCATGAACCAAAATGAACCTCTTCTCTTTATAAAGTAGATGGCTTCAGGTATTTTGTTATAGACAAGGATTAAGGTAAGATACTTCCTAATAAATTGAATTTATTCAAAATTAATTTTTAAGTTTTTAATGATCACACAGTAAATCTATAGATCCATGTAACTACCATCACAATCAGTATACACAACATTTTCTTCATTCCACAAAACTCCCTTATGCTTTCTTTTCCTTCACTTCTAAAATCTGACAATCACCAATCTCTTTTCCATTCCTACAGTTTTTCTTTCCCTGGATGTCATAGAAATGGAGCAATACAGAAGACTTTGTGACTCATCTGTTGTTGTGTGTTTCACTAGTCATGCCTTTTTATGCTGAGTAGCATCTAACAGTATGGATACACCAAATTTGTTCATCCATTCACCCATGGAAAGGCATTTGGGTTGATTCTATGAACATAGCTGTTACTAATATTCACGTAACAGATTTTTGTGTAAACAAAAGTTTTTATTTCTTTAGGCTAAGTACATTGGAGTGGTATATCCAGACCATATACTAAACATGTCCAACTTTTTAAGACTGCGAGTTGTTTTCCAGATATATCATTTTATATCCCCACAAATAATATACCAGAATTCCTCTTTCTAAGACTCTGTTCCAGCACTTGGCATTGTCAGTATTTTTTTAAAACCATTTAGTAGATGTGCAATAGAATTTCATATGGCTTTAATTTACATTTCTTTAAAGAAGGTGAACATATTTTCATGTGCTTATTTGTTATACATATATTCCTTTTGTTGAAGCATCTGTTCAGATTTTCTGCCTGTTTAAAATTTTTGTTTATATCTTACTGTTGATTTTGAGAGTTCTTTATATATTCTGAACACAAGCACTTTGTTGGTTATATATTTAAAAATATTTTCTCAGGTCTATAGCTTGTGTTTTCATTGTTTTGATGAAGTCAAATTTATCTATTTTTTTTTAAATGGATTGTTATGTTTAGAGTTATATCTAGGAAATTTTTGCCCATAGGATTTTCCTATATTTTCTCTTAAATCCTGTATAATTTTACATTTATATATGCTATTTTGAATTATTTTTGTTTAAGGTGTCAGTTTTTTGTTTTTTATTTTGCTTCAGGTTACTTTGCATGTGGTTCAATTTTTTTTTTCTGGGTGCATATGTCCAGTTGTTCTAACACCAATCCCTGCAAAGACCAAACTTTCATTATTGAATTACCTTTGTGCCTTTCCCAAAAGTCAGCTAGCTACATTTCTGGATGCTCTATTCTGTTCATTTTATCTGGTGTCCATCTTACCACAATTATTACTTGATCCCGGTGACTATAGATTTATAGTGAAGCTTATAGCTGGGTAGTGTGTGTGTCCAAATTTATTGTTTTTTTCCTTCAAAATTGTTTTGGTTGTTTTATTTCCTTTGCCTATTATGTAAATTTTAGAATCAGCTCATTTATAACAAAAATACTTCTGGGATTTCATTGCAATTGTATTAAATCTATAGGGCAATTTGAATCTTCTAATCTACATGCTGTCTTTTCATTCTTTAATTTTTGTAGTTTTCAGCTTATGCATTTTATTGTATTTGAACATAAGTATTTCATTTTCAGAAGGAATTATTGCAAGTGGTATTAAAAAATTTCAGTTCCCAATAATTGTTCATAACCTATATAGAGAAATAAAATTGATTTATTTTGTGTGACCTTGTATACTGAGGATTTGCTCTATTTATTTCCTAGGGTTTTTTATATTAACTTTCTATGTAGCAATCTGATCATCCATGACCAGAGACAGTATATTTCTTCCTTTTCCATTTGCATGACTTTTTTCTTGTCTTATTTTATTGGCTAGACCATCCAGCAGAATGTTGGATGGGAGTAGTAAAAATACACATCTTTGCTTTGTCCCCAATCTTCAGAGGTGTGATGGTTAATTTTGTGTATCACCTTCACTGGACCATGGGATGCTCAGTTAGCTAATTAAAAATTATTTCTAAATGTGTCTGTGAGAGATTAACATTTGAATTGGTGGACTAAGAATGACAGGTGGCTCTCTATAGTGTGGGTGGACAGTAGGCAATATACTGAGCACCTGAATAGAATAAAAATGCCAAGGAAGGTTGAATATGCTCTTCCTCTGCCCAACTGTTTGAGCTGGGACAACAAATTTCTACCATTATTGCTGTCAGTTCTCAGGTCTTCATACTTGGACTGGAATGTACATGATTGACTCTTTGGCTCTCAGGTCTTTGAACTATACCACTGGCTTTCCTGGGTCTCTAGTATGGGGACATATTGGAGATATATAAAATCTCCTGTTGGTTTGTTTGTTCTTTAGAAGCACTCTAACATAAGGGTAAAGCATTCCGTTTTTCTCAATTCAATATAATGCTAGCTGTAGTTTTTTAATATGTCATTCTATTCCTAGTTTCCTGAGAATTTCTATCATTAATGTATATAGAATTTTGTATAGACATTTTCTGTATCCAATGATGCAAAACTGTGATTTTATTTCTTTGTTAGTGTGATGGATTACACTGACTCATTTTAAGATGTAGAACTAGCCTTTATTATTCCCATAATAAATCCAAATTGATCATGGTGTGTTATAATTACTATTGTAATACTATTGCTGGATTTGATTTGCTGAAGTTTTGTTGAGAATTTTTGTATCTGTATATGTGAGGGAGATTGGACTATAGTTTTCTTGCACCATTTTTAGAATTTTGTATGTTTTATTTTTGTTTTGGCTGGCCTGATAAAATGAATTGGGAAATATTTCCTTTTCTGTTAAAGATTATGTAGAATCTGCATGATTTCTCTTTTAAGTGTTTGGTAGAGCACTAGTGAAACCATCTGGATTTTGATATTTCTTTTTATAAAGATTTTTAACATTAATTGAATAGTTATAGAATGTTTTGGGTTATCATTTTCATCATAGGTGAATTTGGGTAGTTGGTATCATTCAAGGAATTGGTTTGTTTAATCTGAATTGCTGAATTTATGTACATACAGTTGTTTGTAGTATGTCCTTATTATCCTTTTAATGACTAAGGAGTTATGATTAGATATTCCCTCTTTTGTTCTTGATATTATTAATTAGCATATCCTTTCTTCTTTCTTTGTCCAGGGATTTATCAATTCTATTTATTTGGTTGGTTACATTGATTTTTCTCTTTTCAGGTTTATTAATTTTTCTTTATTATTTCCTTCTTCCTACTTGTCTTGAATTTATATTGTTCTTATTATGCTTTACTTTTTTAAGGGGCAATCTTAGGTATTTGGTTTAAAACCTTCTCCTTTTCCAATATAAACAATGTTATAAATTTGTCTCTAAACACTGCATTAGTTATATCCCACACATTTTGATATGGTTAATATCCAAGCATTTGGAGACTTCCTACTTTTCTTTCTGTTACTTATTTCTATTTTAATTCTGTTAGTAGAAGAGAGCATTCTCTGTATGGTTTTGATTCTTTTAAATTTGTGGAGGCTTGTTTTCTGACCCAAGATATGATCTTTTAAAATTTTTTTTTCTTTAAATTTTTTTTAATTGTCAATGGACCTTTATTTTTATTTATTTATATGTGGTGCTGAGAATCAAATCCAGTGCCTCACATGTTAGACAAGCACTCTTCCACTGAGCCACAACCCCAGCCTGATATGATATATCTTGGTGAATGTTTCATGTGCATTTAAAAACAGTGGAATTCTGCTGTTGTTCGGTGGGGCATTCTATAAATATCCACTACATCAGATTGGTCGATGGTGGTGTTCAGGTCTATATTCTTGCTGTTCTTTGCATACTTGTTGTATAAATTACTGAGAGGACTGTGAAATTTTCAAGTGCAATTCTAGATTTGCCCATTTTTCCTTTCACCTCTGTATCTTTCAGTTTCACAGTTTCAAGCTCTGGTGTTAGATAAATATCCGTGAGGATAGGATTGTCAGATTTACCAAAAACAATAACAACAACAACAACAGCACAAAACCAAGATGCCCATTAAAAGAGAATTTTAGATAAAGAATGAATTTTAGTGTAATTAATTATGCCTCATTCTGTCTGGCAATTTAGGACTAATATGTCTTTGTAGTGAGTTGGCCCTTATGTCAACACATAATATCTCTATTCCTGATGTTTTCTTTGACCTGATGTCTACCTTATTTGATGTTAATAGTCACTCTGGTTGTTTTCTCCAGTCCCTAGATTTCTTTCAATTAGTGTTTTCAAGGTCCAGGAAGACCAATTAAAAGATAAACATTGTCAGATTTTAAAACAACAGCAACAACATCCATGTACTATCTATTAGAAACTCATTTTAAGTATAATGATATTGATTATATTATTTGCTAAACACCACCCAATTTAAGCAACCAAGTCACTGTGGTTATCATCAGTTTTACCAGGTAATAGAGGAGGAAATTGGGTTTTGGTAATGATATAACTATTATTTAATGTTATGTGACAAGTAAATAATGAAATCAGCAAGTACAGCTTAGTCTAGCTCTAAACATTAGGTTACGTTGGTTACTTTGCTTCTGAGCCAGGAGTGGGAAAACTTCTTTTTGTGAACAGCCAGATAGGTTTTGCAGGTCATGCAGTTTTTTTCACAACTATCCTATCCTGCCTAAAACACAAGCTCAGCTATAGATTATACACAAACGAATGAGTATAGCTGTGTTCCAATAAAACTTTATTTAAAAACAACAACAAAGTATATGGGTTGGATTGGGCCTTTGGAATGCCATTTGCCAAATCCTGCTCCAAATTATAAGTGGATCCTACACAGTTTCTGTTTCCTGTAGGTTGTATTTATTTTGCTCTTGTTTTGGGGGTTCATTCCAGATTGTCATAGCTAGTGATGAAGCTTAATGCACATTTTAAGTAGTCACAGATATCTTGGATCAATCCTACTCCCCTGCTTAAAATTTGTTTCTTTGAGAAGTCCTTTTTAGCATGTTTTTGGGGAGGCTTAATAATGACTCAGATAAAAGCGTGATGCAAAGCCAAAAGGATAGAAAGGGTGGTTTGCAAGGTTGTGTCGAGTGGAATAGGGAGAAAGTGTGTAACACAGATCCAGCCTTCATTAAGCAGCCTGGTTGCTGAAGCTTGAACCTTGAAGATCATCTATTACACATCTGCATGTGATTCCAGTCTATCTCAGCCTTGAAAGCATTATTCAGCTCCTCTTGTGTACTTCCAGGGCCAGGGGACTCCTAATCCTTAAAGATATTCCTTTCATCTTTCTTGGAGATGAAATAAGTGAACCATCCTTGTTCTTGAAATGTGCACTTAGTGAACTAAAACATGCCATTGTATAATCCGTTTCTCTTGTCCAATTCTAGCCCTTGAAGCTGCACAAAGTAAAGGTAATTTCTTCTACAAGAGAGTCAGGGATTCTAAATTTATTTTTCACCATAAGGAATAAAAATAACAGATCTCACTAATAATGTCAATGGCAAATGCAGAATATCCAGGAACAAACCTAAAGGAGAAATTTCAGGGCCTATGTGAAAAAACTTCAAATTATTTTTAAGAATATAAGAAAAATAGAAACAAATAGATATATGATAAGACAATATTGCAAACAAACGTTATTCTTGACAAATTATTAGATGTAATGTAATTCTCATCCATATACCAACAATTTTGCTTTATAGAGGGGAATGTTGCATGTTGGGCTGAGAAGCTGTCGGAGCCTGGAGGTACCTTGCAGGGTGTTTATTTGGTAATGCTTGTGAACTGAGGGTGAGGGGAGCAGGGTTGGAAAGAGAGGGAAGGGGAATCTGAAAAGCAGTCCCAAACAGGATTTTTCCTGTCCCTGTGGGAGCACTGGCACTCACTCCAACCTTGAAAGTTTGATGGCATTGGGACTGAGGACTGGCCTGAATAGTTTTCCTCCAGTTACCAGATGCAGGCAGTCTCTGGGAGGAGGCATGATCAAGGTGAGGTGATTTTCTTCAGTTCAGAGTACACTGCTGAGGGCCTTTTCCCCTTGGCTCTCCCAGCACCAGGGGGGATAAGTCTTCATTCCTGAAGGAGGATCTGGGTGGCTTGCCACAGCATCCTCCACATGGAGGAAATGGGACAAAATTTCTATCTGTAGAGTTTACCTGAGATAATGAATATGATAGACTACTTCATACAATTCTGACAAAGAAGAGTGATGTGAGATGTTTTCCTCACAAGATATTGTGGTATATTATGAAGCTCACTATGCTCAAATAAAGACTAAATAGTTGGCATAGAGCCAGACAGACTTATCAGTAGAATAGAAATGCATGACCAGAAACAGACCTTGCATGTGAAGAGCTTAACTGATAATACAGGTGGCTCAATCTAGTAGAAAGTGAATGTTTATTCAATAAATGGTATTGGGACAAAAATGAAACTCATAAGTTACACTAAAGTTAATTTCAAAGGCATTGAAAATTTAAATGTAAAATACAACCATAACAATAGTGCTAGAAAAAAATATAATAATGGGGGTAGAGATGGGCTTTCTAAGCATGACCTCAAAGACAGAAGCTAAAAAGAAAAAAAAAAAAAAAAAAAAAAAACTTCAAATGAGGTTAATATTTCACAATGGCAACATACCTTTAATAATTCATAAATCCAACACTGACCGGAAACTTGTTATATATGAGATACTGTTATGAGGGCTTGACTTGAATTGATATCTAGCCCCCAGATCAAGGTACTATTATGATGTCTATTTTATAGATGAGGAAACTGAGGACTAGAAAGGACAAGTAATGTACCTAAGTTCACAAAACAAGAACACAGAAAAACCAAGATTTGAGCCGATCCTGTTCAAATTTGCTCTGCTATAAACATATATAAAAACCAGTGATGACTCAGGAAAAGCACCCATACTACCAATGGTAAAAGGTTACTTGCCCTACTTCTAAGAGAGGTCCATCACAACTCAATGTTGAATCTATGAACACCAAAATAGAAAATTCAGAACCAAAGGTAAAGAAGAATAATATTGACTGATAAGTATGTGAGAATAACTTCAATTTCACCATCTCACTGGTGAAGGGAAAAAAAATAAAAGGAATTCAAATAATGAGAAAACTTTTTTTTTTGGCCCTTAAGTAAAGATTGAGAAAGAAAAGTGTACTGGAATGGCAGGAATGTGGAGAAACAGCTACTCACACAGCTAGGAAGAATGTTGAGTAGCACACATTTTCCAAGGAGTTGTTTGGCAATATTTATCAAAAGCTTTGACCCAGTAACGCTACAGATAAAAATCTATCTTAAGAAAATGGACACCCATATGTGAGCTCCTGCATTTCCTCTGGAGCTATGACAAAATTTTGTTTTTTAAAAAGAATATATTTCAACTACTATACTGTCATTATTGATGATACCATGTCTAAATTAATCTAGAAAGTCGTTCAGATATTTTTATTGAGGGAAGAAAGATATGTACAGTATCACTTTTTTTTTTTCCTTTTTTTTGCAAATAGAGCTATAGATATAATAATTTGGAGAGATGTATTTTAAAATGTTAGTAATAGTTACCTTCAGATGGTGTGTTTATGGAAGATTTTTCTCTTTTTTACTAGCCCTTATATTCATATTTTTCTACCATACTATGTAAGACTCATGTAATAAAATGCTAATTTTGATACTTGACACCAGTTTTGAAAACATTTTCTTAATCCTGGAGACTTCTTGGAAATAGGCATCAGCAGTCACATTCCTAGCTTAGCATTTTAAATTTCAGTAAACTGTTTCAACTTGGTTCTTTTTTATTTTGGTTTCGACCTAGTTCTTTTTCTGCTTGGCCTCCTGTATGTTTGCTCCCAGTACCTAGAAAACTTGCTGTGTCATTTGGTAAGGAAAGCAGTCAGAAACAAAACCACCAATGTAATTTGAGTAGGTATGGGTCAGAATGAATTAGACTGCAGGAAATGGCTTGGGACTGTTTTTCAAGATCTTTACTTTTTTTCAGTCTTTTGTATTCAGGGAAGATTGAGAGCCCAAGTGGGAGAGGAAACCTTTCAGGTTCCCAGGGTTTTAAAATGCGGGTCTCGAAGGCCTTAGACCGAGTTTCCTCTGCATGACAGGAACAGAATTTGGTGCAAAATGCAAGCAAATTGCCTTGGCCCAGATATTACCCCTGTGGTCCCTTCCGCCTTCCCAAGGGTCCAGTTCTCCCTTGCCCTCCTCCTTTGTGGAAGATCCCTCTGCATTTTCTCTACTCCTTTCTTCCTCCACACTCTCTAAGCTGCCAATGCCCTTCAATTTGAACATCTTCCCAGAGAAAAGTAGAATCAGCTAGGGAAGTAAGGGCAGAAATGAGAGTTTATTTTCTATTTTCCAGGGACTGAGTTAGTGAGGCAAATAGCTCAAAAGCTGAGTCAAGTTTTCGTTTATATGTTGCTTTGTTTTGCTTATTTTTATATATCTGCTGTCTACTCCCTAACACTATCTCCACACTTCTCCTACCTGCAGGAGATTCCTAACTGGGTAACAAGAGGAGGAAAGAGTGAGGCATGTGGTAGTGTTGTTGTGGATACTGTGGGTATAAAAATGGAGAGACAGTATCAAGTACCTACAGATATCCCTGTCGTTTTCCAATCCCTGTGGTCATTTGCTCATTCATTTGCTTATTTATTAATTCACCAAGCACTAATTTCATTCCTGTATGTTCCAGACACTGTACCAGGCCAGAATGATAAGGGGATAAAGCTATTTTTAGCTCTTTAGTAACTCATAGCTAAAATCCAGACATCTCAAATATGGATGCTCATCAAAATTGCCCAGAGACTTGTAAGACTATAGATTTCTGGGCCCCATGTCAAAGCTACTCTGTCCAAATCACCTAGGGGAGGGTTTAGAAACCTGTATTTAAGTCAGATTTCCCAGATAATTCTGTACTGTCAGTTCTGGGCTGGTAAGGGTTTTGTAATGCATGAAAGAAAAGAATGATAATTAGTAACCTATTTGCAATGGTGATCCAGCTCTTCCTCTTTTCCTTCCTTCCTACCATTTCTTCTTCAGTGAACACCCAGTCAAGGATGTTGTTCATTTTTCTATTGCTTTGTAACCAGCCACTCTAAAACTTTGTGCTTTACACAGCAAGGATTTGTTATTTTTCACAATTCTATGGGGTGACTGGGATCAGCTGGGTGATTCTTCCACTCTGTTTAGTGAGGCCAGGGTCACTCAGGAGGCTGCATTCTGCAGGGAGGTCCACGAGGTCCCTCATCCTGGAGAGGCCCTCCCCAATAGTCTCTCATCATTCTGTAATTCAGCCCAAATCTCTTCATCACTTGGCAGTTGACCTTCAAGAGAGAAAGAAAGAAGAAGGAGTAAAGCTGAAGCTGACAGTTCTTTGAAGGCTTGGACTCAATACCATTTTTGAGCATTCTATGTATTCCATCAACCAAAATAAGGCACAGGGCCAACTCTGATTCAGGAGGAGGAAAAACAGATGCAACTTTTCTTGAGAACAAGAAAGAGGTTGTGACCACCTTTAATTCACCAAAGGTTTTTAAAAAATCCATATGAATTTTTGTGCTGATTTATAAGGTCTCCATACTCATTGCCTTCACAGATGCCTTCAGGCTAGGGATCTCAGAAATAGTTCTAGAAATCAGTCTGCTTAGACCAAGACCTTGGCTAGCTGTATAAGTGGCCATAAATGAACAATAAAATTTAATAGGTATAGCCTGCAAATACAAGATGGATCACTCCATCATGACTACATAAAAAAGAGCTAATGATAAATAATGGACAAACAAGGCACGAGAATGGAATCTAGCCTTTGTGCCAAAGGCTGCATGCTAGTGGATGTGTCTAGAAACTCTAGAGCACAGCAAAACCATGGATGGAATACTTGCAGCTTTGGCTTTTATGAATAAGAGTCAGGGTTGTTTAAGCTAAAAACAGAAATTCTTTCTTTCTCTGACATGTCCTGTGACCTGGGCTTTACTAGAGAATCCATTTTAGCTTGTGCTCTGGGAAATGAGGTGTGTGGATGAGTGGAGCAAGGGGCAGAGGAATGATAGTCACCCTTTGGTTCCATCAAGCCATGTCTTTGACTGAGAGTCGGGTCATATTTCTTCTTGGTTTGAAATGTTTCCTTGGATGTTCAGCTTGCCCAGAGTAAAGCCAAAGTCATTGTGAGGCCCACAAGGCCTGACCTAGTTGAGGTTCCCAATCTGACATACCACTTGTTTCCCTGTTTGTATGTTTGTTTTATCTTTCCCGCCAGCTAGCACGTTAGCTTCATGAAAGCAGAGGCACTTCTTGGTTTCCTGTTGTATCTCCAGTGCTTGGCACCTTGTGGGTACTCAGTAAGGGTTTCTGGAATAAACAAATGAGTCTCCTTATGACACTTGGGAACTGAATATAAAGCCTAGATCATAGTGGGCTTTTCCATAAATGCTTATTAAATTGACTTCTTGGCTGGTGGGTTGCAGAGCAACTGAGTTGGGAGACATCAATGTTAAGTTTCTCTTTTGCCTCTAACTTGTGAGTTAGGCAAATATTTAGTTTTGCCATGTTTCATTAGGCATTTCCTCTGTAACTCAAAATTAAAAAGAATCATAGATAGGAAAGTGTTTCAGAAAAAACATTACCAATGACCTCCACATTATTCTTTGAGAATCTTCCCTGATGCTCAAGATGAGAGTGTTAGAGTCCACTCCCAATCTATTTCTTTGGGTCCTGCTGGTGAAGTACACTGTCATCTTAGCTCAATAGTCATGCTTGAGGAAGTAAGGTAATACTGGAACTCACAGAGGTAAAGAGAGGACAAAGCAGAGAGAGATGACAAAGTCTCTGACACTAGGAGGTATAGGTTTTTACTGTCCAAATGGATTAGAACATGTCAAGAATACTTAGGCAGAGATTTAGTGGGGATTTGAACCCCTCTTCTGGTTGAAATTGTGGTTATTTTCTAAAATGAAAATAAATATAATAAGAACGTGGATTTACTTGTCAAATTACCCAGGTTGGAATTCTTAGATGTCTTAGATGTGATGCAACAGACCAATTACTTAATATTTCTAAATTCCAGTTTTACCTTGTATAAAATGGGGTTTTGAAAAACTACCTATCTTGCCAGGCTGTTATGAAGATTTGATGAAATAGTCCATGCAAAGTGGCTGGAACATATCCATGGTTATTATTATCATTATGATTACTAGCATCCGGAGCAGGAGTAGTAACAGTAGTCCCAGGTCTACCATTTAGTAATTTAGATCTCCTGAGTCTCGTTTCCCATTTGACAAAATGAGACAGTAATCTACATTAAAAAGCTGTCATCCCAAGTTTGCTTTGTAAGTCACATGATGATATATGTCAAAGAAGATGGTAAATGGCTAAACATTATCCAGATGATATCCTTTAGCCCTGGCTTGGGCCCCCCTAGTCTTCAGTCCCTCAGTTGCAGAATCAGATCCTCCTGAAGACCTGAGGGACCACGACCTCAGTCCCAGATGTAGGATAAACACAGCCCATTCTCTTGTCAGTCTTCCATGAGGGACCCTAGAGGCTACACTGGAGGGACATACTTTAAGAGCTACCACTGCAGACCCAACTGAGGGTTGTCAAAACCATCAACAAAGAAGGTTGTTAAGTTTCTCTCCCTGAGGTCTTTAAAAATGAATCTTGCCTGAAAATGGAGTCTGAATTACATGACCTCTCAAGATCCATCTCATTAAGATTCCAGGTCACTCCCTGAGTTTGTCTGGCCTCGCTTTTGGAAAGTAAGTCCTTTCAGTAATTAAATATCTGAAGGCTCTAGGCATTTATTATCTTAAGCATTAATTCTGAAGGCAGATCAGGGGATTGTGCAATTTCAAATCATTTTGGTAAATGGTCACTTGGTTATTATCCAGCTGATGGAATTAGAAAAATCTTTGAACTCCATCTTTGTTCATATCCCTGTTCTTAGGGTTTCTGTGCTTAAAGGTCTTTTATTAACTTGCTGTGCAGTGTTCTGGTGAATTTCCTCTATAGGCATGTCTGTCTTTTCTGTGATACAGGGAACTCCTTAGGGGCTAGATGACTATCTTGTCCTTGTGTGTCTCTCACTGTCTGTCACTATGCAGGGCATTAATAGTACACAGTAAGTTATGTTGTTGTTTATAAACAAATGCATGTTCAGAGGAATGAGTCAATTGACCATAGCTAAATTTATGATTATTACTGAAATTTTCAGTATACATCTTGGGTTTTCTTTGTGATTGTCTGTCACGTGGAAACAAAATAATTGATAAACATTTTCAAGTAGACTTTTCTGATGGTTCTGGACTGTATTTTAATGAAATTAAGTCCATTTCTGGTATTTGCAGAAGTCATTTCATCAAGAGGTTTATCCACAAAAGATTGACTAGGGTTATTTGTTTCAGATCACTCAGTAGATAGAACAGAGAAGTTTGCTGGCTGTTAGTAATGAAAGTGGGACTAAAATTCATGTTCTGTGCTTGTGTCTTGGACTTGGTCAGTGGATGAAAATGTAAACATCCAGCAAAAATCGACTTGCTGAGTATGAACCATTTTTCTGGGCCTGGAATTTCTTGGGAAAGGGTGGCACACTGAAGCTACAAGGTCTGGATCCTGATTCTGACTTGGTTTAGCACTGTGGACCCCAGCTCTTTGTGGACACACTTGGGAATGGGATGGAGGGGGAAGCTCTAATGCTCTTTGACTCAATGCTGGGTCTCTGGTTACATGCAGCAAGAGAGTGGAAAGGGGAAGGGCCTTGTGGCTCTGATGAACCTGGAGACCAGTTGCTCACATTGGCAAATGCAGAGAAGTGCCAGGGACCTGTATATCGCTGGGTAGGTTCATGGCTAGGAGTTACCATGATTTAAGACACCAAGTTGTGATGAAAAACTGAACAGGATTCTTTTCTTGAACTCTCTGCTCATTAGTTTCACCACCTTATGTAGGTTAACATTTTTCAGTTTCATTAAAAAATGGTAATATTTACATTTCATTGAGAAATGGAAATTTAAAAAAGTGCTCACAGCAAAATAACCCTATAGGGTTATTGAAAGGACTAAAATGATGAGATATGTAGAAAGCATCTGACATACATAAAAAGGGCTTAAAAGTATTAGTTGCTAATGTGGTGGGGAAGGATGGAGATGATGATAATCATGATGAGTCACTGCAAGAGACAAGGATGTCAGTTTCCTTATCTGCCGCAGGTTGCTGAGAAGATTAAATGAATGCACTTTTGTAAGGAGTTTAGCAGAGTACCTGTCACATAGTAAGTGCTACTGAGGTGTTAATTTTAAAAATAATATGTAAATAAGTTTCCCACTTCTGTTGCATAAAACCAATAGAGAAGAAAGGTGTTCGCTGCCATTTAGATGTTTTCTGGGCAATGTCATTCCGTTTCATCATCAGAAAGGGACAATTCATTCCCTCCTGGATGTGCTACTGTCCCCGAAGACAACAGGTTTCCCAGCAGAATACTGACCACCAAGTAATTCTTCCTTTCCTTTGGTCCTCATGCTCCACCTCTTTTGTGCTCTTTCCTGTGTGTTCCTTTTTTGTGTTGTTTTGGGTGGTATTCAAACCACTTTCCCTCTGCTGTGATCTTCCCCCTCACATCTGCTCTTATCCCTCGCTTTGCTGCTACCCCACATGAGTCATGAGGGCCGCTCTGACAGAGGTGCAACTGTTCTTTGGCAATCAAAGGGCTTCTCATGCCCTGCTCGAAGTCATATGGTAATGCTGCAAATGCCAGCTCAGATGCCAGCAAAGAGCAGAACCCCCTTTCATCTCTGCCTTTTGAAGACATCCTTTGTAGGGGTCTCCTCATGAATCCTATCTTGACACGGAGTGCATTTTTACCCATTTGTCTTGCTTTCCAATCCCATTTTCTCCCAGGAATTCCTACCACTAACTTGGGCATAGAAATGAGATTTCTGGTGGGCTTTTCACATTCACTGTATGGTGCAGGAGGCCACATCTGCTCAGTTTTCATTTGTGTCTCACAGGTACTCATGGAATTACTCCCAAAAGATCATGGGCTTGTCTCTAAAATCAGTGGGTTTTCTCATCAGAAGTTTATGAATCTGAGTTAGGTGTATCATGTCAGATCTTGATGTTTCAAATGTTTTAATCTGGTTTGCTGTGAACCACTGCAGATATCCTGATCTTGGAACTTGTTTGGATAGTATCTCGATTTATGGGGTAACCTGTAGCTTGTCCTTCTGGTAGGGATTTGTAAAGAGCTTTCCTTTCATATAAGTAAACACCCCAGAAACACCATCAAGTTTTCCCCTAACTCCTAGTGTCCAGCCCATCATTTTTAGTTGTTTACATCCAGCCTGAAAGGCCTAAAATAGATGTGATAATGTGGGAGAAATGAACTGTCTTAATTCCAGAACTGAGCTGATGTCTTTCTAGGATGGGTCCTTGTGAGAAGTGCCTGGGTAACTAGGTGGATCCTGAAATGGAGACTTCAGCCTTTGGTCTTGTTCTAGTTCTCACAAGTTTTGTTCCTTGTCCAGGTATAGCCGTGTCACTGAGAAATTCAGTAATCATCAGAGGAGCAATATCTCATTTCTACTTTCCCAGGTCTAGCCCCAAATGTAGGTCTAGAATTTCTATTAAGCACCTACTGTGTACAAGCACATTATCTCTAAGCTTTACAAGAACTCCATAGAGTTTATTATCCTAGTTCTTCTGGTAAAGAAACTGAGGCTCAAAGCCTCAAGTTACTTAACCAATTACGACAGACACTAGTTTCAAAATATGGCCACAGTAGTGTCTCCAGCCACATAGGCTCATCCAGAATCTTGCCAAACTCCCATCTAGAGGTGAAGTACATTTTTTCCTCCTTTGACTCTTGGTAGGTATTTGGGTTTTTCCCCAAGAAGGAGAATGTTGTGGAAACAATGTTGTATGACTTAGTTATACCAATAAAAGGTGACATTTTCCATTTAGCTCTTTCTCTCTTTAGGGATATTTCCTACTGAATCCCAGTTACTGTGTTGTAAGGAAGCTCATGGCATAGGGAGAGGCCACATGTAGGTGTTCTGGGCCAGAGCCCCAGGTAAGGTCCCAGCTAATAACAAGCACCAACGGTCAAACCTTAGGATGATACAGCCCTGTCTTGAGTCTTGCAGAGCCAAGATAAGTTGACCCTGCCAGGTCCTGCCCAAATTACAGATATGCAAGCACAATAAATGTTGTACTGAAATACCAAGCTTGATATGTGTGTTTTATAGCGAGATAAGCAAAATACCCAGCTTCTGTAGCTGGTCAATGGGTGATCCAGTTTCAAACTTGGATCTGTGACTTTTGCCACAATTGTCTGGTTCAGCTGCCCTAAATCCTTATTCTCCCAAGCCTTGTTCCTGTCCTTCAGCCTAGGACCCAGGGACATTCTGCCTCTCCTTACTGTATGCTCTGGTTTGAATGTTATCAATCAAGTTTGTGTATTAGAAACTTACCTCCCACCCACTGAATGCAACTGTATTAGAAGTGCAGCATTAAAGAAGGGATTAGGTCGTGAATGCTCTGCCCTCACGCATGGATTAATGGGGGAATAGCTTCATGTTGGTGAGAGTGGGTTTGTTATAAAAAAGCAAGTTCTGTCCATGCTTGTGCTCTCTCACCCTCTTGCATTCCCCCATGTTAGCAAGAAGGCTCTCACCAGGTGTAGCCACTGGTCTTGGACTTGCCAGTCTCCAGAAGAATAAGCAAAATAAATTTCTGTTCATTACAAATTACCCAGTCTTGGGCATTCTTTTATAACAGCACAAAATGGACTAAGATACTGTAGGTGTGCTCATTTCTATTCAGCCCCTAATTAACATCAGCATACACACTACAGATACACACTCCCATCTCTTCCTGTTTGCTAGCTTAACTTCTTTGTATTCCAGTTTTTCTTATCTATAAAATGGGATTATAACAGTTCCTTCCTTATAAAATTGCTATAATAAATAAAGAAGCTAAGTCCTTAGGACAGTGCTTGGCATATCAGTAAACATAACTTCTTTATTAGTTATTTCACAATGCATCATTTTTCTACTTGAGTCATTGGACAGGAAAAATGCTTATTTATCTTGTTGGCTGTTTTCCTCTGTGGCTTTGTGTAAAGGAAGTTTTGCTTCTTGTGGAAGGTGGAGCCAATTCTTCTGGACATGCATGCCCCAGTGGGGAGGACCCCCTTCTAGCCTGGCTAGTAATTTGGGCATCTCCAAAGTTCAGTCAACCCTTACTTTGGCCACATCGGCTGTTCTATTAAGTAAGAGCTTTTGGTTTCACTGTTAATAGTTTGGAGTGTGTGTGAACCAAAATTCATTTTGTAAGACACTTGAGAAAATTGGATATCTCTCCATAAGGACTCAGGGGAGCCAATGGACAAACAGCATAAGAGATTGGGGAAATCTTGCTGCCTCAATAAAGACAACAGAGGAGCATAATGCACTGGAAAATTCAGGGTGGTGGCTCATCATGCCAATTACTACACAGGAGTGAATGCCAGAAGAACATTAGTCAAACCTTATTCACAGGTGATGGGCCAGGAGTAGAGCAACTTCCCAGAGGTGGTATCACCTAGAGGGATGTATGAGCCTGTGGCTCAATCATCTTGTGTCCCTGATCACCTACATCATTTGATTTTAGGGACCCAACAATTAATTTAGATTATTCTGACAAAATGGCTTGGATTTTCCATCTTTGCAATTAACTTTATATTCATTTTTTTTTCCCCTTGAAGAAAAGCTGAGGTAGACAGGTAGCTGTGACAAAGCAATGTATATTTAGAAGTGCCATTGCTGGAACTAGCTGAGTGTCAGAAACTATAGGAAACATATAATTATTCAGTCTGTCTCATGTCTGCGGAGCCCTATTGGTGTGATGGCTAAATTAGTTTTATGATATTATTTCTGGCTTTAGTTCAGGTGAATCTGGGAACCCCAGAAGGCACACAAACCCTCTGCCATCTCTCCATTTCAGGATCTATCCTTGCTATGCAGGAACAAATGTGGTATCAACAGGAAATATAAATTGAAAAGCTCCCCTTGGCCCTTTGTGTATTTCCCAGCCTTTTATATCAGTTACTTGATTTCTATCACTTGTCTGTCATGCTCTTGAAGGCTTTGCTGTTTCAGTGTGCTGTTTAGATGCTTAATGCCTCCTCTGTTGAAGCCCATTCCCTCAGAGCTGGTGTTAATGAGGTCCCACGAAGTGCTGCTACATTTCGCAGCACAATTTCAGTTGCCCAGAGAGATGGATGGCATGAGATAGGCAAAGAGGCTCCCTCAAATAGGTTTGGAGAACAGGACCACCAGGTCTGCTGTTCAATCAGGGGGCACTATGGGGTACTGGGGTGGGATGAGTGACACCTTTGACGAAAAAAAAAAAAAAAAAAAAAAGAAAAAAGAAAGGGAAAGAAAAATCAGAAGAGAAATGCCAGTTTTCCAAATGGGAGTAGAGGGGCACTGCACTGATCAAATAGAGGCACCACACTGCCATGGTTTTCTAATATTCTAGGGGGCAATTTCTGTCTGACATTGCATAGGGTCTTGATTAAGGTGTCTCCTAAGGAAAAGAAACTTTCCTTTGCATGTTTTGGGTTCCAGGAGTAATCTCAGGTCTGATGATGGTCTGATGATGGCTGGTTAAAAAAAACATGCATAGAAGTTGGTGATCATGCCTCTCTCTGCTGTCAGCTTGCATTTCATGGCAGCTCTTTGCTGATAAAAGGTTGGCAGTAGGATTTCACTGTGTACACACACACAAACACACTCATTCCTGACCACTGGAAGAAGTGTTAGATGAAGGTATCCTTGTTATTTCTTTAAAAAGTAAAAATTGCACTAAAAGGTACATAGCACATCAGAGGGTTCTTTGAAACACTTTCCCTCTCTGCCTCAATGTTCTGTGCATTTCTAAGCAGGGAGAGCTCAGACAACTTCAGGGAAAAGGAAAACCTATCCAATGGCTTTAGATTTTAGCCAGTGAGGTTCTTCTCCTTCTTGGACAATTCTCAAGTCAGTGATTTCCCATTTGATGGAAGTGTGGACTAATGACTGGAAGAGTCAGACAACGTAGGTATAAATCTGGACTGCTCCATTTACTTAGCATGAGACCTTAGGCATTTTAATTAACATTGTGGAGATTTAGTTCCCTCAACTGTAAAATGGGGTATTTAACATTGTGATGGTATTGCTAAGGACTGGTAAGATAATGCACATAACTGTGTCACCCAGTGCATGTCAACTCACAAGAGCTCAATAATCATTACCAATTTATAACAACAACAATAGCTGCCTGCTGTATTGGCCACAGTGGCACATATGAGAAAGCAGTTTTGGAGGTGAAGCCCGAGATCATGCACAATTAGCAAGAAAAAGACATTAAAGTATCAACTTCACCAAAAACAACCTGATTTAGAATACAAGGCTTAGTAATTATGGAGCAGTTACCTCATAGAGTTGGGTTTATATTAAAACACTTGAAATAGGTATAAGATATGACCAAATGAATTAGGTAATTTATCTTTTCAAAATGCCTGTAACAGGAGAATGGGCAGCAGGGGAGTGGGGTAGGCATTATTATTTTATTTATTTATTGGCACTGGGGATTGAACTAAAGGGTGCTTAACCACTGAGCCACGTCCCCAACCCTTTTAATTTTTTAATTTTGAACAGGGTCTCACTAAGTTGCCAAGGGCCTTGCTAAGTTGCTGAGGCTGGCCTTGAATTTGCAATCCTCTTGCCTCAACCTCCTGAGCTGCTAGGATTACAGGTGAGTGTCACAATGCATGGCTTATTGTTTTTATAATAGGAATGAAAAACCAAGAGAGAGAAGGTACGACTTGCACATCATTCTAGGACCTGAGGTGGATGTGTATGCTCTGCAGTGGCTGTGCAGGGTGGTGCTGAGCTTTTGGAGTAGTAACAGGTTGGGCTCTGAGATCATGGTCCCTGGCACTGGGAGTCCATTGATTGTTGCAGATTGTATTGCTCTTGCTATATGGATACAGCACAGTGTAGATGCAGAGTGTATTGAATTAAGGGGTCACCCTTTGGCACTGTATTCACTCATCACTCATTTGTTCAACTCACGAGCACCTGCTTATGGTAGGGAATGGCATTTCCCAATTCATGGTCTGCACTCTCCCGTGCCCCACCTCCACTCGTGGTGAACAATGCGGCCATGTGGTTAACCACCAGAACCAGACACCTAGGTGTGCCTTCTGCTCCTCGCTTTCCTTTGCTTCCCCATTCCTAGAGAGAACTTCTTGTTGACTTCCCCTTTCTCAATCCACTCCTCTCCTCCAGCACATGCTGCCTTTTCCATGTTTGGCTTTCTAAGGTGACCTCCTACATGACCTCCTCTAGAGACTCCCCTGTCTACAACCTCTTACTTCCTTCCACCAGAACAGTCACCCAAAAATGTACTGTTTCACCTCCCATTTAAATCCTTCAAAGTGATGCCTAGTCCTGGGCCTGGAAGGCTATTATTCCTCCACAACCTCAGCCTCATCCCTGCCTCACTCCCTCTGTCCTTCCTCAGGACCTCTGGGACTGCATGCACCATCCTGCTTCTGCATCTTAGCTGGATCATCTTTCCTCTGCCCCGTCTACCTGGCAAATGCCTGCAGTTCCTTCTAGATTTCTCTTAGTGATCTCTCCCCTGGAAAGCCTTTCTTCTCTTCATTGATTCTATGCAATTCTTATCACACTTTCCATAAGCACCCTTCTCTAAATATTCCTCCAGCATTGCACTAAGCACATTGGACTGTGATTACTGGTGTTCAACCCTATCTTCCACATTATAAAGACAAGGTCAGCCACCATGTGTCTGGTATTGCAATAAGAATGTAGGAAATTCATTAGGGAAATCATTTGGAGATAAGTACAATGTAGGTATTCTCTTTGAAAATTACTTTTCCTCCAGAATGCTCTCTGATGATTGGTGTGCATGTAAAGAATGTTTCTTGCCTATAAGTAGTAAAGGTGATGGCTTCACTGTTGTTTTTACCCTAAGTTGTGAGATGCTTCTTTAGAGTCAGAGAAAGGACTAGATTCTTTATTATAGAGTGGTCAGGTCCTAAAGGGCAGCCAATTAGAAAGGTTGTGGGGATTTGTGATCCACATACAATCCCTCATCAGCAAGAAAGTACAAGTTGGGGATGAAACCAGGAGGGTACCTGTAGGAGCAGAAGGGAAGAGCAGAAAAGAAAAAGGATAGATGATGACATGGAAACACAGGGCCAAACAAGATGTAGACAAGGCTTCCAGGAGTGATGGCATGTGCCTGTACTCCCATCTATTCCAGAGACTGAGGCAGGAGGACTGTATGCTTGCATCCAGTCTCAGCAACTTAGAGGGACCCTGTCTCTAAATAAAATAATAGTAATAAATAAAAGAACTGGGGAGGTAGATAAGTGATAAAGTGCCCCCTGGGCTCAATCCCCAGAACAAAAAAAAAAAAAAAAAGATGTAGATAAAAATGTAGTACAATAGACACTCACCACAGCTTTGAGACAGCAGCAAGTTGAGCTTTTAAATCTGATTGGTACATCTCATACTCCCTTTCCTTTCCATCTCCCAAGGGAAGGGACTTCATCATATTGTCACTTCATCTTAATTTTTTTCCTTTTGAATTATTTTTTAGAGCAATTTTCAGTTCACAGTCAAATTGAGTGGAAAGTATAGAGATGCTATAGTTTAGATAAATGTCCCCCCAAAGTCCTGGGTTATAGCCTGGATTGCCAGCCTGGTGCTATTGGGAGGTGGTGGAACCTATAAAAGATGCCCTAGGGGAAGGAAGTGTGGATGTGGGTACCCTAGTCCCTTCCTGTCTCTGCTTCCTGGCCACCGTGAGGTGAGCGTCTTTCTTCACCATGCATTACCACATGCTCCCATGGTGGTATGTTATCTCACCACATGCCCAAAGGTAATGGGGCCAAGTGATGATAGACTGAAATCTCAAACTGTGAGCCATAATAAACTTTTCCTCTTTAAGAGTTGATTTACCTCAGGTATTTTGTCACAGTGACAGAAATCTCACCAACACAAGTGATTTCTCAGATACCCCCTGTTCCCACACACACACAGCCTCTCCTCTGTCAACATCCCATACCACAGTAGTGCATTTGTCACATTCAGTGACATTACAGTAACCCAAAGTCCATAGTTTACATTAGGGTTCATTGTTGGTGTGGAATGTTCTATGGATGTGAATAAATGTATAATGACATGTATAGGACATCTTGGTTGATTTCAAGTTTTAGCAATTATGAATAAAGCCATTATAAACAATCCTGTGTGGGGTTTTGTGTGGACCTAAGTTTTCAAATCATTGGAGTAAATGCCAAGGATATTAGCTGAAGGATTACAGAGTAAAAGTATGTTTAGTTTTGCAAGGAACTGCCAACTGTCTCCCAAACAGGCTACCCGACTTTGCATCCCATCAGCAACCAGTGAGTCTCCTTTGCTCCACATCTTCACCAGCATTGAGTGCTGTCAGTGTTCTGGATTTTGGCCATAGTGATAGGTATAAAGTGCTATTTTATTGCTCAATTTTCATTTTCATAATGACAAAGTATAAAATATCTTTGTGTCCTTTTTTAATTAATTTCAAAATTTCTTTTAATTAGTTTGTGTTTTCTTATTTGCCATCTTTCATCCTCTTTGGGAAGGTGTCCAGGTCTTTTGCCCATTTTTAAATCAGATCATTCATTTTCTTATTTTTGAGTTTTAAGAGTACTTTGTATATTTTAGCTAGCTGTCCTTTATCAGATATGTCTTTTGCAAATATTTTCTCCCAGTCTGTGGCTTATCTTTTCATTCTCTTGGCAGTGTCTTTTGCAGAACAGAATTTAAAATTTTCATGAAGTCTAGCTTATCACTTATTTCTTTTGTGGATCATGCTTTCAGTGTTCTTTCCAGAGAGCCATCACCAAACCCAAGGTCATTTGATTTTTGTCCTGTTATCTTCTAGGACTTTTTTAGTTTTGCATTTCACATTTAGGTCTGTGATCCATTTTAGTTAATTTTTGTGAAGGATAAAAGGTCTGAATGTAGAGCCATTCCCTTTTTTCACATGTGGGTATCCACATTTTACTTTTGGTGTGAATGTTTTATCATTTGAAAAAATAAATGTAGAGATTTATAAAGACTCGTTATTTTTTTTATTTGCTATGTTTAGTGCTACTGCTTAACAACATCAACCAATACTCACACTTCTCTCCAACAAGGTATGTTACAACAATCTGAGTAGGTTTAGTGTATTTCTGCTTTTTTCCCACCTACCACTTTTGACACATTAGATTAAATTTCAGCCCTGGGCCAATCTGTCAAAGAAACAGGAAATGTCTCTTGTGGTGACATATTTGCCAGCAGCTGAGGTTTGAAACCAGGTGGGTATTAGTTTTTACAGAGAAGCAATTTCTCTCCATCGGAGAGGCTGAATCACTGGATCAGCTCAGCCAAAACCTTTGCTTTGTGTGGATGAATCTTTGATACGAAGAAAATCTTTTGATAAACAAGTTTAAAACCATTTTGCAGAATTCCTAAGAAAACTTAAGGAAATAAAGAAGACAACATTTTGCAGGGGGACGCTGGGGAAGAAAAACACAATCTGATGATATAATGCTTTAGTCAATATTGAAATTGTAGGCAAATTATTTTAACATGGTTATCAACTCCCTAAGACAGTCTGTAGGTGACTGGAGACAGAGTGATAAGAGGGGAAAGCATATTTCTCAGAGCCCCATAAAGCACTAGCATTCTGACAGATATCGTGAACTACAGGAGAGTCACCAGCTCAATTTCTCATCTCCTGTGAAAGATAAGGAGTTGCTCCGAGTTGCTCTGACTGTCACTCTGAGCCAGCATGGGGGAAGGAAAGCCACCTCTCTCTCTCCTTCATGCTCTCATGCCTTTGCTATTCCACTGAAGGAAAATCAATATCTAACACCAAGAACAAATCTAGCAGCACCAGAGAAGCAGAGTTACCCTGGTGCCCACCTAAAGGAGATATCTTTTGCAGGCCTTGGAGAGGAACTGTAATGGCTGGAGCCGGCCCGTGAATGTTCTGTGCAGAGGGAATCATTTATCGCAGTGGGTGCTGTGCTAGGCACCTCCCCTTTTCACCTCTCCTCACTGTCTCCTTTTTTGAGCCCAAATCTCCTCCTGTGGATCACCTTGGAACTCATCCCAAATCAGCATAGAGATCCAGGTTGAAGCCCAGAGCAGAAGAAGCTGTCCCTTGTTCTTACAGCCACTGTTCCTTCCTCTCGATGGAGTCCCTTGTGGGTCAGTGGATACACAGACCCCTGGATGGCTGCAGCGGGGTGTACATTTGGCCTTGAGACTTTAAGGCACTTACTTGATTCTAAGAGAAGCTAGAAAGCTGCCTGAGTGGGAAAGCAGTGTGGACCGAGGCAGGAACAAAGCCAGTTAATAGCCTTGGAGAGAGCTGCCGTCTTCCCAAGGCAGCCACTGTTCTCTTTGCTGTGTTGATCAATGATTCCCTTTCCATTTCCCAAATATTAAAAAAAACCCTTGTGTTTTATATATTGATTTATACGTAATCCCACATACATATGTACATTTCAAACTTAACTAGGAAAGGAGGCTTTATGGCTTTTCCCAGCAATCAGCAAAATGGTCACCTTAACGGATTTGCCAATGACTCTCTCAGCACCTTTCCTCTTAGGACTGATCATCATAATCATCCTAGTTATTGCAACAATAACAGCCACCACCATTTGTGGCATACATTCTATATCTAGGCACAGTGTCAGTGTTTTGTATGTTCTTTCCTATTTCTTTCTTTCTACTGTTCTTACCAGGAGATCATATTCCCTGCAGCTGTCAGAAAGTAATACCAACAACCAAAAGAAAACAAAACAAAAAGGCTATAAATTTGCAATCTACTTTTATTTTTGGTTGGTTTTTAGTCTTGTGCTTTTTTAAAACATGGTCTTCAATACTTTAGGTCATGGTGTAGGTGTGTATGTAAAATGAAACTGAAAGTTGGCTGCCTATTTTAAAAGGGCACCTGTAGGTTTTATTGTAAAGGTCAACAGTAACAACAGCAATAATGACAAAAGATACCTAAAACTCCCCAGCACTATTTTAACTAAACGGCACATGCTAGCTGGTTCTAGCCCTTTGAAATGGGTATTAATTCGTCCATTTATAGAAGAGGAAACTGAGGTTCAGAAAGGGTAGGTAACTTGTCTATGCACTCAGCCGGCACATGGCAGAACCAAAGTCAGAAGAAGGCTGGCCTGATCCCAGAGTGCTGTGTTGCCTGGCCTCTCTGCAGAGCAGTGTGGGGCAGGGCATGAGCTCATTCAGAGCTGTCGAGCCTGGGAAGAGAGCTATTAGGTCTAGAGAAAGAGGGGAGGGGAGTATGCCTCTTGGGAACAACACTGACTGTCCTTTTTGGAGCCGAAGTCTTTCCCTCTTGGATAAAGCCTCCTATGGCCTTAGGTAGCAATTACCTCCACAAGACTGTATTTATAATGTGGGGAAGTCTTTACCTGCAGAGAGAGAGCCTTGAAGGACATACGCTTGGTCGGAGGCCAACACTTGAAGACCTGCTCTACACACTTATGAGGCTGTTTGTTTACTGTCTGCTTTTTCTGGAAACTATCTCTCTGCTCCAGTAACTGCCACAGCAAGTGAGATACATGACATGGTCCTGATCCACTGACCACAGCTGATTATCCTGGGTTGGGTCCCCAAGCCAAGCTGGGCCAATCAGGTTCCTCCCCTGGAACTCAGGAGTTCCAGCCTTGGAGGGGACTCTGGGTGATCTGGGAAGCTGAGAACATTGACGAGCACCAAGAACAGGGGATGCAGCTTTGGGAAAGTGCAGAGCTGAAGGATTCAGAATCCTGAAGGTATTCTAGGTATAGGCTCTGGTCCCAGGTCTCCCCAGGGCCCAGCGAGGCCACATATAAAAGTTAAATGTAATTACAATAAAGTTTCACTTTTGCTTAAATTAATTAGGTGGGCTTCTGTTATTGGTAGACAAAGGGTCCTAATCTGGAGCATTGCAGGTACAGGCCCAGGTTGGAGGAAAGAAGAGGTGGGGTGGGAGTGTGATGGCGACGTGGGTTGTGTTACAGAGGCCAGAGAAAATGACTGTGTTCCTATGGTTTCTGTAAATTCCTGAAATACTAAGGATCCAGTTTGCAGTGTTATTTATAGTCTGGGGATGTGAACTCTAACAGATGAGGAAAGGAGGCTCACTCCTGCCTCCTTCCCCATGGGCTGCTGGAATAGAGTGGAAGGGGGTGCCTATGGGCAGGAGGACAGAGGGGCAGGGAGCTGCAGCCTATCCAGGGAGGCCACGATAGGGGTGGGGAGAGATAGTGGACAGTAGAGAGAAAGCAGGGTCATCACTGCCTTTGCAGGTCCTTGTGAAGGCTGGAGTGTCTGTGATCTACAGAAGGACTGTGGGGATGCACCATGCTGCTACTGTTGTTAGGATGCCACAGACTCCCCCTGGACTGATGCACCTTGCACAAGTTGAGAAGGACAGAGAATGAATCTGGGCTTGAATGGAGGGTAACCAGAAGAGAAGATTTACCTGACTCAGATCTGGCAAAGACTGTATTTGAATGTCAAGCTTTGTCTTTCTGCTAACAGCTTCTCTTTACCTCAGCCAGAGTCAGGAGACCAAAGGCTAACAGACACCAGAAACAGACCGCCCCTGTCTTTTGTAAATGTCCCTCTACCCTCCAACCTGGGACACTTTGCCTCAGCCCCATGGTCACATGCTTCCCCAGCAGCAGACATACACCTCCTGGTGTGCCTGATTGAGGATTCTCTCTGTGACTCTGGCAGATTTTTCTGGCAGATAATAGGGATCACTGGATCCTGCCCATCACTCTTCCCTGCTTTATGCATGCTTCTTAATGCTTCAAAACCAACAGAGATAGTGAGTGACTGACTCCCTAAAAAATAAATAAAGCCCCCCAGTAAAAGTATGAAATCTAACTCAATAATTGAAATAAAGGAAAATCCAGGTACTGAATCAGGTGGAATTCTTGTAAGATTTTTCTCCATTTTACTGCATTGGTTTTCTTTCTTTAAAAAAAATGTATCATCTTTATAAGAATTGCTGAGAAATACTTTGCTAGATTAAAAAAAGGGGAAAAATACTCTAGATACCAGGTATAAGGTATTTTTCTAAACAAGAATATTTAAATTCTTCTTACTTTTCCCTTGAAAACTCCTTTGTCTCTTAGGAAAAAACCTGTGATCCATGAGCAAAATATTACTCACCTCTATGGTTCTGGGTCATCTTGGTGATATGCATTTGGTTGTGTTTATGAGATATTTGCCATTTATAAGTCAGTGCACATGTTTTATATCTGAATAAAAAAGAAATATGCACAGATGTCATTGTGCTTGATTGAATCCTTATGCATGATGATCTGAGAGTGCTTATGCAAGGTATTACCAGCAATTAATGACTTACTCATCTCTGAGTTCTAGTGATGGAGAGAATATTACCTGGGGCTGATGAAAGGCATCGTATAAGTGCAAAACATTATTAGTTTTTAGGGAAGAGATGATAAGATTTCAAGCCTAACCTAGCCCTGGTGAAATACTCATTCTTGGGTAAGCTGCTTGCAGTTGGAATTGCAGTAGCAAAGAGGCTTTTGGTCCCCACTCACATTAATCTTTTAAGCAGAAATGAAGCCTAGAAACTCGTAGATCTCCAAATGGAGGGGGCACCTGGGACACATACTGTAGGCATCTTAAGACTCACAGTGGGGATCAAATATGGAGCTGCACCTGTGGACTCTCACGGTGACCTTCCGCCTGGGGGCTGAGTGGGGTGGTGGAAGGTGGGGTGTTCTGGGCAGAAGTTCTGCTTGTCTCCAGGAGGTAGCTCATCAGGAGAGGACAAGACACGCATCTCTGACTGATGGGCTGTTAGAGTTTTAAAATGTTTGCCTTGAGTGACCTTAGGGAAAAACACCATCCTCTCTGGCTTAATGTGAATTAAATTTTTCGATTACTCCAGAGGAAGGAAAGGCAGCAGCTCCAAGCATGCTTATTTGTGGAAAGTAAAATGAAATTAAACACTCCAGCAGAAGGAATCTTAGCAGCTCACTGATCCCAGGGCATCACCCCCTTGCCACTCAACGGCAGTGAAAATTTGATTTGAGGGTAACAGATATTTTAAATGGAGTGTTCCGAATCCATCTCAACATGTTTTTATTCTGAGAGAATAGCTATACTAATCTGTATATCCTGGGAAAGAAATGAAGCATTTTAATGTTTTTTCCTCCCTGCAAGGGGAGTGCTATAGATGTCTTGAGGAACAAAAGGAGAATTCAGTACAGGAAGGTGTGGTCCTCCCGCTGGATGCCATCTTGTGGTTTTCCATATGTATGTGTGTAGAGGGTCCCCCTCAGTCATGGGATGCCTGCATTAAAACAAAACAAAGCAAAACAAAACAAAAATCCCAGGAGTGGGAGAAAGTCCCAGTATTTTCAGAAAAGTGAAAATCTAGGTGGTCCTTTCCTTCTGTTTGAAAGAAGCCAAAAAGTAAAAGTGTGTGTATGTGTGTTTCTTCAGAGCATGGACAAGCAACATTGATTATATGTCAGAAAGACCAGGATGCAATATGTGTATTTAAGTCTGGAACTGAGAATTATAAATCATAATATCATTACCCCCGGAGGTATCTAAGAATATGCCAAATCCCCTTGAGTTTTGGTTGATTTGGATTCATTTACTCTTAGAATAGGGGAACATTGAGTGTGTGCAGAGAAGACATGACCTTGGTACTTCTGAATATTTCTCATAGCCTTTGTTTGAAGACTTCTTTTCTCTTTTTCTTCCTTTCTTTTCTCTTCCTCTTTCTTTATTTCTATCTTTCTTCTTTTTTGTGTTATAAGGATTGAACCCAGGGCCTCAAGCATGCTAAACACATACATACTCTACCATTGGGCTATACTCCCACTCCTGTTTGGGGATTCAATGAAGAAAGAAAGTAAGAAAGGATGAAGGAAGTCAGGCAAAACAAAAAGACATCTTATGGTTTCTTGACGTTTTAAGCTGTGCTGTGATCTGATAATAAAAGCAATAGTTTCTATTCTGGCTAAGACTTGAGCAGGCAGAGGTTATGTTATAGGCTCAGGTATGTAACCTCAAATTTTTAGTCACCAAGCAAGATATCCCAGAAGTGGGGAAGGGTACAAAACAACCCTATATCCTACATACCACTGAAAGCATATGGCCATCTCTGACTTCTGGACTGCCTCTGAAGCTACCCAAGAACCTGCAGGTGTGAAGCTATTGCCTCCATATAGGTGGAGAAGGAGAAAGGGATCCACCCCCTAATCAGGAAGTTTGGGGCAACAGTCCTTCATGTCATTTGTTTGTTGAATAATTTTGTGAAATCCCTTATCTTAAAGTGGTGTTTTTGAACAAGGAATCAAAACAAAGAAAGTTATTTTCTTTGGATTAA
Organism: Tamias sibiricus; assembly: GCA_025594165.1. NCBI lineage: Eukaryota > Metazoa > Chordata > Mammalia > Rodentia > Sciuridae > Tamias > Tamias sibiricus. The sequence goes on along the minus strand of CM046659.1, from coordinate 102,797,166 downwards.
ACTAGGAAATGAATGTTTTAGGTTGGAGGACTAATAATCATGATATTTACCATTTCCTGATTACTTCCTTTGTGCCCAACACTAGGCCAAGAACTTTATATCTCACAATAATCCCGTGAGATAGATTTCTAAGTATTTCTGTTTTACAGATGAAAAATAAGTTGTGTTTGATTTTCAAAGTTACATACAAGACTTATATCATGATTAATCACTGGTTATTTATTACTGCTATTAATGTCTTAATCTCTTTTCTGTTGCTCTAATAACATATCTGAGACTGGCTGATGTATATGGAAAATAAATGTATTTAGCTTGCAGTTTTGGAGCTGAAAGTCCAATGTAGGGAAGCCCCATTGATGTGACCTGTGGTCAGGGACTCATGGAGGATGGCATCACAATAGGGAAGTGTATGAAGAAGAGATCACATGGTGAGACAGGAAGGTAGAAAGCAGAGAGGTGCTAGACTTGCTCTTTTATAACAACCCACTTTCATGGGAACTAACTGGGATTCCATGAGAACTACCTTAATCCCTTCTGAAAGTGGAGCCTCCAATGACCTTATCACCCCCTCTGGGCTCCATCTCCCAAGGTTCCATCATTTCTCAGCATCACTACTCTGAGGACCAAGTCTCCAATGCATGGACCCTTGGGGGGTGGGAACCAAATTCAAACCTTAGCAATAAAGGATATAGTTGTTACCAAACATTAAAACATTTATGATCATGATACTGCTGGTATGTTTTAAAGATAAGAACTAAGTAATAAGGAAGAAGAAAGGATGAAGGAAAGAAAAGGAGGAAAAGGAGAGGAGCAATCAAACAGGAAGAGGAGAAGGTGAAAATGAAAATGATGTCATATTTGGGATATGCAGTAAAAAAAAAAAAATACTATTCATTGTTTATCTGAGGTTCAAGTTTAACTGGGTGTCCTGATTTTATCTGGCAATCCCAAGTATGTTCTAGGAAATGCTAAGCATTTTTCACATATAATCTAATTGATTTGAACAAAACTATCAAGTAAGGACAGCTGTCCCTTAAATGAGGAAGCTAAGCTTCAAAGAGTTGGGGTGACTTATCCAAGGCCATGCAGCATGTGGGTGATGGAGCTAGGTAAGAACCTAGACAGAGCCTACACTCTGCAACCCTAAAAAATAGGAAAAAACAAAGTTAGAAAAGTAAGGATAATTTTAAACAATTGAACAGAAGCTTTAGTGCAAAGACGGAGAAGGCAATTAGCAAGGACCATGGTCCCCAAAGATTCCCAGCAACTACTTCACTGTTGGCATGTAACTTCCTTTGGGGAATTCTGCTTCAATTGTAATCCCATATCTTTGACAAAGGAGACACCCTCTCTATCCCCTGTTGATGGAGTAAGTTAAAAATCTTCATATATTCTAGTAGAAAAATGAAACCTTTGTGGCACATCTCATAAAAATATGCCCTGAAGATGAAAAATTGCATTCAGACCTCAGCCATCTCCATGAATTATGGCAAAGGACAATGTGAATAGGGAAAGAGAATGAGTTGTGAAATATTTCTCAGTGCCGAGTGTTAAGGGAGATACCAATAAACAAGAGCCCATCTGGATTATGTGCTCAAGTTGCTGGTGGTTGGAAGAGGGTGCACTTAGCATGGGTTAAAAGACCCTTCAATTCATGGGAGAAGGAAGGGTGGGGAAATGTTTAGCCTGAAAATGGAGGACAGAGGACAAACAGTGGCTGGAAGTCTATAGCTACAGAAGACAGAACTAGACCAAAAAGTGAATGTTTTATAGAGGTAGGTCTCTACTCAGCCCAGAGGACCATTTTCTAGAAAATAAAATGGTCTAATAGTAGGATGGGAGACCCTGGAAATAGCTCTACCTCCTTCAAGCTGAATCTGGATGTCAGCTCATCAGGATCCTGGAGGAAGATTTCTGCATTGAGTGATCCGCTTGTGCAGATACCCTTGCACGCCCACACATTGTGCACACACAATTCTGTGGAGATTTAAGAAACTATACTTTGGCTATAAATGAAAGTTGTAAAGGAAAATTGTTTCTGGAGTCTGTCATGTCAGGCCCATCTCCAGGCCATCCTGTTTCTTGGTCTCTTCTTCCGTAGGAGATCATCCAAATCTTCTAATGAGTCTTCCTGCTCCCAAATCCACTACCTAGAATCAATTTTTCACAGAACCTCCAGCATATCCTTTTCTAAACTCAAGTAGATTAATTTTATTCTCTCATTTAAAAGCCTTCCTAGGTTCCAAGCATCTATATGGAACACATTTCAAGTGCCTTGCTGAGGCCGACCAGCTGATCTCCAGCCATGGTTCCTGCTGTTCTTCTGGCACTGCAGTGGCTTCAATTTCCCTGGAGTGCTCTGCTTCTTCCCTCACATACTGTTTCTCCTTGTAGACTGCCTTCTACCCTTCAAAATCTAGCTCAGATTTCACCACCCTGGGAACACTGTTGCTGACAGTCCTGAGAGCATTTGGCACACCTTCCTTTGGGTATCTACACCATGCAAAGCCCCCATTCTGTGTGCTTACTTCTATTGCCCTCTGTCTCTCCTGCTCTAAGCTCACAAAGACAAGCAGCAGGTTTTGGACAGCCATTCAACCATATGAGAGCAAGGTGCCTGATATAAAAGCAGGTATGCAGCCATATAGAGATATTCTCAGAGACCTAGAAAAACCATGCTTGCCCTGACATTGGTGGGACCCAATACAAGAGTACAAGTGGAAGCCCATATGCCATATGTCTAAATGCCTAAACACTGTGAATCACACTAGAAAACTGTTCCATAAAACAGGTTCTATCTTCCTACGTGGCCAAGCATACCTTCACTGTGGTTCTACCAAATGTGCGAAAAGCTCTGTTTTTCCTTTTAATGAGTCAAAGTCAGCAAAATACCAAAGATGACTGAATTTAATTATTAATGCACATGTCTGAGAATTCTCTTGATGAGTTGGTGACATTTGCATGAGAATAAAATGAAGACATACATAATTCATAAATTACCATATACTGATTCCATGAAATTTATTCTCTTCCTTTAACTTCAACAAAAATCACTAATCATGTGATTTTCACATAATTTAGGTCCTATTTATAGTGATCATCTAGAGGATTAAAAATGTAATAGTATTCAAAATATACAGAATTTAAATATATTTTCATAAAATGGCTAAAAATGAACATCAAAGTGAAAAGATAAAACTATTTTTGTATGTATTTTCAAAACTTAAATAAGGATAACATTTTTAACGTTTCATTTTTGAAAAGTTGACTCTCAGTAGATGTTTTGTAAAATCAAACTCCTTGCTTTTCTAGTATTCAATGTCCATGTAGATGATAATCTAAAACCTCAATATCACACTTTATACATTATATAAATTATGCTAAAAATATTTAAATATAATGTAAATTACTTTTTTATTGCAAAATTTCCCTCAAAAGGTATGTGCAACCATTTTAAAATCCTTGGTAATTCATGAATCTATGTGGAAATACAAACTGGACTGCGAAGAGAAACAGGACAAAGGCCTTTAAGTACTACTGGGAAATAGTACTTTATTATGCACAATTCTCTGCATTAATGTTACCTTAGGGAAAGGATTTGACAAGTTAAAAGATTTGTCTTTTTTCTTAGCTAAGCACAAATTATTTCCACGCCCAGAAGCTGTATATGCCTCCATTGTTGGACAAGTGACAAAACTCACAAATTTTCATGGCATCCAGGTAATGAGTTGCCCTGTTTTGAGGAATGAGGACAAGAGATATAATATATTGTTTGCCCAGCACCTGAATGGAGACAGTTATAAGAACAGATGTGTTATAGTTAAGGATCATGCTGTGTCAGTGCTTAGTGAGAGATCTTGAATGAGGAAGGGAGGAAGGTACTCACATGTTCTCTAACACTTTTTTTTTTTTTTTGATGTATTCTCTAATCTATGCAAGACCCTCTAAAGGGCACAGGCCCCTTTGCCTCAGAGCAACAGGTGTGCTGATAAAACAATTGCTTATGTGAATGAATTTAAATGGTTCGATCTCTTTTCTACTTAAGATAATATTTGCAATCTTGTTTGCACTTCAGGTTCACATCCCAAAGGCATAAGACACTGATAATAAGGACCCTGGAGTAGGAATGGAGACTTGGTAAATTCCAGCTTTGGCTAATTCATTCTTGGAATTTAGGCAAATCTGAGACTCAGTTCTCATATCAGTAAAATGGGAAAATGAGGATAGTTATTAGGATTAAGAAAAGTGAAGTAGGAAATGAGGGGAGCTGCTAGGATTAATGCAGTAAATTAAATGGATGATCTTTGTTACAAAGAAATAGTTCATAAATTAAGCGATCCATTCAGTGTAGCCTTGTGCTAGTTGCTAGGGCTACCATAACAAATCACCAGGGCCTGGTGGGTTAAGCCATGGTAATATATTTCTTCACAGTTCTGGAGGTTGGAAGTTTAAGACTGAGGTGTTGATAGGCTTGGTTTCCTCTGAGGCCTTTCTCCTTGGTGTGTAGGTAGCTATCTTCTTCCATTCTGCTCACATGGTCTTTATCCTGTGTGTGCCTGAATCCTAATCTCTTTTTTTTTTTTTTTTTTTTTTTAAAATAAGGACAACAGTCACATAGGGTTAGTCCCACCCTAATGAACTCATTTAACTTTAATTACCCCTATAAAGACCCTATCTCATATATAACAAATTAAAAAAAACAAGAAATATAAAAAGAAAACATCTTATCTCTAAGTATAGTCATGCTGTAGGGTTCTGGGGGTAGGACTTCAACAAATAAATTTTGGGTGAGACATGTTTCAACTCATATCAAGCCTTTATCTCCTTTATTCTAAGTGAATTTCAGATTCTATTTGCATTATCCTAATTCCAATGTAAGAATTTCACTTAATGGCAATTTATCATGCTTAATCTAAAAATAGTTCCTGTTGAGAATAGCTATAGGAAGTACTGGAAAGAAGACGTTAGAACACCAGTTTAGCTGACACGTTCTGAACAGGTTCTGGCAGTGAATAGGCAGTGTGCAGGACAGAATGTTAGCCCTGCTGGGAGCTGCTGCTTGCTCAAGCTAGGCTTCAGGAGCACTGTCTTTCCTAAGCATGGGGGAGGCAGGGCTTCAGCCCTTGTGGTTAGGTGAGGGGTGGGAGGAGGTCTAGCTGTAAGCAGGAGCTCGCATGGGGCTGCAGTGGATGAATCTGGGTGGAGCTGATCTTATAGCCTTTGGGGGCCCACCAGGGTGGGTGGCTATGTGAGAAGCAGGTATGGCTGTCCTGTGCCACTGTGTACTCAATCTTCCCAGGCCAACTTTGAAGCAGTGAAGGAAAGTCTTTGAGGCCTCAGAATTCTTTGCTCTTGAAGAATAAATATCCTTTTCAGCTGATTTAAAATTAGATGTTTGGATAATCTGAGTGTACAGAGTTATCACTTTTCTGCCCCTGAAAAATCTACAGGTCTGTCTATATGGGTACTCTTTTCTTTCTATGGATATAAAAGGGGAAATACTGGCATGCATTGCCTAATGATAGGGATACATTTGGAAAAACACATTGTTTGGTGATTTTTGGTTTTGTGCAAACAGAGTGTGCTTAAACTAAGACAGTTACAGCATGGCTGGGCGATGTAATCTCACAGGGCCATCCAGTCCATCATTGACCAAAATGCTGTTATGGGGCACATGATATATAATGTAATATTTCTTGGCTTTGTGTGCTGACCCCCTTTAAAAGGAAAAAAGTGTGTCTGTGTTTCTTGTGTTACAAACATAATTACTATGTTTTGACATAAAATTAGTCGTGAATTCTTATTCTTATATATCTCCTTTATAACTATGCAATCAAAACAAATGTATACATTTAATACGAAAAATCTACAAAATATAATACATTGAAATTAACATTAATTTAACTTGAAAAGTAATGTTTTACTATGACAAAATGGTGAAATATGTCTCTAGTGTTTGTTTTAATGACCTTATTCTGTTGACTTTGAGGATGTTATTTGAGTTTCCCACATGATTATTTTTAATAATGACAAAATTTTATTCCTGAATAACAAACCAATCAGTTTAATGAGACATCTTAAAGTAAAATTTAATGAGAATACATCCTTTACCAAAAAAAATCATATCACTTACATTTTATGGTTTACTCTATTAATGGCACCTGAAATACTTATGGAGATGAGACCCAGATTTGTACCTGGCCAGTGTGAATATAAAACTTTGAGTTCTGAGCAGGCATTTGGGGTTTTAGCACGCTGATAGCATCTTGTGTCTTGTGATAGATGACAGCTATCCCTCCACTCTGTTGTCTTGCTGAAATAACTCTTTCTGTGGTGTCACAGATTCTCAAATTATGGAGTAGGACTTAGTTATAGTCATATGTCTAATTTACAATAGGCTTTAAATTATGTTTAATATTTTCATTGAATGAAGACATAACTTAAAATAGATTCATATCAAACTCTTATACCCCATGATGACATCATCTACAGATCCCAAATTGAGAATGAGAACTCTACAAGAAGTTTAAAAGGATCTTCTGAAAAACATTATCCCTACAACCATTGCAATACATTTTAGGAAACTAATTGAGATATCATTCATATGCTATACAATATGCGTAATTAAAGTATGAAACGGTGCTTTGAATATAACAGAATTAAGCAGCAATCACCACAATTTTAGAACATTTTTATCACCTGTCCCCATTAACTTTCACTCCCCATTCCTCCACATCTTCATCCCTCTTTGCCTCTAGGAAACTCCTAATCTACTTTGTGTCTTTATGGATTTGTCTATTCTGGACATTTTATTTAATGGAATCTCACAACAGGTAGCCTTCTTTCACTTAACATAAAGTTTTTTAAAAGTTCATCCATATTGTAGCATGTGCCAGTACTTCATTTCTTTTGTTTGTTGAATAGCATTTTATCATATGGATATCTCACATTTTATTTATCCATTCACCTGCTGATGGATGTTTAAGTTGGTTCCACTTTAGGGTATTATGAATAATATTGCTATGTCTGAGTATTTGTGTGAAAGTTTGTTTCCATTTTCTCTGGGATACATGCCAGTGGGGAGTTGCTAGGCCATGTGGAAACTCTGTTTAACATGCTCAGGAACGACCAAGCTGTTTTCCATGGCAGCTGTGACACTTTTCCTACCAGAGATATATAAGGGCTGCAATCTCTCTGCATCCTTTTTGACACTTGTTATTGTCTCTTTTTTCTATTATAGTCATCTTTGTGGGTGTAAAGAGCCATTTCATTGTCATTTTGATTTGCATCTCCCTAATAAATTGGTTATTAAGCTCAATGTGTTTTTGAATGGGCGTTCAATGAACACGAGAAGGTGAGACAGCAATGTGCTGTCATTTCTTAAAGCTCAAGCTGTGACCAACAGCTTTGCATCTTAGCTAGGGTTTTAATAGCTCTGAATTTTTGCTTCCTGTGTACAAAGTGGGATTGTTATCTCATAGAGATACAGTGAAGATTAACTAAAATGATATGTGTAAAGGTCTTGGCACATTGCTTGGCCTGCGCCGAGCACCCCTAAGACTAATTATCCTGAACTCCATGGCTCTTCCTGGCATTGAATCCCAGAGGACTTTGTCCTCTTTGTTAGTTTATTGTCTCTCCAAGTAGAATATAAATTTCCTAAGGGCATGGATGGTGTTTTTTTTACATTCTTAAATTTCCCATGTTACTTTTCATAGTCTGAGCAGGGAGAATTGAGGGAAATTTCATGGAATCAGTTGCAGGAGAACAGAGTTATAAAGAACACAGAGATTTAGAACATGCACATATGAAGAAGACCATTTGGGGCAGAGAGAATGAGATGAGTAAAGGCACAGATACAGAGAAATGTCATGGCCTCAACAGCTACCAGCAATGAATTCAGCGATGAATTCAGTTTGAAGGAACTTTTGGGAACATGAAAGGGAATAAACTAGGTAAGGCTGGGAAGGCAGAGGCTGGGAGTCAGCCTTTGTCAGACTCACATGTCTAGCCAGAGCCATAACTTCAGACTGGTTTGCAAGGACCCAGGGATGGTGGTTGCTGTCACTCAGGTATAAACGCTGGGATGCCAGGCAGGGAAGAAGAGACCAGGCCTGTTGCAAGGCTCAGCCTATAGTTCCATGGAGCCTGTTCTGCTTCTGTGTCATTGGAGACAAGAACCGAGCATTTTCAGATTAGGTCTTTTTTTTTTTTTTTTGATAGTGACATTATTTATTTACCATTTAAAATTTATTTCATTGTATCTTATTGTATCACACACATAATTGTTTTTTATTTTATTTATTTTTTATTCTAAGTTGTTAGAAATGACAGCAGAATGCATTACATTTCATATTATACTTATTTAGGTCTTAACAGACTTTCCTGAAGGATTTATGAGCAGGAGATGCATAGGCTGAGGGGAGATGCATTGTGGAGCCTGGTCTCCCGTGGTCCTCAAAGAAGTCTGAGGAGGGGTGCAGAGAGAATGAGATGAGTAAAAGTCTCCACAGTCATCACTCATCTGGGGTCCCCAGGCTCATGATTTAATTTTTGTTGCTTTTTTAAAAATTTTTGTTGCTTTTTTTTTTTAATATCCAGAGTGCTGTTGCTTTTCTACCTGCTCAGGTAGGTCGATCAGCCTCCATCCCTGGTGACTGGGTGAATGCACCAGCATGGCTTCACTTTTTCTTTGTCAGAGGATGTGATGACCTTTCCCATCTCAAACCAAGACTTGGAATACTTATTGCATCCCTCCATGATCACTCAGGGATTTCACTGGGGGATGCTGCAAACAGGGTAATTTGTTCTCTAAGCCTGTGCTTGTTCAAAAGACAAACTGACCTCTCTTCTATTATAAAGAATAAGTAGACACTAATTTATAGTCACTTTACTTCCCAGTAAATCACTATTGGAAATAATAAGAGGCCTGGATAAAAGCCAACCAGAAACTCCTCAATTGGAAATATCAGTGGACAATTGTCTTTAGACTCTTATGTCCCATTCAGCAGTTGGTGACTGCTACTGCTTCCTTGTCTGGTGTCAGGTACACCCAAATCTTTCTGTTCTTCCTGAGCATTGAAAAAGAATGTAGGTTCTCCAAAAGGTAACAAGGAAGGTGCTGGATTCAGTAAGCTGCCAGAGCAGCGTGAACACACCAGGACCAGCTGGGAGAGATTTCCCAGCACAACTTTCCCACCTGGAGTCCATTTCCATGGGCACAGTGTGTCCTCTGTAAAGGTCATGCAGCTATTGGCAGCAGAAGTGTAGCTCATGACAGCAGGGACTCCTCTCATTCTTACATCCTGGGTCACCTTGCTCAGAGAGTCCTTGGGCCTTGGGGACAAGGACAAGAAAGTACAAATGAAGAAGGGTGTGCTGAATAAAATTATATTCAGCAAGCCTAGAGGCAATGACTCTAGCTGGCAAAATCACAGGTACAACCCTGGAAACACGTGGAGGGCTTGGGAAAGGTCAGCCACTTTTGCCCCTCTGCTCACTGATTCTGTTTTCACTTGTTTCCCAGGCTTGTGGGGGCTCGAATTCAGGCAAACATCATACTTCTTCTGAATTAGAGATGTCAATCAGGCAGATGGAGGTAGGGTTTGGGAAAGTTTCTTAAGAAGGTAAAGAAGGATGTATGGAGGGCACACAAGGTGGAAGTAACCTAGATTAAAGACTAATGGTTTAAAGGCAATTAAAGAAGAAGAGTTTGCAGAGTGAAAAGGAAACAGCAAGAGAGATAGGATGAATCGGCCATCTTATAGATTTGGTCAATGGTAAATGGAAGGCAAATGATGTTCAACCCATGGACAGCTTCCGAGCTTGCTGCTCAAGGGGCAGCCTGAAGGAATCTTGGGCTCAGGGTATAATAACTGATTTTCACATAGATATTTCCTAGTTGTGTAAATGTGGGAAAACCATATAATATCCTTGAAACTTAATCACCCCAAGTGTAGACATTCATTAATAATGAAATCCAACAACATCATTGTAGAGATCAAGTGAGATTGTGCGTGTGAAAGAATTTTGTAAACTATAAGTACTATCTAATGTAAGATAATGACTGTATACCAGCTGACACTCATTATTCACGTTAACCAGGCCAGAGACTAGTTAGACTTGATCAAGTGACTTTCAAAGAAGCACACATTCATTACTTCCTAGTTCAAGTGACCTGGATTCAGTCAACGAGTTAGCCTAGGGGAAGACTTCTGTTATGATATGGTAGCAGCTATAGAGGGCTTCCTATAAAAAAAAATAATCTTCATGCTTTGCAAGCTTTGATGATGCTTCTTATGCAAGATACCCTATGGTGTGCACTCGGTAGAGACACAAATATTTCAGGAACCTCAGAAAGGAGTTCTAGTCTACCTCAACCTGGAAAGTTGGGTTTATGCTGAGTCATTCTACTTAAAGGATGGAGCTCTTTTGGGCAGAAATGTACTTTTGTACTCTGGTTTTTGCAAGGTTGAATGAGAGAGTGCCAAGTGAAGCACTAATGAATTATAAAGTGTGAAAGGCAAGTGCCACAGGTGCATTACTGCTGCATTGCCCTGGGAACAAATTGCATTCAGAATGAGGAGAACTGAGTTCAAGTCCTGATTCTGTTGCCAGTCACCATTTATTATGGAACCTTGCTCAGATTACTAATCTCTTGAGGCCTTAGATATGTTATCTAAAAAATGTAGAAAATGTGGGAAATACCTTACCATGGAGCAGGATGTGGGGAGGACAAAATACATGACAAGGGGCTTTCTAAAGTGCAAAGTGATAAATTAGTGCTGTTGTTGGTGCAAAGCATGTGAGCCATCTGTTTTCTCTTCCTGTTGTTCATCTCTCTGTCCCTCAGGGCAAAAGGTCTCCCCCTATATTGCAGATATGTGAACCCCACAGAGGTCTGGTTTGCTGATTCAATAGTCATAGCCTTTCAAATCCACAGTTGCTCTTCAGACCAAGAGCTGTGGAGAGTACAGAAGGAGTACAGAATCCCAGGCTGGACCTCGAGGTCTGTGCTGTACTTCTAATGAAGGTGATTTCTGGTAATCATTGGTTTTGAATACCTCCATTGTGCACCCTCCATCATTTTTATGATAAGAAAGATGACATCTGTGTAGCATCTGCAGAATCCTGGCTGAGAAGTGAGTTGGTTTAAAGCATTTCATTTCAGATTACTCATAAAGATTTCAGTGGCACTGTACCTTCTTTCCACCTGGCAGTCAATTCTCTTCAAGACCACAATAGCCTAAGTGTCATCTTTTGAGCCTAACTACTGCAGTTTAAAAGTCCCCTGAACCCGAACAAAAACATTTGTTTTCTTGTAAGTGTGAGCTTCTTTATAGCTGGGTTTAAATTCCTTTTATGACTGTTCTGAAATGCAGCTTATGTTAGCCAGTCACAGTGACAGACTTCCCTCTCCCTGCTTCTCTCTTAGGACCCAGAAGTGGTTCATCAGTTGACATACAGAGGGCAGTTGCAGGCTTGATTTGACTGACAGCTTATAGGCTGTCCTGGCCCAGCATTTGAGGTGAGATGGAGCTCTCATTTAGTATGATGTCTTGCTATCTGGAGAAATTTTGTCCTTATATGGCCAGGAATTTTCACTCACCTGAGGAAAACTGACATCTTTCAATACTTATGATTCACTGTCAACATGTTTTCTCCCTTTTGACCAGTGACAACTGGAAAGCATTTTTCACCTAGTGGAACATAACTGACATTTTTACTTTGCTACTATCTTTGAGATGTGGGCCTATTATTTTTCTTAATACTAAATCTTTAGGGCATTGGCTACAAAGCCATCCATATGAGGCCTTTATTTAATAATACTAATGAGATGAGCATGATTTTCTTTTGCTGGGAAGGAGGGCATTGTGGAAAGGTCCCTAGTTCTAAACTCAGAAGATGTAGGCTTGGCCTTCCTACTAATAGGCTTAATGACCTTGGGCAAGAAATTTAACCTTTGTAAGTCTATGAAGTGGGGGATAGTAAGGATTATTGGGATTTCAAATGAGCCAATGGATATGATCGTTGAATGATATGTAAGTGAAAGGTTATCGTCATAGAATAATTACCATTTTAGCTACTGGGATTTGAAGGTAGATTGTGAGTTTCTTGGGTTTGGTCAACAGGGTCTTTTAAGATTCTTACTCTTGTAACTGCATAGAATGGTGAAAACTCTCAATGCTTTGCATCAACCTTCCCAGTGGTGTCCTTGTTCTATGATGAGGAGGAGGAAGATAGGGTTCCTTGAGGAATAAATTTACACTCAGCTGGATGGTGACTTCCTGAAATTTTTCCAGTCCTGAAATCATATAGTGGTAATTGCTATGGTCTGAATGTTTGTGTCCACCCCCCCTCCAAATTCATAGGTGGAAATCCTGGCCTCCAAGATGATGGTATTAGAAAGTGGGGTCTTTGGGGGCGGTGATTAGGTCATGAGTGTAAAAGCCCTAGGACTTGAATGGGATTTGCACCTTTATAAAATAGGCCCAAGGGAGCTCTGTCGCTCCTTGCACCATGTGAGGACAAAGCAAGAAAGTGACTTTTATGAACCAGAGAGTGGGCTCTCACCAGACACTGAATCTGCTAGTACTTAACCTTGAACTTCCTAGGCTCCAGAACTGTGAAGAATAGATTTTTATTGATTATAAACCACCTTGTTTATGGTATTTCATTACACCAGCCCAAACAGACTAAGACAATGATTTCTAGCATTAATAATTGCAACAAGTCTAAGGAATTCTTGGATCCTAGACAATGACTCATTCATTCATGTCAGAGGTGGTGAGGAGAGAGCAATGAGGAAACAGGTGATACCATGCCTAGGGCTTGACAAATAACATTTGCTTGGTTGTATCAGTTGACAGAATATTATTCTAACATCTCCTTGGGTCTTTTGTGTCAATTCAGTATAACTGACACTAAGATAATTAGGGGCTCAAGTGCTATGCAAGAAAAATGTCTAGAACACATCTATCTCTGTCCTGAAGAGCTTACAAACTTGTTAATCTCATCTTTTTTTGGTCTACCCCTCTATCATCTATATTCATATTCATATATGCATCTATATTTATGTCTGTATCTTGCTCAAATCTACTTTGGAAGGGGATTGTGCCCCTGAGTTCTTTATGAAAGAGTTCCACAGCTGTCTGACTCTCCATCCACTAGGAAGCAAGTCTGGCTGTCCCAAAGTTGGGCTCAGAGAGGACCGAGATCTGCAATTGGTGTATCAAGGATAAATGATAAAACGTGGAGAGTACATTTGGCCCAGGGGTGGATTGGTGGAAATGAGGACAGTGTTTGGGATTAATGGTAACTCCTGTGTGATTATGGCAGTACATTAGTTACAAGATGATCTCATCTACCTAGTCATAAGGCCCCATTCTGGGCAGATACTGACAGACTAGGTGCCACCTCTCTTTGTTCAACATGTGGCCTTTGACATCCCCAAGGGAAGATCAGATTCTTCCTCCAATGAGGCTGTACTAATAACTGCTGTTATCATGGTCCCATGGATGCTTCCCACTGGCTCATTCACTCATTAATGCATTTGTTCATTCAACAAATGTTTACTGAATGACTACTACATTCCAGGGATTGCTCACAATATTACTGACCAAACATGATAAAAAAGACACGATCATTGCTTTCATGGACCTTACCACTTACTATTAAACAAATGTGAATGGGTGAAAATTATCCCCGAAATGGATATATACATATGCCTGCAATAAGTGCTACAAAGAAGGACAGCCAGGTCCAGAGGAGGATGTCAGGGAAGATCTGAAGAGTGGAGGATAAGAAAAAAAGGGGTCCAGGAGGGCTTTCCAGGCAGAGGAGATACTACACGCAAGGCCTCTACTCTGTTGATCTGAGGGAAGGCAGAGTCCAGAGTATAAGAGTGAGCAGAAGCAGGGTGAGCTGAGATTGGAGAGGAAGGGACGAACCTTCCGAGGTCAGGGCTAGAACTATGGATGTTAAGCATATAAAAAATGAGAAAGGGTTATAAGCAAGGGCACCGTATGGTAGGATTTACAACTTAAAGTTTCCTTTGGCTGCTGGTTGAAGAGGAATTGGAGGGGGACCTGATCACTCCATCTGCAGGGATGCCAGGTAAGCTGCTTTCTGGGTCTCCGGAAGAGAAGGCAGCGGCTGTGGACTAGAACAGTGGGCATGGACAGAGGGCCGTGGTGAGACGGGGAGACACTGTGGAGGCAGGCCTTGGGAGGGGTTGCTTATGAGTCTCTGGAGAGAGAAGGAAGAAGGCGAACACAAGGACTCAGGCGGGCTGGCCAGGAAGAAAGAAGGAAGGCAGAAGCTGTACCTGGGCAGTCCCAGTTGGCCCACACCAGGGGAGAGCAGCAGGCAGGCTTTTAAGTTTTTTTTATTCGTTATACTTTATGAATACTGCACTAAGCCCAATTTGTCTAAATTGGTTTCAACTTCAAGCAGCTTTGCTTTTGAGGTTAACTATGTGGGGTTTATTGAACTTCTGGGTTCAGATCTGTTTGATTTTCAGGTCTGTGTGTCTATGCATGAGTAGAGATATGGATATTTAGTCCTTGGGCTCTGAGTTTCCACCCTCTTTTGCAATGTGGGTTTCAAGGCCATGAGCAGTACTTTCCCGGTGCCCTCTCTCCATTCCCCTTCACTGACTTTCACCAATGAACCAGAAAGTGCAGTTAGCCTGAGGCTGCTGAACACCTTTCTAGTTTCCATTTTCATTTCCTTGGTCATTCTCACCTTAGGTGCTAGGATGGGTTAGGCTTCTTCCCGTATGCATGATCTCAACTGTTTGTGAGGGTCCTTCAGGAATTGGGAGGGCAAGGACACCACTGCAGGCAGCCTTAAGTTTATTTGCCACCAAACTGAGGCCAAAGTGTGACCCACACCATCCCAGCCCATTGAAGTTTCAAATTTTTAGAGCCAAGTGCCCTACAATGACATAACCTGTTATTTTTATTGTATGAAAGGGAGATTGGTATTACAAGGATGAAGAGGTCTTTACATTTCGGGGGGGATGTGATATGAAGAAATTATTTAATCACATGAAATTTATTGTTCCTATTCCAATTGCCTTTCCATCTAATTAATCAATAAATGCAAATTTATTGAGCATTTACTATGTGCCCAGCATGGTGCTGGAGAGGAGGAATGAGAAATTCAGTCTTGGCTTAGCAGTGCTTCTCAAAGGTTTCTGTGAAATACCCTGGTGGTCAAGGAGACTGAAAGAGAATGAGAAGCCAATGTTTTTGCTTGGGATGCTTCTGCTGGTGGCAGAGGCAGCAGGACTTGAATTGTCTTGTCAAATCTCCCTTGAGATTTATTTGAGGACTTTTGTTTTAGTTAAAATTTCATGCACATCTTGCCCTTGAGTCTATTGTGTATCCATACTTGTTTAAATATTAAGTGTCCCCTAATCTAAGGAAAAAAAAACCTGTTACTCCTGTTTAAATACATCATGCTTATTCTGTAACCCCATGAGTCACCTGAGCTCCCAGATAGAGGTACCACAAGAAAGACAAGGAAGAGAGCTTAAAGTTAGGTGGGAGATAAGATACAGATGATAACAATACAATGGAGAAAAGAAGTGGTGTATAGTTTGAGGAAATAATAGAAGACTTTAAAACTGGGTCTTGAAGGAAAAATTAAGAATGAATCTCACTATTATGTACATCCATAAGACATTAATTAAAAATGTAAATAAATAAATCAGTAGAGGAAAGGGAACAGAGAGAGGGAAGAGGGGGAAGGTAAAGGTAAGTACTGGAAACTTAATTGGAGCAAATTATACTCCACACATTTATAATTATATCAAAATAAATCCTACTGTTATATATGACTATAAAAAAAGAATGAGGGGGCCAAGAGAAACTTTCCAGAAATTGAAAATTGCATATGTAAGTGTATGGAGGTTTGAAATAAAATGACTTGTTCAGGGAATGTTAAATAGTTCCAAATTCCAAGAGTTTTGAGTTTGTGGAAAGGGAAGGAGCTAGGAGAGATGGTTGTAGCCAAATTGAAAATGACATTGAATGTCATACCAAGAGTCTGAACCAAGTACAGAGCCACTGAGTCTGTGGGTGCTGAGAAATAGTTTAATTTTTTTTTTCATTGTGGAACCATGGGTAGGTTTATGTCCTAGGAGTATCACTGAATAGGACAGTCAGAGTGGGAGGACATCAATTCCAGAATCCTCTTCATTCTCTG
Organism: Tamias sibiricus; assembly: GCA_025594165.1. Classification (NCBI taxonomy): domain Eukaryota; kingdom Metazoa; phylum Chordata; class Mammalia; order Rodentia; family Sciuridae; genus Tamias; species Tamias sibiricus. The sequence goes on along the minus strand of CM046659.1, from coordinate 102,780,954 downwards.
TGGGGCAGCCCACCCACTCCTGATTCTCATTAAGTCTTGGGTTGGGGCCTTGCAATTGGCATGTTCAAATATTTCATTTAAAATATGAGTGTGGCCGGGCGCGGTGGCGCACGCCCTGTAATCTCAGCACTTTGGGAGGCTGAGGCAGGAGGATTGCGAGTTCAAAGCCAGCCTCCACAATGGCGAGGTACTTAGTGACTCAGTAAGATCCTGTCTCTAAATAAAATACAAAAAAGGGCTGGGAATGTGACCCAGTGGTCAAGTGCCCCTGAGTTCAAGCCCCGGTACCACAAAAAATAAAAATAAAAAAATAAAATATGAGTGTGATTTGCAAGAGTTGGGATTTCCTGATCTCCTGTGATCCTTTCATAGTGCATGTGAGGAAAGGTGGAGACCTGGAGAGGTGGAGCCATTTTCCAATGTCACCAGGTAATTATTGGCAGAAGTAGGACTCAAACATGGTCCTTCCACTCCCGTCACGAATTCCCCCCACTAATGCAGGCCAGGCATTTTGACCCAAGTCGAATTTCTCAGTTCACCTTCTCCCTTGCATATTTCCCCATCCCTGAAGGCCTTGGGGGAGGACAGGGTTGTTTTGCAAGGTACTGAAAGCTCTGTGACCCAGCCAAGGTCAGTTCTGCATTCCTATTAACATACTGTGGATAATGGATGTCTAAAAGTCTGAGGGCATAAATATTTTAATGTAGCCATACTGTGTCGCTGTTTCTTTCAGACCTGCACTTCCATTTTTATTTACTTTTATATGTTGCTGGCATAAGGCCACAAGGTTTTCCATCAACAGAAATGGCTGCTGATTGAAGCGATTTGCTTTCTCCCCCAGTGCTGCAGAGAGACCCATTCTCCAAAGCAGGTGTTTTTAGATCAGGATGGGCTGTGGGATGACACAGTAGGGAATACACTTGGTAAAGCAATGCCATAAATTGGATTGGTGTCGGCCTTCTGATTTAATGCTTTGCTCTATTTGGTCATGAATTATATATTCTTTTTCAGATTGATCATTTCTCCTGCCGATAAAGGGACAGTGCTCTACCAAGTGGTTTTGGCCCCTGACCTAAGAAATATACTGATGCATCAAAATTCCCTGAGCTGACAACTTGGATGAACTCTGAAAACTGTAAATCTGAAAAGCCAGAAAGGCCAGGCAGGCTTTGTGTGATACAACTCTCCTCTCACTTAGTATTTATTGACTACCATCATGGCCGCACAATTCCTCCGCTGCTTTTTACCCAACATAATTTGCAAATTGATTGTTCTTCCTTGGGAGTCTTTCTTCATTAAATAGTAACTGCAGTTATTACCCACAGACAAAGGAGACATATTAGTGTCTTGGCAGAGGACAGTCTCAGTTCAGTGGATTTTCATCTGTTGCCAGTCTTGTCATGGACTGTTGTATGCAGAGCTCTGAGTGGTTCCTTCTCGAGGAATGGACTCACATTCCTTGTCCATAAGGAGCTAGAATCCAGTGAGTCAATGGTAATGCCCCATAATAATGCATGAGTAGAATGCCTTTGCTTTTCAAGATATTTGTTTCAAGCAACTCCCCATTCCATTTTCACACTCTGGGTGACAAACAACTGCATTCCCCACTTCAATCTGAAGAGAAAACCAAGGCAGGGAGAACTTAGAGGTTTGCCCAAGCTTATCCAGAAAAGTGAGAACCAGGACTAGAATGTTGAATGGGTGACCTGCCTCGTTGTTCACTTATACCCAAAAGTACTCATTCAGTACCATTTTCTAAAACCCAACTATGATTGGCTCCTGTGGAGGGAAAGCAAATAGATGTCTTCTATGGACATCAGCCTTTTCACCAGGTCAGTGGTTCTGAATCTTTGATAGGTTTCAGAAACATCTGGGAAACTTGTTCCAAAGTGCAATTACTTGAGCCACAACAGCCTTGGGTGCTAACAGTTCTGGGATATGCCTCCACATACACATTTTCAAAGGTTCTTCAGGTACATGAGCTGGTAAGCGAGAGTGAAGAATGCAAAACAAGGCTTACCCAGGCTCACAAAGGGCATTGTGAAGTGGAACCTGGAAACCTGATGTATGGACCCCGTCAGCCTGGAGATTTATGAGAAAATAGGTTTCATCACCAGGAGCACTCCAGAACCCTGAAGAACACAGTTTCTACTTCCAGGAAACATACTGGTGCCCCTGGAACCATGTGTCTGTCTCCTTGATGAAATGCTCCAGGCTTAGGCTATGCCACACTAACAGCTGCAACAAGAAAGCCTGCCCCTTTATCCTCACTGGATCTTTCTTACACTCCTCCCTTCCCTGCTCACATTTAAAAATTCCCTTCCTCCATCAAAATCCTGCGTCTCCTCCAAGGCTCACCTCACATGCATTTTTCTCCACTTCCTCTCTCAGGGGACTCTCTTTCCTCTCTGTTCTTTATCACTTTGTACCTCTATGGATTTTTTTTTTGGGGGGGGGCACCAGAAATTGAACTCAGGGGCACATGGCCACTAAGCCACATCCCCAGCCCTATTTTGTATTTTATTTCAAGACAGGGTCTCACTGAGCTGCTTAGTGCCTCACTCTTGCTGAGGCTGGCTTTGAACTCACAATCCTCCTGTCTTAGCCTCCTGAACTGCTGGGATTACAGGCATGCACCACTGTGCCCAGCTGTACCTCTGTGGATTTTATTGATCCACCGTACTAAAAATCATTTGTCAGTCTTTGGGTTAAATTTCCCTTTCCATCTTTGTGTCCCTCCCAGTGGCTAACCCAGAGCCTCAAACAACAGTAGTGCAGAGTATTAGTTTGCTGAGTTGACTAATTGAACTCTTATTATTTCTGAGCCACTGGCTCAAAAGACCTTTCACTGATTAAAAAACAGTAATTAGTGATATATTAGTTCAAACTTAGAATACACATCTCCATCAATAACTCTATCCCTTGACAGTTTAAAAAATATAAACCTAATATTCATATACAAAATTACCTTACATAGAAGAGGAATTAATTGCTGGTTTCAATGATGAATCCACATTGGCCATTGGTAAGTAGGCCATTGGTACATATCACAGATGTAATTAAATGTTAGGTCATCCGTGTGAACCAAGATTGTCCCACACAGCTATCCTGTGACTGTTAACTGCTGAGTACTTGTCCACCTGCATATTACCCTGGGGCTGACTTGGCTTCGTTTCTTCTCCCCAACATCAGGAGGAGAAACCTATTCCTGATCCATCTGCTCCCTTAATCCCACCCACCCTGTCCTGAGTGTTGGGGAAACATTTCACAGAGTTGTGGGCTGAGGGTGGCTGCTTCAAGTGGGTATGCACCCTTCCTTGGAAAGGTTGAAGCTGGTGTTAGGAGAAAGTTCTTCTCTCTCTTCCTTTGTTCTCCCTCTCCCTGTAGCTCCTGGAGACAGGCTTCAGGATCGGCTTCAGCGGGCTGTTCACTCCTCCTGTACAACTTTTCTAGGGCTTTAAGAAACACTCAAGGTCAACTGTAGCCAGGTTCCATTTTTCATGTAAGGGGAACAATCTTCTTATGTCTACAGAAATGATTCATGCTGTCTAGAAAAGCATTTGTGGCAAAACTGCCTCCTGATCTGGTCTAAGGTCCTGATGAGGCAATGGGCCTCATCAGGGTGCCACGTCCGCCATCTCACAGGGGGTAAAATCTTAGCTCCAGCATGGCCTTGCATCTGGGCTGTTGGTAAATAAGACATACCTGGTATTGGGTGAGTCACAAAGCTCCTTGTTGAGCAACACTGAGGGGTGTTAAGAAGAGAAGGTCACCAAGACCAACCAATCTGTCCTCAGACATTTGAAAGCTCCCCCTGAAGAAGATGAATGAACTTCCCCTGCAAGGCCCTGTTGGGTAGAACTGCACCAGGTCACAAATTTAGTTCCCAAACTGCCTTCCTCTCCAGGCTCTGGCCATGCTGGCTGGCCTCTTATTCTATATGCCTGCAGTTACCTTCTTTGCTGGAATAATCTTTCTGTTCCTTCCCCCTGCCTGAAAAATCTTGACTCCTCCTTTGGGTACCAGCCTAAAGATCACTTCCCCAGAGCAAGAGGCTGTCCTTGAAACGTCTAGACTAAGGTTTTTCTACATCAGCACTATTGAGATTCTTGGACCTGTTAATTCTTTCTTGAGGGGAGGCTCTCTGGTGCGTTGTAGGATGTTTATTAGCAGCATTCCTGTCCCTTACCCAATAGATGCCAGTAGCATCTGCTCTGTTGTGATAATATAAAATGTCTCCAGATATTTCTGAGTGTTTCTTAGGGATCAAACCACCCCATCCTTGTCCTCTCCATATTAATTGAGAATCACTGTTTTGGACTGTATTTCTCTTTGGTTACACCTGTCAAATTCTTTACCCTCTAGACCTCTTAATGCCTGTTTAATATCCATCTCCTTCACTCTGTCAGCTCCTTGGTGGCAGGGATTAGTTCTAATGTTCTCTGCTACACCTGACCTTTCAAGCCTTTACAAGTCAGTGGCAGGATGGGCTGATTTCAGCTCAGAGCTGTCCACAGCCAGCATAGCATTCTCTAATTTTACTGAATTCCCTACCACCAGAGGGGTCTGAATGAGGCACAGTCATTTGTTGTGGAGGTTGTAGAAAAGATTTAAGCCCTGAATGGGTGATCTTGAAAGTTCCTTCCAGTTATGAGATTGTATGGAATTTGGGCTCTCAGCCAACCACCCTATGGGTAACTAATTAAATCACAAGGAGGAGGCCAACTCTCCCTCTATGGTCAGGTGCTAAGTGTTCCCTAGAAGAGGCTGATGTAATAGGGAGAGTGACCTTTAAGTGGATCAAGAGTCACATGAATATGGAATGCCTTTCTACCCTCCCGAGAGGTCATTTGACCCATATCCTGAGGGCTAGGATCATGCTTGAAAGGTTTAGGAAACATCCTGTTCAAATTCCCACCCTGCACTCTAGCTAGCAGAGCTGTGTGGCCTTCTGGTGTGTGATGTGGGTGAGGGAGGGAGCCTAGCACCCTTCACAGGTGGTGTGGAAGTTGCCTGAGACAGCATTCTTCAGACTTGAGGATTACAGCATTGTTCTTTGTTGCTTTATTTTTCTTTCCTTCTATTATTTTTTTCCCAGTGGAACAAAAGACAGAAAGTGGAGACAGATGGACACTCTCTAGGCCCATGCTTGAATCAAAGGGCTGTGAAAGAATTGCCTTTGACCTCTTTCTCATGCATGATCTCAGTCTTCTTCAGAACCAATGAAGGAGGTGGGATTTCATCTACTTTCCAAAGAAGCAACTGAAGAGGTCAGCAACTTGCTCAACATCACGTAGCTAGGAAGGAGCCTGGGGCAGAATCCATCCATATCTCCTGTGCCCTTGCCATACCTACCGGGAGCAAAGTAGAAACCTTCTACCCTAAGCCTCTATGTCAAAAAGAGTCCCAGGGAACTGGCATCATCTTGATGAAAACTATTACTTAAACTCAAATTACTGCTGCTTTTGTGACTGCTTCTTAAGCTCTTCCTATGACTTGACTTGATTATGCCTTTGCAAAGCTCTCTTTATATGTCTGCAGCTGAACTTTCTCAAAATCATCGTACTTCTGAATTAACATAGTGAATTGAGCCTGTGTTTATTTCTCTCTAGAAGCAAAATAAAAGCAGAGTAATAAAGAAATGCAAATCTGCAAGGACAAGAAATGCAGAGAGAGGATGATAGAAGGTGGGTGAAGTTTGGGAATAAAGCGGGGTGCAGAGATGGTGGGGGTGGGGGTGAAAGTCACCAAAATGCAAGGCAGTTCCTACTGGAGAAGCTCAGAAAAAATAAATGTAAAGGAAACAATAAGGCCATCCAGATTCTCTCCACCTCCCATCTCAGTCAGCTGACTCCTCCTCTTTGACCTCAGCAGACCATCTGAGTGAAGTACACTCTGCAGAATATGAACCTGAAAGGCCCTGACTTCAGATATGCCAGGTAGAGGCAAATCCTGGGGAGAGACACTGGGGAAAATAGGGGCTTAAATAAGTTTTCACTTGGAACAGTAGGAGTCTACCAACCCCATTCTCCTGCTTAGCTTTTAGACTTCTGGAAGTCAGGCTTCTACCAAACACCCCAGGAAGGAGATTAGATGATTATTCTATAGTTATTCTCAGGGAACTAAACCAAGAGAAAAGACCTAAAGAACTGGATATTTTGGATGTCCTTCAATGGAAAGAACTGATTCACATTATCTTCTATGGTGATCCATGGATCACAAGCCCTATCCCCACGCATACATACATACCATCCATCCATTGGTTAGAGGACTTACTCTAGAAGGCCTTAAATTATAATACTACTGAAATCAGATCTTTCTTTTTTACCAGAAAATAACTTGATTGCCACTGAGACATCTTTGCAAACTTAATGTTTGAATTTGATGACATTCTAGTTGCAAAAGCTTTAGTCTTTTTTTTTTTTTTTTTTTTAACATTTTGGCCTCTTCCATTACAAAGTTGCCCCTTTTCTACTCCTACACTCCACCCCACTCTGTACCCAATCTTTTAGTGAGGTTTGTGTATGTATGTTTGTTTTTATTCTCATGTAGATTAAAACTTGGATCCACTTCATGGGGACTGACAGACCTAATTCTCACTACTGTTGCTTGACACTAGCTTAGCTATTTCATTCATTCTTTTTATTGTCTTGATGTTTTTTGTGTTTTATGCCATTTTCTTCCACCTTAATCTTTTGAAGCCTCCAAGCATGATCCTGGTTTCCTGGGAACAAATAACAAGTTCTTTGAGACTTCTTGTACTCTTGCCAGATTCCATTATCTAGAAATATGTTGGCATCTCATGTAAACATATGTTTATATTTCTATAACTCAATGTATTCTTATGTATGACTTATTATTATATCTGAATACATCTACAAAATGTGGCTTTATTTACAGGTGTGATCTGTTATAAACATCTACATTTTTATTCCACTGGTATATGTGTCCAAAAAAGAATGTGTCATTTTCCCTTAGGAATAAAACTAAATTATTTGTGAGAATTTAATAGAGATTAAGTGAGTATGAACAGTATTTACTGTATTAAATAGATACTTTCAACATAAAAAGCAGTCTAATGTTCACGGATGATGTTCTGAAACATTTCAAGGTGACCTCTAGCTCCAGGGCTAAAACAAATGAGAAAATGTGGTCAAGTGCTTATTCCTGTGGATACTTTGCAAAGAACAGAGTATAGTGGAGTAGAAGTGGGATAAGGTTTGAAGCCAGAAAACTGGCGAGCTCAAGGTCTGCATTTATCTATGTGTTCTTGGATAAGTCACTTCATCTCCCTGAGAGTCCTGGGTAAAGTAGAGATCATACTAATCATCTCACAGTTTGTGAGGCATTGAGTTAATACACAAACAGACATTTTTTACTGTATCTTGTTACATATCTTTTAATTGCTGTATAGCCAGCCCTGTTTTTTCACCCTATTGGTTCCTGTGTTTTGGGTATAGTTAGTAATATAGTGAGTACTATTCAATAAACATTTGTCAGGTGATAAATTAAGGAATAGATTTGTGAGGCAGTGTTTAAAAATATGTAGCCATTTAAGTCATTTACAGATGTTAATTTACAGAGGTGAAAGTTGACTGCTCAGGTTTTTTAAGTCTTTCCTGATTTGGGGCACTAAATGGCAAGATTGAGTATGATAAACTGTCATCATCCTGCATAAATATAAGATCACAGATTTGGGGAATCTTAGAGATAACAATCTTCTTGTCACATACAAGGAAACTGAAGCTCAGAGGCCCTTAAAAATCAGTGAATTTATTTTATTTTCCTCTTCCATAGATGTAGAGTAATTGTAGATACATGCACAAAAAAAACATTCCTTTAAAACATTTTTGGAGGATTGTGCTAAGCAGTGGATAAATAATCATCAACAAGACAGACCACCTCCTTTGAGGAACTCATAATCTAGGCAAGCAAACCACACAACCAGCATGCTGTTGGTTATGTGATGTGGTAATGGAATCATTGGGGCATAGAGAATTGCCAAGGGAAGCTTAGAGAAGAGTTGTCTGCCCTGTGTCTTAGCTTGGTTGCTCCAGAAGCAGACCCTGAGGTGAGAGCAGGTGAGTCAGTAAGGAAATGCTTCCGGGAGGGACGGGAAGGGGAGTATAAGGGGCAAGAGAGGGTCAGGAGAAGATGCTAGTATAGATGAGATTTCTACTCATGTCCTCTGGAGGAGAGGTTAACCTAATCCTGCAGGGGAGCCCTCAGAGGGAGTCATGCTTCAGAGTTTAACTCCTGGGCTCACTCTCATAGTCTCATGATAATTTTTTAGCCACTGGCTAAGGGTCATGATGGGTAGGGTAGGGAAGATCTATCCCCTCACCACCTCAGGCATTCATGCCTTTGAAATAATGAACAAACTGGCTCTAGGCACTGGGGGAATAGGGGGTAGTCTTCTGAAGAGAGTTGGAGGTGTGGGTTATTAGTAGTGAAAGCATGCAAAAAATGGACACCAGATATGCAGAAATAATAACAGAGATCTGAGGGAATCTGGAGAAGCACCCGAAGCAGCCACTGTACCTGAGATCATGAGAGTGATGTGAAGTGGGTGGGAAGGGCATTCCAAGCATAAGTTATAGCATAAAAAAGAATCCTGAAGTATCCTGGGGCCATAGGGCCTTATGTCTGATAAGAAGTCAGAAGCTGAGAGATGAGCTTAGAAAGGGAGGTTTGCGTCAGATTGTGTGCTTTTTAAATTTTTGTAACTTGATAATTTAAATTACAAGAAAAAGAGACCCACTCAAGGTATCTCAAATAACAGATGGCTTATTGTAAGGACATATGTGCTCAAGAACCTAGGAAAGGCCTGACCCAAGGATGAGCAAGAAAAGTAGAAATAGGCTTCAAGTAACTATAACTGCAGAACTAGTAGGACTCACGGACATTCACCCTAGTGATGTTGCTGTGGGAGCTTCATGTGTCTGTTCTAATCTGCTTTAATCCCCATAGGGTAGTTTATTCTTTTCTCTCTCTTCTCTGTATACCTTTTGCTTATCTGGGTTTCTGCCAACCCATGTTCCTCCCTCCTTGTAATTCTAATTGGCCTCAGCCCTCATGGCCTCCTCTATACCCAAAGCATTTCTCTATCTTAACTTCTACTTGTGCACCCATTTCTGTCCACCTCTTTCTCTAAGCAAATCTGATTTCAGATTCCAGCATGAGCTGATTGGACTAGAAGGTGTTTCCTGATAGGCCATGGCATAGGTTTCTGTCCTAAGTTCAGATGTATAGTACTGGTCCAATTGTGCCCAAGGGAAGAAACAGAATAACATAATATAATAAATGGTAGCTAAGATTTACTTGGCACTGTTCTGAGTATTTAACACCTATTATTTCATTTAATCATTACATTCATTTTATGAAAACATGCATTTTATTTACGTCTGTATTTATTTAATAATTTCATAGGTTGATCTAAAATTACCTTCCTTACGAGGAAATTATGACACCTAACTAGTATGTGGTGAACTTTCTCCAACAAAGCGGTGTGAATAAGTCAACATAGAAGAAGCTGTGGACAGGACATGACCCAGCATGGGTGTGTCAAGTCAATAGCCTTGGTTCCATGTGAAAGAATTTGGAATATGTCTGATGGCAGTCATTAAACTACATGTCTATAAAGGTAGAATGAAGTCTGAGGTCTTATCTGGTGCCAGGCTTGAAGTAAAGAGTTATTCAATACTCTGGTGCAAAAAAAAAAAAAAAAAAAAAAAAAAACAACAACAAGAATATTATGTTTATTGCCTTTCCTATATAATATATTCTACCAACATCAATTTTGACACATTAAATTATTTTGGGTGAGAAGCAAGTTTCTCCAACTGCTGTGTAGACAAGTCAGGAAGTCTGCAACAAGTGGTGATGGTCTCCATAAGTAAAGGCTTTCTGTGTTCCTAGGGTGATTGACAGGCAGGTGTGCCCTGGTCACCAGGAGTGAGCCAGACTTGATGCATGAGGCTGAAGGTACCTGGCTCCCTCTTAGATGAAACAAAAGTCTCAAATTATGGGACACTGTAGGAATGGTAAACCTGATTTGGCTACATGGATACAGGGAGATGGGTGGCAATTATATCTACTTAGGCATTTTCTTAAAAGAATATAACTGAGCACTATTTTTCTTGTTAAAAGAAAGAACCACAGGAAGAGGAGACTAATCCCCCACCACCAACATACACAAAGGCTTAAGCTGGCAGGTACAGGTTTTTTTTTCACTTGTTTGTTTTTGCAATGCTGGTGATCAAATTCAAGTCCTCACATATACCAGGCAAGTGCTCTACTACTGAGCCACATCCCCAGGCCTAGCTCAGCCTTAAAAGTCCCAAAGACTGTGGGGGAGGAGGAGAGAAGGTAAGTGTGGATCCTACACAGGGCCTCTCCTTGCACTACCCTGTTAGTAACTTGGCGCAGATCACTTTCTTACGACGATTGGAGAGATTCCACGAACACCTGACATCTAGGACCTGAGTCTGAAATGTGACCATTCTGGTTACCCACCACTCTTCGTATTTTTTATTCCAGCACTGAAAAAAGAATAATACACACTCACTAAAGAGAAGGAAGAAACTCATCCTGAAAATAAAGGGGAGAGATTTTAAAATTCCATGCTGTCTTACAGTTTTCCTTAGATTGAGTAGTTGTGGGATGTTAGAAAAGAACCCTGGTCTGAAGGAATTGACTTCTTCAGATCTTGTCTTAGCCTCTAGCCACAAGTCTGTGCCTCACTTGCCTTGTCTATAAAATGAGACTTCCAAACTCAATCTCTTATGCCCCTTTCAGGTTCTGTGGAAACACAGAAACATCTCTAAATATGGAGGGCCTGAGCAGCCCAAATTCCCAGAAAAAAATTAAAGATGTAACGGGAGGGTTGAAAGTACTGTTAATTAAGTCCAGCATTGGTTATATTTCAATGTGTACTTTGGATGGTGTGTTAGCTTTCCATTGCTGTGACAAATACCTGAGAAAATCAACTTAAAGTAGGAGGAGAGTTTTCTGCTCAGTTTTAGAAGTTGAAGTCCGTGGTCACTTTGGACCTGTGGTGGGCACAGTATGTCACGGTGGGACCACATGGCTGAGTTGGTGCTCACCTCATGGCAGCCAAGAAGCGAAAGAGACAGGAAGGGGCCAGGTCCCAATATCCCCTTCAGAGGCTCTCCCCAGTGACCTCACTTCCTTCCACTGGGCCTCACCTCCTAATGTTTCCATTACCTCCCAGAAGTGCCACAGGCACTGAACCTTCAAAATGTGGGACTTTGGGGGGATTTTCTAGATCTAAACTAGTACAGAAAACTCTTGAAACTAAACATATATACAGTATACATGTTAATAACTCCGTATTGAAGGTCCTCTTTTCAGGCATTATGCCCCTTTCAGGTTCTGTGGAAACCTGGTTCCTGACATCCTCCTTCCTTTCTCATAGTACATTCTGGAATATAGATACACCTTGATGCAGATAGTACATTCAAGCCTGGCTGATGCATGGCATGACACTTCTCAGCCTGGAAAAAATAAGTTTGCTATTTACAAACTTATAGAACTTGCAAAGATCTTTCAAGGTTCTTTAGTCACTGCTCTGGAGCCTCGGGCTTCCTTTGGAGATGCAATTGGAAACGCTGTGGGCCTCCGTCTTCTGTTCACTGACTTTCTGCTTCCAGGCTCTGTTTAGCCACAGGGCACATGGTCCCTTCTTCCAAGGAGGAGAGAAGACAATCAGGCAGGTCAACACTGCCTTTATGTGACCTCTATTTTCCCAGGCCTTTCCTAAGGCAGGCATTTTCTCATCCTTCCTCTCCTTGCTATTGTGTTTACTCGTGTCTGTTTCCCCTTTTCTTTTTTATGCTTTTATTTTGTTGAGATGTGGGTCCACTGTATTTCCCAGGCTGCCCTCAGTGATCCTCCTGCCTCAGCCTCCCAAGCATATGGAACTATCGACATGTGCCATCATACCTGACTCTGTTTTCCTTTTATGACTAACAAACAACTAGCCTTGTGTGCTTTTTTCCAAGTAGGTGGGGAAGAAAAATAAACTGCATAGATTTGCCTATTTTGTGGTAAACCAAAGAATAAGAAAACTGCAGGAAAAGGAAGGGAAAAGAATAAAGGAAGTGAATGAGAGTTGAATCCCCGAGTCCCACAAGAGGACAATAATGGAGTCATCTCCAAGGTCCAGAGGGGTTTCCAGATCAGTGTGTGGTATTGGGAGTCTTCCTTTGGGTTTTCATGGCACTATTAGCATCCTTTCCTAATTGTATACATTTCACGAGAGAAATTTTGTCTCTAGTTAATTTTCTTTGTGTGAAAACACACACAAAAGGAATACAGGAAAGCAAATAATGATTGCTTTTTGCTCTGGCTCTCTTCTCTGAAGATCTGCAGTAATCTTGGAAAATGCAAATATTAATTTTCATACTCCTCTCATCTACCACTCTGGGATTTCACTGGAGAACAAATTTAGGCCTCATAGAAGAACAGAGCATGCTCAGGGAGACAGTCTCAAGCTTAACTGAGTTAGGCTTTACTGGTTATTGCTGGTATTTTCAGTTCTCATTTTTCTGAAGATAATGACCATGTAGTATGATGTTTCCCAGCTCCCTCTAGACAGTTTCCTTCTGAGACAATAAACCATCAGACCTCATGTTGGAATACAAGGACCGTAAGATCAATACAGCCTGGATCACTAAGTCCCTACACTGGGGAAAAATCCCTGGATAGATTATCATACTTGCAGCAGATTTTTTGTGGGTGACATACTAACTTTTCTTGCACCAAGGCACTGAAATTTGGATTTCATTTGTTGCAGTATAACTAATCTATTTTGATACACAGATTCAGTTTAACTTGCTCTAATTAAAGTGTGTATGGAAACCACATTATGTGCTTTAAAACTCATTCTCCAAACTTCTGATCAGATCCATCTGGAGTAGGGCCAAGGAATGTGCATTTTTTAATCTTTTATTTTCTTTTTGTGGTGCTGAGGATTGAACCCAGTGCCTCACATGTGCGGAGCAAGTACTCTACCACTGAGCCACAACCCCAGCCCCTAGGAATGTGCATTTTAATTGTATGTCAAATCACTCACAGAAATTTGGGTCCAAATGTATGAATGTGCTGTTTCCTGAGGCTCACACACGGAGGAACACCTGAGGAAGGTTGAAGAGGTTAATGAATGGCGTTTGTTCCTAAAGTTCAGCTGTATTTTTCCTCAGTTTGAAGGCTTCGATTACTTTCTTAGTTTCTTAACCATCAGAAGAATAGCAGAATGGGGTGCAGGAAGGTGGTTAACCAGGAATGTTCTTGTTAACCAGGATCACAGGGAAAAGGAGTGATAGCTACCTCATAAGTGTTTTCCTGGGGATTTGGGGAGACAATTCAGTCAAATATATAGGTCACTTAGCCCTGCAAAACTCAGGTTGACACTGAATTGCCACTGGGACGGTATTAATAGGCAGGACCTTTAAGAGGTGAAGAGGTCATTAGGGCTCCACCCTCAAGAATGGATTAATGCCACTATCACAGAGTGGGTTCTTGATAAAAAAGATGAGTTTGGCCAGTTTCCTTTCTCTCTGTCTCTCCCGTGCTTGCTTGCCCTTCCACCATGTTATGATGCAGCATAAAGGCCCTCACCAGGTGCCAGTGCCCTACCCTTGGATTTCCAAGTTTCCAGAACCATGAGACAATGAAATTCTAATATTTATAAGTTACTGAGTCCATGGTAGTCTTTTATAGTTGCAGAAAACAAAGACAAGACCCTTGCCTGGAACAAAAAAAGTAGTCAATAATGTAGTTTTTTTTTTTTTTTTTTTTTTTTTTTTTTTTTTTGAAAAGGAGAAAGAAAAATTGTTTCAGGTTTGCCTGCATTTCAGTAAAAGCAAACCCCATGGATGACCTTCACAGGACCAGGCACAGCTAGAGATGACAAAGGCACACGTCTTAGCTGCCATGGAGCAGAGAGCAGTAGGGAGCTGAGTTGAGCGTGTGCAGAATTAACCCAGTACAGAGCAATGCAGTGATAAGGCATGGGAGAACTGTAAACCCAAAGTACTATGGGTGTTCAGAGCTGGGAGAGATTTCAATTTTCTTTGAATATTGACTTGCTACTGCCTAGTAACTGTAATATCTTCTAAGAATGACAGTCAGACATTTCTCACAAGGGCTAATGAATCACTCCATTTAGTTGTGACAACAGCAAGGCAAAGAAATATCTTCAAGGGCCCAGACGTTATTTTTCCAGCTTTGTCCCAGGGATATAGTGTTCTTAGAAGTTATGACAAATTAGCTGCTTGTGGCAAATCTACATGAGCCCTTTTATAAAAATGGAAGTCTGGGCCTGAGTTAATGGGTTATTATTGGCAAGGGAAATACAGTTGGGCAGGGAGGGTAGAGCCTGGCAAGGAAAGACTTTGAACAGCAGCAGAAGAGTCCAGCCGTGGCTCCGTGGCAACTGCTCCAAAGGCACAGGCTGAACCTCCCTTTAGTCACAGGCCATTCACACTTCAGTATGCAGCAGTTGTTTTGCACACAAAGGCTGAGGGTGAAGCCACTCAGCAATTGCACAGAACAATGGGAAATAAGTAACACAGAAGTAATTACAAATAAAATGAAATAATAGATGTGAGGAGAATGCAATGCTCTGGTATGTTTTATCTGGGCTAATTTTTGTCTCACTGATATTGTTTTCCTAGAAGGGAGCACCCATTAATTCCACACTGCCATGTTGATGCTTCTGTGTACCTGAGTTACATTTGGAATGGTCAGCCTGTGGGGCTGAAAGAAGAAGGAAGAAAAGAAGAGAGAAGAAAGAAGCTCTAATCTTTCTCTAAGCTAAGCTCTATCTTTCTAACTCTAAGCTCTAAGCTCTAATATTTCTCTATCTTTCTTTCTAAGACTCTAAGCTAAGAAGACAAGAAGAAATCTTTCTCTATCTTTCTTTCTAAGACTCTAAGCTCTCTCTAAGAAAGTAGAAGTAAAAGTAGTAAAAGCTTAACTCTGCCTCCGAGAATTTTCCTCCCGTGGCGGCGCCGTGGCTGGCCGCAACAGGCAGCTTACAAATGGTGGTCCGTCCGGGGCTCGGCAGGCAGAGAAGAAAAGCTAAGAAATAAGGAGAGCAACGAAAAAGCATAGCCTCAGACTCAGTTGAGACCAGCAAAAAGAGTAGTAAACAAGAGAGCATAGCCTCTGACTCAGTTGAGGCCAGTTAAGAATTAAGCTGAAGCAGAGTAGCCAGTGAAAAGCCGAGCCGGCCAAAAGCCATAAAAAATGAAGAAGCCAGACTCAGTTGAGACCAGCAAAAAGAGTAGAAACAAGAGAGCATAGCCTCTGACTTAGTTGAGGCCAGTTAAGAATTAAGCTGAAGCAGAGTAGCCGGCGAAAAGCCATAAAAAATATAGAGAAAAAGCCTTGAGCTTTAGTATAAAGAAAAAAGCCATGAGCTTAAAAGAAAATAGAGAGTTAAATAGCATGGTAAAAACCATGCAGAAAAAAAAAAAAAGCCATTGAGCTTTGGCAAGAAAGCCATAAAGAAAAATAAAGAAGAGGAAAAAAAAAAAAAAAAAAAAAAGTCAAAGCCGCTTATGCAATTGTGCTTAACTAGGTGCGTTAGCTGCTCCTCAGCATTAGGCTTCCTTAAAGCCACAGCACCTTCTCAAAAAGGGCTCAAAATATCCACCCTTTCAAAAATAAAAGGTGAAAAGCTAGGTAGGGACAAGAAAAACAAAAGAAAATAGAGAAAATAAAATAGAGAAAATAGAATTAAAGCACCTTTTTAAACTAAAGGGAAGGAATATGAAGGAGCCCTAATTAGGAAGGGCTGTTGTAGCTAGCTGGAAGCCATGGGTTCCACCTGATATGTATGTGACGCACCTGTAGGCACCCGCAAACCTAAAGGTATATAACCGGGTGAAAGCGGTCCGAGTTAGGAGAACGGAGAATTCAGTCAGCCGGGCAGTCACTCGGTCGGTCAGAAGAATCAGAGCGGCCAGAACGTAGGCAGAGCGGTTACAGAAGAGAAACCAGATAGAAGAAGTAATGACTGGTCAGAGTTAGGCCGAGACTCCTGAGGAAGACAGAAGACAGAAGACAGAAGAAGGAAGAAAGAAGAGAGAAGAAAGAAGCTCTAATCTTTCTCTAAGCTAAGCTCTATCTTTCTTTACTCTAAGCTAAGACAGAAGACAGAAGAAAGAAGAAGGAAGAAAGAAGAGAGAAGAAAGAAGCTCTAATCTTTCTCTAAGCTAAGCTCTATCTTTCTAACTCTAAGCTCTAAGCTCTAATATTTCTCTATCTTTCTTTCTAAGACTCTAAGCTAAGAAGACAAGAAGAAATCTTTCTCTATCTTTCTTTCTAAGACTCTAAGCTCTCTCTAAGAAAGTAGAAGTAAAAGTAGTAAAAGCTTAACTCTGCCTCCGAGAATTTTCCTCCCGTGGCGGCGCCGTGGCTGGCCGTGACAGGCAGCTTACAAATGGTGGGTCCGTCCGGGGCTCGGCAGGCAGAGAAGAAAAGCTAAGAAATAAGGAGAGCAACGAAAAAGCATAGCCTCAGACTCAGTTGAGACCAGCAAAAAGAGTAGTAAACAAGAGAGCATAGCCTCTGACTCAGTTGAGGCCAGTTAAGAATTAAGCTGAAGCAGAGTAGCCAGTGAAAAGCCGAGCCGGCCAAAAGCCATAAAAAATGAAGAAGCCAGACTCAGTTGAGACCAGCAAAAAGAGTAGAAACAAGAGAGCATAGCCTCTGACTTAGTTGAGGCCAGTTAAGAATTAAGCTGAAGCAGAGTAGCCGGCGAAAAGCCATAAAAATATAGAGAAAAAGCCTTGAGCTTTAGTATAAAGAAAAAAGCCATGAGCTTAAAAGAAAATAGAGAGTTAAATAGCATGGTAAAAACCATGCAGAAAAAAAAAAAAGCCATTGAGCTTTGGCAAGAAAGCCATAAAGAAAAATAAAGAAGAGGAAAAAAAAAAAAAAAAAAAAAGTCAAAGCCGCTTATGCAATTGTGCTTAACTAGGTGCGTTAGCTGCTCCTCAGCATTAGGCTTCCTTAAAGCCACAGCACCTTCTCAAAAAGGGCTCAAATATCCACCCTTTCAAAAATAAAAGGTGAAAAGCTAGGTAGGGACAAGAAAACAAAAGAAAATAGAGAAAATAAAATAGAGAAAATAGAATTAAAGCACCTTTTTAAACTAAAGGGAAGGAATATGAAGGAGCCCTAATTAGGAAGGGCTGTTGTAGCTAGCTGGAAGCCATGGGTTCCACCTGATATGTATGTGACGCAGTGGCGGCGCCGTGCTTCTGTGCCTGTGGGGGAGGAAGAACCCGGCCCAAGTCAGGATGCTTAGGACTCAGAGCCCTGCCTTGAAGGGAATGTGTGTCCATAGGAGCAGATAGGCTTTTTTGGTCAAAACCTTAAACAGAACTGACCTCAAGTGACTTCACATACAGGGTCTTCTGTGGTCAGGATGAAGGTGCGTGGAGACCTAAGGAAACCAAGCAGTCTAGCAGGGGAGGAGCAGGACCAGACCCAAAGTGGAAGTAGCCTTATTGCAGTTCCCTGGTCTTCACTCTTGCCTCCCCATGAATGGGATTCAGCTACAGTCCCAGAACCTGTGTTCCTCTAATTCTTGAAGGTGTCCCCACCTGTATGCCATCGGCTTTGTTGCTCTGTACATTGGTATCATTACCTCCTCATGACCTGGCTTCTTCCTGGCCCACAGTGGCCCTTCAAGTCTCATAAGAATGGCCTTTCATGCTTGCTTATTTATGTTTTATTTTTTTTCTCCCCAATTTCAATTTCCAAAAGAGAAACTGTGATTGAGCCAACTTGTTTTATTTTGTACCAAGTTAATTGACTTCATAGCTATAGGTCACTGCCAAGTCCGTGGCATGGCTCCCTGTGGATTACGTGCCAGGGAATCCCAGTGGTGGGCCCTTTGGGAGAGGAGGAGGCTCAGTCCCATATGGTTAGCACAGGAGCATCCTCCAGCAGGGGTGGTGGGCAAGTGAACAAAATGTGAGTACACAAGATTTGAGAGGTACATTTTGGCAGGTTCTCTGACTCATCTATTTCCCCAGCCTCTCTGCCAGGTGGTAGGCTCTGGTCCAAGCCTTCAAGTACTAGGGGTGGTGGGCTCCAGAAGGCTCTGGTATTCTTTCTGCCCAACCTATAGCTCAATAGTCATGGCAGATGGCTATAAAAGATAATGGCCCCTATATACTAGACAGGACATAACTGATCAATTTAAATGAATTTGTCACTGACTTGATAAATGAAAGAACAGGGAGTTCAAGGATGTCACCTGTAGACTCCCTTTCTTGCTCTACTTCTGAGATGTGAGTGCTGTCAGTGGTGGGTGGGCCTAGGTGGTGCCCCTCATACTTGATGAGGGAAGTTTATTACCAGCAGCATGCTTAACATTAAGACCCAAACACAAATGCTGCCTTATTTAATTCAGAAAAGATATGATCAAATAATAGCAGGAAGCTCTGGGAGTCTCTGAAAAGCTTAGAAGCTGCATCTTTAGGCATAAGCAATTGTCAGTGAAGACCCCTCTCTTGTGGCCACCTGGCACCAGGGCTCAGCTTGCGCCATGACACCACAGCCCTGGATTCTGCTGCTAAAACTGTACTTATATCTACTTCCGGAAAGTAGTCATAGCTACTTCCACCCTTTATCAGAGTGGGTTCTCCAAGGTCCAGGCTTTTTCCAATTTAAAATTTGGGGTGGTACTACCTCCTCCTCTCCCATAGGGCCCACCACTGTGAGTACTAGGTTACACACCCAGACCCTATTTGCAAGGAAAGCTAGCGAAACAACAATCTTGGTACTTTCAGTGGGCTCTGCTTCTTCAGATGGAAGATTCCCCAAACTTGGTTAGGGGTTTGGATACTGGGCAGTAAATAAAGTCTACCCTGAAGTTTTGTCCATTCTTGAAAAGGGGAGCTCTTTAATCAGTTTTGCATCACTAAAACCAAAAGACCTTGTTTTAGTCAGCCTTTGTCCTTGCTGGGACTAAATGACCTGACCAGCACAATTGTAGAGGAGGAAAAGTTTATTTGAGGGCTCAGGGGTTCAGAGGTCTTAGTCCATAGAAAGCCGGCTCCTTTCCTTGGGGCTCAAGGTGAGGCAGGACACATGGCAGAAGAGTGTGGTAGAGGGAAGCAGCTCACACAATGATCAGGGAGCAGAGAGAGAAAAGTCTCCACTTGCCAGATATAAATATATACCCCAAAGCCATGCTCCCCCAATGCCCCACCTCCTCTAGCTATACCCCACTTGCCTTCAATTACCACTCAGTTAACCCCTATCAGGGGATTAAATTACTGATTAGGTTAAGACTCTTATAACCCAATTTCTTCTCTGAACCTTCCTGCATTGTCTCACACATAAGCTTTTGGGGGACACCTTACATCCAAACCATAATAGACCCAGTAAGAGCAACTTAGAGAAGAAGAAGTTTATTTTGACTCATAATTTTAGAGGTTTGGTCTGTAGTTGGCTGACTCCATAGCTCTGGTTTAAGGTGAGGCAAAACATCATGGCAGAGGGAAACAGCTCAGGAAATGATATACAGGAAAGAGAGAGATAGAGAACACACACACACACACACACACACACACACACACACACACACACACAAAGTGTGCTGTGTTTGCTAGGGACAAATATAAACCCCAAAGACACATCCCCAGTGACCTACTTCCTCCAGCTACACCTTACCTGTCTATAGTCACCACACACTACAGTAGTCCTTCCAACCACTAACCCATCAAATGGATTAATACACTTACCAGGTTATACCTCTCCAAATCTAATCATTTTGCCTCTGAACATTCTTGCATTGTCTCACACATGAGTTTGGGGGGTGACCTCATATCCAAATAATAACAGGACTGATGCAAGAAAAATGGCATTTCAGGGAAGATGGTCTGGTCAGAATTTGCAGGATAGATTTTATGAGAGAGACTTAAATCACAGGGTTTATCTAGGGATAGTTAGGAACAATTTTCTGAGCTCACCCACTTACAGTAGGAGATCTGATTACGTTATTATCATAACTCACTAAAAGAAGAAAACTGTAGGTCTAATGCAGATAATAATTTCTAAGCAGTTTCAGGTAGTTTTGAAAATAAGCTGAGATAGACTGATAAGCACATGGACAAATGTATAGCTGTAGAGAGGTGTGGGGACTTCAGGAGGTGCTGGTGTCCAGTAGTGGAAGAGAGCTTTGCTCTTGCCATCTGAGCTACAACCCACTACAAGATTCCTTGCTAGTCATAAAACTTAAGTAGATTAATTCATCTATAAGCCTTAAATTTGTCACCTAAAGTAAGGGTAACTGGACCTATTATATAATATCACAATGAAAACTAAAGAGCAAATGCATAAAGAAGTCTTAGCAGAGTAGTTGGTTCAAGCCAGGCTATCAACAAATGATGGTATTAATAATTCCAGTTGAATATGAGGTCATGAGGGCTGAACTGTCTGGTAGTCATGGAAATAAGGAAAGGATGGTGATTTTGAGCATGTTGAGAAAGACCGAACACATAGGACTTATTGATAGATGGGATAAAGAGGGCAGTGAAGAATGAAAGATCAAAGACACCATAATTTATTGATAAATCATCTTTCTCATTTTATTCTTGGCATTAGGTTATTTTGATTTGGGCTAGCATTTTTTTTTCAGATAAAAGAAAGAACAATTGAGAATTTGATCTAATAAAATGAAATTTCAGAGAAGTTGAAGAATGGTTGGGCACATCCACATAGGGAAGCTGGGGAAAGGGTAGCTCCTTCCCTTTTTTCTTTATAAAAAGAAGATGACTGGAAACACAGGAGAAATTTTCACATGTGACTTGATGAGTCAGATACCAAAATATTTAATGGATCTCATGGTCTTAAATCCATTTTAGAAGGAGATAAATTACAAATAAAAAAGTGAATAATAAAGTCAACTCATCCACTCTTGGGTTGATTCGTCAACAAAATAGGTCCAACCTCTTAAAATTCCCTTCAAAGGGAATTATAAGAACTGGTCCTAAGAAAAGGCCCAGGACAATAGGGATTCTCAGCAGAGTTCTACCAGACCTTTAAAGAAGAACCAATGCCAGTCTTCCTCAAATTATTCCTTGAAATAGAAAGGGAGGGGACACTCCCAAATTCCTTTTATGAAGTAAGTATCAGCCTAATACCCAAACAATACAAAGATATATCAAGGAAAGAAAACTATACACCAATATCTCTGATGAATACATAGATGTAAAAATTCCTAATAAAATATTAGCAAATCACACTCAAAAACACATTACATAATAAGAAGATAAATTGTAACTATGATTAAGTGGGTTTAATCCCAGAGATGCAAGGTTGGTTCAACATATACAAATCAATAAATGTAATTTATCACATAAATAGAAGTAAGGACACAAATCATATGATCATGTCAGTAGATGCAGAAAAGGCATTTGATAAAATCCAGTGTCCAATCATGTTCAAGATTCTGGAGAAACTAGGGCTAGAAGGAACTTACCTCATAAAAAGGCTATATATGACAAACCCAAGACAACATCATTCTGAATGGAGAAAATCTGCACATATTTCCTTTAAAATCAGGAACAAGACAAGGATGCCCACCCTCACCACTCCTAGACAATATAGTTCTTAAAACTCTAGCCAGAGCAATCAAGCATAAGAAGGAAATGAAAGAAATATAAATAGGAAAATAAGTCAAATTACCTCTTTTTGCTGATGAGATGATCCTATATCTAGAAGAACCAAAAAAAAATTTTCCTAGAAGACTTCCTGAATTTATAAACAAACTTAGCAAAATAGCAGGATACAAGATCGACCTACAAAAATCAATAGCTTTTCTATACTCCAATAATGAATCTTCTGAGAAAGAAAACTATTCTGTTCACAATAATGTCAAAAAACATACTTTGGAATAAATCTAACCAAGGAGGTGAAAGACCTCTACATTGAAAACTATAGAAACCTGAAGAACGAAATTGAAGACCTTAGAAGATAGAAGGACCTCCCATATTCTTGGATAGGCGGAATTAATATTGTCAAAATATCCATACTATCAAAAGCAATATACAGATTAAATGCAATCCCCATCAAAATACCAATGACATTCTTCTCAGAACTACAAAAAAAAAAAAGTAATAAAATTAATTTGGAAGAATAAAAGACCCAGAATAGTCAAAGTAATTCTGAGCAAGAAGAGCAATGCAGGAGGCATCACAATACCTGATCTCAAATAATAATATAGAGTTGTAATAACAACACCAGCATGGTCTTGGCATAAAATCAGGCATGAAGACTGATGGAATAGAATAGAAGACAAAACAGACAAACTCACATAGATATAGTCATCAGATACTCAACAAAGGAATCAAAACACATGCTGGAGAAAATGTAGCCTTTTAAATGAATGGTTCTGGGAAACTGGATATTCACATGTAGAAGAATAAAGCTAGATCATGTCTCTTACCCTGCACAAAAGTCAACTCAGTGAATGAAGGATCTAGGATTTAGATCAGAAAATTTGCAACTGCTAGAAGAAAATATAAGGTCAACACTCCAACACATTAGCATGGGCACTGACTTCCTTTTACAACACCCCTAAAGCTTAAGAAACAAAACCAAGAATCAATAAGCAGGACATCATCAAATTAAAAAGATTTCAAAGGTCAACTGTTTTCGCTGATATGTGGATGCTAACCCACAATAAGGAGGGAGAGAGGAAAAACAGATATTCAGTAGATTAGACAAAGTGGAATGAAAGGAAGGGAGTGAGATAGGAAGAGGAAAGACAGTGGGGAGAACATGAAATAATTTTCCTACATACTTACATGAATATATCATAGTGAATCCCACCATCATATACATCCATAAGAATGGGGTCCCACCTATAATAAGATACATCCCACACTTGTACAATTATATCAAAATGAATCCTAACTAGAAAGAACCAATAAAAATTAGAAAAATTAAAAGCTTCTACATAGCAAAGAAAATAATTAAGAGCATGAAGAGAGAGCCTACAGAATGGGACAAAAATCTATGACAGCTACTTCTCCAACAAACAATTAATATCTGGAATATATAAAGAACTCAAAAAACTTACCATCAAAAAAATCAATAAATAGACAATAGAACTAAACAAACATTTCTCAAAAGAAGAAATACAAATGGCCAACAAATATATGAAAAAATCTTCAACATTGCTGGCAATCAGGGAACTTTCCATATATGTGTAATATGTCAAAATATACCATATTATCATATATTTTAAAAGAACAAATAAAAATGTCATACAAAAAAACTACATTGAGATTCCACCTCACCAGTTAGAATGGCAATCATCAATAATACATATAATAATAAATGCTGGCAAGGATGTGGGGGAGAAAGCTACAAACATTGTTGGTGGGACTGCAAATTAGTACAACCACTTTGGAAATCACTATGGTGATTCCTCAAAAAACTAGGAAGGGACCGGGTGAGGTGGTGCATGCCTGTAACCCCAGTGGCTTGGGAGGCTGAGGCAGGAGAATTGAGAGTTCAAAGCCAGCCTCAGCAAAAGCAAGATGCTAAGCAACTCAGTGAGACCTTGTCTCTAAATAAAATACAAAATAGGGCTGGGGATGTGTCTCAGTGGTCAAGTGTCCCAGTTCAATCCCCAGTACAAAACAAAACAAAACAAAACACCTGAAAAACCCAGGAATGGAACCAACCTATGATCCAGCTATCACACTCCTTGGTATTTGTCCAAATGAACTAAAATAAGCATACTATAGTGATACAGTTTATAGCCGTGCAATTCACAATAGCCAAGTTATGAAAACAGCCCAGGTGCCTGTCAACAGATGAATGGATAAAGAAAATGTGATATATATGCACAATGGTGTTTTACACAGTCATAAAAAAGAATAAAATTATGGCATTTGCTGGTAAATTCATGGAACTGGAGAACATCATGCTAAGTGAAATAAGACAAATGTATAAAGTCAAGGGTACAATGTTTTCTCTCACATGTGGAAACTAGAGCAAAATAAGGGGGAATAAAAGGTGATCCCATAAAAATAGAAGGGATATCAGTGGAGTAAAGTGGTGGGAGAATTGATGGGGAGGGAGCAGGGACAGGAAAAGGGAGGGAATTGTGGAATGAAACTGACCAAATTATGCTGTGTACATATATGAATATACCATGGTGAATTCCACATTTATATCTATAAAGCACCAAGTTAAAAAGCAATAGATAAATAGAAGACCCGTAGAGTAGAGGAAGAGGAAAAGGGGGAGAGAGGTGTGGAAGGAAAGAGGAAGTACTGGGGACTGAAATGGAGCAAATTATACTTCATTCATGTGTGATCATGTCAAAATGAACCCCAACTATTATGTATAATTATAAAGTAAAAATGAAAACTTTTTTTTTTTTTTAGGTCTAAAAGAACTGGGCCTAATACAAAAATTTTACTTCTCAGTCCCTGAATTGATAGTCTCCACCAAGGGACCTGTGGAATCCTGCACATTCTAGCCTGTTATTACCAAGGAAGGTAGAGGTGGCTAAGTTCACATGTTACCAGCAGTAAATGCAATTTCCCATTAGCATCCAGTTGCACCTAGTGGAAGAATAACTAGGAAATTAAAGGTAGGATTTATAGGTAATCTGAAAGTGTCTCAAATCATTGAGTGTCTTGCTACTCAGTGCAGGCAAGGACCAGAGGCATCAACATGCCCCAGAAACTTGGTAGAAATGCAGAGTCTTGGGCCCCTATTAAATACAGTCTGCATTTTAATTAGATCCCCAGATAACTTAGGGGATCATTAAATTTTGGGAAGCACTGGCTAAAGGCAGGAGAGAGACATGGGTTTTATGGAAGGCAGAAAGGTGAGGGACTTAGAAAGCCGAAGAATAATGAATTTTACCTAGAGCTGGTTTGGGGTTGGAGTTTAGAATGGCTACTCGTGACAAAATCCCTTGCAAGTCAAAGGCAGCAGTGAGGCTCTTCACAAAGTTCTGTGATACCCGCAGCTAGCATCACGTGGGCTCAGCTCCAGGTGCAGAGCTGCCTGATGAGGACAGGTTTATTGAGCTGAGCGCGTGCGGGGCGCTCACCCTCTTCTGTTAAATTGGAAACAGATTGCAGTGCTGGAGGCAGTGACATTGACAAGGAGGCAACTACCTGCTGCATCCCAAAGTCACCCAGAACCAGGCAGCTCCTCACTCACTCCAGGCCACTCTGGCTGGAATTTCAGGCTCTGTGTAGAGTAACTTTCTAAACAAGGTCCTTTCTTCAGATGTAAGGACATTTCTCTAGCAATGAAGCCATTTTCTCTTATGCATTCTGAAGTCCTGTGGAATTTTTGGAGACCTGTAAAATTCCTTTTGATGTTTGCTTCTTAAAGCTGGTGTGTCTCCAGCCCTCTCTAAAGAAGGAGTTCACTCCTTATACCTGCCTTGTTTTGCCTTAGCATGAGACTTAGAGGCTCCACAAGGCTCTGAATGTTGGGGTTAGAGCTGGGCTCTACTTTAAGAGGCAGGACTCTGGTCTTTTGAGGACATTAGTGTGACTTTGCTGCTGCCATGGTAGTCACCTGAAGGTAATGTCCTGCTCCATTGTCAGTCCTCTCACCCCCAGAGTGTGCTGTGACAAGTGCACATTTGACCTGAGGTGGAAAGCAGGTGGGACCATGAGTGGCTGGATGGTGGGGGGAATGGGTATAAGGCACCTTCTCTAGACTGCGGGCCTTGTGGCTCCAGGGTCTGTAGGTTCCGAGAAGCTGCCTAGCACATAAGGAAGAGCGTTTAACCAGGATGAGATGTGGCTTCTGGTCCCACATCTCCTGATTTGTTTACTACACAAGTTTGGGAGAATCACTTAAGCTCTTGGACCCTATTTTCCTCATCTGTTAAATGGAAATATCGGCAGGTGCCCTGGATATTTCACAGAGGTGTTCTGAGCCATAGCGAGTTCTGTCACTGAGGATAATCCATCACCTGGGAAGGGCTGGGCGTGCTGCACGGCTCCTTCAGCTGTGTGTCCCCACTCTTAACCCCTCAGGGAGAACTCTGGGCCCCTCTCACGTGGGAGCATGGAATGTCTTTCAGAGGGACCTCATAAGCTTCTCAAAACAGGGCTGCATTCTTTAACAATGTCTTTGTTTGCCATGACTTGGAGCCGCCCAGAGGAACCACAGAGGGTCCCTCACCCCTTGGCACCCATGCGACCCTGCAATGAGTGCCCCTGTCCCACCCAAAGCACAAAGCCAACCCCATGAAGACGGTCTCTGTTCTCAGACACATATCTGCCCTCCATGAGGCTGAATAGGGCCCATTCTGTCTTCTGCACCTTTTATTTCAAAAGATTCCTGAGCAACAACACACTTTACCCTAGTCCTCTGCCACTAGACAATAAAGGGTCTTTCACTGCCCATCCTGGCTAAAATGCCACTACCTCCGCTTTGCAGCTGCCAGATAGCTGCTGTGGGCTGTGCAGAAAACATCTCTCAATCCAGGCCATTGAGAATGTCATATGCTGAGGAGAGTTCAGCACAGCAGCATCGAGACTGCAAATTATAAAGTGTATGTTTTTGTAAAATGTGCACATAAACCCAAACCAACCTTCCAGTCAATCCTAAGAAAACCAGAATGAGTCCATTAAAATGATGTTGCCTCATTTTGCAATGAAGAACCAAACTTTGACCCCTGTTCATTTTTTTTCTACTCCGAGTGGCTTTTTTCTTCTTTTTTACTATAAACAAATAGGCCTCTTAAAATGGGAGGTGTATAAAGAAAATTTAAGACTGGTAGAATGAACTTTACTTGGTTTTGTCACCAAGTAACTATGGGTATTAGTGTGTTTTGCCTAACTCAGTTCAACAAAGGACTTAACTATGTGTCAGATCTGGGCTAGAATCTGGGCAGCTAACATGAAATGGACAGTTTCTTTGTCTTGAGTTGGGTGTATTGACTCAGGTAGGAAGAGAAAAAAGAGTGTGGAAACACCATAAGGTACATTCAGATATTCACATTCCTTATGTAAAGTGAATGAACTTGGGATCATTTCAGACTTTTTACTCTTCTTCTTAATGGTAGATGGGCCTCTTTGCACAGCAGTTCTGACAGCCAAAGGCTAACTTGGTCTTCCCTCAGTTTCATCTTCCTATTAAAAGGAAACCCTGAAAAATTCAGGGAAGTTTTCAATAATTATTTCATAAGTAAACATATAGTTACAATACTATAAAGGACTGCTGATATTTGGGTTATTTTTCCAGTACTAACTATATTCAAGCATAACTTTTACTGTTTTCTTCAAAAGGATGATTCAAATTTTTGTTCAGTGTGGTTTAGATTTTTTTTTTTAATTTCCCAAATAAATGCCCCACAACAGGAAATTTGAGTGACCGTCCCACTAATCTACGTAGGTAGGTCTAATATCATGCTTAGAAGTTCTTGCCATCTTAATTCTTTTATTTCTGTGCTTTTTGTGGGTTTTAGCTCTTTTTAAAATTAACACGACCCTTTCACAGAATCCTTTGGGACCTCAACAGAGGAAATATAACAAAAATAGTGATGGCTTAAAAGTTCTCAAAGACTCAAATTGTGTTTTCAGAGAATCATATAAAGTCAATCACCAATTTGTTTAACATCAACTAGTGCCAGAGCTATGTTAGAAACTTGCCAGAAGCCCAGAGGTGAGTATATGAGCTATATCAGCAGGAATCCTTGGGGAACTCTGGTGATATGAGGTAATTATGGGGAACAATTTCAGAATGCCCAAGATGATGTCATTAAGTACTCTTTTGTTGTTGTTGTTGTTATGAATGTTATGGGTCAGAGATTCAGATAGGAAGAAAAAAAAAATAAGGACTTGTTGTCACTCACAAAAGTCTTTTTTGGAGATGAACAGAAAACCTAAACTTTGAAGGAGGGAATTTTATAGTTGGGGTACAGCCAATGGGATTACATTAATTTATTCAGTTATTGCCAAAACAGAGTGATGGCCCAGTACACTTCTGAGTGGATGGAGAAGGGTGAAAACTCTTCTGTTGGTACAATATGTTTTAGCATCCAGTTGACCCTACAGCTGGTCCATCAATGGTGGGATTATCGTTCAGTAGAGTGGTGAATGTCAACTGCTTCTTCAAATGCAACTCTCCCCAACTGCCCCCAAGGCATTCAATGTTTCCAAAAGATGGCCCCTCCACAGACAGGTGGTTGAACCATACATGATGTTGCCCTCGTGGTAAGGAAATGCATAATGGATATTCACAACCACCTAATCCAGTGGTTGTTATGCTTTTGTGCATATCACAATCACCTGGAGGGCTTGTTCAATCACAGTGCTGGTCGTACCCTGGGGATTTCCATTCAGTAGATCTGGGGCCTGGGATGAGGCCACATCGATCTAAGTATCTAACAAGTCTCAACAGCTGTCCCTGATGCTGCTCCAGGGAACCACACTTTGAAAGCCACTCCTCTGGTCCATCACCTCAGTTTTAAAAAGAGGAAAATGAGGCCCGGAGAGTTCTTAGAGTTCAAAGAGTACTCAGGGAGGCAATTACCCACCATCCCTTCTTTGGTCTCCTGTGCAAAGCTCAGATTTCCCAATGTGCGAGTCTGACTTTGGTTAGATTTTAATTGTCTGAGAGCTGAGCTGCTCTAATCTGTTAAAGTTCTTGCATATTTAGGAAAAAATCTGCTTGAAGGCAGGAGGATAAACCAGCTAACTTTGAGGCTTTTAAGGCTATGAAAAGTTACATTCATAAAATAATTTTTCTATAAATTAAATATTAATTTATTATGTCCCTAATTTTACAACCTGTAGGTGGCAGTGCCTTCCTTCTCTATACCCGGCAACAAGCAGGGTTTCGTTTCCTGAGTAGCTGGGAGGGCTGCAATGCCCACGTATTAGAGACCAAGCCATCTACCACTGCCTAGACAGTGCAATCGGAAAACAGGATTCAGAATTCTGAGGTCTGTGTTGTCCCTGCTTATATTTGAGGGTTTAAAAATTCTTTTAAATGTTTTTTTAATTTCTTTTTAAATTGGTTCTTTTTAGTTATACATGACAATAGGACTCATTTTGACATAATAATAAAAGCAAGAATATAATTTGTTCTAATTCAGTCCCCAGTACTTCCCCTTCTCCTTCCATCGTCCCACCCCTTGTTCTGATCTTCCCTCTACTGATCTGTCTAGTATTTACGTATAGTTCAGGTTTTTCTTTTTTTTAAAATTAGTATCTTGTGGATGTACATGATGGTGATATTCACTTCGGTATATTCAAATATATACATAGGAAAGTTAGGTCGGATTCATTCCACTGTCTTTCTGTATCTTATCCCTTCTTCCTTCCATTCCTTCCTCTTTGTCTACTCCACTGATCTTTCTTTTCTTAATCCCCTCTCTTTTTTAAAACTAAATACATTTTTATCCTTTGCACAAGATTCTAAGACTTAACATCTGTGAAAAGCCAGACACCGGAGTCACAGAGATGTGTAACTGCTGAAATGCTATGAATTTACTCTAAGGGAGCATTCTTCACTGAAGAGGCTTCTAGCTGCCAAAGCACCCTTTCATTGGTGCAAGTCGGGGGTGAGGAGGGAGAAAAAAAAGTATGATTCTAAGAACCACATTACAGAAATGCCAAAGGGAAGGAGAAACAAGAATAGGATTGTTCATTAACTTCTGTCAATGATTAAACATGTATCCCCCATTTCCATATGACCCAGGACTTGCAGATGACCTGTTGGTGCATGATTTCCATTTCATCAGCAGCTATTAATGTGAAGATATAAAATTCATTCTATTTTCAATCTTAGGATGAAATGATATTGTAGGAACCTGAGATATGCACTTGCAAACATTCAGAACAGTCCCCACTTCCTCCCAAAGACCCCACTGCTGGTCCCTTTCCCAAGATGTCTCAGTTGGAGCTATGTCCAAGAAACACTCTGATCTAAGGCCCTTCAACCTCCTTTCTATCTCCACAGAGGGAGCCATGATTTCCTGATAGTGTCTTCTCTCTTAAGCCATGCAAATATCAATTAATTCCATCTCAGTTAATCTTTCTTAGTTCTTCCAACATGCAATCACAAATTGAAACTGTTATCTTACAAGTTTCTCATGGAAATGAGTTTAAAAGTCTCATTTGGTGTTCAAGGACATAGAATTCATTTTCATTCTTATTTCTTCAGCCTCATCTCCCTCCATTTCCCACCCTCCTTCCTTGCATTTACTCTGAACCTCACATCATTTCCAAAATGATTTTATGCCTATGCTTCTACACATTTTGTTCCTTCTGAAAAAAGTCCCTATTCAATTTTAAAGATTAAATGTCATTTTGTGGAAGCATTTCCAGATTCCCCTAAACAGCACCTGGCTTGTCCTTTAATATAGCTTTTAGCACACGATAGTGTCACTTGCTGATTCCTGGCCCCCTGCCTCATCTTGTTCCACTGTCTGCTGCAATAAGTTAGTGCCATGATGGCAGTGACTCTTTTATTCATCTTCATATCCCCAAGACCTAGCATAGAGTTGGGTAGATAGGGGATATTAAGTGAATGTATGTGGATCTTTAATCAATTAATCCTGTTCAAGATACTTCTTTTATATACATTGGGAAGACCCTCTTTTTTCACTTTCAATCCTTCCATTTCTCCATATTATTTTCATTTTGTGAGCCAACAAATAACTTTAATTCTACAAGTTATGCGTTTGTACAAAGTAAAAGAAATGCTGGAAGGATGCATCACAATACTTGATCCAAAATTATACTACAGAGCTATCGTGACAAAAACAACATTGTACTGACATCAAAATAGACATGAAGACCAATGGAATAGAATAGAAGACAAAGAGACAAATCCACATACCTACAGCTGTCTGATATTTGACAAAGGTGCCAAAAATATATTTTGGAGAAAAGACAGTCTTTTTAACAAATGGTGCTGGGAACACTGGATTGCTAGAAAAAATGACTATAGAAAAAATGAAACTAGACCCCTTTCTCTCACTCTGCACAAAAATCAAATAGAAACGGACCAAAGACTTAGAAACCTTACAACTGATAGAAGAAAACAGGGTCAACACTCCATCATATTAGTGCTGGTACCAACTTCCTTAATAAGACCTCCCAAAGCATAAGAAATAAAACCAAGAATCAATAAGTGGAATGCCATCAAACTAAAAAGGTTCTGCACAGCAATGGAAACAAGAGCATGAAGAGAGAGCCTACAGAATGGGAGAAAATCTTTGACAGCTACTCCTCCAATAGGGGATTAATATCTAGAATATACAAAAGACTCAAAATTCTTAACACACACACAAACACAAACAAAAACAAAACAACAACAACACAAAACCCAACCCAATCAATAAATGGGCAAAAGAACTAAACAGAAACTCCTTAAAAGAAGAAACACAAATTGCCAACAAATATATGAAAAAAATGTTCAAAATGTCTAGCAATCAGGGAAATGCAAATCAAAACGACACTAAGATTTCATCTCACTCTAGTCAGAATGGCAATGATCAAGAATATAAACAATAAATGCTGATGGGATGGAAGACTAGTATAACCACTCTGGAAAGCAGTATGGAGATTCCTCACAAAGCTAAGGATGGAACCATCATATGACCCAGCTATCCCATTTCTTGGTATTTTTTTCCCAAAGATCTAAAATCAACATACCATAGTGATTCATCCACCTCAACGTTTATAGCCGCACAATTTGCAATTGCTAAATTATGGAGTCAACCCAGATGCCTGTCAATAGATGATTGGATTAAGAAATTGTGATCTCTAATGGATTTCTACGCAGACATAAAAAAGAATGAAGTTATGGCATTTGACGGTAAATGGTTGGAAATGGAGAATAGGACTATCATGCTAAGTGAAATAAGCCAAATTCAGAAACTTAAAGGTTGATTTTTTCCCCCTCACATGTGGAAGCTAGAGAAAAATAAAAGAAAAGGGGAGGGAAGGATAGGATAACATAAAGGTAAAGGGAAATTCAGTAATGTAGAATTAGGAGATCAAGAGGCACAGTGGAGGTGTAAATATGTAAATATATGACAGGGAACCTCACATTTATGCATAGGTAGAAAGAAACCAATCAAATACACATTAATAGATGAGTGAAAGGGAGCCTAGCAGAGGAAGGAGAACAGGAGAGGGGAGGGAGGATGGGAGGGAAAAAAGGAGGGTGAAAAGTGGGGAATCATGAACTCAAATTAAATTCCATGCATGTATGAGTTTGTTGGGACAAACCCAACTACTGTGTAGAACTATAAAGCTCCAATAAAAAAGAAAAAAAAAAAAAACTGCTGGAGCAAAAATCTTGAATAATAATGATGATTCTTCTAGTACTGAAACATCAGTTTTACAAATCTTTGAAAGTTACCTCAATTCCCTTTCAGAACATTGACAAGAATTTTTACCTACCTTTTGGTCTCTCCTAGGTACATTGACCTTACTGCAAGCATTGGAATTCAAGTAAACTGAAAATGATCTCATTTTTTACTTTTTTGCTGCTATATGTTATATTTTATCAGTGGGCAACAATTCTGTGTTCGTATTTTCATTGCCATCATATGCTTTTTTCCTGATACTTTGTGGGTTGGTTAGAGTATTGGGGCCAAGTCTGTGGTCAGCATTAACACTACAATCACTGTTTTCAGAGGAAAATGGGTTTCACATTTCAGCAACTGACCTAAAGACGAACTTTTTGAACATGCCCCTGTGTTTTAATGTGAGAAATTTGGCTCTGCATACATTTGGCACCAATCTGTAAGAGTGGTAAATTCTTCTATTTCGTCACGTGGATAGGGCAGATCTCGGGGGCTGAAGAATGCATATCTTAGAATGTGCTGGAGAATCTCTTATGATTCATGAGAACATAATCCTTGATAATACCCAGGAACATTTCTTTGTGTTTCCTGTGATAATGGGGATGAAATGGACAAAAAACAGGGTAAATAGGAGGCTGACCTTTAGGGAAGGGCCGTCCTGCCCTGGGATTGGAAAGGCATCATAGTGCGGGCAAGACTTGGTCATCCAACCTAGGTAGTCAGTGTCTGTGACTGAAAGAGCCCAATATGCCCTCTTAGTGGAAATAAGTGATATAAAAATTTTAAGAAATTTTAAGAAATTTACATAGGAACCCATTGCTCTTGTATTTAGCACATAAGTAGTGACTATGATGAAATGCCCGGTTTGGGGGAAGGCGAGATATTAGTTTTCCTAAAACTTCCAAGTGGAGAGTGTAAGATAGCAGTGGCTTGGTTGCGGGGGAAATTGGGCAATCAGACTAGAGATAGAGGGTTGGATCTATCCCACAGCGACAGGAGAGATGCAGGATCCATGGGGTACCACTGCTCCTTATAAGACCCACTGGAGGTAGGAATTAAAATATTAAATAGCACAAACCCTGTGAGAATGCAAGTGGACAGGTTTTAACCACAGCTGCTGCAGCCAGGTGGTACGCTTGATAGTGTGACACAAGAAATCACCCTATAGAACATCAGAGTGTGCAGGAAGAGCCTTCCCGATAGCACTCCTGTTAGAAATTATTTTCTTTTCATCCAAAAGCTAAGATAATTTATAACACCTTCCCAACATTACTATGCAGAAGAGAAGCATTTATAGCAATTATTTTGCAGCGACATTTTCATGTTGGAGTAAAATAAACTTGGAGAATTTTAGCTTTGTGTGATCTATAAAGTAGCAAATAGTTACCAAAATGCCTACAGCAAGAGAAACATATTTAAAAACAGACAAATAAACCTTACATTCTTGGTAGAGTGACTTCTAATCATTGCTAACTATACTGACGAATGTTTCAAAAATTTACAGATGTACGATATAGTACATTTAATAAAAATATATCCACATTTCTATTTTTAAAACATAGTATATATATTATAGGATGTGTGTGTAGTTTAAACATTATGAAATTAACACATAAGATTCAATCAACAAGCTTAAAAAATATAACATCTGACAGTTCTTTGTATTTATCCTGCCCGATCCCTTTCTCTTCTCCATTATCTTAAATTTTGTTTATTACTCTCTCACTTTTCTTTACAGTTTTTACCACACTGATATCCCCAAATAGTCTAGTTTTGAACTTTATGCAAATGGAATTTAATACTCTCTCTATATGCTCAAGGATCATTTCCTCCTCCTTTTAATGCTTTGGGATATTTTTAAACTACTGTATAGTATTTCATTATAAGCAAATACCACAATTTCCTTATCCAGATTCTTATCAATGGGTATTTAGGTTATTTCCCAATAGAACAATTCTCTAAATGCTAATAGAAATACTCATGTCCATGTTTCTTGGAGTGCAGGTATAAATGTCTCCCAAAATCAGAAGACTGGGTGTGTAGCTCAGTGGTATACATTTGCTCAGCATGCTGGAGAGTCTGGGTTTGATCCCCAGCACCACATATACACATACACAAAAATGATCATGTAAGGAGAAATTGTTTCCCAGAATGAAGGAATCCATTTACTCCCCTATCAACAGCACACTGTATATCTGGTTGCCTTATTCCAAATTCTATACTGGCCCTTATCAGACTTTTCTATATTTTTACCAACCAAGGAAGTATAAAATATTTGAGATTCTAATTTGTACTCTCCCTTTTGATGCAGTTAAACACTTTTTCATACAATTATTGGCCATAAGTATTTTTCCCACATAAAATGCCTTCATATCTTATGTCCAATTTTTATGGGATTATTTATTATAAATTTTAGGTAACATTTAATATCCTGCATATTAATCCTTAGTTGATCATAATGTGTGGTAAATGTATTTTACTAATTTTGAATGAAGTTTTAATTTCTTTTAATATTGGGTTAATATTTTTACCATTTTTCATGTGCGTATACCAAGATTTGCATAGAAAAGTAAATGTTAGAGCATAATGGAATTATTTTATATTCTAGTGTTTGGCCTGTAGTAACAGTGTTCATTTCAGTTGGCTACAATGAAATCTGAACAGCTAAGGCTTTGTCCTTGCTGTTTACATTCTAGCTAAAGGAACACTGGATTGGTGCTGTTTGGTTGTTCTGGAAGAAGAGAAAATTGAAACATCATGACGGTTCTCATTTTGCTGTAAAGGAGCAGTTATATCTCAATGCTAAATTCTTTCTTTTTGTTCCTACTTCGAACATTCTTACATGCCCCCTAGACTGAGCAAGTAAAAGATAGGAACTAATAGGTACAGGTTGAGATGAAGGAGGACCACCAATGTCTCTGCACTTGCTCGACATCTGATGTCATTTACCACATTAGGTACATGGCTCACCATTTACTCCAACATGTAAATTGTTTGTTTAACATGTTTACCCCACTCTAGCCCAGATTACAAATCTCCTTGAAGGGTTTATCTTTCTCTGGTTATGGTGTCCTCAGTACCCATCATAGTGCCTGGCACAGTGGTTCTCAAAAAAAAAAAAGCAACCAAACAAAAAACACTTTTGTAGATAAAATAGGACTTTTGACTCACCCATTTCTTTCTGCTCCCTGTGGTTGTTATTTCACTTTGATGTTTGGAAGGATGATATTTCTCTATCTATATTGTTTTAGATGATCACCTTGGCTTTTTTTAAGGGAAGATTTATCATCTATGGTTTAGCTTATAAATATACTCTGATATTCTGTCCTGTTCAACTTGTTTTCAAACATCAGTGGTTTGACAATGGCATTGATAATGTCCTGATCAAATATGCATAGGCATGGGAATACATAGATGGATTTGATCAATATAAGAGCTAATAAACACTAATGTAGATCCCTTCAGTCGGCCATAGAAAGATTCCACTGTGCTAACCACAAAGAGAAATTTGTACTACAATGGCAAATGCATTGTTTACAGTGCTGCTTCTGAGCTAACTGGTTTTATCCTATAGGCTTTCAGTAACTTTCGTCACCTTTGAACTATTTTACTGTTATGTAAATTGTAGATAACCCATTCCAGTGCAAAGTAATTCTCGTCTATAGACGAGAAAATAGTTATTGTCTGTATCTTGCAAATAAATTCTGTCCTGTGGAAGTTGAAGAGATACTGTGGGTTAGCCAGTTTTGTATTCATTTACAAATTCATTTCAATAATCTAGAAACATGTCTGTTCTTTATATTATCTTTTGAACAGGTGGTAATATATGCCCAGTTCCCTCATTAAACAAAGAATTAAATACAAATTTTAATGTGTGTTCGTTTCATATTTATATGTGAGTATCATGATTTTACCTCATTTGGGGAGTTATGTTTTAACAAAATAGAGAATAGGAAAAACTCAAGTAAAGAAAGAAAGATTTGAAGTCCTAGTTAATAGTAAATTCAATACAGTGTAATGTGGCTGTGGCTGTGGCTATTTGGATATTAAGTTCTTCATTTAGAATTACTATTAGAAATCACTGGTCAACTTTCTTATTTTTAACCAAATAACTGAGTATTTAGATAATTATTGTTATAAATCCTGTTTTTAAACCTGGTATAGCAAGTTATTACAATGATCTTTTATAAAGAACACTTCAATTTTTTTGATTGCTTATTTTTCTAGATGAATTACACTGTGGGTTTGTCAGCAGCATCTGAATGTATTCATTTGGGATCTAGGTTTTACATAAAATCTATAAATATTTACTTGAAAATTATTGTCATTACTAGTGTACTTGGTCTTTCCAATA
The DNA here is from genome assembly GCA_025594165.1 of Tamias sibiricus. Lineage (NCBI taxonomy): Eukaryota > Metazoa > Chordata > Mammalia > Rodentia > Sciuridae > Tamias > Tamias sibiricus. The sequence goes on along the minus strand of CM046659.1, from coordinate 102,744,235 downwards.
AGAAACCGTGTGTGTGTGTGTGTGTGTGTGTGTCCAATTATACCTCTCATCTTTTATTTTTCCATTAGGAGTTTTAAATTTTATTTGAATAATTAAATCATTTATGTCTTGAATTAAGTAGATATGCATTTAATGGGTTCAATTGAAATGGAATCTTTTTATTGCATTCTCTAGTTATTTTTCACAGGGGTGAAAGAATGGATTTTTTTTTCCCCCTAAAAATCACTACCAACATTTTGGGAATTTGAAAAATCAAATACTGCCAGTATTTCTAGTGCTGTGTTTTTGTTTGTTTTAAAGTAGGTAAAAATGGGCTAGGTGTCCTTGCTTTGAAAATAGCCTCCATCCATCTTGAGGAAAACCTGAATGAGAAAAAATTTAGATCCTACTTTTCCTTCTTAAAAGATAGTTTGAGTAAGATGTTTTCTTGTGTTTATCTGCCATTCCCCCTGCCCCTCCGCAAATCTGACATTCCTTTTTAGGCCCTGTTATTTTGGGCCCAGGTAGGTAGAAATACCAACACAGGTTATAAATCTTTCCAGTCTATACTTGACCAAAGATAACTTAACACACATTGTGGGTTCAATCAGTGCTAATGTATGTAGTACAGAACCTGGGAGTTTATCTACTCAAGGATACTATTAGAAAATTCCACATCATCTCTTAATTATTCCTATGGGTGTGAGCAGCATGAAAAGAAAATCAAAAGTTTGAAAATAACATTAAAAGATAAACCAGAATAATTATTTCCCTAAATGCCAATAAGCTTTCTATTGACTTCCAAATCGTCCTTTCTTCCTCTTTGGTATTTACCACCAGTCTTAAAGGATCACTTTACTCAATTTCCTCTCAAAGTCTTTAGTATTGTCTAAATTCCAGTTGTTTGACCTTGAGAAATTAGAAAGGTCTTCTGAGACTCCATTTCCTTATTTGTAAAATGGGGGTTAAAACATGTTTTGCTTGTCTCCTTGGGTTGGCTATTAAAGACCATTCCAACCAATTTCCATAAGAATATGTTCAATCTACTTCAGGACTGTTATAGTTTCACGTGATTACAAAAAGGTGGGAACATGAGGTCTCTGTCTCCTAGAGAAATGTCTCTCAAACACTTAATGCAGTCAAATGCTCTACCACTGAGCTATACCCCCTAAGTACTAGTGAGGTGACACATGCCAGTAATTCCAAGTACTCAGGAGGCTGAGGCAAGAGGATTACAAATTTGAGGCCAGCCCTACCACAGTGATTTTGTCTACTTGTACAAACAAACTATGGAAAGGATAAATAAGAAATTAAAGAAGTTAATGAAAGGTGTTCTCAAGCACCTGTGAAAGGTTGTGGAAAATTGAAAATTAAGCAAGTCTTAACAAATTTCAAAGAATTAGTAATATATTGATCACATTTGCTGACCACAATGCACTTAAATTAGATCAACTATAAAATATAACCAACCAAAAGGAAAAGAAAGGTGTGGAGGGGTCTCATGAAAAGCAAAGAGAGATCAGTAGAATAGTGGAAGGGGACCAGGGAATGGCAGGCTGGGAGGGAGTGGGGAAGTGCTGGGGAGAGATATTGACCAAATCATATTGTTATATTGTGTGCAGGTACTAATGTATAACAACAAATCCCATGATTATGGACAAATATAATGCACCAATAAAAAATGTGAAGGAAAAAAAAAAAAAACACTTAATGCACACAAATGCCCCAAAGTCTTGTTAAATTGCAGAGGATCCTTCAGGAAGTTGAGGGGGAAGCCTGGGATTATGCATTTCTAACAGCTCCTCAGATGATGATCCCATGCTCTTTTTTTTTTTTTAACATTTAAAAAATTTTATATAATATATATGTGTATATATAATATATATGTATATACATATGTGTGTGTGTATATATATATATTTGTAGATGGACACAATACCTTTATTTTATTTTTATGTGGTGCTGAGGATCGAACCCAGTGTCTTACATATGCTAGGCAAGCGCTCTACTGCTGAGCCCCAGCCCCAGCCTGATACCATGTTCTTAATAAGTCATACACATTAGAAACAGAGGTCAAGAAAAACTGGATATCTTTGCATATCCAAATATAGAAAACTGGAAAGATATATGTGGGCCAGAACATGGGAGTTTCCATGGTCATAAAAGATGGAACAGGATTCTACTGGAGGTACTTGAATCTCATGATTCAACATGAGATTCCTTCCACTGTTGTTAAGGAGACCATACAGGTTCAGCATCCCTGTCTCCTGCTGGAGAAAAAGGGGTTTTATCAGATCCCATACTCAAGATGCTTGAAGTTGCTTCTGAAACAACATATGTATGGTGGTGCTTAACTTAGAAGCAATGATGTTAAGTTTCTATTTGGAACTTAATAACATATGTGCACATAAATCAGGAAATTTTGAGAGTTCATGCATCCTTGTGGACACTAATGTGCGCATCTTCTTACGTATGATTTTTATCACCAATCAGGATATTTTCTGTGCTTCTCTATAGACAAATCACAACAGTTTATGTTTGTAATATTATTAAAGGCAGTATTTAGCTTTCTTTAAGCACCAATTAGGTTCCCAAGAGAGTAGAAGCAATTCCTTCCTACATGCTGATCAGCTTACTCTTGAATGAATGCATTACTGGCTTCTCTTCTCTTCCCCAGAGGTGGTCTACAGCAAAACTATAAAATTGAATACGTTTATCTTCACAGCTCACTGACTCCTTTGGTGTACCCATCCCTTGGGGACCCTGTTCCTGTAGGCTTCTCCCTAATGATCTTGATCACTTTCCTGCTAATTCCTGTGCTCACAGCCCATCCTACTATCAAAAATGCCCCATTCTATGTCTAGGCCCTTGAGTTGGAGCTACTGTAATGAACTCATTTCCCACGCTGACCACACTTGAATCCCCTTTCTGCCAAAGGTTTACTACTTGTTCCCTGAGCACACCTTCTGCTTTCTTCCTGGGCTTTCACGTTTTCCTGCCTTCCTCTTCTCTTCATCCCTCCTGATGAGGCAGATAGCTCCTACCTATCTTGAGTCCACCTCCAATCCTACCTACTTTGTAAAGCATTCCAAGGCTTCCCCAGGATAAGTCCCTCTGTAGATTATTGTTTACACTATCCATTGACAGTCATTTGCTGCTTTTTACTGATTTTCTACTGCTGTTCTCCATTGCCATTTAGAGCTTATATTCAGCTCTTTTAAGACTCTGCTCCCCTGCTACAAAAGCTCCTTGAAATTAGAACCTGAGTCATACATATTTTTATATGTTATGTGGAAAGTTTGAGACAAGCAAAATGTTTATAAAAAGTTGTGTTGATTTGATGAACCAATGATAAGAATTTGCAGGATAATCATGGTGAATATAGAAGTCAGGTAAAATGTTAATTGGGGCTTCCATGGGCATAACTTTATAAATCTGGATGAGGCCAGTGGAAGTCTTTCTGATTCCCTTCCAAATAAATCCCAGAGCTGACCTCTCGCAGAAGCCTGCCTCTTCTGTTAGGTCAGTCCTGTTGCCCAGGCGACTGTGCCTCAGCTGTGGTCCAGGTTTCAAGCTGCCAAATAAGATGGAGGGGAGGGCCCTTCTTAGGACTCCTTGATTGGCCTAGTTCCACTCCTGTTCCCTGTCCAACTAGAAGCATGGGACCTCTTCAAGGAGCACACAGGCTGAAGCTGGGACGTGAAGTGCAACTGGAGGAACAAGCAAAACAAAAACAAATGAAAAACACTAAGTGGGGCATGGAAAAGGTGTCCCTTCTCTGGGGAGTCCATGTCGGGGATGCATGCACATCCTCACCCCTCTCCTCAGCACCATCGGGCCTGTGGTAGAACATGATAAATAGCTTTTTCTTCCACTCTTCTTTGGGAATCTTGGACAGCTAGGTGAGAGGCCAGCCCTGGCCAGCCTTGTCTGGTTCTCTGTTCCCACTGAGTAAATAAGTCCCTGTAATTCATGTGGATGAGAAAGAGCAGGGCAGGCTCCCAGCCCGGGGAGGTAGCTGAGCCTCCACCAGAGCTCCCTCCTAGGCAACAACTAATGACCTTGCTGTGTGGGTCCAGCACTGATTTCAGATCACTTTTTCTCCCTTCCTTCCACCCCAAATCCTTCTATTGTACCCTAAACCTAGTTACATCACTAACCAAGACAGGGCTTTAAATAGCTACCTTTGATTGTTGATATGTGAGATACTTCAGCTCTGAGAAATCATAACTGCCACTCAAGAAAAAAACTGGGGAGAAGCCAGCTTTCTTTTCTGCTTTGTTCTCTGCTGGCAGCCTCAGACCAGCAGTGGCCATCTTGCCCTATGAGGTCAGAGCTGGGCTTTCGTCCTAGTAGCCCTGCCCTGGCTACTTGACCCACAGGCTTGGCTGCTCTTTCCTCTGCCCATTCCCTCATCTGAGCCTTGGAGGCTATTCCTGGAAAGAGAAATGCTCACAAATGCACCTCCTTCCCGATAGAGAAGGTGTGGGGGAAGGAAATTAAAGGAATAAAGAAAGCATAAAATGTTGAAATGATAGATTGAGGTGAGCCAAGGAGCAGTGCTCCTGTCCAATTGCCAGCACTCTGGACCCTCAGTGAGTCAGAAGAAAGCTCTGGGTCCTACAGAGGACTATGTAAGGAGATCTGGTGGGCAGAAATAGGAGTCTCTGGTTTGGGGACCTTCAATCTTATGGACACAGAGGACAGTGTTTATTAAGGATGTATTTGTGATTTCCTGAGCCAAATGGGCATGGCCTAGACCTTAGTCCTTGTAGAGGTTCTGCTTCAGGATGTTGCAATGCACATACCTCACTCTCCTTTATGATGTTTGATCATAGATGCAAGAAAAATGATGACATGAGTGTCCACCCTCAGGAAACATATTTAGAGCATTCTTGAAATGATCTGAAATGTTAAGATAGCCTGTCCCCTCTCTTCCTACTTCCTTCAAAAGAATGAAACATAACTCATTCTTAATCACAGGGTCTGAAATTTCATGTTAAGGACTTTGAAGGGTTAAGATATTTTGTCTCCTGAAATGTTTAGTGAAAAACAGCATCTCTTAGGGATGGGTGGGGCATGGGGGGCAGGGATGATAGGGGAGAGATTTAGAACTATTTGGATAATTGGGAAAAAAAATTTAAATGAGACTCTTCCTTAGTAACTTCATAAAACAAAATAAAATCCAGACTAGTATAGTATTTAAAAGTTAAAAGGAAAAAAAAAATCCTTAAAATACAAGAAAAACGCAGGTAAATATTTACTTGATTTCTAAGCCAGAAATACCCTCAGTAATAATGGATGAAAATATGGGTGAGAAACACGGATATGATTACATATCAACTTAAGAATTTAATGCTCCATGATAGATTAGAAATACTATAAACTGGGGGGCTTGCATTAAATATAGTAAAGGGCTGATATCATAAAATGTATAAAAGAACTTTTCCAAATCAATATGAAAAACTCCAAGACCTTCATTGGAAAATTAGTAAAAGATTATATGAATAGAAGATTCATATATGAGTAAATATAGTCAGTTCAACAAACAAAGAAATGCAAAATAAAATGAGAAGGAGATACTATTTTGGTATGAGGTTGACATTAAGATGACAGGCAAGTGGAATTCAGGTGATAGTGAGATGAATTAGACACTCCCAAATTTAGATGAGTATATTGCTTGATATGTCCCAGAAATGTATTTTAGAATTAATAATCAAAATTTTAAAATGTCCCCATGAGTTGTTCTGGTAATTACATACTTGAAAACCAGTTCCAAGAAAATAATAAGCATTGTGGACAAAAAAATTCACATATGAGAATGTTCGTTATAACACCATTTATCAAAAAAAAAAAAAAAAAAAATGGGAAGTAGCCAAAACATGTCAGGATGGGAATAGCTAAATAAATAACAATAAATCCATGTGATGGACTACTTTAAAGCTGTAAAAAAATACAAAATGGGAAAATACTCCTGATATTAAAATATCAAGAAAAGAATATATAAAGTATAATTCAACATTTGTGTATTAGTTTTCTTTTGCTGCTATGACAAATTACCAGAGTCTTAATGGCTTAAAGAAACACAATTTATTATTTTAAAGTTCCAACCCAGGTCTCAGCAGGCCAAAGTCAAAGAATGAGCAGAGCTAGGCTCCTTTCTGGAGACTCTGGAGGCAAATCCATTTTCTTGCTTACTCATATTTGACCAAATTCAGCTCCCTGGGGTTGCAGGGGCGAGATCCTAGTTTTCTTGCTTTCAGTTCATGGCTGTTCCCAGCTTATAGAGTCCACCCACTTTGTTTGGTTCATGGCCCCTTCCTTCATCTTTAAAGCCAAGTCAGATCAGGTTCTTTAACATACCTTGAATCTGTCCTTTTTCTCTTCTCTCTCTGACTAAGCAAGGAAAGGTCCTCCCCTTGTAAGAATTCACATGATTAAATTGGGCCCACCTGAAAAGTCTGCAATGAAATCTCCTTTGTCAAGCTCCTTAACCTTAATCATGTCTGTAAAAATTTCAGCAAGTCTTTTTTACCATGTAAAGATTCAGTTATTTTTTAGGAGACCATTGTTCTGCCTACCATGCTATGTAAAAACACATTGCTATATATATATTGCACTATATATATATATATATATATATATATATATATATACATATATATATACATACATATATTGATCAAGCATAAAGATTGAAAATATATACAAACTGTTATTATGGTCATTTCAGAATATAGAATTAAGAGTGATTTTTACTTTAAGATTTTTCCTCAGTGGATTTTGAATTTCATTAAAGTCAGGGAAAATATTAATGCAGTGACTCAGTGTGAGTTAATAGCCTAATATGGTGAACAATCAACACATTCATATGAATTAACCTGTGAACTTCCTTTATAAAGGGCACTTTGAATGGAGGAGAAAACCTTGGGAGAATGATAGGACCCTGTTAAATAGGAATGGTTCTACTTTTTGGTGTGTTCTCACAAGCATTATTCCTTTACCTTTCCTATGGCCTCAGATCTCTACTGGAAGGTACTGGTTCAGGGCATGGATGTTATTCTAGAGGGCAGATACTCAGTCAACACAAATATTTATTAGAGATCTTTTATGTACCAGGCAGGGTTATTGGTTTGAAGATAAGACCATGGATCTTGGTATGCCCACACAGAAGATAGAGAAAGGAGTAGACCAAATTTTGCTGAGACTAATGTATTAAATAACATAAGAGAAATTTAAGGAAATCAATATTCTCTACTCAACTTTGTGAGATACTACTTAGAACATATTGTCTATTTTTGTTCCTTTATTTCCAGTTCCATATCTGGTCCACTGTGTCACCTTATTCTTTCCATCTCTGAATGCATTGTCTATTGATACATTCCTCTCCAAATCATAGGAGACATTTATTCTATATTTGGATTCCAAAGATGACACTATTGTCTACTCTACCCAGCTCCTTCTGCCATCCCCCTTGCTTCAGAATTCATGATGCTGTCTTGTCTATCAATACTAATGTCACCAAAACTTACCCTTCCCCACTTTAGAGACCAGCATTCCCAGCACAGTGTGATTTACTGCTAAGACTACATACTGATGTTCAGTCTTTCCCAACAGACCCTTTCACCATTCCATCAGGGAAGAAAGTTGTCCTTAGCATCTATGGGTCTTCTGCGCTCCCCTGAATGGTCCTGTCTTGTTTTGAGGCTTGTATATGCAATCAGAGTGGCATTGAGAATGAGGGACAGAATGGATGGGAAGGAAGTCTGAATAACTCCATATTCAATTTTCCAGGCCATTCCTTTGCTCAGAAGAATATCTCACACCTACTCCAGGCCAAATAACCTTCTGTTCTCACTGCCAACTTTAATAGACACTACCAGCAGAGAGTGACTATCATACAGCTTAAGAGCCATTAACTCTTGCCTTAATAAATGGATGAAAATTACTCCCTCAAACTGTAATCCGTCCATTAGCCCATACTTGGCTTCCCTTGACTCCTTGCCCATGTGGGAATCCATATTTGGCTATTGCAACATCCTCACCACTACTCTAGAATCCTGTCCCTTAACTTTGCGTCCTGTCTACACTGCTTTGTTCCAAACCCCTAGGGGCAAATTCTTATTTTCTCTGCTCTCTGCTTCTGTCCCCTGCTTGCTGTAAAAAGACACATGACCACATTGGCTATGCCCACTCAGGTCATGTGCTGTACAATGTCAATTTCCTAATGACTTTCCAGTTCACTTCCCATGACTGCAAGTCCGCAAGTCCAGACACATCATGACATCTACATTATTGTTGTTAATAATAAAATAATAAAATAAAATGTTATTATTATATAACAATAATATTATGATTAGCAAACAGTACTATTATGGTTTGGATATGTGCTGTTCCCTAAAAGCTCATGTGTAAGACAATGCAAGAACAGTCAGAGGTACAATGAATAGATTAAGAGAATTGTAACAATGCAAGACTTTTCAGAGGTGAAACAATTGGGTTATGAGAGCCTTAACATAATCAGTGCATTAATCCACTGATATGGATTAATATCAATATAGGCAATATCAATATTAATATAGGCAGGTAGGGTGTGGCTGGAGGAGATAGGTCACTGGGGGTGTGCCTTTGGGGTTTTTTGTATTTTGTCTCTCTGCTTCCAGTTGCCATCTCTCAAGCTCCTTTCCTCTGCCATGTCCTTCTACCATGAGGTTATGTCTTACCTTGGACCCAGAGTTATGAATTTGTCTAATTATGGACTGAACCTCTGAAACCATGATCTCAAACAAACTTTCCCTCCTCTGATTGTTCTTATCAGGTCTTTTGATCACAGCAACAATAAAGCAGACTAAAACAGTGCTATAAATGCTAAACAATGTTTAAGTCACTGAATCCTCCTGATAACCCCATAAGATAGGAAGGCATTTTTCTCCTTTCCATTTACAAATGAGGAAACTAAGTCACAACATGTTTAAGGAACTTTACCCTGGTAGGTCAATCATCTGCTAAAATTTAACAGTGATATTTGTGAACACTCTGCTGGATCACCATCTTAATAGCCAATCCCTGAAGTGGCCATCGCTTCAGGCAGCAACAAATCCCCACTTTCTCAGTAGACAATTTTGCTTCCTATGTGATGGAGAAAATCAAGGCCATATAACACATGAGCTTCTTACTCATCTTCTCTTTCCATATTATATCTTTTGGTCTACAAGGCTAGTCTCTCCCCCTTACTCCAGTCTCAAAAAATGTTTTCTGGACCAACTAGGCAGACTCACCCTTGTGTGTCATTGGCCCTAACTCTTCTAATAACTCAGGCTTTTCTGGTATCCATCCAAGTTCATCACCAGGATCTTCAGAGTTGTCTTGCTAGTGGTTCTTTTTTTTTTCCGAAACCTTCAAACTATGTCTGGGTCTCAACCTGAAAGAGCTCTCGCCTTTGAGTATAGAGCTTAGAAAACTTTATCTGCTTCTTTCTTCTTATTTAGACCATGTTCATTTCTAGGGCACTCATCTGGACCTCCCCCAGGTGCCTTCTTTGAGCTTCGTAGCCTGCCTTGCATCTCTGAGCTCCTGTATGTATTCAGAAACCAATTGTCCTAGTGTGTTGATCAGTTTATTTCAGCTTTGTCTCCTGGAGGAGATTAAGACCCCTTAGAAACAGAGCCCTTTCATTTCTCCATCAATTACTTAGCTAATTAACGTTTTTATTAAAGCAGTTTCTCAAGTGCCTACTGTGTGTCACAGACCCTGTTAAGAATTAAGAATATAAAACAATATGGCAGCCTTGAAATTGAGACTTGCACAGATGAAGAGTAGCAAATCACCAACTGCAACACAATAACCACAAGTAATGGACACTGTGCAAAGACACAATTGTACATCATTTAAGATTCATGTACATGAGAAATCTTCCACAATTTAAAAATGAGGCAATTGATGTATGCAAATAGGTTGGGCAAACTTACCCAACATGACCCAGCTACACGTGAAAGCAGGGACTCCAAGCCCACTTACTTTTAAAATTCTACCATCTTTCCCATCATAGACATATCTACAAGATGAATGGGAATCCAGAGGACAGACAAACCAAATCTTTGGGGAATGGGAGCCACTCTGCAAAGTCTTCATCATGGAGCTAATACCTGATCTGTGTCTTGGAGGAGAAATAGAAATTTTCCCAGTGGATTGGAGCATGAGTGGGGGGGGGGGTGTGGAGGAACCCTTGATAGAAATACCAGGATACAGAGTGGTGAAGAAAACACAGTGAGATTAAGGAAGTACAAAAATATGTCTGAACCTGAAATGTAGTTTTTAAGGAAGGAAGACTGCAGATACAGCTTGGAGCTCCTTAGATAGCGGTTGTATCATAAAGAAAGTTACACAATATGTAAAAAAAAGAAACATATTTTATGAGCTGTATAGTGCTCAGCAAGATGACAACACCAATGAATTGTGCAGCTAATCTTTTTTTTTTTTTTCCAGGGGATTGAACTCAGGGGTACTGGACCACTGAGTCACATCCCCAGGCCTTTTTTTTTTTTTTTTTTTTTTGTATTTTATTTAGAGAGAGGATCTCTTTGAGCTGTTTAGTGCCTCACTGTTGCTGAGGCTGGCTTTGAACTCGTGATCCTCCTGCCTCAGCTTCTGAGCCACTGGGATTATAGGCATGCACCACCAAGCCCAGCTGTGCAGCTAACCATTGTTAAAGTGAAATTACAAGGAGGTGTGTGTCAGGAGACTCCAAACCAATACCTGCAACTTTCTGAGGAGATTTTTAAGTTAGCAGCTGGAATGTTTTAGCTCCTTTGTTGACCTATTATTACCTAACCTTCTGTGCTATTATGGTTTAGATGTGGTATCCCCCAAAAGCTCACATGTGATACAATGCAAGAAGGTTCAGAGGAGAAATGTTTGGGTTATAAGACTCTTAATCAGTAAATTAATCTTGATAGGGATTAACTGAGTGGTAATTGACGTAGTAGGTGTGGCTGGAGAAGGTAGAAATTGGGGCATGGCTTGGAAGTATATATTTTATATCTGGAGAGTGAAGACTCTCTGCTTCCTGATCACCAGGTGAGCCACTTCCCTCTGCCACACTCTTCCACCATGATGTTCTGCCTCACCTTGAGCCCCGACGAATAGAGCTGGCTTTCTATTATGGACTAATACCTCTGAAACCATGAGCCCTCAAATAAATTTTTCCTCCTCTACAGTTGTTCTGGTTGGATCCTTTAGTCACAGCAGTGAAAAAGCTGACTAAAACATGTGCCTTCCATTTTTTCAGGGAACAATTCTGCCATTTCTTGTCTAGTGTGAGGTTTTTCCTCCTTGCACGTAGGGAAGATGAGGTAATCCAAGTAACTCTTGGCTATGTTTCGAAATCATGCCAGAAACATTCACATCTGAAAGAACCTCCTAATTTCTTGTGCATCAGAATGGGTATAGACTGTAACGGCTTTGGAAGAGCCAAATGGCTATCATCCTGGTAGGGGAGAGAGTGACATGCAAGCAAGGGGCCGATGTCTGGCCCTGGCTCTCTGTAGCTCAGCCATGTGAGCCTCAGCTTCACCCATACTAGTCACTAACGAGTGGGTCTGACAGCTTTGGCAGGTGCAGCCTTAGGCTACGAAACCTTTCCATGCTCCCTGCTCCAGGGTTATTGCTTGCCTCTCCTCGGAAGTGTTGACTTACATAGTCTGAATCTGTCTTCAACACACCACAGAAAACCTGCCTTTCTTCCCCTTGACTTGGTCATCAGCATGAATATCAGCCAGATTTCTCTAACCTGTGTTCCAAATTACATCAGTTCCGCAGGATATTAACTAAATCAGGTCAAATAAGGCAGGATTGTATTCTGACTTTGCAGAGTCTTTAACATGCTAAAATACCTCCTAAATCTCCAAGAAGGATGGCATTTTAAAAAAATGCTTTGATTAGAAGCCATTTCTTTCTAGGCCCAAATCAGAATTCTAAGTGTTCCCTGCAACAGGCTTTTGGACACGCTGTTCAATGCCATTATAGGCTTGTAGTAACACAGCCTTTATTACTTAGGGTGCATGAGAATAAGCTCTTGCACAGTTATGAATTTTCCAGATAGCCAAAAATTAACTCTGTTTTGAAACCATATGGACACCAGTGTCCTTGAGACATAGTACATGTGGGGTGGGATACAATTTTGTGATATTTACTACTTTTTACTCAAACCCCCCCCCCCTTTTTTTTTCTTTTCCAATTCCAAGCAGCATTAACCTTCCTCAGTTCATTGTCTCAGGAAAGGAAAATGACAGGGTAGAAACAAGAAGTAGCCTGTATATCCATTGGACTTTGTGTTCTGAAGACCTAGGCCTTTGGAACAACTCAGAAGATTCAGAGAGTCCACGAAGAAAGAGGATTTGGAGTATAGACACATGAAAAGGGAAGCATAACCCTCCAGATTGAAAGCAAATGCACCCTTGGACAGAGGGAGGAGAAGCGAGGAGAGTAGTTGGAAAGAAGAGGATGGAGGGGAACAGGAAGGAGGAAGGAAGGCAGGAGAGCAGAAGGTAGAGAAAATAGAAACAGACAACAGCCATCGTGATGCTGGACGGAAATGACTAAGTACTGCTTAAGGCCCCAGGAGCCAGCTGTGGCTGTGCAGAAAGATCGTTATCTTCCCAGACTGGAACAGAAGTTGTAGTGATCCAAGGCTGGAGGTGGAAAGCAGGCCAGCCACTGAGATCTCACTAATAACCTGTATGTGCAAGGACCCAGGGACTGGCTCAATATTTGCCCCATGTTTCAACATTATTGATATTTCTTGGAACCTTTGACATATCTGTGGAGTCAGGTGGAGGGGTACTGTGAAAGCTTGACATTTGAATTCCTAATTGACTCAGTGGAATAGAGGTTCCTAATAGAAGCAATTGTGGACTGAAAAAAAACATTAGAGTTCTTGCAAATCTTGCTTTTGTGATGCCTGGGGCATGCAATCTTTCCATGGTTGGGGGTGGCTTACAGTTGGGTCCTAAGGGTCTGTTGAGGAGAAAACACATTTACCCCACACAAACATTGCCAGCTTTGGTGACTTTTCAGTTTTTATGTGTGCTCTCTATATAGCTTTCCCATCATCAGCCCAGCTTTCACATCTTGATACTTATCATAGGTATACACAGCTCTCCCCTTCTCCCTTCCTCCTCCAGATTTGCTCCCCTTAATGTGCTTAGACCAGGAAGCCAGACAATGAAGCATCTTAGAATTAACATAGAGAGGAAATCAGTTCTGAGAACCGGCTTGTTTTCCCCTTCTACAGAATGAGGGAACTGTAATAGATTATCACTAAGGTCCGGTCCATCTCTAACATTGTAACATTCCTTTGAATAAAATATGTGAGGTTTTATGCACTGTTTTTGGAACATCTATTTTTTTCCATTTCCTTATTCCCAGCCATGTTCTCATGGATGCAGTGGCTTTGTTTGTGACCTCCTGAAAAGTGACATGATCTAACTTGGCATTTGTTACTCAATTCACAATTCATCTATTCATTTACAAAATTATCAAGCATCTACTGTATATTCTGTGGCTGGCATACAAAGTATACCAGATGATCTCTCTCTCTCTCTCTCTCTCTCTCTCTCTCTCTCTCTCTCTCCCTCCACCCCCCTCACAGTCACAATAGGTTTAAAGACTTGGACATTGATTCTCAATCCCTTCTATAGTCATGAAACCCTTGGGGGCATTGATGGAAGCCTCTTAGATTAGAAGCCAATATTTATTGAGCACTTATTACATGTCAGATTCTATTCCAAGTGTTTCAAAAGTTTCTTAATTTCCTCAAATATCTGTGGGATAACTGTTGTTATTATCTGCTTATACACAAAGAAATGGAAACTTGGGCCTAAGGACACCTGGTTAATATGTTAATATATGGTTGGGGCCAGGATTCACGTCCAAGCAGCACATATCTAGAACCTGTGTTCTTCATTCTGTAGCTGAGGTACCTCTGAAATGAACAGCCACAACAGTAACCATGTGGTTGCAGCAGCAAGAGTTTCTGAGATTCTATGCCATGTACAAGGCACTGTGTCAACTTTGCTATATTATTTCATTTAAAACTAACAGCGAGGGGCTGGGATTGTGGCTCAGCGACAGAGTGCTTGCCTCGCACGTGCGCGGCCCAGGTTCGATCCTCAGCACCACGTAAACATAAATGCATTGCATTGTGTACAACTAAAGTAAATAAATAAATATTTTTTAAAAAATAAAACTAACAGCGACCTCAGTCCAAGCACAGTGGCACATGCCATAGCCCCAGTGACTCAGGAGGCTGAGGCAGAAGGGTCCTGAGTTCAAAGCTAACCTCAGCAACTTAGTGAGAGCCTGTATCTAAAAAATAAAATAAAAAAAAAAATAAAGGGCTGAGAATGTAGCTCAGTGGTAGGGTGACCCTTGGTTCAATTGCCAGTACTTAAAAAAATACCAGTGGCAGCCTTATAAACTAGTAATTTCATGACCTACGATTGTGGAGGAAAAACTCTTGGATTAAAAAGATTAAAATACTTGCCCTAGGACACACATCTAATAGTGAGAGGAGGTGGGGCACCAAGTGCATTTTGGGGGTTCAGCTTTATATGGTCCATGAATTTCTTGTCCTCTGACCAGGTGGAAGAGATAGATAAGAAATCCATTGATCTGTGGTAAGCATAGAGCAGAGTTGTTTTTTTCTTTTTTTAAATTTAATTTAATTTGTTATACATGCTTTTAGAGTGCAATTCCTTTCATATTACATATAAAGAGCACAGTTTTCCAAGTCATTGGTTTTACACAGAGTATTTTCATACCATTTGAGTTTTTATACATGCACTTAGTATATTGATGTCCAACTCCTTCTGCCATTGTTTCTATTCCCTTGCCCCTTTCCCTCCCCTCTCCCCCTTTTTTCTATTTAACATTCCTTCATTCCTCTCATCCCCCCTCCCTTGCCACTATAATGCAGTATCCTCATAGCAAATGAATCAATTGACCTTTGGTTTTCTGGGATTGGCTGACTTCACTTAGCATTATTTTCTCCAACTCCATCCGTTTACCTGCAAATGCCATGATATTATTTGATAGAGCAGAGTTTTATGGGAAAAGCATACCTCAGTCTGTAGGCTGAGGTAGAGCTTCCCAGAAGTGGCCCACAAGCTGAAGGTTGAAGGTTTAGTAGGAACATAGATTAAACTCAATGTTGAGAAGGGCATAGAGGGAGCAGAACATGCAAAAGCAGGAACAGGAGTCAGAATGTACATTCAGGAAGGAGCTGGGTCATGCAGAGCCTAGGGAACTAAGCAAAGGCCAGGGACCATCACCTCCTCCACAGAGAACCCCTGATGGCTCTAAATGTGGGAGTGGCTTGTTCGGATGTGCACTCTAGGGAGGTGCTCCCACCAACAGGGTGCAGGGAAGACTAGAGGTGGTTGGCAAGCATGGTGGGGACAAATGGAGACAACTTGGAGCAAGGAGAGAAGCAAGTTAATCTGTTGTTGTGATCAGGATCCGGTGTGATAAGAGCTCGAGCACTGGAAGCAGAGGTTAATTGGAGAAATGTTAAAGAGATAAAAATCAAAAGATTTATGGAAGCAAATGGAAGAAAATCTAGAAAATTCCCAGGCAAAGCATGGAAAGTGGGGCCGGTTTGTCAGCTGTCTGGGAATCAATCTGAAAGTGTCTAGAAAACATAATGGAGAATGAAATGAAATGTTCACCTGTTACATGAAGTAGTTAAAATGGGGCCAGGTGGTTGACATTCCTAAATAATCCAGGCAAAGTGTCATGGATTGAATTGTGTCCCCTCAAAATTCATGTGTTGAAGTTCTAATCCCCCAGAAACTCAGAACCTCAACTTTTTGGAAACTGTGTTTCTGTAGAGGTAAACAGTTAAGAAGAAGTTACCCTGGATTGAGGCGGACCTCTGGCCTGGTACGACTGCTGTTCTTATGAAAGGGGAAATTAGGACCCAGACACATGCATAGGGATGATATGTTGTGAAGATGAAGATAGAGATCAGGGTGATGCCCTACAATGCCACAGGTTGCCAGGAAACCACCAGAAGCTAAGAGAGAGGCATGTGACAGATTCTTTCTCAGATCCCCCAAAAGGAACTAACCTGGCTGACACCTTAATTTTGGCTTCTGGCCTCCAAAATTGTCAAACAACAAATTTCCTTTGTTTAAACTGCCAGGTCAGTGGTACTCTGTTTGACAGTCCTAGCAAACTAACCAAATAACCACAGGTAGTCTCCAAATTACCCTCAAGGAGAGGCAGGGTGACCAACGATCTTAATTAGTCTTGGGTTGAAGAGTTTCCTGAGACAGGATTTTCAGGGACAAAATCAGGGAAATCTTGGGAAAATTAGAATGAGTGGGTCACACTAAGAGAGTGCATCTGCTTAACTGTAGCTGGTAAATAGGAGGCCCAAGCAGGATTGTTCAGACAGGAGGTGGGGTGCGAAGCCACAAGCAACCCTCCTCCTCCATTCTTCCTGCAGTGAGCTCTTAAGGTCTCCACTAAAACTGTCAGGCAAATATGTAACAATTGCTGCTTTGAAGGGTCATCAGTATAGGCCTGTCTTGGTCATTTGTTTGCCTGGCTAAGTTGTGGGATGGCTCTGTGAGATAGGGAATGCTAGTGATAGAGGAAGCCTGGCAGAGAATGTGGTGTCTTCTCTAAGGTCTGTTGAGTTTAAGGTGACAGTGGTAGAATCCAGGGTGGAGAACCAGGCATCACAGTCAGATAGAACAAAAAAATGTGACTTCTTAAGGAAGTATATCCACAAGACGAGTCTTCAAAGGGAGAGAAGCTGGGAGAAGTTGCTGTGGTTCCAGGAGAAGAATGCATAGGACCTGGGGCCTGGAATTGCTCCAAATCATTGATAATGAAGACACCATTGTGAGGAAGAAGACAGGGGCAGGAGGGGGATGACTGTCTGGTCAGGCAGGAGGCAAACAAGAGGCAGCCCGCCGTTCTCAATAAGGTGAAAGCTGTGCATATGGAGCACCTGTGCATATTCAGACAAACACATGGATGCTATTATGTTGTCCTGCTGTGAATGACATTCATTCTCATTGTCTCCTTCAGCCCATGAAATAGCTCCCCTGATCATATTAAATTGTACCTGGTTACCTCTGAGCTTCAGGAAATGCCATGTGATACTAGCATTAGGTTTGCACACCCATTCCAACATTTTCATCTTTCTTCCGTTTCCTGGCCCAGGAGACAAGTCTTAGTTTATTGACTTATAACTCAAGGAAGAATGAATGACAAAAAGCCTTTTTCATGTGGAGTGAGTTTGAGGCATAGTCAAAGCCTGTCTATCACTTCTTGGTGATCTAGTACTTGTTCACTTCTGGCAGAAGCATATGCTCTAAGTCATGATAACAACAGGGTAATACCTTCTATTTGCACAGGGCTTTACGTGTACCAAATGCTTTCACATGCAATATCTCATATGATCCTTGCACCCCATTGATGTGAATTCTGGCATGAATTTGTACAATCCCATCACAATTAGAGCTAAGACTTTAATTTGATTCAGTAATAATTGAAGAGTCCCTCCTGTGATCTTCACAGATACACTTTGCAGACCCAATGGTTGTTAAATTCTCATGCAACAGAAAAATAAAACTTTCAGGGAATTAAGAGATTTTGTGTTTAGCTTATAATTTGAGCAAAACAATGGGCTGGGCATTGTGGGAAGATGCAAAGAGACATTAGGCAGAGCCTCTACCCTCAAGGAGCTTAAGATTTGATTGGGGAGCCAGAATGTACAGATGAGAAATGATGACTCAGTAAGAGGATCTTACAGGGCAAATGTGTGAGACAGACAGGTTGGAAGGCTGGTGGTTGCTGTGGAATATTCTCTGGGGAGTTTTTTGAGAAGGTAGGGCTGAAAGACTCTCATCTTGTGGGAGATCAATGAGGAATGTCCTAGCAAAGGGTTCCTTGCTCACCCTTAAACAATGCAACTTATTAAAATCTGATTTGTTTGTGGAAAGAATCCAAGGATTCAGACATGTGTAAGCTTTGGGAGATCTCTCCATCTTTGTTTTGTTTTTCCTTCAAAGCAAAGATATGTGCTAGAGAAGGTAAGGTAGAATAGTGGGTGGGTAAAAGTTCCAGATAGATGGCCAGAAACTCACTCAGAGAGAGAGAGAGAGAGAGAGAGAGAAGAGAGAGAGGTGTGGGGGAGAAAGACAGACACAAAGGGAGAGAGGAAGAAAAAAAAAAAGTAGAAGGAAGGGGAGGGGAGGACAGAAATGAAGAGGATCTTATAAAAATTAAGAATACCTGACTTCACTACAAATCCATGAATCTGAACCTGTTTTAAGGCTGTCCCCAGTAGGTACATTAAAGGCACTTAGTTATTAGGAACTCAAAGCCTGTCTTTATACTCAACAGGGTATAAAGAAGAAGAGAAGCTAAACCTATGATGGTGCTAGTCATCACAGCACAAACCTACACATCAATTTATATTATTATTTCTCTGCATGACTATGTTTTAGCTGCAACTTACCACTCTAGGAATGACCATCCTCCCCCTCACAACCCTCTACATTACAGCTGGAGCCACTCTTTTGCCCTTTGGGTTATTTTATGGGGAAGGGGAATTAATTCTCTGAAGCTGGAATGGACATCAGGTGGATAGAAGAAAGGAAGGAAGAAAAGACTGAAGGAAGGGAGGGAGGGAGGCAGGCTGGCAGAGGCTTTGCACACACGTGTGGTTCCCAATTTAATTTTCCTCTCTGAGTTTATATTCTTCTTTATAAAAATGGGTCCATAAAAATCAGGATTTTACCTACCTTATAGGTTTCTGAAGTTTGTTATTATTGTATAATTTCTAGATTATATAATACCTACAGAAAATTGGACTGGCACATTGGAGGTATTCTCCTCCAGAAAGCAAGAAGCACATGAATGTCTATCCCTACTCTCCACAAATAGCTTGATGTCTAACTTAAGTCACTCAACCTCTTTGAGACTCTGCTTTCACATCTGTATCATGGAACTCAGTGACTAGATGCTCTCTAACATCTTTCCCAGGTGTGTCTACCAAATGCCTCGTGTTCAAACAGAGCGCACCCAGGGATGGATGCTCCCTCGCACACTACCCATCCCTGCTCCATCCCTGCTTCCCAGGCCACCCTTCAGTCCCTCTGTCTCTGAACAGAGTCCTGGCAGCTCAGAGGAGTTCTAGTACCATTCCTTAAAGGACCGACTCCTGGGTGAACTCCAAAGTGGTCAGAAGCACTAACATAACCAGGACAACCCATCTGAGGAGATGGCTCCGCCAGGCATCCCTGGCTGCCAATGTGGAGAGCCAGGCTTAGCTGCTCCCTTTCCAGAGACGGTATAATCCTACTTAGAGACAATGTGGGGATCCCATTACTCAAAAGGTGCTCAGCAACAAGTCGTTCTTCATACCACAACTGAAGCAAAGCCTTTTAGTCATGGGGCCGGGATTTATGGGGAAAGTTGTGGTAACTTGCACATTATTGAATTAGGAGGGTGTTTTTTTAAAAAGTCATGTTAACTCCAGTTCTGCATGGTAAAGTTGGTTAAGCAATTTTGCTTTTGGCTGGGGTTTCTTGAAACAGAAGAGTGCCTGCTCTGTGGTTGGGAGCTGCTGGGGGGGCATGCAGCCAAGGCAGTTAATCTGGGTTTTGTCTTTCCTGCTGACATAAAGGTTTCACCTGAGCCACTGTGTTTTTCTGGTTCTTTCTGAGGCACAAAAACAAAAGTGGGGGGGGGGGGGGGGGGGGGGGGGGGGGGGGGGGGGGGGGGGGGGGGGGGGGGGGGGGGGGGCAAAAACAAAGCCCAAGAAAACAAAAAACAACTAGTTGTTTCTTAGAGGGTTGCATTAGAGGGAAAACAAGACTTGGTAATTCTTTTGCTCCAGCGAGAGCATGTTTGCTGCTTCTGAGACTAGTCTACTGCAGCTCAGGTCTGCTCTGTTTTTGCTCTTCTCTGTCATACACACACTATTCCACCTGTGCCCCCTCCACGATTTCTTCTCCTTTTAAACCATGTCCTCTCTCTTAACACCATTTCATGGGTGAGGGAGGCATGGTTGGCCTACCACCATTGGTAGCAAAGTAGAGCACTTCTCTAGCAGGAAGCTTCTCCAGGGCCAGAAAGGCCATCCTTCCCACCTCTGCCTCAAAGAAGAGTTGATTTCAATTTCCGGTTGTTGTTCTGAATTTTAAAAGAAACAATGGATCAATATGTCCATAAATATTTATCAAGCACTCTCTTCCAGCTTGTCAGAAGAGTGGCAGAGCAGTGATCTCAAACATGACCACAGGATCACTAAGTGCAGGAGATTATGGACTAGGGCTCTGGGGGGACAGCTGGTGCAGGCCTGGGGGGAGCAGGTGGTGTGGTGGGCTAGCCTGAGAGAGCTGCTGCAAAGGTGAAATTTTATTCAGGTTTTATCTTAGAAAACAATGTTGGTTTTCTCTTCTACCCTTTAAAATATTTATTTGCTTTCATGTAGGAATAATAGGTAGATTATTTGGCATGGAATAAAACCTATGCTCCTGGAAAATATTTCCTTGGTGCTTTTCGTCTTTCCAATAGGCAGCATAGTCCATAGCAGCGTGTTGGCTCCAGTGTGAGAGTAGAATCCCAGGAAGCAGGAGCACAGTAACCATATGGATATTCAGAGACAGCTCAGATCTAGAATGTTCCACCCTGTTATTCTCATACATGGACTTGTCCCTATAGGCCCACAGGAGTCACATTTTCATTCAGAAAATAAGATTCCCATCACTTTAAAAGAATTATATTTGTTCTGCTTTCAAAGAGTAACTAATTTGAAAAAGCAAAATTATCATGTGTTAGCAGAGGACAATATGAATATTAAATAACAACCTGACCCATTCACAAAAAGGGTCTGAGATGACCAATTTGTCCATTTGCAACTGTTTATTAGTGAGTGGTAGATAAGAGATGTGAAGGGGTTCAGGGAAAGAAAGATCAGGGCAGAGCAGTTGGCAAAGGTGCACTGAGGGGCTTTTGCTTGAGCTGAGTGGGCAAGGGAACCCTTAGTGGCTTTCAGAACCAGGGTAGCTGTAGCAGTTATCAGTGAAGAAGCTGAAGGTGTGAGGTCAAGGGCTTCTTACCTTTTCCTAAAAATCCATGGGTGCAGAGGCCTGCCCCTGGACTGGGAGTTGGTAGGATCATCCCTGTGCTTTGTTACAAGCTCAAGTGTCTTCTGGTGGGTCATTTACCGGAGAGAGAAGGCTTTTCAGATGATTTGTGGAGTGGCTGTATTCCATCCTGTTCCACCCATCTTCATATCACAAAAGCTCCTTCCTCCTGCATTGTTAGAGCCTTTTTGACTTTTCTGAAAGGACACCTGTTCTTCTCTTGGATAACACCCCACAGGGCTCAATCTAGCTCAGTCTGCCTTCATTTCTTTTATGAGACAGTTTTGTGAGATGCCAGGAAGTTTTGTATTACTTTCTGCCCCAAGAAGAAATAATAGGGCCATAATTTTGTGCCCTAAGAAAAGGAGCAGGTATGACTATCCTCCTTGTGCTAAACCATAATCTACTCTAGGGTGGCAGTCATTTTATGGGAGGAAGAGTCACACTCAGGTAATAGCTGGCCACATAGATTGCTCTGATCCAAGGGTAAGTGTGAAGACTAAAGTCCTGGTCCACGATGAAATGAAAGGTCGAGGGCAATGTGGGGGCAAATACCAGGACTGTCCACCTCTTAGTGGGTTTTCAAGCAGAGCTGCTTTCAAAGAGCACAGTGAAGTAGGTGGTAGGTGTTTCTGGCGTCAGTCTGTGGCCCCACAAGAACCATCCTCATGAGCAACTGGCATTTTAATAGAAATAAAAATGTTATAGAAAGAAGGGAAGAACGGGGCTCCTGCCTTCATAATATCAGCCTGATGGGCCCCAGGGCAGCTCTGCCTCTGGCAGGGAAGCCATGACAGGAGCATGGGGAGGACAGTGCTTCTCCTTTACATACTGAGTGGATTTCTTGGCCATGCTTACTTGGGCAGCCCTGCTGGGGAACATTTATTTCTCCTTTTTAATGCCCTCCTCGTATCCACCCACAGCAGAGAATGCCAGGCCTCCAGTGCCTGGATAACAGAAGGAACCTGAGTGGGATGGAAGCAGTAAAGGCAGCGGCAAAAGACCAAGTGAAGACTGAGCACCTTTGCACCCAGACCCTGTTCACTGCTGCCCATGGCCAAATGGGCAAGGCCTTGTGGTATGTCATGTTGTGGTGAGGCCTGAAGTGACAGCAAAATCCACATTAAACATGTCTACTTATCCATAGTCTTTGATAAGCCCTAGAAATTACTGTGGCCACTTTCAGTTTCAGGGAATCAAGTTTTAAAAAAATACTACAGCCTGGTGAGGTGGTGTACACCTGTAATCCCAGCAGCTCAGGTAGCTGAGGCAGGAGGATCATGAGTTCAAAGCTAGCCTCAGCAACTTGGTGAAGCCCTAAGCAACTTAGCGAGACCCTGATTCAAAGTAAAAAAAATAAAAAAATTGCTTGGGGATGTGGCTCAGTGGTAAAGTGCCCCTGGGTTCAATCCCCAGCACCAAAAACAAGTAATTAAATAGTATAGGGTGAGGGGATGATTCCTCCCAACATCTTATTTACATCTGAAGGCTTGGGTTACAATATATATTTTTGTTTTGTGCATTTATTTTTCTCTCCCCTGTGCTATAGTCTTTTAGGGAAAGAGCAGGGTGCCTATACTCACTGCATTATCCATAATGTCTAATGCTGTGTCTTATACATAAACGAGCATCATAAGTATGTGTTGGGTGGATGAATGAACGGGAGAGCATCTCACTTTCAAATCATTTTATTTTTATGAAGGAGACATTTAACAAAACAACACAGGGGCTGGGGGTGTAGTTCAGTGGCAGAGTGTGTGCTTAGCATGTGCAAGGCCCTGGGTTTGATCTTCCGCACCAAAAATAAAAACAAAAAGCAAAGCAATTTCATGAAATACCACTCTCCTTGAATAAATAATAGACAGGAATTATTGAAGTTTTTGAATGAAAAGTCTGGCTAGAGTTACATGAAGTTTATTTTGCTTTATGATATATTTTGAGTTTTCTTGTTTGAGAGAAAAAATTACTCCCCATATCCTTGGATAGCCTGCCAATATTAACAGGTTTGACTCTAAGTGATGATGCTGCCTGTGAGAATTACTGTGGGTTGCTGAGTGTTGTTGGCAGTAATCCTGAACCCTACTCTGAAGGACACACTGTGGACCTGAGGAAGAAAAAAGGATGGGAAGGGTCCTGATGACTCACAAGCCCACCAATGCCTCAGTGGTCCTGGACCACAGTTCCCACCACATACACGTGGGCCAGGCCCCTCACCCCTACCTGCTACTTATTGGAGCTTTATGGGAAGAACACAATGAAAGACAAGCAAGAAAAAGAGGGCAGGAAGAAAGATGGCAAAGGGTAGAACAGAGGTGCAAATGAACACAACGGGCCTTGGATGGAATCTTCCTCAGTAGAAGCAAGGTGGAGCAGACGGCGACAGCCACTGGAACGTAACCATGTCAAGTGGATTGTAAGGAGGTATGTGAAAGGGAAATGCAGGAGAAGACAGAGCAGAAACAGGCTGGAGATGGGCAGATTCATGTGTTAGGCAGTTTTTCATTGTTGTGACAAATACTTGAGAAAAGCAATTCAGAGAAGAAAAGATTTACTTTGGTTCATGTTTCAGAGGTTCCAGGTCATGTCAGCGGGCTCCATTGCTGTGGGCCTGTGGTAAGGCAGAGGATCCTGGCAGAGAGGGTGTGGTGGAACAGAATGCTCACCTTGTGGTGAACAGGAAACAGAGGAAGGAGGAAGGGGCCAGGGCTATACTCCCTAAGGGCCGCCCCTACTTCCAACTAGGCCCACCTCCTAAGAATAATGCCATCAAATCATTAATGGACTATGACTAGTCTATCCATTAATGGACTAATAGGTGGTGAGGTCAGAGTTTCATGATCCAATCACTTCCCAAGAGTCCCACTCCTGAACACTGTTACTTTGGGGACTTGAACATGAGCCTCTGGGGGACATTCCAGATCCAAAGCATCACAATTAGCAAGGAGAAGAGAATATGCAGGAAGGATATCTGGGGCAGGCCAGAGAATAGAGGGCCAGAGAACTGACTCTGGCCACCAGTGAGAGGTGGGGGCTCCGAACAATGTATAGGGAAGCCGTTGTCCCTAGTATGGAAAGCACAGGTTTGACCAGTACTGAGAAACCTTGTGAAGGGAAGGCACAGGGCTGGGCAGTCCAAGAGGAAAGCACATCCCTCAGGGCAGATCCTAACAGCAAAAAGACTAGATCATTCAAAGCAAGGAACAATCCAAAGAACATTTTAAAACAGTATTTAAAAATTGTATCCCATCAATACATTTTCCTTATCCATTTTTGAAAAAACAAATCCCCATTACAACCTTCATTCACTTTTAATTTTCATTTAAAAATAGTAAACATATCTTTAAGAGTTAAAAAACAGGGTGAGAAGCTGAGCTTAAAAGTCATTTAGCTCTAAAAAAAATCAAGTTTCTAGCTCTGCCACTTTTTAGTGCTATTGCTTTGGGTAAATTGCTTACTATCTTTAAGCACTTGTTTCCTTATTTATCATATAGGAACAATAAATGATGCCTACCTCACATGATTGTAGAGAATTACATAGAAATGCGCTCAAAGCATCCTGGGGGGATCGAGCTCCAGAGAGCACCCAAGCTAGAGCAATGGCGACTGGTGGTGCCCACAGCCAGCGTCACTGGTGACAATTGGTTGATGCCAATGAACTTGTTTTTGCAGAGGCTGAGGATGGGAAATCGTGAGAAGATGTAGCTTCCAATTACCTCTGTCACTGATTGTTGGGTAACTCTGGGCCAAATGCTGTTCTTTAATGAGTGGGGGTATGAAATTTATTAAGATGAATGGCTGTCACAGCTGGTAGCCAGATGTTTACATGATCCCCTTTGTTTCAGAGCAAACAAATCAGAGAAAAGGGGTTGAATGATAGAATTAGGCAAATGAGCACAATATTTTAAGAATGGATAAATGTTGTTTTGCAGGGCAGGAGATTAAGATCCTAATGTATTAGGCTAATATTAAAAATTAACATCCATAAACCATGAGTCTAAATGAGGAGGCTTTGGATACAAGTGACTAGCAGAGGGAACTGGCTGGGAGAGTAAACCTACAGCAAGCCCTCCATTGATTAGATGGTCCCCTGCAGACCATAGTTAAATGTGTCTTTAATGGCCTCTAGTATGAAAGGGCAAATCATTTCTTTTAATTGGGGAAGGATAAAATGTTTTTGCTCTACACATATATTTATGTTCTATTTTAGCATCGCAATTATTTTCTCAGCTGTCAGAATTTCACAAAACCTAATAGGAAAATAAATCTGAATCCAGAATAGCTCAATACTTTCCAGAGGAGTCCAGTAAATAAAAACCCTACAGTGACTGACTGACCTCATTCATGTCAGTGCTCCTAAGCTCAAACCCTTGAGTGAGTAGGAAAGAGGTTAATTAGTTGGAATAAATTCATGGGATTTTTTTTTTTTTTTTAAAGAAAGGACCTGAATTGAAGTGATTAAAATAACACAAATGGATAAAGGGTAGAGGTATGAGAAGACAAGTTTTGCATAACTGAGTGTTTTGATTATGTGGGGAAGAAGGGAAAAGAGACCTTGCCCATTCTGGTCTCGAACTACTAAATCCTGAGAAGGCCAAGGGGGCACAGTCACTAAAGCCAGAAGTGAAGTTGGAAACATGACTAAGCTGACCATGTAGAAGAGCATGTGGTCTCAGAGGGTTTTTATCAGTTGTGTGGGTTAGAGTTCAGAGGCTCTAGTAATTACATCTATTTTCAGCATTTATAAAGTCAGGAAGCTGAGTATTAATGCTTCATTTTCTCAGCCATGCATTCATTCATTCACTTAGCAAATGTTTATTTCTAGATACTTATTGGTACTACATGTGCTGCCAACCCAAAGCTGCAAAGATGAGATCAAACATGGGAGATATGGTAGAATCATGGCCTCTCCAGAGGTGTCAATGTGCTAATCCTGAAATTATGCACGTTATGCTACATGAGGAGAGAAGATTCAAGATCTGCAGATGGAATTAAGGTTGCTACTCAGACGACCTTAAATAGGAATATTGTCTGATTATCTGGGTAGACTCAATGTAATCACAAAAGTTCTTAAAAGATGGAAGAGGAGGCAGAAGAGTCAGTATTAGAGCAACCCCATGTGAGAAAGACTCACTTGGTCATTGTCAGCTTTGAAGATGGAAGGAGGCATGAAGGAAGGAAGGAATGCAGCAGCCCGTACAGCCTGGGAAAGACAAGGTAACGGGTTCTCCCATAGAGCCACACTGGAAGGATGCTTGCCTGACAACACCTTAGCTCAGAAAGACCCATGCTGGAATCTGACCTCCAGAACTGCAAGAAAATAAATTTTGTGTTATTGCAAGCCACTAAATTGACAGTGATTTGTTATTACAGCCAAGGCAGTGGAACAGGAAAGTAGCCCCCCAAAATTACAACAAGAAGAGGAGAAAAAATGTCCTAGGAGAGGACAATGTTTCTGAAGGAAAGTTCATAAGCAACTTCCATTTGAATTTCTTAAGAACATTTTCCTCATTCAGCCACAATCCCAAGGTGGCAGGTTCTTGGCCTATTACATAGTCTTTTTTCAGGAATGTTTTAGCCCCCTTTGAATGAAAGTAGGATCATTGTGTTGACACTGCATTATGGGGTAAGGTTGGTAGGGAGGCAACAATGTAAAGTGGGGAAGGACCAGGTTTTTCCTACATAGTCTGATCACATTTCCCCTAAACCAGCATGTCCCTTGCT
This sequence comes from Tamias sibiricus, assembly GCA_025594165.1. Taxonomy (NCBI): domain Eukaryota; kingdom Metazoa; phylum Chordata; class Mammalia; order Rodentia; family Sciuridae; genus Tamias; species Tamias sibiricus. Next base: position 102,717,368 of record CM046659.1, on the reverse strand, counting down.
CTTTCTGATTCTTAGTTCCAGAGCTTTTATAACTACAGACTTCCTGGAGGTTAGATTAGAATAAGAGTTGTGCTACAGGCTACTGCTCCTATTATCATTTTGTGTCCTGCTGAGCTCTCCCACTTGGCTACTCCAGGACCACCCACTGGGCAGATAATGTACAACCCATCAGGAAATTCCCAATGCCCATCTTGGAGGCAAGTGCTGCCAGCTCAGATTGTTTCTGGAATGCCATTTCTTCCCTGTCCTTTCAATATTCTTCTTATGCTGCTCCTGTGATCACTGCTAATCTGCAGAAAATTACAGAATGAATTTTTGTGAAGGATTGAATTTGCATAGCTTGTTTTTTGTTGTTTACTGTGGGGTGATGGAGATTCTGCCTTTTGCATACTTTTGTGTGTGTGTTACTGGAGGTTATTGGGTTAGAGTCATCTTACTCATTCACTAGCATGGCATTGATATGCATGTGATGTTAGGGATTAGGATTAAACCATTTTCTTTGTTTAGATTTGAATTGCTGTGTATGCTTGAAAATTATTTTTCATAATGACTCCTCTTGTCTCTGTCTCTCTCTCTCTCTCTCTCTCTCTCTCTCTCTCTCTCTCTCTCTCATGCACGGGGTTAGCTGCAATTTAGGCATATTTTTCCATTGACATATTCAGGACCCACCTTTTCCAAATTCAGGGCTGGGATAAACCTTCTTTATTTGGATCTCAATCATCATGCATCCATCCATTGTGTTCCATTACATCAACCTATTAGAAGAAGACATAGAGTCCCTGAGCCTAGGTCTGTGTTTTATTAGAGCATAGATACTTGCTCTATTTCCATGACATTTTGGGTCAAGTAATGTTGTGTCATCTGAGGCAGCCTTGAGCTCCATGGGATGTTTATCAACATCCCCAGCCTCTACCCGCTAGATGCAGTATCAACACTGTTTTAGTCAGCTTTTTTGTTGCTATGACCAAAAGACCTGACTAGAACAACTAAAGGAAGAAAAGTTTGTTTTGGGAGATCGCAGTTTCAGTGGTCTCAGTCCATAGAAGGTTGGCTCCATTCCTCGGGGCTTGAGGCGAGGCAAAACATCGTGGAGGAGTGTGGCAGAGGGAAGTGGCTCTGGACATTACTCCAAAAGCAGAAAGAAAGAGAGCTCCACTCAACAAGGACAAAATATACACCCCAAAGGCATGCCACCAATGACCTACCTCCTCCAGCCACACCCTACCTACCTATTGCTACCACCAGTTAATCCTATCCGGGGATTAATTCACAGATTGGGTTAAGGCTCTCATAACCCAATCATTTCACCTCTAAACTTTCTTCTATTGTCTCAGACATGAGCTTTTGGGGGACACCTGCACATTTTAACTATAACGAACACCTCCCCCAGTCATAGCAATAAAACATGATTCCAGACATTGTCCAAAGTGCCCTGAGAGGTAAAAAATCACTCCTGGTTGATAATTGATGGAGTAGAGAGATCATAAACACCCAATTCAAGCAACTTGTTAAGACAGTCCCTAAGAGTAAGGCTCAGCTGCTCACTAAGCTGTGGACCACCTGTGGCCAATCAGTTTGACAAGATGCTTGAGTTACAAGGCTTGGACACCTGGCCTGAGCTGTAGGGAACTGTATGCACTCTGTGGGGTGGTTCTACTGCAGGGTTTGGGTTACACATGCTCCACTTTGCTCTGTTCTTCAAGGGCATAAAAGGGAGCTCAAAGTTACTTGCTAACTGACAACGATGACAGTTTAGAAAAACTCTATGACCCCAGTGAATGTGCTAAGCTGAAATAGCCATAATCACTTATAGTTCAAACTATTATTGTTATTTAAAAAGGAAAGTTTCCTGAAGTTGGGGAGTGACACAATGTTTTATGGACATCTCATTTATTAACTAAAGATCTGCTTCTTCACTGGCTGCTAAATGTCCTGTTGGCTTCTTAACTAGAACTCATTTAAGTCCAAATTTATTACTATTCAATCCCAAACATTAAAGAAAAGCTTTGTGCTAACACCAAAAAGAGACCCCAAATAACCCAATCAATAAATGGGCAGAACAAAACAAAACAAAAACAAGAAACTGAAAAGGTACTTCACAAAAGAACTGGTCACAATACAAATGATCAAAAAATATATGAAAAAATGTTCAACACCTCTAGCAATTAGAGAAATGCAAATTAAAACTACACTGAGATTCCATCTTACTCCAGTCAGAATGGCAATTATTAGAAATACAAGTAACAATAAATGTTGGCGAGGATGTGGAGATAAAGGTACACTCATACATTGCTGGTGGGACTGCAAATTGGTGCAACCACTATGGAAAACAGTATGGAGATTCCTTAGAACACTTGGAAAGGAACCACTATTTGACCCAGTTATTCCACTCCTTGTTTTATGCCCAAGGGACTTAAAATCAGTGTACTATAGTGATGCGGCCACATCTATGTTTATAGTAGTTCAATTCACAATAGCTAAGCTTTGGAACCAATGTAAGTGCCCTTCAACAGATGAATGGATAAAGAAAATGTGGTATATATACACAATGGAATATTACTTGGCCACAAAGAAGAATGGAATTATGACATTTGCAGGTAAATAGATGGAACTGGAAAATATCATGCTAAGTGAAATAAGCCAGTCTCCCAAAACCAAGTCTGAATGTTCTCTCTGATATGTGGATGCTAACCTACAACAAGAGAGGGTAGGAAGGAAAAGAATAGAAGTTCATTGGATTAGACAAAGGGGAATGAAGGGAAGGGAGGGGGGATAGAATAGGAAAGACAATAGAATGAATCAGACATTACTTTCCTTTGCTCATATATGAATACACAATCAGTGTAACTCCACATTATGTACAACCACAAGAATGGGATCCTAATTGGAATGGGTTGTACTGCATGTATGTATAATATATCAAAATATACTCTACTATAACTTATATCTAAAAATAACAAGTAAAAAAAATTCTGGTTTTTACAACGTCCTTTTCTTAGCTAGCCTTGACAGCACATGCAAGAGCTGTCTAATTCAGTTATTTTCTTTCAAATCTTCCAATATGCCATTACTAGACTATTTTTCCTGGATTAAAACTCTATTCATAAACATGAAATAGCTCCTATTGAGTTCAAATTTTCTAGCTCAGTAATTAGGGCTTTTCAATATCTACCTGTATTTTGGTCTTTCAATATTTGTATTTTTTCTTTAGCTTGTAATTTTTTTTCTTCTTCCCTCCCTCTTTTTCTTCCTCCCTCCCTCCCTCTCTCTCTCCCTTCTTTCCTCCCATTAATTTTCCCAGTGTTATAATCAAGTATTTCTCAAAATGTGGCCCATGTTTCCTCTAAGAAGAATCCACAAGATACTTGCTATAATGGAGACTTTTCATGCTAGCCCCGGAATTTCTAGAAGTAGGGCTTGATTATCTCAATAAATTAAAGCATTCCCATTCTTAAGACTCAGTTTGAACTTTTCTCTTTGAAGTTGTGCTTTTCTTCTGCTACTTATCACATTCTAACTTGCAGGGGAGAGGCGGGTGGAGAAGATGAAAGGGAGCGGTGACTACGAATTACGTGCTGGAAACTGTGCTAGGCACCTTGCGTTATTTCATTAAATCTTACTACTATTCACTTTATAGATGTGAAAACTGAAGCTTGGAAAAGTTCATTTGCTGGCTCGTGATTTACACTTTGAAAGTAGGAGAGCTTCTCACTCTGACTCCACAAAGTCAGACCTTTTTATGACTCCACAAGGTCATAACCTCAGTTATGACCTTGCAATTCACCCTGATGTTTCTTGGTAGTTGTCTGGTCTTTTCTTGAAGAAACTGTGTGGAGGACCTTGATTAAATGGCCCAACAGAAAGAACATGGAATCCACAGTCAAACCGATCTCTGCCTCAATTCTGGTTTGGACATCTCTTGGCTCCTTCCAGCTGGCCCTGGGGTGTGTCCATTTGCCTGTGGTCAGAAAGTGGCAGGAAATGGAAAGGAGGAGGGGTGAAGATGAGAGATGCAAGGGACAAGCCTGAGGTCTGTTACAGCAAATGCCTAGAAATATCCCCTTAACTTCTGTTTACATCCCGGAATTTAGTCCTGTGGCTAACCTAGTTTCAAGGGGGAATAAGTGCTTATTTTTGTTTGTTTGTTTGATTTTAAGTGATTATTCTATGTGGACTTCAGCTCAAATACAAACCATGGCAGAGTGGATTTGAGGAGCAGAGCTTTCTCTGCCATCCCATCTTCGTGGGCATCTCTCGCTTCTCCCCTGCATTTCCCTTTTCCAGTTACAATGCCTGGCTTTCTCTCTGGGCATCCTCCTCCATCTAGCACTCCATGAACTTCAGGTGTATCTAATTCCAGGCCCCAGAGGAGGACAAATGTTCTAGGTCCATTTGTTCAGAGGTGGGTATATGATCCTGGTCAAGCCAAACTCATCAGATAAAAGCAAATCCTGAGAATTTTCTGGGATATCTGGCAAAGAGAGACTCTAGCCACAGACTTGAGGCCTGCAGAGACTGAAGCCATCCCAGGGGGAAGCGTGGTTCAGAGGCAGAAGAGAGCTGGTCAAGCTCTGCTTGAGGCCAGGATCTGCCCCTGGATGCTTTATTTAAAAATGCCAATAAATTTCCTATTTTGTTTAATCCAGTTTAAGCAGAGTTTCAGATTCTCATTTGGTATTAAATAAACAGAGATTCAGTAAATGGTCACTATTAATATAGTCATTTAAAGGTACTTTGAATTTCCTACACCTGCATACCTCTTTGTACAGTCTCCAGAATTGATGAATCGATGGCTGAGAGTACATATTAAAAACAAAACAAAATAACAACAGCAGCAACAAAACCCAACTAAATAAGTGACTTAGGACAATCCCCCATTACATTATAAGACTTCCACTAGTTTCTTTTGTTCTAAATGTCTTCTCTGACCATGTTTACATTTAGGAGTCACAATTATGAAAAACAGGCCAGATGGACAACGATTTTTTCTTTTTTTTTTAAAGAGTTGATCTCAAAATCTTGAAAAGAAACCAAAAAGGGAAGATCTCCCCAGTTCCACTTAGGCTGTGTCCATATGTGGAGTAGAACCATGCCCAAATGGTTTCCAACTAAGAATTTTGTTTCTGCTCATCATCTGTTGCTTTCTTCCTGGTGAAGGGATGCAGTGAGGGCAACATTTCAGGGTCACCAGATGGTGTCCTCATGTAGATGAACAGCTCAGGTCTGCAGGGAGGGTGATAAAGGAAACATTTTTACAACCAGCCTTTCAGTGGAGGCAAAATATGAAATTATTTCAAGCATTTATTGTTTATATCTATTTTGCTTCCCAAACAGATTTGAGTGGGCTTTCAATAAAGGGCACATATACAATAGATCTCTTAGAATAAAAATAAAGGATCAAGTGTCATTCAATGAAGGGCAATTCTATCAATTAGTTACAAATATTTTAAATAATAGCTACATTTATGGGACTTTATCATGACATAGAAGTTAAGTGCACCATTCTGAGCACCTAACTTGTATCATTTCATTTAATTCTCAGAGAAACCTTATGATGGTAGTGATATATAAATTTAGGTATATAAATAGAAAACTGAATTTTTAAAAGCCCTTGTAGAAATGTGGAACAGACATCTTATAGACAACTAGGGAACCCAATAAAGGAGCCTAAGGGACAGAGGGGAACAGAATGTAAGAGCACACTAAACAATCCATAAAGTACTTTTAACTTTGCAGTTCCCTATATGTTTTCTGGAATGTAGCAAAGTAGGAACAGGACCTCAGTAGAAAGAGACCCTTAACCTCATGAAACTTAACATTTGATAGGACTATGACCCTGTGGCCCAATTACTTAATCAACCACCCAATTGCCAGATACCTTAAAATAAGCTGAAACCTACAAGTCAGACCAGACCCCCTAATAGGGAAACACGATTTTGCTCAATATTTCCCAATCCCAAGAAAAGTCCAGCCCCTTTGCATCATACATATTCCACCTAATTATGTAACCTAATAAAAAATAAAATCTGACCTAAGTCTTGGAGGTGCGTCTTGCTCTTGAGATAGGCTGCATTCTGCTCTAGGAGTGCACATCTGCACCTTTCACACTTTCTAATAAAGCTCTTCCCCTCTTTGCTAAAGCCTTATGTGCCCTTAAATTCTTCTCTGTGACATGTTCAAGAGCCTGGAAAGCTGGAGTGGAGGTCCCTGCTTCCAGAGAGAGCTCCTGGGACCCCCTTATGTTGTCAGAAACTACTACTATTATTTTCATTTTTGGATAAGGAAACTGAATACAGAGGGGATTAGTGATTTGCTCGTGGAAATCAGTAATGCATATATACAGCATAGCTGAGCCGGAATTTTACTCCAGGCAGTCCAATTCAGGACATGGGCTGAACAGAGAGTTCGAATCCCTGCTCTTCCACTTACTAGCTGATGACCATAGCAAGTCATTATTTCTTTTTTTTAAGCTTCTTATGCATCTATACTAAAAGAGATAAACAGTGGCTAGCATAAGGCAATGTGAGATTAGAGTGTATGCCACTATGTCCATCTGTATGTTACTCTCATTTAAGTAATCATCTAATAATACTCTAAAAATCTGGTAACAAATAATCTAATATTAAATAAATGGTAGATTAGCTATAGAAGTGTACACTTTTTATTTGTGTCTATTTATCTTTTTGTCTTTCCAAGGTCATTTGTGAAGAACATCATCTATCTTTCATCATTTTATTCTGGTGACATTGCTGATTTTGTACCTCTATGAGAATGACAAAACTTTAAAAATTAAGGGAAACGTTTGAGAGGTTCAAGCAGACGAAAGAGAGACAGTGATAGGATGTGAAACAATAAAATGGAGCACAGTAAGTGTCTTTCAATTTTCCTTATGGAGTATGCAAATCCGCAATAAAGCTCATCAAATACAAAAGTAGGATTTAGCTGGTGGCCCAGCTCCCCTTCACTGTGTGCTTTTGAAATGAGCTCTTCTTTTTTGTTAAGCAAATAAATAACAAACTCCCTATCTGAGTGTCCTCAGAACCATAAGAAAGAGTGACATTGTCATTCAGGGCTGCTGACTGGGGGAAAAGATGGGGCACTGAAATCAACTAGCAAGGGATTGTGTGCAGGGATGGTCCTGTTTTAGAAATCAGGGACATCATCCCTGGCTTGAAAACACTGTCACAGCAATAGTGCCATGGAAAGACACAATGATAGGCAACATGTGTGCTTAATTAGGTTCAAACGCTGTGTGTGTTTGTAAGTATGCATATGTATTTAAGCAAAGAAACTGCACTTAGTGAAGGGGTAACTCATATACTTTCCAGATTAATTCCGTTCCTGCAAACTTCAGTTGTGGGTTGTGAGTGGTGAAAGTCGTGCCATTCTGAGCTTTGCTTCTACAGCTAATCTAGCACTTAGTGTGTACTGTGCATCTAGGGGAAGCTATGAAGAAGTTGGGGGAATAACCCAAGCCAACCCAAGGTCCAGGCCACACTGGCCTTGTAGGAGGTTTTGCATTAAATACAGATGCTACTCAAGCTAATTCCATTACTTAGGCATGTCACAGCATGCTCCTCACGGTCAGCATTCATTGTGATAAAATAAAACACAACGTGGTAGGATTTTATTACAACCGGTGACACATGCATGACTAGGAGAAAACCCAAAGAGCCCTTCTTTCTTCAAAAGGCTTCCCAGTTCTTCGAACTAATATAAATATATTGCAGCTGATGGGTGGAACTGCTAGGTTTTCCAGTTACTATAATTCAAAATTCACTATAGATATGGTGAAGAGTATTTGTTAGCAGAGGTAGACTTCCCTGTGAGCCAAGGGCAGACAAATCATGTCAAAACGGTGTTTTAGTAAAAGGCCTACATGTAACTTGTTTTATTCCCATGTGGCCTGAATTCACAAGGAAACACATTGTGAAAAGAATAGGGTGACTTCACAAACTATAATCACTCTATAAAGACACGGAGTTCTCTTGGATTTCTGTTTCAGGAATGACATGCCGCTGTTAGTAAGTGGTGGACCCTGAGGACTATCTAGAGCCATATGAGTTTCACCTCCAGCAGGGGAAGCCACTGGAAAGCTGGCACAGCCTCCATAAGGGCTTGGAGAGGTGTCTTGGGAGCATGCAAAGTTTTAAAAGGGTGGGCCCTTGTCTGGAGTTTTACTGGCTTGCCAGAATATCATTCCATTTAATCTTAAAAATAATACTTTGATCCCAGGCCATATTGCATTTCTAGCTAAATGTTACCCTTGACAAGCTTCACGGAAATTATCATACACAGTCACATACTGTTTGCAGCTGATTCCATTTTTAGCAATGTCAAAGGGAAGGAAGAATCTCAGAAGGGTGAGTGCATTTGATAAGCCTGATCCTGCTCTCTGAAGGTCAACTCCACACATGCCTTCCTGGCAGACCAGCACTCCTCAGACTCTTCAAACAACCCTCTCCAGGGCCTTACAAAGTTTCCCCTCCTCACCGTGAGCCCTCCTCCTTCTAGATAGAAAGAAGGAAATCAGGATGGTTCACTTCAAGGCTGACTTTGATCCTCATGGTCCCCCTTTGTGTTGAAGAAGGAGGGGGAAAGGTGACAATTCTGGCTGCCATCTCTGTGTGTGCCTTTGTGGATCTATATGAGCATGTATGTTCCCAGGCACAGCCTGTTCGGAATTGTATTTGTGTGAAATCACAGGACAGGGTGATTTTCCAGGCTTGGGAAAGAAATAGAAGGTCTGAGCATCAACTGTCATAGCTTCTGTTGGAAACTTTTTTTTTTTTATGATAGCTGCATACTTGGTTCATTTTTTTTCACTTCTTTGTTTTCTCTTTTACTAGGAAATATTATATACATGTAGAAGAATGAATATAATTTATATGAATGAACATATATATTTCTACTTGTATTCTTTTTTGTGTCTATATGTGTGCATATGTTTGTGACATATAGCATAGGGAAAATTAAAGCCAACACCCATGTACACAACACACTGCTTCAGAAATGAAAGATAAAAATAGGCTGCCAATAGCACTGCTGCATCCCCAGTGGAATTCCTCTTCTTTCCTCCTAATATTTATAATTCCTTTCCATGTTATTGTGTTTTGTTACATATGTGAGCATCTCTAAACAAACATCGGTATGTTTCTAAGTTTTTTTTTAAAGTTTATATAAATAGAATATGTCATTGTAATTTGCTTTTTTTTCTCAATATGATTTCAGATCTACCTATGCTAATACATGTGCTGCAGTTCATTCACTTTCACCACAGTGTAGCATTTTGTGTTAGGATTACATCCCAATTTATTACCCATTCTCCTGTTTATGGACATTATGCTCTTCCAAGTTACTTCCTAATATGAACCTTGCTTCTGTAAACATATTCCTGATTCCTCCTCTTGTACACATGCAAAAATTTTTCTAGTCCACAAAATATGTAGGCAAGGACAGGGTCTTGAGGTACAGCCACCATTAATTTTACTGCCTAATACCAAATTGCTTTCCAAAATGATTGTAGAAATATACAGTTGCCCCAGCAATATAACAAAGATCAGCCTATCCTACAGTCTTGCCAGTGTTTGGTGTCTGCCAGACTAGAATGCTCATCCATCTGATATGTATGAAAGAGTATATCATTGGGATTATAACTTGTGCTTCTCTAAATGCTAATAAGTCTGAACACCTTTCATATGTTTATTTGTCATTTATACTTACTCTTTTGGATTCATGTATTTTAGCTATTTTTCCTTTGGTATTGTTTTTGTCGTGTGTGTATGTGTGTGTGTGTGCGTGTGTGTGTGTGTGTGTATGTGTTTTACTATATCCCAGACACTAATGTTTTGTTGTTTTCCCATGTGACACATTTTTCTTTTTACTTTATGATGCCCTTTGATAAACAAGCAATTTTCATTTTAAGGTAGTCAAAATTACCAGTATTTTCTGTTATGGCTACCTTTTTCATGATGTTTAAGGAAGCATTCCTATCATTAATCTTCTATTTCTCTACTAAAAGTTTTCAAGTTTCATTTTCACACTTAAGTTTTACTCTATCAATAACTGGTTCTATGTATGGTTATGAGAATCAAATTATTATTATTATTTTCCCAAATGGATGGCCAATAATGTATGCATCTGCTTAGGCCATCATTGCAAAATATCACAGCTTGCCCCTGGGTGGGTTAAACAACAGAAATTTCTTTTCTGGCAGATCTGGAGACAGGAAGCCCAGGCCAAATCAAGGTGCCATCAGAGTTGGTTTCTAGTGAGGCCTCCCATCCTGGCTGGCAGACATCTACTTTCTAGCTATGATCTCACAGGGCCTCTTGTCTGGGAAGAGAGGTCCCTGATATTTGTTCCTCTCCTTAAAAAGATGCTATTCCTGTCAAATGAAGGGTCCACTTTATGATGTCATTAACTTTTGTCACCTCCTCATAGGTTCTGTCTCCAGATATAGTTACATGTAGGGTTAGGGATTCAACTTATGAATTTTTTTGGGGGGGACACAATTCCATCCATGACAAAGTATCTCACCATGTTACCTACCACTTATTGCATAGTCTATATCCTCCTCCTCCCCCTGCCAACTATCAGGGGTCCATATATGCGGGGTTCTGTAGGATAAGCCATTCTGTGTTCTATATGATATTCCATGAGTCTATTTAAAATTCTTGTAACAAGATCTTATTCTTAAGTATTAAAACTTTGCAATAAGTTGTGATTTCTCTTAGTCTCTTTGCCTTGATATTCTTTTTTAGGAGCATAGTGACTATTCTTAAGCTTTTGTTCTTCTACATAAGTTTCAGAATCAACTTGTCAGCTCACAATAACAACCTTATAAAAATTTATGCTAGAATTTATTGAATCTATTAATCAATTTGGAGAGAATGGATATATTACAATACTGATCATTTGGATCCTTGAACATGCTGCCATCTTTGCATTGTCCTCCTTTTCTCCTTACTTCCTCCCTCTCTCTCTCTCTCTCTCTCTCTCTCTCTCTCTCTCTCTCTCTCTCCCTTCATTCCCTATTCTCCTTAGAGGCAAATATTCTAATATGTTTGATGTGAATTCTTTGTTTTGCATGTGTTATTGCAACATGTACTTGTATGTGTGTTTTGAGTTTCCTTTTTATTCTTTTCTTACCTTCTCTGGCTGTCAGATGTGTTTGTCTGAACATCTACAAAGTTGTTGCTACTTACTGCATGCAGCTCAAAGTGTGATGCTACCTTATTTTACCTGTTCTTTGGTGATGGCTACCCACTTATGATTAGGGGGCTATTCTAACTTTCTGCTTCTTTCCAAGCTTGGTAGTTCATAATTTGTTTTCAGAAATAATCAATTTTACTAAATTTTCAAATTTAGTAGCATTAGGTATTAACACTATTCTCTTATTAAATTCTAATCTCTCTGTATCTGCAGTTATAGCCCTCTTTCATTTCTAGTATTTCCTTATGTGTTCTTCCTTGATTATTTTCTTGGCTGATTTTCCCATAGGTTTGGTTGTTTCATTAACCTTTTCTCAAGAACAATCTTTTGGACTTGTTGATTCTCTTTATCTATTTTCTATTTCATCTGTCATTCCCACTATAATATTAGAGATTTTATGACAACTTTAAAATACCTAACATTTATTGAGTGATTGGCATGAGCCAACACTGTTATGTATACCTTATGTTATTTTTGTTTTGTCCTCATGATAATGATATAACTATCATTATATATATTTGAAAAATTAGAAAACTTTGTGAAATTCTTACAAACGCTAAACCACAAAGCTGGGATTCAAATCCAAGCCACATATACTGTGCCATTTCTTTCTCTCTTTCTTTTTTTGAAACAGAACTTGAAGAATAAAGACAATATTTTAACTCCAGGGAATAAATTAGTGATGTTAGGATTTCAGGTATGATATGAAACCTTTGAAAATTTTTGTAGAATTTGGAACTGAAGCTACAGTCAGTTCAGGGCTGTTCCCTTCAGCAGGATTTTTAATGCTGAGGATGGCAGATTAAGAGAACTTAATTATCATATGAGTCCTATATAATCTTTTTATTTCCAGAAATGTCTGATCCAAAAAAAATTTGTTAAACATATCATGAAATGCTTCCTGCAAATTATGAAATTGTCTTTTTATGAATTACAACTCATTTAATTTCAGTTTTGAATTAGCTTATTTGCAACCAGTTTTCAAGGCATTTTCAAATACTGCTTCTAGTTCTCACACTCCTTACAACCTCAGCAGACTGTTAGGTAGACAGGATAGTTATTATTTCCACCCTACAGATGCAAATATGAAAAGTTAAGTAACTTGCTCAAGATCATGTACATAGTGAGAAGCAGAATGGTTCTAGGCTGCATATTTCCTCACTTATAGCTTGTTCCTTGCTTTTTATTCATGCTTTCAATGTATACTTATTTTAGACCTTCTCTATGTAAGGTACAGTGTTGGATACTGTCATATAATAGAAAGTATAAGCCATAGATATGAGAGTGACAAAAATAATTATATAATAAATATTACAAGAGAGATTCAGGTAGAGGGTTATAAGAAATTAAGAGGAGAGGGAAATTTTACTTCTGAGTAGGAGAAAAAGGAAAATTCTAATATTTTTCTATGGTGTCCCAAATCAATCTTAAAAATTCATCAGCATAAAAAATCCAGAGGAATTTTTGGAAAATTTGAAACAAATACATTACATCCAATAGACAAACATCCAGAAAAATCAAGGAAATCCTAGACAGAAATTAGTAGAGTGGGCAGCTCAATATACCATAATTTGGGGGAGCTTTCCAGATTCTATAGGACTGTGGTAAGATTGCCCCTCTCACCATGAGACATGGCCAATTTCTCCTTTTATAACCAAGAGGAAGGATGTAAATGATCAAAATCCTTCAATCTTGTTCTCTGTCATTTATGTTCTTTCTTTGGCTTAATCTTCCATATCCTTAGTTCCTCCTTTAAATAACCATCCCTTTATTTTAACATCTACCTAACCTGATTCTCCCTTAAAAGGAGGACACTGGGAACTTTAGTTCATTGCTCATACCCCTTTTCCCTTTATATCAACCCTCTCTTTTAATTTCTATCCTATCTAACTAGACTAAATCCCACTATCCATCACTCCCTTGTATGCACTGTAAACATCCTTCCCCCTTTCTCTCTCCATTAGACTCCCTTGGCACAACCACAACTGTGGCTGAATCCAACTCTCTATCTCTCCTCTTCCTGAAACTGAGCAGAGTGAGGACAGGGGGGAAAAAATCTATCACCATGCTGCATGCACTAACTTCAAATTTACATCCACAGAGCTCAGATGGACCTTCAGCACTGCCCTGCCAATTATCTCTGTCTCTCTGGTCAATTTACTTTCCCACTCTTTGAGAAAATTATTTCACACCTTCTGTCTCTTTAAACCTGTTCTCCTCTTCTCACTCATGGTTGATGATCTTGCTTCCTATCTCACTGTAAAATAAGAACAATCAGAAGAGAAAATGTATCTTCCAACACTAAATTTTCAATATAAGTATACCAGCACCACTATCATCTGCCTGTGCTCTTGACAAATGGTGTAAACTTTCCTAATTCTTATCAAATGCTGTGGATTTGGTCTCACCTCCTGGAAAGTAATCAAATTCTCTCTTCTCCTGCATAACAGTTTCCCTGTCTCTGGTCCTTTCTATCCACAAGCAGACATGGTGGAATAACTCTTGTTAAGGGAGAATTTTTCATTCACTCCTCCCGGGGAAGAGAAGTAAACATTCTGATTTGTGAATGGAGAAGCTGAGCTTAGTTCCACCTTCGTTTCACTTTCTATTCTTTTCCTTAAAATTATCAATTTTACCAAAACAGACCCTTAAAAGAAAAGGTTGGCAATTATCCAGCACTGCCAGGGATTGGGCAGATAAATCTGCCTACTTCTCTATAAAACATTATCAGTTGCATTTTAGATAATAGAAATAAGTTCACTTACCAACAGTTTTGTAAGTGATGAAAGTAATATTTTGATCTTGGACTGCTTGTTTTCCTATCTCTTAGTACCTTCAGAAGTTGGGCATATATAAAAAGGTGTTTTTTGTTGGATTCTGTCAAACCCAACATCTCTTGTATTAGGAAAAACCAAAACCAAAACAAATCAGAACAAACAAAACCTTCCCAAGATCTTCTCTTTCTCTTTCTCTCACCCTGATTTTAGAAATGCCGTCTATTCACAGCCACATGTATGTTTATAGCAGCTCAGTTCACAACAGCCGAGCTATGGACACAACCTAGGTGTCCTTCAGTGGATGAATAGATAAAGAAAATGTGATATATATATATATATACACACACACACATATACATATACATATACATATGCATTGAATATTACTCAGCCATAAAGAAGAATGAAATTATGGCATTTGCCAGTAAATGGATGGAACTAGAGAATATCATGCTAAGTGAAATAAGCCAATCCCCCAAAACCAAAGGCTGAATGTTCCCTCTGATTTGTGGATGATAACCCAAAACAAGGGAGGTTGGAGAGGGGAATAATACAAATAGATTGGACTAGACAAAGGGAAGGTAGAGGGGAGGGTAATAGGAAAGACAGTAGAATTAATTGGTCATAACTTTCCTAGTACTGTATTTGTATACAGGACCAGGGTAACTCCACATCATATATGACCACAAGAGTGGGGATCTAATAGAATAAGTTATAATTTATGTAACTATATTCTGCCAAAATACATTATACTGTCATGTATAAATAAAATTTTTTTAAAAAGGAAAAAAAAAATTCCATCTCTTAATGCCAAAGACATTGTTCACTGTCAGCTTGTCCTTCCCTTCCCTGTTAAACTGAACCAAATTTGGCCTGAGGATGCCGCCTTACTTTATCCTTGCCTAATAAACTACAACCCAATAGAGTATGCAAAGTAGCTATAAAGCCAATTTAGAAATATACTTTTGTAACAAATAGCTGAGCCTCACCCAATCACAGCAAACAAGCTCCAGTCAGTCACAGGCAGCCAACTGATCAGACTACCTTCAAGTAAGAGGAACACTGAACTAACCAATCAATCTGTTTCTGTTTCTTATTTCCATTTTCCATCCATAAATCCTGCCTGCCTGCTTAACAAAGTGGAGCTCTCTGAACCTCTTTTGGTTCTGAGGGCTGCCTGATTTGAGAATAGTTTTGCTCAATTAAATTCTGCTAAACTTAATTTGTCTTAAGTTTTTAGTTTAACATACCTCTTTAGACTTTCAATCTCAACACACCACTGAAACTATCCTGTCAAGACCTACTAATGACTTTCATCTTGCAAAATCTGACTGTCGATTCTTAGCACTTGAATCATTCAATCTCCCAACCTCAATTGCCACAGTTAATTACTCCATCTTTCTTAAAACAAAATGCTTCAGACCCACCCCACCCTCCTTGACTTCCTGAACAGAAGACTTCTCTTCTTGGATACTACTGAAGTAGGTTTTCATCCTGCTTCACTAGGGAGCTCACTGGCCAGTTTCTCTATATTCTTCTCCATTTTCCTTCCCCCACTATCACCTAATACATTTCATACTGTCATTGTTATTCACCCTC
Source organism: Tamias sibiricus (assembly GCA_025594165.1). Lineage (NCBI taxonomy): Eukaryota > Metazoa > Chordata > Mammalia > Rodentia > Sciuridae > Tamias > Tamias sibiricus. The sequence continues at coordinate 102,701,778 of CM046659.1, read as the reverse complement.
CTGTACTCCATTCTTCCTACCATCAGAATAGGAGCTAGCATAGGCACTCCCAGACATTGGTAATGGCTTGCCTCCCTCCCTCCTTCCCTCTAGTTCATCCTTCCTTCCCTCCCCCCCTCCTTTCTCTTCTTTTCCTACATTCCTCTTCATTCTCAATGTTGTCACAGCAGACTCCGTTTACCTGGCTCTCTTTGGATGATGCCACCTTATATGTAGCTCTTTCCCACATCTGTGTACTCCAGTGTGGAGAGGGAATCAGCAGCACACTTTCACTTAATTGTTCTATGTTCATTCATCTATAAAATATCCTCCTATTTTGAAGCTGCTCCTTCTGGCTTCCCACTTCTGTTATTCTCCATCACCCTCCAGGTATCTCACCTTCCTTCACGGGTACCAAACTCAGTCTTTGACTGGTCTTTTTCAATGCGCTCACCTAAGGGACTTTGCTTGCAGTATCCCCCTTTCCTGAGTCACTCTCCCCACAGTTTTCCACAGGACTCTCATTGTACTGCTCTCCCCTCAGTGAGACCTTCCCTGATCATCCTATTTTAAGTTAAAAGCCTCTCAATTCGGCACTCCTTATCTCTTTCCATGCTTTATTTTTTTCCAAAGCTCCTTTTCCATATTATTTAATACATATTTTAATTTTTGTTGCCCGATTCCTCCACTATAATGTAAATATGCTGGATAAGAACAGGAATTTTTAACTGTTTTCTTTCTTTGAAACATGTCTAAATTATGATAAGCTCTCCTATGTTTGTTGAACAAACAAATGGCTGGGTGAATGACTGAATTCTCCTGGGTGAATTCAACATCTGCCTTGCTGGACATTTCCTCCTTGACTGGGTCTCCAGAGCCCAGTGTCTCTCAGCTTTAGCATCAGTCTGGTCACATGCTTCATCTTACAGCTAATGGCCCATATACCCTCTAGATCCTCACCTCTTTCCAAATGCATACACAGCTTTTTGGAGAGCATTTCAACATCTATGAAAATATCTAAACATTTTTGATACTAATTTTATATTTATATAAATTTTAGAAATTTAGAAATAGAAATATATCTAATGGGAAGAATATGAAAAATGTATACATAATTTTTGTGTGTATAAGTACAGACATGTGTGCAAGGATGTCTATCTAAATTTTAATTGTAATAGTGAAAAAATTGATATAAATGTAAATATGCATTCATTGGAAGAAACATAAATTACATAAACCACCAACAAGAAATGTTAGATATGTATGTATTAAGTAGAAAATGTTTATTATTTTAAGAAAGGTAAAATCTCAGCTTATAATATAGTAGGTATACTATAATCCCATTTTCATTGTCTATGAATTAATATGCAACAAGTAGCATGTTCATATAAATTAGTTTAAAAAGAGATAGGGTCTCCAAAATGTTCTTTTCTTTCTCCTCTTTTGGACTCAGCTTGGTAGAAAGAACGAAATAGAAATTTTGGGTAAGACTTTCTAAGTTTGGAAATAACACAAATCAAAAAATAGAAGATTGAAAGGGTTGATTATATAACTGCTCTTTGTTCATATAGATAGACATTTTATGTATATAAATATATGAAGCTGGAAAATATTTTCAGTAAATATGACATGCTTATATAAATATGTCATTCAAATTGATAAGAAAATCACTAAGCCTAAAGCAACTAACAGATATGAATAGCACATTTTAAAGAAGAAACATAACTGGCAAAAATCAAGAAAGAATATTTAAGCTCACTAGAAGTCAAATATCAGCTACAATTGTAATGGTGTAATACCCCTATTGGGTTATTGAATTAGCAAGTTAGTAGAATGTATATGTATATATACAAGTGTATACATGTGTGAGTATATATATACACATGCAGAAATGCCCTCTGCCTTGCCAGGTCACAAAAGCTCCAAAAAGAAGGAATAAAACTCTTTCTATGTGATCAAATGCTTTGTTCTGAGACCCCAGATCAATAACTAAAACTGAGTAAGTGTTTAATAAACATCTGTTGTTTGAAAATTGCCAGTGAAATCATGGTGAAGCTGAAGTACATTTTAAAAGAATCTGTTTTATCCTAAATGCATGATTAAAGATCTGAATTGTACTTATATACTTTGTATACAAGCAGTTGTATGTAAAAAGATGATATACTTGTGCATTATGAATAAATAAATAATCTAAAAAAAAGAATCTGTTTTATAACGTCTTTCCACTTTTCAAAGTTATTTCAGAATTATTAGTACTTTTTATCTTTTTAACTTTACTAGTTTCTAAACATAGTAAACTATATGAATTGACTCAGTCTTTCTTTTAAAAAGTTTAATTATTCTGATTCTGGCTTATTTTTAATATATTTTTCTGTCTTTTATTTAGCCTTGTAATGTACTTATTTACATCATGTTTTAGTGCAACTTACAAGACAAATATCATGCCAGAGAAAATTGCTTTGTAAATGTAAAAATGTAAATCAAATAAAAATTCCATTGCAAGTCACTGGTAAGGCCATCTCTAACATCGATTACAGGACAAAATATCACCAAAACAATCACTGCCTTATTATGCAGACTATAAAATACACTTTTAAAAAAACGCAAAAGGTCAAGGTCTTTCTTTTTTCTCATTTTCCAATCAGGTTGGGTAAATAATAGGGCATTAGAATGAAAAACTATGAAGATTATATTCCATACTCAGGGGCTGAATACTATGGAATATTTACAGCACATTAAAAGCGCTAGTCTTTTGTTTTAGTTTGATATTTGAGTGATTTTGATTGGAAATATGCATGGACATATTGCAGTTCAGCTGAAAATTGAATGACAGGGTAGATCTTGGAAAGCTGACCAGTAAAACACACCTGGGTGCTATGGCCTAAAGAGCCTGCTGCTTTCAAAACTCAACCAACAGTCAAAATGCAGGCCTTTGGGTAAACAGGCATTCATTTTTGGAGCCCTAAGAGAAAGCAGTCTGGAGATTTACTCACAAAGCACTGCTTCTTGAACATTTTTGCCATCAAAATCTTTCTGTGACCTCTTTCTTATCCTGCTACAATAAGGAAAGATGCTTCTTAATTCTCAAAAGCATTCAAGAATGCTGGCCTTTCTTCTCTTTGTTTTTGAAGATAGACTGGTTATAAAGGAGAAAAACACTGGGCTAGAATTTTAGAAAATAGTTAAAACCCTAGTTTTATCTTTTGTAAAATCAGATCAGTCATTAAATTATTCTAAGCCTCATACATGTAATAAAACTAATAACATTAATCCTACCTGCCTTCTATAGTTATTGGAAAATTATCTGGCAGGACGAGAGAGGTTCAAGATGGCAAATTAAAGGAAGGCTGCATTCTTAGTTGCTCCATAGCTTGAGATTCAAGTAGTGGGTGTACTGCTTCTTAGCAAGGTGGGTAAAAGAGGGATTTCACTAAAATTCAATATTGTAAAGTCAGAATGTTTTTGAGACTCAAATTTGGGTCCATTAAACAATGAAGAAAGACTACTTTGGAGCTAAGCTGGATGTAATAGGGGCAGACAGATGTGGTAGTGGTACTGGCTTAGCAAAGAGGAAAGGAGAACACAGAGGGAAAAGAAAGAAACACAGTGGGCAGACTTAATATGGAAAAACCTGAGATAAGAAAAGCAGACTGGACTTAGCTGATTCAGAGGCTGCCTGTGCACTTGTTCTTGAAAAGTGCTCTGTTTCTCACCTGGTTGCAGAGAGGTAAGGTGGTAGCCATCTTGAGGCAGAGATGTCTTGAGGAAACCACACTGCAGATGTTGTTGCAGAGCCAGGAGATCAGAGCAAACCCTGCCGTGGATGTCCCACCAAGTGCCTACCATGTGCCTAGGGCATACCTGGAAGAATATAAGTGAAACAGGCACAGAGAAGATTTACCTGGGGGAATTTCAAGTCAGAGGAGCAAAGGGGAGCCCAACTCACTTATCCTTTGGTGCTGGTGGCTCATGTGGCTCATGTGACCAGCTGAAGTGGGCTGGGAATCCAAAGAGGTGGGTGTGAATACACTCAGGGACTAAGCCTGGAAAGGCTGTGTTCATAGCCTCTCTTGCCCTAGGAGTAGAATTCTTGGAAGGCTCCTGAGATGCAAACTCCCAACCTAGATAAGCAGCTGCCACACCCTGGGGGGGGGGTGTTGATCTAATCTGTCCAGAGCAGGCACCACCCAACAGAATCTTTGAGGTTGATTAGACCTATGCCCAACCTGCCAGAACTCCCTTCATAGAACTCTGCAGTACTCTACCCTGGACATGCATTGATCTGGTTTGTGCAGACAAAATTCTGACTGACATTACTTTTCATCCCAACCTACCTCATATTAGGGAGAAGAGAAGCTGAGGCTTATTTGAACCAACCTCAGTCTTAGGCCACTCCAATTGGCAGCTTGAAAAGCAGCACAAAAAGAGGAAGGGGTTAACAACCCCCAGACCTTGTTGTGGCTCTCAGTGGACAGCTGAAGAAAGATTGTCCAAGGCCACCCTGAACAGGAGCTAAGCACACCTCTTTAAGCCTTTAGGAAGTATTGGACTGGCATTGCACCCACTGCAATGCATGTGGACTTATCTCTGCTGGGCAAAAGAGGTGCAGCTCTGGGATTGGGTGTCACTTGATGGGGCTGAGCTACACCCACCTGTTTGTTCTAACACAGTCTTTTGCCTTATTTGGGTAGAGTGTTCCATGGAATGCCTCCCCCTGGATAAAACCAGGGTTTAGAGTCTGGTCCCCCTCTTGCTGCTCTTGCTCCTTGCCTCCTGCCTCCCTTGCTTCTCTTGCCCTCCAACATGGGAGCTTGAGCTTGCTGAGCTGTCTCTGACCCACCCCTCCCAAAGATATTTCTGTGTGCTTGCATGCTTTCTTCACCATTTTCTCAGTTATTGATGTAGTCAGATTTTGTGAACCTGGCACACAGGTTGCCAGCCCAGCTAGCTGGCAATAAAAAATAGACAGTCAGGCATAGACAGTGACCATCTATACTCATTGACAGTTTTGACCTCCTCAATAGAAATGATATCCTTCATTTTTCGTTAAGAATATTTTTCTTTTTCTTGTTGTTGTTCTTCTTCTGTCTGTGGGTGGGCTTTTGCTGTGTTGCTTTGTTGGTGAACATATATGCATATAGACATAAGTTTCTTTCTCTCTTATTTTTAGCAATTTTTAATGTAATTATTTTTCTTTGCCTTGTCTTTTGAGGGTTAGGGTTTGGGGCTTACATATCTACTTTTGTATTGTTTTCATTTGTTCTTCTTGTTTCTCTTTCTTTCTCCTGCTGCCTGCTGACAGTCAAATTCTCACTTTCTCCCTTAACTTTGTTTCCTCCATTTTCTCCTCCTTCCTTAGTACCATCACTTGCTGCATCTCTTCTACATTCTCTTTGTTCACTTTTTGAAATTGTTAACTCCTTTCTATCTTCCTATCACAATTCTTTTTCTCTTAATTAACTGTATTCTTAACATCTTTAGAACTAATTGGTTTATATAACTCCTGCCCCCATCATTAATGTTGTTGCAATTATTACTTCTGTGGATGACTTAGATGACATCTATTGTTTGCTTTAATGCCAGATAAAGTTTATGGTTACTTATTGTTTTTGCTATTGGCAATTGCTGATGCCTCTATTTCTGGATTTTGTGGCAATTAACATTGTAAATGTCATCGTAGGAACCAGGTATTTATTTTAATGATGTATATTGTTTGCATTGGTCGTTGCTATTGTTTGTTTCACCCTATTCTGTGAGGTGCTGGAAACCGACAGGGACACCACAAGTTCACAGGGTAGAGACTGCTGCTGAACTAGACTCAACTAAAAGGCAGCACACTTTGCTCCACACACAAATCAATGACCTCCATTCTCCAGCTATACTTTAATACAAAGAATAGAAGATACAGAAGGCCAAACTAATGACCAGGTCCCAAGTGGAAATGGCTAAGGGGTGGGCCCTCAGGTTTTACCTATGGATATTCACTTCTACAGCAAAAACAGAATTAACACAAAGTCTGTGCATGCCACACATATGAGAGGGGTCTTAAGCTAGATTACCCTAGAATACTCTAAAAAGTAAAGACTGTGCCCTAAAAAGACCTACACACATTAGTGGAAGAGAATTTCCTCCCAACAGATGCATGAAACCCAACAGAGGAAGATAAGAATTTTGAAAAAAAAAAAACAAGGTAATATGATACTTCCAAAAGTTCATAATTCACCAGCAACTGATCCCAAAAATATTAAAGTGGAAATGTCAGGTAAAGAATTCAGAATAATCCAGGCGCGGTGGCGCAAGCCTGTAATCCCAGCACTTTGGGAGGCTGAGACAGGAGGATCACGAGTTCAAAGCCAGCCTCACCAATGGCGAGGCACTTAGCAACTCAGTGAGACCCTGTCTCTATTTAAAATACAAAAAAGGGCTGGGGATGTGGCCCAGTGGTCGAGTGCCCCTGAGTTCAATCCCGGTACCACAAAAAAAAAAAAAAAAAAAAAAAAAAAAAAAAAGAATTCAGAATAATCATAAAAAAAAAAATCAGTGAATTCTAAGAGACATAGAAAAACAGCTGAATAAATTAAGGAAGTCAGTATAGGATATAAATGAGAAATTCAATAATAAGGTAGAAAAAAACCCAAAATCTTAAAAAATGAAATACACAATAAATCAAATTTAATGTCAGTTGAAAGTCTTTCTAATAGAGTGGACCATGCTAAAGACAGAATATCAGAGTTGGAAGATAAAAGTATCCAGCCTTGAACATTCAGACAGCATTAAAGAACAGAAAAGAAGTAACCATGATCAGAATATACAGAAGCTCTGGGACAAAATTAAGAGAACAAGTGTAAGAATCATTGGAATTCAGGAGGGTTGTGAAATTCAGTTTTTGGAATGGATAAATGCTTCAGGGAAATAATAACAGAAAAATTTCCAAACCTTCAGAACGAAATGAATATCCAAATACAGGAGGCGGCATTCAGAACTGCAAATAGACAAGATCAAAAAAGAACCTCTCCATGACACATTATAATTAAAATGCCTAACATACAGAACAAGGATGGCATTTTAAAAGTCTCAAGAGAAAAACGTCAGGTCACATTAGAGGCAAGCCAATCAGAATCACTTCTGATTTCTCAGCACAAACTCTATAAGCCAGGAGGGCTTGAAATGATGTGTTCCCAGTCCTGAAAGAAAATAACTGTCAACCAAGACTGTTAGATGCAGCAAAGCTATCCTTCAAACTTGAACTAGAAATAAAAACCTTCCAAAATAAGAAACCAAGATAATTCATGACTACTAAATAGACAATACAGAATTTTCTTAAAAAAAAAAAAAAATACCCCACACAGAAGAAATAGTAATTTTTTAAAAACCCAGAGATAACAAGTGAAAAAATCTCATTTGAAGAATAGACAAGCATGTGAGAAACAAGGCCAAATTAACATGATAAATAAATAAAAATAGAAGAAATTAATAAACACCTCTCTATAATAACATTGAATATAAATGGTTTCAAATCTTCTATTAAAAGACATAAGCTGGCAGAAGGGATTGAAAGATAAGATGCAAATACATCTTGTTTGCAAAAGACACACCTTACAAACAAAGACAGACACAGGCTGAAAGCAAAAAGCTTGAAATTGATATACCATGCAAATCAGCTTGAAAATATGCAGGAATAGTTACTCTCATATTTGACAAAGACTTCAAACCAAAATTACTCAGAAGAGATGCAGAGGGTCACTTCACACTGGTAAAGGGAAGAATCCAACAAAAAGATATAACAATAAAAAATCTTTATGCCCCAAATGTGGGTGCAACTGATCACTTAAAAAAGAGACATTAAAACTGAAGCCTCAGAGAGACCCCTGTATAAAAATACTGGTCGATTTCAACAAACCTCTCTAACAATTAGATAGGTCATTCTGACACAAACTCAGTAAAGACCCTTTGGATAAGAAAAATATTATAAATCAAATGGACTTAACAGACATCTATAGAACATTTCATTCATAATTTAGATTTAACAGACATATATAGAATATTTCATCCAACAACAACTGAATACACTTTCTTCTCAGAAGCTCATGGAAGCTTCTCCCTAAAAATCACATTTTTCAGCCACAAAGCAGCTCTTAGCAAATATAAAAAGAATATTTTTGATATAATTCATTGCATCTTATCAGATCAAAATGGAATGAAATTAGACAAAATCATGACAAAATCCTATGTAAACACATGGAGATTGAACAATACTTTTTTGAATAATGACTGGTCAATAAAATAAATCAAAGGATAAATTAAAAAAAAATCTTAGACTCTGGTATGAAAATACTTTGTGTAAAGCCAATGACTTGGAAAACTGTGCTTTTTATACGTAATATGAAAGGAATTGCACTCTAAAAGCATGTATAACAAATTAATTAATTAACTAATTAATTAATTAAAAAATAAATAAAATAAGAACTTAAAAATAAATGATAATAGTGATACAACATACCAGAATCTCTGGGACACCATGAAGGTAGTTCTATGAGGAAAGTTTATAACTGTGAGTACCTACATAAGAAAATCTGAAAGATTCAAATAAACACCCTAATGATGCATCTCAATTCCCTTGAAAAAGAATAAAAAACAATTCCAAAACCAGTAGTAGGAAGCAGATAATTAAGACCAAAGCCAAAATTAATAAAATTGAGAATAAAAACAAATACAAATGTAGCTGTGGCTGTGGCTCAGTGGCAGAGCCCTTGCCTACCATGAGTGAGGCACTGGGTTTAATCCTTAGCACCGCATACAAAAATTAGCAAATAAAATAAAGGCATGCTGTCCATCAACAACTACAAAAAATTTGTTTAAAGGGAAAAAACAAGCAAACACAAAGGATGAGTGAAACAAAGAATTGGTTCTTTGAACAGATAAACAAGATTGATAATTCCTTATCTAAAATAACCAAAAGAAAAAGAGAAAACACAACTGAATAAAATTAGAGATGACAAAGCAGAAATCGACACAGACATCACAGAAATCGAGTGGATCATTAGGAACTATTTTGAAAATTTGTACTCCAATACACTGGAAAAATTAGAAGAAATGTATGCATTTCTAGATAGATACTATCTGCCAAATCTGAATCAAGAGGATGTAGAAAACCTAAACAAAACAATAAGCAGCAATGGGATAGAAGTAGTAATAGAAAGCCTTCCAACAAATAAAAGCCCAGGACCGGGCAGATTCTTAACTGAATTCTCCCAAAATTTTAAAGAACTAATGCCAATATTCCTTAAGTTATCCCATAAAATAAAAAGGGTTGGAACATTTCCACCTATGAAACCAGTATCATACTGAAATCTCAAAACAAAAATAGGTAAGAACACATTAAGGAAAGAAAACTACAGATCAATATCCCTACTGAACTTAGATGAAAAATACTTAATAAAATGTTAGCACATTATATTGAACAACAATAAGAAGACTGTATACCACAAATAAGTTGGTTTTATTCCAGAGATGCAAGGATGGTTTAATATATGCAAATCAACAAATGGAATTCATTACATAAATAAAATTATGTACAAGAACCAATTAGTCATCTCAATAGATGCAAAGAAGGCCTTTGACAAAATTCAGCACTGATTCATGATGAAAATGCTAAAGAAACTGGAAACCTAGGGACACTATAAGTCCACAGGGTAGAAACTCTCCTGCCTCCGATTCATATTGTTAGATGGGTAGACACACAAACAACATGGAAAAGCAAAGGAACAAATCAACCCAAACAAACCAGATACTTCAAGAACAGAATCCATTGACACCACAGAGGAAGAAATGTCAGAGAAGGAGGTTAGAATGTATATAGTTAAAATTATCTGCAAGATAAATAACAATGTAAGGAGCTAAATCAGAGAGAAAACACTAGAAGTGAAAGAGCACTTCAATAAAGATATTACAAAAAAACAAAACAAAACAAAAAATCAGAAGTCCTTGAAATGAAGGAATCAATAAACCAAAATAAATATTCAATGGAAAGCATTACTAACAGACTAGACCACTTGCAAGACAAAGTTTCAGGCAATGAAGACAAAACATATAATCTTGAAAATAAAGTTGACCATGGAGAAAAGATGTTGTTATGGTTTGGATATGAGGTGTCCCCCAAAGGCTCACATGTGAGACAACGCAAGAAGGTTTAGAGGAGAAATGATTTGGTTGTGAGAATCTTAACCCAATCAGTGATTAATCTCTTGACAGGGATTAACTGAGTGGTAACTGAAATGATAGGGTATGGGTGTAGGAGGTAGGAATTGGGGTGTGGCTTTGGGGTATATATTTATATCTGGCAAGTGGAGACCCCTCTCTCTCTGCTTCTTGATCATCATATGAGCAACATCCCTCTGCCATACTCTTTTGCCATGATGTTCTGCCCCACCCTAAGCCATAGGAATGGAGCTGGACTTCTGTGGACTAAGACCTCTGAAACCAAGAATCCACAAATAAACTTTTCCTGTTCTGGTTGGGTCTTTTAGTTATAGCAGCAAAAAAGGTGACTGAAATGGATGTTAAGATACCAATAAAAGAAGTTCCAGGAAATATGGGATAATCTGAAAAGACCAAATTTAAGATTTATTGGGATAGATGAAAACTCAGAGATCCAAATGAAAGGAATGCACAATTTTTTTTCAATAAAATAATATTAGAAAATTTCCCAAACCTAAAGAATGAAATGGAAAATCAAATATAGTTGGTTTACAAGACCCCAAATATACATAATTGCAACAGATTTACACCCAAGCACATTCTTATGAAAGTGCCTAACATACAGAATAAGGATAACATTTTAAAAGCTGCCAGAGAAATATGACAGGTCACATTTACAGTGAAACCAATCCAAATTACAGCTGATTTCTCAACTCAGACCCTCAAAGCAAGGAGGTCTTAGAATAATATATACCAAGCTCTGAAAGAAAATGGATACCAACCAAGAATACTATACTCAGCAAAAATAAACTTCAGAATTGATGATGAAATAATAACCTTCCATGATTAATTAATTAAACTTCCATGATTAATTTTAACAAAAATTAAAAGCATTCATAATTAGAAAGCCTGCACTACAAAACATACTCAACAAAATATTTCATGAAGGAGAAATGAAAAATAAAAATAAAAACCAGCAAAGGGAGGAACTATACTAGAAGAACAGTGCATCAAAAAGAAATAAACTAAAATTTAAAACCTGAAATAAATCAAGATGACAGGGAATCAAAATTATTTCTCAATGATAATATTGAATGTAAATGGCTCAAACTCAACAATCAAAAGACATAGACTAGCAGATTGGATTAACAAACAAAACCCAACAATATGCTCTCTCCAAGAGACTCACCTCATAGGCAAAGACATCCACAGACTAAAGGTAAAAGGATGGAGAAAAATACATATCATTCACAGGGATTTTATAAACAAGCAGGGGTTGTTATCCTCATATCAGATAAAGTGAACTTCAAGCCAAAGTTAATCAGAGGGGACAAAGAAGGACATTTCATATTGCTTAAGGGAATTAAACATCAATAAGACATAACAATTGTAAATATTTATGCCCCAAACAATGGAGCATCTACATACATCAAACAAACCCTTTTCAATTTCAAAAAACAACTAGGCCACAACACAATAATACTGAGTGACTTTAATATGCCTCTCTCACCACAGGATAGATCCTCCAAACAAAACTAAAAAAAAAAAAAAAAAAAAAAAAAAAAAAAAAAAAACCAGCTATAGAACTAAAAAATATAACTAATAATTTAGACTTAACAGACATATATGGAATATTTCATCCATCAATGACTGAATACACTTTCTTCTCAGAAGCACATGGATCCTTCTCTAAGATAGACCATATGTTAGACCACAAAGCAACTCTTCTTAGCAAATACAAAAAAATTGAGATAATACCTTGCATCCTATCTGATCATAATGGAATGAAATTAGAAATCAATGATAAAATAAAAAAAGAAGCTACTCTAACACCTGGAGACTAAATAATATGCTATTAAATGACCAAAGAATAGCATAAGAAATCAAGGATAAAATTAAAAAAATATACTTAGAGGTAAAGGAGAATAGTGACACAACATATCAAAATCTCTAGGACACTATGAAGGCAGTTTTAAGAGGAAAGTCCATTGCATTGAGGTCATTTATTAAAACAATAGAAAGTTAATGAATAAATAACCTAACATTACCTCTCAAGGTCCCAGAAAAAAAAGAACAAATCAACCACCAAAGCAGTAGAAAACAGGAAATGATTGAGCTCAGAGCTGGAATCAATGAAATTGAAACACACAAAAAAAATCAAGAAATTGATTTAATGAAAAGCATTTCTTTGAAAAAATAGATAAAATTGCTCGACCCTTAGTCAAGCTAACAAAAAGAAAAACAGAGAATACTTGAATTACCAAAATTTGTGATGAAAAAGGAAATACCACTAGGGGCACTACTAAAATATAAATGGTATCATGGTTTGAATGAGAGATGTTGCCCAAAAGATCATGTGTGAGATAATGCAAGAAGGTTCAGAGGAGAAGTGATTGGGTTGTGAGAGTCTTAACCCAATCAGTGAATTAATCCCCTGATGGCGTTAACTAAATGGTAACTGAAGGCAGATGGGGTGTGGCTGGAGGAGGTGGGGCATTGCAGGCATAGCTTTGGGGTATATATTTGGATATGGCAAGTGGAGATTCTCTCTCTCTCTCTCTCTCTTTCTCTCTGCTTCCTGATCATCATGTGAGCATCTTCCCTCTGCCACATTCTTCTGCCATGTTGTTCTGTCTTACCTGGAGACCTGAGTAGTAAGCTGGCTGTCAGTGGACTGAGACCTCTGAAACCATGAGCCCTTAGATAAACTTTTTCTCTTCTACAGTTGGTCTAGTTAGATCTTTTAGTCATTATTTTAGCAGCAAAATAAGCTGAATAAAATGGATGGTAATCAGAAACTATTTTGAAAATTTATACTCTGATAGTAGGAAATCTTGAAGACACCAACAATTTTCTAAAAACATAGGACCTAACCAAACTGAATCAGAAGGATATAGAAAATTTAAACAGATAAATTTCAAGCAATGAGATTGAAGATGTCATCAAAAGCCTACCAACAAAGAAAAGCTCAGGAACAAATGGATTATCAGTCAAGTTCTATCTGACTTTCAAAGAAGAACTAACACCAACCCTCCTCAAATTATTCCATGAAACTGAAAGGAGGAAACCCATGCAAATTCACTTTATAAAGTTAGTATACCAAAACCAGACAATCACACATGAAGGAAAGAAAATTTCAGACCAATATCTCTGATGAACATATATGCAAAAATCCTTAATTAAATACTGAAAAATCACATACAAAAATGATTAAAAAGATAGTGCACCATGATCAAGTGGAGTTCATCCTAGGAATGCAAGATTGTTTCAACAAATGGAAATCAATAAATGTAATTCATCACATCAATAGACTTTTAAAAAAAGAATCATATGATTATCTCAATAGATGCAGAAAAAGGACATGACAAAATACAATATCTATTCATGTTCAAAAACACTAGAAAAATTAGGAATAGTTGGAATATACCTAAAAATTGTAAAATCCATGTATGTTAAACCCAAGGCCAATATAATTCTAAAATGGAGAAAAGTTGAAATTGTTCCCTCCAAGAACTGGAACAAGACAAGGATGCTCTCTTTCACTATTTCTATTCAACATAGTCTTTGAAAATCTAGCCAAAGCAACTAGGCAGAAGAAAGAAATTAAAGGGATATGAATAGGAAAAGAAGAACTTAAACTACCCAAATTTACTGATGACATTTAGAAGACCCAAAAAAACATCACCAGAAAACTTGTAGAAATCAAATGAACTTAGCAAAGTAGCAGGATATAAAATTAACACCCATGAATCAATTGCATTCCTATATATCAGTAATGAATCAACTGAAGAAGAAATTAAGAATACTATCCCGCGGAAGGAGCAGCCCAGCCACCAGGCCAGCTGCCAGCTCACGCCGCCACCACCACCACCACCAGAGCTGGGAAAAGCAGGTCCCCACTGCAGAGAGGGCCCAACCAGAGGAAGGGCCCTGTCCATTCCCTAGAGAACTGCAACCTGCCCAGCTGCAACTGGAATAAGCTCCTTCCTGCTGGAAGAAGTGGCCCAGCCACCAGCCCACCCGACCACTGGCCCATGCCATCACCTGGACCAGGAACTGCAGGCTCCACCCTGTGGAAGGGCCTTGCTGCCCACCTGCCCAACCCCCACTAAAACAACTAGACTGGGAGGAGACCCAGGAGGAGGAGAGTGGGGAGAAGAAAGCCAGACAGCCTGCTCCACCACACTGTGGCCTGGAGGAGATCTGGAGAGAGAGGCCCACTCCATGCCCACAAATTGGAGAGGCAACCCGCGTCTGTCCAGAGAGACACACCACACTGGGATTCCATAGCTACTTAACCCAACACCAATATAATTATAGGCCTGAGGCTGCCATTGCCACAAAACTGAGTTAGCTACACTACTACCAAGGAACAACAAAAAGATCCGGGTAAGACATCACTAAGGACCCTGGGGACCAGGATGCACCAAAAGGTGCAACCAGTTATGCTGTTGCGAACTAATAGGGAATCTTATACGGGGTCTTGCTTCTTTTACTAACAGCCAAATTCTAATGATTATACTCTCACTAGTCAAATAATCTAATACCTCTATTTATTCATATCATACTTACTTCATAAATGTTTAAGTCAACCTCTAAGTCCCCCCTTCTACCATTAGATACTGTAAACCACCATGCAAACATAGAGACTATATGGTATAAGATAACTCATGTCATAATTTCTGCTTATAGCAACAAAACTATAAATATAAAAATAGAAACGAACTGATATATGGACACACACTGGGTACATTGAAAGCTCTTATATTGATATTTCCCTAAAAAGTGAGGTTTTGGGTAACCTGGAGGAACCTTATAAGACAAAAGGGCAGAAGCTGTAATACCTCAGGCTTACCTTACAAGAGAGGAAAATACATAGACATCATGAAGAAACAAGGGAGGAAAATGCCCCAAACAAACCCAGATACTACAACAATAGAAACCATAGAAAGCACAGTAGGTGAAATGTCAGAGAAGGAGTTCCTGATATACATAATTAAAATGATAAGGGATTTTAAAAATGACCTAAGTGAACAGATGCAGGCAAAAATTGATCACTCCAACAAAGAGATAAGAGATCAAATACAGGCAACCATTGATCACACCAACAAAGAGATAAGAGAACAAATCCAGGTAGCAAAAGATTACTTCAAGAAAGAGATAGAGAGTTTGAGAAAAAAAACAAATAGAAATACTTGAAATGAAAGAAACAGTAAGCCACTTTAAAAATTCAATAGAAAGCATCACCAACAGATTGGACCACTTGGAAGATAGGACCTCAGACAATGAGGACAAAATATATAATCTTGAAAATAAAGTTGACCTCACAGTGAAGATGGTAAGAAACCATGAACAGAATATCCAAGAACTATGGGATACCATCAGAAGAGCAAATATAAGATTTATTAGACTAGAGGAAGGTGCAGAGGTTCAAACCAAAGGAATGCACAATCTCTTCAATGAAATAATATCAGAAAATTTCCCAAGCACGAAGAATAAATTTGAAGATCAAACACAAGAGGCCTATAGGACGCCAAATGTACAAAATTACAACAGGTCCACACCAAGGCACATTGTAATGAAAATGCCTAGCATACAAAATAAAGATAGAATTTTAAAGGCTTCAAGAGAGAAAAGTCAGATTACCTATAAGGGAAAACCAATTTGTATCTCAGCAGATTTTTCAATCCAGACCTTCAAAGGCAGGAGAGCCTGGAACAACATATACCAGGCTCTAAAGGATAAGGTATGCCAACCAAGAATTTTATATCCAGCAAAATTAAGCTTTAGATTTGAGGATGAAATAAAAGCCTTCCATGATAAACAAAAGCTAAAAGAATTTACAACAAGAAAGCCTGCCCTACAGAACATTCTTGGTAAAATATTCCATGAGGAGGAAATGAAAAATAATAATGAAAATCTGCAAAAGGAAGAACTACAATAAAAGGAAAAACCAAGTCAAACTAAATAGAAAAAAAAAAAAAAAAAAAAAAGACTGGTAATACAAATTATGTCTCAATAATAACCCTGAATGTTAATGGCCTAAACTCATAAAAGACATATGTTAATAGATTGGATTAAAAAACAGACCCAACAATATGTTGCCTTCAAGAGATATATCTCATAGGAAAAGATGCCCATAGACTGGAGGTGAAAGGATGGCATAAAATATATCACTCACATGGTCTATGTAAGCAAGCAGGGGTCTCCATCCTTATATCAAATAAAGTAGACTTCAAGCCAAAGTTGGTCAAAAGAGATAAAGATGGACATTTCATACTGCTTAAGGGAATCATAGATCATCACAATATAACTGTTATAAATATATATGCCCCAAATAATGGAGCATCTATATTTATCAAACTCTTCTCAAGTTCAAGAATCAAATAGACCACAACACAATAATTTTAGGTGATTTTAACACACCTCTTTCACCACTGGATAGATATTCCAAACAAAAACTAAACAAAAAAAACTATAGAACTCAATAATACAATTAATAACTTAGACTTAACTGACATATATAGATTATATTGTAAGCTGCCTGGTACCAAAACCCGGGAGGAAAACTCGGAGGCAGAGTAAAGCTATTACTACTTTTACTTCTACTTTCTTAGAGAGAGCTTAGAGAGAGAAAGAAAGATTTTTCTTCTTCTTAGAAAGAGCTTAGAGAGAAAGATTAGAGAGAGCTTTTTCTTCTTCTTCTTCTTAGAGCTTAGAGAGAAAGACAGAGCTTTTCTTCTTAGAGCTTAGAGAGAAAGATAGAGCTTTTTCTTCTTCATCTTCTTAGAGCTTAGAGAGAAAGAGAGAGAGCTTGAAAGAGAGAGATTTCTTCTTTAGAGAGAGAGAGAGCTTAGCTTTTAGAGCTTCTTTCTTCTTTCTTCTTTCTTCCTCGGGAGCCTTGGCCTGACTCTGACCAGCAATTACTTCTTCTATCTGGTTTCTCTTCTGTAACCGCTCTGCCTACGTTCTGGCCGCTCTGATTCTTTTCTTCTTCTCGGACCCGAACTCTTCTTCCGACCGAGCGACTGCATGACTGACTGAATGAATTCATTCTTCTCCTGACTCCGACCGCTTTCACCCGGTTATATACCTTTAGCTTTGCGGGTGCCTCATGTGCATTTACAGGTGCGTCACATACATACTTATTATCAGGTGGAACTTATGGCTTCCAGCTGACCGCAATAGCCATCTCCCTAATTGGGGCTCCTTCAGTATATCATCCACCAATGAGCCAATACACTTTCTTCTCAGCAGCACATGGATCCTTCTCAAAAATAGACCATATATTATGCCATAAAGCAACTCTAAGCAAATATAAAAAAGTAGGGATACTACCCTACATTCTATCAGATCATAATGGAATGAAATTAGAAATCAATGATAAAAAAAAGAAAGAAAAGCTACTCTAACACCTGGAGACTAAATAATATGCTATTGAATGAACAATGGGTTGCAGAAGACATCAAGAAGGAGATTAAGAAATTCTTGGAGGTAAATGAGAACAATGATACAACATACCGAAATCTCTGGGACACTCTGAAGGCAGTACTAAGAGGAAAGTTCATTGCATGGAGCTCATTCCTTCAAAAAAGAAAAAGTCAACAAATAAATGAACTAACATTACATCTCAAAGCCCTAGAAAAAGAACAAATCAACCCCAAAAGAAGTAGAAGAAAGGAAATAATTAAAATCAGGATGAAAATGAAACTAAAAAAAAATTGAAAAAATTGACAGAACAAAAAAGTTGGTTCTTTGAAAAAATAAATAAAATTGATAAACCTGTAGCTGTGCTAACAAAGAAAAGAAGAGAGAAAACACAAATTACCAGTATCTATGATGAAAAAGGAAATATCACAATGGACACTCCAGAAATACAGAAGATAATGAGAAATTATTTTGAAAATTTATACTCCAATAAAATAGAAAATAATGAAGGCATCAACAAATTTCTAGAGACCTATGGTATGCCCAAACTAAATCAAGATGATATACATGGTTTAAATAAGTCAATTTCAAGCAAAGAAATAGAGAATGCCATAAAAAACTTACCAAGAAAAGCCCAGGACCATATGGATACACAGCTGGATGGATACAAGATGGATACAAGACCTTTAAAGAAGAACTAACACCAATACTTCTCAAACTATTGCATGAAATAGAAAAAGAGGGAACACTCCCAGACTCATTCTATGAGGCCAATATCATCCTGATTCCAAAACCAGACAGGGACAAATCAGGGAAAGAAAACTTCAGACCAATATCTCTAATGAATATAGATGCAAAAATTTTTAATAAATTTCGGGCAAATCAAATACAAAAACACATCAAAAAGATGGTGCACCACAATCAAGTGGGCTTCATTCCAGGGATGCAAGGTTGGTTCAATATAAGGAAAGTAATAAATGTGATTCATCACATCAACAGGCTCAAAGATAAAAAACACACAATCATCTGAATAGACGCAGAGAAAGCATTTGACAAAATACAACATCCCTTCATTTTCAAAACACTAGAAAAAATAGGGATAACAGGAACATACCTCAACATTGTAAAGACCATCTATGCTAAGCCCCAGGCCAACATCATCCTAAATGGAGAAAAATTGAAAGCATTCCCTCTAAAAACTGGAATAAGACAGGGGTGCCCTCTTTCACCACTCCTCTTTTAACATAGTTCTTGAAGCCCTAGCCAGAGCAATTAGACAGATGAACGAAATAAAAGGGATATGGATAGGAAAAGAAGAACTCAAATTATCACTATTTGCAGACGATATGATTCTATACATAGAAGATCCAAAAAAATTCCACGAGAAATCTTCTAGATCTAATAATGAATTCAGCAAAGTAGCTGGATATAAAATCAATACCCATAAATCAAAGGCATTTCTGTGCATCAGCGACAAATCCTCAGAAAGAGAAACTAGGAAATCCACCCCATTTACTATAGCCTCAAAAAAAACAATATTTGGGAATCAAGTTAACAAAAGAAGTGGAAGACCTCTACAATGAAAACTACAGCATGCTAAAGAAAGAAATTAATGAAGATCTTAGAAGATGTAAAGATCTACCTTGTTCATGGATAGGTAGAACTAATATTGTCAAAATGACCATTCTCCCAAAAGCACTATACAGATTCAATGCAATACCAATCAAAATTCCAATATCATGCCTTATAGAAATAGAAAACTCAATCATGAAATTCATCTGGAAAAATAAGGGACCCAGAATAATCAAAGTGTTTCTTAGCAAGAAGAACGAAGCGGGTGACATTATTATTCCAGACCTTAAATTGTACTACAAAGCAATAGTAACAAAAACAGCATGGTATTGGCATCAAAATAGACAAGTTAACCAATGGTACAGAATAGAAGACACAGAGGTGAAACCACACACCTACAGTTATCTTACATTAGACAAAGGTGCCAAAAACGCACTGGAGAAAAGACACCGTCTTCAACAAATGGTTGAAAAACTGGAAATCCTCATGTAATAGAATGAAATTAAATCTCTTTCTCTCACCATGCACAAAAGTTAACTCAAAGTGGATCAAACCGGAGACCTTGCACCTAATAGAAGAAAAAGTAGGCCCAAATCTCCATCATGTTGGTTTAGGCTCCAACTTCCTCAATAAGACCCCTATAGCACAAAAACTAAAACCAAGAATTGATAAATGGAATGGATTCAAACTAAAAAGTTTCTTCTCAGAAAAAAAAAAAAAAAAAATCAGTGAGGTGAATAGAGGAGCAAATCTTTACCACAAGCACATCAGATAGAACACTAACCTCAAGGATTTATAAAGCCCTTTAAAGCCTTAACACCAAAAATATCAAATAACCCAATCAATAAATGGGCCAAGGAACTAAACAGACACTTCTCAGAAGATGATATACAAACAATCAACAAATATATGAAAAAATGTTCAACATCTCTAGAGATTAGAGAAATGCAAATCAAAACAACTCTAAGATTTCATCTTACTCCAGTCAGAATGGCAGCTATCAAAACAACAACAACAACAACAACAACAATAAATACTGGCAAGGACGTGGGGAAAAAGGCACACTCTTACTTTGCTGGTGGAACTGCAAATTGGTGAAGCCAATCTGGAAAGTAGTATGGAGATTCCTAGGAAAACTGGGAATGAAACCACCATTTGACCCAGCTATCCCATTCCTTGGCCTATTCCCAAAGGACTTAAAAACAGTTTACTACAGGGACACAGCCACATCAATGTTTATAGCAGCACAATTCATAATAGCTAGATTGTGGAACCAACCCTGATGCCCATCAGTGGTTGAATGGATAGGGAAACTTTGGTATATATATACAATGGAACACTACTCAGCACTAAAAGAGAATAAAATCACGGAATTTGTAGGTAAATGGATGGAGTTGGAGAAAATAATGCTAACTGAAGTTCGCCAATCCCAAAAAACCAAAGGTCAAATGATGTCTTTGATAGGAAGATACTAACTTATAATGGCAAGAGAGAGGGAATGAGAGGAATGAAAGAGCTTTATATAGAACAAAGAGGGGACATGGAGGAGAGGGTGCAAGGGGATAGGAATAAGGGCAGACTGAGTTATACATGATTACCCTAAATACATGTATGAAGACACAATTGTTGTAAAAATACTTTATATAAAACCAGCAACTTGAAAAAATTGTGCTCTTTATATGTGATATGAAATGAAATGTACTCTGCAAACATGTATAACAAATTAGAATAATAAAAAATTAAAAAAAAGAAAACTATCCCATTTAAAATGCCTCAAAACTATTTGGGAATCTACCTAACAGAAGAGGTTAAAGATCTTTACAATGAAAATTACAGAACACTAAAGAAAGAAATTGAAGAAGACCTCAGAAGATGAAAAGATATTCTTGGATAGGAAGATTAATATTGTCAAAATGGCCATGCGACCAAAAGTGCTATACAGATTTAGTGCAATTCTATTAAAATTCCAATGACATTCTTTAGAAAAATAGAAAAAGCAGTCATGAAATTCGTTTGGAAAATAAGAGGCCCATAATAGCCAAAGCAATCCTTAGCGAGAAAAGTGAAGCAGCAGGCATCACAATACCAGATCTTAAATTATATACTACAGAGCTATAGCAACAAAATGGCATGGTATTGACCCTCAAACAGACATGAAAACCAATGGTACAGAATAGAAGACACAGAGACAAACACACATAAATACAGTTATCTCATACTAGACAAAGGCGCCAAAAACATTCATTGGAGAAAAGATAGCCTCTTCAACAAATGGTGCTGGGAAAACTGGAAATCCATATGTAGCAAAATGAAATTAGACCCCTACCTCTCACCCTACACAAAACTCAATTCAAAGTGGATCAAGGACCTAGGCATTAGATCAGAAACCCTGAGCCTTCTAGAAGAAAAACCAGGCCCAAATCTCCATTATATCAGTGTAGGAACTGATTTCCTCAACAAGACTCCTACAGTGCAAGAAGTAAAATCAAGAATCAATAAATGGGATGATATCAAACTAAAAAGCTTCTTCAGAGCAAAGGAAACAATCAAGAATGTGGAGAGAATGCCTACAGAATGTGAGAAAATCTTTGCCAACTGCACCTCAGCATTAATCTCTAGGATGTATAAAGAACTCAAAAAATTAACACCAAAAAGCCAAGTAACCCAATCAATAAGTGGGCAAAGGAACTAAACAAACACTTCACAGAAGAAGAAATATGATCAGTCAACAAAAAAATTGAAACTACACTGGGATTTCATCTAATTCTGGTCAGAATGGCAATTATAAAAAACACAAGTAACAATAAATGTTGGCAAGGATGTAGGGGAAAAGTACACTCCTACATTTCTGGTGGGACTGCAAATTGGTGCAACCACTCTAGAAAGCAGAATGGAGATTCCTCAGAAAAAATTGAAATGAAATCACCATTTGAACCAGTTATCCTACTCAAAAGACTTAAAATCAGCATACTATAGTAACTCAGCCACATCAATATTTATAGCAGCTCAATTCACAATAGCTAAGCTATGGAACCAACCTCAGTGCCCTTCAACAGATGAATGGATAAAGAAAATGTGATATATATATATCACATTATATATATATATATATATATATATATATATGATATATATATATGATAATACATATATGTAACACAATGGTATATTACTCAGCCATAAAGAAGAATGAAACTATGGCTTTTGATGGTAAATGAATGCAACTGGAGACTATCATGCTATGGGAAATAAGCCAATCCCGAAAAAACAAAGGCTAAATGTTCTCTCTGATGTGAAGATGCTAACACATAATAAGGGAGGGTAAAGGGAAGAGTAGAAGTTCATTGAATTAGACAAAGTGTAATGAAGGGAAGTGGGGATAGGAATAGGTAAGGCTGTAGAATGAAATGGACATAACTTTCCTATGATCTTATATGAATACACAACCAATGTAACATCATGGTCAACCAGAAGATTGGGAAGTTATACTCCATGTATGTATAATATGTCAAAATACATTCTACTGTCATGTATATCTAAAAAAAAACCCAATTGTTTTCAAATGCTAAAGAAAATAGGGATAGAGGGAACCTACTTCAACATCATAAAGGCTATATACAAAAAAAAAAAAAAAAAAAAAAAAAAAAAAAAAAAAGCCAGCCTCATAGTAAATGGGGAAAAACTGAAAGCATTTCCTTAGGACAATACAAGGAAGTCCACTCTTCCTACTTTTATTTAATATAGTGCTAGAAATTCTATTCAGATCATTTAGGCAAGAGAAGGAAATAAAAGGGATAAAAATAGAAAAGGAAGAAATCAAATTATCCCTGTAATCAAATTATCCCTGATCCTATACCTATAAGATACAATAAAAACCTCCATCAAAAGACTGTTAGTCTGAATCTATCCCATTTATTGATTCTTGGTATTAATTCTTATGCTACAGGAGTCTTATTAAGGAAGTTGGGGCCTAGTCTAACATGTTGGAGATTAGAGCTTACTTTTTCTTCTATTAGGTATAGTGTCTCTGGTCTAATTCCTAGGTCCTTGATCTTCTTTGAGTTGAGTTTTGTACATGGTGAGAGATAGAGGTTCAGTTTCATTTTGTTGCATATGGATTTCCAGTTATCCCAGCACCATTTGTTGAAGAGGCTATCTTTTCTCCAATGTATGTTTTTGGCACCTTTATCTAATATAAGATAACTGTAGTTGTGGGCATTAGTCTCTGTGTCCTCTATTCTGTACCATTGGTCTATAGGTCTATTTTGGTGCCAGTACCATGCTGTTTTTGTTACTATTGCTCTATAGTATAGTTTAAAGTCTGGTATTGTGATGCCCCCTGCTTCACTCTTCTTGCTAAGGATTGCTTTAGCTATTCTGGGTCTCTTATTTTTCCAGATGAATTTCATGACTGCTTTTTCTATTTCTATAAGGAAAACCATTGGGATTTTGATTGGAATTGCGTTAAAACTGTATAATGCTTTTGGTAATATAGTCATTTTGACAATATTGATTCTGCCTCTCTAAGAACGAGGTAGATCTTTCAATCTTCTAAGGTCTTCCTCAATTTCTTTCTTTAGTGTTCTGTAGTTTTCGTTACAGAGGTCTTCTCAGCAAAAGAAACAATCAGTGAGGTGAATAGAGAGCCTACTAACTGGGAACAAATTTTTACCACGTGCACATCAGATAGAGCACTAATCTCTAGAATATATAAAGAACTTATAACACCAAAAAAAACAAGTAGCCCAATCACTAAATGGGCCAAGGAACTGAACAGACACTTCTCAGAAGAAGATATACAATCAATCAACAAACACATGAAAACATGTTCAACATCTCTGGCAAATAGAGAAATGCAAATCAAAACTACTCTAAGATTTCATTTCACTCCAGTCAGAATGGCAGCTATTAAGAACACAAACAACAATAAATGTTGGAGAGGATGTAGGGAAATAGGCACACTCATACATTGCTGGTGGGACTGCAAAATGGCGCAGCCATTATGGAAAGCAGTATGGAGATTCCTTGAAAAACAGGGAATGGAACCAGCGTATGACCCAGTCATCCCTCTACTGCACCTATTTCCAAAGGACTTAAAAACAGCTTACTACAGGGACACAGCCACATCAATGTTTATAGCAGCATAATTCACAATAGCTAGATTGTGGAACCAACCTAGATGCCCCTCAGTAGATGAATGGATAAAGAAAATGTGGTATATATACACAATGGAATTTTACTCAGCAATAAAAGAGAATAAAATAATGGCATTCACAGGCAAATGGATGAAATTGGAGAATATAATACTAAGTGAAGTTAGCCAGTCTCAAAAATCCAAATACCGAATGTTTTCTCTGATATAAAAAAGCTGATTCACAGTGGGGTTGGGTTGGGGAGCATAGGAAGATTAGAGGAACACCAGAAAGGTCAATGGGGAGGGATGGCAAGGGAGGGAGCAAGAGGGTATAAAGAGAGGAAGGAAAAAAAAAAAAAAAGATGGTAGAATGAGAGGGTTATCATTACCCTAAATGCATGTTTGAAGACATGAAAGATATGAATATACTTTGTATACTAACAATGATATGTAAAAAATTGCTCTTTATGTGTATTACGAATTGTAAAGCATGCTACTGTTATATATGCAACAACACTGAATAAAAAAATTTTTTTTTAAAAAGAGACTATTAGCCAACTCAGTGAGACACTATTTCTAAATAAAATATAGAAAAAAGGGCTGGAGTTGTGACTCAGTGGTTAAGCACCCCTGGGTTCAATTTCTGGTTAAAAAAAAAAAAAAGACTGCTAGAACTAATAAACAAATTTGGCAAAGTAGCAGTTTACAAAATCAACATACAAAAATCACTATATCCCAACAACAAAGCTGCTGAGAAAGAAATCAGGAAAACAACTTCCATTCACAATAGCCTAAAAAATAAAATAAAATAAAATAAAATACAAAGGACTAAATCTAACCAAGTTGGTGAAAGAGCTTTACAATACTGAAAAAATAAATTGAAGAAGATCTCAAAAGATGCAAAGACCTCCCATGTTCATGAATAGACAGAATTAATATTATTGAAATGGCCATTCTATCAAAACCAATACACAGATTTTTAAATGCAATCCCCATCAAAATACCAATGACATTCTTCACAGAATTAGAAAAACAACAGTCCTAAAATTCATTTGGAAGAATAAAAGACCCAAAATAGCCAAATCAATTTTAAGCCAAAAAAGCAATGCTGACTTCAAATTATACTACAGAACTATAGTGACAAAAACTGCATGGTACTGGCATAAAAAGAGCATATAGACCAGTGTTACAGAATATAAGACACAGAGGCAAACCCACACATCTACAGTCATTTTATCCTTGACCAACAAATGCATTGGGGAAAAGACAGCCATTTAAAAAAATGGTGATGAGAATACTGATTATGCCTATGTAAAGGAATGAAACTTGACCTTTATTTTTCATCCTGACAAAAATCAATTCAAAGTGGATAAAAGACCTAAAATTAGACCAGAAATTATACAATTGCTAGAAGAAAACATAGGGTCAACACTCCAGCATAAGGGTATAGGCAATGACTTTCTCAATACGACACCTAAAGCTCAGGAAATAATGCCAAGAGTTAATAAATGGGATGACATCAAATTAAAAGCTTCTGCACAGCAAAGGAAACAACTAGGAATGTGAAGGGAAAACCCTCAAAATGGGAGAAAAATCTTTGCTGGCTACTCTTTGGGCAGGGTTAATATCAATAATATATAAAGCACTCAAACAACTTTATACCAAAAAATCAAATAACCCAATTAATAAATGGGCAAAGAAATTAAACAGGTACTTCTCAAAAGAAAAAATACAAATGGCCAATAAATACATGAAAAACATGTTCAACATCATTAGCAATTAGGGAAATGCAAATCAAAACCACACTGAGATTTCATCTCATACCAGTCCGAATGGCAGTCATCAGGCATACAAGTAATACTAAATGCTGGAATGAATAGGAGAAGGAAAAATTTCACACTGTTGGTAGGGTTGTGCATGAGTAAATCCACCATGGAAATCAGTGTGGAGTTTTCTCAAAACACTAGGCATGGAATCACCATATGACCCAGCCATGCCACTCCTCAGAATTTATGTTGAAGAATTAAAGTCATCATACTACAATGATACGTGCATACCCATATTCATAGTAGCACAATTCACAATGGCTAAACTCTGAAACCAACTTAGGTGTCCATCAATGAATGAATGGATAGAGAAAATGTGGTATGCATACACAATGGAGTTTTTTAATTCAGCCATGAAGAAAAATGAAATTATGTCATTTGCAGGAAAAATGGATGAAACTAGAGACCATTATGTTAAGCAAAATAAGTCAAACTCAGAAGGTCAGGGGTCATATATTTTCTTTCATATGTGAAAGCTAGAGAGGAAAAAGGAAAGAAAGGTGGGGGCAGATCTTATGAAAATTGAAGGGAGATCAATAGAGGAAAGAGACCAAAGGGTAGAAGACAGGGAGGGAGGGGGGATGTGCTGGAGAGTGATATTGGCAAAATTATATTGTTATATTGTGTGAATATTTAACAACAAATACCATCATTATGTACAACTATAATGTACCAAGAAAAATGTGAAAAAAATATTTTTGCAGTAATATTCGTATACGCACATTACGCACATTATCTCCTTTGCCTTTTGATACCTTTCTTCACACTCACCATGTCATTTTAGATCTTATCTCAGCCAATTTTTCCATAGGATCTAATCTACCAAGCTTGCAATTAATCATTCATTTGTTCTTAGTTAAAACTAGCATAGCTGTGCTCTTGAGAGCTCATTGAGATCGCGGTATGGAAGGACTTAAAGTTTTAATTCATAAGACAGATGGAGAAAAGTAATTTTGAAATATACGACACTGCCCAAAGTAAGGCTTGAAGGCCTTCCCTGGCTGATCTTTTCTATGCCTTTCATGTATCTCTCAGAAATGTATTCCTGATTCTCCAGCTGATGGTCTACAACCCTGGCTTTCCCCTCTGCTTTGGGCCTGAATTCATCTGGCCATCTTGTAGACAACTGCAACTCAACATGTCCCTGTTTGAATTCATTAATTCCTGTGTGTATTTCCACCAAACAGTAACAGTCCACGGATATATCACTCTAGTCACTGTCCAAGCCCGAAGGCTCACAGTTATCTTTCATGATCAACCAGTCCCTGGATTCTCTCTGAATTGTCCTTCCAGTTCAGAGACAATAGCGTTTTCATTTGTCTTCACTGCCATGTCCTTATTTAAGATCCTCGTGATTGCATATTCTGTCAATAGGATTAAACTTCCAATCAGATTTCTTCTCGTAATGTTCATTTCCATCCTGCTATCATAATACTCTTTCTAAAAGAAAAACAAAACACTATTTCCCTTCTTAGAAAACCTAAACTTCTTAATATGACCTTCAAAAGACCCAGAACTTTCCATTAGTTTTCCCTCCTGGCAATGCTCTAGTCCTCTTCCTGGCCCCAATCTGTCTGATGTTTGAACTTCCTGGCTGACTCTGTTTGCCCAGAGTGCCCTATACACTGTCCTAGCCCTGGTCTCAGTCTATTCCTTTCCTGACTGAAATGTCATCTCTTGAAAAGAACTTTCATTCCCTAAACTCTGCTCTAGCTCTCTGACTTGCAAACTTTGTTCCCTTCCTTGTGGTTCCATTACATGTGTATACATTTATTCTAGGGCTTACAGCCTAGCACCCTTATTTATATCTATAAGACTATAAGCATGGGTTCTTATTTAACCTCAGATCTCTGGTGACTGATTATATTAGGTGTTTACTATGGTCTTAATGTGTTTCCCAAAATTAATATGTTGAAACTTAATCACCAATGTGATAGTTTTAGTTTAGATAGTTTAGTTTAGATGGTTTACATACTTTGGGGCCTTCAAAAGTAATGAGGTTGGAGCTCTAATGAATAGGATTAGAAGTGTGATAAAAGGGATGGAAGAAACTAACACTGGTCCGTTTTGCATTTTCATCTTCTGCATGTGAGATCAGTGTTCTCTGGAGCATGCAGCAACTGGTCCCCATCACTGGAGCAGAGAGACAAGGTATACATGAGACATTGAATTTGCAGCACTTTCATCTTGGACTTCCCAGCCTCCAGAACTGTGAGAAATTTCTGTTCTTTATAAACTACTTAGTCTTGGGTATTTTGTTGTAGCAGCATGAATAGACTGAGATGGTGCTCAATTCATGTTTGAATGACAAGGGAAAAATGCATATTAGCTCCTGAGCAGGCAAAACAGTATGGGAGTCCTGGGGGATATGGATGATATGGAACAGAAAGACAGAAGGAGAAATTGGAAAATATCAGTGATAAACCTGGTCTATGTCATAGTTTTGCCTTAACATTTGTGAAAGAAGCCAGGTCTAAATTCGGAGAAATTTCAACATAGCAGTCTTCTTTTCTTGACTCCCCATGCAAAGTAATTCCCACAGCTTGTTTCTTAGCTAGGCAACTCTTTTGCATTCATCTCTTTGATAGCTAATGATACCAGGAACCCACAAATGGGATTCTTGAGGGGACCCTGGGCCTTTCTTTGTGGGGGGAGGTTGCCCTGTGGTGAACTACCTGGATGCCAGGTAAAAATAGAAGAAACTCACAGAAAAATCTCCATGTTTTCTCTCTAGTCATACATCTCCTAAGGCCTATGTCTTGACACTCCATTCATTTGGCACATCATGGCTGTGCATCAGTACCAAGCTCTGTGGGAATCACACCTTAGTTGCAAAGGTGTGAGTGAATTCTTTCTCACTTCCTGTCCCTTGGGAAAATGTGCTTAATTCCCTTTGATTGATGGAGATTATTGAGAGACCTGGTGAAGGAATTATAGGACCAGCTATAAATTCTCATCTAAATTTGCTGACAACAGATCTAGGTTGTTAGAGCTGAAGATGGTACCTCTCTGCTCACAGCACTGTCTCCCTCCTTGGAGTGTGGGACCCTGTGAGAGGAGAGGCAGCAAGACACTGTCCAACAGAAATTATTCAAGAGCACAGGGAGTTTTCCTCTTCTCTCATTATAACCTGAAGAATAAAGTCTTGGCCTCATGTTCCCTTCAAGAATAAATTGTTTTCAGTTTGCAGATGAGGCCTCTTGAGTGGCCTGGGAAAGGCAACAGATCAAGCATGATCACATACCCAGTTTATTCAAGGGCCCTTCCTGCCTGCTAACACACCACACGCAGGCTGCAAGTGATAATTTATGCAACTTCTGGGCACCTTCCCAAGGTGTTACTGGAGAAAGCTCATCACTCTCTCTGTGATGTTGGGTGTAGAGTTTCAGAAAACTTCATAACCATTTCTACTTTTCATTGTGCAAAACCTATTGTTCAAAGATGCCTCAAACCAAAGGAGGCCAAAGAAATACTGGCCACCAAAGTTTTCTAGGTAAAAGATAAACCACAGGGACCCAGCCTGCTCACTTAATCAGCCTGAATTAGATTAGAACCACATAATGTAGAGCTGACCACATAAGGAATCAATCTCTCTCTCTTTTCCTCTTTCTCTGTTTCCCCCTCCAAACCGTCCCCTGCCTCCCCCATAGGGTCAGACAATTGAGTCTTAGGATTGGCCTTTACTGGGATTATTTGTTCTTCACTTTAGGGTTCCAAATCCAACCCGCAACTCCAGGCCAAATCCTTGCTCTTAGCAACCACTGGGGCCTTGTTAACTAGTGTCTAGTTTCTTGGATTACGTCCCAGGGCCTTTTGAAGGCACTTCTCTCCCTAGGTCCCCTCAATCACTCAAGTCCCTCTTCAGTACTTTCTTTCCTCTTCTCTCTCTTGGCCATGTTTTAACGCCAGCTGCTGACTTCCTGGCCACCCACAGCAGCTCATTTTCCTGGGTTTATCTCATCCTTTTCCCAGTCCTCTTTCTTTTAAGCATCACTCCCCCACCCCAGGGACTCATTGCCCATGCTGTTTCCTTGCCGCTTGTCTTCTCCCTCTCAGTCACTGATGACACACCATGTCTACTACCTGATTAGAGTCTTTTGTGTCAACTGTCTGAATCTACCAAGACAATCACACTGTATTTTTAATGAATAAAGAATTAGAAAAGATGACAACATTTTTTACAATTGTTTTATTTTTTTTTTAAGGAATTATATCTGGTTCTTTTTAACCTTTTATGAAATGGCTTAGGAGGACCTGGGACCTCCAAGGATCCGAAGTTTGGAAACTGTAATATTGAAAAAAATCTGTTTTTCATTATACAGAGAGAATTTAATTGATGATCAGGCAGTGTTAAATAGGAATAAACTACAGATTTCCTTATAATGTTCATAGCCCATAAGAAAATGTGGCAAGTCCCATAAGGAAAATGGGGTTCCAATTTTTATTTTACACATATTCTTTTCCCCCATACTTATTGTTTCATTACTTTTTCCACCCTCACACTTTGCATTTCCTATTTATTGTCTTACTTCTTCCTTTCTTTCTTGACAGATGTGAAGGTTGGGATGCCATTGTCAATGGATTGCATGATTCACATAATGTTTTCTATGGTTTTTGTGACAGGACAGGTATAAGGAATTGAGGATATTCTTTTCATATAGATGTATCATTAAGAAAGAAGTAGCGAGACTCACATGCCAAGAGAGTTTCACATCCAGAGTTACCTCTAAGATGTCTCTTCAGAGCTTAGTACAGATTTTCACTTATCTTTCCATGAACTGTTGAGAAGAAAGAGTCCTCTTAAAGGAGATGTTAAAGGTGGTATTGTGAGGTTAAAGAAAAAATAAAAAAACAAGCAAGGCTCAAGAGTATGTGTCATAGAGAAATTCAAAAGGTGAGGAAGTTGTAGTGATTTAAAGCATGAGTTTCTAAATTAGAAAGCTAATACAGACCTACTGCTGAAAATGTTGACACTACAGAAAGAAAGGAAGAAAGAAAGAAAGAGAGAAAGAAGGAAAGAAAGAAAGAAAAAAAGAAAGAAAGAAAAACAAAAATTCTACATTCCCCCAAAAGCAGACATAAATACTATTTTCATTTTAGATTTGTTACATATCCATTCTAGGTTCTTTCCTGAGAATATATTTTGGCCTAGTTGAAATATTATTTCTAGATGGTAAATACATCTATTAACATGTTTCATTTATTAAAAAAAAATTAAACTTTCATTATATCTTTTAATAGCCACATAAAATTCTTCAAATAAATATTTCTTCATTTTTTAATTATTGTATTCTCTTGAACACTTATCTTATTTCTAATGCTGAATTATACACATCGTTGTGCATAAACTTTTATCCAAAATTCAAATTATTTTCCTTAGGCTAGCTAGCTTCTTGAAAGTATATAAACTGAGCCAAAGGGCTGTGACACTGCTCAGATTCTTGACATATTTTGACAAATTGCTTTTCCAGAGGGTGGTACCAATTTGCACTCCCACCAGCAGTAGATGAGTGTATCTCACCTCACCTTTGCCAGAATTGAATAAGGTAATTTTCAAAATCTTTGCTAATTGGATGAGTTAGAAATAGCCTTCAATTTTAGCTTTACTTTGTAGTATTTTATTTCCAGAGAACTTGATAGATTTGTTTTTATCCTATCAGCTAGTTAGAAAACATTTTTTTTACACAATACCTTTTTCAAAAAAAAATATTTTATTTATTTTTTTATGTGGTGCTAAGGATAAAACCCAGTGCTTTTCATGTGCCAGGCAAGTGCTCTACCACTGGGATACAACCCCACCCCTAGAAACAAAATTTCTTAAAAAAGAAAATCATGTGCAAATTGAGGATCTTGTTGGCTATTATATTGTTTAGTGTTGATACTAGTTTCAATACATAACGTAAAATTTCTCTAAATAGAAATGGTAACTACTCAGCAAGCCAATGCCAATGAAAGTAGAGGCATTAGCATATGTATTGATAATTATGAAATGCCCTGTGTGGAGTTTGGCACGGTGGTGCATGCTTGTAATGCCAGCAGCTCAGGAGGTTGAGGCAGGAGGATCATGAGTTCAAAGAAAGCCTCAGCAACTTAGCGAGACCCTGTCTCAAAATAAAATAGAAAAAAAAAAAAAAGAAAAAAAAAGGGCTGGAGATGTGGCTCAATGGTTAAGTGCCCTGGGTTCAATCCCCAGTATCAAAATATAAATAAATAAATGTAAAATAATATAAAATGCCCTGTTTCGAAGGGAACTAGAATAGAACCCATCTCTCCTAGAATCAGCTCTAGAGTATTCATGTGAAAATGATTTCTTAGAAAGTGTTTCAAGGAAAAAATAGGAGAGGAACAGATAAGTGAGGCCAGGGCAGGAAAGAGATGAAGCAGGTGTGTGGCTTCAAACAAAGTCCAATGAAAGATAATAGCATGTTAGTCCTGCAGGAATATTCCACAGTCACAACATAGATTCATCCCCTCAAGAGCTGGAATATTTTGTTTCAGGCCATCAGTGGGGAAAAAAGTGGGCATTCTTAGGCACAGCTGACTTTCCATTCTCCAGGTCTGCATACAAAGAGGGTTTTAGCAGCCTGAGGGCAGGTCTCTAACAAAGAGATGTAGGTGCTGCCTACTGGAAGTGAAAACACACTTAAAGCAATCGTGCAAGGGATCCTATGGTCTCAGATGGAGAACTGAGCATCTCCCATTCACATTCTCCCCTCACAGCCCTCTTGACAATTGTCAGTACCAACTCCACTGACAAATGCCTTAGGAATAGTCATCCGCTGTTTGTTGAATCTAAATAGGGCTATGTGTTCACACCAAAGTAAGTCATAAAAGGTGGAGAAGAAACAGGAAGTAACAACTTCTTGTTCACATCCATGCATGTTTGGGTGGGGACTTGAAAATGTAAAAGAAAAACAAGGGGAAAAGAATACAAGTGGATGGAAGGACAACTGAGAAAGAAAGAGAGAGAGACAGAGAGACAGAGAGACAGAGGGAGGGAGAGAGGGAGGAGGGAGGGAGGGAGGAGGAGGAAGGAAGGAAGGGAAGGAAGGAAGGAAGGAAAGAAGGAAGGAACCAGAGGGAGGGAGGGAGAAGGAGTGAGGGAGGGAGGGAAAGGAAGGAAGGGAGACAAGGACAGAGAAAGAAAAGAAAGATGGAGGAATAAAGGAAAGAAAGAAAGAAAAATGGAAAGAAAGGAGGGAGAGATAGAGGATGGACAGGAAGAAAGGAGAAAACAAAAACAAAAGAAAGGCTGATGATGGTGTTCCAGACGCCACTTCTGGAGCGATTATTAGGAATCTAGGCAGCAAAAATTCCAGCTATGGGAGCAGAAAAGGAAACCAACACAGGTTCTGGAGTTTCTTATAGGCAATATTTTCTTTTCTTTTCTTTTTTCTACCAGGAAATATAGACATTGACTTAATAAATAATGTATATATTTGGGACACCTATAAAAAGATTAGCATTTGTATACCAAAATGCTAATATTTCATTAGGTTTCCTGCATAACATGGATCCTCCAACATGATAAAAATTGGATATCATAATGGAGTGGAAAGGCAAGGGAGAGGGGTTTCCTGGGATCAACCCCACCACCTCCATTTCACTCTACTCTTTGCATAGATTTGGTATCTAAACAAACAAACAAACCCTAAAAACAAACAAAGCAAAACAATCTACAAAAACCAAAAGTGTCTGCCAGAGCCCTTTGAAGCTAAAGCCCTGGATGAATTAGTGTCCTCCAATAAAGGAGAAAATAGAAATCTTCCTGTGGCTTCAGATAGTTTTCATTGGTTAGGAAGTTTGTAGCTTTTCTGTATTCATTTCTGGAGTTTATTCTCTAGTTTCCTGGATGTTAAGAAATAGCAACAGTAGCAGCAGCTCTCTTTCTTTGACTCCCTGGTAGGTGGATAATATTTTTAAGTATCCTTTCTCAGTTTTCAGGTGTCCAAAGGCTGCAAAGGAGGGGGCTGTAGCTCCAAGTCCCACTAGGTGTCTCCAAGCAGCATCCTCAGTCCCATGATGCTCAGTGGTCTTTCCAAAAGGCTCAGCCTAAAACTGCTGCTTCTCCTTCAGTGCTCATGTGAAAGCTTCCAATTCCTTAGGTAAATGCCTTCTTGCTTAAAATATAGTGGTTTGCTTGTTTTTTAACAAAACATTGGCTGGTCCAGGAGTGCATACAAAAACTTTCTTATTAATAATATTTCATATAATAAAAGGGGCAGTATCTCTCTTCCTCTTCCTTTCCTTTCCCTCCCTTCCCTTTCCCTCTTCCTCTCTGGCATATCCCCTCACATCCCTTCCCTTCCTGAACAAATCAGTCCAAAAGCTGTATGTGGGGTGGAGCAACATAGGCACCCATGCAGGGAGGAGGGCAACCTGCTGGAGTCAAGGGGAGTTAATTCAGCTGCCAGAGGATGTCTGACATGTACCGGGGATTGATTTGATCAGATAAATAAATATTTTAAGGATAATGAGAGTGGGTTTCTTATTGTCAGCAAAAGGAGTTACAAATTGAAAAGTGAGAAAAACTAGAATGATCCTTACAGTGTTGGACTGAAATTGGACATGTTGATATGAAGTCATCTTTTCCAGTAGATAGATAGATAGATAGCTTGGTCGATAGGTATGGATGTTTGTGTATGTGTCTGGGAGCAGCACCACTCCAATGGCAATAGGTATACCCATTGTCCAGATCTTGGTAACTAAATGCTATTACCATTTAAAGTGATCCCTGAAGAAGTCCTAAAAATGGAACAGGGAAGATACAAGTGATCATGGAATATCACATCCTACCAGAAAGTAAAGATGTGTCTGATGAAGGAGGGGGACATGTCAAAGGAAACAGAAACCAGCCTGAAGGGGCTCCCACTGGCTGAATCTGGGACAACTGGAATATCAAAATAATGATTGTAAGGGATTAGAATAGGAACCCACGAGTCCATTCTGATATCAGCAAGTAAACGAATGAGTTGAAAGTTTGATGAGGAATAGAATTATTCGTCAAGTCTCAAAATACCTCCCTATAAAATACTTATGAAATACCAAGGGAAGAAAAGTTAGCTTTAGAGTAGAGAAGCTGGCAGGCACCACCTTAATCAACAGATGAAAGTTAACATCACCAGTGATGGAACAAATTGAAATCATGAGCCACCTTGCAGATGCAGCAAAAAGATTGCAGTATCTTTTCAGCAGTGCTCCTGCCAAGGAGGCAGAGTTGAAATCTAATCATGACAAATTATCAGACAATCCCAAATGGAGTGAGTCTACAAAACAAGTGATCTGTGGTTTTCAAATGTCCAGAGTTTGAAACACTGAAGAACTCTTTCAAATTAAAGAACACTAATTAGGCATGGTAACTAAATGCAACTTGTTTATTCAGAACAGATTATTTTGCTATGAAGCATGTTATTGTGACAAGAGATGAGTTGTGAATTTCTCTGAGGATTGGATAGTAGTAATACACTAATGCTACTTTTTCAGTTTTAACCATCTTGATGTGTTATATGGGAGAAGGTCCTTGTTTGTAGGAATTATATGCCAAAATATCGAGGAGTGATGGAGTGTGTAATCAAGTTACTTTTCTATGATTCAGAAAAACATTCCTATGTTGTTTTTGCAATTTTTCTGTGCACTTGAAATTGTTCCTCCTGCTCTGTCCTCCCCATACACCCCCCCTTTCTCTCTCTCTCTCACACACACACACACACACACACACACACACACACAAAATAAATCCCTGTTGTTTGCAGTGTCATGATTTAGGCTCACAAAGAAGGGAAAGTGCTGAGAGAGGCTCAGGGTGGGGAGCCTAAGACAGTTTCTTCATCTTTTGGGTAGTGGCAGGGACAGTGACGAGAAGCCAGTGGGGAGTATCCCATTCATGGGGGCTCACTTAATGGGTCTACAAAAGGATAAGACAGCACAGAACTGAGCAATGGCTTACAGCTGGTAAGGCTCAGTGAGTCAGGCTGTAGTGGGCTGTATGTGTTGTTCTCACTAAATTGATGTCTTCTCATCATCATGGATCACGTGGTCTGAGAACAGGTTCCCCCATGC
This sequence comes from Tamias sibiricus, assembly GCA_025594165.1. Classification (NCBI taxonomy): domain Eukaryota; kingdom Metazoa; phylum Chordata; class Mammalia; order Rodentia; family Sciuridae; genus Tamias; species Tamias sibiricus. The sequence continues at coordinate 102,665,583 of CM046659.1, read as the reverse complement.
TGACACCCAGAGCAACCAGACCCAAAGAGTTCTTAGAGTCTTGACACATGTCAGGCAATGCAAGGGAGACTTGGTGAGAACAGCCCTACCAATCTTATTCCACTCATTCTTTCTTTGCTCACGCTTGTACTGTGAAATGTTGTACCCTGTTCCAGCTCCTGTTCTCCTCACCCCCACAGCAGTAGACCTCCTGCCTCCCTCCTGCTTGCTGCTTTGGTCTCTGAACTTGGTGGGCTTCAGTAACAATCTTAATTGGATGCTGAACCAAGAGAGTCCTTTCAGCCAGGAGTGCCTCTTCTTGTTGAGGGAAACCAGAGCAGGTGGCCTGCTGGATAGAGTCCATGGGATCATACCCCACATTTCCACCATCTCACAGTGAGGAGACGGCCATCTAGAAAGACTGTGTGATATGCCATTGATTAGCAAGCCCATCCATGATGGAGCAGGGGTAAAGCCCAGGCTTTCTGTCTCTGTTCAAACACTATTAGCAATGTTGGAGTAGAGATGGTGGTGGCAGAATTGAATCAAATCAAAGTGGAAAAATATAAAAGGACGTCTTGTCAAAAACAAAGAATTCAAGTCCAAAACATATCCATTTTATCTGAAAGGAGTAAGAAGTCACCAAAGAGGGATGAGGTATTTAAGGGGGGTTATTTGGGTATTGGCTTAAGTCAGAGTTTCCCCACAGCCATACTATGTGTATTTGGGCCAGATGGGTCTCTGCTGTTGGATCTGCAGAACGTTTTTCAGCATTTCTGGTCTCTGCCCACTAAATGAAGTAGCACCTCACGAATGGTCATGGCTATCAAAAAATGTCTCCAAAATTGCCAAATGTCCCCTGGGGTACAAAATGACTCTTATCTGAGAACCACTGGTTTAATGGCTGCACTGGAACCAGGCAGCAGTTATGACCATATAGACTCATGGAAGCAGTGCAGTTCCTGGTTAACATCTATCTTTGGCTCTGGGGGCAGATGCCTGCTTTGCATCCTAATCAAACTATTTATCAGCTCTATGTCTACTTTTGGGGATCTCTAAAATGAGGTGATGTCTACATTTTAGTGTTGTAAAAATCTATCTACAAAACACTGCTAGGAGAGTTTGGAAAATAGGAAGATATTTAACATGTGAGGAGAAGGCCAGGGATGTAGTGGAGAGGAAAAGCATTTGCCTAGCAGACTGAGGCCCTGGGGTTTCCCCCAGCACTTCCAAAAAATGGACAGAGAATGATCAGGCCTTATGACTGGGTGGCAAAGGGTGTCATAGCATTCTAGGTGGTCTGTTGACTGTTGTTAACAACAACTTGGAGGACAGAGAAATTAGACTTGTGGGCACTTTAAAGAGTTTCTACTGAAAAGCTGGGATAAATCAGTTTTTACTAGACATATGAAAATGTATGAATCAAATGAAAGAAATCAAGTCATGTCTCATCTTTGTTTCAAATGCAAAAATAGGTATGGGTGTGCATGTTTATTTAGAGTGAGAAAAGAAATCACAACATATGCCTGGAGCTCAGGACCCTTTCCTCTGTGATCTCCTGAGGCAATTTACCAGAAAAGCTTGCACAGAAATGGATCCTGAGCACAACCTGCTTTCTCATTGGCACAGAGAGCTGTCTCCAGCCGCCAGCATTCACAAGGGCCCATGCAACTGAGGAGTCTTGAAGCTTAAGTTTTATTAACCCCGTGCTAAATCCACCATTAGTCACAGGATGCAAATCCCAGGTGGCTGTGTGATCATGTTATCCTAGCACTCTGTGCCATTGTTCCTGGGCTTTCTGGAAATATTTTGTGGGAATGAAAAAGTCCCTTGTGACAACCACAGCATGGCTGAGCTCCAGATGCCTATGACATCCAAATGGTGTGATGAAGATACTCCAGCTACCAGTTTGACTTGGCTGCTTTGGTTTCCACGTTTGTATTGTATCCTCTGCCGGAAGTATGCATTTATTTTATTTTCCCAGCCTGGAAATTTATGATTCTCCCACCAAGAGACTTGCTCACTCTCACAACACTCTTTTAAATAATAATAGTAATAATCTCCTGCATTTGTATAACAATTTATATGTTTCAATGCAGTTTCATGTGCATTAATCCTCCTGTACTATTATTTTGCTGCAGAAATGTCCATCAGCTTAGTATAGAATTTCCAATTTTATTCTCAAACCTTGCGATCCTTCTATAGTTTGCCTTTTAGAACAACATTATATGTTGTTCAGTTCACAAGGTTCAATCTTAATTAAACCAAGTTCAGGATACCAGCGGAAATGACTAGCAGTGAGGGGCAGATTACTAACGCTCTATGGCACAGTCATTCTAAATTTAGACAATACCCTTAGAGTCCTCCAAATGGAATCACAGCCTTATAATTAATATTTCCTGTTCTTCCTCTCTGTGTGAAATTGTCAGTCCCAGTTGCACTTCAAAGTATTTGCAAGTATTTGTTCTGTGCAGATTGTATGCCACCATATGTGACCTAAGGCCAGCAAGGCAGTCCTTTTCATTTTTCATGAAGAGACAATTCAAAAAAATAAAATCTAAATGATAGTTACATACTTTCAGGTAAATATGTTGATCTCCCCCATAAAGTCTCAGGTTTAAAAAAAAAAATCTTATATGAGGTCTGGATGTGTAGCCCAGTGAGTAGAGTACTTACCTACCATATGTAAGGCCCTGAGTTCAATCCCAACACCAAATAAATAAATAATAAATCTTATTTTTTAAAGCTAAAATGTTTTGACATGTGTGAATCCTATCAAATCCTATTGTAGAAATAGCAAGTATGTGAACACATGGCTGTGTGTATAGAATGAAGACTTTCAAAAGGATCATGCAATTCTGTAGGTGATCAATATGATAGGCAATTTTTGTTTTACTTGAAAACAATATGCATGAGAAAAAAATACTAGATTGAAATTTCTTAACAATTTGGACCCTTTTCAAGTTTTATCCAACCAGATTTAAAGACACAGAAGAAAAAAATTCAATTTCAAAATACTTGAGGTTCAATATCAGGTGCCAGGAATTTCATATTCTGCTGGGTAACAAATATCTAATGGATATAGGGGCAGAGTGAGGTGAAGGGAGGTGAAGGAGAGGAGAGAAAAAGACAGCAACCATTTAGTCTAAAAATAGGCCATGCTACTTAAGGCCGATGCGCACTTACTCGTGTGCAACCATAATAAATCTGTCCTCATAGCTGACTTCAATGGGCTAATTAAGTACTTAGACACACCTGTCTAAAATTGTGAATTGAAGGTGTATTTGATAATTTGCTTTACTAATAATGTTACATAATAAAAACCAAGAGAAGAAAAAATTTGGAGAACTGGGCTTTTTTTTTTCCCCCCCCCTGTGAAAACCACATTTTGGATGAAATAACAACAGCTGAAACTGATGAATCTGTGACTCTAGCAGAGGCCAAAAGCTGACTCAATCCATTTGTAGTTAAATGATCTAATTCCTGGTGAATAGCAGGAGACAAGAAACTGTAGTTAAACGAACCACATACTAACATCTCATACTTTGAGAGGTTTATGGTCCTTTGAGATGAGATAGCCATCTCTTTACCTGGCATGTCTCCAACTACCTATGCGTCAAAGACCTATGCTTATCTCTCCTGGCCATTTGATATCAGAGAGCATGACTAAGCCATACAGAGTCATGACCATTCCAACCCTTTCCCTGTGAGATCAGTTCCTATTACCTGCTGGTGAATGGTTTGGTTCTTAATGTCACCGTGGACCAGTAGCATTTGTCATCATTGGGAACCCTGTCGGAAATGCAGTCTTGAGCCTCATTCCAGACCTCCTAGATCAGAATCAGAATAGGCATATTAACAAGACTCCCAGGAGATTCAAAGGCTCCTTGCTATTGAGAGCCACTGCTCTGCATGATCTGGTACTTCTTCTCTTGAGCTCTCTATTTTAATTTTTGGTCTGTATCATGGCAAAAAGGCTCCTCCTTTTAAACTCCTCCTTCCACCACTATTCTTGTCCCGTTTCATTTGCATCTTCAGGCAGCTGCCATGTGCATTTTAGGGCATGATTTGGATGGTACAGGAAGTACACTTGAGATCTCCAAAAGCTTCCTGTGGCCTTCAGGATTAAGTCCCAACATAGCCCTTCCTGGCACACATCCCACCTGCAATGCCAGATGCCTTAACACTTCTCTGATGGGAGAGTGGCTCAGGCAGGACAGGGTGGCAACTCTGAACTAGAAGGTCCAAGAAGTCTTCTGAGGAGGTGATAGTTAAGGAAAGCCTGAAGGACAGGAGTCCATTGTGCCAGGATCATGCTCTGTCCTTTGTACAATCTGTTTCCTTTACCTGGAGGAATATAGTCACCTTGCTCTGCTCTCTACCTCAGTTTTGCATTAATTCTCCCAGGCTCAACTGAAATTGCATCCTTTCTTGGCAAATCTTTTCTTAATAGCCCTGTTTTGACTCTGGGTTATTTCCCTTACTATGGACTGATGTAGCTCCTTACATGTCAGACTAAAATGGCACTGTTTGGGTTTAACTCTCTGAGAACACACACTGACAGAGTTTAAGGTACACGGTATTCAATATTTTTAAAGAGAAAACAGAGGAAGTGGAACTGGTTGGAAGACTTCAAGCTGTGATGCAGGTCTGATAAAGCCTCTGTGTTAGTCAGCTTTCCATTGCTGTGACAAAATACCCAAGAAAATCAACTTAAAAGGAGGAAAGTTTTATTTTGTCTAATTGTTTCAGTCCATGGTTGGTTGGCTCCATTACTTTTGAGCCTGTGGCAAGACAACATATCATGATGGGTAGGGTCTGGTGGAGTAGCTGCTCACCTCATGGCAGCCAGAAAGGGGTGGGGATGGGGTGGGGGTGGGGGGGAGAGAGAGAGAGAAAGGGAGAGAAAGAGGGAGGAAGTGGGCTGGGGTCAACTTCAAGGGCACATCCCAGTGACCTAACTTCCTTCCAGTAGGCCTCTCCTCTGAAAGGTTCTAACCCTTCTCAACAGTACCATTAGCTGGGGACCAAGTCTTCAACACATGAGCCTTTGGGGGACATTTAAGATCCAAACCTTGACAACCTTGGTCAACACAGCAGGGAGCACTGGAGAAAGTATTGCCCACAGGGTATCTGGCATCTGGGATGAAACATTTGGGACTTTTAGCCCTTCCTGGCTCAATTACCAGATGGCTGTGCCTCAGGAAGTGTGTGACCATAGGCAAGACGTACGCTCTCTACAGCCAAGGGAGACCATGAAGGGGCTGGTAGCAAGAAGCTCCCTGGGATCCTATTCTGCCACTAGACAGCAATTAGGCCTTTTTCTGAAGGGAAATCTATGTTGTATACTTCCATGTCTACCTAGGTACCCAATACATCATGTTTTTTCCTCTATGTAGATTTTGTACTTCTGAATTCCTCAAAGGGAGAGAGAAAAACCAGACTAATGAAGAATATAGCATAGGTCACAGCACATAATAGGCATTTAATCTGTGTTTCCTAAATGATTAACTTACTTTTTTGAGCCCTGTCCTTTCTTACTTTGACCTTTGCCCTCCCACCCATAGTGTGACAGGGAGGCTAATGTATCTGTTCTTCTCTGGACAACTTCACTGCACTTTCTGATCATCTTCAGAGAGCCTTCTGCCCTTCTTCTATCCATTGTCATGTACTTGTCTTTTTACTTTTTGGAAGAGCTATAGACAGATGTCTTTCCCACTAGTCATACTAAGGACAGTCTAGTTACAGGTGGCATAGTTTGCAGTTAATAGGCTATTGATAATTTTGTTTCATTGTGTAAAATTGAGAACAACTTGAGGGTGAGTTCAACAATATAGACCAAGAAGGTGGCTATGGCCTTGACCTCCAAGCCCACCAGCTTCTGAAACAGCAGCCCTATGTAGGATCTGCTAGCCACCAACCTCCAGCTCATTGCTTTTCCATCTAGTGCTGAAAACCTTTTCCAAGATGAGTTAAATAGATCCACTTTGGGGGATCTTGAATTGGTGCTCCATGAGACTGAGTTAGAAAGGTGCTTTTCAGACTATCAGTGGGAAAGGGTCATGTCATCATTCTTAAATTTCCAAAATGCCATAAATTCATATCTTTGTGAAACATAATAAAAATGAATTATCAAAAATTCAAATTGAAAAAGGGTATACAAATACAACACCTAAATTTAAATGATTGGGTTCAACAGACATTTAATTATTTTCAATAAATATAACAAACATAATCTAAGGAAAAGAAAGAAAAGAACTACAGAAATTGTGCACATTAGTCACTGGTAGCATTGTTATGGGTCAGGTATGTAGGCAATGACCAAACAGACTCCATTTTACCCTGAGACTCCATATCATGTAAGAAATGCTTCTCCCATGGGAAAGCCCCACCTCTGTACCCATTAATAATTACCTAGCATAACATCATACTTGACAACACAAAATGGCAATTCTTATACGATGTAAAATTGTTCTCTCTTTGGTTCCCATTTGTTTTGGGCAATGTACCCTGTAGAGATTGATTGTCTAGATGTTAGTAACCATTCTCTAACTTGTACTCAACTAGGGTTATTTTGACCCACTTCCCTTCTGCTTGCTTGCCACTATACCAACCTGGAAAGTCCTGTGGGCAATACCAATGTACCCATTGCACTGTTTCGCTAACTGCTAAATTCAGCTTCTGTACCCCTGCTTGCTTGCAGCTACATCAACCCAGATGTGGTTTTTGCCTTTAAATACCCTGAAATATTGAAGCTCGAGGCTGTTTTCTATGGAGACAACTTGGCACTGTAGGAAGCAGTCCCGACTGGTCGGAATAAAGTCTCTTCAATTTGGACAAAACTAGGAGTTGGTGTGTTTCCTGATCGACTTGGCCCACCAACAGTGTACTTCTAGATAAATAGCATAGAGAATCACTATTCCACTTGTAGTTTCTAGTTGTGGAAAAATCACAGTGAAACCAAAACTTATGGCTTCAATAGTGATACTTCGTGGTATTTACCTTTGAATATACAATATGCATATTAATATTTAAAGTCTTTAATGATACAAATGAGCTTCCTTCTTGTTAGTTAACTGATATAACCTAGGTTGGATTGATAAGAATGATACTTGTAGGGAATAATTTTATCTAAACCATATCCGTTCTTGTTTTCATAGCAGAGAAACAAACCTTACAGAGATTGATGGATATGGAAGAAGATATTTTAAAGCAAGTTCCATAAACTTGAGGATATTAACTTTTATTCAAAATGAAGTAAATGGTAATGTATTTTCAAAATTCATCTTCAATGTCATTCAGCAGTCAGTTTCAAAATTTTTACCTGTAAAGTTACAATAAAGTTTAAATTTTCTTTAGATGAGTAAAATTAATTCTGGATTTTATATGTTTTTGGTTTACAGTGACAAATTAATCTTAAACTGTCACCTGTTGTAACATAGTCCTGCTGTGTAGGATGTGCATCACATGTGAACACTGACTATATTTAACAAGGTCCACACAGGTCTCTACCCTCGTCAACGAGACAGGTCCACTCACTGTGCACCTGCATCACAGGGTGAGGTCAAATTGCTATGAAAGTCTCTAAACATTTACCCTCAATTTGGTGTTTTTAAATATATTTTTTATTTCTTCTGATTAGTTATATACATGATAGTAGAATGCATTTTGACACATCATACACAAATGGAGTATTACTTCTCATTCATCTGGCGGTTCAAGATGTAGAGTTACACAGGTCATGGAATCATATATGCACATAGTTACGCTCAATTTCTGTACTTTTAGCATGGAATGGCAAAAATATCTTCTGAGCTTGATCTGAGGACACAAATTGAGGAGGCCCAAGTTATGTAATGGAGGACATAAGGACTAGAATAAATTGGGAGCCAAGCAAAATCCTATGCAAACTAACAGTCTGAGGAAGCAGAAAAGGTTCTGTTTGTAAAAATCAGAATAGAAATGAAGCTAAAGCCAAAAAGTTCCATTCAGAGACAGGAAAACAGCCTCTTATCTTGACCTTTGCTAGTTTTCCTGCCAGAGAGATTATTGTTAATGAAATTTCCTTCTAGGCCTAATCTATTTGAATGTACTTCTGTTTTCTGCAACAAAAGTTTCTCTGGATAAGATATGAGATGAAATTAAAATGCCCCTGTCAAGAAAGTAACTAGGAATGAATTTCTAATTCTTCTCCATCTAAAACTGGCTCCCTAGGACCAGCTACAAGTGATTCAGATGTGTACTGCCTCCAGAAGACAGGAGTCAAAATACCATTAATCTGGAAACTGACTCAGGTTGTTTTCTTTTTCATAACACTAATAGAGGATTGTGATGGTCTAAGCCTCTGTCTATACTTGTCTGTGAGAATGTTCTGATTCTTCTAAAGGTTTTGGAAAGAGAAATAAGAAGCTAGAAGACTGAAAGGTAACAAGAGAGTGGAAGGCCAACTGTCATCTTCCACTTGTACGGTTTATAAGTTCTGGCTGTGGGTGGTATGGAAAGGGATTTCCATGCCAGCAGCTCTAGCCAAGCCTGGTGTCATTGCTGCCAAGCATGACCAATGATTGCTGCTGCAAAAGATGATGAAAATATGACTGATGGTACTAACTGGACTTTTCTCAGGGAAAGTTGAGATCAATCCACCTGGAATTGCCTTGATTGGGGAAAATGGGTTATTCTTTAGCATAGCCATCCTACTTCTACAATTTTTTTTATAAACTGTTTTTTTTTCATTGTTTTGTTTATCTTGCCTTCAAACATGTGGGTGGTGACTTCTGATGAGCACTGAAGATGATGTGCATATATTCTGGTTTTGCACAGATGTGCCGAGGGATTTAAAACATGGAGATTTCATTATGACTCTCTTAATGACTAGATATTTATTGACTGGATTAATTAACACATTTATTTATTCTTAGCCACAAACTTCTCCATTGCCAATGATTTAGTAATTTCATGGGAGACATTGGAGTCATTCATTAGGTACATCATTACTCTCCTAGAAAAGAAAAATAATTCTAAGCTACCATCATTGGAAAACTGCACTAAATTACAGCACATCGATAACAAGAGTTAGGGGAAACTGGTGAATCACATGTTACAGAGTTCATTTCTGTGTCACTGGTAAAATCTCAGCATCATGTGTGGAGGGAATGATATACATAACTCAAAAGCCCTAACTTTTGCTGGGCGCAGTGGCACTCACCTGTAATCTCAGCACTTGGGAGGCTGAGGCAGGAGGATCACGAGTTCAAACCTGGCCTCAGCAATGGCAAGGCACTTAGCAACTCAGTGAGACCCTGTCTCTAATAAAATACAAAAAAGGGCTGGGGATGTGGCCCAGTGGCTGAGTGCCCCTGAGTTCAATCCTCGGTACCAAAACAAAAACAAACAAACAAACAACAAAACAAAACAAAACACCAAAACCTAACTCTTGACAGTAATGGAACATACCAATAAATCTGTATTTTTAGAAGGTGAAAAAGAAACCAAAACCATTGAGCCATGGTGGGCCTCAGCAAAAGATAATCCAGCTGGACTTAAACAACAGATTCCACCTCATTCTCTGGTTGTATTCCCACATGAATTCATTCTACACCAGATGGAGTCTCCATAACTCAAAAAACTCCCAAATCTTTTCACTAGGAGAGTGGGAACCAGTATTACCTCTGACCAATTGACTGACAGATATTCACAATAGACTGACTATAATTCACTAAAAACAATATGTGTGTTTTTCTTTATGTCATCACTTTATTGAGTCCCAAACGTTCATTGCTGTTTCTGAGGCTAGGAGGTTAAATTGATGATATTGCAGAATTCCTCTTACTTTTCTGGAAGTTATTCTCTGCGACCTCAGGTTTGACTCTGAGATGAACCTCGGGCATGGGCACTTTTAGCACATTCTGTTTTTGAGAAGCAGCCTGCTAAAACTGAGCTTCAAAGCATTACACGTTGTTTGCTTACTACAACCTCCCCACCTCAGTTGCTGCTAGTAGGCAGGTTTTGATGTGTCAGCTCACAAAGCTCTTGGGGAGCGGGCGTCACTTTTCATTTTTGTCACTATGAAGTTAGTGGATGTGTTCAGCATCACCTGCCCTTCATGGTGTGGGGCGTGAGCTTTACATAGGCTGTCATGATACAGGTGGGCAGACTGTCCAAGCAATTCAGGGAATGAAGATCATCCATTTCTCCGATGTGCCTTAGCTGAGGGCTCCTGTTCTGATTCCACTCAGATCAGAGCCTGAGTCTTCCTCCCTCTGCCTCTTTTTTTACATTAGGTTGAAGCCTGGGGATGATGACATGGTATTGGGAAGAAAGATGATTTCTGCTCAAAGATGGACTAAGCATTATTTGAACCTCATTATGTAAATTATTGCCCTACTAAACTGATTCTTCTCTTGTTCAACAAAGCCCTTAGACATTTGGCAACCCAGACTCAGAATATTAAAAAGATTTCTCTTAGCCATCTACATATTAATAAACATTTTGGAGTTCCTACTATGTGCCTGATGTACTAAGGTCTAGCGAAGGCCATTTCAGAAATTTAGGTCCAAGGCAAATAATGTTGCATCTACTTCTGATTGTTCTGTCTACTCCTCCATATTTTTATATAGGCAATAGTAGGCTAAAATTAACTTCTAGCTAAAAATGTGAAAAGAGGAGCCCCAAAATAACTAATGAATGGTATGTAGAAAGATGGGGGAGGGGAGCCTGTTGACTTAACGTGTGGTTCAGGGTCTCTGGGAGAATAAAGGAAGGGAGGTTCCAGAATGACCCACAAAATGAGAGTGCTGAGCACTAGTGAGGGAGCCACTCCTTTCCCTTCACCTGCCTCTTTTCTAAGTCTCTACAGGTGCTCAGCAGGACTTCTCCAGAGAAGGGAAGAAGCAAGGAAAGGTCAGCACAGAATGTGTGTGAGATCTCAGGTTGGTCTTGAAGGCAAGGACGTTCCTTGTTTGTGGAGACTAGAGGCATGGTGCTTGTCAAGAGATCATATGACATTCAGGGCTCAGGTGGCTCACAAGGGCAGGTTGGATGCTAGAGAGCAGGTTAGTACAGGTAACGAGGGAGGCTGGGGCTACCAAACTGGCTCATCCTGTTTTCTCTGCCCCTGGGTCCCCATTTTCTCATAGCTAGCCCCATAACCTCTCTCCCCCACACACCCTGTAGCCTCAAACATGGTCTTGGTTTTTGCCAATACCAGTGAAGATGGAAAGGATGTTGACAGCCTCTGCTTCTGTCAGGGGCTGCACAGCCAGATTTACATCACCAGTACAGACCTGAGGTCCAATGGACACATCTATAGGCTTTCTAATGTTGGACTTTATCTACTAATCGGATTCAGATAGACTGGTCCTTTGGAGCAATGCATGGATTGGGATTTATCCAAGTTACAGTTCTGTCTCTTGCTAGCTCCCTGTCCTTCTAGGCCTAGAATCCTGCTATTCCCAGTTCCCTAGATGCCAGAATTTCTGGCTGTATCTTTCCATTTCTCTAGGATGAAAATGTTTAACACTGAACCCAAACCAGTTGCTGGGATGCTACTCTCCACAGAGAAAGCTTTGCAGGATGAATATCTGTCTCCCCAGTACTCTAATCTCTGCATTTGGGGTCAAGGTCTTTAATGGTCCAATTGAAAGCCCTATTTGGAAGCCAACTGTCTTGAGTCATGACTGAGATTGATACTGGTTTGAATGCTGTTTAAAAGAGCTTGGCATTGTTCTTTACCTGTTCTTCATGGTTCAGGAAAAAGGCTTCTGCAGCTCCATCATTTTCTCACCACTAATTCTGCCTTTGTGGGTGATTATCTTGTTTCTTAAAGGACCACATGCATTATATTTAAATACCATTTGATTACGTATTAAGATGTGCTGTGGACATAAGGAGAGTCTACAAGATGATCTCAACAGATTACCTGTGATGTTAAGTTCTGATTTTCTGGGCCTGGGGGTGTAGTTCAGTGTCAGAACACAAGTTTAATACATGGGAGACCCTGGGATTAGTCCCCAGCACAAAAAAGAAAAACAGGTCTGTTTTTTTCTATGTAATAATGATAATAACTAATAATAGCAGAATTAATATTGGTATAATGCAATACTTTAGATATATTTTGGTTTGGTCCTTGCAACAACCCTATCAATAATATGGCAATATCCATTTCACAAAGAGAGAAATTAAGTCACAGAAAGTGTGACTGACTTGCTCAAGGTCACACAGGTCCAGAATTGCTGAGATTCAAACTCAGGTCACACTTGTCATTATCATACTATGCTGCTTCTGTGCAGCTGGGGCAACTTTAGATTGACAGAATAATCAGTGGTAAATTTAGGGACACTTTTGGAATGGTTTATATAATGCATTATTCTTGAAATAGAAGTACTGCTGACAGAAGTTGATTTTGGCTTGTACCCTTCCAACACGCGTGTCCACCTGCACACATGCATACAATCTGACAAAAATACTTATCTGTCAATACATAGATGATCAATTTAGGTGAGAATTTTGGAGTGAAAATCAAATACTATAACATATTGTAGAGATTAGCATGGTGACTTGTGTATCATAAACATTTAATAATGTGTTTTTATTTTTATAATGATTATTAATAATATATCACATGTCACCATTATGAATTCATGTGCACTCTCCCCATAGTATTATTATAGATAAATTAGCACACTGCAAAAAGATCTGAGAGAAATGTAAAATGCTTCCTCTATCACTGCAGTTCTTTCCTTTGGAATCCCCCAAAATACCTTGCATGAAAATTTCCCCATAGGTAAAACGGATATTTAAATTGTGTCTCTTTCAATATCACAATAATGTTGGGAGGTAAAGTAAAATAATTTGCCAATTAAAGCTCTGTGAAATTGACTATTTTAATGAAATGCTGGGAAAGCTCCTTAAAATCAGATTATATTTCATACTATTACCTGTAGGCACTTTCTAGAAATATACCATTTGAAATAGCTTTTATTAACAAGAAATAGCATGTCCAATAAAGGTCATGAAATTCTTCTCCAGTACATCTCTTTCCCGCCCTCTCATCTATATACCTTATCTGTCTGAGGTGCCTTTATGGGTATGACAAGTGATCACATAGGGGCCCACACCCAGAGGGTCCATGTGCTTGCTCTGTTGTCACTGGGTACAATAACTTCCCAAGGCAATTAGAACAAAGGGAACTTACCACATTTCCAATAATGATGATCTTATTTACTGTTACTATGTTCAAACACTTATATCCTGCAAAGAGATAGTAAAAACAAACAAACAACAACAACAACAACAAAACCTCAGGGAGATTCATTGTAGGAAGAAAAAAGAAACAAACAAACAAAAATGATAAGTCTCAGAAATACCTTCCTCAGTCAGGAAGAGGGTGTGATACTTAGAACACATCCATTTCTGGAATCTGTTTGTGAAGGGACATCTCTAGCAGTCCTGTCCTGCTGAACCCCAGGTGTAGCAAGTGATGGCCATGAGGCTGCACCTCTCTGTGTCCCTTGTCCTGAGCAGGGCCTGCACATCACTCTCCAGCAGACTTCTATCTTCACTGTGGGCTGCTTTTGTTTCACTACCAATTTCAAAAACAGCTGTATCGTGATATAATTCACATACCATAAAATTAACCCTCTCAAGTGTACAGTTCAGTGGTTTTTTTAGTATTTCAGAGTTGTGCTACAGCACACAACCACCACCCCAATTTAAATACCCTGAGAGAAACCTTATACCTATTAGCAGTCCCTCTCCATCCTCCCTTCTTGCCACTCAACCTCTATTAGGTTCCCCCTGGCAACCTAATCTATTTTCTGTCATTAGGGAGTCCCCTGTTCTAGATATTTCATACAAATTGAATCACATGGTATTTGTCCCGAGTGTCTGACTTGTTTTACTTAGCATGATGCTTTCAGGGCTCATCCATGTCATCACATGCCTCTGTATTTCATTCCTTGTTATGGCCAAAATAGCATTCCATTTTATGGATATACCATACTGTGATCTAAATGTGTCCCCCAAGAAGCATTGAAAACTTAATCTCTGATTCAACATTGCGGGGAGAGGGGGCCTAATGAGAACTGAGTTATGTCATCACCATGGAAGTAGGTTCATTATTGTGGGAATGAGTTCCTTATAAAAGGACATGTTTGACCCCCCCCCCCCCCCCCCCCCCCCCCCCCCCCCCCCCCCCCCACTTTTCACTCTCTCTGATTCTCTTGCTCTCTGACCTGGCATAGCAGGTTGGCTCTTATCAGATGCTGGTCTTCCAATCTTGTGTTTTCCAACCTTGAAACAATACATTTCTGTTTATTTTAAATTACCCAGTCACAGACATGCTGTTAAAGCAGCACAAAATGGACTAAGGCATACCACATTTAATTTATGTATTTATTAGTTGATGGGCATTTGGGTTGTTTCCAACTTGGGACTATTATGAATAATGCTGTGAACATCCACGTACAAGATTTTTGTGTGGATGTGTTTTTATTTTCTGTGGGTATAATTATAATTTAGATCTAAATGTCCCTCAAAGAGCCCATGTGTTAGGCAAGGATGCAACATTCAGAGGTGAAAAGACTGGATTATGAGAGCTGTTACCTCATCTGTGGATTAATGCACTTGATTAATCATTTCAATGGATTACTGGGTGGTAACTATAGGCAGATGGGGCATGGCTGGAGGAAATAGGTTATTGTGGGGGAGGCATGGTCTTTGGTTTTATCTTGTCCCTGGGTCCTCTGTCTCTTGGCTGCCATGAGCTGAGATACTTTCTTCCACTATACTCTTCTGCTGTGTCAGGCCCCAAATAAAGAAGTTGGCCAACTATGGACTGAGACTTCTGAAACTGTGAGCCCCAAATAAACTTTCTTCCTCTAAGTTGTTCTTGTCAGGTATTTTGATCACAGCACGGAGAAGCTGACTATATACCCAGATGTGGTATATACCTAGGAGTAGTATATACCCAGGAGTGGTATATACCCAAGAGTATATACCTAGAATTGAAATTGCCAGGTCAGATGAGCCAACCATTTTTCTAGGTATGTGTACAAAGAAGACCCTCTTATCAGTATCATCAAACCAAGCTAGATGTTGACTATGAATATCCCTAGGACTCCAAATTAGATAGTAGTGAAGTCTTTTGTATTTAGAGTCAAACCTTACAATCAGACTTGCTGGAACAGCCATGCATAAATGTTTTTATAATTACATAAACAAAACCCAGAGTAGGTAACAACATCCTTCTACCCTCAGGCACAGTTAGAGTAGATAATCTAGGATTTTTTTGCCCTACTTCTGCCAAAAATTGCATTTGGCATCTGTTCAGAACCACACACTCCTAAGGCACTTTGGAAGGCCTGGCCTGGGAAATATTTATAGAAAAATATGTCCCAAATCACCAGGGTCTCTCTGTGTGTGTGCTAGGACCCAGGTGTGGCTGGGAATAGCTTCAGGAGGACGGATCAGTGGGAGGTAAGAGGTCAGCAAAATTAATATGGATACAGCTAAGACAATATTTTCAGACTTTAAAGCATACAAGATTACTTTAAAGTACACTGAATTATCCTGGTATATTGGTGAAATGCATTTTAAGAGGTGTAGTTCCTGCATCTCTAACAAGTTCCTAGTCCATACCAATGCTGCTTGTCCCTGAGCAGCAGGCCCTGAGGACCTCATGGCTACCATAGGGTGATCCATGTGACACTAGTTTCTGAACTCTGAACAGTTCAGGCACCCTAACTTGCTACTCCAAACTTGACTTCTGTGTGGTTTTCTAGACAAAATACACCTACATGTACACGGAGTATGTAGGAGAAAAACACAAATGCCCTGAGCCTTCTGTTTCTCTTGCAGAACCAACAAATGTCATCTGGTCTTTCAATTCAATTAAACTCCACAAGCTTAATTAACTGGCACCTATTTGCAAGTTGGGCAGCTTCATGGTACAGTGGAAAGCCCGTGTCAGACCAGAAATCAAGAATAATTGAAAATAAAATGTAAACATGTACCGAATAGAATGCATATTTCACATGTACAAGACCCTGGGTTCAATACCCAGCTCCAAAATAAATAAATAGAAGTGTACTGTACTCTTAAAAAACATTAAAAGATCTAATATAAGGAGAAAGCATCATGATACAATGCTACTGTCCTGACCTCTCTCTTTTAGGCTTCACACTACAACACAATGGTTATTGAGATCTCCTTTGTTCTTGATTTTCTCAATACTCCAACTCTGGCTCAGTCTTGTCCGTAGAGACTCTCTTCTTCCTGTCTCCTTCCTTCCCTTTGGGTCAGGTTTTAATTGGGTAGACACTGCTTCTCAGACTTTAAAGTGCATGCCAGTCACCTGGGATCTTGTTAAAACACAGATTCTGACTCAGTACGTCTGGAGTGGCCTGAGAATCTGCATTTCCAATAAGCGAGGAGGTGATTCTAATGTGTCTGAGAAGCATCAGGATGGATTATCTTAGTTTCTCTGCTTCCTTTATTTCTCCTCTTCTTTCTTCTGCTCCCCCTTCAAGTAAATAATACATAGTGATTGAATAGAAGAAATGGCCCTTTCTCACTCTTAGTTTTATCATCTGTAATAGTAGTGACAATGAAGGCTTCTTTTCTGAAGTCACATTGAAAATTAAATTTAATATTAAGATATGGAAGAACTAGCATGGTGCCTGACACACAGTAGAGGCTAAATAAATATTAGTTTATTTTATTCCACTTTCCCAGGTTTCTTCTGAAGCTCTGGGAAGGCAATTTTCATGAGTGCAATAGATACTAAAGCATTAATAATTGATATTAGCAGATATTCACAAACCAGATTTTCTTCATTAAAAAATCACCATTTATTAAAAAGGAAACATGAATTATAAAACAAATCACTGTGAAAAGCATAACCTTATGGACTTGGAAACTGCATGAATTGGGCATTATTTTCCTTTTGAGCCCAGCCATCTAATACAAGATTGGGATTTCAGAGGACCCAAAGGAAACTCTATTCCCCATCAAAGATTAAACTATCAAAGATTAAGCTGGGTAAAGTCAGACATTACCCACATGGCTTCTAGCCCTCTGCCCCAAGGAGGATTCTTCAATTATTTGAATGATTCTGAGCCCCAGCTGACTCTGTTCTCTCAGTAATGGGCCGATTACCAATGGGGTGCCTGGCCCTGTGGCAGGTATCTGCAGGCTGGAAGGTCTTCCTTTCCAAAGCAGGAGATATGCTGACCCGTGCATTATGCTTTCTCAAGGCACAGACCCTGGTGACACACTACCATGATTCTCTAATTTCATCAGAGACACTGAGGAACAAGATTCTTATATCCTCTAACAGAACCCAGAAAGTCAAGCTAGCATAATTTCTAAACAAAGAGGGACTTTGAAAAGAAAGTCGCAGACATTACACATTCTCATTCCTCCTCACACTCTGTCGTCCATCTTCTGGGAAAGAGGCATAGAGATCATGGTGCAACTTGCTTAGAACAATAGGCAATTGTCACAGTCTATTAATTCCATCTGCTTCTGACGGGAAGGAAAAATGGTTACATGGTGAAGTCAGAGGGTCTTAGGCACAAGCAGGGATTTTCCTGAGGGTCTCCCACAGCAAGTACTGATGTATAATTAGAAGCATGATATAAATAAGAGAACAAGTGCCAGTCTTGGCCTCTGGGTTATCAGGGTTTCAGTCTTCCAATTGTTGCTTCTGAGATCTGAGCCCACTCTTGCAGTTAAAAAAAAAAGAAAAGAAAAAGATTTTTTTTCATCAGAGAGCTTGGCTTGGAGCTACAATATGAACATGGGTAATAAGAGGAGAGACCTTAACTTCAAATCAGAGAGAGATGATATTGTCTGCATTTGGCATTAGTGTTTGTACCTCATGTATCCTACCCATTATTAAGCTATTCCAATGCCTACAATGTTCTTAGGTTTCTTGATAATTCCTAAATTACTGGATTTTTACTATTCTAAAAATGTATATGATTTGGGGGCATTGTTTGGACAACCTTATCCTTAATTGGTTCATCCCAGGAAGCATCCTTAAACTGGAAGCCAGAACTCCTGACTATTCAACTTAAGCTCACGTGATCTTGGGCAAGCAGGTCACATTCTTTAGGCCTTTATCCATAAGGTAATAGATCAGTCTATTACCTTATGGATAATTGGTACTTTTTAAGTATTGTATGAATGAGTGTCAGGGAAAAATAAATTTGTTGATCATTTTAAATAAGTGTGGACATTGCTAGTTAAGGTTGGTTTTCTTTGCAGGACTTCTCCAAAAAGAAGCCTGAGTCTCCCTGAAAAAAGTTCATCACATCACTTTTGTCATAGAACCCCTCCCCGATGCATCTCCTGGAACTTGCATTATTTGAGCACATTTTGGTAAATAATGGTCTAAATAATATCTAAATTTTAAGTAACTAATAATTATTTTAAAAGGACATTGGATCCTACTTTTCAAGTTGCCAGCTTAGGTGACATCTACAGAAAATTTCCACATGCATCTAAAAATTCCATTCCTTTCAGTCTTTTCATTGAAAAAAAAATATAAATTTGATGTCAATTATGAAAGCATAAATAAATCCAATACTTTCATGTATTGCAAGTAAAAGTTTTTTGCATCTGAAACTCATTATTCAGGCTCTTGGGACTGCTCTATTAATTAGACAATTGTGGGAATGTGTGTGTGATTTAAACATTAGCTCCAAATATAATTGATCAAGTATTTTAGGCTGTTTTAAGAATACATCAGATTGATTTTATGGCCAATCTGATGGTTCAAAAACTTCTTTTGAAAGTGATCCAAGAAAAAAACAATAGACTTCATACTGGTTGATTCAAGGGACATATGCAGAGAATGCCAAAGCTCATTATACACCACTATTTTGGACGACTGCTGAGGCATGGAGGGTCTACCAAGGGTAATTTCCAGAGAAAGAAATTATGAAAGATCAATTTCCTTCAGAACTTGGGATTCATCCTCGGAGAGGACATCGTTGTCTATGCAGGAAGATCTAGTCACAAACAGGCTATTACAGTAACCCAAGCAGTGATGACTAACCATCTATTCATTTTAATTTCTTGGGTAATTGGTTCCATCTATTAGCAGTCAGCCACATATTTAAAAGACTTTTCTCCATAAAAATCTTTCCTCTTGGGTGTGATGGTCAGCTAAGCCAGTAAGCAGAGTGGATTTTGCCAGCATCTTATATCAGTGATTTCAGACACTCTAGGGATTGGGCATAAATACTTCTCCAAACAAGATCTTTTCAGTGACTCCTACTATTTTCTGACAAATATAGTCCCAGGATGGTGTACATTTTGCAATTAGTTTTCCTTTATTATACAGCACAGATTTATATCATTTACTTTGCTGAATTCATGATATCCTTGGAACATTGCAGATATCAATTTAATATGCCATTTTGGAAGGACTAGAGTAGCTGAATCTATTTTACAGTTTGCAATAAAAGTGGTCCTTTTTGAGATAAGAGCATAATAATGATTTTTATGTGCCTTTCACATTTCAAACTTGGATTTAGTTGTACTACAAAATATTTACATTTTCACAACCAACAAGTTGTTAGTCTTACAAATTGAATGTAAAGAGACTCCCTATTCCATTTCAGTTTTCAAAAACATCCAAAATACCTGCCCCTTCTCTTACCACCATAGTAGCCATCTAATAATATACATTTTAGGAAAACAAACTAATGTGATCCATTTACAAACTGAAGCTAAAATGTGCTGTATTGTTATTATGGGGAAGAATGATTTAATTTGTATCATTTTTCAAAGGATAACAAAAATCTGTTCTAACTAGACAAAAAGCATCATTTTGTAGTTCTGTTGCTGGAATTATATATCATTCATTTGAAAGGTATGTGATTTAAGCATAGCCCACTTTATGGACTCAAATACATATCTCCTGAGAACACCTTCTACAACTGTAAAGTATTGTCAGAGGAAGAAAAAGAGGATGGATTTATTGCCCATATGATTAGAGCAAGGAAATAAAATATTTTATTTCATCCTTGAAGGTTGTTTCATTTCAATGAAGTTAACAGGCTTACAAGAATTTTTTGTTTTCAATTATTTAAAAATTAATTATGATAGATGTTAAACCTAGAAAACAATGCAATATGTTTATATATGAATTAAGAGTAAAATATCAACATCTGGGGCTGGGGTTGTGGCTCAGCAGTAGAGCGCTCGCCTAGCACGTGAGCGGTCCGGGTTCAATCCTCAGCACCACATACAAATAAAGGCATTGTGTACAACTAAAGCAAATAAATAAATATTTTTTTAAAAAATCAACATCTGCAATTTTTCTTTTGGTATACATTTTTAAAAGAAGCACCAAGCCACACTCAAATGCCTTATCCATTACTTCTTCACCTTCTCTCCATAAAAGCAACTTTAAACCAGATTTTCATATGTGTTGTTGCAATGAATATTTTGAAGTTTTACTATTATGTATGTGTGTACTATATGTATTATTTACATATTTACATTTGTATGTATAACTCCAAATAATAGCACTTTCTTACCTAAATATTATACTCATCTATACTTTTTTAACAACTTGAGATGTGAATTACCTAATTTATGATTCATCTAAAGTGTACAAAATCATTTGAATGGTTTTTGTTACACTCATAGACAATTGAAATTATTACCCCCATCAATTCTCCAACATGAATCACCTTAAATATATATATGTATATATATATATATATATATATATATATATATATATATACCCTTTATCTTCCACCACCCATTCTTTCCTTACCCTCATTTCTACTCATAAACCACCACTAATGTACTTTCTGTTTCTATACATGCATGTGTTTGTGTGTATTTCTTTCTCTTAGCATGATGTTTTCAATGTTGGTTCATGTTATTCCATCATATGGATATACCACAATTTGCTTACCCATTCATCAGTTGATAGGCATATGGTTTGATTCTACATTTTGGCTCTAATGAATTATGCTGTTATCAGCATTTATGTACATATTCTTGTATGGCCAGATGTTTTCGTTTCTCTTGGGTATATACCTAGGACAGTATTGGTTTTTTTATGCAAGTAGATCTAATTCATTGTAACTGCCACATGGTGCTTTATTGTATTTATAAGCCTAGTTTTATTATCTTTTATCCTGGACATGTTGACATTTTGTACTTTTTGTCTTTGGTTTGCAGTGCTTCAGTAATGTCCTTGTATGTGTCTCTTTCTGTATACACAAGGAATTCCCCAGGGAAGACTTCTACCTGAGGAGGAGGAGCATACCTCAGACTTCTCTAGTAATTGCCAAACACTTGCCAACACTGTAAACTGGCTTCACATCTGCCAGCAAGATATGAACATTCTTATTTCCCCACATTTCCCCCAAACTCAGTGTTTTCTGTCAACACTTCCCCTCTGATGCACGTGAGGTGGTGTTTCATTAGTGTGCTTTAACATGCAGTTTTTGGTCATTCCCTTTTCCTCTACAATGAATTGCAGAATTTCATAGCTTTTTTTCCCCCCTGTTTTCCATTGGGTTATAGTGTATCTCATTAATTTGTAATATCCCTTATAAGTAATTTTATGTCTATTAAAAATAAATAGAAAATATCTTCTCTTGTCCTGAAATATTTTCCTCAACTTAATTTTTTTTTTATTAATCAGGGGCTGGTTTTAATTTCTAATGTCAAATTTATCAGTGCTTTCCTTATACCTTTAATATTTTGTATCTTAGCTTAAAATTCTTTCTGTGACAATGTTGTTTTCTGTATATTTTTTATAGTGCTAAGTTTTGCTTTTTTCACATTTAAGTTTTAAATGCACTGAAATTGTGTATTAATTAAAAATCTAATTTCATCTTCTTCTTTATAAAGTTATCTATTTAGGTACCTAATTATCCTAGCATCATATATTAAGTACCCTAGTTTTTCATTGTTTTTAAATGCCACTTTTGTCATATATTACTAGTGTGTGTGTGTGTGTGTGTGTGTGTGTGTATGTGTGTGTGTGAGAGAGAGAGAGAGAGAGAGAGAGAGAATGAGAGAGAGAAAAGGAAAAGAAGGGAGTTTATTTGGGGCTTTCTTTTCTGCTCTGCTTGTCTATCATTGTGCCAATAGCACATTATTTACTTTAGCTTTATAGCAAATCTTCTATCTGAGATGGTAAATCCTTCCTCTTTCCCCTCCTCTTTTTCTTCTTCGGAGTTGTCTAGGCTATTCATTGCCTTTTGTTAATCCATATATATTTTAGAACTGCATTAAAATTGTTAATATGCATTTATTAAGTTCCATGAAAAACATCTGCCTGCATTTTATGGTGATTTTATTGAATTTATAGATTAATTGGGAGAAAATTAATTGACTTCAGTCTTTGTTGAGACAAGTATACAATATAAAATTCCAAGAGTAACCCTTAAGAAATATATAAATGGATTATATAACTTCCAAAAAAGTACAAAGAAAAAGACAATAAAGAGAACAGTTTAGTAAATAATATCTTCACAATCCTATGTGGTCTTTTACATACTATTGTGTTTACTACTTTATTAAACCTTCATTTTACAGACCCTAGAAGGCATTGTTAGAATGCAACCAAGGAAGAAAAATAGGCAAAGAAGAAATACAGTAAAATAGAAGAACAAATATTACCAAAAATATCAAATAGATCAGTAATCATAATTTAGTTATGTAATCGTAATTTAATTTTGCTAGTTAAAAGTTAAAGACTCTCAGACTGGGAATATAAAAGTTCACCTCTAATTTGTTTAGAAATGATACATTTTTCGTGATTACCAAAAACTAAAAGTGCACACCTGGAATCTCAGCCACTCGAGAAGCTGAGGCAGGAGGACTGCCAGTTTGAGGCCAGCCTCAGCAACTTAAAATAAAAAACAAAAAAAAGGGCTGAGGATGTAGCTCAGTGGAAGAGTGCTCCCAGGTTCAATGCCCAGTTCCACAATAAATAAGTAAATGAATGTGAAGAAATTATTTAAAAATAATGCTGGTCCAATACCAACTGTGCTCGTTGTGAGTATGCATCTCGTAGATCTCCAACAGTAGAAAATTCAGCTGAGCAAGTGCTCTAGCTGCTGTGAACCTGTATGCTTTCTTGGGATGCTGCCAGTCAGTTAAACCACATGGCACATATTCTTTGGAACCCAGATCCTGGGAGACATGGGACTCCTTCAACAAGTGACCCTGGCTCTGATAATGTATAATGGCCATGCCAAACTTCTTTAAGTCTATACCCCAATCTAAGATGCTTTCTCCCAACTTTCTTTCCTTTCTTTTTCACTCAGAGTCAAACTTGCATTTTGGTCTGATGACTCTTCCATCCTTTCCCAGTTACCTGAATATTTTCTTGCACAAAAATATATTTCAGACACGTTTACTGAGTTAAATAAAAATGATTTAAGAAAAATCAAATGAAAACTGTAGGGTACAAAACATTATGAAGAATATAAATTATAACCTAAAAGGTAATATTTATCAGACATAAATATAGTAATTATTAATTTGTAATCTCAACTTTGCATCAAAATATACAAAAGAAAACTGACAGGACTACAAGGAGAAAACTGCAAGTACATAATCATATTTGTTCCTTTTCAAATCTTCTTGCATGTTTGTTTAATGTCTAGGTTTTTTCTTAGTGTACACACAGACACTCAGACACACACATAATATTTTCAACATTTGCACTGTATATTCTGTTCCAGATTCTGTCATTTAGGTTTCAGGGCGTAAATCTTTACCTGCTGACTCTTGCACATAATGGGTCAATTGCTCAAGTTTTAAAGATTTTCCTGGGAGGCTCATCTTCAACACTGTTTCTCCATTTGCACCCCTACCCAGGAAGTCCTGTGGCTTCAGCTGCAAGACATGTGACAATTTGCATTTGCTTCTGCCAAGTAGCTCAGAGGCACCACCAGCTTTGAGACAATATTATGCTGGTTTCTTTGTGTAGAAGTGGGGCAGTGTGGATTAGACTCCAAGACAACATGAGGTACTCACAGGGTGACAATGCCCCTGGTTTGCCTGAAACTGACAGTGGCTCCCAGAACCCAAGACTTCTAGACTTGAAGCTAGGAGAGTCTTGGATAAACTGGGCCAATTGACCACTCTCAGAATAGGCCTGGTTTTCATTTATTTCCTCAGAGAAGAACTGTATTCCTGCCCAAATCTCAAGCAGAGACAGATAAGCTTCTATGTCAAGCCCGTGACCGAGATGGTATTTTCAAGTGTACACTTGCATGGAGATGGCAAGCAACACTTACAGGGAGCAGCTTTACTCTGGAGAGTTGGGTCCCACTGCTGTAAGTTGGTTCTTAGCCCCTGCCTGCTGCCCACGCACACAGCACTGGGACTCTAGCCCCTGCCCCACTCTGCTCTCCTGATCCGTTAGCTTCTGTGCGTCCAGCTCTTGTTTTAGTTCCACCTGATTTGAGGCAAACTTTGTGTTCCTCTCCCTACCTGTGAGTTCATTACACACTTAGCCATCTTATATTATTGTGTTTTTACAAGGATTTCTAAGTCTTTGTAGCAGACCCCATGATTTTCCATTTCTATAAATTATTTCTAAAGCTATGCTGTGCATTAGAATATATAATTATTGCTTTTTGAAACGGATGCAAAAATTTCTTCTTTATGGCCTCAGTTGCCAAGAAAAATCTCCCAAGTAGTTTGGCCTGGGATATATAAGTTATAGGATTTATCTAATAATTAGCTCCAGAGTGACCAGATCTTCTTTCTCTCAGAATACGCTGTGGCTGCTTCTCAGGCTGGGTCCACATTTGAAAGCTGTTGGTTCTGGAAAAGATGACCAGCTATAGGCGAAAGCCACTGTACAGTCTGTGAACCTTATTGTGTACGAAAGTCTCTGTTGAGCCACATCCATGCACACTAGTTTAGAATAACTGGGAGGCTCCTATCGCTATAGCACAACCAGAGTAACCACATGGGGGTGGGGTGGGTGAGGAGGAGCACATGACATTTCTAGAAATTTTGAAGAGAGGAAAATACATCTTAAAAATAAGATTAATTTTACCAAAATAAAGGTTTCAGAGTGAGATACATGTGTGTACATATATATGCATAATTTTCCAGTTCTAATTCTTCTATGTACTCTACATGCATGTATCTTGAACTTATGAGCACTGGAGTCAGCAAATGTGAATAATGTTAGCATTTCTTATTTTTATCTCTACATTTGGAAAATAGGACTATCCTCCTAGCAGGTATTACAGAATATCAGATAAAGGTATTCAGGAGCTAATTTGGCTATTGAAGCAGGAACAGGTATGTAAGTTATATACCTAATAGTCATTTAGTCTGATTTCATTCAGGATTTTACCTTCTCCCTACCAGGTCTAGTGAAAGTCTTGATTCATCTAAGTCAATCATCATTGTTTTGTTTCCCTACCACTAATTGGGCCTGGTGGTGACCATTTGATCCAGTCAATGAGAAGTAAGGGGAGACCTGGTAGGAGTTTTCCAGCAAAGGAATCATTCTTCAAGAGAAACTGGGGAAAGACATAATTTCATTCTTCTTAATGGCTGAGTAATACTCCATTGTGTATACATGCCACATTTTCTGTATATAGTCACCTGTTGAAGGGTACCTTGGTTAGTTCTATAGTTTAGCTATTGTGAATTAAGCTGCTATAAACATTGATGTGGCTGTGTCACTGTAGTATGCTGATTAAGTCTTTTGGGCATATACTGAGGAGTGGGATAACTGGGTCAAATGGTGGTTCCATTCCAAGTTTTATAAGGAATCTTCATACTGCTTTCCAGAGTGGTTGTACTAATTGGCAGTCCCATCAGCAATGTATGAGTGAACATTTTTTTCCATATTTTAGATGGAACTGGAGACTATCATGCTAAGTGAAATAAGCCAATAAAAAAAAAAAAAAGAAAAAAAAAAAGCCAAATGTTTTCCCTGATACGTGGATACTAACACACAATAAAGGGTGTGGGGAATAGAAGTTCATTGGAATAGACGAAGGGGAATGAAGGGAAGGGTGGGGGTGGGTGGGAATAGGAAAGACAGTAGAATGAACAGGACATAAATTTCCTATGTTCATATATGAACACATGACCAGTAAAACTCCATATCATATATAACCACAAGAATGGGATCCTAATTAGAATAAGTTATATTCCATGTATGTATAATATGTAAGTACACTCTACTGTCACATATATCTAAAAAGAACAGATTAAAAAAGAGAGACAGAGTTGGGTACAGTGGCACAAACCTGTAATTACAGTGGCTTGGGAGGCTGAGGCAGGAGGATCATGAGTTCAAGCCAGCCTCGGCCACTTAGTGAGGCCCTAAGCAACTCAGTGAGACCCTGTCTCTAAGTAAAATACAAAATAGGGCTGGGGATGTAGCTCAGTGATTGAATACCCCTGAGTTCAATCCCTGGTACACATTCCCCCCAAAAAAAACAGAGAGACAGGTGATAATGAACACTGGCCTTAGGCCAGTGGTGTTTCTGGTGGTAGAAGTCATCCTATAAGTTTGAAGGTGGATTGTCAAGGCCAAGGACAATATGCTGAGTTTGGTATAGTGGAAAGAAGAATGAACCAAGATCCTGATGTTCTTGAGTTGCTTTATTGAGCCTCCCTAGAGCCACCATATGCTAGGAATTCTTGTTATATATGATCATAAATGTCCTCACTGTTTAGCCAGATGAAGTGAGATATTTTGCTGTCTGTAGCCCAAGTAATCTTAGTCCATACAATAGTGATCCCTGAAGGTCTTGGCTTAAACACTGCTCTATGGGCCCTCACATGAGTTGGACACCAGAGACAGTAAGGATTTGAGATATTGTCTATCTTCCCAGATAGGGGACCAGCAGGATAAGCAAAAGGAGGAGGCTGCAGGGTCTGACATCAGGGCTATTTCCAGGATTCTATCTGAGGTGCAAAATGCCATTACCCATTTCAACAGGACCGTCAACTCTGCTGGAGGTACCCATGAGCTGATGATCCGATGTTCAGTCTGCTGTGGTTTAATTAGCAATAGGGCTCTTGCCTGCAATCTAAGTACAAAACTCCTCAATTCTTTTTCTTTTCTCTAGAGGTACAAATACTGTCCAAGATAGTTCACACTGCAGGGAGGAAGGAGGGATTCGAAAAATTTGTTTATTTGGCACCTTTACCCTGTAGCACAGTGGGAGTCTAAGAGGTTGAGCTATTTATTTTACAATTTAAAAAGGAGGAGGGGAGACTTTTGACCACTTTTCCTGAGTGAATAGAAAAGTTCTAAGTAGCTAACTGCCAAATAAATAGCCTAATCTTTCATTTTGTTTTGCTTGTTTGTTATTTTCTCTTTAAAATTGCTAACAGTTGGTGGCCAAGGATCTCAGGCTTCCAACTGTGAAATTGTCAGGGACACACTGAGGCAGGTCTTTGGGGCTGGCCCAATACAGCAGGGGAGATGTCTAAGTGAGACTGAAGGACTTGCTCTGGAATTTCCTTCCTAGGAACCCTGTGCTCTGAAAGTTGGTGCCAAAATGGAAAAACACCCCAACAGAAACAGATACCCACCCTTCCTTCTTACTCTCTCCAACCAATCAGATTGCAACCACAGAAGGCTGATTGCAAGTTGAATCCTGATGTGCACTTGATCTCAACTTTACTGCATCTAGTTTTACAAAAACATAAAAAACATGTCTTAATTTTGGAGGTAGTGTTTAGGGAAGGAACATTCTAGAGCTTAACAATAAGTTTTAGATTGTATTCAGAAATTATTTAAGGATATTCAGAAAGTGCAGAACTACCTAACTGCCATTGCTTTCACCTAACTTTCCATGGGTGGTCACATCTACAGCTGGACTTTTTTTTTTTTTTTTTGGTACCAGGGATTGAACTCAGGGGCACTCGACCACTGGGTCACATCCCCAGCCATTTTTTTTTTTGTATTTTATTAGAGACAGGGTCTCACTGAGTTGCTTAGTGCCTCACCATTGCTAAGGCTGGCCTTGAACTTGTGATCCTCCTGCCTCAGCCTCCCAAGTGCTGGGATTACGGGCGTGAGCCACCAGGCCCGGCTCTACAGCTGGACTTTTGAGTATTAAATAGAGCCTCTGGATCCCTAGAAAAAACAAAGATGGAGTAGGATGGAGGCTAGTTTCTTACTGGTTAAGATCTTCCTGTCAATAATTGGATGGACTCTGATGGGGAAGGAAAGCATTAAGAGGGCCTCACTCCTTTTCTGTTTCCTTCTGGCTTTTGTGTTGGCCTTAATCAACTGCCCTGTGCTTTAGTTGCAACTAGCTGGAGTCCAACAGAATACTTAGGATTTAGAAATTAAACAACAACAACAAAAAATCACCCAGAAATCAGATTTAAATCTGCAGTGACTAAAGTTGCTTTGTTAGAGAAATAAAAGTGTTAAGAAGCTTTTTCTTCTAAGGCCACTAAGTAGTTGTAACTGGCACAAACAGGTCTAGGGCTGTTTGCCTTGAGTCATGTAAAACCCACTTAGCATGTGGAAACAGGCTATATTTACTTTCATTTCAAAGCTCTTGCAACTCAGAAAATGGGGCCAGTTCCTCACTCTTATTTAGAAGAATTGATGCTTTCCTTGTTAATTGTCAAAGCTCAAAATAATACCAACCTGCATTTGGTTGACTCAAATGCCACCCCCCCACATCAGGGAAATGAGAAGACAAATATAGCAATGGGAGCCCAGTGCAGGCAAAAATTACAATGCATGTCACACTGTCATTTTACAAAGTGACTTTTAAAAATAAAATAAATAAATAAATAAATAAACCCAGAAAAAACCCCACAGAGACACATTAATGCCTCAACCTGGAACAATAAAGCTGTGTTAAAAACACTTGCCATTAGCCGCCATCTGCTGTCAGCAATTGGGGGTAATCTTTATGTCCTCTTGACAGCTTTGCCTCGTTTCTTGGCCCCTTGATGAAGCGAAGACTCTACCATGGACAAAACGTTTAGGGGCAAAGATTCATTAGTTAGGTCCACAGCTTTTCAGAGCTCTGAGTTTGGTGCAACATTCAATATTCTGGTCAGGGTTTTTAAGACTGCATATAAAATCAGAGAATTTGCTAACTGTGTTTGCTTCTCTTCTCAAAATGTACTGTTCCTGTCAGCATTTTCTGTGCTGATCAGAGGTAAGGTGGGCTTGCAGCCCTTGATATAGCTTGGAAGTTAGGAAAACCACTTTCTCATTCTGTCCTGAAAGATGAGAAAAGCTACCAGCTTCATCAGGATTCCTCCAGAGCACATGCCTTTTTTTTTCTCCCATTTGAACTTGTACTTTTAGACAACTTAGCAAATATAATCTTTGTTCACACTAAAAGTAAACTTGTTTTCTCTTTGTAGTACTGTGGATTAAGAAATCTTAAAACACATAAGCAAGACAAATGGCAGAGTCGGTCGCATGTTTCCTGGCAACTTGGCAAAGAACTCCTATGCAGATAGAGGCGCAGAGCAAAGAAAAAAAAAAATGCTATTAATATTCCGAGTGCATTAAGCCTACTGTTTTTCACCTTTTGGTTGTACTTTTTCTGCACAGAAGGTATCTGACTATAGAAGGGGATGCAATGTCGCAGGGTCTGAATGACACCTGCTCATTATCTTTTATTCCCTAGGGGTGTCTCTTCCACCAGGCTCTCTATGATGACTCTAAGTGATGAAATCCACTTTTCCAGGACAGTCTTCAGTTTTTAGACAACATGGACTTCTCTAAGATGAAATTCCTGCTGCATGTGAAGCTGCATGTCCCAGTAAAGGAAATGGACTGGGAGTGTGGCATTGCCCCACGGCAGGTGATTGCCTCAGTGGTCTCCATTCCTAAGGCTGGTGCCCTCTGACCACTCCACTCATGTTATTGGATACTGTTTCATCTTTGCCGTGTGTCTCCTGGTGGTGCACTGGAAAGGAAAATGGGATGACATGGATGGAAGAAACAGGGAATAGAGAATGAGAAGGAAACAGAGAGCAAACCTAGGCCAGCCTATCAGATCCACTCTTTTGTATTCTCCTAGCCTGTGGTCATAGTCCTTGCTTTAATCTCAAAGGACCTTACAGTGTAATTTCTACTTAAAACTGCAATAATAGTGACAACATCACTTTGAATCCATTCAGTGCACTATCAGGTTTTTTTTTTTTAATCTACAATGTTGTTATTTATTGTTTGTTTTCAAATTTATTTTTTATTCTAAGTTGTTAGAAATGACAGCAGAATGTATTACATTTAATATTATACTTATAGAGCACATTTTTACATATCTCTGGTTGTATACAAAGTATATTCACACCATTCGTGACTTCATACATGCACTTAGGGTAATAATATCCATCTCATTCTACCATCTTTTTTTCCCCCCATTACCCTTTTACCCCCTCCCTTCCCTTCCCTCCCCATTGGCCATTCTAGTGTTCCTCTAATCCTCCTATGCTCCCCATCCCAACTCAATTGTGAATCAGCCTCCTTATATCTGAGAAAACATTCGGCATTTGGCTTTTTGGGATTGGCTAACTTCACTTAGCATTATATTCTCTAACTTCATCCATTTATTTGTGAATGCCATAATTTTATTCTCTCTTATTGCTGAGTAATACTCCATTGTGTATATATACCAAAGTTTCCCTATCCATTCATCTGCTAATGGGCATCGGGGTTGGTTCCACAATCTAGCTATTGTGAATTGTGCTGCTATAAACATTGATGTGGCTGTGTCCCTGTAGTAAGCTGTTTTTAAGTCCTTTGGGTATAGACCGAGGAGTGGGATAGCTGGGTCATAAGGTGGTTCCATTCCAACTTTTCCAAGGAATCTCCATACTGCTTTCCATACTGGCTGCACCAGTTTGCAGTACCACCAACAATGTATGAGCATGCCTTTTTCTCCACATCCTAGCCAACATTTATTGTTGTTTGTGTGTTTAATAGCTGCCATTCTGACTGGTGTGAAACTTCTATACAGAAGATATGTGATCTTTTTTCTTTTCTTCTCCTTCTTTCCTCTTTCTGTAATTTTAGACGGGCCCTGGACCTCACCCAAACTAAAATGACACACCATTCTGGTGGGCAGACAGGCTGGAGGACTCCAGGAGCCAGGAGACACTGTTGTAAAGGGTGAGAACCATTGCTCTAGGGATTTTTACTCTCTGAAGAGATTCTAATATAAGCGTTTTACATATAGAAACATGATTCACTGATCAGAACTTTCCTTCTTCTGATTGTATTATTTATGTTCTTTAAGGCAGCACACAGGAGACATATCCAGAAAACCTTTGATAATGGGGGCTTATCCCACTACCTGTGTCATGTCCACCAGGCCTCATGGAGAATAAGAATGGAAGCCCACCATTGTTTGGAATAGTGCTCAGTCTCAAAGAATACATTGTGTCAGTGCAAAACAGTCATCATAACTTCTGAGAATGTATGACCTACTTAGTTTACACCATTCAGCATCGAACACTGTTTTTGATCAAGAGATTCAGTTCTCCTGGGCAGGAGGCCTTGCTCACATTCAGACCACTCATCAGCTCATCATTAGCTTTTTCATCAACATCCCCAACACTTATGTTGGCCCTGTATCAAGCACTTCACACACATAAACTCAATTTAATTGTATCAACAACCTCATGTGATAAATACTACTATTATTTTCAGTTTCCAAGTAAGGCAATTGAGGAACAGAAAGGTTAAATTACTCACTGAAGGTCACCCAGGTAGAAACTGCAGAGCCCAGAATGCTGGCTCAGGGTGTATGCCATTAACTGACAGCACATTCATGCATTCATGCTGGCCATGGCTTATCAAAGATTCCTGATTCAGTCAGAGAGCCTGGTGAAGATGGTAGTGCTTCAGCTATGGCCTGGAGGCCCTGTGCTTTGCCAACTAAATCCCTTTAATTGCTGGATGGTGGGGAGGTTCTGAGATCCTCAGGAAAGAACTTAGAGCAGCCACTTTAGGGCTTGGGGGAGAAGTTCTTTTTCAATTGATAAGGAGGAAGCATTTTAATATTTTAATAATGGGTAGTCCCTGGTGGTAAGTACAGCCCTCTATATGCACATGACTCATACATACTTACATAACAAATACTATTTCATTTTCCCCAATTGAAAAACCTTTTTCCTCTCACCTAGAACAAAGGCACCAGTTATGCCACCACGTGCACACACACACACATACACACATAGTCTACCGTTTTAGTAATGTACTATTTGTATTATTTACTTTAGAAACAAACAATATCTATATGGATATCTTTGGACCTTATGTCTAAAATTGGTTCAGACAAGATTAGTTCAAATAGCATTGTTTTCATGTATAACTCATTCTTGAAGATTTTTATAGAATGAGTAAAGGAAGACTATGTTCTGAGTGTCAGATAGCATCTCATTTGGCATTTATAAGTCACAGGTCTGTTTAACATTGCAGTACAGTCTTGCTATAGTCTAAAACAGAGCCCAAGTGAAATTATGTGAGTCAAATAAAGACATCATTTATAAGATGTGTTCATTTAATGAAATTAGCGATCCTTAAAAAGTGAATCAGGTGTATACAAATGTAAAACTGAAATTACCACCCAACACTTTAAACACTTGCATTTATTTAAACACGTTACTGAATGCAAATAGCTTACCCTAAGGGGGAACTGCCTTAGGAGTAGCATCCATTGAAAACAAATTCTATTCTCAAATCCAGTGCCCTAATAACTTTCTATACTGAAGTTATGCATTATATCTGTAGCCTGTTAAAAAAGAAAAAAAAAAAAAAAATCAGTGAGGAGGACACTATACTAGGAAGACTTCACACAAAGGAACAGCATAAACAGTAAAATGCAACCAGAGATGCTACCAATTGGAAGCCACCAACCAAGCTCTGACTAGGGAGTCTCCATTCTGACCAATCAAACGTACTTTCTTTTCTTCTCTCTGAATTTAATCTATAAATGCTCACTACCCAAGCTGCTGACATTCTCTAAATCTCTTCTGTTTCTGAATGCTGACTGATTCACAAATCCATCTGTGTTCAAATAAACTGTTAAACTTATTTTGTCCAAAGTCTTTCTTTTAAAAGAAGAAATTAACTTACTTCACCCAGATATAAACCAATAAAATCCTCCCCACCCCCTCAGAAAACAATAGCTGAGTGAGCTATTGTAATTTAGATAAGGTAAAACACCCTCTCCCATTAGCCTTGTAAGTTTCATTAGCAAGCAGTTGAATGTCTCAACCTGAAAAAGGTTTGGAAATAAAAAAAAAAAAAAAAAAAAAAGCCATAATAACCTAGGGGGCCAAAATCCACTTTTTTAGTTGTTTTCCCTTCAGCTACCAGAAAAGACATGAAGTCCTTGGCCAGGCAGGATCCAGGATCAGTTTCCAGAGGCTCACAGGCACTTCTTCTAGAGAGGATTTTAGGTCTGAGAAGGCACCTTTAAGGAGGCAAATCTTGAAAAACCTCCAAGACCCACTCACCCTCACTTTTTTCTTTTACAGTAATAAACAGGCTGAATAGGATACCTTAAAAATGCCTTCAGAGGGTCAAACTTGAAACAGTTTGATCCAAATAGTTTTGATATACTGTAAACATTAAAGCGGCCCCAAGTTTGAGGCATTGAATCAGAAAGTCTGTTTTTGTTTTGTTTTGTTTTGTTTTCTGATTCTCCATGAACCACAGGCAAACAGCGGCCAGTTGCGGACAAAGGACTGAATCAACCCGCCCTCACCGCCATTCCTCTCTCTTCTCTCATCCCAAGCCTCAGCGTTTTTCATGTTGTGCTTGAATTATGTGCTCAGAGGACTTAAGTCCTCCCTTCTGATAGCCCTGTGCCTTGTACCAGCTCTAAACTGTAGAAGAAATGAGGAACATTTACAGTGGTGGGAATGGCCCCTTTGTGACAACTGTATTGCTCTGTTTGGTGTCTTCTCAGGTTGAAAACATTTCCTTAACCTCGAAACATACCAGTCCTTCATAAACCACCCCTCCTCTAGGGGCTGGACACACAGCCCCTCCTGATAATGTAATCCTGGTTAAAAGGGATAGGCAGACTTACTGTAACTGCTGTATTCCTGAGCCTCAGGTTAAGATTTACTTCCTTAGCTTTGAATGACAGGAGTCATTCTGGTTTGACATAGTTTGTTCTAGGGAGTCATTTTCTTTTCTCATTATTAGAACTCCAGTGTTTTAAATGAGGACAATATTGAGCAATGACCATGGATAAAGGTTGAATTCTGAGGTCTAAGAAAAGCAGTCATAATTCCTGAATCTTCTAGTACCATTCTAATGCAATTAGAAATTTTTTTCCCCCTGGGATATGTGAGAAAACCATAACCATAGCCTAATCAATCTTTAGGGGCTTTTCTTTAATAACCCCACCCTACCCCCATAAAATCACCCAGGAAAAAGAATATAAGAAATCCTTTCAGTGGGATATCTGTACTGCATTATGTCTAGCACTGTCAAACTTTTGTATATTTGGGTTGATTCATGAACCTTTAAGCGATCATCCAGCTCCAACTACCTCTTTCTACAGATGAAGAAATTTAGTATTCCAAGAGAGGGGATGATTTTCCTAAGATCTCAGTGTGAGAGAGTGGAAGGGCTGGATTAGATGCCAGCACTCCCAATGCTCATTTCAGTTCCTTACCCTGTGCCAGAATTTACCACTTCATAAAAACCCAGCTATGGTAGCAACTTCCCATCTACTGAGTGGCAAATGATTTGGTAGATGAATAAGATTCAATTTTGCTTTGTCCCCCAAACTCCCATATATACTTTCTTCAAATAATTTATTTTTATATAGCAGGCACAATTTTATATTCAACCTGAGACAGAAGCAGAATGCAATTTCAATTTTAGGTTAACCCAAGATAGGTCATGGTTAGAATTTTATTGGGGATGGAATGGAAAACACATGTTTGAAGTTACCTGTAAGAAACTCATTGCTTGTCCCAGTTGCCTCTGTCCCAAATCTGTCTGTGGTCAGGACCTTCGAAGTTATAAACACAACCATCAAGAATAAAATCTGAAGTCTAAAATATTTTTCTCTATCAGTTCAGCAAGGTATTATCCCAACTTTCAAAAAAATACATAAATCAGACATCTTATGTAATAGAGAAATTCAGTGTTTTAACTTTGAATTAAGGTAAAATATACATGTGGGAAAGTAAATACATGTGTTTGGTTTGATGAAACAATGCAAATTGAATGTGTTGATTTTAAACACACCTAGATGAAGAAATAGCCCATTGCAGTAGCAGGGACACTTAATCACTAACAGTGCCTCCTCCAAGTAGCAGAGCAACCACAATCTTGCCTTCGCCCCATATACACTAGTATCTCTTGTTCTGTGCTCCTTATAAATGGAATGATGCAGTAGGTACTCTGTGAGGGTCTGGCAGGGGGTATCTGACTTTTTTCACTCAATCACAGTTTGAGAAAATCATCCATATTGTTGAATATATCTGTAATTGTTCTTCCATTGTGTAACTAAATCACAACTTATTTACCATTCTGTTATTGGGTGTTTAAGTGGTTATCTTAAAGACTTTTTATTGTGTTGAAATTTGAAGGAAACATTAACTCAAAAAGAACAGAGTAATCTTTTATAGATGTGGTCCAGTCCACTAAGGAAAAACATTAATTCACACTATGGAATCATTTTTCAAAATCTCTGATGCTGTAAACAGTAATTGCATGTCCTGTCCCACCCCCCACTCCACCTCTTTCTCTCCTTCCCCCTCACTCCAACCCTGGGGTGTGGGTGTAGGTGTGTGACTTACTGTCCTCTTAGCCAACAGTTTCCACTGAGTCCTTCAATGGCCCAAACCTCGGACAAGCAATAAGGAACATTAATGCTGCATGCCCCACTCAAAATGAATGGCTAGATTATTGTGGCATTAGTAAACAGGTAATTCATTTCCCACGTCATTGTTCCTCATCTTGAGCTGGTTAGCCAAGCCTTTTCAAAATCCCGACTTGTTCGGCCTGCTAGCAGTTATAGTCCGTTTCAAGCTCTTCTGTATAAAATTCAGTCTTGTCAAAGGGAAGACACCTGCTCCCAGCAGGAGGGCTGCTCACCAACTGCCAAATCCTGTGTTACAGTGTCTAGAAACAGAATGATCTTTCCATCTGGAATGTGTCCTCTGCCACGACTGCCTGCCTTGGTACCAGAATGAGGCAGGGAAACATGGGAGGAGGGCACAGGGAAGTGAATTTCCTTTCTTGACATTGTGATTTTTCAAGCTAATATTATCTGAAGCAGTAGCATTTACTTCCTGGGTGACCTCAGTCAAATACAACTATATCTAGGTTTGCTTTCTCCCTCTGTGACCCTGATTGTAGCTTATTTAGTTCTTGTAGACTTTTGAATTTTTCCAAAACTTTTTATTATAGTGCAAGGAAAACAAACTCCTACTCAGGATCCTAGCCTTCCTTGGAGGTAGGAAAAACCAGAGGGCCCCTGCTCTGCTTCATATCCTGCCCTGACAGTGTGGGTCGTCCAACTCTGACCTCAACCCAGGACGGGGCTGCATTACATGAACATAAACAAGTCCATCCCTTTACAGTTGGGGTTGTCATAAGTGTTTCCTGTTTCTAGAAGTTATTTAACATGAATCAAATCCTTCTGATGGCTACTGGATGCATTTTTTAATATCAATCCCCTTCTTCCTGATTGGAAATTATCAGTGCCTTCATGATTGCCAATTGCCTGCTTCTCAGAGTCACAAGGAAGCACAGGGTTTACAAAAAGGTTAACTTTATTTCTATCTCTACTGGGCTGTGCCTGGAATACAGGCAGAGGTAGTTTTCAGGTGGCAGATGTTTTAAAAATGCTCCATGGAAAATGTCCACCAATATAAAGAGATAAATTCAACTAAAAATTAAAAACTAGTTTTTAAGACTACTGTTCTCTATTGAAATTCATTGAATGGAACTTTAAGATTTCAGCTGGGTGCTCTTGATGTCATTACTGTGGATGGGATGCAGGCCACCCAGTTGGATACTTTGAGACAGGGTATTGAGAAAGAGATCTAAACTACCTCAGGGCATTCTGTAAATCATAAAGCACAAAAACAAATGTAAATTGTTATTATTTTAATTGACCTCAGGATTTAAATATTTTTAAATTGTCTAAATATCTTTGGTCTCCAAATCAGTATAATCCTAAAAATAGCTGTCACCAAACTACAATACAAAAACCTCTCCCCTTGCAGAAGCCCAGTGCTAATCTCTCCCTCTAAATTTATTTTCTCCACAGGTAGATAACCTCCCATGGGCTCCATCATTGTATCCTACTTAATTAAAACAACAGTAATCACCCAGTAATCTAGCTCACTCTTAACAATCTATTGTATTCTCACAGTCTGGTTTTTTTTTTATTTGTTTTCTCCCCCTCCAGGGAGAAAAATGATGAGAAAAGGTAGATATTGGTTTGAGGTCAGAAAGGAGATTTATGTAAGAAACCTAAACTACCAGGGGAATCAACTCCATTTAGCCATAAAGCATTTCCCCCTGCAAGCTCAGAAAAGATTTCCAATTATTTACAAACAGATAACATTGTGTTGCTCCCTCTGTATTACAGATAAGTCACCAGAAAACAACTAGTTGGACAAAATTGCTCGGCGGCCCATTAACTGCTAAATTTCCAACATGGGCATCCCCCTATGGAATTTACTAAGGAAACAGTGGAATGAGTTCGCACCAGAATTTTGGAAGTCAGAAAGTTCGAAGTAAGAAATGACTCACACCATTGATGTACCAATTGTATCAATTGGAAGATTGATTAGTGGCTGTTGGGTATGTTTGTACCTGAATATGTGTGTGTGTGTGTGTGTGTGTGTGTGTGTGTGTGTGTGTGAAAGAGAGTGTGAGAGAGAGAGAGAGAGAGAGAGAGAGAGAGAGAGAACATAAATAGATGGTACATATCTAGGAAGAGTAAATAAAGCTTCTAGGCCTTCTAAGTATGAATGAATGTTTTATTGCAGTCTGTCCAGGGACAGCTCAACTTAGTGATCACTAGAGAAAGGCCTTTCTTCAGGCTTAGCTTCTGAAAGAGAAAGTTATTTTCCTCATCTTAATGTAGATAAATTCCTATTGTGCTATGGTACAATCGGGAAGCAATTCAGCCATGCTAAGTCTGAGACTCTGAGACAAAATAAATGACTCTAGTTTAGTGATGCATATTTAAAATCCTACCAAGCAACATTTTTGAAAGTTTATCTTCTATTTTCTGCTTTCCTGAGATGCTTTTTTGCAGATGCTGAGAGACATCTATGCCATGTCTATGTTTGGGGGCTTTTGGAATACTATAAAATAGAAATAAATGTCAAACTAAAAATTATAAAAGCTGCAAATATTTGCATTGAAGATATTAGCACTTTCAACACAGAAATACAATTTAATAAAATTGGCTATTCCAAACATAATTAGAGGACTTATTTTAAAAATGAAATTACTGTCACTTATAAGTATGATAATCCTGTAATGGGACAAAAGTTTAAAATTATTTGCTGAATGCCATTTTCTTCCAATCCTGTTGGTTCATCTCTATATATAATTATATATATAAATCACCTCATTTGGAGATAATGTCAGAACTTCAAATTCAGGCAATCATTAAATGGGAGACCCAGACTACAGGGACTCTGCCCTATGGCTCCTGATTAGCTGTCAGTTTTCTTCATTTCTATCTGTTTGTGATGCTGAATAAGGTCTGCCAAGGGGAAGTGACTTGGGGAAATAGGTAGTTCTCATATGTCATTCTCAAAGTCAAGACCATGGACTGTCACCTACTTTAGGATTACCTGGAATTTCATTAGAAATTCAGATTTGGGGGCCCACTTTTGACAGTTTATGTCAATATCCAGAGATTCCTGAGCCTCAGGAATCTGCCTCTATTACTATGTCTAACTGGTTTTGGGGGACAGAGCACAGAAATATCTGCAATCCACTGAACTGTGGGGACTGAGGGTAATGAGGCCTGATTTCAGATGTGATTGAACTTGCTGCCCAGAAAAACCACTAGCTCACATTCTGTGCAGAAATACTACCTTACAGTGGCTATATTTTTATTGCTTACCTTATATGACTGGGGCCACCTGAATGGCTCTGGTGCATTCAAAACCACTAAGGACATTTTAAACCACCAGTCTTAAGTCCTTTTTCTTTTTTCTTTAGCCAACTTGATCCTGCTCCCATAATGAAGCACAAGGCGTAGGTGTTCTGACCTCAAGGTGTTCATGCAGTTTTCTTCTGGGGGTGACTTGTAGCAACTAATATAAGGGAATAAGCACTTTTCATCTAAAAAAGGGTCCTTATGGTATTCCTCAGAAAACCCTAGAAATTGCCTGCATACCACCATGCCTAGCAGGACTGACCCTGGGAGGAGGTAGGGTAGGGGGAGAAGGACCTTAGCACCCAGAGTAGCCTTGCTGTACATGTTCTGCCCTCTGCACAACATCAAGAATTCATACACTGAAATCCTGCCCTAGGGATGAGATGGAGGCTCGGAGATACATGGCCAGTGAGAATAGGCTGCTCCCATAAACCTGAACATGGGCCACCACTCCCTGCAATACACACTACTTGAATACAGAAAAATATATCTTCAATGACTACAAGAATGACTGGCCTCTCCCATGGAAGAGACTTAGGAAAAAATCCAAAGATAACAGAACTAGACTAGATCTGGGAATGTTTACAAGTTGATGAGCCCTTGCATAGCATCATGACTTACACTGCTCCATGAAACGTAACAGAGGGCAGAGTGCTCTGGCCACTAACAACTCCAAAAACTGAGTGCCAAGATGGCCAGCCTGGTTTGGAAGAGTCTTGGCTAAATCACATGCCTGAATGAGAACAAGAGGGTAAAAACTGTAGGTAAATTCTCAAGCAGTACATGTGCTAGTTGTTACTCTTATCACTAAGAGCAATTTGCAAATTCCTAGATGATGTCATTTGTTAATTAATTACCCCTTTAATGGAGGAATTTTCTTTGTGTTGTTGCCTTTTGAACATCAAAACAAAGCTTTTTAAACCTGGAAGAGTTGTATATTGTCCTGGCATTTGTTTTGATGCTGAAGGTTATGTTACATATTATAAAGAAAGATTTTAGGTATTGTGGAGATGTTATTTATTCCCCCAATTCCCTTCCTCCCCATTGAAATCCTTCAAAGCTCAGGACAAATGTCACCTTCATAAAGTCTTCTGACAGCCCCTTTTTCAGCAAAAAATTAGCAACTCATTCCTCTGTTCTGGAGGCTTATAGTTTATACCTCTTTATGGCATTTATTTCCTTCTTCTGCCTCATGTGATAGCTATGCCATGATCTGTCTCTCCACTCAACCATGACCTCTGGGAGAGCCAGGGCCCTGACATCTCTACTATCTCATATTCCAGAACAGTGGCTTTCAGATGGCAAGCATTCACTGAACTGATATTTGCAATTCTACAACAGAAGTCAGACACTGGCAGGCCATAGACAAGAAATATCTTTAAAATTTTGACACAGTGGCATTGGCAGATTTCATATAAGACTCTCTATATTTGGCATCTCCTGTGGCTTTAATGTATTTGAGCAGGGCAGCAGCTGCCCCTTTAGAGTAACTACACTTCCTCTCATCTTCCCCAGGTGCTTTTCAATCACTTATGTGGGTACCTTCTCACAACAACACCATTCCTTGCCTTCTTTGACATTAGCCAGGATGAAATGCCTACATGTATGTACATACGTATGTATGTGCATGTTTATCTGTGTAGATGGTGGAGTCAGTTTAGAGCCAAAGACTATGTTGGCCTGGACTGACCATTTATAGTTCCATTACCAGACAATCAATTGGTTTGCTGTGCTCTGCAATTTTATTTAGTTTTAAAGCTTGTAATATGTGATCTGATCATATTTTGATTAGCCTATAGGTCTTGTTGGCTTTTTGGAATACTTATCAAGTTTCAGTATGAGATTATACTCATAAAATTAATTTTAACATTAACATCTAGTTCTTGTTGGTCTGAATTTCCATTAGCTTCATATTTTTACAGAGTATTTCTCCTTAATCATGCCTAGAAATCCCCACTGGGGATATAAACTGACAAAGTTTTCTCTTCCCAAGGTTTCTATTTCTCTACTCCCCACTCTTTTCCTCCACCACTTCAGGCTGGTGTGTGATACCACTGTACTGAAGAACAGTTCTGATAATGGCCTCTAGTTCACCAAATGCAATGGATGTTTTTTTCAGTGCTCTTGGTATCTCATGGCAATCCTTCCACTACTCATTAGTCTGCCTTTTTTCAAACCTGTGACAATAACTTCTTATATTCCTTCTAGTTATCTGGTTTCTCTTTGTCCATATTCTCTCCTTACATATTTCCCTCTACCTGATCATTAATATTCGAGTTGTGCAAGACTGAGTCCTGGTTTTCTTTTCATCTCACTCTGTATTTTCTTCCTAAAAACTTATTTATGTCCTCAACTTCATTACTACTCATATGATGATAGTATATATACTTTCCATTGAGTTCTAGACCATAGAGGTCATTATCTACATGGATTCTTCCCCTTGATGTCTTAACGTTATCTCAAGTTTAACTTATCCCCAAATAAATTCATATCTCTCCCAAATTGGACCTTTTCTGGGATTATGTAGCTCAGTTAATAGCAGAGCCTGTGTACCTCCCTATTGGTGATATCCATTGCCAAGCCAGGATACTGTGCATCCCATATATCTTGAGTCTGTCCACTTATCCCTATCCATGTCATCCTATCCTAATTCAAGCTACCATTATCTATCACCTGGACAATGTAGACTGTGTGTTAACTAGCCTCGTCCAGTTCATTTCCTACATAAAGCCAGAGTAATCTAAATGCAAATGTGATCATGCTTAAAGAGCCCCTTTAGTGGCTTTCCATTGCTCTTAGAATAAAGACCAGAATCCTTAACAAGGTTGTGCATGATCTGGCCTCCACCTGTTTCCTTAGCTTCGCTCATCAATACTTTCCCATTACTCGCTGTGAATTGACTACATGACTTCTCTACATTTTTAAATGCTGCATACTTCTTCCCACTGTGGGGCCTTTGCTCACATAGTTTCTCCTGTCCACATCTACACCATTCTTCTATTTCCAAACTGCACTTCCTAAAGTGCTTTATTTTATGACTTCTTTATCATCTCAAATATCACTTTTCCAGAAAGTCTTTCTTAACTTCCTTTAGCATGCTCCATCAGTAATGCAATTAATTATAGTAAGTAATTATAAATTTATTTTTTACTCTGATTAATGTCTTTTTCCTACACTGTGTTTTTGCCCGTTGTTCACCTAGGAGTCTCTCTAGCTTCTATGTAATGCAGAGGAGAAACATGTATTTTAGAACATAAAAACGTATTACTTAAAACAGCACAATTCACAATCGCCAAACTATGGTACCAGCCTAGGTGTCCATAAACTGATGAATGGATAAAGAAAATGTGGCATATATACACAATGGAGTTTTATCCAGACAAAAAGGAAAATAAAATTATGGCATTTGCAGGAAAATGGATAGAACTAGAAACCATCATGTTAAGCAAAGTAAGTCACACTCAGAAGGTCAAGGGTCTTATGTTTTATCTCATGCAGAAGCTAGAGATGAAAATGGAAAAGAAAGGTGGGGGCAGGTCTCACAAAAATCAAAGGGAGATCAGTAGAAGAAAGGGACCAAGGGGTGGCAGATGGGGAAGGAAGGGGGAAGTGCTGGGGAATGATATTGGCCAAATTATATTGTTCTGTATTATGCATGTGTGAGTATGTAACAATAAATGCCATCATTATGTACAACTATAATGTACCAGTAAAAGTGTGGAAAAGAATTTTTAAAGTTACTAATTATTTTTTAAAATATTTATTTATTATTTTTTTTTTAGTTTAAAGTGCACACAATATCTTTATTTTTATGTGGTGCTGAGGGTTGAACCCAGTGCCTCATGCATGCTAGGCAAGTACTCTACCACTGAGCCATAACCCCAGCCCAGTTACTAATTCTATTGATCAGAAATATCTTAAGCCAATTTAGACAACTATACTGTAATAGTTATCAAATCACTTCCCATTTCAATTTACTATCACATATAAATTGTCTACAGAAAAAAGTTATTAGAAATACCTTGTTTACGATAAGAACAGATTTCTGTGTACCTGGTTCAATAACATCTCTTCCCACACTTTAAATTTCCAGTGCCTTTGTAGCTTTAGAAAGGAAAGTGTCAAAGATGGATGGCTAATGGCACAATATTTAAATTGCTTTAGTAAAACCATTAAAGGGAAACTGGGAGCAATATTTTGATTGATTCAGCACAACAAACAAATTGCACTGATATGTTTCTAAATTGCTACTATCATGATCTTCAGCAATTGTATAATGTAAATCATTAGTCAATCAAACACTCAATATACCATGTGAGCTCTAACAAAAATGGGCTAGATATGATAATTAGGTGAAAGTTTGATCATTACATGAAAATGAAAACAGGGCTTCTATCAATTTTGCAGTTATGTATGGCCATCTTTGTCCTCATAGAGTGCATTCTAGTACTTTAAGTTTCCCCCTAATGCATTGGTATATTCTTAAATTCATGCTAAATTTTTACATCTGAAACATTTTTTTAAGTATTAAGAATTGGATTTAGATCTATTAAAAAAGAATTTCATAGACTAACTGGCTTCAGTGTTTAATTACTATTTTCCTTACTGAAAATTTCTTAGTGTGGTTGTTCAAGAATGGTAAGACTGTATTTATGGGATTCTTGTTAGGGTATTAGTAGACTTCAGGAAAAGACATACATAACTGGAAAGCAGAAGATCATAGCAAATATTTAAAAGTCAAAGAGTTGTATTCTCTAGGCTGTGAATTTTTTTTCCCCCCAGCAAACAAATGAACAATCAAAGTCTACCTGCAAGTTTCTCCAAGGTTT
Source organism: Tamias sibiricus (assembly GCA_025594165.1). Classification (NCBI taxonomy): domain Eukaryota; kingdom Metazoa; phylum Chordata; class Mammalia; order Rodentia; family Sciuridae; genus Tamias; species Tamias sibiricus. Next base: position 102,621,653 of record CM046659.1, on the reverse strand, counting down.
CCTGTTTGGTCTCTAAAATACCAGTTTTTTGACATGCAAATTAGTGTAGATATAGAGTGGAAACTTTCATATGTTTTCCACCCTTGGCACTCCTCTACTTGATATTTCCCAAACCAGAATAGATCTTCAGGAAACCAAAGCAAGAGGCATTATTAGTTAGAGAAGGATGAGCTTCGAGTCAGATTTCCAGAAGGAGACTATTAGAGGAGTTCAGTTTTGTTTGAAAGCCAGTCAGTGGCTGCTCTGCAAGGGGAAATTGAATGGAGTTAATGCTGTGCTACACTTCTGAGCATTGGGAATCGTTCGAAAATCGAATCTTCTAACACGATCAATGACCATCATTTATCTTGCAAAACCTCATTTGACTAATCAGCTTCTCTCACTTTCCTCTACTGAGATTTTCAACCATGCTTCCTATTGGATAGAGGGAGAGCACAGAACTCTCCTTTCAACTGCTTTCCATTCAATTAACATCAACCAGAAACAACTGACTCAAAGATAAAAAATTAGCCTATTGTATATTGAAATAGGAACAAATAATTATGCCAATAAAATCTACTAGCACAAGAAGCCAGACTCATGAAACCAGTACATTTGGCAGAGCCTAAGACTTTTGGTTATTGCAGAATTTCACTCTCCTTCCAATCTATCACCTATTAACACAACTGAACAAAGAGACAATGGTTAATGGGGACTTGAAGGAAAAGGTCACAGCTCTAGCAGGGGTCATTTTAGTGCCCATTTATCCAGGAGGGCAGTATGAGTCTGTGTAATGGACAGAAAGCACTTCCTTTAGAATGTTATATTTTAGACATAATTCTTTTTTTCCCTAGCATACAATTCAGAAAGGAAAAGAGACACCAGTTTAAAATTCAAATATTTAAATCTTTTTTTTTTTTTTTTTTTTTTTTTTGGAACACTGTTTGCCAGACATTAAGAAGGAATGTCATGCCAGGCGCAGTGGCGCACGCCTGCAATCCCAGCACTTGGGAGTCTGAGGCAGGAGGATCGAGAGTTCAAAGCCAGCCTCAGCAATGGCGAGGCACTTAGCAACTCACTGAGACTCTGTTTATAATAAAATTCAAAAAAAGGGCTGGGGATGGGGCCCAGTAGTTGAGTGCCCCTGAGTTCAATTCCCGGTACCAAAAAAAAAAAAAGAAGGAATGACTTGATTCAAGGTCATGCATCTCTGCAGTAAAATGACCAGTCTGAGACATTACTGAGTGCCACTGCACCATTTTAACAGAGAATCACTATTTGAACAGCCAGGGACTTGAGGCACATCCATCTGGATTGAGTGGACAGGGCATGGTGATGGGTTCTATTGCTCCATGGTCTTGTCGTTCCAGTTGATTGGACACAGCTTCAATTTGACTAGGAGTTTACAGATGGAGATACTCAATGCTTTCCAATTTGCAGTGATATTATTAAGGGGATGGACATCCAGCCCTCATTGGTTATCTGGAGGCTGTGGTACAGATAATCAGCTCTACAGATCCCTTTATTCCATATGTCTGAATCCCTCTCCAGGAGAAAGTCAGGTGCTTAGGGAAGTCCATTAACTATTTAAGCAACTTAGAATATGATTTCATGCATTACTACTACAGTAATGTGCTCTTACCCTTGCAAGGGCATGAAACGGCCATGACCAGGAGAGGTGGGGAATGCCACATTGGCTGGGCCTCTGACTTCCTCATAACCATCTCCAATCATGCCATTTTTTGTGAGAAGAGTGGCTCCTACATATTATCATTGGTTATGGAGCAGGGGAGGGAGCTCATACTTAGCTAAGATATAAATTTGGATTCTTATAGTTACAGTATTTTTAAAGGCCCAAATGCTTAAATTTCTAATAACCAAAAACCAAGTTGGACATCATATTTGAAAGCATCACTGGCACTTTTTGCTTATCATTGGATGTATTTTTTTCTCTTTAGGACAGAATAGCATTGCGATCAAATGTTTTCATCCATCTGAGCAAGAGAGAAGAGGAAGTGGGACATTCCACTTGTCCTGTGTCTTTTCAGACCAATGGCCCAGAGGGCCAGCTGCTGGGCCCGAGAATGTTGAAGCAAGCTATGGTGGAACCACACCCACAGCTGCAAACCGGACCTGAGGAAATGAACCATGTCTTGTAATATCAAAGTGAAGGTCTGATGACCAGGCAGAGGGGCCAGCATTGGAGTCCAGTACAAAAGTCTTTGAAATTTTAATTTTCACGTTATGTAACAGATTCCTGGCCCCATTCATAAAGCATCAAAGACTGAGATTTTTCTATTCTAAAAGACAACGGCCCTCTATACACTAGTTGAAAAAGAAAACCCCAAGATTGGCTAACTTGAAATCCTCCGCAATTTCCTTTTCAGTTTTCTTTTTTTCTGTTACCGCTGACCTTGGGGCGAAACTGCACTGTGACTTGACAGAACTCTCTCGCCTCTAAGTGATTTAGAGAACAAAGCCGGCTTTAGGGAGGTGGGGTCATCCTTTTCACAAGGTGTGTCCTGGGCAGACTCACCACCCCAGGGCTATTGTGGCTTCTTTTCATCTGTCCCACCCCTGAACTTTGATAGAATAAATGCCGTGGCTTTGGAGGAATTTCTCTGCAGAATAATGTTTAAGAAAAGTTATCAAAGCACACACACTGAATCCATGTCTGAATATGAAAACTGAAGAGTGATTGCAGAGGGTGGCCTGGGGCAGGGTCCTCCATATTAACATAGTCAGATCTGAGGTTCCTGGAAGACTTCCCAGGGGATAGGGACTGGAGTATGTATGGGAACGTGGAGGGGAGAAGAGCCCAGAGTGGCATCTTCTGTCGTTCTTCTGTCATTGTTTTAAGAATAAATAGACATGATTTTAGAGTAGTTTTGAGTTTACTGAAGAATGAGCGGAAAAGGAGAGTCTCCACATGCCCCTCCTATCTCTATTATTTATATTTTGCATTAGCATGGTATATTTAGTACAAGTCCATGAACTGACATTGATATGTTATTAATTAACATCCATAGTTTACATGAGGGTTCACTCTTTGTGTTGTACATTCCACTGTTTTTGACAAATGTATAATGACAAATATCTGCCACTACATCATCACATAGAATGGATTCACTGCTCTCCAAGCCCTTGCTTCAGCTAGTTACCCCTTTCTCCCTATCTACCCCGGGCTATTACTGATCTTTTCACTATATCTATAGTTCTACCTTTTTGGAATGTTACGTAGTTGGAGTCATGCAGTATGTAGCTTTTACAGACGGGCTTATTTCATTTGTGTTTCCTGCATGTCTTTTTGTGGCCTGATAGCTCATTTATCACAGAATAATATTCCATTGTATGTATGTACCTGCTCATTTATCCGTTCAACTGCTGGTGGACATCTGGCTGTTTCTAAGTTTGGGCAATTATAAATAAAGGTGCTGTAAACATTCATGTGTAAGCCTTTTTGTAAACCTGAGTTTTCTACTCTTCTGTTTTTCAGCATGAAATTTTGATAATTAGGATTAGAAAAAGCCTTGGCCCAGAGTCATATAGCCCACAGGTCAAAAAAGAAAAACAGGTGTACTAAACACAGCACATTGATGAGTAATGAGAGTTTTCTGGATAAATAGTGACTAAATGAATGATTGAATGATCACATAAACAGGCTCACTCAGAGAGTTATGGACAGAATTTTGTTCCCCTAAGTTCATATATTGAAGCTCTAACCCTCCCCACAAAGGGACTGTATTGAGAGATGGAAGCCTTTAAGGATGTGTTTAAGTTTAAATGAGGTCATGGGGGTATGTGGCGGGGGGGGGGGGGGGGGGGACTAATCTGAGAGAACTGGTGTCCTTACAGGGAGAGGAAAAGATACCAGAAATCTCTCTTTTTCCATGTCAGGAAATAGCAAGAAGGTGACCATGCACAAGCCGGGAAGAGAGGTCTTACCATGGCACCCTGATTTTGGAATTATAACCTCCAGAACCATAAGAAAATAATTTCTGTTATTTAAGCCACCAAGTCTATAGGATTTTGTCATGGCAGCCTGAGCAGATTAATACACAGGATCCCTCTTCTATGGTTTTGTGGGTGAGGGCAGGGTCAAGAGATGGAGAGGGAACCATGTGTGGTGGTGCAGTCCTGTAATCCCAGGAGCCAGGGAGGCTGAGGCAGGAGGATTGCAGGAGGCTGAGGTCAGCCTCAGCAATTTAGCAATACCCAGTCTCAAAATAAAAAATAAAAATAAGAACTGGGGATATGTCTCAGTGGCAAAGCAAACTAAAAGAGAGAGATGGAGAGGGAGCTTTGTCTGTTCTGTGTGAGTCCAACAGTGAGAGCTCATTTTTCTGTGTGCTCAGATGTGACTTTGCCCTATAATTGCTGCCAAAATGGGCTCAAATAAGGCATCCTGATTAGTTTCTTGGAGTAAATTTCTAGATGTTGAATTCCTAAGAAAGAGCATGCTCAGTCTTAAAGATTGTTACATATATTCCCATATGACCAATGATGCCTGTTGACACTTCTACCACGAGTTTTTTGTTTGTTTGTTTTTTGAGGTACTGGGGATTGACCCCAGGACCTTGCACTTGCTAGGCAAGAGTTCTACCACTGAACTACATCCACAATGCTTTTTATTTTTATTTTTGAGACAGGGTCTTGCTAAGCTGCTTAGCCTGGCCCAAACTTGGGATCCTCCTGTCTCAGCCTCCTGAGTAGCTGAGATTGCAAGCATGCACCAACCCACCTGGGTACTAGGAGTACTGATCACATTTACCAGGGCTGGCCATTGTTACTACCAAAAGCTACAGTAAAATAAACCTTGTCATCTTCATAAGCAAAATACATCTGAAGGTTTTTTTAACTTGGTACCTAGTTGGTAATTATTGAGGTGGAGTATTTTTATTTCTTCTGTGATTCATCAATTCATACTTTTTATACTTTTTACTACATGTTCACATTTTTTGTACAAAGTTGTAAAAAACCTTTATGCTCTATGTGCCATGTGAATTGCACATAGCCACTGATTTCCTTTTGATGTTTAGTTCTGTGTAGATATTTTTGGCTTGTGATTCATTTGGATTTTTATTTACTACAATATATTCATCTGTACATTTATGGTTTCTGCCTTTAGCATCATGTTCAGAAGTTTTTCCTGTACAGTGGGGGCCAACAGGTATTTGTCTATATTTGCATCTATTACTTTGTTGTTTTGACTTTTGCTTTTTAAATCTTTAATCATTCTGGAAATTACTTGTACATAAAGTGCACAGTAGGAATGTTCTTCTAACTCGTTTTAAGGATGTGTGACTCAGCTTTCTTTTCTTTCTCTGTTCCCTTCATCATTTTCTCACTGAAATTCTAAAAAAAAAAAAAAAAAAAAAATGGACTGATTTGAAGATCTTCATCAATAGCTAAAAACGGAGGTCAAGCAAAGAGAGCTAGGAAGAGAGGAAAGAAAGAAAAAGTAAGAAAGGAAATTTTTTATTTCAAAGCTGAATAGAAAAGTCACTTTACTTTGTTCTGTCTTCAAAACAAGCAGGTTGGACGGGGTGGAGCTCCCTTTCAGCTCAACTGTACAGGATTTCAGAATTTTGAGGGCAAACAATATCTCTTATCCTCTGTCTTTCTAAAATGAGACTGGTATACCCTAAACAGCTCTAAGCTGAAATGACTTTTAAGCTCAGGAAATACAGAAACTGAAGCATTTTTAACCTTGATAGAATCATTTTGCTGATAAGGACTCTGAGTCCCAGGAGGTTTAATGGACCTACCTGAGGTCCCTCAGTGGGTCACTTGCAGTGCCCTCCTGTGCTCAGTCCCCCAGGTTTACATGTGGCTTCCAGTCCCTCCCAGCTCTCAGCCACCCCTTCATTTCTTCTTGCCTTTTCTTTCTTGTGACTTCTTTTAATTGGAAATTTGTCTCACTCTAATCATGATTTCTCCCATCCCCTGGATGTGACACTGTTTGACAGTGAAAGCTGAGAAAGAAGGTGTCTTGCAACAGGAAATGTGTAATGGATGGAGTTTCTCTCTTAGGAAATTTTCCACTTAAGGCCACCATGTGCTTTAGGCCTCCTGGGCACTTTAAAATATTTTCCCCTGGGAGACCAGAGATCTTTTCACTTCTCTTCCAAGAATCTGACTGCAACCAAAGCAATACAATCTTCCATTTTTGCCTAAAAGCAGTGAAATGATTACCTATATCCTTAATTTAAATTCCCACTGACAGCTCAGACACAGTTGCAGCTGGAGGGGGTGAGCTGACCTTCACATCTATTGTCAGTGTAGAGACAGAAGGGAATTTTATTGACCAGAGAGGATAATGTGCATTAGGGAAGCCAACCAAGGATGCTCTGACCTATTGGAATATAGTGCAGGGTCAAAGTGCAACAGGATTAGAGCTGCGCTGCACTGGTAGCGTAAATGCCAATTGCATCCCTTTGTGTGCTCTGCTACAACACTTGCCTGACCATCTGTACCTCAGGGACTGGCAAGGGAGTCGCCTCCAGTCACTCTTTGCTTATCTATGGTGTTGAGAAGAGTTTGCTGCCAGCCCTCTTGGGGCCGCTGCTTGGAAAAAGGGAAAACAACCGATTGCAACATCGTGAATCCCAGAAATTCCATCTGCATATTTTCAGAGCTTCTGGTACACTGGGTCACTCCTTAGGGGGACAGTTTACTGTATTTGCCTTTAGAAATGAACCCTCCGAAAACACTCCAGGGAATGCCCAATGAACAATCCTGATTTCTTTGTTCCCTTCCCCCTCCCCTGCTAAGTGTCTCTGAAAAGCATCTCTCCAGGGATACTTGTTCCTGGTAATGTTAAGCCCCAGTAACGCATGAGATTCCTTGTTGTTTACTTCTTCCCGCACTTTCCATGCATAGGAGGAAAGTGGCAGCTCTGGGGCCCACAGCGAGTTCATCAGATGTCCTGGGAACAGGCTGACTCTGGGATGCCGGTACAGGATGCAGGGCCCCAGCACTGTTCTATGTGACAAACACTCTATACATGTTTTCTCCTCAGGGAGCTATTTGACAAGTGGCACAGTAAAGAAACTGGCACAATAAACTTAAGAAACTTCCCAAGATAATGTGATTGGAAAGTATAGGACCTGCGATGTGAACCTAGGCATTTTGACTCCAAAGCTCAGGCTCTTAGTCCCTGTACTTTTCATCAGGACTTTCTCTTTCCCTGAACTGGGTCCTCTTGGTATCCCACCCAGATCCACTTTGGCAGGCAGCATCCCATTTCTTAACTACTGTTAGTGTTAACTGGTGATAGTTCGTGGCCTGCTCACCTCCCTGTCCCTTCACTTGAGGAGTAGCTCACAGACACTGATTAGTCAACTTGGAGCACCAAAGGCTGGCCTCCTTGCCATGTAGTATGACCAACCCTGAGGCTCAATTCCTGTTTCAGACTTCTCTGAGATCAGCTAAAAACTGGACCCCAGCTCCCACTTATTATCATTATTTTCTTTTGATTCCCCTTCTCAAGCTCTCCTTCTAGGGAGCTAAAACCTCAGATGCTCCCCACCAGTCTTGACCATGCTTCTCTTTATTGGCTTCCTGCTCAGATTGATTCTTTCTATACAGCATCAACGTGAGTCCTAGTAGTTCTGGACTTACCTGGGCTCCTTATATGAAGAGAGCCCTGATCTCTGCTAGAATTTTAGCAGTTCTTTTTTATTTTTAATTAATTAATTAATTAATTTTAATTTGGTATATATGACAACAGAATGCATTTTGATTCATTGTACACAATTGCAGCACAACTTTTCATTTCTCTGGTGGTACACCATGTAGCTTCGCACCACATGTGCAGTCATACATGTACCTAGGGTCATGATGTCCATCTCATTCCACCATCAAATTTTAGCCATTCTTTAAGACAGATGCTCCTTGGCCAGTCTGAGTCACAAGCCAATGGTCTGGGTGAAGTGGAGCTGTGTGATTGATAAGGATTGCTACAAAAGTAGAAGGGAAATGCTAGCCCAGAAGGGTTAAGATGCCAGCAGGAAATGGTTCATGGGGCTGTGGAGATTGACAAAATGATCTGAGATTGCTTATCACCCGCTGGCATGTCACAGTCATCACAGGACAGCGAGAACCTGCTTTCATACATCCTAGGATGGAACTAGGAAAATGGTTGCCATGGTTTGATGGCGCTGCTCTCTGTAAGTGTGGGGCCAGCAATCTCTGGATGAGAACAAGAGGGAAAAGAAGGAATGGGGTAAAGGGAGATGGGGAGAAGAAAAGACTTCCAAAAGCCATCCAGGCATGGGTGTGTATAGGCAAAAGGGCAACTGGATGAGAGAAAATAAAATATGCTTGTGATTGACAGCTGAGAAAAAGTTTTGTTTGTGGTAAGTGGTGGTGTTTGTGACTTGCCAGACTTTGTAGGAATTAATAATACATTGATTTTTTCCAACAATTTTGTAGGGTAAGTGCTATTAGTCCCAAGAACAGAGGAGGGAACAGTAGCTTCTCAGACTCACATGGCAAATCTGAGTCCAAGCCAAGGTGCCAACTTCCTGCTGTCTGGCTCTCCACGAGTGAGCAGATGGAGATTTTGCATTTGCTGGACAGAGGCTGGAAGCTCATAAGCCAGAGGTGGCAGAGGAGACTTTAAGTCGTAAAAAAGGATTTGGGGTAAAATCCACTCCCCCTTCTCCTTTCCAGGGACTACTGAGCTGAAATACAAGTTGTAGGCAACATAGTTACAAGTTTAGCTCCTGGGGACTTGGCATGGAGCCAGAACAAGGCTTGGCTGGCTTCAGGCAGTGCAGATTGGGAGGCCAAGACCCTGCACATAACCCCACTAGGGAGGCTCAGACAACTGAGGCAGATTTTTCAGGATGGGTTAAGAAAAGGTCTAGACAAACAGGTTGGGCCCAACCTCAGGAAGGTATGATCACAGAGGTGTGGTGTGGGATTTGGATTAGATAGATGGTGATAATATGAAAGAGGGGCAGCAAGGGACTTCAGGGGAGGCAGGGATGTTAGGGAAAACCACTAATTATTTGGCAACCAGGAGTTGGAGGTCTGGGTCCAGAATTTTAATTTGCCAGAGGCCAGGAAAAGACAAAGCAGAGTTTTACTCACTGAAATTGAAGCTCAATTCTTTAGTGATTGCCACTGCTTATAGATGAGTCCTGACCAGCATGGAGAACCGTGGGACTCATCTCCCTGAGTGGGACTGTTGTTTCTTATTCCCTGGTTTAAGAATGTCTTAATAGAACCCAAATATGTTTCCATCCACAGTTAAAACCCATTGGCTCTGGGTGTTCCTATGCATCAGTTGGTATAAGCCAATGTGCATGTCTGCCTTTCTTTGTTTTGTTTGTTTGTTTTTTCCTAAAAGAGAAGGGAGATATTGGTGGGAGTGATGGTATATGTCCCTCTTCTCAGTCCTATGACTCTTCCAGGCACATAGGTACGAAGAAAACCTTAGGGAGCTGCTTTCATGAAGATTTTTTGTAAGAAATGGAAAAATGACAACAGCACAGCACTGTTTGGGGCACTGCTGTCAATTCATGGATGTACCAGATTATAGCACCAAGGATAGGACAGCACTCACCAGGACAGGGAGCCCAGGTGGCAGGGCACCTGGAAGAGGTGGCAAATACTTATCAGGCCACTGGCAATGCCCAGTGGATAAGATTGGCCATCAGGAAAAGGCCTGGTGAGAGGCCAGCAAAAGCATCCTGAGACTCCCTTGGGGACCACAAGGGGTTTGGTGTAGTTGGAGGATATCCTTAATCCATTCAGTTCCCCAGTCTGAATGGGGAACTCATCAACAATAGTCTTATTTCTTACAGTTTTGGAGGCTGGGAAGACCAAGACCAAGGGACCAGCCAATGCAAATGAGGGCTCACTCTGCTTCACAGATGGCATCTTCATGCTGCATCTTCAGATGGTGGAAAGGACTAGCAATCTTCCTGTGGTATCTTTTATAAGGACACTAATCCTATTCCTTTTTATTCTTTTTTTTTTTTTTTTTTTTTTTGTATCAGGGATTGAACTCAGGGGTACTTGACCACTGAGCCACATCCCCAGCCCTATTTTGTATTTTATTTAGAGACAGGGCCTCCCTAAGTTTCTTAGTGCCTCACAGTTGCTGAGGCTGGCTTTGAACTCACGATTCTCCTGTCTCAGCCTCCCAAGCTGCTGAGATTACAGGTGTGTGCCACCGTGCCTGACTACTAATCTTATTCCTGAGGGTTCTGCCCTCACAATTGAATCACCTCCTAAAGGACCTATGATTTAATACTATATGGGATTAGAATTCAACGTGAATTTTGGAGGGACATACACATTCAGATGACAGCAGAGGGTCCATAAGACTAGGTAGGTATAGGAACAGAACATTTGGTTTATTAAAGGTAAGACTCATTTGAATCCATAGCAGATAAGGTCTAGGGACACACCAGTTACTGCAGCTGAGTGACACATCCCTCTAAAATTTAGTGGCATGAAACAAACACTTTATTTTACTTATATATTCTATGGGTGAAGAATTCAACGAGGACACAGAAAAGACAGTTTTTTACTGCTTTGTGTCTAGGGCCTCAGGAAGATTCAAATGCTGACTTGATGGCTGGAACTGAAATCTTCCAGAAGTATCTTCACTTGCATGTTTGTCTATTGATGTTGGTTTGTAGCTGCCTGATGCTGTTGCTTGCAGCTAGGATGCCGCGGGAGAAAATTCGGAGGCAGGATGAAAATGAAAAAAAGGTCTTTTATTCTTCTTCATGCCTCTCCAACTCCAACCGCTCTAACTCCAACCATCACCTTCTTCTTCTTCCCACACCCTCTAACCAACCTCACCCGGTTATATACATTTAGCTTTAACAAGGACAAGTGCTTACAGCTCGAGCTTACAGATGCGTCACACAGTGTTCACGGGCATACAAAGATTCTTTGAATAATGTATGAATATCAGGTGGAAACTAGAACATCTTTTATGGCTTTCAGCTAACCACAATCTTTAGCTATCTCCTTGATAGGGCTCCTTCATTGGTTGTCAATATAAGGACAAGAATGATCCAGGATGATATGCCATTGGCAGAACACATCAACTGATGGCAGAGTGTGCCAAAAGAGAGGCAAAGACCTTGCTATGGATGGCACGGAGTGGAGACAGGCTAGTGCGACAGATGATCCAGTCCACGCTCAAGATGCCCCCGGCATGCTGCATCCACACACCAGAACCTAACTTTCTTATCATCTTTCTGGAACCTCTACCCTTTCTCAGGTCCACTTGATGGTGATATCCAATTAAACAGGACATTGTCTGAATGATTTGGGAAGGTTGTAAGAATGGATATGAAAATTGTGGTAGTAATAAAATTAAAGAATGTTATTGTTAGAAGGGATTTTGATAACAATCTAAATAATTCTTAACATTTAAAAAATGATCTTATCCTCTATTTTCAAACAAAGCATAAAGGCAACCCCCAATATTTAGAACAGAAAAACGCATAACTGATCCCATCAAAATAGACATGGAACTCCGCAATATTTACCCACTCAACCTCCCCATCCATGACAGGCCACCTGTGTGTAAAACCGCAATTCTGTATAATGATGAGGACATTAAGTCCTAGAAATATAAAATGACTTATTCAAAGTCTTGCAGCTGGGTTTTTATGGAGATAAGAATGGAGCTCAGGATTTCAAATCTTGGACTAGGGATAAAGTATTTCTGTTGTTTTAATGAGCAATTTTTCATTTAGATCACATAAATAGCATACTCCTTGCTGAAAGATTTTAAAATGCAAGAATGTACAAAAAATAAAAATCGCATTCATCTCATGACTAAGAAATAGCAATTCTTAACATTTTAGTGTATGTCATTCTAATCTTTGATCTTTGTGTACATACACAGAGGAACCTAACATAAATATTGTTTTACAACCTGATTCTTTCTCTTTATAATTTCATGTAATTTGCAAGTCATTAATTTTTTATAACATCACTTTAATGATTGCATAACTTTCAATCACAAGAAGGTACCATTATTTATTTAACGGATCTCCTAAGATTTTTTTTTTTCTGTTTCTTTCCTTTATTTTTGCAACTCTAAATTAAATTGTGATCAACATCTTTGCAGATACATCTTCATGCATATCCAGATTAATTTGAGTATGATACATTCTTAGGAGATCATTTATTGATGAAATTGTATATGCATTTATTAAAGTGACTTTTGCCAAATTGGCTAGGGTTCCTTCTGTGTAACACCAGGGTGCCTCATTCTAGAAGGTCACGCTGCACAGTTCAGTACAGATGTTCACCCTTGGGAAGAGTGACATTTATTGTTTTGAGTTCTTTTTACAACATAGAACCATAGCAACATCAAATTGGAGGGAACTTCCAATGCTGAATAAACCCTTTCTCTCTCTCTCTCTCTCTCTCTCTCTCTCTCTCTCCCCCTACCTCCCATTTCTCTCTAATAGAATTTAACCTGAGAGTGGGGGGAAGTGGTGAGAAAGTTAGTGAGAGGAAAATTTCAAAATGGGGTCACTTACAAATGTGATGGGGTCACTTACAAATGTGATGTAGCTTACTCATAAAGAAATAAGTAGCAGGATTTCTTGCTTTAGCCTAAGTTTGGATTTAGGTGTGTTTGAGTATGTTCAAAGGCTGGTAGAATCTTAATTAGATTCTTTCTTTACCAGAGGATATTACAGGAATAGATTTGATTCAAGAATCTCAGAAGGAATGAAAGATTATATACAGTGGGCTTATATCTAGACTTGTATGAGTTTCTTATTGCTAATATGGCAAATTACTACCATTTACAGGGATTAAGACAATTTTCTGAATGTGGAGTCTGCAATGAGCCTTATAAAGCTAAAATCAAGGCAAAGGAAGTGCTGATTTTTTTTTTCTGGGGGCTCCAGGGAGAATCTACATCTTGTTTCTTCCAGTTATTGTGACTGCCAGCATTTTTTGGCTTGTAGCCACATCATTCTGATCTCTGCTTTTGTCATAACAACTTCTTATTTTCTGTAGTCAGACCTCTTACAGTCCTCTGTCTCTCTTATAAGGATACTTGTGTACTTGTTATGACATTTGGGACCCACCAAATAATCCATGATAATCACCCTGTGTTAAAATCCTTAACTTGGGCCTACTGAAAGTTCCAACTGCAAGGAACTCATGCTCAATTTGAGGTCAGGGTGGCTGCCATATGAGTATTAAGAGGAAAAACCTTGAAAAAATAATTTCTGCCATTTAGGTGGCCTTGGAACAGCATAAGTAACCAAGAGCAAAGACAGGACAGCAGCAATATTGGAGACTTCAGTGGTAGTCATTAGAATCACTGCTACCCCCCAATATAAGAACCTTTGACACAGATGTCAGGGCTCTTGGCCTTGGACCCAGCACCTTTTCTTTCAAGATAGTAGCAGAACCATGTAGTAACCATGGTGTTCACTTGGCTTGATGTATCATCCACTTTTGTTATTACTACAGCAATCTAGAATAGAAAAGAAGGTCAGTTTTCGAAATGTAGCCAAGAGTACTAATATTAAGAGTCCATAACATAGGAAGAAAAAAAAAAAATGAGTCTACAGAAAATATAGCTCTGAGGACCATTTGAAGATTTGAAAGGTTTGCCACTGAATCGGTGTGGTGAGGCCACACCAGAGAAATCCTTTCTTGAGTTTCTAGCTATTAGCCACTTGTATCTGCAGCCTGGCAAGCCTGAAACACCTGGCTTATACAAACATGCCTGAGCCCATGTGACCATCAGTAGACATCTGAAAGATTATACTTGTACAGATGTGGTCTCTGCTTAAAAGCATGGCCATTTCTTTATGGGAGTTTCCTCAAGATCTTTTGCTCAGTCTTTATAAACATCTCATCAATCACAAAGGTTTATCATTGCTTGAGAGAGGGACTGGTTTATTTTAAAACATCCGAATTTTTTCACACCAAATTCAACAAGTTTGTTAGATAAGGGACACTACCAGATTCTTTTACTACTTTGTTAATTAATTAATTTATTTATTAATTTATTATTTTTTGGTCCAAAGGAAGTATGGCTCTAAAGGAGGAATGGGCAATGGCCGTTCCTTTCCTCCTTCCCTTCCTCTCTTTCTCTTTCACCTTTTTCCCCTTCCTTCCCTCATTCCTTCCTTCCTTCTACAATCCTTTAAAAAGGTAAAAATGATTCTTAGCTCTAGGGTTACATAAAAAATAGACTTCTAATTATAGTTTGTAGACCTCTCCTTTAATCTAAAGCATTAGTTCTGATTATATCAGTTAAGTCTATTTTTATGCAATTAACAGTAAGGCTATTTTAATGCAATTAACAATTAGTGAAACCCAGCCAAACTAGCTCAAGCAAGAAAAAAATAATTCAGTGGCTTGTCACTGAAGAGTCTAGGAGAATCTCTGCCTTCAAGGAGTGCTCAACCCAAACATATCCAACTTGACCTCCAGTACCTCCATATCTCTGTTCTTCTCTCAGCTCTCCTTTCTTGGGTGGCAGACTTTGTCCTTATGTGGCTTCCCTCACTGCAGCAGAAATGGTAATTATAATTCCAATCACTACATCCTCAGACACATCCAAAGAAAATTCTTTCAGTTGCTCTTGTGGAGAGTGGAAAATCTTTCTCGCTGGCTTTCAGCAATATCCCACATTTGATTGGCACATGTTGGGTGGTCTGCTCATCTCCAACTGTATCCCAAGAATGGGCTTCTCTTACTATCTGAAGAATGGGAAAGAGATGATTTTCCTAATGGAAGTATAGAGACTCGCTATGCAAAGAGTGGTCCAGGGAGCAGAGCACCAGCATCACCAGGGGAAAATGCAGGCTCTCAGGTCCTACCCTATGCCTACTGATCAGAATCTGTCTTTTTTACAAGACCCCCAAACAAGTCATCTTCATATTCAAGTTTGAGAAGCACTGATTGCTCCTACTGAGAAATGGGGGCAGATGCTGAGCAGCAGCAACAGGCAACCGGTACACGTACTTCCTTGTGATGATGCTAAATTGATTTTTGACAGTGATTTTCACAGAGAAGATTACAAAATTACTTGAGCAGTTATAATTTATCAATTTGAATGTTTTCAGCAACAAATAAGAAACCTCCAACTCAACAGGTTTAGAAAATAAGGAAAAAAACTATTCTTATATCACAAATTGTTAGAAAGTAGGGTAGCTCCTGGATTGTTCCTCCTTTACAGAACTCTTCCTTGAAGACTCTCAGTGGCCTTTTCTCACATTTCATTGGCCAGGGCTGGCTTCCATTCCCACCTGGAATCTGTCTTTACCAAGAGAAATCTCTATCACTGGTTTGGGCCATTCAGATGTACCTGTGTACCCCGGAGAGGCAGAGTAGATACCAGAACCAAATCATGTCCACATCAGTGAGAAAGAAGGGCTGTTGATACCCAGGAATCAGCTGTAGCATCTTTGGTGTATTTCTGTAACTTCCCAAGATTGCTACTTCTTATGCTAATATTTATTTCAGTATGCTCAATTTAATTTTAATTGGCTGTTATTTTATAGCCCTAACCTTAAAATAATTGATTTTATTTGCTTATATACTTGTTCTTTTAAAATGAAAAGGAAAAATATCAGGAAGAAAAGGAAAATAGACCAAGAACAGCAGGAAGGAACTTTCATATTCAGACTTATGATTGAAAGTGACAAAAGGCAAAAATAAATAAAAAAGACACTTGACAGAATCCTTTATAAGGAAGGTCTTATTTGTTTTGTGTTTTGGGCAGCGCGGCCTCCTTTTCCAAGGCCTACAGCTGGGGATCAGACTGTCTGTGTCTCCCAGGATCACTACAATTTTTGGCATTGTGTTACTTAAGCCCTGGGGCACACATTTAAATTGTCATATTTGGCCTGCCTCACAATGACATTCTTCAGCAAGGAAAGAAAAATAGAGAGTGTGGTTGGTGTGAAAGAGTAAAACTAGATACACTTGCCAGTCACACAAGAGAGCTGGAGGCTTTTTAACACTTAGACTTGTTTTCCTTCATTAAGGCTAAATACCAAATTCATTCTCAGTTTCCTAAGAGCAAACCCCAGCAATGGGGTGAATTAGAAGGCACTTAATTATGCCCAATGCTGTGTCAATCCTGCATTGAGGATGCTAGTGCTTGTTAGGGAAGGGTGGACAATCCCAAGCTCCTTGGGGCTGCAGCCTGTGAATAGATGGCTTCTCTTCAGGGCTCTGTCTAATAAGGCGGCTCTCCAGCAGCCCTGGGCCCCCTGCTTTGTGACCCGCCAGGCTGTTGTGGTAGGGGGCAGTGGGTGGTTTTGCACTGGCTTTATTTGGTTGTTGAATGGACAGTTTCCCCATGACTTCCTTTGTTCCCATTTTATTAGCAATCTCCCTGTGCAGAGGGGTTTTAGACAAGCATGGATGCTGGAAGGAGGTTCTATTACAGATTTCACAGGCTTCAAAATAGTCATGCTGGCACTCTTCCAGTCTCTGGTAGGTTTTACTCTTAAGGACTGGTTGTTTTGAACATTCTTGGATTTATAAAAGTAAGAGCAGTTACCATAACTGAAGTTTGCAGGGCCGCCAAGCCCTGCGTCAGGCACTTTAAATGCTATGGCTCATTCAATGCTTTCCACCACTCTTTGCAATGGGTAGTATTATCTCTGTTCAATTCATGAGCAACTGAAGCTCAGAGAGTCTGTAACTTGCTCATGGTCACACAGTAATAGGTGGTGGATACAGAGGTAAAACCCAGCTTTCATTTGCACTGAAGCTTCTCTTCATTGCCTGAGATGGAGCAACCCCTGGCTTCAGCATGTTCTTTGGTTTTATATGTGGCACATTTGCAACTTCCTGAAGAAGGAAGGCCCTGAAGAGAAAGTAGCCTCAGAGGCTAAGGGTCTGGAAACTGTGGGCTCACACAATGCTCTTCAGGTTGTTGTTTCAGTGACAAATCAGGAAACACATACCTCATTTTTGTGCTCTGAGCCCTGAATTATCATTTGGGGTAGCATCCTGCTTCTCCAGAATGGAGACTTTTATCCATTAATTGCTATGTACCCAGGACTTAAGTATACCTAACACACACAAAAAATGGCACTATGTTGGTCACAGTTATCCAATCGGACCTTTCCAGCACTCCAATTGTGTGTGTGTGCATTTATGTGTGTGTGTGTGTGTGTGTGTGTGTGTGTGTGTGTATGAAACACTTTATTATAAAGTATTGGATTATGGAGGCTATGATGTCTCAGGATCTGTCTCCAAACTGGAGGCCCAGGAAAACTAGCAGTGTACTTGAAATGCCTGAGAACCAGGGAGTGATGTATGGATTCCAGTTCAGGTATAAGGGCCTCAGAATCAGGAGCATCAAGGGCAGGAGAATATGGGTGTCCCAACTCAAGCAATAGGCAGAGTTAATCCACCTTTCCACCACCTTTTTGTTCTATCCAGGACCTCAGTGGATTGGATGATATCCATCCACATTGGAGAGGCCCATCTACTTTATTTAGTCACTAATTCCAGTGCTGATCTCTTCTAGAAACATCTTCAGAGACACAGGCAGAAATAATATTTGAACAGCTATCTGGATGGGCATCCACGATCCAGTTAAGCTGATACATAAAAGAAACCACCACAAGCACCAAATGCATTTGAATGGATGCAGGTGGAGCAGCAAAGGAGCAAGTTCCACTTTTTAAAAAATAGCCGATTATGTATTCATGTATATATAATTCATATATATATACATACATACTATATATATGTATATCTATCTATCTATCTATAAATACATGGATATATATTCAAGCTTCAAGATATATATGTATGTGTATATATATATATATATATCTGTCACATGGGGGTTGATTGCTTTCCTACTCCTGACCTACCAGAGCCACAGTCATTTCAAGAAACAATATATATCTTGAAGCTTGAATTTTAAATTGTTGCTTTGTGACATTGGGATGTAATATGTCCCTCAAAGACTCATGTGTTAAAAGTTTGAAGGCAGTAATATATCAGAGGTGGGGCTCCTGGAAAGTGATTGGGTCATGAGGGCTTTGTTCTCATCAATTGATTAATCCGTTAATGGATTTACAATTTGATGACATTATTGGGAAATGGTGGAAACTATAGGAGGTAGGGCCTAGTTGAAGAAAGTAGGTCACTGAGGACATGCCCTAGAAGGATTTAACTTGTCCCTGGTCCCTCCCTTCCCTCTGTTTCTGGGTTACCATGAGCTGAACAGTTTTCTCCACCTCACCCTTCTACCATGATGTTTTTGCCTTGGAGCCAGCTGGTCATGAACTGCAAGCTTTGAAACCACAAGACAAAATAAATCTTTCTTTTGTTTTTCTCCAGTACTGGTTATAGCAATGAAAAGCTAACTAATGCAGCAAGGTTAGTATCTTGGAGTTTGAAAGATAATAATATCTAACATGCGGAGTTAAATGAGACAAGAAAGGAATAAAGAGTTCAACACAATCTCTTTAAAGATATTTATAATGGGTGGATATTCTCACCATTATCATAGTATGTTGCCTATATTGGGAATAGGAATGTCAGACATTTCTAATATAGTGAAAATCTTGGCTGCCTAGACACTGGTGTGTCATGATTCCCAGGAAAGGAGTATTGCGTCACTTGATCGCTTGTTCTATAGGGAAAGGGCCCACAGTTCTAACCACAGTGGCAGGTCATCTCTGGATTTCTACTTCCCAACTGCCTCTTTCACTTTCACGGCTCTGTCACATGGGGGTTGACTGCTTTCCTACTCCTGACCTACCAGAGCCACAGTCATTTCAAGAAACAATGATAGGGCTATTCCCCTTCTAGGTAGACAGAGCCTAACTGGTGTTTTCTTCAATGAATATTTTTAAACTAGAGATTTGTATGGCTCATTCAGAATCATTTTACCAGAAAAGGCAGCCGCAGGGAAAATGACTTAAAAGGACATGTGAAAGATGGACTCAGCCTGTCTTCGTGGTAACAGAAATATTGCTATTATTAATATCATGCACTTAGAGAGCATTGCTTTCCAAAGAAGCTCAAAGCATTGCACATATATTATCTTATTTCTCCTTGCCATATGCAAGGGAGGTAAAAGACAGGAATAGGAAATCTTCAGACAAAAAAAAAAAAAAAACTATTTACTGAAGTGCATTTGGGATTTGGGTTGAACTGGAGCTAGACCAAATCATCCCTGTCTGGTAGAAAGAGAGCTAATGAATAATATTCCCAGGAGCACCTGACTTCTTGATGCACTTCACTGAATGCCAAAGGTTTTAAGAGCTGCCCTCTACGTGAGACACCAGAATCCACACTTCTGGAGGTAGACAATGTGCTCTGAGTATCTGGGCTTCTCAATAGCCTTCAGGACTCACAGCTGACCTGTGGATACCACCTTCCCTTGAAGTTGTACAGTCTCCCAGATGCAAGGCTGAGTCCAATGCCCACCACTTAGCATTTTGTTTATTCCAACTTTTGGCTTCTTACCTTCTCCAAGGGCAATCATGAAATTCTGCAGGTAGAGTCAGGAGTAGTCCCCATGACATAGCACCTCTCCCTCTGAAGGACGCATTCAGGATCAGGCAGTAAAGAATGCTCTGGATTGGGCCCTCCCATTACCTTGCAGTGGATGATTCTATGCAGTATCATATACTTAGAGTTTGGGCCTTAATTTAGTGTGCCACAGTCTCAGCCTTAGTCTAATCCAGAGCATATCACACTTACATTCATCTTAACTGAAGTTTGACTCAGCAGACAGCTAGCAGTGAAGGGCTATAGGCCCTCATGTAGATAATCACTATGCTGCATCTGAACTGGAGTATGATGGCAGCATCATTCCCTTCTTCTAGGTGATGGGGACATTAGGGACAAGTAGAACCACTCAAAAAAGTACCTGAGCACTTTGTGGTAGAGAAAGCTTTAGATGTCAGAACCTGACAGACTTGGAATTCGAATCCCAGATCTATATGTATTTGTCTGTATATTCTTAGAAAGCTCCTTAATCTTTCTGAGGCTGTTTCCTCCTCTGTAAAATGAGAATCATAATCTACATTGATGGGGGCAGTTATGAGACTGAAATGGCATGTGGCAGGCTCCCTCTGTTTGGGGAGTTAGGTAACATTGTGAGAAGCACATACTGGCATGGTAACATTACCTCCTTGCTTTGCTTTCAGCTACAGGTAACTTCCAGGGTCTTTACTCTTTGCAGGAAATGATAAAATTGGGTATATCCTTGGAAAGCTCAAGGAAAGGGCCAGTAGTTCATAACTATTATAAAAATATTGTTATAAATGTTCTCATTATAAGAACATTTGTTCATTTGACTATTCAGTTAAAGGAAAACAAATATTTTGTAAACTTTGGGCACTGAGCTAAATACTATAGACACCATTGATGGAAAATGACCCAATACCTGCCCTCAAGGAGTGCTAGCTATTGCATTAGTCTACTTTTTCTTCTAGTTGATAAAATAAAAACTCCAGGTGGGCTTAGTAGAGTTGCTGAAAGAGCAGTAGAAGGAAACAGCAAATGTTTCTTTGAGTTTATGTAGCTCTGGGATTCAGCAATTCCAACCATACCAATTATAGTCTTTTCTGTCAAGGCTGACCTTTGAGAAGATTGCCTCAATTATGAAAGGTCAACATATCCTGGTTCTGGCACAAGCAAGTTCCGAGCAAGGTAATGAAATACAGCCAAATAATCCCATGGAGGCCTCTTGTCTCTGCCAACCAGCAATGACCTGAGGCTATCAGACATCTTTGGAATAGTGGGTACATAGCTCTTGGATACAAGGTGTGTGCTGGAAAATTAGCACTTGCATCTTAATATAAGTAAGTTGTGTGGACTTTTTTATTAGCTATTCAAAGTGTGTTTTCATAGCTAGTTAGTCATTACTCCTAAATGAATCAATTCCAGGGTCATCACTTCTCCACTCAAAAGTTCAGGTGTGTTCATTAGAGGTAAAGTAGGTAGCTTTTAGAGAGCTCATTCCTCCAAGTGGGAGAGAAAGTGAGCAGGGAATGCTGTAGCAAGTCTGGTTTTCAACTTTCTGCCTTGACACTTCTGAATTCAAACTACAAAAGGAGAAATTATATCCCTTGATGTCACCTCTAAGAGTTATAGGGATGCTTGACCTAGAGGCAGTTCTGTTGTGAAGTGCCATTTTTGTGAATTACAAGACCCCATCTCCCCACAACCAAAGAATAGGAGACTGACCAAGTTCAATGTGTTCTTCATGATGACAAGATGAGGGGTAAATGTTCAGAGGGAAGAATGAGCTGGGTCGGACTCCTGGCCATTCTGCAAACTTGGCTTCCCACCTATGTAGCTGATTCTGTGAACCAAATTCAGCCTGATGCTCATACCCATTCCTCACAGAGAGATGTCTCATGTGTCACTAGATAGGAAGACTGGTTTGTTCTCAGGCAAGAGGCACAAAATCAGGCTGGGAAGTAATTTTGAAGCACCTTTTCATACAGCTTCAATTTCCTCACAGGGAGGAGGTTGGAATTTCCAACTCCTGTGCCTTCAATATTTGGTTAGTTTTTTAGCTCTGGTTTTCAGTTAGTAGATCTTTTGATAAAGTACTATTATCAGACTTCTTTCCTCACTTTTCTCGGAATAATGCTGGTAACAGGACACTTTCTGACATGGAGGTTAGACTTTTGCTTTGGTATTGGCCAATCTTCAAGTATACAAACTTGGACTTTACAGAACATAGAAAAGAGATGCTCAGCTCTGAGTCACAGGTCTGAGGATGGGTTGAAATCTCTGTAATTATGTGCAAGTAATTTGGATATGCACATGTTTTTCTGGGAGGAAGAGATAATGTTCTTATTAGATTCTCAAAGCAGTCTGTGACCTAAAATATATGAAAAACCAACAATCTAGACAGTCTCCTGACTGTCTAACTGACCAGCAATTAAAGGTCAGTTGTAAATAAAGACATAAGCAGTAGGCAAGGTCTGTCAGTAGGAAGAGAAGATGATTCTCAGACCCTTATAAAGTGTGGACATTACAACCAAGGGCCTGGAGCAGGCTCAAATGGAATTTCTGGCTTCACCATAGACTTATCCCATTCATCTGTGGAAAAAACTGGAAGCATCTCACTTTGGTCACACATTAGTGGTCATTTCACATACTTGTTATGACCAGCTAAAGTAAAGCCTTGTCAATTTGTCCAGGTAGGAAAGAAAGTGAGCCGGAATGCTGTAGCAAGTCTGGTTTTCAACTTGCTGCCTTGACACTTCTGAATTCAAACTACAAAAGGAGAAATTATATTCCTTGATGTCACCTCTAAGAGTTATAGGGATGCTTGACCTAAAGGCAGATCCTGTTGTGAAGTGCCATTTTTGTGAATTACAAGACCCCATCTCTCCACAACCAAAGAATAGGAGACAGACCAAGTTCAATGTGTTCTTCATGATGACAAGTGTTGTATCCTGAGAAGTTGAAGTTTTACTTTCATAGTATCAGAGAAATACAACTGCTGTTACTCCATCATGTCTGTAAGTAATGAAAAACAAACAAGCAGAAAGCAAACAAGGAGAAATACCAGAACCCAAATCATTCAACAACAGGCTTTGGAGGAAAGGAAAGGAAAGGAAAGGAAAGGAAAGGAAAGGACTGGATTTAAATCTTTCCTAGGTAATAAAGTCAGAGGTTAGAAAATATATTTATAAAGTAATATTTGAATGCTATAAAAAAGAGACAAAGAACAAGAAAAATAAAAGGCTTCTTTAATTAAAGCACGATTACCAAAAATGGAAAAAAAAATCAATAAAAGGATTAAAGTCTAAAATATTTCTCAGAAAAGAAGAAGAAGAAAAAAAAGAAAAAAAACAGGAATGGGAGAAGATGAAAAAAATGTTAATATGTATAGGAAAAGGAGACATTCAGAGAGTGCATATCAAATTGATAAGCTTTTTTAGAAAGAATGAATTAAGAGGAAAAAGGTAAATAAATAATCAATAGAAAACAAAATTTCCCAGGGATAAAATACTGGCCTCTTCCAATGGAAAGGACACACAAGTTCTGACTTGGAACAATGGAGAGAAACTCTTCTCTAGATATAAACTTGTGAATTCATAACACCAATAATGAAGAAACGAGCCATAAACCTTCCAAAAATTAATTTAAAAAAAAAATCTGCAAATGGAAATGATTGTGATTGGTGTGCCGACTTTGTGTCACTATGACAAAATACCTGAGAAAATCAACTTGACAGAGGAAAGATTTATTTGGGCTTACAGTTTCAGAGGCTTCTGTCCATGATCACTTGCCTCTGTTGTTTCTGGGTCTCTGGTGAATAGTGTGTGGCAGAGCAAAGCTGCTCACACCATAATGTCTGGGAAGCTAAAAGAGAGGTGGGGAGGGAGGAAGAGAAAGAAAGAGAAAGAGAAAGAAAAAAGGGGCGGCACTGGGAACAAAACATATTCCCCAAGGGCATGCCCTTAAAGACATATTTCCTCCAAGCAAGCCCAACCTTCTAAATTTCCACCACCTCCCAACAGCCCATTAAATTATGAAGCCATCAGTGGATTAATACATTATGGGGCCAGAGCTCTCATGATCCATTCACCTTCCAAAGGTCTCAACTATGAATACCTCTGCATTAGGGAACAAGCCTTCAACATATAAGCCATCAGGGAACATTTCAGATCCAAACCATAATACTTGGCATCAGTCTTCTCAAAAAGCAACATTGGGCGCTAGAAGACAATGAAGCAAAAAACTTCAAAGGTTTGAGAGAAAACTATGTTCAACCTAAAATTTTATGCCTATTCCAATGGCAGTTCAGGCTAGCAATCTTTTAAGTCACCAAATACCTAGAAAATGCACATCTCATTTATCATAAGTTTGAAGTATTAGAATGAGAAAAGAGGAGAGGGAAAGATGGCTAGCAGCATCCAGGAAGTTTTCAAAAATAGGCCATGGCTTAGATTGAGGGGCCATCACTCCCACCCCTGTGAAAAGCTGACTATGCAGCCTGTGTCCCTGTGGCTGCTGGTCCTGAGCACTGGACATCCCACAAGCCACTACATTGGGGTCCCTGGACTCTCACACACATATCACTGCCACTAACATCACCATCCAGTATGAACCCTGCATGCTCCCCATCTTTTGGTGTCATCAGTTCTCAATTCAAAGTCCTAAGCGGAGAAATCTGACGGGCAAATCCTAGATAACTTCCTAATGACTGAGATGCAAAGGAGATTATTCAAATGGAATGAAGCCGTTTGGAGCTTCCAGTAGAAGAACATGGACTTTGACTTCTAAAAGACTCATCCAGTGGGAAAGTTTCCATACACTGAGAGTTTGGATTCAGAGTAGAAAAATTAAATGCTTGGTGGTATCTTAAAGGCAAAAATACCAACTAAAATTAAAAATCAGAAACTCCGAGAAAAGCATATAAAAGAGAAGTATAATGGGTCCAACTATGAAGCAACATAGAATGCCACTTGATTTTATGATATTGATTGAGTATAATGGAGCAAATGCTTTTAGCTTTGCTGTTAGAAATCTTCTTATCAGTGACTCAGGATCATAAGGGGAGACATGAAAAAGAGGAAATGTAATCGTGGCATGTTCAATTCCGCTACGAACAAAATTTACATAATCATAACAATGTAATGTTTTTGCTGTTGTTTCTAATGTTCACTATCAATTTGTTAACAAAGTAGTTTGTGGTTGCAGGACAGAGACAGAATGTAAGTGTAAACAACTTTGACAATGCCAATATGTAGGCAACAGGATGATGTAAAGGCTGGAGAAAGAATGGAGGAAAAAGCCATCTTCATCCTACAAGTATGGTGTCAAGGAACACGTTGAATTTTGATGGGACAAGAAATAGAATAGCATTTGAAGTGACAAAGGGAAATGCTAAAAATATGCTCTAATTTAACTACCAAATGCTGGGAGATGAAGAGGAGAAAGAAGCAGCGTACGTGAGGCATATCTTCATCTTTTATATTTGGAAGTTAATGGAAAGGTTTCTAAATTTAACAAATCAAGACATGGTACCTACCATAAGACTATCTCTAGAGGTATGGTGATAATCCCAGACCAATTGAAACTGACAAGAGTTAAGATCACTTGTTGGCAGTGGGACTAGAGTAAAGAGGATAAATACAGGAAGCCTTGTTTTTTAACCATGTCTTGAATTATAAGTGTGTGCATATATATAATCTGCCCAATATATCTGTGGTTTGTGCATCCACAGATTCAAACCAGCTGCAGATGGAAAATATTTGAAAAAAATTGTGTATACACTAAACATATACAGACCATTTTCTTGGTCATGAATTATAAATAATGCAGTACAATAAGTATTTACATAGCATTTTAATTACAATGGTCATTATAAGTAATCTAGATATGAATTAAAGCATACAAGAAGATGCATATTAATTATGGACTTGTGCATTCATGTTAGTATGGATAGGAGAGCTCTGGAACCAATATACTGTGGATACCAATGGATGGTATCCATTGATACAGATTAAATTAAAAGTCAATAAATAAGTATCTTCAATTGAAAAATAATGCCAATATCACTTACTCCTTTCTTTTGTTCCATGAGAAGAAATAGATTTGTGATATTTCAAACAGATTAGAAATCAAGATTATTTAAAAACAATTTTACAATATTTTTCTTCTATATTTTTGTCACACACACAATTAATGAACAATGATTTAACTTTTTTTCCAATAAAGATGTTTTAAATTATTCCAAACATGTAATCTATGTGTACTCAAAATGAAACAAAACATACATTTTCAAATTTCTTTTGGCGAGTCTAGATTTGCAAGGAGTTGTTTCTTGGTTTTGTTTTGTATTTTGATGGTGTTATTCCCTGAATTACAATTTTATAAGATATCAGCAAAGATTTGCAGCAGAAAACTATATTTTCAAACTAAGCACCTTACTTTGACAGAAGTTGTTAAGTTCTATAATTAATTCATGTCTGTAGATCAATGGATTGCCTAAATGGCAGATCATCCTTGACAAGATGGAACAAATACAATCATTAGTGAAACCCTAACAATGCAGAGCAATTGCCTGTAAATTTAGGTCAGTTTGTCTGACTCAAAACACTTTTCCTCTCTACTATTTCATACTTGACTAGTCCCTAGTGTGTGCTTGATATGCTTTCTAATTTCTTGTAGGCAATTTGGAATCTTCACTTTGGAATATATATTTAATTAAGAGATGAATGTGCAGACTATGGCTAGCATAGTTAACCTGAGGATTTAACACAGTGCCAGAAACACACAATATAACTGTTCTAAAATTTTTGAATACTACCCGTGGCTAAAATATGGGGTAGGAGACAGAAACTGTGGGAAGGAAGATAGATTTGCTAAAATAGCAGGGGAGTGGAGCAGCATTATATTTGCAGAAGACATAAGAGTCTGGACCCAGGGCAGTACTTACTGAAGAATTTGAGGAAGTAAAAATCAGAGAAGGACCAGTGATCTGTTGGGGCAACATTACAACAGGAACTTCAGATTTGACAGGTGACACAGTGGACATGCACAGGGGACCTCCTTATGCATATATGTGGCACCTGCCTTTTTAATCATCAGAGGTCTTCTTCAGACTGTTATCTGATTGGGTCCTGGTATTGCTTCCTTCTCCCCATGGAACATCCTTTGTGACTAGAAAGACACAGCAGGCTTAGACATATATGATTTCTTGGGAAGTTAGTAGATTTGTTATATTTTATTGAGTCTTCTTTATATTTAACAGCGTGAGAGATTTAGGAAGGCTTTGAGATATGCCTGGGCAAGAATTTCTCTCCTTGCCAACTAGAAAGCACAAAATGATCCAGTGTGTATAACTTCCTACAAGACTCATGCTTGTCAGTAAAATGCTTTCTAGCATTCCCAACTTGCCTAATGCTTCCTGTTTACTTCAATGTTAGGTTCAGAATTCTTAACCATTTTTATAATTATTTGAGAGGAAGCTCTGAAGACAAATACAAATTTGATGGATGGTCCCAGTGCCTCCAGGTTTGGTTCTGTAGCACTTAGATGAGCACAGATTCCTCTGATTATTAATTAGGCAGTCCTACTCAGAACCAATCAGGTTAACTTTACACACTTGCTCCTGATCATGGCTTTGGCCTTCAGAGGAGTCTCCCAATATTCTCCCACATCTTGTCCGAAGCCTGAGACGAGGCAAACCTCTTCATTCTTATTGTTAACACAGGGGAGGTCCAGATGTTGCTCATTCTCATCTGTGAGGAGGGTGGTGAGGATACCAGCTATATTGCTCTCCAAACCCTTGACCTCCACCCCACCTTGGTCCTTTGGGATCATATTGTTCACAACTTGCTAAGAGTTCTCAGACTTTATAAATTGAACTTTTGATGTTTCTCTCCACTGTGTCTTCATCTGTCTTCTGCAACATAAAATATCTTCATTTTTCCAAATGCTGAAGCCAGAAAACTGTGAGCAATCTTTATTTTTTTAATCACTCATTCTGTGCAATCTATTTCAGGTTCTATAGATTTTTGGTCCATCCCCTGTCTACATCTCTGTTTCCTCAAGGCTAAGCCATCTACCTTTCTTTTTCCTGAACAACAATAGCTTTGCTAGTTTACCTCCTCCCAACTTGGCCCTTTGCAGTCAATTCTACACATGGCTGTTAGAATTTTTTTTTTTTAAACAATACCTTTATTTTATTTACGTGGTGCTGAGGATCAAACCCAGGGCCTCACACATGTGAGACGAGCGCTATTCCGCTGAGCCATAGCCCCAGCCCCGGCTGTTAGAATTTTTAAAACAACAACACAGATGTCACTGTATCACTGATGGACTTAAAATCATTCAGCTGGTAGTCAGTACACTTAAAATAAAAATTTCTTAACATGCCTTCGAGAACTCTGTCATCTGGTTCTTGCCTGTCTCCAACCTCATCCTGACCCATGCTTCTTTCAACCCCAACAATTCAATTGCCTTGACATTTTTTTCACTTAGTTCAATGTGGCTAAGCTCTTCTCTCACCTTGAGACTTTCATACAACTGAAAAGTTCTCCCTCCCAAGTCTTCACCTGGATGGCTCCCTCCTATGTTCCCTATCTTCTTCTCATCACCAGTTCATTGAAGATGCTTGCTGTGACTTTCAAGGTAAACTAGAGTCTCTTGAATCACAGAATTTATCACAACTTGAACTGGTATGCTATCATATATGGGTACAAATGTGTGTATTTGTTGAACATCTGTCTCTCTAGTCAAGCATGAGTTCCACATGGGAGGGAACTTCATCTCATTCACTTTTCTCTTTCCAAAATTTAGCACAGGACCTACAAAATAATTGCTAACTATTTGCATGAATGGAGTTTGGCACATTGAGGGTCAATTTCTGCATCACTATAGTTCATGGCCATGGCATTCTGAGTTCTGAGTACTCAATTGAGAACTCATATAGATTTTGAAGTTTGTTGAACATCAGTGAGAACAAGGCAAGCCATTCTACAAACACACAGTGTGAAGGAATGGGAGCCACTGGGACTGGGGGAAGGTAGAAATAGAAAGGGATAAAGCAGAAACAAGGCTAGACATGTATTTGTCATATCTGTAAATAGCTCCTCACCCATAGATCAGTGCTATCCTATAGAAATATAATGTGAGCCTTGGTATTATTTTCAATTCTCTATTAGCTGCCTTATAAAACATAAAATAAAACTATAAAAGTAATTTTAATAAAATATTTTTATTTTTCAAATATGTCCAAAATATTACTACTTCAACAGGGTATCAAAATTAATGAGATATTTTACATTTTTCTTACAAGTGTCCAAATCTGCTATGTTGCACATTCAGCATGTCTCAGTTCAGACCCAACATGTTTCAGTGACTCACTAATCACATATGGCTGGCTAATGACTACCATATTGCTCAGAGAAGCCTTGTAGGTTCCTGTATTAGTCTGCTGGGGTTCTATAACAATGTACCACAGACTGAGTGAAATAAACCACAGATATTTATTTCTCACAACATTTATTTCTGGAAGTCGGGGAAGTACAAGATCAGGGTGCCAGTGTGGATAAGTATTTGGGAAGGGCTCTCTTGAAGAAGGTTGCCTTCTAGCTCTGTCCTCACAGTGGGGGAGTTGGAGGAGGCATACTCTGTTATCTTACTTTTATGAGGACACTACATTCTTCATAAGGCCTCACCCTCATAATTTCATCTAAACCTAATTGTGTCCCAAAGTGCTCATCTCTGAATACCATCAAATTTGGGGTTAGGATTCAACACATGAACTTTAGAGGCACTCAAACATTCAGTCCATAGTAGTTCTCAGAGGTTTGTTGGTGCCAACCATGAACTTGTCCTCATTTTCTTATAATGGAGTATTATCAATCATGTAGGACATGATTCCTTAGGTGGCACACTCCTGGTGACTTTAATTTCACTCAGGACTGAGTGGGTAAAGTTGACATGTAAAAGAGAAAGCTTTTGTACAGCTACAGAATACAGAACTAGAATGGAATTTCAAGGAGGCAGATTGTACTCAGAACTGCAAACAATGAGATGCCCTGTCTTGTACTTCTTGTCATGAGAAGAGCCAAGTAGAGGCTAATGCCCACTTGGACCAGAATTCACTAATTCAATGAGGACTACTATCAGATGATCTTCCCAGTTCCTTTGAATCAGGAAACTCTGTAATTGAATTAATCTTGAAAAATGTTTCCAACAAACATAGTCTTTTTTTTTTATTTTTGGCTTCCATTTAGAAAGCATTAGAAAATGCTTTAGAAGGCATTTTATTTTCCTTGCTAACAGATTTTTAACTATAACTACACATAGAAAGAAAATTAGAGAGTTTAAATAACTATTTAAGTCATTTTAGAGAAAAAATAATAAACAAATTTGAGGGGTGTAGGAAGAAGAAAAAAATCTCTTTTTTTTCCCCTTGTTTTCTGAAATCAGTTTGCTAGTGTGAACTAGGTCTCCATGAATTGCTACCCTTCGCTGCATGTCAGACTCACCTACAGTCTTATTTCACTGCCCAATGTATGTTAGTGATGGCAGCTCATTGTTTAAATGAAATTCTAACAATGCAATTGTATATGAAATTAGATAACATTTACAACAGATTTTCTGCACTAGAGAACTAAGTAGGCCTAGGAAATGCTGGGTTAGAGAAGTCCTACATCCCACCTCCTTAGGTCCACACATCATGCTTCCTGCTTGTTGTCAGGAATGCCCTTGATGAGGTCTAGTCCTGTCTGCTGCTGAGCTGTCACCTCCTTAGTGCCAGAAGATAGAACTCAGCTCAGCCAGGCAGCGTGGGATTCTCCTTGCCTTAAACCAGGGCTGCAAAATATTAATGTTTTTGGAAAATGGAAGAAAGTATAGAAGGAAGGTTGAGAATGTGGGAAAGGGTGAAATAATGTTTTTTTCAATAATAAGCATTCATTTTTACTTGCTTTGTTCAAAAGGGAAGTTAAGCCACGTGTGGTGGTGCATGCTTACAATCCCTGCAGCTCAGGAGGCTGAGGTAGGAGGATCATAAGTTCAAAGCCAGCCTCAGCAAAAGTGAGGTGCTAGGCAACTCACTGAGACCCTGTCTCTAAATAAAAGTACAAAATAGGGCTGAGGATGTGGCTCAGTGATCGACTGCCCCAGTACCAAAAAAAAAAAAAAAAAAAAAAAAAAAGGAAGTAAAGGAAGTTAAGGCTGTTGCTATAAATATGCAAATTTTATTTATTTTTGATATGATTATTTTCAAGGGTGAATGCTTTCTGTTACTTGTGGATAGATTGTTACTCTCTCAACTCAGATCCATTTTCCATTTGCTCACACTCCTAGGCACTTTCTGTCCTTTCAGTTACAGAATAGGACAAGTTAAAAAGCTAAGACCAAGAGTAGTTTAAACCTTGGAATAATCTAGGGGACACTAAATGGCATCCTTATCCTATTTAGAAATGATTTCACTTAGTTAAAATGGAGCATTCTTTTTTTAATCTTACCCTTTAATTCACTAATTCAATCATTCATTTATTAAACATTATTTCTGAACATCCATACCATGCCAACCACAGTATGAAGACAGTAAAACTCATCCCATATCTTTATTTAGTTCATAAAGAAGTAGGAGGCACATTCATCAAAACGCTGACTTCACTATAAGATGACAAATTAGGTTATGGACAAGTATGCACAGTGTCATGTGGTGGGCATGCTGGAGAGAATGACAGGCTCTGCCTGCCTCCCAGAGGAGATGGGATTTCAGCCAGGCCCTCAGAAATGCTGGGCACTTCTGGCACTTGGCAGAGAGTGGGGGGCTGCAGCCCAGGCAGAGGGAACAAAGCAGGAAAGCTCAGGGCATATGTAGCAAGTGACAGGTGGTGTGAAGTGACTGAGCAGTAGGAGTGGGGGCTGCAAAAGCCAAAAGTGGGCAGGTTGTAAAGAGCAAAAAGGACGAGTTCTGCCCTGGGAACTTTTCTATTCTTCCCTTGACCTTCAG
The DNA here is from genome assembly GCA_025594165.1 of Tamias sibiricus. NCBI lineage: Eukaryota > Metazoa > Chordata > Mammalia > Rodentia > Sciuridae > Tamias > Tamias sibiricus. The sequence continues at coordinate 102,590,218 of CM046659.1, read as the reverse complement.
ATTATATATGTACATTATATATATATATATATATATATATATATATATATATGTATATATATACATATATATATATGGAGAGAGAGATACACACATGTGTATATATATATATATATGTATATATAAAATGTTAGGTTTAAATATATACATAATTTTAGGCATATAAATATATGTATATAATTTTAGGTCTAAAGATGGAGACTACAAAGTCTTCTAGAATATTGGATTAGAAAATACAAGAAACCATAATGACAACAGTGATGGTTCTTCCTCCTCCTGCTCCTATTCCTCTTCCTTCTGCTATAAAATAGTAAGGATGCATCTTGTTGTTATGATTTTGCAAACAATAGTGCATAGAATGTCAGAACATGGGGAAATTTGGGTACCACTCTGTACTAGTTTTCTATTCAAAAACAAGATTCAGTTATCTCATAGATATAGAATGCTAATGAGCTGCAGCTCCATGCCTGCTGTGAGCCATCCCCGGACTGGATCTGTGGTGGAGAACTCTGGAGATGGCCGAGTAGAATGTCCGAATTCAAATGACCTCAAAGCCCTATTGTGATGAAATTGTCCTTATCATGAATGGGGATGTTCACACTCTGGCCTGTGACCACAGAAAAAAGGAGCTGGCACACCACCCCTAGAAGGTTATGCAGTCTTTGTTAACCAGCATGGCCATGAGCTTGTTCTCTTGGAATCCCATGAGAAATAAGGAAATTCAAAGTAAGCTCTGTACCGAACAGTTGTGATGTCCAAAGAGCTACCACAATGGAAAATACCTGATTAATCCTGTTAACTCTGGAGAGCTAGTACTTGGATCCTAAGAGCCTGTGTTAGTGTGGTTGGCAAGCTAGACTAATCAAGTGGCCAAGTTATTCTGTGCATACAGACACAGCCTGGATCCCCACAATAAATAGTTTCTTAGCCTGACGTTGATAAAGCACTGCTTGTACGTGGGGTTAATTCTAAGTCTTTGCTGCTGTTCTAAGCACTCTGTTCCTCCAACCTCCAGAGGTCCAGGGCAGCAGGTATCTAACCTTGCAAACTCATGACTGTACACATTTTTTTTTCCAAGCTCACATAAGCCCATCCCAGACACACCGTCATGGATTTCAGAAAGGGATATAAAAGATTAATGAATTGAATTTTGGCAAACCTAAGCTTCTTACACTTTAACTAGTTTCTCCAAAATCTGTCTCAACTTCCCTCATTCGTCTTCATCTATGATCGGCTTTCCCATTATCTCCCACCCCTTGCCCATCATTCAAATTTGTAACTATTTGCTCAGTCTCTTCTTAAAAAGTCAACCTCTTTTCTCTTACCTAAATCCTTATCTTTCTAGCTCCCTGGCTCTGGCCTATTTTCCATATTATCTGTGATTCCCAAATAATCTCTGGAAAACAGCAATATCTCCTTTTATTTGCATTTTAGTAAATATTTATTGAATGCAGATTTTCTGTCAATATTATGTGCTTTGAAGAACATAAAGATAACCTGGGGTACTATCCTCAAAGAGCTTCCAATTTTAAGAAGAAACTAGTCAGGTAGACAAGTATACCAACAAGGCATGGTGAAATCATGCCAAGTCAAGTTTGAAACCCTATGCTTTTGGAACCCTAAAGAAAATGGGAGTGACAGTGACTACAGAGCTGAGAGAGACCACAAAAGAGGTTGCATTTAAACTGAGCCTTGGTATTACTGATTTTTTAAATTTATGATTGTTTTCAGCCCTTGTATCTTATATGGGGACATTTAATTATACACAATGTAGGAGTCCTTTAAAACATACAATTTGTTTCATGTCTAATTTTACCAACTGTGATAAGCCTGATACCTAGAAAAGAGTGAACTCCTTTAGGGAAAGCCCTGTCCTCTTTCATTCTCAGATTCCAACAACAATACACAGCTAGTGCTGGATTAATATAATAGCCAAGGTGATGCTTTGGAAACGTGACTCCTCTTTAAAGCTGCTACACCCTTGGAGTCTGCCTAATACCCCCAAGGACTCTCTGTAGAGGACTCTTTGCAGACAGTGAGATCTTGGAACCTAAATTTAGATACAAAGTAATCTGATGTTTGTGGCCACTTATCAACCTCTTCAAGCACACAGCCAACCCTGCCATGTGATCTAGCTTGATCAACGCGGAGGAGCCTTCACGCTAAGGGGACTAGGCCCACGCAGGCCTCTCAGTTTTCTTTGTTCCATGAACTTGGTATTCAAATGATGCTTATTCTGTTACATGGTAAAGATGTTCATGGCCTCAAGACACTTTAGCCTCCAGACGGATGATTGTTGTGGGAGTTGCTGTATGCTTGCTGGAATTGCTGGGTTAACCTTTCACAGGCAATCTGAATTAGGAGGTGGTCACACTGCAGTAACTTCACATTAGGTTATCAGGCTACCTTAGTCTCCTGCTGGATTCAGTATCCTTCTCAAGTGGCTCCATGCTCCTGTCACCTCCTTCAGCCTTTAGAAGTCAGAATCTTAGTTTATCAAACATCAGTATATGCTGATCTCTTCTGTCTCCCTGCCTTGCACAATCCGACAGAACCCAGAGCTGGCCTTGATGGTCTCTGTGTAGCACTGCTTCTGAGTTTCAGCTATCCTTGTCATGTAGCAATGCCCTTTGGATCAGAAGAGCTTCACCATCTAAGGACTTGATTTTCTGGCCTGCTAGCTTGTGTTCAAGGATGTTAGTTTCCCAAGCATGGCAATCTGCAGTTTTAGGAATTGCTGATACAACTGTAACAATTTCTCGCGATTTGTTTCTGACAAAGACATCTCTTCAAAATTGAGTTGGCTTCTTTTCTTTTGTTCGAAAATGCTGGTAAACATAATTAGCCTCATTAACCTCAGTTTCTGTTTCATAACCGAAAATTATCCTACAAACACTGGTTTGCTGGAAAGCACAGTCGTAATTAGTCTTTAACTGACTGATATAAAAAATCTGCCTCTTTTTTAATTTCTTTGACATCTCAGTGCATATGAAAACATGTCTGAACTCTCCTACATTGGCACTGGGGACGGAAGTAAAAATAAAATCAGGGATTTAAATCAAGGCTCTCAAGCTGAGACATGAAAACTGATATTCTTGTACATGGAAATCAGAGAGGGGGAAGCATCTGCTGGGAGAGGTGATGATAAGAAAGTAGATACTATGATGCTATGGAGTCTGTTCGCAACAGCCCTTCAAACATGTGTAAAGAAACTTGTTGGTGACACTGATGAATTTGTCATCCATAGGCAAAGACAAATTATTATTTGCCAAAAAAGGACTGGGATAAAAGTACTGGTTTCCTTTGCCACAGGTGAAAAATCCCTACCTCAGCCCTTAAAGTCATTGGCTAGCTTTAACAGCAAGGCCTTTTTTTTTTTTTTTTTTTTTTTTTTTTTTTTTTTTTTTTGTGGCAAGATAAGAAAGTCACAGTTTGTGAACAGTCTTGACAGTCGCTCTTTTCCCAGGCTAGCGCTTACAGTCTTTGTGATCATCTTGGATTAGGAATCTAGGTACAAAATTGTATGGCCATCATCCTTCCAGTGCCTGGTGGTCTGAAGAAAGTGTCCAGTGTAGAAAACTGAGGGTGTTCCTTTCTTTTTACTCAATAGTATGTTAAGACAAAGGAAAAGTAATTCAAGGTAGCTCAACCAAGTTTTTGGGTCTGAGTTCAAGAGTGTGGCCAGAGGAGCCAGGCCATGCTGTGCATCCATTATTTGGAGAACGTCAATCTGAATTAGTTACTGAATATCTGCCTGTTCAGGCTGCTCTAACGGAATGCCATAGACTGGGTGGTTTATAAGCAACAGAAACTCATTTCTCTCCATGATGAAGCCTGGGAAGTCCAAGATCAAGGCAGACTCAGTGGCTGGAGAGGACCTGTTTCCTAGTTCATCAATGGCCATCTTCTTGCTCAGTCTTCTAGTGGTGGAAGGGGTAAGGCAAATAGACACATGGAAAACTTCTGTTCCCCCATTGTCCCCAATTTATAAGACCCATCTAGCTGACACTTTTTGGGGGGATACTAGGCAAAGTCATCATCTCTAGCCTGAGCAAATGTTAGATTCCTTTGCACAACAAAGTGCCTTTATTTGCCTCATGCACCCCGTGCCCACACTACTTTCTTCTCTTCGCTCCCACTGGAAGTTCCTAATTTCCAAAGTGTTTCTCTGTAGACTTAGATGATGCCCCTTGGCATGCACATGGTCAAGGACTCTGAAGTGGCTCCCTGTCAGTGTAGACTCTGGTTGGAGGGCAGTGAGATGGAGGCGAGTTGTTCTGTCTCGGTGCTCAAACTGCAAATGAGAAATCTTATAATTCAAATTGAAGTTCTCCCGTGTCACTCCCTGTACCTCTTATCAAGTCCTATAATAGAGAAATAAAATAGTCACTGAGTCAGGAAATAATCCAGGGCAGTAAAGTTGCTTTTATTGGGCACCTAAAGGCATCAGATGCAAATAAAGCAATGAGAGAGGAAATTAATATTATTTTCTCTGTGGCTCATTGGAAAGAATGGTGTGTGACACTTGACTGAGTGGTGATGTCTTTGCAGCATTGTTCTTATTCTCTTCAGCATTGTTTATGCAGGAGGCTCTGTCTATGCAATAACCAGTTGGAAATAGTCATGTGGTTCAGCAACTTGATCTAATTACTTGGAGTCCCTGATGGAAGTGCCTGCATTGAGAACTGTTTTAAGAATTCCCAGGAATGTACCATTTAAGAAGCACGATGTTCCAAACAACAACACTGAGCCTCTGACTAGCAGAAACATGGTTTTGCTTGGCTCTTCCCCACCCTATTTCACCTTCTCTGGCCTCAGAGCCATATGCTTTCTCCACTTTATTTTCTGCTCACTTCACAGAAGCATCACACATCCCTCAGAAAGAGGAAAGACCCTGGGGGTGGTTATTTTGACAAGATATTCAGGGATAGAAACCTCTCTCTTCCCCTGACATTCATTTATTGCATGTTTCTTTTGGGTAATTAAACACAGAAAGGTCACCTAGCATCCTGGCAATAACAGGAAATAGGAGGGGGGAACATAAAGTAAAAGCAAACAATCAATATGAGAAAGTCGACACTGTTTTTGTTTTTCTTTCAGTTTCTCTAGAAAGGGATTAGTTATTTATTGATTATTCATATGCCACCTACTTCCCTAAAGATTTTTGAGGCAGTCCAATTTGAAAGCACCTCAGAAACACCTGCATGTTACTAAATTTAATTTCTTGGCAAAATAACAATAAAAATCTGACTTGAGTGCTTCTAAGTTTCAGTGAAATAAAAAATTTGTCTCAACCAAAACATCTGTATTCACTTGTTCCCGTTTTATTCCACCACCCAGCCATGTTATCTTGAAGGAAGCCTCTGCTTTCTTGCCCTGCTCAGATGCTCATGCTAAAACAGGGACATACAAGATTTGATTCTTTCCTTTTTGTACTTTCTTGGCCCAGTTCCATGAGGAGTGCAATCTGTACTTCTATAACTCCAGCATTTAAAGGACCCTGTGTTAGAATGAACCTGCTTTCAATAGCACAACTTATTTAGAAGATGACTATTCCCACTCTGGATCAGTTCTTGGAGTTGATATCAAGATAGCAGTCATTTGGAAATTCTGGGCTCTTTTTTTTAAAAAAAAAAAAATATGTATTTATTTGCTTTAGTTGTACAAAATGCATTTATTTTTACGTGGTGCTGAGCCACAACCCCAGCCCCTTCTGGACTCTTTTTGTTGAACTAGATTGTTGCTGTGCTATGAACACATCTCAAACTTATCTCTCCATGGTATATTTCACACTATTCCTTAGTCCTAAAACTCTACCTGTTTAAACTGCCTTGTACAATCTTCCTCATTCTCCCTGGCTTTATTGAAAGATTACTGCTGCATGAAGCCAATTGTCACAATCAAGCCACATTGCAAGTAGCCAAACTCTAATAGCACGCAACATAAACATTTGTTTTCCCTCACAGATCTACAAGTCAGCCTTGTGGTTTTGATCTCAATCGGCTTCACCCAGGCATCTGCAGACAGCTATGTGCTGATCTTGGACAGGTTCTCTCACACAGGAAGGGTTTGGCTGGCTGCGAGTGACCTAGGATGGCCTTAGAACAACTGTGTTTCCCCCATGTACTCTCTCATCCTCTAGCACATTAACTCGAACTTGGTCTCATGGTAGTAACAGGTCTGTGAGAACAAGAGGAAATGGCAAGGCCCCTTGAGCTTAGGCTCAGAGATGGCACACCATCACTTCTGCCACACCTTATTGGTCAAAGCAAGTCACAAGGGCATCTTAGTTTCAAGGATTGAGGACTGGACTCTACTTACTGGTCAATGAAAGGTCCAAGATCATACCACAATTGGGGGTGGATGGGAAGAAAAAAGAACTAGGGAAAGTTTTGCAATCAATCTCCCACAAGTTTTCTAATTTCTTGGTTTGAAGTAGTGCTTGAATTGTAGTTTTACTTTTTAGAAAATGATTTTAAAAGGGATATTATTTGTATGCTTGCTTTATCTCCTTCATGACTCCCTTAGAGTCAGAGTCTATGCTTCATTAATTGTTTGGGCTTCAAGTTGCTCAATCAGTTAAGCATTAGACATATTTCAGAATAGAACTATTCTAAAAATCAAGACAAGGTAGAAAACATAAGCACACAGAATTTTAAATGTGGAATAACTTCAAAAACTGTATTTGTTCCATCACCCTGACTTTCAGCAAGCCTCCCTATATGGAAGGCCAATAAAGAAATCACCTCACAGTGCAGAGAAGGCCTCCCTAATCAATGCCCATTGTGAAGTATGCACCACCATAACACCCTGACACTCCAGTGTCAATTTCCAAATTTCTTATCAGAGAACAGCCATTTTCCCATCTTTATCTTAGCCTTCACTGTCTGCCTTCCTTCTTTCACTGTGATTCAACTTCATACTTTTTTGACCATAATAATATCTGCTTAGTGTTCAAATTTTGGAATAGTGCTGAGGACTGAGATGAGGGCTTTGCACTCAGTAGGCATTCAATAACTGCTCATTGAACACATAGATACAGAAAGGGATTGCTTTTACCCTAAGGTCTTGTGATCTATTTGAATCAAGGATTTTCTGGGAGAGCTGTCATATGCTGCTGTGAGGAATTTTGGTTTCTCTGGTGTCTCTTCTTTGTCTTTCTTCCATCCTGTGGCTCCCAAGATAGTCAATTCACCTCAGACCTTCAGGGCATACTGAGTCCCCTCCACTTGGCATCCTCCATCCAGTCTTTTGTCCAGAGCTATATTTCAGGAGGAGAAAGCCAGTCCAGTGTAAGGGGTGAATAGCACTCTGAAAGAGAAAGGGAAGATTGACTTCTGTATTGATTCATTCATGTTGAGAAACTCTCCACTCTGCAGAATGGAATTCAATTAATATTTCAGGTTTTTAATGAAACTTGTTCTCACCGTGACTTTTCCTGTCACTATTTATTTGAGTCCTTGGTTTGTAGAACTCGCTATCAAAGAAGGTCTTGGATAATTATTATATGCCCCCCTTGTTCTTTTGATTTGGTTTAATTCCCTAGCCAAATCACTGAGAAAGAGGAGCCTGATTTTCTTTCACTGGGAAAACAGTTTTTAAAGAAAGTCATAGGTAGCCTGTAATTATGTGCCCTCTATTGTTTGTCACAGTTCAGTATGTTTTTAACCTCAGTTTACAACACAATATATCTTTTAGATTCCCCCTGAATAATTTTCTTTGAATCAATTCCTTATTGTGATGTAACTATGGCTTTGTGGCTTCAGGAAAAACTAGTGTCTAATCCCTTCTGGCTGTTTAATCTCCACTACCACCATTTCTCCATCTGCAGAGGTCAGTAGACTGATAGCACTGCTGGCCTTCCCCTCTCAGATGGTCTGCTGTTCTCCATGATTGTCAAGATTCGGTCTTTGCCAAATTTGACTCTTCCCTGAAACTTAGTCTCTCCCATCAGAAGAAAAAAGCATTTTTTCCTACTTCACCTAAAAAAAAAAAAAAAAAAAGGGAAAAAGTATTCTCTGATCTAAAAACCATTTAATTTCTTTCCCATAATCAGGATCTATTTGAAAATTCATATAGTAGTCTCATAAAACTGGCTAGGAATGGTTACCAGACCTGTAAATTTATAGCCTACTTCAACAAAAGAGAATGTATTTCTCAAAATCCTTTTGAATAAAAGAGATCAAAATCCAGCTCTGGCTTAGGTAAAATGGAGAACATAAACCAGTGATAATTGGGTACAGGGACCTGTTCATCATCAGGTTCTTCTTACGTGGGCTGACCTCCAAGAGGATGGAGTAGGAAATAATTTTATTCTTCCCCATCACTTTCCTGCAAACCCACTCTGCTGACAGTTTTCCCCTTCGGTCAAATCTGCAGGATACAGAGCTTATGCAGTTATTTTCAGATAAAAATAAAATAAAATAAAATCCATCCCAGCCTAATCACAAAATAGTAAACTACTCTCAGGCAAATTAAAAATTTCCCCCATCTCCAGGTGGAGACTGACTGCAGTTTAGAACTTGTTGAGGGCAGTAGGGGCATGGTCAGTTCCATTTTTCTTCCCTCCCTCACCTGTTCTTGTCTTCCTAGGATAGCACCTGGGCAGTAAAGAGTACAACAGGAAAAGTGCACAGTTGGTGCTGTTGGGATCCTTGGCATTTCCTGGGTGTGGCCGATGTATATAACCTGGTTCTTCTGCATGTGGGATGTATGGGTGGTTTGATCAGTACTTTGCCCAGCACATCTCTGGCTGTAATTTCCTGAAGTGGGAATGCTATCTCTCACTGGGCACTTGCAGCCCCCCATCACCCCTGGACTTTCAGCTCTGTGTCATACAACTGACTCTTGAACCAAGGCAAGAGAGACCTAGGCCTGGTTCCTACCCTTAAGAGTGAACCTATGGCCCAATTCTGATAGCCACCCTTCTTGGGACAAGAAATCAGTGGAGCCAAGACACATGGCACAGAATCTAAACCCTCTGGTCATTGTTAGGCCATGCTCTCAGGTCTCAGTTTGTACCCAAATGTCCTGGAGCCTGCTTCTAGGGCTGGAACAGGCCTTTTCCCTTATCCATCCCTCCAAGGGTGGGTTGTGGTTTTTGTCCATTCCCCTGGTCCAAAGGGCAACTGTTTGTGGGCACTGAATACAGCTTGGTCATGTAGTTGAGATATCCACAAGCATGCCCCAAAGCCCCTTCACAGTAAGGGATGGATTCAGGGGTTGGAAAAGAGCAGAGGAAAAGAGAGCATCTTTTAGGGGCAAGAGATAACAACCAGAAAACTGGGTCTCCCAACACATCACATTCCAATATAGGGTTCTGGATGTTTGACAGTTCTAAATTCAAACCTAGATTTCCAGCTATTCATGAAAGCATATCTGTCAAGGTAAGATGAATGTATTTTGGGTATATTACTTAGCTTGATGTATAACTTTAAGATGTTCAGACATATGGTATATGGGCCTCAAGGCTCCCGAGTTGTGAGGGGTCAGGCAGCACCCAGAGGCAGTCTGTTGGGTTTTCTTCCCACTACACAGGGTTTATGTGTACAGCTCCTGCAAGACAACCTAGTGTATCTCCTCTCCATGGGTCCTTACCTGACCTCCCTTTGCCCACCTTTGAAGAAGTACATCTCTCTGTCCTGCAGGCCTCCTTGCTCCTTTTTCTGCCCTGATTAGGCTGATGGAATCACAGGTATTTGTTTTTAGATTGTGTGTTGTGTTTTTTTTGTTTTTTTTTTTTTTTTTTTATGTGGATGTACTTTCATCCTCCTCTTCTTCCCTCAAATCTCAGAGAAGATAGAGCAAACTTTCTGGGTAATTCTTTTCTTTGAAAGTCCCTCTCACTTGGCTTTAAAAGACAGGGAGGGGTTGGTAGTGAATATATGGCATGCCAACTTCTTGCCCTCAAATCTACACTGTTACTTTCATAGCTTTATTGAGGCATGATTGATATTAAAACATACTTAGTTAAGGTACATAATTTGATGAATGTATCATAAGCAAACACACATAACCATCAACACAGTCAAAATAGTGGCATATCCATCTGCCCCAAAAAAGTCCTCATGCCCCTCTGTGACCCCTTCCTCCCTGACCCTGGTCCCCAGGCAACCACTGATCTACTTTCTTAGTTTGCATTTTCTAGACTTTCACATAAATTGAAATTAGCTTTCTTTTTTGTTATTGTTGTCTCTCTCCCTCCTTCTTTCTTTCTTTCCTTCTTTTCTTCCTTCCTTCCTTCCTTCCTTCCTTCCTTCCTTCCTTCCTTCCTTCCTTCCTTCCTTTCTTTCTTTCTTCCTTTCTTTCAGAATAATTATTTTGCCACTCATCCAGGTTGTCTGTTGTGGGTTTGAATAATTTGTGCCTTTCCATTATACAGGTGAACCACATTTTATCTACTCACATCTTTATTTGCTTTCAGTATTGGGGTATTATACATAAAGCTACAGTAAGCATTCATTCACAATTCTTTGTGTGAAGATATGCATTCATTTCTCTTGAATAAAAAATAAGAAGTGGGCTGTGTGGTGGCATTCTGGTTAATGTCATAAGAATTTGCAAAACGTTTTTTTCCAAGTGGTTGTACCATTTAACACCCCACTGGTAGTGTTTAAAGCTTCCATTCTTGCACACCCTACCAGCAGTCCAACCTGTTGGTCTAGTGGTCACCCATTGAGGCACTGCAACTTCTAGAACCCTCAAAGTGTTATTCACCTTCTCTTCTGTACAACCTAGAGGTGGATTACAAACTAGTAGTCAGCAAAATTATCTCACATTAAAATAGGAGAAGTCCTTGGCACCTGTTTTATTGGAATCAGGTACTGAGGTTGGGATGGTGCTGAGTACATGCAGTGGCATTGACTAGGTGTTCTGCAGAAATGATTTAAAGTCGTAAATTGTTGTTGGCCAAAATCTTTGCAAACATATATTTTAAGATATTTAAAATGAAATTCAAAAAAGAAGCCTTAATGTAACTTTTTACTCTGGAATTGTTTATTGCTGATACTGTCCCAAAGATTACTTCTAAGAATACATACCTTTTCCTTTGTCTGTATTTGCCTTTATCCTTCAAAGGAAACCTTAATTCTTCCATACTTAAAACAACATCTATGGAGCAATTGCTATGTGACTAGCACTAATATTAGGTACTCAGGACACAAAGGTGAATGTTCTCAAGCTGTGAAATGTACATTTTGTGCACCTTCCTGCCGGTGTGGTCAGGAGCCTGAGGTTCCTGACTAGGAAAGCCAGTTGGGCCTTTTCTTACTCCTCTTGCTCTGATACCAGGATGTCTTAAGTACTGGATGTTCATCTCTTTACAGAGTAAGATATTAAACATTTTTTTTCTTGTCTTTAGAATGCAGTCTTAGAGGAAAATATCTGTTTCCTCCCCTAAATTTGAACACGAGGCAATGGTCTTGCCAAGCTTAATGTTTTATTGCAGCCCAGATAGTGTAACAGTATCAGCTATGTATATTCCCTTGCTTTTTCTACCTGTGGTTTTTTTTTTTTTTTTTTTTTTTTTTTCTTCCTCTTGGAATTTATATTCCTGTCTCTCCAGACTTTCTCATGAACTCACAGGCACGGAATTTATTCCAATTTTCTGTAATCTCACTCTCTAACACCAATAAATAATCCATCTATCTTTGTGAGTCCTTGATGACCTTTGATTTCTTATCAACTTGACATATTTTTTATTTCCTGTCTATTTTTACACATTTTTCCTTTAATTCTCTGCTCTGACCTCCTGTATGCTGTTTTGCACACTGAATATCTGGTGTTGGCAGAGTCACCCGCAGCCCAGGCTCCCTCACAGCCACTGCTTCTTCCTCACCAATCCCACATTTCTCACTGAAGCTGCTGTCTGCTCTGCTGCTGGGGACGCCTCTCCTCTTGGACTCTGGTTCATTTGCCTTCAGTTCCTCTCTTCCTCCTTTCCTGGTGTCTGGTCACTGAATTCCCCTCTTTTAGCTGACTGCAAAATGACATTTGCAGAGACTAGAAAGCATCTTTACCTGCCCCACTCAATCATTAGTTCCTATCCACCACTTACTGCAAGAGAACAGTGGGGGTTCACAAGAGGGTTGATTTTGTTGGACGGTGATGTGAGCAGCACTGGCATTGGCTTAAGTCCTCTCCAACACCGGCCCCTATCCACTACCTCACTCCCCACTTTGTCTACTGGCCACCCTGACCCTATCATATCATGCTAAGAGATGTGTTTAATATTCTGACAGTTTCAAACTCATAGAAAAGTTACAAGAAGAGCACAAAACCTTTGTTATACTCTTGTTCCTTCGTCTTCTATGACCTCTGTGATCTTCACATTTTTGAAGACTGCAGATTAACCATTTTGTTGAATGGTCCTCAATTTGAGTATTTGAAAGTGACCTCATGATTAGATCCCAATTTTGTATCTTATGGACGAAATATCACTATGCTGTGTTCTTTCCAGTGCACCCTGTTCAGGAGGATGCACTGTCCTGTTCCTGGTGGTGTTGATTTTGCTCACTTGATTGATCTAGTGCCTGTCAAGATTCTCCACTGTAAAGGATACTTCTTTTCCTTTATAGTTAATAGGTATATCGTGGACAATTCTTATACCATATAAAATCCTATTCTTCATCCAGCTTTTATCCACAAATTTAACACCCATTAAAATGTTTCTTTGGTGCAGCCAATGTGGAAAGCAGTATGGAGATACCTTGGAAAACTTGGAATGGAACCACCTTATGACCCAGCTATCCCACTCCTTGGTCTTTACCCAAAAGACATGAAAACAGCATACTACAGGGACACAGCCACATCAATGTTTATAGCAGCACAATTCACAATAGCTAAACTGTGGAACCAACCTAGATGCTCTTCAGTAGATGAATAGATAAAGAAAATGTGGTATATACACACAATGGAATATTAATAAGACAGAATAAAATCATGGCATTTGCAGGAAAATGGATGGAGTTAGAGAATATAATGCTAAGTGAAGTTAGCCAATCCCAAAAAGCCAAATGCCAAATGTTTTCTCTGATATAAGGAGGCTAATTCACAGTTGGGTTGGGATGGGGAGCATAGGAGGATTAGAGGAATACTAGAATGGCCAATGGGGAGGAAGGGGAAGGGAGGGGGCAAAAGGGTGAAAAAAAAAGATGGTAGAATGAGATGGATATCATTACCCTAAGTGCATGTATGAAGTCACGAATGGTGTGAATATACTTTGAATACAACCAGACATTTGTAAAAAAGTGCTCTATATGTGTAATAAGAAATGTAATGCATTCTGCTGTCATTTATATCATCTTAGAATAAAAAATAATTAAAAAAAATGTTTCTTTCCTAGATTATTACTATGATGGTGATATCATTCCTTCTTCATTTATTAGTTGGTTTCCTATCATAAGGAGGAGCTTCCTCTTATCCATTCATTTATTCATTCCTTTATTTATGGCAGTATAGATTCTTGGCTTCCTATTTTATTCAATAGGTTATAATCAAATTTAATATTATTATTTATTTTGATGCCAAAATTGCCCAAGTTTGGCCAGTGGAAGATCCTATGCATATGAACTTTGAGCATGTCCCCATCATTACTTGTCCATTTCCTTACTTTTCATCACAAAACTTGATGTTCCAGACTTATCTTTACACTCACATTGTTCTTTCCCTTATAGCTAGGATCAGTCATTTGTGTGAGTGTATGTGTGTGTGTTCTGTACTTTCAAATGATTTATTCTGCATTTCTAAGCTTTTTTTCAAATATATTTTAAAATGTGCGTTTTCACTATTACTTCCAGTTCCAATCCAACGCTACATGGTATATCTTAATATTCTCTCTTTCCATATTTGGACTTTTCTTCCCTGTCAGTGAGAAGTCTGACCCCCAGTAGTGCCCAGTATCTAAATATCCTTGCATATAACCAATTTAGTGGCCCTGTCTGGTGCCACACTCCTTCCATACAAACCTGAGCCCTACTTGGTCTTTCTTCTTTAGGTAACCTACATACCTGGATCAGCCTTAATGCCTCTTTGATTCAAGAAGGATATAAACCAATCAATACTTTTTGAAGAAGGGAAGAGGAAGAACAAGAACAAAAGAGAAATGCTAAGATTTTTTTCCCAAAATTTTTGTTATTTTTATCTCTTTTTGAATTTAGAAAATTTACTTCTTTTCCATTTCTGCTATTTCTTTAAATAATTAAAATACATATCTCTGACTATTCTGCTTTAATATTTTTTACTATGTTCACATTATATACTGTTCCTACAAAAAGTGCCCAGTTGTCTTTGAAATATCAGAAAACCAGTTTGGTGCCTTGAAGAGATAATTTCTGTTTGGGCAAATGTAGGTTTAGGTTAGGTTTTACAAACAAACGTCCCCCAAATCTCAGAGTCTTAACCTCACGTGTTCCTTTCTTGTTCATGCTATGTTCCCCAAGCAGAAAGACAGGCTTCTTAAGGGACCAGGCTATGGAGGCTTTACCTCTAAATGTACTTCCCTAAGGAACATGGTAAAAAGTAGAAAGACACTGTGAGTGTTCTTTGGCTTGTTAAGTTTCTACTATGAAGTAAAGGCATCCTGTATGCTCACATTTCATTGACCAAAGCAAGTGACATGACCACACTACCCAGGAAGTGAAAAAGTATAAAATGGGTCTTCCAAAAGAACATATGAAATAGTTAGAAGTACTAATGACTTCCATAGTGTTCAACAGGGGACACCAAGGCTGTTGCACTCTTAGCTGTCACTTTTACTGCTAGTCTGATCTTGTATAATTTCTATTTGGCTAGCTTCAAGATAGCAAAAGCCTAGTTTATTGGGTTATTGTAAAGAAAAAAGAATAAAAGTGCTTTGTAAAATATAAAATGCTATATGAAGATGAGAGCATTGTAACTATCATTTCTAATAGTCATGTCCCCATATGCAGATAAATGTCATGGAAGCTGTGTTCATTCATTCGGTGTATTCCATATTTTAAGTGGTAATGAAATCATCATCCTTTTTCTAGTTATAAAAGTGATAGGTGCTCAATGCTGGCATGTTGATTATTTGCTCAAACACACACACATATTCACATATAAGTACACATATACATACATACACAAAAATATAAAGATCCAATTCCTCATAACAGAACAGTGATTACCTTTCCATATATATATATATATATATATATATATATATATATATATACTTTCAAATGTTTTCTATATAACAACTTAAGTAGTTGAAATTATATGCAATACTTTCCTTTAGTTTTACTTAACTTTAAACTTTAATATTTTCTCACCCAATTGCATATTATTTTAAGTATCATTTTGAAGATCCAAATATTTTATAACTAAATAACCATTCTTGATTGCTGGGCATCTAATTTGTTTTCATACACAAGATATTCATGGTTTCTTCACTCTACTGAAGAGGAGAGGACAGTGACTGGCTTGCACATTGTACCCACCTTGGGCTTCAGATTTATTCCTGGTTCTTTCTCTTCTCTGCTCTGAATTAAAAGTTTGGAGTTGTTGCCTTATGGCTGAATTACCTAATGAAAGGCACTAATGGGAGATGGGAAGAAGCCCAGCTATTTTTATCCATGGCTCTACCTTGGATATTTTCTCTGGCAGCAACCAGCCCTCCTCTTTATCTCCAGCTCTCACCAGACAGTTCCTGCATGGTTCTAGATCCCTCCACTGAACTCAACCTCTTGGTTCCCATAACTCCTCTCCTCCCTTTGCCTCTTTTGCCTAGGTATTATAGTGGTTTCCTGTTGTTACTGATTTCTGGATTTTGTCATCATCTGTTGATCTGTGCTGAACTCCTTCATTATGTGGGTTAACATGGGTTAACAAAGTCCTGCATGAAATTCTGTCCACTGTAAATGCTTGAAGAGGTTTATGTTTTCCTGGATAGACTGTCGTTATTCTCCTATTGGGCCACAGTGGTTTCTATCCAAATTTTCTTTCTCCTCAACCCTGCCTTGTCTTTGTCAGGGATACTTAGTTCAAAAAATAGAACCCATGAAAACTGGTCCAAACAAACAAAAAATTAAAAGGAGGAAGTTATTGAAGGGATCAAAGAATAATAGGTAAGGAAAGCAACTGAGATTATGAGGAGATAAGAATAGAAAGTGTCTCCTTTCATCCTTTCTTTCTGCCCAACTGGATAAATATGAGAGAAAGTGATCCCATAACCCTGATTCTGCATAATGGCTCCAACCCAGTGGCCAATGTGAATTCAGGAGCTCCCTCTTTCTCCTTTCTCATTTTTGAGCCTTGCTTGTTTCAGGTGCCCAAAACTCAAGCAAGTAGCTGCTAACAGAAGTAGGGTGTGGTCAGGGTCACATGTGCCACTGCCTACCCAGCTGGAGGGTCTGGGGGGTTTCTCTGAACAAGGGCACAGGAAGGCAAGCACCTTGAGGAGCATGCCCTCGATTAGCCTATTATTTAGTGCTCCTAAAAACTACATGGACCTCTTGATTTTGCAAGTGTGTCATGCCAGTGGCCCACAGGAGCCCCTCTTAATACAGGGCAAATAAAATCATGGGATAAATTATAGAACAGCAACATCTTTTTAGTTCATGGCTAAATAGGAAGTTAAGTTAGAAAAACCATTAGAACCTGAAATGAAGAAAAGTTTCCTCTCTGAATGGAGGGAAGTGAGTGGAATGGACCAAAGGATCAATACTATCAGAATTGTGATGTTTTATTATATAAACTTGGGGTGAGTACAAGTGGATTAATTTTATTTTTATTATTTTGATATTATTTAAAGTTAAATACATTTGCATATATTTTTATTGAAAAATAATATAACTTAAGTAACATATACACTGGAAATCTTTTTAGATCTCTTTCCATAATTGATCAAAACTTAGTTTTGAAAGCATACAGTCTTTCAAAATGTGTTCCTGTGAACTATTTCTGTTATTGTTGTTATGAAGAACCACACACAGTTGCAAATCTTTAGGTTTTTATCTACTCTCATATGAAACATCTTTGCCAAACGATTGCTATGAAATGCCTCCTCTTTACGACCTTTATAGAAGGTTACTAAAATTTTTCTCATCTTTTTTGTTGAAAAGAAAGTAAACTGTGAGACCTCCTTATCGCTTAAAGGTCTTGATTCTGTGGTTATTTCCTGTGTCACAACATCAGGCCTATCATGTGGCCATGGTGACCATGGATGGAAAGGGTCCACTTACCATCTCACTGGGGTTTGGTGATTTAAATCCTACTTCAAATGAACTTACCAGAAGATATGTCCATGGGTCCTGGGGCTCTGCCTGAATCATCCCCTTTGGCCTCAATTCTGCTCTTTTGGTCTATGGTGTAATTGTCCATCCTCCTGCCCTGTGAAGTTGCCCATTCACTCACATAGTTTCCTTTTAACATTTTCAGGAGATAGTTTCTCTTGATCTCAATAATTGAAATAGTAGCAAACCTTCTGCTCTTATGCCAATTTACCAGGATACTGGGTTTCTCATTTTCAGTGTTTCTTTTAAAAACTCTTGCATCACTGGGTAGCCAATTGTCTGTCAAAACATGACACCTTTCCAGTGTTTTTAGGAATACCCCTTCCCCAAGGTTTTTCATTTTGACACATATTTTTTTATGTGGCATTTGGAGTGGTGTGCCAGAAAGGCTCATTATAGCTAATGAGCTGATTATCCAATATGCACAAATTTTATGAACCAGTTTTTAAATCACAGGTAGTTTGAAATCAGTCATACTGGGTATAGGTGTATATTTACCATGGAAATTGTTACATACCACAAAATCAGAGCTTCCTTGCCTGTCAGAAAGGCATTTATCAGCATACCACTGCATTTGGGTAATTAAAATGAAAAGAATGTAAATTTAAAAAATTTTTGCATGGATAATCAAGCAAATTTTTTTTTCTATTGAGAACAGTCTTAAATGTCCTTTTAAAACCTTAAGTAAAAAAGTTATTTGAAGGGGTAATCCAAGATTTTCTAATGGAAACAAATAAAGCTACACCTAAAAAAAAGAAGTTGATACTAGACTTTGTCAAAATTCAAAACTCCTTATTAAAAAATATTGTTGAAAAAAATAAAAAGGTAAGCCCCAGACTGGAAGAACATATTCACAATGTAGTAAGCAGTTTATCTAGAATATATACTAATGTTTATAAATAAGCAAGTAATAAAAAGACAAATAAATAATGAAATGGGAAAAATATTTGAAGTGATACTTCTTAAAAGAAGATTTGCAAGTGGCCAATAATTACATGAAAGAAAGGTTTGAGATCATCATCAGGGAAATGAAAATTAAATCCACAATGAAATGCCATTTCATGTCTACTACAATGCCTGGCATCAAAGAATGTTAAGGGTGTGGAACAACAAGAGTTCCCAGACTGCTGGTAGAAGTGAAAAATGTTGTAACTACTTTGGAAAACTGTTTGGCAGTTCCTTATAATGTTAAACATACATCTATCCTTTGATCTTGTGATTCTACTTCTTTCCAAGAGAAATGAAAACATACCCACAAGGACTTACACAAGAATCTTTATAGCAGATTTATTCACAATAGCTTTAAGCTGGAAACAACTGTAATATCTAAATATCCATCAATAGTGGAGTGAATATACAGACTGTGGTACATTTCTATAATGGAATACAACTAAGCAGTAAAAATGAAAAATTCACATTGATGAATGTTAACAACTCATTATTTGAAAGAATGAGACACCAAAGACTACATACAATATGATTCTATTTATACGAAATCCAAGGACAGGCAAAACAACCTTTGAATTAAAACAGTGGTTATCTCGCAACAGGTCAGGGCGTTTTGGAGTAACTGGTAAAGGGACGCAAGGTAACTTTCTGGGATGATGAAGATGTTCTGTGTCTTGATTAGAATAATAGCTACACCAGTGTGTACATTTGTCAGAGCTCGTTATCTATATGTCAGTAACAGAATGTACATAAGAATAAAAATAGATCCCTCCCTAAAATAAGTGATTTAAAGAACAAAACCAAAATGAAGTAATTTCATTAAGTATCAGGACAATGAGGAAGTGACATTTATCTAGTTTAATGATGGAAAATAGTAAGAGATGAAATCACACAGTGTCAGACCATAAGACACAAGAGCTGATAGCAGAATGCAATCTGACCTTACAATATTGCATGTTTAGCAGAGCATTACCTTAAAACTCTCCACCAATCATTTTATTTCAGCTTAAAGCATCCCAGGAATTGTGGTTTTACTCCTGGCCTTTTTTTTTTTTTTAAGTACTTTGGCCTGTTTATACATATTGGTGGAAATAATAAATTCAGTAAATCATCAGGGCTTCCCACACTCTTTGGCTGGCATTAAGCTGTTGATTGACAGTGCAGCCGCCAGGCCTGGAGGGACCTGTACCACCAGACCTGCTAATTGCTACACAGCCAAGGAGATTTAAGGAGAAGATTAGAGAGAAGAGTTAGGTAGTTGAGGATGTCTTCCCAGGAGTGATGGGAGAGGGCAGGCATGGCCAAATCAGCATTTGTGAAACAGGGTGTGCCTAGACTGCCCTGCTCTGCATGTGGCCTACCTATATGTTCACAGAGCAAAATGGTTTGTTTTCCATCAATAGGAGTAGAGTCAATGGTTATTTGACACGGTCTTCCCAAGTCCTAGTCTTCTGAAACAACTTTGACTTTACTATTAAAATAAGGTAGCTTCACCCTGTCCTTCATTTTGATGACAGCTGTAGTATCCCTCTGGATAATTCTTGGTGGTCCTGGTGTCACCTGTTAGTATTCTCCCAAGTTGGCTCACTTTCTCAGTCTCCTCTGATCTCTGGGGCTCTGGGACTTGTAGTGTTAGTTCAGCCCACCCAAAGTGGCCTTATCATTAGGTGGCTTCTAAAGTTAATGGTTTATTAAGTTCGATTGAAGGCATAGGGAAACATAGAGAATTTTTAACACATAGTGGAAATAGATCAGTCCCAGTTGCATTAGTTTGTCCAGGATGCTTTAACAAAAGGACCATAAACTAGTTGACTTGTAAAAAACAAACATCGATTTCTTCAGTTTTGGAGATGGGGAAATCTGAAATCAAGGCAGATGTGGTGTCTGGTAAGGGCCTACTTCCTAGTTTGGAGACAGTGTATTAGTTTCCATTTCTATAACAAAATACCTGGGGCTTGGTACTTTTTAAAGACAAGAATATCATTTAGCCCACAATTTTGGAGATGAACAGTCTAAAATTGGGCAGCCCTGTCTGTTTGGTCTTGTTGAGGTCACCTTGACCCAATCTACAACATAATGGAGAAGCAGAATGAGAACTGGTTATGTGAAAAGGGAGTGACCTTGCTTTATGTCAGCCCTAACTCACTCTCCTCAACCAGCATTTACCCCTTTTCAGAGCAGTGAGCAGAGCCCGCTTCTGCTAGGCCTCGCTTGCTAAAGGTTCCGCTACTCTCAACATCGCTACACTGGAGACTGAACTTCTAGGACATGAACCTTTCCTTGTGAGACACATGGATTTGGGAGGGGTACGTATTCGGACCAAAGCAGTTGTCAAACATCACAGTTACTGAACTCTTGAAGCTGGCAGCTCCCCATCACGAGACTCCTTTCTTGTTTAGGCCCTGGCTTCCTCATCTGATGGCTGGGACTTATGCTCACCTTATCGAATCCTTTTCCTCTCTTCTCTCCCACCAGGCCACTGAGACTGGCACAGAGGAGATTAAAACCTCACTTCACGTGCAAGTAAGATCTTGGCCTCATTGTTTTCTGATGACTCACAGTTATTTAAGTTCATTTGTCTTGATAACCACCTTCCAGGCCATGTCTTTGCCCTGGCTCATGATTTCTGCATACATAGACATCCCCTGCCATTATGCTGAAAAGCATAATGTTTTGCAAGTCAACCAGTTTATGGTACTTTTGTTAAAGCAGCCTGGATGAACTAAGACAACTGGTACAAATCTGTTTCCACTATGTGTTAGGGTCACACATGGCTGCCTTCATAAAATAGTATTTTTCTCATCTTTTTAATTCACTTATTATAAACTTTGAAATTGTTTCCATGATTCTGGTGACATTTAAGCTGGATGTTTATGGAGGCTCAGGGTCCTATAGGACATAGTTTAATCTAGACTTGGCTGGATAAGGAGGAGAGCACACAGCTGATCCAGGGGCTCGCATATCCTCTTGTCTGGGTGTGTAGCCACTTTTTGCATTCTAATTTTTCAGGTCTTCCTTTTATTTTCTGTAACATAGGCATAACAGTAGATAGCCTGTGTCTGCCCCTGTCACTTGGGCTCCTTCCTCTAAGATAGTGAGATGCATTTGAACCAACCTGATAAGTAGCAATTCTGTCTGTTAAGATAGCCCACGTGTTTGTGTTAAATGCTCTGCAAGCAGGTCAGTTGCCTCCATACCAGCTCTCCTGTCTGATCCTATGTGAGGGGCTGGTAGAAGAATCAGAGCTCTCCAGTCTGCTAAACTGAGCCCCATCTAATATTTCCAGACCACAATTTTCTGAACTCTGGTATCCCAAAGCAGTTTTGGAATAGACTTTGCCAATATTTTTCATGTCAAATAAGAAAACACCAAGGCCACTTACTCTTGGCTCCAGTCCCCACTGCCCTTGGTTTTATGTTGTGGCAAGCTCCTCCACAGGACCGGGGACCCATGGGGGAGGCAGATTTCCAGGCAGGGTCACACATGGCTGCCTGGCCCAGGAGCCTGAAGGCATGCTGGCTGCTGCCAACACCAAGGGTAGATAAACAAGCCTGGATTAGCATTTTAAAACAGGTTTAACCCAAAGGATAACCATTGTCACAGGCAAAATATTACTGATTGGAGCCCTCTTAAACCATCTTTAGACATCCTCCCATGTCTCTGTCCCACTTTCCTTGTGCCATATTATAGTATTTATAAAACAGCAGAGCCTGATGTGGGGGCCTGTGAAGTTCCAAGTGTCCTGGCCGACTGTCTTCCATTGCAAGGGATTAAGAAACTGGAGCTGAAAATGAAAACGTTCACCAGAATTTTCCACACCAGTGCACGATGAGTGCAGACGGCAATGGCTTCTTCCCTTTTTTTTTTTTTTTTTTTTTTTTTTTTTTTAAATAAATAGCACTAAGAATTGCAGACAGTCAGCTCAGCTTGGGCCAACTTTAAAAGCCCACCACCAGATCCCCACCAAGATAAGCAGCCCCCATGCTGAGGTGGTCCACCATCAGCTCCAAGAGAGGACTGGCACCCATGCTAGGAAAGGAGGAGAGACGCTTTTACAAAAATAACATAATTTGGCTCCTGGAGAAAAGGAAGGGCAGAATGCAGGCTGTGTTCCTTCCTCTCTCCCTTGCTTGCTTCCCCGGGTGAAGGCATTAATAGGCTTAGTGCTTACAAAGGTGAAATCAAAATGAAAGAAAGAGGAACTGCAAGAACGCTACTACTGGAGATGCTGAAGCTGAGGCCATCCAGCAGGCTCATTTGCTTCAAGAAAGATTTAAAGAGGGAGGAGATGGCTTCTGCCTTCATTCAACTTGCAACAAAAGAGAAAAAAGGCAAGAAGTACACAGTTAATGTAGAGGGTATGACCCAAAGTGATGGAAACCATTCCACTTTTTCTTGAGTGTTTCTTGAATGCTTATTATGTGCCCAGCACTGTGCTTAATATTAAAAAAAAAAAAAATTACAAACATTCAATCACAAATCTCATGTTTGTGAAAGACAACTTTCCACTTTCTGCCCTGCAAGATAGCCTCGGATGACTCAACTGGATCTGGTGCCAGCCACGCTTCAAATGTACTGTTGTGGGTCATTTCTCAGTCTCTGCAGTGGGGTTGCTTCAGTGATTTTAGGACCAAGCTAACCCACTGTAATCTTGGAAGTGTTTACCTCTGCCATTTGTTTTCTACTTCCTGCAAATGAATTGTTTGCGTTGTGCTGACATTACTTATGTGAAACACTAACCAAATTTCTTTCCCACATTCAACCTCAGTTTCTCCACATATGTTGTTATAGAATCATCAGATTCTGAGTCACTTAGTCTCTTGGCAAATACTTGGTTCATTTGAGGCTAGGATCTGCTTGTTTGAAGTCCTTATGGTTCAGTCCTTTCTGTCAGTCAAATGTATCTGCGTACTATCTCCATACATTTCATGTATAAAATGTCTTATTGAAGAAATAATCCTGGAAATAGTTACTAAGAGAATGTTCTCTGTTTCAATCATTCCACATTGTTTTCTGTTTAATGAGTACAAAGATTTTAGAAATGTGCATTTTATCTTTAGAAAAGACTGCTGTCAAAAAGATCTGCAAGAATTCTTCCCTTTGGAAAAAAAGTCTGGTTATGTGATAGTAGAAACAGCCACATTATCTACATTGTCCTTTTAAAAGCCTGGCCCATGGTGTGTGGGTGTTGTGTGTGTGTTGGGGTTGGAAAGTTGAAGTGGAATGAAACTAGGCATTTTTGCAGAAGTTAAGCAATTACTATTTGCTGATATAATGTCAATTCATAAGTGACCCCTCAACAACATCAAAGCACATCACTTAGGAATTAAAAAATAATCACCTTACTGAACAAGCAGATGTATTTGTTTAAATGAAGCATCCAAGAGTTACCTGACCCTTCTAGCTAACGCTGACTACAAATGATGGGGCCCCACAAGCCAGTCAGCCTGAGGAAGGACTCTGAAACCTCCATTGCCTACGGCCCATGGGTTCTGACAGCAAAGTGAATCACTTCTGGGGAAAACAATGACTTGTTTACTTTTCATTGAATTGAAAATTGAAGATATTTCATAATAGGATCTGGGAAAATTTACCAGATGTTTCATTGCACTGTGTTCTTCTGGCAGGTCTACAAGATATAATGCTGAGAAAGGCTAATAAATCAAGGTGGGTATGAAAAGCTTAGGGACAAAATTCATAAAATCTTGAATTGCAGGGGGACACCTTTTTTTCCAGCTGCTAGAATATGAAAATTTCTAACTTTTTCTGATGTTCACAGACAAGCTAATATAAAATATAGATTCTATTTTTACTCAGTTTTCTCATCTTCTTCCTTTTCTTCTTCTTTTATGCTCTAATTTTGCCAATCTAAGAATTTTTAAACCCAGAATAGAAAAATTTATTTCTTCTACATTACCTTGAAATGATCAGATGAATATATAACCACACCTCAAACCACAGCTTCAACTTGAGGACCTTCATTTCTTGACCGAAGGAAAGGTACACAGAAGCAGATCTTGAAATGTTTTTTTTTTTTTTTTTTGGGGGGGGGTACCAGGGATTGAACTCAGGGGCACTCGACCACTGGGCCACATCCCCAGCCCTTTTTTGTATTTTATTAGAGACAGGGTCTCACTGAGTTGCTAAGTGCCTCACCATTGCTGAGGCTGGCTTTGAACTCGCGATCCTCCTGCCTCAGCCTCCCAAAGTGCTGGGATTACAGGCGTGCGCCACCGCGCCCGGCTTGAAATGTTTTAAAATAACAAATTCATTTTGCCAGAGCCAAGCACAGAATGGAAGGCTTTTGTTTCATTTGCCTTCTCCTCCTCTTCAGATTTTTGAGATATTTCATAAAAGCAAATACTAATAAACTGTGGTGCTAAATATATGACCTTGGTGGAGACCATATTCTGGGCATCTGTGACTTACTTTGGACCATTGTCTGTGCTATAATGACTACATTCCGATTGTTTTACTTCTCTATTGTTGAATAACAAATCACCTCAAAACTTTTATGACTCAAAACAACAAAATGTCATCTTACAAAATGCGGGTCAGGAATTTGAGAATGATTAATTGAGTGGACTGACGTAGGATCTCCTGCAATGTTGCAGTCATGATGTGAATGAGGGCTACCGGCAAATGAAGGCTTGAATAGGGTTGTGGGATCTGATTTCAAGATGGTGCACTCACAGGGCTGTTAAGAGGCAGCATCCATTCCTTGTGAGGTGGATCCCTCCATAGGCTGTGCAAGCATCTTTGCCACATGATAGTTGGCTTCTCCCAGAATAAGTGTTCCAAATGAGTGTGTGAAAGAGAAAAGTCAGAAAGCTACGGGGACTTTTATGAAATAGTATTTAAAGTCCCACATTCTCACCTGTGCCTCATTATATTTGTTAAAAACAAGTAACCAAGTCCAGTCTGTATTCAAGGGGAAAGGAATTAATCTCCATCTTTTAGAAGAAAGAATATCAAATAATTTATGAACATGTCTTAATGTCATTCTGCTGGTTGAATGGAATTTCAAATTTGTGCAGTTGGTAGGGGAGTATAAATCAATACCATGAATTGAAGAAAAAGAAAAGAAAGAAAGAGCTCTGCTTAGGTTTCTCTTTGTCCTGCTTTACTAACTTCCATTCCAGGCCCCATCTCAGCCTTATTCCACCCTGACACTGCTCATGGCTTTTACTAATGTCTTCCTAATTTAATCATTGATCTGTCATTAGTAAATCTCAACAACATTCACAAGCTAGAAAAAAGGAACCTAACACAGACAGAGGCTCAGGTGCCCTGAAACCTGGGATTATAAGAAAGTCAAGAATCTATAAATTCAGAGAACAAAGGTGAAGTCCATATGGAAAGAGGAAAGTAATTCTTTACAAGTAGGATTCTGTTCTACTTGACGGGAAGTGTTGCTAAGGCCTCCCATAGGAGTCCCTTGGCTCCTGCTGGTGACAGGGCAGGAAACTCACTTAGGTGGGGACAGCACAGCTTATTTCTCACACATCACTCCTCTTCAGCTCCTCTGAGCTTCCTGGACCCAATGCTTCTAGCCGCTACTCAGCAGTAATCATGGTACTAAACCACCTCTGTCCATTATCATCCAGAGTCCGCCCATAGACAGCTTTACATCCCGCCAGGAAGTCTGTTTTGATCAGCCTTTCACTGACTTCCTTTCGTGCTTACAACAGGCAAGAAATGGCTTCAGGGACCACCAGCTCACAGGACCAGTCAGTCCTAATGGCCTTATCACTCGGCTACCTGCTCTTCCTTCCCAAAGGGAACAACAGTTAGTGTGTCTGAGTCAGAAAGTCTGGCTGAACCATCCTATTACTGTTTTATATAAAGCACTTACAGAATTCCTAGAGGGGAGAGGAGTCTCTAAGGAGAAGCCATCTCATTAAACTGCTGCCTGCTTTCCAAGCAGCCAGAGAGGGTCTGAGCAGAGAGGCAAGACCTTGGGGGGCTTGGTGATGCTAATGCACTAACCTCTGGGTACTAAGCAGCATAATGGGGGAATGACCTCAGAGGAGAAAGTGGGAAATGTGCTTTTCTCCTTTGCCCCATTTAATGAGGTCGAAGAAGAAACAAAGCCATCTTTACAGAGTTATAAAAATGTATCCAAGTGTCTAGATTCCCATGCCTAAAAAACTCTTTATGATTTGTTCTTTCTTTCTTTCAAAAAATTTCTCCTTCTGTCTCTGCTCTATAGGACTCTCTACTTAGCCCTAGATTGATAAAGAAAATGGCCTCTGAAGATGTGGTCTTTTAAAAGCCTGGAGAAGAAAGACCAGAAATTCCTTTAAAAGGCCTCTGGCCATGATATCTTTCAACTCTGATTTATAGGAACTATTCAAAAGAACTCTCTGGAAAAGGGCTTTTTTTTTTTTTTTTTTTTTTTTCTTTTCCCTAAGAAAGCATCACAGAAAACAAGCCAACTCCCAGGTTGACAGGATGCTGTCTTCAGAGAGCTTGGGGATTGCATTTGCACAAGTTTCCAGAGCAGACTGATGCACCTGGATGTGATGTACTCTGGATGCCAAATCATGAGGGAGCTCATCCTACTGCCAGGGTTCAGTGTGTAGACAGAGGAGAAGGAGGCCTTCAGCACAGGGACAGACACATCAGGGCTGTTTTCTGAATTCCATCCTGCCCCAGAACTGGATTGTCATATTTCTACTTCTTCCTCCAAGTTGCTCAGCATAGAGAGGAGGAGCTCAGTTCACACCCCTCCTAGATTTTAAGTAGGCCTTTAAACATTTATACCAAGTGGCCTGAGAAGGTGTGTGTGTGTGTGTGTGTGTGTGTGTGTGTGTGCACGCACACGCACGCACATGCATGTACCAAACAAGTGTGTAAACCCCACTTTCCAATATCTGAGAACACCTGGATATCTCAGGAAGGGCAAGTTACTACTGGAAGAAAATGCTCTTCTGAATTTTTTTGCCCAGGATAGAATTTCTTTCTTTGTGTATAGAGTTCCTGTCATTAGATTTGAAAGCAAATATTCTAAAATTCCTTTTTTTTTTTTTTTTTTTTTTAATTTCTTCCTGAGTTCTTTAGGACCTTTAATAGAACTACTTATTTGCACCTCCTTTGAAATAAGTTGTGGTCATTTGATCATCTGACTTGCTAGCTCACTAAAATGTGGGCAGAAATAATTGTGTCACTTCCTTGTTGAAGTTTTAATAATTACTATGTAATTCACTCTTTTTACCTTTAAGGTGAATGTCAATGGTCTATGTTATGGCTGCTTCCAAAGTGAGGATGGCTTGGAACAAAGTCTTATGCCAACCTTTGATGGACACTAAGGAAGAATATGAAATAAGCTTTTGCTATTATAAGACACTGAGGTAACAGGCTTGTTTGTTACTGCAGCATGGTATATCCTTTTCTATCTAACTCTCACAATACCCTCTCAGAAGAAGGGGATTTCTAGTTGCCAATGGAAGTGCATTTCATGGGAATAATGTAGTTTCATAGGAACATCTTTCTAGATGAGGGTTTGAAAACGTCTCACTTCTAGTCCAGGAAAATATACACAATCTAGGCCAGAGGAAAGAACCAAGTGTCATACAAACTTAGCCTCATATGATTCTACTGTAGAAGGATAGGGAATTAACCACTTTATTTCATTTGCATTGTTAAAAATGTGATTAGATGAATGGGTCTTTCTCCCTAGGCCTGTGTGCAATCTACAGTCTGGACAACATATGCATATATACTATTTCCCCTTTACCAGAATGCATTTTATCCCTTGAACAGGATTAGGGTAGAAGAATATGAACTAATCATGCTTCAACAGTGATGAAATCTGGCAGTCTTCTTGTCCTCAGCATAATTATTTTCTTAATGAACTCTTACATCTGTCATCTGCAGAAGAGACTTTGGAACAGATCTACTTTAGGACCAATAAGAGTAAACACGTTTTATAGACAGCATATTATCTCCATTTTACTGCCATCAAATGGGCAGTGGGAAATACTGTGTGTGAAGAGTCTGCAGAGTAAGGTTCAGTAGACATAAGCCATGGCTGTGGTTATGTTAAGAACAGGGAAAGCCCTTGGATATGTATGGACTTGTCTACCTGGGTGCCCCAGAAAGGGCTTAAAGCGAGGTTTAAATGCTCATGCTTCTTGAGGAATACAAGTCCAGGGCATAAAGAGCAAGTCCAGGGAAACATGCAAAGCAAGTCAGAAGAAGTTGTTTCTGAGCCCTCCAGCTCCACAAGAAAACCCAGCTGGTTGCTCGAAGGCTCTGTAGGTGCCAGGAGGAGCGACTGCACCTCAGAAGAGTGTGTTGAGGAGGGTGGGAACAGTTTCCTGTTGGCCTCTTTCTGCTTCCTGTCTTCCTGCCTCTTACTGATCAGACTTCTCACTGTTAATTCCCACTCCCCAGTCCCCCAGCCCCACCACATTGCTAGTCTGAGTTGTTCATCCTTTATGAAAAACACTTAGCCCCATGCTCTGGTGTTTCTATCACTCCCCCAAATGAGAAGAATCCAAGACTTCAAGGATCAATAGCCTCTGTTTAAAGCACCAGAATGGCTGCACGTGGTGATAGAAAACAGGGTAGCAGCAGCTAGGGCTCTCCATTGAGCAAAATCCAAGATCTGGAGCAGAGTGACCCAGGAGGTACACAGACCAATTCCAACACAGGTACTCGGCACTTAATTTTAAGAGTTATGTCTATGTGAAGATGACAATTACAGTCCTTGAAATTTTATTGTGTGTAGGCAATTAAATGCTATAATTGTTGATTACTGACAATTTTATTTGTTTCTCAGAAAGAAGCAGCCGAATAAAGTTGAAGACTAGTAGGTTAGCTGGGCATAGGAGCGCATACCTGTAATCCCAGCTACTTGGGAGGTTGAGGCAGGAGGATGGTAAGTTCAAGACCAACCCCAGAATTAATGAAACCCTATGTCAAAATAACAAAGATAAAGTGTTGGGAGTATAGCTCAGAGCTCAGTGGTAGGGCTCATCTGAGTTCAATTCCCCCATTGCTGGAAAAAATGCATACACACACACACACACACACACACACATAAAATGTTAAAACTGGTGTACCTTGAATACCCAGATTGTTGACATCACAAATCTCAGCCTACTGGAAGACTTGAGAAGATGAGGGTTGATTCAGTTCTGCAAGAGTGTGATCAATAAGTCCTTTGTGCCATTTCAAAGCCAAAGGGCTAGAAATCACACTTATAATATTGCAGCCAAGCAGAGCTTGCCAGCATACACACATGCCCATATGCAAATAAGCAAAGCCGATGTATTGGACTGCTGATGGCTGAAATAGTAGGACATGCCTACTAGGTCCCAGAAATCATCCAAATATCCAAACTGTGTCATGTGTATCAGTGAGCCTAACTGATACAATGCTTCCTGAGACACAATATGATCTGGAAATAAAGGGCTGTGTCGTCAGGTATATCTGAAAATGCTACAGCTCCTTGCATTGGAGTATGTCTACAGCATCAAGGTTCCGAGGTATCATCTTGTGAAGAAGCCTGCTCAACTCAGCCTTTCCTAAACTCATTTCATTGTAGACCAATCCTTTTTGTATAAAAATTATCCACCTACCAAGGAACTGGCATTCCTTAGAAAAGAGTTAGGCCACCTCTAGACTATTCTGAAGGACACCTTGATCATGTAGGAATTCAGGCAGCCAAGACCCTGAGCACTCTGCTTAAGGCATGCTAATGACATTAATTCTCTGTCACTTTAAAATTAAGTCAGACATACACACCCTAATCTTAGTTTCTTTATTTTTCAAGAAGAAACAGTGTATGTTTCAAGGCCATCAGGAAGGCCAGACAAAGGAATGGAAGTGAGTGGAAAGTTAAAGGAAAGGAAAACAGGTGACCTCTACTCTTCAAATGAACACTGTGCTCTACAATTGATTCAATAGGCACTCTTTCTTTTTTTCTTTTTTCTCTTTTACAAATGAGTCCTGCACTGATCTGAGCAGGTTTTGTCTTTTTCAACAGACTCTCTCATCCTTTTATGAATGCACACAGCCAAGAAGAGTGGATGTTGAGTGGTTGCCAGAGTGAAATGAGCAAGCCCTGCTGTCAGCTTCTCACCAAAAAGTAGGTCCTTAGACCATTTTATTCAAAACCAGTTCTTTGAATGCACTATGTGCTGAATAAATATTACTACAATACGTGTGTAGCTTCTCTGCTTTGGGGACAGGAAATGAATAATTGAATTTAGGGTCCACTCTGTCCACACATTTCTTCTTGTATGTTCTTTCTGAGTAAAAATTGGAAAGAAGAGAGTAAATCATAAAGTCCTCAAATGACAGAAAGGAAAGGGATTCTATGAGTCACCTGTTCCCTCTCCTCGTTTGGCAGATTGGTAAACTGTGACCCAAGAGTTACACCAATGCTCCCCTGGTCAGAGTGACTGTTGGGAGTCCAACTGGACTCTGTTCCTTTCAGTTTCAACCCAGTGCTTCTTCTATGCCATTCTTTCTCATTTCTTTCTCCTCAGTGATCTCAAATGACTACCAGAACCCACCAACTCTTTAAATATTAATCATTCACAGAGGAATAATGTTAGGATTATAGAAAATCTCCATGGGACAGCTATGCAGCAGAGCCATCTGCCTGTCAGGTAAAATGGCTTTTCTAAAAGGGGGTTATATTGAGTAACAGGCTGAGGAGAGAGAAGCTGAAGCAGGTTGGGTTCCTTAGAGGCAGAGCCTGACACAGGGTAAGGAAGGGGAGAAGCTCTGCTAGGATGTGGCCTCAGCTAAGGCTTAGCAGTGGTCTAGTGGACAAGAGGAAGGTTCTGGTGCATGTACCACACAGAAAAGCTCTGCCATGTAGGCAAGGAGGCCCGTTTCATAGTCAGTGTCTTCCAGGCATTGGCATGGGACTCTGAGGAGTACGCTTTCCTTTCCTGCAAGGTGGGTCCTGTCCTTCACTGAGGGTGGCTATCTGGGGAAGGGGGGCAGATGTGAGTTATAACAGCCACCCCTCACAGCAGAGAGATTCAGTGGACCTGGGCCTGGCACTCACAGAGTCTGCCAGAGGAGCAGAGTACAGGTGTAGGAGAGGGAAAAGCTTTACAGTGGAGAGAGAGGAAAATTCAGGCCTATTATCATTGCCTTGGAAATGGGCATTTGCTCAGTCCTGTCCATGCCAGCAGGACAGGCAGCCAACTGAACTGGTTTGCATTTGTCTCCTTTTATGATCATGATCAGAGAGCCTCATCCCTCCCTACCTTTCATTTCCTTTGGGGTTCCTCCTACATTTTAGTTGTAATGGTGTGTGAAGACAAGGAGCAGGGTGGTGTTGGAGGAATACAATGATCTTCCTGAGGCCTTGGCCAGCCCAGAGAACTTGCCCAGAACTTTCCCACACTAGAGAAAGAGGCTGACCCTGGTAAGTACTCCCTGAGTAAAAGTGGAGCATGGTACTTCTACCTTGAAGAACTGGAAAGCACTTCTCTTATCCCCCTTCTCAGTTCCCTTTGGTATGTGAACTTCTGTTCCAGGCCAGATGAGACAGAAGAGATGGGAATGTTAATTCGCACAAACTTGTGTCAACAGTACTCTCAAAAACAAACTCACTGTTCTTATGATATTGTGAAGAAAATATTCATACTTCACTTTGTAGAGATTAGGCCGCGACACCTTGTCTGTAGCATAGCAATGTATTGTTGGGAAAGGCTTTAGGACAACCCTACTTCAACTTCCTCTCAGTGAAAGGGAGGAAACTGAGGCCCAGAGAAATGAAAGTGGTTTGGCCAAAAGTACAATGCTAATTAGTGGCAGAAACTGTAAGTGCCATTCTTTAAAAGCAAACACAAAGGCCTAGGAGGCTTCTATTGGGTGCCAAAGTTGTGCTTGGAGCCAAACATACCAAACCAGTGGCTGCCCTCCAGGAAGGCACTGGGCACAGTGAACAGCACACTACACACTGTGCAGCCTATGCTTCATCTGAAGTCTTCAGAGAGCACTGGGGCAGGGGGCTGGTGTTGGATAACTAGCTTAAAGAGCATAATGAGTTGGTCTAGAGGAATTTGGGGGAAATTCTTCCACACTTAGATGATGGATTCAAGTTTGAAATTCAAGGAAAAGAGGAAGAAGCACTAGGAAAGCACAGCCTGAGTAAAGGTGGAGAGAGAGAGGAAGCAGAAACATTTTAGGGAAGGCACAGGTGGATGGGAGCAGCTGTTCCCGGGCGGGGCTGGAATGAACTCAGGAGGAGAAATGGGTGTGAGCTCTGGGCTTGGAAATCAAGCAGGGAAAGGAGGGAATAGAGAAGGTAGAGCTCCCTAAGCAGGTGGGACCTGTGGCCAGGGATTTGAAGAGCAAGGATTAGGTCCTCTTAGCTATAAAATCACTACCTGACCCTACTAGTTAGGGTTATTAGTGCCCTTTCAGCCATATGCTTAAAATACATTAGGAATTTATGCTTACAATTCATTTAGGATTTATTCCTTTGGGCACTAAGGATGACTTTGCTTTAAGTCCTATTAAAATGTAATGCCTCTGAGTGAGATTAGTATAATCTAGCAGGTTATACCTCAGGAAATTTGTTGACAGCTAAGTGACAGCTAGCTGAATACAAGATCTGCAAGGAAAGAAAACAGAGCAGGCATCTGGGGGTGGGGTGGGGAGGAGGCAGGAAGTTGGGTACTAAGAGAGAGAGGGAAAGATGCTCAGAAGGGAGGTTTCAAAATTTGTGCCTGTGTCGGGCACTGCCTGAGGACAGTATGTACAGGGCAGATATGAGGTCAAAAAAAAAAAAAAAAAAAAAAAAATATATATATATATATATATATATATATATATATATATATAATACCTATCTGGCCAAGAAAGTGATGGGTGCTGTTATAGAGAATTTATTATTTTCCTTCTGAAGTTTTGATAATTTTAGCCTATGAATTGAACTGAAAATGCACAGATAAATAGGAAACTAAGCATACAGAATTATTAACTTCCATAAGCACAGGAGCCATACACAAAACATGAGACTCAAGGAGGGGTAAGATAGCTGAACTTTATATCATATTGAGCTAAACAAAGAGACAGGCACTTGGCCCTCTGGGGGGAAGGGAGGTAGCATAGGCTGTGGAAGGTTGTGGAGAAGAGGTAGACAGCAAGCCTTGTCTTGTTATGCAGATGAAGTCTCCCAGGTGACACCCACCTGTGGTCATCCCTATCTGTGCCAGATGTCAGAGCCCCAATAAATCTCTTCCAGTGAAAAGAACTTTCCCAGGAAGAAAAGGAGAATATCAGAAAAAACTCTGCCTGCATCTGCTGTTTACTAATGCGGATGGATGTAAATTTGTTTTTACCAAAAGGCAGGTTTTTCAGAGCCATTCCTGCGTCTGCAGAGGTCTGCAGTTTCTCAGAATAACCAACTTGAAGAATGCCAAAGATATGCATTTAGGGTGGCAAATTTTGATCTTTCTCAGTGCCCAGGTCTGCGGTTCTGAAGGGGAACACAGCATGTGTAGACAGGGAAATGTCCCTTCAGCCAGTGGTCGCAGGGAACTGGGAGACCAGATTCGGAATATGCCCACTTTATTTGGTTTGAAGGGGATAAAGAGAGTGCTGGGATTACAGGAGACTTTTCCCTCTTAGGCTGTGGGAAAACGTGATGAATGAGACTCCAAACTGGGATATTCTTAGACTCTGCTAGAGGCCTGCTTCTCCACACTGTAGGTTTCTATGTACATGTGCAGGTCTTACATTCAACTTACTTTAAACATCTCTAAGATACATAACCAAATTTACATGATCATCAAATTTGGATGATATTTTCTGCTTATTCTATAATAATGTAAAGTTTATATTACTAAGTGAGATAGCATTTTAGCCTGAGGCTATTGTTAAATCATGAATACCATCTTCCTATGGTAGCCAGCCTCCAAGATGGCCCTAGTATTCAGGATTTTATTAGCATTCCATCCCACATGGAATTGGGCTGACATGTGTAACAAACAGGATATGTGCAGGATTGTTAGATTGTAATTTCTGAAGCAAGGTCGTAAAAGACAGTGGTTTCCAGCTGTATCCTTGTATCACCAGAAGTGGGGAAAACCAGCCACCATGTCATGAAGACTTAGGCAGCCCATGGAAAGGCCAATGTGGCGAAGGCCTTGTATAAACATGGAAGCAGAGTCCTCCCAGCATATATCTTGACTACAACCTCATGAGAGACTAGCATTCCTAAATTCCTGACCTTCAGAACTAAAAATAATAAATGCTTATTACTTTCAGCCTTTAAGTCTTGGGTTAAGTTGTTAGACTACAGCAGACATTGTAATAAACTAAATTTGGAATACATCTTATTAGATGTGAGAAAGCACTGAACACCAGTACATATTACTTTAACCTATAAGAAGGATAGGGATTTCTCTAAGCATGTTACTCACCTTAAAGATGTATTTAATGACCCAGGGAAGTAGGTGGACCACCAGAATTGTGGGGGAATGTACCTGTACAAATTTATTTTCATCAAGAACATAGGTGGTTGTAAGGAGGAAATTTCTCAGTCTTGCCCTGTGGTCTGATACAGAAGGGGGGCTGATAGAGATATGTCCAGATGAAAGAAAAAGCAAAGCAATGATCACGTGGAGAATCTAGAAAATTAAGTGGCCTTACTGTGAACCTCATTAACTTTTTGCTTTCTCAGAAAAGTGGGATTGTGGAAAACTGGGGAATGATCAGCCACTGGGAGACCTGGCAGGTTTAGTGAATGATTAACATAACACATCTTAACTAAAACCGTGAACTCTGCCAATTTACTCCTCCTGCCCCTCTAGGCAATATCCCATCTGGCCTTGATAAAGACAGATTTAGATTCAAAGATTATCATAAACAGAACAGAATCAGTACAGACCTTTCTGCACTGAGAGTTGTGCAATGGAGGGAAAGCAGGGAAGGAATGTAAGCAAAGGCATATGGCCAACATTTTCTTTCTCCTAAATTTAGTAATAGCACCTGCTTTTCCTTTGGGGAAATAACCCACTCTCATTACATGGAGCTCTGGTGTGATTATCAAACCTTTTCTCTCATTTTTTTTTTCCTGCCAGAGGTATGTGATCCAAATCTGGCCAATCAGAATAATCATTCATCCACACCTTCAGGGGTGGACATGTGATGGAGTCTAGCTGGGCCAACCCAATACTAAATAATTAGTAAACTAAATAATTGACTTTGAGCCTTGGGTTGAGATGGTGGAGTGATGGCAACCACTCGTAGAGAGCTTAAGACTTGTAGAGAGCCTAAGACATCAGATGTTCCTAAAGCTACCTTGCCCCTGGGCTCCTCAGTGACAAGTGAAAACAAATGGGCTTTGCACTAAGTAAGTCTAATTTTAGTATTCATCATTTACAACCAAGATAGTATGAGTCAATTCATTGTCACAGAAAACAGAAGAGTTCACAAAACAGTCCTCTAGAGTTGTAGAAAAATGAAACATGACATAGATTTTCTAGGGAAAAAAAAAACCTCAAAATGAAAATAAATAGGAAGATCAAAGAAAAGGAGATAAGACAGCTAAAAGGTTGAAAACTGAGCTGGCAGAATATAGGAAAGGAATGGAAGAAAAAATAAAAAACTATTACAAAGAAGAAAGCCATGTAAACAAGACACAAAAACAAGAAAAAAAAAAAAGAGTGTATATAAACACTGTCAGAGACATGAACAATAGGCATGATGTTAAAATCTCAATTCAAATGTTTAGTTTAAAAAATAAAGTGATAGCAAAAAAGGGTAAACACAGATGGCAGACAAAGGCAATTATGTACATGATATGAATGATGTGTCACACATGTTTTTATATATTGTATATAAAGCCAGTGATCATAATAATAATAGCTAATATTTATATAGTGTTTTTATATGTTAGACATTTTGTAAGACTATAGTTTAACTCACTTTTTATAAGAGTCCTGTGAAAGTTGGTCTCCACTTTATAGGTGAGGAAAAACAAGGCACAAAGAAGTTAGTTTACCCAAGGCCACTTAAAATGTGAAGGGCAGAACTGAGATTTGAAACCTCTGGTCTGGCATGTTCTAAATGGATTTACTGTGCAGCCTTTCATATGCAATACAAATTAAATGGAGTCTTAAAATATCCAGTTAATATCTGAGTGGCCTCAAACCTCTATGACAACATTCAATAATAAACCATAATTGGCCAAGCATGTGAAAATCCATATGAAAAGTAATTTCAATAATTTAATATTCATCTACTTTAATTTTTATACTTTTGGTTTAAACATATTCATGTTATATAAAAATTTACATTTTATTCTGAATACTTGGCTCATTGCTGCCAATAGAACATAATATAAAAATCTCTCAATTATAAAAATATGATTTTTCTCAAGTATGAAAATTAACACATAATACTTAGCAAATTGTATTACTTATTTAAACATCAAAGCACATCATTAGGGACAAAAATAATTATGTTTTCTTGCCCATTATTATATTTCCCAACTTTAAGTTATATTACAAAACACTGTAGGTTTACCAATTTTGGTATACATGTACAAAATACACGTTTTTCCAATTTTGTTTTACGAGGGTATATCTGTTAAGGTAGTAGGATAAAGTGTATTTCACTTAACGGAATTTATAACATTTAAATGTTTAGGCATAAGATAAGTTTTCATTTTGCTGTTGCTACAGACTTCACAAATGTTAGTGCCAGACTAAACAGCATAGAACCAATAAGAATTGTGAAATGAGGTGGGCACAAGGTCACATACCTGTAATCCCAGCTACTTGGGAGCCTAGGGCAGAAGGATCACAAGTTTGAATGCAGACTGGGCAACTCGGGGAGACCTTGTCTCAAAATTAAAAAATAGGAAGGGCTAAAGATGTAGCTCAGTGGTAGAACACTTGCCAAGCATGTGCAAGACCCTGGGTTCAATCCCTCGTACCAGACATACATGCATGTGCAAGCACGCGCACATACACACACATGCAAATAATCACGAGACAGAGAGAAAGGAGAGAATGCTATTTTCTGTACCACTTGTAGCAAGGATCAGTAAACTCTGTCGAAAGCCAAAATAGGGTGCTGCTTTTTTTTTTTTTTTAACTCATTCTCAGTCTTTCAATGTTATCACTCTTCTTTTTCAAAAAATAAGCCTACTTTAGAAACTTTGAAATTTTTTATCTGAAGACCAATATATTTTAGTTTACTATATTTATTTATATCCTGTTAATATTAGGTAAATTTTACAATTTTTTTAAATAAAAATGGCTTATGTATTAACTTTATTTTTGTGAAATTGTATCCCCACCTCCCTCTTGATAGATACCTGGGTCATGCTCCCTAAGGTTCTCTAAAGCTGAGGCTATTTGGCTGGGATGCATTCCTATGCTTTTCTTAACTTTGCTCTTTGTATTCTGTTGCTTGATTTTTTTTTCCATGAGCAGCTATTATTCTTATAAAAATGTAAAAATGAAGGTGTATATGTGTGTTCATAGAAAACAAAGAAAATCAGACCAGCTTCTCTTACCGGGGAATAGTAATTGCTTGACAGTTTGTTTAATTGGGGTTCCTGGCTCGATGATATCAGCCAGTGGCATCCTGTTAGGGTCTACCTGAGGTGATTTGCATCATCTTTACTGATTTGCATGGCACCATATGCTGCCCCGGCTGAATCTTTGCACAGTATGAAATAATTCCTTTTGACAGGATAACTGCTATTACAGCAGGTAGGCCAAACTGGGGGAAAACAGTAATCAAATTAAGGAAACAGTAAGTAGACAATTACATGTCCCCACCACCAAATGCTGGCACTAATCTGTTCAGGATGTCTGTGGAGCATTTGGTTGGGAACAGCTTGAGGGCCACTTAGAATGTTACTGCAGTGTGAATTTGGGACCTTCTGCATGTACTTATTCAAAAACTGTTAAGACTTTATTAATGATGTTAAGTCCTGATTTTTGCCATGTTTTGATAAGTCAATGTTTTAATTCGTGCCTCAGAATTCTGAGGTATAACCCCAGAACCAAGAATGCGACCACAAATTGGCTTTTCTGTGTAGCCTGATGCACTTGTACATTAGTTTAATAACTATGCTTTTTAAATTTTAGTGTCAAAGGTTGATTGATGAGCTGTGACAGCAGTTAGGCTTGATTTGTATTCTGTTTCTTCTAAATCATGGACTCCAGCCCTGAAAGCAGGCAAGTAGTTAAAGAAGCCATTTACAGAAGCTGAAGAGAGTGAGCAGGCTACTGGTTTTCTTTGGAATAAAATAAGAAAGAGAAACATGGCAGAGTGGAAATCTCCACTTCTTACTGAACTTCCCATTTGTAAATTCAAACTGAGTTTCTCCACCCAAGGAAGCTCCCCATAATACAGTTCCCTTCCCCTCCTTATACCATAACTATAAAGGCAATCATTTATTGACATTTCAAATGCTAATGCATGCTGCACAGCTAAATCACTGATTGGTTCATCCGATCAATACCTTCAACCATGGGTTCTCACACTTGCCTGTGCATTTGAATCACCCTGATGTGTTTTTAAAAACAATGATGTCTTGGACTGACTCCCAAAGATTCTGATGTAATTGATACACTGTACAGCCTGGGCATTAGGATTCTTAAATTCCCCAAGTGATTTTGATGTGAAGATAAGTTTGAGAAACAACCGTAAGTGAGTGGTTTTCAAAGGGTGGTCCTCTGACCAGTAGCATCAGTATTGCTTGCAAACTTGTTAGTAAGGCAAATTCTCTGTCCCTCCCCAGACAGACTGATTCAGAAATACAGGGTGTGGGCCCAGCAATCTGTGTTTTAACAAGTCCTCCAGTTGGTTCTGAGACAGGCTCAAGTTTGAGAGTACTTGCTTTGGAATTTAGTTTGAGAGCAAAAGCTTTAGAATTTAGTTTGAGAGCAAAAGCTTTAGAAACCCACAGAGGGTATGTCAACACCATTTATGAAGCTGCTGTTCACCTCCCAAATTGGTATCTTTTTCAGGGAGCAGCTACAATGGAAAGACAATGGGCTTTGGAGTCAGGCCAGACCTGGGTTTGAATCCTAGTCCCATCATTTATGAGCTGGGTGAGCTTAGACAAACATGCATTATAACTCCTCTAAGCTTCAGTCTTCTCATCTCTGAAACAGTGAAAATTTGATTTAACCCACAATGCTATTATGAAAATATGATAATAGTATCTAGAATGGACTCAGAATACCTTTAATTAGATCTTCCTCCCTCCTATTCCAAGCAATAGAGAAGTAGCAGAATCTCTATATGAGTTCAGAGTCTTCACTTTTCTTGTTAGAGCATAAACACTGTTTTCTACTCTCTTTGCTAGCATCATTAATTTTTACTTGAATTAGCAGCATGACATCAGACTTTATGATGTGTGTGAATCCCATGAACTAGGCACAGGACCAGGCTGTGGCTATTGGGCCAATGAGAGAAAGTCCAACCATGGTCTCATCAGTTAATAAGGAGCAGAAAGTAAGGTCAGGCCCAGGAAGACCCCTTTTCA
Source organism: Tamias sibiricus (assembly GCA_025594165.1). Lineage (NCBI taxonomy): Eukaryota > Metazoa > Chordata > Mammalia > Rodentia > Sciuridae > Tamias > Tamias sibiricus. The sequence goes on along the minus strand of CM046659.1, from coordinate 102,550,525 downwards.
GTGGCCAATATACTCTCAGAGGTACCAGAGTTCTTAGAAGTAGTTACTTACCTTGAACAAATTGCATAGTTTATTCCAGTAATTTCCTGATTCTGACATGTATTAAGAATTTCATTTTAATATCAGGAACTCAATTGTCCACTCCTGCTTAAAGAAAAGACATCCAAGTCCACTCCAGTACAAATGCATCCATGTAGTATTACGCTTGATAATAGCAGTATCAACAATTAACATCTGAATAGATCATTACTGTTTAACCTCATAATCTCTGCAACTCCATTTCATTCTCTCAAAAACTCAGTAAGGGATGCATAATTTTTATTGTCATTTTATCAACAAGAAAGCAGAAGCTAAGAAAGGTTAAGTGACTTGTGCAGGGTCATACAACTAGGGGAGTGGTCTTCTTGATCCCTTCTCCCCAATCTTTTTTTCTAATTGACCTCCTTCTATAATAATGATAATGATAATAACAATATAAGAATACAGAGCCTCTTGTGAAATGTATAGAATTGGCTACTGGAAGACAGGTGCTGTGAGATTTATGCAGAAACAGCTGGATCCAGAATGACTAATACTAATTCCCTACTCTCCACCTACTGTTCCTTCTATCATCCCCCTCCCTACATTGGTTTCAATATTCTTAGTTATTAGCATGATGTGGTTTACATGAGAATATCTAATCATGTTTTCCAATTTTAGAGCACTCACTTCCTCATAAAACTAAAAACAGAACTACCCTAAGATCCAGCTATATCACCCCTGAGTGTTTATCTGAGGAAAATCAAGTCAGTATGCAAAAGAGACCCTGTATACCCTTGTTTATTGTGTCACTATTCACCAAGAAATGGAGACAGCCTGGGTGCTCATCAACAGACAAACAAATAAAGAAAATATAGCACATAAACAAAAATGGAGCATTACTAAGCTACAAAGAAGAATAAAATCATGCAAGAAAATGGATAGACCTGGAGACATCATATTAAGTGAAGTAAGCGAGATACGGAAGCAAGTATCACATGTTTTTCCTCTTTTTTTTTTTTTTAATTTTTTTATTATTTATTTACTTATTCATCATGCACAAGTATAGTATCTTTTTACATACAACTGCTTGTATACAAAGTATATAAGTACCATTCAGATCTTCAATCATGCATTTAGGATAATGATAGCCATCTCATTCAACCACCAATTTTTTTCCAACCCCCCCCCTTACTCCCTCCCTCCCCTCCCTTTCCGTTGACCATTCTAGTGTTCCTCTGATCCTATGTACCCCCTTCCAACAACTCTGTGAACCAGCCTCCTTATATCAGAGAAAACATTCGGTACTTGGATTTTTGAGATTGACTAATTTCACTTAGCATTATATTCTCCAACTTCATCCATTTACCTGCAAATGCCATTATTTTATTCTCTCTTATTGCTGAGTAAAATTCCATTTTGTATATATACCATATTTTCTTTATCCACTCATCTACTGAGGGGCATCTAGGTTGGTTCCATAACCTAGCTATTGTGAATTGTGCTGCTATAAACATTGAAGTGGCTGTGTCACTGTAATATGCTGTTTTTAAGTCTTTTGGGAATAGACCCAGGAGTGGGATGGCTGGGTCATAGGGTGGTTCCATTCCCATTTTCCCAAGAAATCTCCATACTGCTTTCCATAGCGGTTGCACCATTTTGCAGTCCCACCAGCAATGTATGAGTGTGCCTTTTTCCCCACATCCTCTCCAACATTTATTGTTGTTTGTGTTCTTGATAGCTGCCATTCTGACTGGAGTGAAATGAAATCTTAGAGTAGTTTTGATTTGCATTTCTCTAATTGCCAGTGATGTTGAGCATTTTTTCATGTATTTGTTGATTAATCGTGTATCTTCTTCTGAGAAGTGTCTTTTCAATTCCTTAGCCCATTTATTGATTGGGTTATTTGCTTTTTTGGTGTTAAGTTTTTTTAGTTCTATATACATTCTAGAAATTAGTGCTCTATCTGATGTGCATGTATTAAATATTTGTTCCCAATTAGTTGGCTCTCTATTCACCTCACTGATTGTTTCTTTTGCTGAGAAGAAGCTTTTCAGTTTAAATCTATCCCATTCATTAATTCTTGGTAATAGTTCTTGTGCTACAGGATTCTTATTAAGGAACTTGGGGCCTAATCTGACATGTTGGAAATTGGAGCTTACTTTTTCTTCTATTAGGCGTATTGTCTCTGGTCTAATTCCTAGGTCCTTGATCCACTTTGAATTGAATTTTGTGCATGGTGAGAGACAAGGGTTTAATTTCATTTTGTTGCATATGGATTTCCAGTTTTCCCAGCACACATTTGTTGAAGAGGCTATCCTTTCTCCACTGTACATTTTTGGCACCTTTGTCTAATATAAGATAGCTGAAATTATATGCATTAGTCTCTGTGTCCTCAATTCTGTACCATTGGTCCACCAGTCTGTTTTGGTGCCAATACCATGCTGTTTTTGTTACTATTGCTCTATAGTATAATTTAAAGTCCGGTATGGTGATGCCACCTGCTTCACTTTTCTTGCTCAGGATTGCTTTGGCTATTCTGGGTCTCTTATTTCTCCAGATGAATTTCATGACTGTTTTTTCTATTTCTTTGAAGAATGACATTGGGATTTTGATTGGAATTGCATTAAATCTGTATAATGTTTTTGGTAGTATGGACATTTTGACAATATTGATTCTACCTATCCAAGAGCAAGGTAGGTCTTTCCATCTTCTGAGTTCTTCTATGATTTCTTTCTTTAGTGTTCTATAATTTTCCTTATAGAGCTCTTTCACCTCTTTCGTTAAGTTGATTCCCAGGTATTTTATTTTTTTTGATGCTATTGTAAATGGCGTAGTTTTCATCATTTCCCTTTCAGAGGCTTTGTCACTGATGTACAAAAATGCCTTTGACTTATGGGTATTGATTTTGTATCCTGCTACTTTGCCAAATTCATTTACTAGTTGTAAAAGTTTTCTGGTAGAGTTTTTTGGGTCTTCTAGGTAGATTATCATGTCATCAGCAAATAGTGCTAATTTGAGCTCTTCTTTTCCTATCTGGATCCCTTTAATTTCTTTCGTCTGTCTAATTGCTCTTGCCAGAGTTTCCAGTACTATGTTAAATAGCAGTGGTGAGAGGGGGCATCCCTGTCTTGTTCCAGTTTTTAGAGGGAATGCTTTCAATTTTTCTCCATTTAAGATAATGTTAGCTCTGGGCCTTGCATAAATAGCTTTTATAATGTTGAGATATGTCCCTGATATTCCTAGTTTTTCCAGTGTTTTGAACATAAAGGGGTGCTGTATTTTGTCAAATGCTTTTTCTGCATCTATTGAGATAATCATATGATTTTTATCTTTAAGTCTATTGATGTGATGTATTATGTTTATTGATTTCCGAATGTTGAACCAGCCTTGCATCCCTGGAATAAACCCCACTTGATCATGGTGCACTATCTTTTTGATATGTTTTTGTATCCGATTTGCCAGAATTTTGTTGAGGATTTTTGCATCTATGTTCATTAAGGATATTGGCCTAAAGTTTTCTTTTTTGGATGTGTCTTTGCCTGGCTTTGGAATTAATGTAATATTGGCCTCATAAAAAGAGTCTGGAAGAGCTCCCTCTTTTTCTATTTCTTGAAATAGTTTGAAGAGCATTGGTATTAGTTCTTCTTTGAAAGTCTTGTAGAACTCTGCTGTAAACCCATCAGGTCCTGGACTTTTCCTTGTTGGTAGCTTTTTGATGACATCTTCTATTTCTTTGCTTGTAATCGATCTGTTTAAATTGTGTATAGCCTCCAGATCCAGTTTAGGCAAATCATATGACTCTAGAAATCTGTCAATGCATTCAGCATTTTCTGTTTTATTAGAGTACAAGTTTTCAAAGTAATTTCTAATTATCTTCTGTATATCCGAGGTGTTTGTTGTGATATTCCCTTTTTCATCACAAATGTTAGTGATTTGAGTTTTTTCTCTTCTTCTTTTCATTAGCATTGCTAAGGGTCTGTCAATTTTGTTTATTTTTTCAAAGAACCAACTTTTAGTTTTGTCAATTCTTTGAATTGTTTCCTTAGTCTCAATTTCATTAATTTCTGCTCTGATTTTAATTATTTCCTGTCTTCTGCTGCTCTTGGTGTTGATCTGTTCTTCTTTTTCTAGTGCTTGGAGGTGTGATGTTAAGTCGTTTATTTGTTGGTTTTTCTTCCTTTTAAAGAATGAACTCAGTGCAATGAATTTTCCTCTTATTACTGCCTTCATAGTGTCCCAGAGATTTCTATATGATGTATCTGTGTTCTCATTTACCTCTAGGAATTTTTTAATCTCCTCTTTGATGTCTTCTTCAACCCCTTGTTCATTCAGTAGCATGTTGCTTAGCTTCCAGTTGTTGGAGTAGTTTTTCTTATTCCTTGTTTTGTCATTGATTTCCAATTTCATCCCTTTATGGTCTGATAGCATGCAGGGTAGTATTTCTATTTTTTTATATTTGCTGAGATTTGCCTTGTGACATAATATATGATCTATTTTGGAGAAGGAGCCATGTGCTGCTGAGAAAAAAAGTGTATTCATTTACTGAGGGATGAAATATTCTATATATGTCCGTTAGATCTAAGTTATTAATTGTTTTAAGGAGGCCTAAGGTTTCTTTGTTTAGTTTTTGTTTGGATGATCTATCCATTGGTGAGAGAGGTGTGTTGAAATCCCCTAGAATAACTGTGTTGTGGTCAATTTTACTCTTGAACTTGAGAAGCGTTTGTTTGATGAATGTAGGTGCTCCATTATTTGGGGCATATAGATTTATGATTGTTATATCCTCTTGATGAATGGTTCCCTTAAGTAGTAAGAAATATCCATCTTTGTCCCTTTTGATTAACTTTGGCTTGAAGTCTACCTTATTTGAAATGAGAATGGAAACCCCTGCTTGCTTCCGCAGGCCATGTGAGTGATAAGACTTTTCCCAGCCTTTTACCTTCAGTCTATTGATGTCTTTTTCTATGAGGTGTGTTTCTTGGAGACAGCAGATTGTTGGGTCATTTCTTTTAATCCATTCAGATAATCTGTGTCTTTTGAATGGCGAGTTTAGGCCGTTAACATTCAGGGTTATTATTGAGATGTGATTTTTATTCCCATCCATTTTTATTTGTATGATGATCTTTAGCTTGATTTGGTTTCTCTTCTGGTTGGTATTTCCCTTAGTTTAATATCTCCCTTTGTTGATTTTCATTGTTATTTTTCTCTTCTTCTTCATGGAAAATTTTGCCCAGGATGTTCAGAAGTGCTGGCTTTCGAGATGTGAAATCTTTTAACTTTTGCTTGTCGTGGAAGGTTTTTATTTCATCTTCAAATCTAAAGCTCAATTTTGCTGGATATAAGATTCTTGGTTGACATCCCTTTTCCTTCAGAGCTTGAAATATGCTATTCCAGGATCTTCTTGCTTTTAAGGTCTGGGTAGAAAAATCTGAACAAAGTCTGATTGGTTTCCCCCTATATGTAATCTGCTTCCTTTCTCTTGTGGCTTTTAATATTCTCTCCTTGCTCAGTATATTAGGCATTTTCATTATAATGTGTCTTGGTGTGGATCTGTTGTGATTTTGTATGTTTGGTGTTCGGTAGGCCTCTTGAACTTGGTTTTCCCCTTCATTCCTCAAGTTTGGAAAATTTTCTGTAATTATTTCATTAAATAAATTACTCATTCCTTTGGCTTGAAACTCTGCCCCCTCCTCTACCCCAATCACTCTTATGTTTGGTCTTTTTATGTTGTCCCATAATTCTTGAATGTTCTGTTCTTGGTTTCTTACCATTTTTGCTGTGTAATCTAGATTTTTCTCTAGGATATATATTTTGTCTTCATTGTCTGAGGTTCTTTCTTCCAAGTGATCTACTCTGTTGGTGATACTTTCGATTGAGCTTTTATTTTGATTTATTGCTTCTTTCATTTCTGGAATTTCTGTTTGGTTTCTCTTTAGAGCTTCTATCTCCCTATTGAAGTAATCTTTTACTTCCTGTATTTGTTTATGGAGTTCTTTGTCAAAATGATCTTTCACCTCCTGTATTTGCTCCCTCATCTCATTTTTGAGTTCATTCTTAAGTTCCGCTAACATTTGGAATATGTAATTTCTGAATTCCATCTCTGGCATTGCACCAACTGTGCATGGTATGGAATCTACTGAGGAGGTATATTGATTTGTTTGTGTCACTTTCTTCCCTTGTTTCTTCATATTGCTTGTGCGTCTATTCTACCTGCACTGTGGGACCTTGTCTACTTTGATTTTACCTTAAAACCTTATGTTGCTCCTGTAGTACAATGCTATCAGATCCCCTTATATTTCCTTTACACTTTAAAATCAAACACTTTCTATTCAGAGAATCCCAGTTTGATCACAATGTACAGATTTAGTTAACCCAGATGTTGTTTCCAATTTACTCTGTATGCTTCTGATGGGGTTTTAAAGTTTCAAGTAATGGACAGAGAGGTAATATGTTTAGGAAGAAGGAAGTGAGTGTATTGATTTGTTCTTTCTTAGAAAGTATGAAAAGAGAGTTCTATGGAAGTGGTTTTGTATCAGCCAACGAGAGAGGAAAGAGAATGGAGTGAATGAATAGATGGAAAGACCGATTTACATATAAACCTAACTTATGCTGCGGTTGAGAGGAGAAATAAAGAAAGATGGAAAAGAAAAAAAAAAAAAAAAAAGAAGAGAAAAAAATAATAACCAAGGAGTAGTAATTAGTGTAAGAGAGAGGAGAGAGAGAATAAGTCTAGAAATTAGAGAATAAACCATATATAACACCACTTTGCTATATATTTCAATTGTACACGTTCTAGAAATCTCAATTTGTGCGTATAACTTGTTTTTGCCTCTGTTGAGAATGCAATGGCAGGGTGTAAATAGGGAAGATGAAGGAAGAAGAAAAAATATAAAAGTGAGAAGGAAGAAAAGAAAGAAAAGAGGAGCAGAAGCACACAAATACACTGTCAATCAAAACAAAAACAAAACAAAAAAAACTCCCAAGAAACAACAAAACAAACAAACAAGCAAATAAAAACAAAAACGTTGAACCCAAGAACAAGTCTCAAACAAAATGGACCCTTGGAAGCCCTTCTTTTTTTCCCTTCCAGTTTAAGCCACCTGACCCAGATCATGTACAGTCAGCAACCCTGTTAGTGGAGTCAAGGCTGCACCTTTGGTCCGTTGCAGAGTGGCACAGTGGAATAGTGGAAGGGACTTATCCTCAGGCTGGGCCCTGCTTACAGCAGTAGGGAGATGCTACTATGGGCCTTGGAGGCCAGGCAAACTGGCGGAGGGTTCTCTCCTTCCAGTGGGCAGGTGCCTACCTCTTGCTCTGGTTGCAGCTGGGCAGGTCGCACTCCCGCAGGGAGTGGAGGAAGCACTTCACCAGGTCTGGCCCTGCGTGCAGCAGCCGGGAGATGCTACTCTGGGCCCCGAAGATCAGGCAAACTGGTGGCTGGGTCTCTCCTTCCAGCGGGCTGGAGTCTACCTCTTGCTCTGGTCGCAAATGGGCAGGTCGCACTCTTCCCGATAATGGAGGAAGCCCTTCCCCAGGTCTGGCCCTGCGTGCAGCAGCCGGGAGCTGCTACTCTGGGCCCAGGCGGCCAGGCAAACTGGTGGCTGGGTCTCTCCTTCCAGTGGGCGGGAGTCTACCTCTTGCTCTGGTCGCAAATGGGCAGGTCGCACTCTTCCCGATAATGGAGGAAGCCCTTCCCCAGGTCTGGCCCTGCGTGCAGCAGCCGGGAGCTGCTACTCTGGGCCCAGGCGGCCAGGCAAACTGGTGGCTGGGTCTCTCCTTCCAGCGGGCGGGAGTCTACCTCTTGCTCTGGTCGCAAATGGGCAGGTCGCACTCTTCCCGATAATGGAGGAAGCCCTTCCCCAGGTCTGGCCCTGCGTGCAGCAGCCGGGAGCTGCTACTCTCACATGTTTTTCCTCTTATGTGAACAATAAAAAAAGAAAAAGGAAAAATAAAAAAGTTGAACTCAAAGTCAAGTATAAGAAAGATCATTAAGGGTGGGAGGGGAACCAGGAGAAGGGGAGAGACTGAAGGGCAGTAAAGAGTAGAAGGAAGGTGGACATGATCAAAGCATGATACATGCATGTACAGGAATTTTGCAGTGAAACCCATTAAATTGTACACTTAATATGTGTTAATAAAAATTCATAAAAAGATAAAAGTGATTGTCTAAAAACAAAGAGAGTAATGTGCTGTGAATTTACCAGATGTCCTAGAGCCATTCTTATTTTGTAGGAACCAGCAGGAGCAGCATCTCCGGGTAGAAATGTACACTCTCACTCAGTGTTCACCCCAGACCTTCCAATCAGAGTTCAGCATTAAACAAGACCCCAGGCAATTATTTCATATCTCTGAAGCTCCTAGAAATGCCAATAGTGGTGGTCTGAAGATTATACTTGGGGACTAGGGTTCTAGAACCCTGCCAGCACACTCAGTCAGCCTCAGTGCTGTGGCAGAGCCCAACACGCTGATTTCTAAACTAAAACCTACACCAAGTCCTTGTAGCAGCCCCCTCCACCTGAGGAAAGGTGGGAGGCTCTTTGAATCCCTTTGGGCTTCATGGCTTTAAAAGGGGTGCCCTGAGCTTCACAGTGGAAGTCTCTTGCCCACCTGCAAGTGGCAGTGGAAAACTTATTTATGCAGTTGATTCTAGGTGTCCCTCTATAAATATATCAGGACAGGGGAATTGCTGACATAAGGTCAGTCTCTAGTGGATCATATGTCATTCAGGAGGGTGGCTCAAAGGAGCTGGGAGTGTAGCTCAGTGGTACAGTCCATGCTTAGCCCTGGTTTCAAACCCCAGTATTGGGAAGAAAAAAAAAATAGTGTCTTTAGATCCATATGAGGTAAGTAAAAGCATATTTTAAAATTTTTAATTTGTTTTAATTAGTTATACATGACAGTAGAATGCATTTATGCACTGTGATATATCATACATAGATGGGATATTATTTCTCATTTTTCTAAATATACATGTTGCAGAATCATATTAATCATGTAGTCACATTCACACATATAGTAAAAAATGTCTGTTTCATTCTACTATCTTTCTCATCCCCACATCCTCTCCCTCCCCTCCCTTCACTTCCCTCTACCTAATCTAACACTATTTTTCCCTAGTGCCCCCCCCCCCCCACCTTATTGTGAATTAGCATCCACATATTAGAGAGAACATTCGGCCTTTGGTTTTGTGGGATTGGCTTATTTCTCTTGGCATGATGTTCTCCAACTCCAACCATTTACTGGCAAATGCCCTAATTTCACCCTTCTTTAAAGCTGAGTAATATTCCATTGAGTATATATACCACATTTTCTTTATCCATTTATCTATTGAGGGACACCTAGGTTGGTTCCATAGTCCAGTTATTGTGAATTGAGCTGCTATAAACATTGATGTGGCTGTGTCACTATAGTATGCTGATTTTAAGTCCTTTGGGCATAAACCAAAGAGTGGGATAGCTGGGTCAAATGGTGGTTCCATTCCCAGTTTTCTGAGGAATCTCCATACTGCTTTCCATAGTGGTTGCACCAATTTGCAGTGCCACTAGCAATGTATGAGTGTACCTGTTTCCCCACATCCTCGCCAACATAAGAGGTTTTATGGAATATCTGTTTGGATATGACTGTCTTCTCCTACTTTTTAATAAAATGCCATTTTCTTTTTTGTGCAAATGAGCCACACTGCCTTATCTGTCAGTTTTGCCTGCTTTCTAGTGACGTTATAGCACTGACTTGGCCCATGTCAGCTTTTCTGTGCAGCTCTGTGGTGTTCTTTATACCTGTGCTCCTGACAGAGTCTGGTATCTGGTGTTTGAGTTATGCTGAACTGAACTGATCCACATGTGCCTGAATGTCAGTCCAAGCAGCAAAGACCCATTTTCCTGGATGAATAACTTATACAAAGCGCAACTTCTAATCATCACACCATGTCAAAATCTGTTCCTCTACCATGGAACTTTCCTGGCTCAGGAGAAAGCATTATCATCCACGTTGGCTCTTCAAGATAAAATCCCAGGTACGACTAATTCCTGAATTCCTCCCTAGATCAAGCCCACATCCAGTGTATCAGCAAGGCCTGTCAGCGTTTCATCCAGAAAACCTTGAAAGCGCGCACACTTCTCTTCCTGTCAATCACCACTGCCATGATCCATCATGTCTAGACTGCAACTGCTCCCTCACCAATCTCCCTACTACTGGTCTTATGTTTCACACAAAGCCAGATCTTTTCAAAAAAATTTATCTGATTATTGCTGCAACCTTTCCTTCCTCATTTCAAAATATCCAGTGGCTTTTAGAGAAATGAAAGGGGGCATTATGGAATTTTGTTTTGTCCTCTTCTTAGTTTCTTCCTATTCATCCATCTCCTTCTTTCTACTCCAGTCACATAGGCATATCTGATCTTTGGTGTCCTTGCTACCTCTATTCTCCATCTGGGGCACTCTTCCCTAAGAGGATAACACTATTTCCTTTCTCTGCTCAAATATAAACTCAAGGTCTTGTCCACAGGGAGGCCCTCCCTTGGTACACTATCTGAAGCAAGTTCTCATAGAAACCTAATAATACTGTACTGTTCTCTAGGCCTGTCATTGTCTGAATTACCTTGTTAACCTTTTTATTTGTTCCTGTTTGTGTCACCACTGGACTATATAAGCTGTTGAGAGCAATTACTATTTTGTTCATGTATACTTGGTGTTCATAAATTGAAAAAGAAAGTGGTGCCAGGAGATATAACCAATGCCATCTCCATTTCTGTATTAATTCGTTTTTATAGTATTTACAGTAACACTGAATGTCAAAACTATCTGTGTGGGTTGGAGAATAACATATGTAAGGAGCCCTCCTTGGGCAATGCTGGGATCAACTATAACTCCAGAAAGCTGGGCCACCAGCTGCTGCCACAGGGATGAATCACAGTTATCTTGGCTCAGAAGCCAAGGTGCAAAACTCAAATGGAACTTCACACTGATGATGAGTCAGCAGTGTCGTGTGAAAAGGAAGAGATGAGGTTGAATCAATAAAATCACTGATTTGTTCCCAAAAAGAAAATGTTTCCTACTTGGTTCAAACTTCCACTTGGGTATGCTTCACCCAAGTTCAGAGCTAACATTGCATGCAGACAGGCTGATGTGTATATCTTCTGTAGGCTGATCCACATGGGAAGTCTATACTCTTTACTTCAGAGCAAAACAGTTGTAGAGCATGTCTCAAACTATGCCATGTGTTGTCTAACTACTAAAGGAGGACCAAAAAAAAAAAAAAAAAAAAAGGAAGAAGAAAAGAAAAACAGACAACAAATAAGAAATATAGTTTGCAAATATTGTCCTCTTTACCTTCTTCATGGATTCTCTCCCTTTGCCTGTCCCCAGTGTCTGTGTTCAGCTATACTCATCCACATCTCTTTTATAGGATAACTAAAATATTGACTTCTTTGTCTTCAACAAGATCTCTTTCCTGAGACTCAGCCATTCATTTCCATTTATTAGGTAGAAATTAAAACCAACAGCCTTGCAAGGCATGGTGGCCCATGCTTGTAATCCCAGCTACTTGAGAGCTGAGGCAGGAAGATGGCAAGTTCAAGGCCAGTTTCAGCAAGTTAGTGAGACCCTGTCTCATAATAAAAATGATTGGGTATGTAACTCAGTGGTAGAGCACCTCTGGGCACAATCCCCAATACTGCAAAAGAAAAAAAAGATTGATATACAATGGAGTTCACATATGAAGAGTAAAATTTCACACATTTGACTATATATACAGCTGAAAAACTAGCATCATAATCAAGATAGGAACATATCACCTCCAAAAAAATTTCCTTGTGCCTCTTTGTAATTCCTTTCCTTTCTTCTTCACATTCCCAGGCAAATGCTGATCTGCTTCTACTATTGATTGCATTTCATGTTCTAGAATTCATATGAAGGGGCTCATTCAGTATATCTTTGTTTTCTGGCTTCTTTCACTGACCATAAGTGTTTTGAGTCACATTCATGCTGTTATGGGTATCAGTAATAAATTCACCTTTATTTGCGAGTATTCCATTGTATGAATATAGCACAGTATTTTTTATCCAATTACCTGTTGGTGAACATTAGGGTGATTTTTAGTTTATGGCTATTACAAATAAAGCTGTTAGAAAGATTTATGTACACATCTTTTTATAGTTTTATTTCTAAATGCCTGGATATGGAATGTTTAACTTTCAAAAAATACTCTAAAATCACTTCCAAAATGTTTGTTACAATTTACATTCCCACTGCTGAGTGTAAGAATTTTAGAGGTTCTAAATCCTTACCAAACTTTTAAGGTCAGTCTTCTTACTTTTAGCCATTAGGGTGTACTTCCTGAGATTGGGATGTGACTCTAACCTCACTGATTCATTGCAATCTCTGGCCCTCTGCTTTCTTCTTCCATACCTTGACTACACACTACACTTTAAGACTCTGCCCAGGTCTATGATGTCTTCCCACATTTCTTGCCACCTAAAGAAACTCATCTCCCACAGACTTTGCCACTTGACAGCGCCACATCTGTATTATAACAGATATACCTGTAGGTGTGATTTAGCTTGTCCTATCTTTAAAAGGAGGAAGAAAAGAGAAGAAGGAAGAAAAATATCCCACAGTGTTGCCTCAAATCCATTGAAATTCACAACAAATGTTATTAAAAGTTTCACCTCCTTAAGGAACAGTGAATTATGTCGCAATTCAGACTGAGGTTTAAAAACAAGCTTCTCTTTCAGATAGCTTCTCTTTCTTTCATAATTTCTCCTTTTCATGAAAGTGCCATTTACAGTGAAATACAGCATTCATATTTCTGAGAAATAAGCCAAAAGAGGGCACTAGCAGGAGATGATTTCAAATGATGCTTCCATTAAGAATTTCCATACTTTTCAAGTTTCAGGTTTATAACTTAAGTACTTATAACCCAGGGGAAAAAAGCATTCTAGGGTTGCTCAGCCCTAGTTTATGGTTAAGAAGCAGGACTGTTTCATGGATGTCCCCAGGGACCTCTACAAAAGCCTGGTAACTGGAGGACCGCTTACCACCACTCCCTATCAGGACTGAAACACAAGCTGAGTAAGTGAAGGAAGGGAGATGGAGCAGAATAAAGGAGATTATTTTGCATTATTCTCCCCTTGTGTTCATCTTTCCTTTTGCCTAGTCAGGTATCAGTAGAAGATGATATTTTAACTGTTTCTTCTCTAAACGAAAAAAGAAATCATGTCTGTGTAATGTGCCCATCTCAGGCTTCACCAGACAGTAAGCACAGATAGGGTTTTGAAGCCCAAATCTCAGTGGTTTCTGTTTAGCTGCATACCCTGCCCCACTTCACTTCCCAGGGCAATCGGTCTTGTTTCGACTCATTTCTTTTGCTTTCCATTCTTGCTGGCTCCCCCATAGTTCATGGAGCCTCTGCAGCCCCACCCTGATATTCCCAAGGAGAGGCAGCTCTGATTGTAGAATGCAGCTCCAGTCTGTGGGGTGTTGCCTGGATCCTGCAGGAATTGAAAGCCAGCTGTTCTTGATGTCAATGAAACAGGAACCCTGCCTCAAGCCTGGATTCCAGGGATCCTTATTACCATTCTTGCAAAGTCAGGAAAAGAGGGTGTGGTCGGTACTGTGGAGGGTGGAAGGCAGGATTTCCTGTAGAAGCTCAATTTAAGCCTCAGCAGTTAGTGATTCAGCTTTTTCCTCCTTCCCCGGGTGGTGGGGGTGAACCTGGATCAGTAGCCCACAGGCTAGCCCTTACTCAGAGTTGGGAGCTACAGCACTGAAGGTAGGAATCCACTCATCTCCAACTGTGAGCATCAGCAACCCCTAAGCGAGGTGTACCTTGTAAACTGCCCTCCACCTGCTTAGGGTAACACTTTTGAAGCAGAAGAGAGAAAATGGTTTCATTTTCAGCTTGGAAAGGGAGTAAGGTTCCCAGAGCAAGACTGCTTGGGAAGCCCTGAAATGTTTAGAAATTACACTTTCAGTGCCAGTGTAGCTGGATATGGCAGACAGAGATGGTAGCAAATTCTTTGGCAAGCTTCCCATGAAATTGAGGGGCCTATCTGCTCTCCCTGCAAATCTGAGCCAGACTGGCCTGTGAGTACTAAACCAAACGGTGCAATGGAAGTGAATCTAGGTAGCACCTGGGCCTGGCCTTCAAGAGGACTGGTAGCCACTACTTGGCTTCTAGAAGCACCGTGCTGCCGTATGAGAAGTCTGGCTATTGTCCTGCTGAGAAACCATACAGAGAGGCCTGAAACTACGTGCTGAGGAAGAGGCCCCAGCTGAGTCCAGCCTTCTGGCTCTCCCTGCCAAGGTTCCCAGGTCCTTTGGAGCCTCCAGCCCATCCCAGCCACCAGCTTCATACTTCTGAGTGATCCGTCAGTTCTATATCAAGCAGTAGAATCAGTTCTTGATCTATATAAAAGGAACCAATTCTTGTCCTGTACAAAGTGTTTTATTGTTGTTTTACTTCACTGTGGTTTACCAGTTGTATAGCAAGAGATTCTTGAAGTCTGATTAAGGACAAATTATATAGTAGTCTCCAAGCTATGTTGGGAATTCCTGTTCCCTTTCAGGACCTCATTCCTGCTCCTTGTCTGGCCCTCCTCACTGGACTCCTTCCCCTTCTGTTCAGATCTTCCGGAACCTGGGGAGTATAGTTTCCATGGGACCAACCAGGCTTATTACCTGAGTTTCAAGTTTTTTCTATTAGATACAATCAATACATAGGAAGGGATACACTCAAATAATGGAACCCCATTCTCTGCCCATCCAGGGCACACTGTGACATGAAATTTACTAGTTGCTGTGACTGTTATTTTAAAGTTAAAAAAAGATTACAGATAAGGACTAAGCAGGAGGAAAAAGTAAATCTATTCAAAAATTTTCTTCTTAGAATTGGAGAGGAAGGATAACTTCAAGGACATAGTGCATGGATAATTACGGTACTTTAATCCTTCCTTATTTTTTTTCTTTGTTCATTGCTTTCTCTTCCCCAGTGATCATGTCCTAAACCCCGTGCTGCATTTTGAGTGTACAAATTCAAAAGTTCCCATTATTAGTGTTTTTCTCCTCATTTTCTCTTTCTCTTGCCCTGCTAAAATTAGCATTCCTAGCTGGGATCTGTAGTTAACTCAGTACAGGGCTCCAGCTCTAAGTTAGATGCCAAGAACACCTTTTCAGACTTGGTTCCCAGGGTGTACATTGATGTACTATGCTGGGGGCATCAATATGATGTTCAGTGAAGCGTAGTTGTTTCTATTCTAAGGGATACGTTTGACTGTTTATAGAGCAGCAAGAAACAGCCCAATCTTCACCTGCTGACAAAATGAATGTGGGTGAGACGCTTTCAGATTCACGGCACTGACGTTTGTGAGCAGTGATCAGCTGAGTTTAAGTGTGGCTTGCAGCAGGCAGAAGCTTACTGGATCTCAGATCCTCAGATGACACAAAAAATAACTTTGATCCAGGCACAAAAAAGAACTTTTCTTAGCTAGGTAAAAACAAGAAGGGTTTAGGAATTTGATGTGTCAAGTTTACTATGTCCCATTTAGCAAGAAGTCATATTCATTATTTTCCAATCGTCTCACATCAAATTGTAGGATAGTTGCCAATAGACCAAAAAGACAGCAAATTGACTGAGGAAGAATTGAATGGATTAGTTAGGATTTGTTTTAAGGAAAAGAAAGGTTAGGACCTCCTTATGGCTTATTCTCCAAACTGGACACTTTGAGAGTGAAAGAAGGTGCCTCTAGTAACCACATCAGGGCAATGGAAATAAACTTGGACAGCCCTGGAAAAACTGGTATATTCCCACCCTTAAAGTATCCCACCTCAAATTGACTTAAGCAATAGATTCACTGGTCCACATAACAAGCAGCCCAGAGGCTAAGTAGGCCTTGAAATAGGCTCAACAAGTGTCTTCTAATGTTTCCACTCTGCCTTCCAGGTGGTCACTTCATCCTAAGTCTGCCTCATCCTGTGATTGTAGGATAGTTGGCAGTAGCAACTGGATTTCTTTTTCATTCAGCAATAGGAAGAGCATTTCTGTCCCAGCATTCCAAGCAAGATTTGCTGGGCTCAGACACTTCAGTTACATGCCCACTGCTATGTAACTGACATAGCCAAGGAAATGGAATGCCTTGATTGGCTTCAACCCATGAGGCCCCCTGTTGAAGTTACGAGTGGGGTCAGTTTCCCGCAATTTGGAGATGAGTGGCTTTTTTCCCTATTAAAATGTGGGTAATATTAAAAAAAAAGGAGGGTTGGTGAAGACTGGGTAGGTAACCAGCAAAGGTCTGACCTATCAAAACAAACCTGAAATTTTTTTTTAGATATTTATTTATTTACTTTAGTTGTACACAATGCAATGCATTTATGTTTACATGGTGCTGAGGATCGAACCTGGGCCGCACACGTGCGAGGCGAGCGCTCTGCCGCTGAGCCACAACCCTAGCCCCAAACCTGAAATTTAACAAAGTGATTTCCTTTATGTTGTGGTAGTTAAGAGGGGGACTTTGGTGTAAAATTTCCTATGTGTAAATATAGGCTTTCATCTCAGACAAATTGTTTAACCTAAGTCCTATTTTCCCAGTCTGGGAAATGAGGATAATAATAGTAACTGCTTAATAGGGTTGCTATGAGGTTATACGGGATACTATGTGTAATGTGTTTATGACAGTGTTTGGCACATAATAAATGCTTAATAAAGGTTAGTCTCTGTTGTAATGTCATGAAGATGATTTCTTAGGAGGATTGTGATATCATAATATATAAATTTTGGGTTTTGCCCATGGCACCTGGCTCATAACCCCCTCCAAAGCAGCCATATAAACTAGAGTTTCTCTTTTCCAAGGGAAGTCACAGAAACTCTAATCTTTCCCACCTTATTGTCTTGGGCTTAGCCATAAAGGAGTTCTCTGACCTCCCTTATCTGATGATAGGTCATAAGACTCTCCTAATTCCAGAAGGTCTTGTCCCATGCCCTGGTGGCAGGAGTGCTACACAGAGAGGTCAAGAAGAATCTGAATACACAGGCCTTGCTGGGTTCACCACCGGGTCTATTAGCAGTAGATATGCAATAAAGTCTATAAAACCCCAAAAGAATGGGGTTCCAGAAGCTCTTGATGGCTGAACACAGGGAGGTTCACAGGAGGGAGAATGAGAAATCCATGTGCTGAGAGAGTGTGCACCCCAAATCCACAGAATGGAAGCTCCTGGATCCCTTGAGACTTCACCTTGGATACCTCTTCTTCTGGCTGCTTATTCTCATTCTTTAAAATATCTTTTATAATTGACAGGTAAAGTAAATATGTTTTCCTGAGTTCTGAGAACTAATTTAGCAAATTAACAGAACCTGAGGAGGGGTTCATGGGAACCCCAGTTTGTAGCTAGTGGGTCAGAGTTCCAAAGGACTAGACTTGTGCCTGAACCTGAAGTCGGAACAATATGAGGGACCGAACTTGTGGAATATAACACTGCTATCTGCAGGGAGATAGTGTCAAAACTGAATCAAGTTAGAGGATGCCCAGTTGGGGTCCACTGCAGAACTGTTTGCTTGCTGGTAAGAAGAAATCCCTACATCTTTTGAGGTCACGGAATCTTCTATGAGATAGCAGAAGAAAAAGCAGACTTTTTTCCCCCTTAACACACACAGGAATATTCACAGAAATTTGTAAAGAAATAATAAGTTATCAGTAGCAAGAAAATTCATTTTGTTGGTTGAGGGAGAAATAATGAGCACAAGAGCTGGAGGAAGGACCTGGGTGAGGACTCTATCAGGGAGAGAAGAATGTTCCCAAATAAGAGATGAGTCGAGTTTCAGAAAATTTAATAGTTTCCATCCAAGATGAGTCTGTCATTCTTAAACATCACAACAGTCTCACTTAGGGGACTTTTTCAATGTTTCATGGTCAAGAAACTCTCCCTTATATTCAAGATAAATCCCCATGGTTGTCACATAAGCCTGTTTTATGTCTTCACACAGGATAAAACATGGGTAAAGGTTTTAGAGACATAGAAAGTGAAGATGGAGCTTCAGAGATGCTGCAGAGGAAAAGTGACAAGGCTTAGTGACATCCATTTCTTAGTGACAGGAGAAAAGGGTAGTGTCAGATGCAGGCCTGTGATAGTGTGCATGAAAGACGAGGGTGACAATGGTATCTCTGACGGAGAGGGAGAAGGGAGAGGTTGGTCTGTTAGATAAGGAGTTGGATTTATAAATATAAGGTGGTAGCATTACCAGAGCTTTGAGAATGAAATCAAAATGGTGCCAGAACAGGAAAGAAGACATTTTCTCTTCTCTGTCCTCTCATAGATAAGTAGGAAGCTAAAAAGGGAAAAGACAGGAAAATGTTGCAAACATTAATTTCTGGCAAAATGAACACATTCTGGAAAGTTTACTCATTACAAACACCTAAAAACATGGGTAGTGTCTAGTCCTACTCTTTCGTGTGACTATGGGAGGGGGTGTGGTAGGTGGTGATTGGCTTTTCTTTGCTTGCCAGGGGCTTTTGTAACAGAAGTGGTGCTTTTTTGCTCCTGCCATCATTGAAATGAGCCCTCTGCCCTATAAATGTGTCTGAACCATTCACAATGATCACATAGGCACCATAAGTTTAGTTTTTGCTTTCCTCTCTTCCTCTATGATTTTTCCAGAGAAGTAGGTTTGGGTAGACTCTTATATTGCACACACAAACACATACACGAAGATATAAATAAATAAGAATATGTAGTACCTGGCATTACTGGCATACATCACCACACCCAGCTATGTGAGGTTTTATAAGTACTTAATTTTGCTTGCTATACACAAAATACCTGGTAATCTTTTTGCTTGGAAAATAACACAAAATAAGCATCTGCCTCTGAAGTTTGCACTTTAATTTTGGAGGTACACATATCTAGCTGTATCTTTGGTATAAAATTGAAATCCTAAAAAGGACCATATTCCACCAAAAATAATATGAAAAGAATTTGTATTTTTTTCTTGTGAGTTTTCTCTCCCAACACACTGTTTTATCTCCATTACCCAAATAATAGCAGATAACATGCTTTTTTTTTGCAATAGTAGTTGCTCAAAATATGATTGAAAATGAATGAATTAATCCATTTTCCTTGAGAAAATAAATTCAGAGACCCAAGTTTGTTCATAAGAAGCACTGAAATATTATGTATATCAGTGTAAAGTTATAGACACTATGAAGTTACATTTTGTATTTTAAACTCTATCTTCCCCTAATTTATTAACAGGTTTAAGAATTTAATTCTTGCTTAACCACTTGACCTACTACTGTCCACTAGTCTCAATTATTTAACAGCTTAAACTGACACTTAATAAGTATGTAAATGGAAAGCACCCTAACGTAATACAGGTATCTTCCTGAGTGCCAATTATATGCCTCAACATTCCCTTCAATTTGAATGTGTTAGTAAGAATCTAATTACACTGGTTTATAGCTGATGGAATTACAGAAGGAGAAGATTTCTCTCCTACATACTTATTAGACCTCAATAAGTGTTCCTTTGCAATCTGTTGCTATTCAATTACCAAGTAATAACCGTCTTAATGAATCTAATTGAAATGCTTATTTCAGACTCCTATCACACCAAAAAAGAGGCTTCACTTGGAGTGCTTCTACTGAACGGGGCCTGACTTGTTTATACAGAAAGAAGGGACCTTTACTGGGAAGATGGTCACATTTGTGAAAGCCAAAGCCGCTCCCTATGACCTTGCTACTCCAGCGCATGCCAACATGAACTCCCATGCAATTGGTCCACCTGCATCTTCCCTTCACAATGAGAAGCCTATGTTTAACTTTCCCTAACGAACACAAAATAATAATAAGTAAAACACCCATATGTATAGGATGTTTACTAGCAGCCATTAATTTATTTTCCACAACCCCCCCTAAGAGGGATATGTATTATTGTTCCCATTTAACAGATTTAGAAGCAGTATTATTTACTTTTTAATGAAGAACAAATTCAGATAAATTATGTTAACAAATGACAGAGATCATGATGCAAACATAGGCTCTCAAGCCCACTTCCAGGTATATAAACTGTCGCAAAAGTGAAGCTATGAAAGGAATGTTAGTGTTTAGTTGATGCAACTTCTTGCTACTTGAGAATGGAGGCTTCAGATTTGCAGAGCAAACAAAACATCAAAACCCCTTCAGCAAGAGTACTGTGCAATACTCTCCCCACCCCAACCCTTTTATAATTCGTTTGGATCAACAACTGGGTCATAAAACTCATTCATCTAAAGGTCAAGAGACCATTTGCTTGAAAGAATATATAGGATGGCAGCTCAAAACAAGCACTGTTTATTTTCTTAAAGAAGAAATTGAAAATTTTATTGGTCCCAACATAAAAATGGAATTGATTCAAGGAAGGGCAAAGCACTTTGAGAATGAACAATTTTTTATGCAGATTTGATATGTAAAATCACTTTTAAAAATCACCTTGGTCACAAAACAGCTGACACAGATGAGCTAAGACTTAGCTGGGCAGGACGTGATCCTTCTTAGGTTGTTTCCTCATCGTTATGATGATGGACAAATGCCAGGTCCACATTTGGGACACACGTGGCATGGATGTTCTTTCCCTCCAAAAATGATGATGATAAGGAGGTCAGATGATACTCTGGTGATTGCAAGGATGCCTGATGAACACTCTCTCTGTGGAATTCCTAAGGGCTTCAGATGAAAAGAAATGAAGTGACAAGAATAAAAACAACACTTCGTACAAATTACCAAGGGGCACTAGAATGGCCAATGGGGAGGGAGGGGAAGTGAGGAGGAAAAAGGGTGAAGACAAAAAAAAAAAAAAAAAGATGGTAGAATGAGATGGATATCATTACCCTAACTGCATGTATGAACATACAAATGGTGTGAATATACTTTGTATACAACCAGAATTATGTAAAAATGTGCTCTGTAAGTATAATATGAAATGCAATGCATTCTGCTGTCATTTATAACAACTTAGAATTAAAAAATTAAAAAAAATAAATAAATTACCAAGGGGTGTCAAAAAGTTGCCTTCTGACTTACACCTGTGTGGCCTTGTTCCTAGCCATTGGTCATATCAACAGAGGCTGATTTCATTGCTCTGGAACAGCCAGGGATATTCCTGCCCCATGCTGTCATCTGAGATACACTTTTCTCATTTGAAACTGTGGCATCTCCAATGTTATGTCTAGGACCAAGGGTTTAAGACTCCTTGTGCATTCACTCAGAAACAGTTTCTAAGGAGAAGTTTTTCTTAGCACCTAACACAGTACCAAAATTGTGGAACTGCTAATGGTTTACACCACTTTTCTATGGAAAGAAAACAACAGAATAGAAGTGAGTTTTTATCCTCCTGAGAATCCCTGAGTCTGCAGCCAGTCAACCCAATAGATTTTTGAGTTCTATGAGTGTTCCAGTCACTGAACAGGGGTTCCTTGCCTCAAGGACTTACAGCCTGGAGAAATGCAGCCTATTGTTTCTTGAAAACTCCCAGAAATGCCCTTGTAAAGATGTGAGGAATTTGAAGTGGAAGCTGGGAACACACAACGAAGAAATAAGAGTTGCTTAAACCTTTCTAAACAGCAACCATTCAGCACAGAGTTCTTAAAGGCATCCAGAAGGCAGGGACAGACTCCATGCAGACAGAGTGGTTTATGGAACAAAAATAAAAATTGACAAGAACTTTTTAAGTCCCAATTTTATTTTTAAAAATATCACTACTTAAATGTATGGAATAATCACATAAATTTGAAATCTTTAATTTAAAATTTAAAAAGAAATTTAAAGGGAAATTGTGTAAGTATATAATATAGTTATAAGCAGTAAATTTAGTAAAGTATGTGGAATTTTTTTCCAAAAGGGATTAGGTTGTATAGCATTTATAAAACATATACTATATGTAATATTCTTATTTAATTTTTTTTTCCCAAAATGATGGGTAGTTTGGTTTTGAACTTTTGCAAGAGTTACTTGTTCATTAAATCATGACTATGTTTCTTTTTCTTTCATTTTATTTTTTCCTTTTGATACTAGGGATTGAACTTAGGAATACTTGGCCACCAAGCTATATCCCTAGGTCTTTTTATTTTATATTTTGAAACAGGGTCTCTCTAAATTGCCCAGGCTGACCTTGAACTTGTGATCATCCTGCCTCAGGCTCTCAAGTATTAGGGAGAACATCATTTAGGCAGTACTATTTTGAAACTTTTCTTCTATCTTAGAACAACTTGTCACTCCACAGTCACTCTGATCCAGAACAATGGTCAGCCCAACCCAAAGCCCAGACAATACCCTATAAGGAGCTTAGTTATGTGGAACTGAAATCTGGAGAAATACCCTGTTTGACACGGAATAGTGATGACCACAAAGAATGATTGTGGGTAAAGACCACAAGAACTCTTCCCTGACAACCTCCTGGCAACAGCCAAGCCACAAAAATTCCCCATCCCTTCACTCCCCTATAACTTCCCTAGGCTGTAAGTGGAAGACAGGCTTCAGTTTTACTGGGCCTCCCCTCTGCAGGTTTCGCCTGAACAAACCTGTGTACTGTTGAGCCACCTATCCTGTCTCCCTCTTTATTTCCTTCATTTTGTTCTTTCCTTACATTTTTGCTACCTGTGACTGGTATTCAAGGTTCCCACCATGGGCAGCCCCTCCTGGCCATCTCTTAACCTGGACTTAGTCTTTCTTTCCCTCTCATTCTCCATCCTCTCACTCTGGTGGTTCTAGTAAGGATCACTTATATTACTGGACTTCTCATCCACCACCGGCCACTGCCTATTGGGTGAGTGACCTCTTCTAACTCCTCTACGATTCTGGATTCTTGGAATCTCTGCCTCTGTCTCTCTCTCCATGGATATACTGCCTCTGATAAATCCCAGCACTGAGTGAGAGAAACCCCCATCACCCTAGGTCACAATGACATGATCACCTGTCGTTTCCATTCTTTGTTCCTGCAATGACCTTAGAGAAACCAAAATTCTTAGAGAGATGCTCTTTGACTTTGACTTTGCTTTCTGTCAGATTTCCTTGGTGTCCCCCTCAATCGTTTTGTCCAGCATGAGCCAGGTCCCTCAAAACCCCCGCAGGACACCTTCTTGGGGTGTCTCCTCAAACACATTCAGACCCTAGGTCTCCAAAACAGTCAAATTTAAAAGACTGGTGCACTTCTGGAACACTGTCTGGCCCCAATATAAGCTGGACAATGATAGTCATTGGCCCAAGAATGGCACCTTTGACTTCCAGATTCTCTTAGATCTTGAAAACTTTCTCCAACACAATGGCAAATAGTCTGAGGTCCCACATGTTCAGGTCTTCTTGTACCTTCACACCTGGCCTTCTCTCTGTCCAAACGTCTCAACTTTTCACATTCTTCTCCTCAGTGAAATAACTCCTTCAAGTAATCGTATCTCCACTGCCTCTGCCCCCTTTACTTCTGATTTTGAACCTGCAGAAGAACCTTCTCCCTCTCATCCTCACAATCAAGCTCCTCCTTATACCCGTCCTCACCTCCCTTCAACCCTTCCCTTCCGACCCCACACTTACTCCCATGCCCTTCTCCCATGGAGCCCTCTGCTTGCTCCAAGGTCTTTGCCCTCCGTGAGGTGGCAGGTGCTGAAGGCATTATACATGCCCATGTCCCATTTTCCCTAAGTGACCTCTCAGATCCCACTTCCCCCCCCAAAATTCCTACACATCACCCAGCCCTATGACCTTCCCTGGCATGATGTTTATGTCATCCTTTCCTCCTATCTCCACTTTGAGGATAGGGATTGCATCTGGTCAGCAGTCAAGGCTCACAGACACCCTCCATCACCAAAAATCCTGCCTGCAATAATCCCATCAGAACCACAGCCGTCCTTCATCCTGACCCCACTTGGAACTCTCAGGCCACTTCCACGGACAGGACCAAATCAGGGCACATAATTACCTACATGCTGGCAGGAATGGAAAAAGCTTTCTTAAATGCTGTCAACTATGAAAAGAGTAAAGAAATTACTCAAGGCAGTGATAAAAATTCTGCCCTCTTTCTCTCCCTCCTTTCAGAGGCTATGACTAATATACCAACCTTAACCCTCAATCAGACTTTATTGTCATTTACATTTCATCTCTCAATCTGCCTCAGATGTCAGAAATAAACCTCTAAAAGCTGGAGGATGGACCACAGAACCCTCAGCACAAACTTGTAAGACTGGCCTTCAAGGTCTATGACAATAGAGAAGTGGGACAAAATACACAACTCATATGAAATCAGGCTAAATTCCAGATACTGGCAGCCATATTCAGACAAGGGCCCCAAAGACCCCATAAACAGGGGTCCTCCAAGTCCCACTCTACATGTCCAAGTGCCTGCTTCAAATGTGGCCAGCAGGGACATTGGGCAAATGCCTGCTCTGACCCTAAACCTTCCCCTTGGCCTTGCCCCCTCTGTAACCACAGGGGACACTAGAAATGGGAGTGCACTCAGCATGGCCCTCCTCTGACGACAGCTTCCAATTCCTACAGGTCCACAGACACAAACAACAGGCTGGCAAACATCCTTGGCTTGGTGATGTACAACCTGTCAATGGAAGACTGGCAGCCCCTGGGCTCATGGCCCCTACCACCATCTCTCCACTGGAGCCAGGGTAATGTCTGGCAAGCCTCCCTCTCTCTTTTTAATTAGAGATTGGGGCAAGTTTTTCAGTGTTTCCAGAATTTTCTGTTCCCCTCCAATCTTCTTCCACCTCTGTTGTTGATGTGGACAGAAATCCCACCACCCCTAAACAAATGTGTCCTTTACTCTGTAACCTACCTAACACTCTGTTATCACACTCCTTCCCAGTCATACACTAATGCCCAACTCCTGTCCTCGGCAGGGACATCCTAACCAAATTCAACGCCCTCATTCATTTTAACTCGCACTGTAGACCATACTTCTCCACCTCCTTTACCTTCTTATCCCAACTGGATACTGTTTCTCCCCTCTCCAACATTCTGTCAGCACTCCTCCCTGGGAAATTTAAAATTTCCCTGCAAAATCCTGCCTCCTCCTTTCAACAATCCCAACACCCATGAGTCCCCAAGGCCTCAGAGGCCTCAAATCCATCATTATCTGTCTTCTGGAGGCTAACATCCTTTGATCCACTGGCTTCCCTCATAACACTCCAATCCTGGCCATTGAAAAACATGATGGTACTTTCAACTAGTCCAGTACCTCTGCCTGACTAATTAGGCTGTTGCCCCTACTCACCTATAGTCCCAACCTTTATACCCTTCTCTCTCATCTTCCCCTACTACAACTTGCTTCTCAGTCCTTGAGCCCAAAGATGCCTTCTTCTCCATTCCATTAGACCTCACCTCTCAAAATTACATGGACAAACCCCAATACCAATTTCTCCAACTAGCTAACCTGGGCAGTCCTTCCTCAGGGCTTTAGAGACAGCCCTCATTTGCTCAGCCACGTCCTATTGCATGACCGAGCTAATCTCAATCTCTCTCCCCTAGTCTCCGGCATGTGTAGATGCTCTGCTCCTCTGCAGTCCCTCCCATGACCTTTCTATCAAACACACTACCCTACTTTGGAATTCCCTCAATATATATTAGGATATCACGCACATTCTCCTCATAGGGCACAAGTGGGTCAAACCCAAGATACATATTTAGGACTCACTCTCACCTCACAATTCCTATTAATGGTAAACAACTCATTCAGGTCCTCATAGTCCCTACTACCAAATTTGATCTCTCTTTTCTGGAACTGGTGGATTATTTCTGCCTCTGGGTCCCTAACTTTAGTCTCCTTGTTAAGCTTCTCTACTCTGCTTCTCATGACAACATTTTCAAATCCCTTGACACTTCTCTTCCTATTAAGACTCCTTTTTAAAAATCAAAACAGGCCTTTTCTATAGTAAGCAACAATCAGATTATACAATTGGAGGCCCTAACTCCCCAAACCACCTCTCAACAAGCTGAATTAATACCTCTAAAGCAATATAATCCAGATCATTGCCGCCTCCTCCCCTTAGCCTGGACGTAAATTCTTAAACCTTCACACCTACCAAATTCTAATTGCAAAGCCTCAACCTTCTGATGCCCATATTGATCTCCAGCCCCACAGAGCTACACATATGGCTAACAGCTTTTCCTTTTAGCAGAGATGGAAACCCTCTAGCAAACATGGTGGTTACTGAAGCTACCTCGAGCTAAAGTGAGTTGTCTCCCATCACTCTATGGCTGTCTTGACTATAAGCAAAGAATGGTCTGTGGAAATAATACTTACATCTGTTTACCCACTGACTAAACAGGAACGTGCAGGTTGGCCTTTCTCACACGACCCATCTTATATTCTACTGAGGAGGTACCTATCCCCATCCCAGAACATGCTCTACTCAGACAAAAATGTGCTATCCCTCCTGTCCCTCTCCTGGTAGATCTGGGCATAACTCACAGCAGAGGGCACAGGAGTGGCAGGAATAGGGTTCTCTACCACCACTTCTCAGTACTGTCCAAAGAAGTGGCACATAGCCTTAGAGGAATTTTGACCCAACTATTTACCCTTCAAAACCAAATAGATTT
Source organism: Tamias sibiricus (assembly GCA_025594165.1). NCBI lineage: Eukaryota > Metazoa > Chordata > Mammalia > Rodentia > Sciuridae > Tamias > Tamias sibiricus. The sequence continues at coordinate 102,523,947 of CM046659.1, read as the reverse complement.
CATTGTCTGTGGTTGTCCTCCAAAACAGATGAGGACTAGATCTCTTAACCACAGAAAAAGGGGACAACTATACCTTGTTACAAGAGGCCTGTTCCTTTTGCACTAACAGGTCTGACCTGGTGAGGGATGGCATAAAAAAATTAAGCGACCAAGCTACCAAAGTCCATTGATACTCATCCTCATGGAATATAGGAGGGTTTTTTTCCTTGACTATTTTTTCTTGGTTAGCCCTTGGCCTCTTCCCAATTCTATTTATAATTATTAGCCTTTCCCTTGAGTCCTCCCTCTTTTGGCTATTCACTTATTTTTTGCAGAAGACCATTAATGCCACTACTGACTAGAGGGGCCAAAGCATCATCCTGCTTCATTCCATTAGAGCTGCTCAATACCAACGCCTACAAGAGTACTCTGTACACCCTCTCCTGGCAGGGAATAGCTTAGGAGATACCCATGTCCCTTCTCTCATTCCACCACCCCTCTATCAATTTGTTTTAAAGGTGGGAATGTTAGAACTTGACATAGGCAATGCCATTTTGAAATTCATCCTCCACCTTAGAACAACTGTCACTTCATAGACTCACTGATCCAGAACAATAGTCAGCCTGACCTAAAGCCTACACAATATCCTGGAAGGAGCCCAGTTATCTGGAACTGAAATCTTGAGAAACACTCTGTTTTACATGGAACAGTGATGACCACAAGAACCCTTCCCTGACAATCCCCTAACAAGAGCCAAGCCACAAAAATTCCCCACCCCTTCACTCCCCTATAACTTCTCTAGGCTGTAAGTGGAAGTCAGCTCCAGTCTCACTGAGCCTCCCCTCAGCAGGTTTATTGTCCCTAACAAACCCAAGTTACTGTTGAGCTGCCTTTCCTGTCTCCCTATTTACTTCCTTTTGTTCCTTTGTTTGGTTCATCCTTACACCAAGTAGCTGGGATGACAGGCATGAACCACCGTGCCAAGTTTATTTTGGTTTCTTTAAGGTGCAGGATATGAACAATCTTTGAGGTGTTTGCATTACTTTATGAGTTACCAGAATACCCTAGTCTTAAATGCAAATCAGAGAGTGATTCATCTGGCTTTATATATTTGCATATGCTGCAGATTTGATGCTCCTTATCAGAGAGGTCCACAAGGAGCTAGTAGTAGCGCTGCCTCAGTCCTGGAGAATTTCACTTTGTCTCTTCCCATTCTCTTTTCCTTCCTGCACCATAGCCACCACTACCTCCTCCTCCCACTTCTCTCTTGAATTTTCCTTTTAAACCATCAAAATCAACCTTGAGACTTCCTGTATTTGCTCCAAACAGTTGATTTGGATGGAGTTGAATCCACAGACTTTTGATTTGAAGATCTTGAAAGTAAAGGAAATAATCCCAGGCTATTATGAAAGAGGACAGAGTATACAGGGAGGCACAGAGGACTGCAGGGGAGAATCTTTGTTTATGCAACATGTATTTCTAGAGGGTAAAGCCAGGCATGAAACAAAGCCCTCCCTCTGCAGAGCACCCATTCTGATTGGAGAAATCAAGTAAATAATACACCAACAAATAAAAGACTAGTTGATAGTGGGGAGTATTACAAAGAGGACAAAAATGTGATGGTAAGGCTTGGGAGTAAGGGCTTTTAAGTAAGGAAGGGCTCCTATGAGAAGGTACCATTTTATTTGAGACTTTACAAGCTGTGCAACTTTAGATAAATTACTCAACCTTACGGGATCTCTTGAGGGTAAAATTCAGGTAAAAGTACTCAGATCTGAGTTTGTTGTAAAAACAAAGGAGAGGACAATATACATGGAGCATTTCAACAGATGGTAGCTGTTACTGCTGTTATTGGCAAACTACTGTGCTAGTTTAGGATTCATGTATGAAGCTGAGGACACACTCACAGTGGGATAACCGGAGTCAAGTTTAAAAGAGAATTAATAAAACTATGGGCAGAGTGTAGGGAAACAGGAAGGCAAGTGTTCAGTAACTGGAGTCTAGTAAAAGCAGGGACCCGTGACCAGAAGGAAGAGGAGAATGTGGCTGTTAGCCTGTGCAGGTAAAGAAAGCTATAGTGAGCAGCTGGACCAAGCTGAAACCTTCAGTCTCAGCCTTGAGAACTCTGAGGGTCCATTTTGTGCAGGACTAATTACAAAGATATGCTAGAGATGGAATCTGCCACCAGTAGGCTTGCAGCCAAGAATAAAAAATAACATGTAGGGCTGGGGTTGTGGCTCAGCGGTAGAGCGCTGGCCTAGCACGTGCGCGCCGGGTTCGATCCTCAGCACCACGTAAACATAAATGCATTGCATTGTGTACAACCAAAGCAAATAAATAAATATTTTTTTTTAAAAAAAGAAAAAAATAACATGTACACACATAATTTGATTGCAATATGGAAAATGATAAGGATTATAGGAGGTGTTCAGATAAAGACTAGAGTTTGCAGGGAGTGGCAGGTTACTTCTAGCCAATGGTGGGAGAGTAAATTATCCCAACCAAACACAGTTCTTTGGCATATTTCAAGTTTGTTTTTCAGAGACTGCAGATCTCTGCAGACACAGGCATGGCTCTGAAAAAAAACTGTCCTTTTGTAAAAAGAAATTTACATTTATTTACATAAGTAAAGTAGGCAGCAGAGGCTTTCTCCCTGAATTCCCCTAGGGGCTGAGGGATTTAAAAAAAAAAATCATTTATTTGTTTTAGTTGTACACAATGCCTTTAGTTTTGCATGGTGCTGAGGATGACCCAAGCCAAAAACTGCTAGGCCAGCCTGCTTCTGAGTCACAACCCCAGCCCCCAGTAAAGCTCTTTTCACATGGAGATTGGGGCCTGGTTACCTGGCTCAGCCAGAGGTTGCCAGAGGTGGTGTTTGGATGGTTGCCAACTGGGAAACTTTGCATCCTAAAACAGCCCTTGGTCACCACAAAGCTCCTCTCCTAAGCTTTTCATCACTGTGGCCACCACCCCCTCTGGCAGCCTGAGTCCAATTGCTGGGTGTTATACAAGAGATCTTGCAAACTTCAACCATCTGGCTCTTTCTTTGAGTCTTACCCTTTGCACATGGCCTCTGTGCATAGGCCTGAAATGAATTTTGTTTGGTTTTTCTTCTGTTAATCTATTGCCAGTTCACTTATAGACAAACATCAAAATTTCAGTGAGAAAAAATAAAAATTTTAAAACTTTCCCATATAACAGATCAGAGAGATTGCTATATAGGAGGTGGAGCGCCCCAGACCCTAAAGAAGAGCCAGGATTAAGACAAGCAGCAGCAACAGGCAGAGGAACATTTTAATGGAGGGAGTGGGAGGAGGAGAAGCAAGTGTCTGTTGATGGAAAAACTAGCTGCATATGCTGGAAATAGGAGGTTTATTTTGACAGAGCCTCTGACATGTTAAGGGATTTAGCGTTTTACTGTTTTTCTGTGACTGTCCAGTCTTTACCCTCTGGCTGGTCACCTTTCTTTTTCATACCTATACTTTCTTACTTCCTCTTTTGTTGACTTTCTCTCTTTAATGAGAAAAACATTGGGTGCAAGGGCAAATGAGAGTGGTTGGGTTCTGTGGAATGTCAGAAAAGCAAGTTGAACCTAGATTTTCCTAACTCAGTCCTACTTTTTCTTCTATTATGTGCAGGGTCTCTGTTCTAGTGCCTAAGTCTTGGATCCACTTTGAGTTGATTTTGTGCAGGGTGAGAGATAGAGGTTTAATTTCATTTTGCTACATATGGATCTCCAGTTTTGCCAGCACCATTTGTTGAACAGGCTATCTTTTCCCAGTGAATGTTACTTGTATTCTTGATAATTGCCATTCTGACTGGATTGAGATGAATTCTCAGTGTAGTTTTGATTTGCATTTCTCTAATTGCTAGTGATGTTGAACATTTTTTCATGTATTTGTTAACCATTCATATTTCTTCTTCTGTAAAGTTCAGTTCAGTCATTTTCCCACTTAATGACTGGGTTATTTGGGTTTTTTGGTGTGAAGTTTTTTGAGTTCTTTATATATCTTGGAGATTAATGCCCTATCTGAGGTGCATGTGGCAAAGATATTCTCCCATTCTGCAGGCTCTCTCCACATTCTTGATTATTTCCTTTGCTGTGAAGAAGCTTTTTAGTTGCTACCATCCCATTTATTGATTCTTGATTTTATTTCTTGTACTTTAGGAGTCTTGTTGAGGAATATGGTTCCTAAGCCAACATGATTGAGAATTGGGCCTACTTTTTCTTCTAGTAGGCTAAGGGTCTGTGGTCTAATGCCTAGGTCCTTGATCCACTTAGAGTTGAGTTTTGTGTAGGGTGAGAGCTAGAGGTTTAATTTCACTTTATTACATATGGATTTCAGGTTTTCCCAGCATGATTTGTTGAACAGGCTATCTTTTCTCCAGTGAAAGTTTTTGGCATGTTTGTCTAGTGTAAGATAACTGTATTTATGTGGGTTTGTCTTTGTGTCTTCTATTCTGAACCATTGTTCTTCATGTCTATTTTGATGCCAATACCATGCCATTTCTGTTACTATAGCTCTGTAGTATAATTTAAGGTCTGGTATTGTGATGCCTCTTATGTCACTGTTCTCATGGAGAATTGCTTTGGCTATTCTGGGTCTCTTATTTTTCGAAATGAATTTCACTACTGCCTTTTCTATTTCTATTAAGAATGTCATCAGAAACTTAATAGGAAAGTTAAATCTGGAAAGTGCTTTTGGTAGTATGGCCATGTTGACAATATTAATTCTGCTTATCTAAGAACATGGGAGAATTCTCCATCTTCTAAGGTCTTCTTCAATTTCTTTCTTTAGTGTTTTATAGTTTTCATTTAGAGGACTTTCACCTGTTTTATTAGATTGACTCTCAAATACTGTATTTTCTTTGAGTTTATTGTGAATGGGATATATTTCCTGACTCCTCTTTCAGTCTATTCATCACTGATGTGTAGGAATACAATTGATTTATGGGTGTTTATTTTATATCCCTTTACTTTGCTGAATTTGTTTAGGAGCTGTAGAATTTTTCTGGTGGAGGTTTTTCTAAATATAGAATCATGTTTCCAAAAAGTGGATAGTTTAAGTTCTTCTTTTCTTATTTGTATCCCTTTAATTTCTTTCTTTTGTTTAATATTTCGGCTAGAGTTTCCAGGCCTGTGTTGAATAGAAGTGATGAAAGAGGGCATTCCTGTCTTGTTCCAATTTTTAGAGGGAATTCTTTCAATTCTTCTCCGTTTAGAATGATGGTGGCCTTGGGTTTAGCATATATAGCTTTTACAATGTTGAGGTATGTTCCAACTATCCCTGGTTTTCTAGTGTTTTGAACATGAATGGATGTTATATTTTGTCAAATGTTTTTTCTGCACCTATTTGGATAATTATGTGATTCTTGTCTTTAAGACTATCGGAGATGAATTATGTTTATTGATTTCCATTTGTGGAACCAACATTGCATCCCTGAGATTAACCCCACTTGATCATGGTGCACTATCTTTTTAATATGTTTTTGTATGTGATTTGCCAGTATTTTGTTATGAATTTTTGCATCCATGGTCATCAGAGATATTGGACTCAAGTTTTCTTTCCTTGATGTGTCATTGTGTTGTTTTGGTTATCAGGGTGATATTAGCTTCATAGGGTGTGTTTGGATGAGTTCCCTCCTTTTCTATTTCATGGAATAATTTGAGGGGGATTGGTACTAGTTCTTCATTGAAGGTCTGGCAAAACTCAGCTGATAATCTGTCTGGTCCTGGGCTTTTCTTTCTTGGTTGGCTTTTGAAGATATCTTCTTTTTTTTTTTTTTTTTTTTGTGGTACCGGGGATTGAACTCAGGGGCACTGGGTCACATCCCCCGCCCTTTTTTGTATTTTATTAGAGACAGGATCTCACTGAGTTGCTAAGTGCCTTGCCATTGCTGAGGCTGGCTTTGAACTCGCGATCCTCCTGCCTCAGCCTCTCAAAGTGCTGGGATTACAAAGGTGTGCGCCACCATGCCCGGCTGATATCTTCAATTTTATTGCTTGAAATTGATCTGTTTAAATTTTGTATGTCCTCCTGATTCAATTTGTGTAGGCCCTATATCTCTAAAAATTTGTCAATGTCTTCAAGATTTTTTTATTTTATTAGAGTATATATTTTCAAAATAGGTTCTGATTATCCTCTGTATTTCATTTGTGTCCATTGTGGTATTTCTTTTTTCATCGTGAATTTTATTAACTTGAGTTTTCTCTCTTTCTACTTGTTAGCTTGGATAAGTGTTTATCAATTTTTTTTAATGTATCAACTTTTTGTTTTGTCAGTTTTTAAAATTGTTTGTTTCAATTTCATTGATTTTAGCTCTGATTTTAATTATTTCCTGTCTTCTACTGCTTTTGGTGTTAGTTTGTTCTTCTTTTTCTAGGGCTTTGAGATGTAAATATTTGCTGATTTATTTGGCAGCATTATATTCTTTTAATGAATGAGCTCAATGCAATGAACTTTTCTCTTAGCACTGTTTTCATGGTGTCCCAGAGATTTTGATGTTTTGTATTGGTATCCTCATTTACCTCTAAATATTTTTAAATTTTCATTCCTGATTTCTTCTGCTATCATTTGGTCATTCAGTAGCATATTATTTCATATCCAGATGTTAGAGCAGCTTCTGTATTTTATTATTGATTTCTAATTTCATCCCATTACGCTCAGATAGGATGCAAAGTATTACCTCTGTTTTTTTTTTTTTTTTTTTTTTTGGTAATTGCTAAGAGTTGCTTTGTGGCCTAAGATGTGTTGTATTTTAGAGAAGAATTCATGTGCTGCTAAGAATAAAGTGTATTCAGTCACTGATGGATGAAATATTCTATATTTACCTGTTAAGTCTAAATTATTAATTATATTTTTTAGTTCTATAACTTCTTTGGAGGATCTATCCTATGATGAGAGAGGTGTGTTAAAGTCACCCAGTATTATTGTGTTGTGGCTTAGTTGCTTCTTGAAATTGAGAAGAGTTTGTATGATAACATAGATGCTCCATTGTCTGGGGCATAAATATTTATAATTTTATATCTTGTTGATGTTTAATTTCCTTAAGCAATATGAAATATCCTTCTTTGTCTCTTCTAATTAGCTTTGCTTGAAATCCACTTTCTCTGATATGAGGATAACAAACCCTGCTTGTTTACAAGATCCATGTGAATGATATGTTTCTTTCTGTCCTTTTACTTTCAGTCTGTGGATGTCTCTGCTTATGAGGTGGGTCTCTTGGAGACAGCATCTTGTTGGGTCTTGTTTTTTAATCTAATCTGCCAGTCTATGTCTTTTTTTTTTTTTTTTTTTTTTTTTTTAATTTAAACTTTCATTATGGATACACAAAAGTAGAGAGAATAACATAAGGCATTATGATGTTCAACAGTTATCTGGCCACTCTGATTTTATCTGTAGTATGCCTACTACTCACCACCATCCTGCAGATTATTTTGCAGTAAATGTATGTTTGAGTCCATTTGTGCTGATATAGCAAAATACCTCTGACTAGGTAATTTACAAAGAACAGAAACACACTTCTCACAGTTCTGGAGGCTGTGAAGTCCAAGATCAGGACGCTGGCAAGTTCTGTCTGGGAAAGACATCTCTGCTTCCCAGATGTCATTCTGAACTCTGTGTCCTCACAAGACAGAACAGAAGAGCAAAAGGGTAAAATACTATGCAAAACCTCTTTCTTTTCTTGAAAATTTAAATTTTTTATTCATAAAAAAATTTTTTTTGGTTTGAACATTTTTTAAAATTTATTTATTTATTTATTTTTTAAAAAACAAACCCTGCCTCCCTGCCTGTTTATAAGATTCATGTGAATGATATGTATATGTTTCTTTCTGTTCTTTTACTTTCAGTCGGTGGATGCCTTTGCCTATGAGGTGAGTCTCTTGGAGACAGCATCTTGTTGGGTCTTGTTTTTAAATCTAATTTCCCAGTCTGTGTCTTTTTATTGATGAGTTTAGGCCATTTACATTAAATGTTATTGTTGAGATATGTTTTTTTTTTTTTTTTTTAATTCTCTATCATTTTGCTTTATTTCTGTTTTGTTTTTGTTTGTTTGTTTATTTTTGGTACTAAGGATTGAACCTAAGGGCACTTAACCACTGAGCCACATCCCCAGCCCTATTTTGTATTTTATTTAGAGACAGGGTCTTACTAAGTTGCTAAACACCTCACCATTGCTGAGGCTGGCTTTGAACTTGTGATCCTCCTACCTCAGCTTCCCGAGCTGCTGGAATTACAGCTGTATGCCACTGTGCCTGACTCTGGTTTTCAATTTTAATTAGTTCCTCCATTTTCACTGTTATTTTAGTGTAGTTCCTCCTTTTGCTGATTTTCACTTTTATTTTTTATTTCTTCTTTTTTAAAAAAATATTTATTTATTTGTTTTAGTTATACACAATGCTTTTGTTTTTACGTGGTGCTGAGGATCGAACCCAGGCCGCGCAGGTGCTAGGCGAGTGCTCTACTGCTGAGCCACAACCCCAGCCCCATCATTTCTTCTTCATGAAATATTTTATTGAGTATGCTTGTAGTACAGGCTTTCTGGTTGTGAATTCTTTTAACTTTTGTTTATCATGGAAAGTTTTTATTTCATCATGAATTCTGAAGCTTAATTTTTCTGTGTAGTATTCTTGGCTAGCATCCATTTTCTTTTAGATCTTGGTATATGTTATTCCAAGACCTCTTAGCTTTGAGGTCTGGATTGAGAGATCAGCTGAGATCTGGATAGATTTTCCTCTAAATGTTACCTGTCATTTTTCTCTGGCATCCTTTAAAATTCTGTCCTTATTCTGTATGTTCTTGGTGTGGGTCTGTTGGAATTTTGTATATTTGGGGTCCTGTAAGCCTCCCGTGTTTGATTTTCCATTTCACTTTTTAGTTTTGGGAAATTTTCTGACATTATTTTATCGAAAAGATTGTGCATTCCTTTTGTTTGTATCTTGAAGCCTTTATCTATCCCAATAAATCTTACATTTGGTCTTTTCAGGTTATCCCATATTTCTTGAAAGTTCATGGTCTCTTAACATCTTTTCTCCATGGTCAACTTTGTTTTCAAGATTATATATTTTGTATTCATTGCATGAAGCTCTATCTTCCAAGTGATCTAGTCTGTTGATGATACTTTCAATTGAACTTTTTATTTGATTTATTAATTCCTTCATTTCAAGTTTTTCTGCATGTTTTTTTATTTTTCAGAATCTCTCTTTATTGAAAGGATCTTTCATTTCCTGTATTTTTTCTCTGATTTCACTCCTTACACTGTCCTTTAATTCTCTGATCATTTTAACTATGTACATTCTAAACTCCTTCTCTGACATTTCTTCCACTGTGGTGTTGATGGCTTCTGTTATTGAAGTATCTTGGTTTGTTTGGGGGAACTTCCCACCCTACTTTTTCATGTTGTTTTTTGTGTCTATCCACCTAACAGTATCGATCTGAGACAGTAGAATTTCTACCATGTGGTCTTATTGCATCCCTGAAGCTTTCTAGTACTTTAATTTTTGAGGAGCTGCCTGACTGATTTCTTCATTTCATGCCATGAAACAGTGAAGAAAGAGACCTCCCCTATTCCACCATCTTGAAAACTCCCCAGAGATTCCTTTTTTTATTTTTTTTAAATTTTCTGGCACTGGGGATTGAACCCAGTGGTGCTTAACCACTGAGCCACATCCCCATCACTTTTTATGTTTTATTTTGAGACAGGGTCTCACTAAGTTGCCTAGGGTTGACATTGCTACATTGCTGAGGTTGACTTTCAACCTGCAATTCTCCTGCCTCAGTCTCCTGAGCCACTGGGATTAGAGGGGTGGGCCACCACACCTGGCTTGGGATAAAGGTTTAAGAAAGATATATAAAGTGTACTGGAATCACCTGTGGTTTTGATTTTTGTTTCTTCATTCAACACCAAAGCCCTGAAGTAAAAAACTTAAGTGCACAGCCTCTCACACAGGATTCTGTATTCTCATGAAACTGCTGTAAACACTCCACAAAAGCATGCAGAATGCATGAATGTTGCTAAAGGGTATCTGCTTGGGGAATCATCATAGTTACCATACTAAATGTACTTTAATTGCCAGTCGGTATCTTTCTTCCTCCCTCCAGTAAGCCTTATTACTTCCAGCCCCCTGCCCATTGTTGGGAGAAATAATACTTTGAATTTTTGCATCTTCAGCTACTAGAAGACTAGATATGGCCCATAAAATGCCCTCCATACATAGTTGTTTGAATGAATGAATGAATGCTTAAATCACTGAATAAACGTTCCTGCCTTCTAAGCATGATTTAGAGAAACAATGGGGGAAAATGAAGTTCCATCATTGAAGCCAAGTTGGGAAGGGCCTGTGTACAAGAATGAGGAGGCTGAGTTTTTTTTCATTATTTATTCTTTTTTGCTTCAGGGAATGACAGAAGCATTTTAAGCAATGAGGGAGTGATTTAGTGTTCAAGGCTGTTTTAGTAAGATCATTCTGATAGTTGTGTAGAAGATCGATTACTATAGTGATAAATATGATGTATGTCTAAGCCTTTGTTGTTTTCTAAATGTGACAATGGAAACTTTGCGGAACAAAAGGCTTTGAAATTCAAACATAGGTGCGGCTGTCTTAATTCTATTGTTCACTAATGGAAATAAATATACTTTACCCACGTTACATGGACCAAGGGTGCAAATAGTAGAAAACAAAGTGTCCTCATGAGACTAGTATAAGCTAAACACATTCCATTATCTATCATTTCCACAAGTAAAAACTCCACAGGAACTGACAAAACTATCTTCAAACTAATGAAGGGAAATGTTCCCCATTTCCATTTTTTAATGTCCCTCCAAGGAAAAAAATATTATTGGATTATAGTGACACATTAAATTCTTGGACATCCAATTGTAAGACTTTGTAGCTACTCTAACATTTGAAAAGTTAAACTTGTAGAAGATGTTGTTTACTTCTTCCCTGTGAAGAGCTGGCACTTGACGGTCATATTTTGGCATGCTCTTTGGGTCTGTCACTCAGGATTTGCTCAGTCAGCACAAACTGAAATGGGTTGGGCTGTAGCTGGGGTGACTCAGGCCCATCTACTTGTGCTTTTGCACCTCTAAAGTCATCCAAACACCTCTTTGTTAACATATCATAATAAATATTGATTATTTGCTATGATGTATTTTATACGGCTCTAGATTTCCTACAGTTCTTCTACAAAGCAGTGGAATCTGTTCCTGACTGCCTTTGACCAAAGAAAGCAGATGATTAGATTTTGTGTGATTTCCAAGTCTTTGCTTAAAGAGTCCTTGGAGATTACACTCTCATTCTTTTGCAATGCTTGGCCTATACCACCTTCTAGAGAATGCAAGGTCTCATGAAAAAGATGAAGATATTATGTGACCATAGAAGTCCTGCTGTCCCAGATATCCTAGCAGATACATCAGTTCATCAACAGCCAGCCAGTCTTACAGACAACTCTGCAACTGACAGACTGCAAACATATGAGTGAGCCTATCAATGCTCTGGAGCAGAGGTGAGCTATCCCAACTGAGTCCTGCTTAAATTGCTGACCTACATAATTGTGAGAAATAATGGGTTATTGTTGGTAGCCATTAAATTTGGGGATATGGGGAGAATCCTAGATGTTATCCTATTAAGATTCCCACTCCATGGTTATTCAGGCAAATACTAATCTAGTACATCTGTGATGAAAATGTTCAAATATAATGAAGTCCTCAAGTCAGTCGACCTTAAATATGTTCCTTATGTGATTTTTTAAAGTGCTCAAGTGAGAATGTTAAAATCGGTGAGTTTTCTCTGGCTAGGAACAGAAGGTAAAGTCCTAGAGATTCAAACAATATGTAGGATTTGATGTACCCTTGTTGGCTTAAAGATGGAAAGGGCTGGCCCCCATGGTGGTACATGCTTGTAATTCTAGCTACTTTGGAGATGGAAACAGGAAGATTGCAAGTTTGAGACCAGCCTTAGCAAGTGAGAACCTGTCTCAAAACACAATTCTAAAAAAGGTGTGGTTTGGGGGAAAGTGTACTTGCCTAACATGTCCTGGAATCAATTCCCAGTACCATCAAAAAACAAAACAAACAAACAAACAAACAAACAAAAAAAGGAAACAAAAAAAGATGGAGAGAGTCTCATGATAAGGAAAATGGGTAGCTTGTATAAGCAAAGAGCAGCTTCAGCTGACAGTCAGCCACAGAACTGGGACCTTAGTCCTACTACCACAAGATTGTAAATTCTACCAATGGCCTAAAAGGTTGGAAGCAGATTCTTCCCCCAGAGCTTCCAGATCAGAACGTAGTCCAGATTACATTCTCATTATAGCTGTGTGAGACCCAGAATATGAGGTAGAGTAGAAGAAATAAAGAAGAAAAAGGAGGAGGAGGAGGAAGAGGAGAGGAAGAAGAAGGAGACATATAGAAAGGACAAGGAAATATTTTAATGTGAGATTCCTCATACTTTTCCAGGCCTGTCACTCCCAAATTTCTGGGAAATCTATAAATCTTAAAGTTAACCATAAATTCACTTGCTATGACAATCACATGGTACACTGCAAATTTGTCCATCAACAAATAGATTAAGCAAAGAAAGATATGATATTTTAAGAAACATATAATATAGGGAACTTTCCAGCTTCGTCTATTAATCAGATAATGGAGACCACAATTAGCCTAAGGATCCTGAGAATGATCATACACAATCTTGTGATCACCTGTCTGATGTGGTCCCCACATACCTTCTCATGTCCACCCCTCACCAAGTTTCCTTTAAGAGAGCAGCCAGGAACTCCCAAAACTCATCTTTCACTCTTGTGCTAGCCCCTATTCTCCATTGCTTTCCTAAATAAATCTCTGTGCCTTTACTGACACATGCTGAAATTCTTTTCTGTCATATATATCAAGGATCCCCATTTGTTCTGAGTTGAGTCCCCCTACCCAGCCTCTGGGAACTCCTTCCAACCCTCTTCAGGAGATATCTCTTCTCCACTAACAGACAGCTAAGTCACCTTGCCCATTATTATGGATCTTCAGAAGTGTGAGCTAATAAATGAGTGTTGCTGTAATCCTCTAAGTTTGAACTAACATGCTATGTGAGAATATAAAACTAAAACAAGATAACTTTATAGCAACAGCTGACCAATATGTACACAAGTTTTTAGAATATGTAGGAAAGACATAACAGAGTAAGGGATTCCAACCCTGACAGCCCATCAGAATGTTGTGGAGAACACTTTAAAATACCAATGCCTGGGCCCACCCCAGAGATATTGATTTAATTGTTCTGGAATGTAGGCCAGACATTGGTATTAAAAAAAAAAAAAAAAAAAAACTCACTAGGTGATTCTAATATGTATTCAAGATTGAAAATCACTAATATAAAGCAATTTATATATGAACAGAAAGATAGATGGAGGGTGGATTTCTATCCCATCTGTTTCCATAACCCATCAACTGTGAGACCACTTTGACCATGTTGGAGACCATTACTTCGGGGGCACTTAGCTGGGAGAAACAGTATCTGATTAACAACAGGACAGAAAAACAATAATTTTCCTCTTGATAAGAAATCTAGGCACGTGAGTCTTCAAAGTTGGATAGTTCAGCAACACTACATATCCATCAAAGGCCTGAGGGCTTTGCATCTTTTTGCTCTGCTGTCATGATCATGTGCGTTTTCCTCTCAGTCTTCTTTCATGGTACCAAGATGGTGGCTGCACATTCATGCACCATATGTCTCTTGCCACCACTCATAGTAAGGAGTTTCTCTTATGTATCACCTTTTTATTAGGGAAGAAAAACTTCCCCCAAGCTCTCAGTCTTGCTCAGAATCTACTAGCCAGAATTGGGTCATATTTCCATGTACTCACCTTGTGAGAAACTAGAAGAGGAAGTACTTTGCATTTTCAGCCTCTGCAGTGGGAGGCAATCTCTTATTTTTTTTTTTTGGGGGGGGCACTGGTTATTGAACTCAGGGGCACTCAACCACTGAGCCACATTCCCAACTCTATTTTGTAGTTTATTTAGAGACAGGGTCTCACTGAGTTGCTTAGCACCTGACTTTTGCTGAGGCTGGCTTTGAACTTGTGATCCTCCTGCCTCCCTCCCAAGGGAGGCAATCTCTTTGAACAAGTTAGAAGTTGAGGAAGGTGGGCAGATGGTGACTGGGTAGACTGCCTACAATATTGATCATCCATGTATCTCTTTCTCCCCATGTAAATGCAGATGTAATTCAGACCTGAATTAATTATAACCTATCTGCTCTTTACTATGGTCATTCTCCCTCTCACATTCTGTGATTATTGTTACTATAGTTTTTGGCTTACTGCATCTTACCCAGTAACATATGTTAACACCTGGTGTTTATCCTTCAATAATTTTCTCAATGTTTATTTAAATCATAAAATATGTATAGGCTTATGTGATGGGGTGTACCACTATTTATTTACCAAAATAGGATCCTGCAGTATATTTTGAAATTCAAGTACATACAAACATCCAGGTACCTTGCCTATATATATATATATATTTTTTTTTTGTTTGTTTGTTTGTTTTTTGTACTGGATTGAACTCGGGGGTGCTTAACCATTCAGCTACATCCCCAGTTCTTTTTTTGTATTTTGTTTAGAGAAAGGTTGTCACTGAGTTGCTTAGGGCCTCTGTAAGTTGCTGAGGCTGGCTTTGAACTTGCAATCCTCTGCCTCAGCCTCCTGAGCCACTGGGATTACAGGCATGTGCCACCATGCCTGGCTCGCTTATAAATCTTTAAATGTTACCCATTGCTGCCCAACTTCTCTCTGTTTTTATTCTCATTCAACACCCCTTTCTACTTCCTTACACATTCATCAAAGAATCAGATTAAAAGTAAGTACAGGGCTTCCTGGTCTACTTAATACTTTGTTGTTGGGGACACCAGGATATCTGAGTTATGAAGCAAAATGTTCTCTAAATACTTTTCTGTCTTTCAATTAATTGCTTGCATGTTGAGAAATTTTCTGGGCCTCCTGATGTTTCTGTTTAGTTTTTAAGACCCTTCATTCCCTTCTACTTTCCCAGTGCAAGACTGTAGTTAATTTTGTCCTTCCTAAGCTTCTGGAAGCTGCCCTCTCTCCCTTGAGAGAACCACAAGTCCTTGGAATGATGTTCTGCATTTCTAAACATCCCGCGATTCCCCATAACTTTTGCCCTGCCAATGGTGGACTGTTTGGAGTTGTAGAATGGAGAGGAATTCATCCTCTGCAGACTCTTCTCCTTAATTTTCAAGGTTTATTCCAACAGCAAAGAGAGTTGTTTTTCCACGAAACTCTAAAGTTCAACCATTCTACCAAGGATGCTTGTTGTGTTGTGTTATGCTGTTGTTTGTTTTTAGGAACTATGACTTTTACTCTTGTATTTTAATCAGATGTGAACAAAACCCAATAGTTGTTATATACATTTCTACAGGGATGATCCTATAGATTTCTGTCAAACATGGTTAATCAGAGTCTTGTATTTCTTCTAAATAGTTCCCTAAATATACAGATGTCTGAATAAGGGAAAGAAGAAAAGATGCAAAAAATAAGATCATTGGAAAAGACATAAAACCATTCAAAAAGGAATTTAATGATGATGATGATGATAATGATGATAATTGTGGCTTTCAGTCACTATCCCAACAGGCATGGGGCAACAACTGTGTTAGACCAGGGGCTGCTGGATGCTCACCAAACGTGTGTAAGGTCCAGAGCAGTAGGGGCTCACAAAGTTGTAACCTATGTGTTTTCATTCTTTATTTTTTCCCACTGGTACTGGGGATTTAATCCAGGGATACTTTACCACTGAGCCACATCCCCAGCCCTTTTCATTTTTTATTTTGAGATAGTCTTGCTAAGTTGCTGAGGGTCCCATTAAATTGCTGAGGCTATCTTTGAACTTATGAGCTTCCTGCCTCAGCCTCTGGAATCACTGGGTTTATAGGTGTGCACCACCACTATGCCTGGCATAATCAATGTATTTTCAGTGTGCCAAGATACCCATTTTAGGTACTGGAGATTGAGAAATTAATATTATTCAACAAGGGAGATTTCATATGTAAAGTTGACAAAAGTATTCTTCCTCCTGAGATATCTGTTATTCCCTGGTGTTATGAGACCAATCTAAACCCAAAAGACATACATCCAGATATGTGATGATGAACACTTTTTCAACAATGGGAGGTATTTTCTTTCTAGTGGCTTTGTGTGTGTGTATGTGTGTGTGTTGCTGGGTACAGAATCCAGGGCCTTGAGCATGTGGAGCAACACTACCACTGAGCTACACCCCCTGTCCTGTGCAGTGTGTTTATTCCTTTTATGTCTTAGACTCATTTCCAGGGAGCAAGATCTTCCTATTGAATTGCCTTGGTAATTGACACTTATGAGGTAAGATGGAGCTGCAGAAGCACCAACGAAGAACAGGACGTGTAGCTAGGCCTTGAAACACCAATTCCACTTTGGCCAGCTATACTGGTTAAGATGAAAATCTCGTTAGTCCCTATAAAGTACACTATAGACTCCCTTAATAGACAGGAGGAGCACAGTCTCTTCTTCCAAGGGAGGACTTGATAAATCAAGAAAATTAACTTTTAAAAGTGCGGGAGGAGTGGCAGGGAATTTTGTAAAGGGGGTGGTTTCCTGACATCCTCAACTGGGTGCCGTCACACAGGAGAGGATTTGCCCCTCCCAATTACTTTGTATTTTTGCAAGTTGTCATTACCAAAATCATCTCATTGTCCTCAAAACTACCTTCTTTTTATTCATCCTCTGCCTTTCTTTCTATGTTCTTGAACGTGAGAGAAGACAAAGGAGTAAAAGGGGCTGTCCAGCTTTCTGAGTCATTGCCCTTTGGGACAGATAGAAGAAGAGGCCAGAAGCTGTGTATTCTGCCTTTCCTCTGGACTCCCAGCCTTTTGCTGATACCCAGCCCAGATACCACCAGATTCCTGGGTTGTCCTGACAAAGTGTCTTTTCTGCCTTATGGTAGCTTCACAATTTTCCTATTTAGAGTTCCAACGTCTCTCACTAAGAAAGAAAAACTTTTGTCTAGACACTTTAGAAACCAGAGGATGTTCAGGTTTATCAGAGTCATTGGCATCTCCCTTGTGGCTAAATCAAACCATTCAGGAGTTTCTTTTTAGTGGTGAACAGAAACCATCTTTTCTTGAGACTCAGTTAACAACAACAAAAAAAGTCAGGGACTGTTTCCAGGATTTCTCTCTTTCTTTTCTAAAATGAAACAGAATAAACACTTATAAAGAGTTTTCAAAAATATGCATGAGGGACTGGGGCTGTGGCTCAGCGGTGGAGCACTTGTCTCGCATGTGTGAGGCCCTGGGTTCCATCCTCAGCACCACATAAATAAAATAAAGGTATTGTGTACACTTACAAATGTTTTTTTAATTTTTTAAAAATATGCTTAAATGAAGCCTGATATGTCAGTTTTAAAGATAACAACCGGTTTTTATTAGTTTTGTATATTTCTTTCCAGTCTCTTACACTTGTGTATATGTATATACATATATAAATCACTTGAATTCTGCTGCATTCCTGTTTTAGTAATTTCCATTTCAATTCACTTATCACATATCCTTAAGTAAATTAGCAAATATCATGAGTTCAATCATTTCCAACTTGGCAGAGGTAGGTTCCATAATGTAATAGAAAAAATATTTTATAAATTCTGGGAATCTGATGAGATTATCCAGGGGCAGCTTTAAACCCCATCACCTGAAGAGGCTATTGTCAAGTCACATGGAATCTTGTTTTGGTCTAACTTTATGAATCACCCAGGTACATACTGACCAACAAAAATTCAGATTGTTGAACCAGTGAATAGCTCAGTCTCTCAGCCCAAGATGTCATTGAACTAATTTACTGAATGTTCACTACCACTCAAGATTTTCAAATTTGTGAAAGTATTTCAAGGCTTACCTTTCCTTTTTATACTTTTAGAAGCTGTCTTCAAAGCCAGTGGAATGCTCTTTTGAGAATAAAGAGTGCTATATTTTTAAAAATATGCTTAAATGAAGCCTGATATGTCAGTTTTAAAGATAACAACCGGTTTTTATTAGTTTTGTATATTTCTTTCCAGTCTCTTACACTTGTGTATATGTATATACATATATAAATCACTTGAATTCTGCTGCATTCCTGTTTTAGTAATTTCCATTTCAATTCACTTATCACATATCCTTAAGTAAATTAGCAAATATCATGAGTTCAATCATTTCCAACTTGGCAGAGGTAGGTTCCATAATGTAATAGAAAAAATATTTTATAAATTCTGGGAATCTGATGAGATTATCCAGGGGCAGCTTTAAACCCCATCACCTGAAGAGGCTATTGTCAAGTCACATGGAATCTTGTTTTGGTCTAACTTTATGAATCACCCAGGTACATACTGACCAACAAAAATTCAGATTGTTGAACCAGTGAATAGCTCAGTCTCTCAGCCCAAGATGTCATTGAACTAATTTACTGAATGTTCACTACCACTCAAGATTTTCAAATTTGTGAAAGTATTTCAAGGCTTACCTTTCCTTTTTATACTTTTAGAAGCTGTCTTCAAAGCCAGTGGAATGCTCTTTTGAGAATAAAGAGTGCTATAATCCTCTTGTTTGGGAACCTAATTTGCAGATGCCAAGAATGGGTATATGCTTCTTCAATGCATGCTTGTTAGCATTAAGGTGTACAAATGTCTGGCCAGGCCCTGCCAACTGACTGTGGATAAGATTCAAGGTCTGACATCAAATTTGTTTCTTTAACAGGTCTTTTCTTTCTTTCTTTTTTAAAAAAATATTTATTTTTCAGTTGTAGTTGGACATAATACTTTTATTTTATTTATTTTTATGTGGTGCTGAGGATTGAACCCAGGGCCTCACATGTGCTAGGTGAGCACCATACTGAGCCACAACCCCAGCCCCTTTAACAGGTCTTTTCTGTGTGCATGCTTTTGGCCTCACAGAAAGCTAGTCAGCTCAAATGATCAGAAAACATTCTCCTGAAGATCAAGTATGACTTCTATGCCTCCCTCAATCTACGGAGCAGTGGAAAGATTACAACCATGTTTAAATCCCAATATGCAACCCCAGCTCAATATGAAAAAAATCCAAAATAAGAAATAATTGAATTCTCTCCAGAGACTCTCTGACAGTCAACAGATGTCAATCTGGCAGGATGCCCAGAACCTTAGATGGGTACAATTTGGACACATCAAGTTAGTTCCTATAACATCTCTGAATTCATCCTCTTTAGTTGCTTTCAGCCTTCTAGGTGGTGTTAACTCAAACCGTGGATTCTTTTTTCAAACAATTGTTCTGATATGTACAGTACAATGGCCCAGCTTGTCTCTGATTTTACTCAGTGTTTCATTTTTCACTGGAGGTTTCACACATACCTGTGAATACCACAGTTATTTTACCTTCTTGATTCTTCCTCATTATACATGAAGTGCTGGAGAGAGGCCATTTTTCTGGTTAAACACCGATACTCCCCTTTTCATCCTTTTCAGGGAGGGTGTTAGTTTGCACACCAGGCATGAGTATGAGAATATGTGAATTAGCCCTGGTTTGTGAATTGATTGTCATTTATTTTTATATCATATGCATAGTTGTCTCAGACCCATGGACCTTAATTTCTTTACTTGACAAATTGCATCCCTTTAGAAAAACAAACAAACAAAAATGCTTATTGGGGATTAATTGAAGAGTGCTCAAAAGCACTGGGAAAACCTAAAAGAAACCAAGAAATCCTGAGTTTTCTTGATTTCTTTTAAGGAACAGAAAACAAGCTGATGCTCTCTTGGGGGCCAATTAATGTACATATCTAGTTTCTACATAAGGAATCACACCACAAACTAGACCTGTGATTGGGTGATAAAATGCAAGACCAAATCTTCATGAGGCACAAGGGTAGATACTAAAACATATACAAGGTGTATCTCATGTTTTAATCAGACTTAAATACCCCATGAACTGTTGTGCCAGTTGCAGTGGTTGCTGTCAACACAGGTGCCATCCAATATAGTAAGTACCTCAGAGGTGCCAGCTATACTTCAAGTGCTCAGTAGCCATATGCTGGGCTACCATATTGGATGGAACAGATATAGGACATTCCCATCAGTGCAGAGAGTTACAATGGACAGGGCTACTTGATACTGACAAAGCTTCTCTCTCATCCCTTCTCTACCTGGCTTGAAGTCCGTCTTCATAGCAGCACTGGTCAGGACCATCTCATAAAATGAAGAACATTCATAAGTAGTAGTGTATATATAAAGCATGCTATGTTTTTATACTTTCCTTCACCCAAACCCAGTATAAGAGTCTAAGATGCATTCAAGCAAATGTTCTAGGTATTTATCAGTCTGTAATCAATACCTAATTTTAAAAAGAATTATATCAAAGGACAAGGGCTAGAAACATGCTGTTTTCTTTTAAATGTGAATTCTAGTTGATTCACAGTCTGAATGTTCTCGACATTACTTACCTCCTTTCATCCTTTTCCTTACATCCCCCAAGAATTAGATTGATTTTATTATAGGTCCATTCCTCTTTGTTTATGGTATCACATCTATTTGATAAAGAATGCTACACTGGCAGGGATTTAAGTGTTTAACATGTTATATATGCAAAAAGGGTAAACATCAAATATAGATCCAAGCTAACTAGCCTAAAGTGCATTGTTTATCATGCCTTACTTTATTGTTAATCTCACATATATCGCACATCTAACAGGGAACAGGCCTCACACGTCCATAAATAGCCTACAAACCAAGTAACTGAATGAGCAATATTTAAACATAGCATTCATAAAATAAGTAATAGAATTACAGAGTTGACAGAGACCATAAAACTGTCAGAAAAATGGATGAAAAACCATCTTTTTTCAAAAATTAGTGAACTCAAATTCCAAGAGATGGAGTGCCTCAGTCCCTTGATGAGTGGAGTCAGGACTAGACCCCAGCTCCCCAGACCTGGACTGAGGGCTGCCTTCTTCGTTTATTTTTATATTTGTTTTTATTTTTATTTTTATGCAGTGCCCAAGGTGGAACCAAAACCAGGACCTCTTGCAAGCCAGGCAAACGCTCTACTAATGAGCCTTATCCCCATCCCCAGAGGGCTGTTTTGGATCTTTGTTTTTTGCTCAGTCTGACAGGGATAAAGAGGAGGAGCAGGGAGTAGAGGAAAGTTGGCCTCTCTCAGATGTCAGAATGGTGAGTCCTCCTGGTGCCAGGCCAGCATCTAAGCCATGACATTACAGTGTGGCATGAGAGACACCTTTTCTTCTTAGCCTGTATCAGCATTTCAAGTGTTCCTCCTGGCTTCAAAGGTGCCACCTCCTAGAGAAAACCTATATACCCAGCCAAGGGGATTTCTGGAACCAGAGCACAGAGTCCTGTTCTGGTTAATTCATTTTATTTGTGCCTTTACTCTCCAGTTTTCTTATATGTTCCCTATGAAAAGCTCCAAGTTCTCTCATCCTACTACTCTCAAATGGCATCTGAGCATTTATCATGAGGATTCAGAGATGTGGTTTTAGGAGACTGTAAATTTCCTAAAAAGAAAAATGAAAGTCATCTTTCAGTCCATAGCCTTTATTAAACTATCAAAGAATTAAAAAAAATACTTCTTAGAAGGAAAAAATAAACTGAATCCAGAAAAACTGGTATAATAGCTGTAAGTATAATAAGTGCCATTTTAATAGATATGGGTAATGTAAAGGAAAGATAACACAATACTAAAAAAGACCAGAAATAAACAGGTTGAAGATACATTCCCTGGGAACTCACTCTTCCTTCATCCATTTGTCCAAACTCTCTAAGAGTTACAAATTGGATTTGTGAATGACGGGGTACCTTTAGCCCTCTTTCCTCAGCACCACAGTGCGTTCAAGACAGAGACTTCCTTCTGGTGGTGGGTAGGGTTTTGGCTGCTATGGCCCTCACACTGCCCGGCTGCACACCCTGCTGTAGTGTTTGTAGTTATGAAAAGCAGCAAACAGGCCTCCCACCAATCTATTTCTTTCACAAAAGGATTCTTGCAAACTCATCATCATCTGTCTGGGCTATGGCATGCCATCACAGCAATGAAAAAGGACCTTGTGCCACTGAACTGACACAAAAATGCAACACTGCTAATTAGATGGCACTGGGAGAAAGAGAGAGAGAGCAAGACCCAAGACAGGAATATGGCAATGTCTCCTTTCTGCAAAAAGCTGCTCAAGCTCCTTGGGAAAAAACATGGTCCTAGAAATATAGCTGGGTTTTGGCCAGGAGAAGCAGATAGAAGCAAGAGGGCAGGCATCTCTGCAGCCATCCTGTCCCCTTTCTCAGAAATGGCTCCCACCCTTAACATCCACAAGGGGCAGTGACAGTCACCAGCCATCACCTGCTGAGGGAGGAGTCACAGATTCATGTACTTACCTTCTATGTCAATATTTAGGGAATGTATCTTCTAATAGATTTCATTCAACTACAACAATGAAATCGAGAAATTCCATGTGCCCCAAAGCCCAGTTTGCTAGTTATAACTTTGAACTAAAATACATTTGAAATTTCACATAGGGACACAAATCATGAATTTTAAAAATGTCTGCTAAACCAGATATATGAGCATTGTGAGCCCCTCATGTGTGTCCCTGCAGCATTTGATGACTGATGCTGTGCCATATTTCATCTGGTTTTCTGAATTGTTTCTCTCTCTCTCTCTCTCTCTCTCTCTCTCTCTCTCTCTCTCTCTCGTTTTTCAGAGGTTCTGGCTTTCAATATCAGCCTTCCAAGGAGAGCATGGTAGTGCAACTGTGACCAGGGAGCAAACATTCCAGATAGGTCTATTTTGGTAGATTTAAAAGAAACTCTTACTGCTGTCTGCTGACTTAGAAAATATGATACATTATAAACCTCTTCAATATCAAGAGGCATGATATAATGATTTGTATATTTTATTTTGACTTTACATGCGGTGTTAAAAACCCAAAGTACATATTATTTACACATCCACAATACAAGTTTACAAGATATCTATACATGTTAAAGTACTCTATAAAACAGTATAGAGCCACTTCACTTTAGGGTTACTTTTTATGCCGTACCATTAAAAAAGATACAATCTGTGTTTACCTTTGCACAAATGGATAAAGCATTTAAAAATTAAATTAACAGGATAGAGACTAGATTCAATGTTAGAAATCCCAACATAAATACTGATAGAACTCACATTACAAACTACAAGGCAGCACAATGTTACAAAATGTTATCTGGGGTCACACAGAGTTACCACGCTGGGATTAATATTGGTAAGGTAAATTCAAACACATGTTTGTTGTTGGTGGACTGAGTAGTGTTTATCATTGGTTGGTTTAATTTATTATTAATCTGTAATATTTTAGTTGCAAAGCAGAAGTGTTTCAAGAACAGACATTTTAGCTTTTGAGCTTCCAGAGATCACAGGAAATCATGTTCTTTATAAAAACAATGTTCTCAAAGGAAAAGAATAACTGCATCAGTATTCTACATTCTGTATAAAAATGATCTGGTCATCTGCATCCCATCCTCCCCCAAGTAACATCAGCATGATCACATGAAATCAGTTGAACTTATTTTTCTGACTAGGTCAGGAGCCTTCCTCTGCCACATTCCTTTCCAGATTAGGTTCAATAAACAATTGGGTGGTGTGCAGCATATTAACTGAAACAGTCATTGGGGTTGCACATCATCAACCGTAAGTGGTTTCTGCCAAACTATGCACAAATGACTCTATATCGTTTCCGCAGGTATCACATTCCCTGGGAAACCTCATTTGACTTCACATTATCACCGTTTCATCCTTAGGAAAGCAGGAGTGGAATGTTTATCATGGCAAAGGAGGTGATGCTGCTATTCAGATGGATTGTTTAACGATTAATTGTTCTAGATTGCTTTTATGATTTTTGAAAAGTCTTTTCAGGTGCTGGTTGGAAAACATTTACAACTGGCACTCAGTAAATGATGTGCTATATTGAAAACACTTGACATATTTTAGTACTTCTATCATTCTCATGAATAAGGCACAAAATGCACAGATTCAGGTAAACTCACATGTGGTATTTACAGTATATTGTCATTACCTGCATGACTTAGGAGAAAATTCTCACATAACACAACATAGACAGCGTGATTGCACCACTGATGGGTCACAGGACCCTTCCTGCTCAGCCAATTACAATGTCCTCATATGCCTTTCTTTTGTCTTTTAGTTTTGTAATTTTCTTTTGCCTTGGGGTGGGAGGAGGTCAAGGATGAAAAATTTTAATATATGGGAAACAACCAAACACAATCAAACTAAACCCTTCTTAGTGTGTCCGAGGTTAAATAGTGTGACTCAGGCTTTGATTCACAGGGGACGGGCAAATTTTACTACTGAATACTGGTGGATAAATCAAGGATACCTCATAATATCTTTTGCTTTTTAAGGTGGCAAGACTGGAATAGAAGTTTTAATGAATAGCAGCACAAAATTACTTGGAACTCTTACATTCTGGCATTGGGTACCACATAAATTAAGTTCATCTTGACAGCCAAAGGAGCCTTGATTGTGTTCCTTTCTCAAAGCTGAACCCAAGGGGCTGTAGGAAGAAGTTGGTGTCTCTCCTTCAGTCATGCTCAATGTAAACAACTCCATAGCACAAAAAAGACACAATGGGCACCTAAACACATCCTAGTGGGTACAGAACTCTCTCTCTCTCTCTCTCTCTCTCTCTCTCTCACACACACACACACACACACACACACACACACATGCACACCACTTGCAACACAGTTTGTTGGTGGCATGGAAAAAAAATGCCACACATGAAAAGAATGCTACAGTTTGGGTCAAAGACTGAATTTTTAGCAAACTGCTTGGTAACCTACAAGTTCGTTTCTTTGAGACATTACCATCTTTTTTTTTTTTTTTTTTTTTTTTTGACATTTGTGCAAGAGGCAAGGTGAATGCATACATATTAAAATGTTCACATTTAATGGGAAGACCACACACAAGGGCAGTCTAAATTGAACCCATTTTCAAGTATTTGTTCACAGATTCTTCTGAGTACTGTATCGGCTCTTGATACTGGTAAGGTAGCCCTTGGGAGCTACACATCGCTTTAGCTTTGAACAAAAGAAATGGAATGACCAGCACCTTCCTTTGTTTTTCAGGCCAATACACAGAAGCCTCGCTGCCGCAGCTACATGTGGCAAGTTCTGATGTTGCCAAAGTGACAGTCTCTTTGGCCACTCGGTTCTTTTAAAATACAAGCAAGTCTCTTGTCCAAAGGTACCCTTACAACATCATCCTCTCAACAACACGGACAAGATAAAGCCACACAGGAATAGCACACTCGATGCCTAGTAAGTGTATTTATTCAGTGGTCTGACAGATGTGGTTTGAGGAACAAAGGAAGGCTTTGGTGGCACATCAGGTTTTAAGGACGGTGTCCTCTTTAGTCCCGTCCTGGGAAGGGTACCATTACTGGTGTAGCTGCTCTGTCTGGAGAGAGAAGGCTGCAGATGAACACTCACGGGTGTCCCCTGAATATAGTCCACCTTCGCCCCGGTGGGGGTGGGCATGTATCCTCCACGGTTCATAGTAGGCTGTCTAGATAACAAAACACCATTTGGTGAGTTTAAGTTTTTAGGCATGGCAGATATAGAGTGCCTCTGGGAAGAATTTTTGTGATAACCCCTTTGTCTTTCCAGAGAAGTCATCGGGACCCCAGGAGTGGTGGGGACATCCACTCGCTTGGTTGGACTATTCCTGGGGAGCGTTGAAGGAGGTGAGTAGAGTGATGCCTCCCGGTTGGGGACCTTGGGAGGGACCTCAGACATAGGTCCCACAGGATCCAGCATTAAGGCCTGGTGGGCCATTTGGATGTCTCCCATGATGGCTTTGGGGTTACTGTTTGGGTCATTTAGATGTTTCAGGAGATCATTGAGGGTATTTCTGGAATCCACAGAACGCCGGTGATCTCTCTTACCTGATGACTTTGTAAGAGGGTGATCAATACTTTGAAGCTTCTTTTCAGCTTTATGAGCATTGGAGTTTGAAAAAGATGTATTGTAGTCATGGGTAGCATTTGGAAGAACAATGGCACTGGGGATATGCCCATGACTTAGTGGGGAGTGGGGTGGAGGACTAGAAGGAAAAAACTGGGGGGTTTCTTTCCTTGAAGCTGCATGGCCATGGGCCTTGTCTGAATGGCCCTTCATGGCCTGCAGGGTCTTCTGGTGAAGCACAGGAGTAGACTCTGGTGTGGGGAGAGCAGCCAGCTCTGGAGGTTGGCCTCGGTGGTCCATCACCATGGATTTTGTATCCCCACTGGGTGGCAGCTCTTTCCGACTGGTCAGCAGGTTACTATAGAGTTTAGGAGAATCAATATTCTGTTGGTATTCCTTGACTGGGCTGTCAAAGAGACCATTCAGTTTTGCAAAACTTCCACTGGAGTCTGTGCACGACTGGGCAGATTCTGCGTCTTTATGAATCTTTCTGTTCTTCCGGACAAACATGTCACGATAGCAGTAGACAGCTACCCCTGCAATGAATGCCCCCAAAACAAAAGCAGCAAAGACACAGGTGATGAGGACATTCATATGGACCATCTGGTTGGACTCTCCAGATTGGACTTCCCATCGCACACCTGCAACAGACACACAGGACAGGTTTGAATGAAGTGCTTTTGACAACAACATTGAATAGCAAATGGCTTCCACTGAGCCAAAACTACCTTCGACACTGTCCATGTGCTTAGCTTGGAAGGTCAAGTCGACTCCAAAATTCCACATATGTTATTTATTTTTCTTTAATCACAATAGGAGCCCCAGAGCCATATATGATTGCTGCAAATACCAGGATAACTCTAATCTCCCATTGATCTATATTTTTCTGTTCTTTCCCCCTCCAATCCCTCTTCTTAAATAGCTGTTAGAAATGTTAAGAATTTCTGCCTTAAAAATAGAGTTACAGGGTATCTATTTTCTAAACAGCTAATTTTAATCCCACAAAATATTTCATCTCATGATTTTCTCCTAATTCATAAATCAGGATTAAAGGCAGCTGCTGTGATTAGGGAAATGCATGAATTAACATGAAGATATATTATGTTAAAATAATTATGGTAATACAATTATGCTAAATTAACTGGATAAAAAACACATAAATTGGTCACAAACTAAAAGCATCTACTTGGTCATTGTTAGCTACAAATATAGACTTTATGTTTGCTTTTTCATTCTATCTTGGGTGAAGCACTCTTGAATAACCTGCTATGTAAGAAATCCAGACAGTGTAAGGAAATATATTATGCATTAGTTAAGTAATATCATTAAATTATTTGGAGGTATTTGAGAAATATTTAAATTAGACCGAGAAGGAGAAGAGTGAAATAGTTTTTTAATTATTGTAATTTGTAATGCAACCACAGACATCTAACAGTCAATTAAAGAAATGTTAGTTTAAGAGGTATCTAAGTCTGTTACATGCTATACACACAGCTGTCCCAGAATAAGTAAGTAAGAGGGATTTTGAAGATTGTGTTGCTTTAGGTTAGTATTAAGGCCTTTGAACATCACTTGTTCAGGGTTATGTTCAGAGTTATGGAATTCAGTGGCATTGTGAGAGACAAAGAAAGAAAAGCAGAAAGAAATGATATTACTAAAGAAAACAAAGCAGAAAGAAGAATGATTATAAAATTGTTTACAATAAAAATATATAAAACCAAAATCAACAGAAGTAAATCATAAATGACAAAACAGTGCCATAAAAACTGATTGGAAACCTGATACCATGGTTTAGTAGGCACTAAGGAATAGATTTTTTTTTTTTTTTTTTCTGGAGTAATATATCTAATAAGCAAAGGCAATAGGCAGCTATTTTATAACTGATGCTATTATGGACTGAAAGTGATAGTTACGGACAAGTGCTCTGTTATGCTTTATTGCTTGTGGCATTCAAGCAACTTGTCACCTCACATATCCTTTTCATATTGCACTTTGGATTGAAGCTAAACAAGAGGCTGGGAAAGGCTCCTAGACAAAACATCTGATATCAGGATGTTTGCAATTAGTGAGTTTTGTTTTTTGATGTTGTGAGGGCAACCCTCGAAATTCTCTGATGTTCAGCAGCCTCTCAGCTTCCCCAGACAGAAATCAACACAGATTAGATTGTCTGAGTGGCTGTTTCACGAGCCATGTCTTCAACAGCTTTCCGCCCCTTTCATCTTTGCACGAATGCACTCAGATATAACCACAGAATGCCAGAGTCCCTGTGGCCAGTGGAGCTGGAGGGGCAGCAAGAGTAGCTCTACTTGGGTCCACCCCAGAAGGGCACCCTCCTTGGAGATGTCAGGAATCAGGTTTCCACACAGTTAGAGGTGAGTTCCCTGATGCGGCCTTACCCTTTGGGATACCCGATAAAGGATCAGTAAAATCAGAAGTGATTGGGTCATCTTGAACTACAAATTTCCGGGAGCTCGTCAGTTTAGGTCTCCAGGTATCAATCACTTTGGGTGTAATTTCTGGGATACTTGCCACTGTGATAACAGAAGATGAAGATACCTCCATGTCTGTGGTGGCAAACAGATGTTCATTAACATGGGTAACATCAGAAGGCTTTTCTGATTGGTCTGTTGCATTTTTAAGTAAACTTTAAGTAAATGTAATGAGAAAGCTTGTTCTAGGATTTTGTACAAACACACCTGAGGAGACTACACCAAATCCCTTTCTTTCAAGAGACGAATAGAACCTCAAAATTAACAGTAAAGACATTTTAATCAGATTTCAAAAGACATTAAGCCATTCCTACTGAAGCTGTGTGCTGTGTGGTATTAATGTTGCCCATGGAAAAGCTAATAGATTATTTTGCCATTTTCTCATTCTCTTGAGTGACAACATCATTTCCTCTGTGTGTGTGTGTATGTGTGTGTGTGTGTGTACGTGTGTATGTGTATGTATGTATTTTAAACAGTACTTTCCTAGATGGTTGGAAATTTTATTTCCTTTGCTGGGGAAGCTACAATGTAACTTCATCATAAAATAAATGGTTAAGTCCAAGTAAACACTTGATTTTGGACCTGACAAACCAGCCCTGCCTGAGAGGTTGTTCTGCTTTTTTACTGGCCTCCTGTCTATTTGTAGACTTCTCAACTGCACTGAGGGCCTCCTGTCCACAGTAAAGTACCATGTTCTCCAAAATGCCTGGGGAATTTCTTCCAAAGAGTTAGCATCAACTCATGCAAAAATCAGTGGTGTTTACAAACGGAATAAGGATGTTCTGGTACATAAGATCTGCTATCCTTCTCTTCCTCCTGAGAAATGAAACTGCAGGGGATCCCAGAAGAAGCAACAGAACTGAGAATAACTTAACCTTTTAGCTGGCCTGTTACTAATTTCTACCAAGTAGATTTCCCTCCAAATGTAGGCCAATGCTTTAAGGCTAAAAGAGAGACCCCAATTGGGAATGGTGCCACAGTCATAGACCTAGGCTCCGAAACAGATACAGACAGGGGCGTGGAGAGCCCATGGACATCATAGTACTTCCAAACCCAGCTGAAGCCTTTTTCACAACACTGACTCCATGACATTCAAAGATCCCCAGGATTCCCACAAAACATTCAAAAAAGGTCTTTAAAACTCATAAATACACATTTTTTTGGGGAAATGTGTATTTGTTTACTAGGTCTTAGGGAAGGTGAGAAGGGAAAAATTATGAGATCCTGCCATCCATTCAACACAGATGGCCAGAGGGAACATTCATGATGCAAAGGTGAGAAAGAAGGAAGCTCGGGTGGGTGGACGTGCGTGCAGCTGGAATGCAGTTCATGTCAACGCACTTGACTTTTCTTAAGGGGTGTGCCTTGTCGATGATGACTGTTAACATGCTACACAGGGGTGAAGTGCTGAGTGAGAAACAGTATTCTGGCGCCGTCAGGGGGATTATGAGTCAAAGCAGAAAAATGAAGGGCTGCCAAACTGCGCAAAAGGAGGGGAGAAGGGGCTGAAAATGCTGAACTGAAGGAAAGAAAAGGTTGTTAATTCAAAAAAATGAAAAAAAACTAACCAGATGTTGGACCGCCAAATATTTTGTAATCTGGTGTAGTTGAAGTAGGCAAAATTTCTAAAAGAATTAAAGGAACAAGTAATCAGTAAAAAAGTAACCAAAAGAAAGCAAAAATTTATGAATTCCAATTAACTAAAAAAGACAAAAGAAAAGGCTACAAACTAAAAGGTTAACCTACTGGTTAGACTACCTTTCTCTAGAATTTCTACAAAATTGTAAATGGTGAAGAAAAAAAAAAAAAAGTAAGATTCTTTTCTAATGTATCCCCATGACCAAACGGCTCAGCTTTTGCGAAGTTCAAGTTAAATGCTAGGTGGTATGTGTCCCAAGTCATTAAAAGGCTGATTGTAAAATAATGTTCACGTGCAAATGTCAAAAGAAGAGGCAAGAGGGAATGGAAGAGTCCGTCTTACCATGGCAGTCCCCTAGATGGGCAGTGTTGCCATATTCTGTGTCTTGTTCATATCCTCCAGCGCTGTGGTTATGGAAAGCAAAGAAGTCTTCAGTTAGCGGCCTTCATAGGAACACAAGTGACAACCAGAGCAGAACCAAGAACACAGACTGATTAGTAAGAACAGGCAGAGACAACCAATCCACATTTCAACATAGCTTGCTAAAATGGCTATTTCTGTTAAAATGTTAGAATGTTTAACAGAATAGAATTTAAATTTTTTTTTTCTGCTTCCCTTCCCCATAAATATGACTATGTCTACAATTTCCCAACCCTCTTACATTTCAGGTTTTCTTTTTTCCTTCTCTCATATTAAAACAAAACAAAACAAAACAAAACAATAACAACAACATACAAACAAAGGAAGCAAAAGAAAAGAGAAAAATAGTGCAACGGTAAGTTTTCTAAGATTTCCAGCTTTAGAAACCTGGAGGAGATAGTTCATAGTTAATATGGCAGAGTGTACTTACAGCATCCCTGGGGTGACTCTCCCACAGGCTCCCTGGCTTAACCAGCCACAGTATGGGTCACGAGATGCAATACAAGACCTGTACAAAACCAAACAGAATGTGGCGTGGATTTTCTCATCATCTAAGGTTTTTTTTGACTGTAAGACCCTGTGTACCTAAAGAAACATGAACTTACTTTTTACATGATCCATACCGCTCGCAGCGGCTCAGGGGGATGCGGATAACGCAGCTGGAGAACGCCACATACAACACATGGTGGTCTTTATCCAGCTGTAATGAGATGACCTTTTTGTCTTCTTCGTTCTCAGCATTGCACCTATTTTATGGGATACATTTTGAAGTCATAGGTTTAGTTAATCAAAAACTACACAAAACTATACAAGGCAGGTGTGGCTTGGTTTTGCAATTCCTGAGAACTGGGGAAATCCTAAGGAACAGTCTTGGTAACAAACCAGGCAAGTACACAGTTTGGGAATTAATAATTAATGTGATTCATCTGCTGTGTCTTTGCATGGATGGTTAAGTTTCAGGCTGGACATGGGTTTGTAAAGATTGCTTTCCTGTTAGGATGGTCAAAGGGAATTACATACGTGAAGGACATGTTGGACCCTAGGGAATTGAAAGGATAATGATTCATGAATTTAAATCTTTCCATGCAACATGTTTCTGGATCTCTCCTAAGTCTCCTCTGCTTCATGTCATGTTTGTTTTACTTTTCCAGATAATCTCTTATATTTTACTGGATGGAAAAAAATGCAAAACTATAAATATGTTCTATGTATGTGGGTGCTTGCAACCAACTGTCTGCCACATGTAGCATCCTGAAATGTATCTACAAGGTAAGAGGGGTACTGCTAAACTGTTCTTATTTTCCACAGGTGAAAAACAGGGCTGAATTATTTTTAAACTCATCAACTGTTCATCCTCCTTGCCCTAGTTAGCTCAGGAGGAAGAAAAAAAAAAAAAGTTCAGGATTTATTTCAGTATGGAAAAAAAAAAAATCACTAATATGCCAAACCACCACTAATTCAGAGAACTGAAAGGAAATGACTAGCTGAAATACACAGCAGGAAATTTTTGAATAGTGCTGAAGAGCCTTCTCGTAAAATATACGTACTTTGCATGGTTGTAAGCTTCAATCTCTTCCAGTAATACGCTGTCATTCAAAGAGAAAGGATTGGTCTTTGCCAAAACTTTAAGTACCACACCAGCTTCAGAGCCAACAAAGATGACTGTGTAGTTCTGGTGGGGCCCTGCAGAATGGTCCACGGCGATGGCCGTCAATCTGTACCTGTCAGAGAACGTGGGGAAGTCAGAGCTGGATGCCAACAGCAAGAGAACAGGCGAGATGCCAACGGGCCACGGTTGCTCATGCAGTCTCACCTGACCCGAGTCTTTGTGAACCAGGGCTCGTCAGCAATAGGTGGAACGGCAGAGTCCATCAGCGGGTGGGATTTGATGAAGGACAGGGTTTCATCCGGGAAATCGATGGAGGTTTTGTAAGCTTCGGCAAGGCCATGTTTTGCACAACAGCCAGGCCTGAAAGGAAAACAGTATTTATTTATCACCACCCCACCCCAACTATATCTGAGGAGTAAGTGCACATTTTGAAAGAAGAGGTCAAGAAAACAAAGAGAGTCAGCAAAACCAGAGAAGCAATGCTATCACCCTGAATTCAATGGGTTCTTCACATTCACATGCTTGGGGTGGCTGGTTACAGGGTCATGTTTACTGACTCTGTCAGAGAGTGGTATAGGACCCTTCCTGATATGGGAGGTTGGCCCAGCTGCTCTCTGAGGATGGATGGATGGAGGCTACCAATGTCCACAGGGTTTTGTTCAAGACAAAATCCTTTTCAACTTTTTTCTTTACCTTGGTTTTGGAACTTTGTCTTCGGGGACTGCTGTCCAAACAGAATCTGGTGTTTTCTGTTCTTTGAACCGTCCTTTGAATACTTTTTCAATGTCATCCATGCTAAATGCACAGACTGCAGAACCAGGAATGCTAAAAAAAAAAAAAAAAAAAAAAAAAATGAGAGAGAGAGAGAAAGCCATCAAGAAAAGGCTGGTGACAATGGGCCCATGCTTGGTTCTGACAAGCAAGCTCAGAATACCTTTTGAAGTGCCAGGGATCTGTTCTTACCTGTTGAGCTGAGTGGTAAACACCCCTATCACAGTGGGGATGCCATTGATTTGTATTATGTCTGTAATAGACTGCAGAACATCAAAGTAGAAAAACGAATCTCCAGGGACAGAACAGTTAAGCCGTGCCTTCAGAAATGAAGTCCAGTGTTTCTCCAGTACCCGCTGGGAGCCACCCATGTCGTTTTTACATATGCGGGCCACACGGGAATAAACAGCCTGCCCAGGGACAAAAGCAAAGCAAGGGAGTTGTGAGCATGGAAGAGGAATGCAAACAAAATGCTGCTATTTCATGGAGGGGCAGAAAATGCTAAAGATATCTGGTTCAAAAGAATCTAGCAGTCTTCTCTCCAGGGGTCTGTATGGTAAGACTGTAAACTAGATTTACCTGCAAGCAAAAAGGGCCAATTTCTTATTCTGCCAAAAATGCTCCCCGGACCTGAGCTATCTGTCTGCATGCTGAATGAAAATCACTCTACCCTTTGTAACTTTGCTTCTCATATTGTTAATGAAATGTGGCACAAAAGGGACTGCAGTGCTTTGAGATCACCTGGGCTCTTTACTGAAACACTCTAAATTGAACAGGAGCCTCTACTTTCCATCCTGCCTTTTGACACTGAAAAGTCTCTACTATCAATGGATCTTTAGAGAGTAAAAGGAGCCTCCATAGCTGAAGGGTTTCTGTAGAACATTCTCTATGGTGACAGAAAAGAATTGAAAATGTCTGAAGGCCCACAACTGCTGTTCCCACTCTGGCCAGTGTTCAGGTATTTTCTCGCAATTATTCTCAGGATAAGCAATCCAGCTCTGAACTTGGCCTTATGTGCTGGAAAACATTCTAAGAGAGCATCCATAATTACCAAGGTGGTCTCAATACCATGCAGTATAAGTCTACAATACAAATCAAGTACATATACTTGCCTTGCCTAAATTATTATGTTCTACAGCAATTTCTCGAAAGAAGAAATAGACATAGTTTCCATATTCTATGGCATGAAGAAAGTGTGGCTCTGAAAGAAAAATGGAAAACGAACTGGTTCCTAAAGGATAATTCAATTAGCATATGACCCTGAGTGCTAGGTATGACTGACAGATGTTGCATAGTTATATTCAAGGCAATGATTCTAGGGAGTCCCAATATGGGTGTGTTTAAGCTTCAGGGAACCCATTGTCTTCAAAGTCAGCTAATGGACTGTAAAAGGGCCTACAGAGAACTGAACCTCAGCAAAGGTCTTTGTTTCAACAGATTTATTCATTAACCTATTTAACTAGGGAAGAAAACCTCTTATACTGAGAATAAAAAAAAAAAAAAAATCTTGACTTCTGGAATCTAAAGAACAAAATGACTACAGATATGGACTAATCAATTAACTTTCCAAGACAGGTAAACAGAAGTGAGGCTGTAGTATTATGTGCATTTAGAGTTAGACAAATCAGTACACGAAGACAAGATGGGTCTCATTTTGTTTTGCTTTGAGGTCACCTTTGGATAAAAGCCTGGATGAACTAACTCTCCTGACATGCCTACTAGTCTCCTCAATCCTCACCAAGGCTCTCATTCACCAAAGCAGGTGTCCTTGTTCCAGATGAACAACAAAGTCATGCACTGAGCTTCCTGATGGCCTTGTCTACTCTTCCCACTTGAGTCATCCCACTATTCTCAGCGACCCCACGACATTGCTCTTCAAAGGTACCTTTTATCCATTTGGAATCATATTTTATTGTGCGAAGGGCAGATCCATCGCCCATGCTTCGATAAATAACAGCATCACTGGCCAAGAAGTCAGCCACTGTGGCAGAATACAGCTTCCCATCTGAAACCGAAGTTATAATTTGGTAAAATAACCATAATTATCCTGCAGTGTGTGTCAGCCTACCTACCGTGCTGTACTCTCTGCAGTGCTTTCACCTGTGTTACCGTTATCTACAAACATGCACCTGATGCTCACAATCAACCTCTAACTGGTTGGCCCATGGCATTACTTAATTTTATAGATTAGGGATCTAAACATCAAAAGCTAAGCAACTTATTCAGGGTCGCTGGCTTAGTTAACAACAGAGCCACGTGTTCAGAATACCCGTGCACCACAACATCCTTGCTCTTAGTTTCCTCTTTTTAAAAAATTTGTTCATAGATTTCAGCCTTTGAAATGCTGGTGTCAAGGTGTTTATGAGCTTTTCTTCTTCCTTTAAATTCTTTATGCACCTTCTGCGTCATTGATCATTTATATTCATTACACTAAAGGTTCTTACCAGCAAAGAGGGCAACATTGGTTTGTCTGGCATCAAATGGGCATCTTGCCAGGCCACTAATTTCTTCTCCATCGTACTCTAAGGTATTCAACTACAAAAGCAAAATAAATAGCTGGTGTCACATCTGTTCAATGTACCTGTTTGAAGGCAATATTGCTTTATTTGCATTGAAATTCTATTTGAAGAATTCTGTTTTTATCCTTTTCTAGCATTAGCGATAAAACAAATTACTGAGTTATAGCAGAAAGGATCCAACTCTACCAGCATACCAGTGAGGGAAAAACAAAACAGTGATCAAAAGAAGCACATCATATAAAATATACTTACCCTATAGTATCTACACATAGGATTGAATGCATTGGTACCACAAACAAAAACCATTTCGTCATTTCTTGGAACAAATACTTTGATAAAGTTGTGGCATTCATCCTAAGAAAATGTAATAATTAATGTTAGACATTTCATATGCTGACATTGTGGTATCAAGCCCACAGAAAGACTGAGTGCACCAGGCCCTGTCTGTTAACTCACTTTATGTTTGCCTTTCATTGCACAGTTTTCTCGATCCTGTTGTCTTGACCTCCATGTCAGTTTCTGTATTAATCAAACAAAATCAAAAGTTCAGTTTTTAACTGAGATCATTTTTGGTGAGAAGTGGGGCATTATTCAAGTTCTGAGAGAAGGAAAATACATTTGAAATCTACAGATGCTCACCTTGCTTGGTATTACTTCTGTTTTGGGGATTTCATTTAAGTTTACTGTATAAACTTGATCCCTGTTGGAAACAAGTCATATCATGTGAATGTATAAAAATGTTAAGCTGCTTCTTATTTTATTTTTGCAGATCTGCCTTTATTATGTTTTGGAGATCATCTGGATTTTCTATATCTCAAACAAAGTCAACAAAGAGTACTTTTTCATTAGTGAGATTCTTTTATATATCATTGTAGTCAAAGAGCTAAGAAAGCTCTTCTCTCTAGGCATGGGTCAAACTGCTACTTGATATTAGCACAGACATATTTCTAATATTTGCTTGAATAATTCTAAGTTAAAAAAGAATAAAGAAAGATTTTTTCCCCTGCTGCTTTAGGAAAAAAGAATGGTGAGTGATTTCTTGATGGCAGTAATAAAATAGCACTGCTGAAGGCTTTAGCTCTGTATTTTGTTCCTGGTACACGACACTGACTCTTCTCGGTGAATATTTTTGGCTACTTGCAATTCTTGATCACAATCACATATTAGTTTTTCATGAACTAGACACATTAATGCAAGCACCACAAGAGAAAAGAATTTTAATCTAATAAACCAACGAGAGGAAAATTACCTGCCAGCAATATAAAGTGTGTCTCGAATTTTCAACATCAGCTGAAAGTCCAGCCTGTGCTGCGATTCATTGCCTGAAGGGCGTCCTCTAAAAACCGGATATTGCCTTGAATCTGCAAGTAAAAATGGGCTAAATCATCAGTCAGGATTATGGAGCTGAAGAATCAATATACAGCATTGATTAGCTGTATATACTAGTTGTAGAAGGGTTTTAACTAAATTCCTCTCTTAAGGTCTTGAATATAAATGAATAAAAGACGATGAATGTCAGCAAATGGCTTTTTTCATTTTAGTGAAAATATACAACCTATATACATGGATTGCTGCAGAAAAGCACCCCAAACTGTCCCATTGTCTCCAAACACTAGGAAATGACTTCAGATAAATTAATATGCAAAACATTTTAAAGACATAGAAATTTCTCTGAAAATGGATAATGCTTGGAAAATGGAAAAAAAAAAAAATCCTTCCTAGAAAAGGAGCTGCTCTGGAGGACTTACAGTGATAGTCGACAGTATTGAGGGGCTCATCATCTTCAGGAAAGCTGACGGCCCTCAACTGAGGAATCATCAGGAGCAGCATGTGGACACAAAGCAGGAAGAACCTCATGGTGGGCCACGAGGAAGTCAGGGCAGCCCCTCCTCAGAAATCCTACTTAGCTACCTGGAAAACAGAAGCAGTTTGGAAAGATCTCGTTGCTCTCATGAAACTATTTTCTCATTTGTAATCAGATCTATTTTCACCCCCAACTCCTTCCAAGGCTCCCCTTCCATCAGGAGTGTTGGTGGTGGTTGATCAGTTATTTCCAAAAACGCAGGCAAAAGATGGCAGTGCCAGATTGGTTAAAGCATCTGGTCAGCATATTGCTACTTTAGGTAAACTGACCAGAATTTTTGAGGTAACTATGTATGTCATCACAGCAGATATCACTAGACACAGAAACAGAAATGCTGGCTCCTGACTTGGCAAAGAGACGGCCATAGTTGGGATCAGAATTTTAATTAAACTCCAATCTGCACCCCTTCCTCCAGTCCTGAAATATATCCAACACAGCTTGTCTAAAATGTCCAAGCTGCCTCAAAAATATCCAGAGAGCTGAGACACTGTCATCCTTCATTGGCATTTGGCTTAAGGTATTGCTGAGTTCCCAGCATTACCAAGCCTTTGCCTAAATTCTTAAGCAGAGTAGCTTATGAAGCTTAGTAAGACCAACATGGACACAGTGCCATGAGTGACCTTGAATCACGGTGAAAGGGAAAGAAATGAAATTATTTCATGACAACCAATCAGGCAAAGCAGGGAGGGATGAAGCAGCACAGCTGACACCCGGCCACCAGGGACATCTACATTTTTACATAAAACCATTTGGACACAAACCAATACCCTAAGTATGCCTGTCCTCTTAGCTTTATTGAACTTGAGAGCTATAGGGGGCCTTAGGGACCATCTAGTACAACCCCCTCGTTTTTCAGATGAGAAAACTAAGGAATGGGAAAATAAAGGAACTCAGTGATTTGCATGGAGCTACTAGTCAGGACAGGACTTAGATCAGCTGAGACCCTGTATAGGTTCTTTTCTCCAGGCTAGGTAGAGAAAATAGATGACAAGATTTTTTACTTCAAAAATATAGCATTACAAAAAGACTTTGGTGGGGGGCGGGGCACAGATATATTCACCATCTTTATTGAAGTGATGTTTCACAGGTGGTTAAATTGTACATTAAATATGTATAGTTTACTGTACATCAATACTTCAATAAAGCTATAAAAACAGAGCATTAAATTGTGTAATAATTGCAGTAAAAATTTAAAAGATCTTTAAACGTTATCAACTTATTACTTATTAAAAAAATAAATTAGGACCCTGTGAGCCCATGGGAAGGGCATTTCTGTGAAACTGTAAATGCTCCATTTTGCAACAATACTATCTCTCCTGCAACCAAAATTGTCACTTCCATCTACTATATTGAGCAGTAAAACATTTATCCTCAGTCCTGTATACCAAGGAACTTTTAAGGTGAACATAAAGAACCACTTCAAATTCTGTGTGATCCAACCACTCAACCAAGAACTGCCTGTTTTACCTATTTAATATCAAATACACGGGTTTGTGCACATGAATGCTATGCAATATTTCTGTAATTAAAATAAAAATCAAATATATGTGAATTTTATAATTCTAGTTTTGCAAGGAGAGAATAATACTATAGTAAAATTTTTCTTAATGGGTGGTTAATCCAGCAGCAAATTAGTATTTTTAAAATGCCTTACAAATCATGGTGGAATGGAAGCTAGGGAAGCATCATCTTTTACTCAGGCTGAATAAATGTGTGGCTTTTGAAGTCATCTGGCCACATAGCAGATTCTGGGCAAAGTTATATCTACATATATACAGGTTGACGTTAAGAATCTGAACAAGATTTGGGAAAAAGATATCTTAAATATTAAGGTGATTTCCCCTTCCTTTCCCCTCAACAATGAATAGGTATTCTAATTTTTTTTTTTTTTTTTTTTTTTTTTTTACAACTTGTGCCTATTTATCAAGCCTAGAAGATGAAGTAAAAAAGAAGAAAAAAAAAAGAGTTACCACTATTCTACAATCCAAACTCAATAGTTACGCTAATGTGGTTCTTTTATTGGGGTATGGAGTACACACTCCAATAAAACACTCTACTACTGAGTTACAGCCCCAGCCCTTTTTATTTTGATATGGGATCATGCTAAGCTTCCAAGACTGGCCTCAAACTTGGGATCCTCCAGTCTCAGTCTCCTGAGTAGCTGAGATTATAGGCATGTACCACTGCACCTAGCTGGTTCTTGTCTTTTTGCCGTACGCATATGTTTTCAATTGTTACGACAAGACGGCCTTTTTCTATTTCCTATGTCTCTTGAAGCAGTATTTTCCTGTCTTGCTATTCCAAAGTGTTTTACCACTTTCAAAGGCTCTAGAAAGTTGAAGCATAAAATAAAATGACAAAATGTTGCCCTAAGTAGTAGATTCTGCTATGGCACCAATTCCAAACTTCACCCTCTAGGTGGAAAGTCACTGGATCCTTCTGCTGGGTCTCAGGAAAAAGAAACACCCACTATTCCTAAGGAAATGTGGAAATATCTGCATGAAAACAACAAACTAGTTATGTGAATCTTCGTTCCCTATGACAGATAACTGAATGGCTCACATCAGGTAGGCAACTCCCAGAAAGCAGGTCTCTCAGCTGTGACCCAGCACTGATGCTGAGATGGACTCCCTGCTGACTCACTGGCAAGCACAGAGCTGCAGCCTGAGCTATCATTTCCTGTAACTCATTCATCTGACATTGCAGAAAGCACTTTCTCCCCACACCCCACCTCTTGCCAACCTAACCCTCCAAAAATAAAGCTGTGCCACTAACTGCTTCCTGTCCCTACATAAAGCTTTATTAAAAAGTCCAAATAAGGCTAGGTGAGAATAGAAAGAACCTGGAAATACATGAGAAAAATGTCCCAAGAAGAAGAATTTTATGCAAGTGAATCCTTCAGACTACTTAGTTCTCACTATTTAAGGAAGAGCCCCAGGACTTCAGGGCTCAGTGAAATCAGAAAACTTGTTATGTTGAATGAGGACAAGCCCAGGGGCAAGACAAAGCATTAGACAAGAACATGGTCCTTGAGATTAGAAAAGTCGAGTTCAAACTTGTTTGTGCCATTTACTTCCTGGCTCCGAACGTTGTTTAAGTTGACTTACTCTAGGACTCAGTTTCCTCAAGTGTAAAATGAGAATAATTATCTTTACTACCTCATCAGATCTTCTTAGGATTAAATGACATAATCTACATACAGCATCTAACACAGAACTTGGTTCGTAGTAAATCTCTAGTAAATGTTATGACTATTATTGTTAACATCTCATTGGGCGAAAAGGATCTTAAAAAGCAATTTTCACTTGTTTTCTTGTATAGCTATTTGCAAATTTATGTATGTCCTCATAACAATGATAGGGGTTTTCCTAGAGGATTAGGTGCTGCTTCTTAAATGTAGATACCCACTAATACAAGGAGGGACTCACCCTCCTCGTGTGTAAACTGATATAAAGATCATATCTCTATGAGGTTATTCTTTTTAGTCAGAGAGCAGGGGTACCCAAGTAAGCATATTTTGTCAATTGTTTTGGCATTACATTCTCACACAAATTCCTGAGGTTGAATCCCAAATACAATGAGGAAAGCTCTTAAAAGGAATTCTGAGTAGCCAACACAACTTGTGTTCGAGTGGCATAATTCTTGAGAGAAGGGAGGTGCAAGGAACCACACTCAGCCCTTGATTTTACCTAATGGGATTTACTCATTCTTAAGGTCTATACAAATGTGAGTGTAGCTACAAAAGACAGTCATATTTTTGGAGTCTTGAGCTTAGGAAAAACTACAAACAAACATCCAACGTTTCTCTGAAAAGCTACCCTACCAGAGAAGAAAAACATGAGGGGAGGCAGTGAGGACTAAGCTTTACAAGAATTCCACCCCAGAGCTGGGCGCAGTGGTGCACGCCTGTAATACCAGCACTTGGGAGGCTGAGGCAGGAGGATCACGAGTTCAAAGCCAGCCTCAGCAATTGCGAGGCACTTAGCAACTCAGTGAGACCCTGTCTCTAATAAAATACAAAAAATAGGGGGGGCTGGGGATGTGGCCCAGTGGTCAAGTGCCCCTGAGTTCAACCCCTGGTACCCACCCCCCCCCAAAAAAAAAGAAAAGATAAAAGGAAAAGAAAGAAAGAAAAGAATTCCACCCCAATCTCCAACAATCTAAATTCCAAGTTGGATGTGTATAATATCTCAATCTATGGCTTGCCAGAAAAGATAAGGTGAAATTATTTTAGAGGAAGATAACATCATCTAGAGAATAGCTTGGTTTTTTTTTAAACATGTAATGTTCAATATTCATTCCAATACTAAGAGAAAAATAAAACAATAGAACTAGGCCCAAAGATAACTTGGATATTAGAGTTATGATAACTCAGATATTAGAGTTATCAGACATATGTCTTTTAAAAAAAACTGTACCTATTTTATCAAAGAATAAGGAAAATGAGATGTAGAATTTCACCAGAGAACTATAATCCACTAAGAAGAACCAAATGGAAACTATATGGCTAAAAACACAATAATGAAAGGGGCTGGGGATATAGCTCAGTTGGTAGAGTGCTTGCCTTGCATGCACAAAGCCCTGGGTTCAATCCCCAGCACCACCAAACAAACAAACAAAACACAATAATGAAAATTTCCTAACAGATGTGTTTAGCAACATACCGGTCTTAGCTGAAGAGAAGATTAATGAACTGGAAAATTGGTTGATAGAAATATCACACAAAAAAGCAAAAGCCTAGGGAAAAAATTACAAAATAAGAGATATATACATGATCTTGTGAACTATCTAACGCTGGAGTCACTTGAGAGTAAAAACAGAAATAAATAGAAGCAATATTTGACAAGATTAAGAGCTGCATTCTTTTTAAAAATTTAACAAAGGTCCACAAGACACCTATTCAAGAAACTCCAAGAATTTCTAAATACCAGGAAAATCACTTAGAAATATCATAATCAGCCAGGTGTGGTGGTGCTTCCTATAATCTCAGTGACTCCAGAGGCTGAGGTGGGAGTATCGCAAATTCAAGGGCAGCCTCAGCAATTTAGTAAGGCTCTAAGCAACTTAGCAAGACCCTTGTCTCAAAATAAAAAAAATAAAAATAAAAAGAGCTGGGAATATAGCTCAGTAGATAACCTCCCCTGGATTTAATAGCCCATACCAAAAAAAGAAAAAAGAAAAAAAAAGAGCCGGGCGCGGTGGCGCACGCTTGTAATCCCAGCACTTTGGGAGGCTGAGGCAGGAGGATCGTGAGTTCAAAGCCAGCCTCAGCAATGGCGAGGCACTTAGCAACTCAGTGAGACCCTGTCTCTAATAAAATACAAAATAGGGCTGGGGGTGTGGCCCAGTGGTCGAGTATCCCTGAGTTCAATCCCCAGTACCACAAAAAAAAAAAAAAAAAAAAAAGAAAAGAAACAATTGTAATCATCAAAATGGTGAAAACAGTGATAAATTTTAAAATGTTAAAAGCTAAAAGATTTATTACCTTCAGAAAAGCAAGAATAATCCTGACAGCTGACATATCAATAGAAACAACAGAAAGTGGTAGACCATAGAATAAGATTTTTAAAGTGGCAAAAGAAAATAAATTTCTAGCCTAGAATTTTACAATCAGTGGAAACAATTTTAAAAATGAAAAAAAAATAAGGGTGTTTTAGACAAATAAAATCTTAAAAGATTTGTTGTTAGAAGATCTGTATTGAAAAAGAGTTCTTCAGGCAGGATAATTTATATGGGAGATTAATGTAACTTCTTCTTATGTAGCCATATTGAAATTAATAATCCCCAGATAATGAAACTGGCATATAGTCTCCGGCCCTTTAAAAGTTATATTAGTTCAAAGGAAATGAGAATGCAGAAAGGGAGTAGACCTACTTTATCCCTAGCCCAGAGAACACAGAGATAACAGGGTGATTTTATAGCTTTCTCCAAACTCTATTTTGGAGATGCCACTTCTCAAAGAGAAGCTGTTTAGATCGTATTCCACTTACCTCAAGATCTGACAGTGGAGTTGCGTCCTTCTGGTTTCCCAATGACTCTTTGAATCTATGGCCTCTGTGATCTTACAAAAAGTCTTTGCTTACTTGAGGTCCTGCCCCTCCTCTCTCTTTTATCTGGTAACTTTTCATACTTTCTCCAGCTTTCCTAAGATTTTGTAAGTCCCAGTGCATGGTTCCACCCTGGGAGGTCACCTCAAAAATCATAAGGTCAAGTATTGCATGCTCTGATACTAATCTGCTGACATTCCTGCTTGCTCACTTAGAGATAATATGACCAAGTTTACCTCCTGAAAATTTAATTCTTCTTGTACCCAGAAAATGAATGAGAGACAAAGAAGTTGCAGATAGATTGTAGAGTAAATGGTCAGATGAATGTGGTATAAAGGCTATTAAGGAAAGGGAGTGCAGTGAGGGGGGTCAGCTACCAGCACGTCTGGATGAGGATGTCTGCTCTCAGAAATATGGAATGTTTCATGAATCCGTATGTCATCTTGCACATAGGCCATGCTAATATTCTCTGTATCACTCCAATTTTAGTATATGCACATTGCTCTTCTTCTCCAACCTTGACACCCCTCTTCATTTATCTT
Source organism: Tamias sibiricus (assembly GCA_025594165.1). Lineage (NCBI taxonomy): Eukaryota > Metazoa > Chordata > Mammalia > Rodentia > Sciuridae > Tamias > Tamias sibiricus. The sequence continues at coordinate 102,480,049 of CM046659.1, read as the reverse complement.
AGATATAACAGTCAGTGCTCAAATGTTTCCACAATACTTGCTTATGCTCCAGACTCCCTCATCCTCTGTCTGCCTGTCAGATTTTCTTTTATAAAGTCCTTGCCTTGGATGAACAAAGCCATTTACATCTGCATCTCCTCCAGAGCACTGAGCGTTGGTGAAGACAACCACACTGTGAGGAAATTTGGTAGTAACAGAACAGAATTCTTGATCACCAATTACAAATAGCACCATAAAACTCCATGGAAGTCCTACATTTCTCTGCCACATCTGCCCAGGAATATACTTGCCTTCTGTTCATATTTTTTTCAGGGGTAGGTACTGGGGATTGAACTCAGGGCCTTGCCCATGCCAGACAAGCACTCTATCACTGAGCTATACCCCCAGCCCTATTTAGTTTTGAGACAGGGTCTCACTAAGTTGCTGAGGCTGGCCCTGAACTTGCTAATACTCCTGCTCAGCCTCCCAAGTAGCTGGGATTACAGTCATGGGCCACCATGCTGTGTTGCTTTTTCTCCACACAATCTTTTCTCCCGCCCCATAGCTACTGCACATAGAAAATAAAAGCCGTAAGAAAAGAAATTCCTTAGTCTCCCTTTCTTCCCGTTACAAAATATATCAACTGTCTGTATGTTCTTTAAACCCAACTTCTTCATTCTTTTCTTGAACAGAAAGATGTTAATTATATTTCTCTCTCTTATAATTGATTGAACACTGTCCTTTAGCATTTGTGTATGCCTCTCTTATGTCAAAAAAAAAAAAAAAAAAAAAAAAAAAAAAAAAAGGAAAAAGCTCCTATGATCCTAGATCCTCCTGTCTCCCTTTTTTCTTCCATTCACAGACATTGAATGTTACTCTCACTGGCATCACCTCCTCACCTCCCACTCATTCTTCCACTTCCTGTATGCTGGCTCCTCCCTAAATGATGCCTCTCTGTAAGACACTGATGACCTGCAGGTGCCCAAATGCGCTGGATATTTTCCAGTTCTATTTCATTTGATTGTTGAGTAGCTTTACACACAGTTGATGGTTCTTAGGTTTTTAAAACACTCCCTTTCCTTGATACCCCTTATAACACATTCGTCTGACCATTTACTCTCCAGTCTGTCTGAACCTTGTTTGTCTCCCATTCATTTTCTAGATACAACAAGAATTAAATTTTCATGAGGTAAACCTGGCCCTGGTAAACCTGGTCACATAATCTCAGAGGCCTCTAACAGCTTTATAATGTTCCCAGTATAAAGCCCCATATTTTGAATGTGTCCTTTAAGGCTTTTCATGTTCTGAGCACTGCCTCCCTCTCCAGTCCCATCCTGAGCCTCTGTTCCTCTTTACTTGTGCTTCTACTACCCTGGCTCCATTTTTGGTTCTAGAATATTTCATACCACTGTTCACCAGAAAGCCTGGCTCCTGCTTGCCCTGTGGATAGACCTCCTTGAATTCCTTGGCCCCATTAGTCCTTCTGTTTTGTTTGTTTGTTTGTTTGTTTTTGTTTTGGGTTCCAGGGATTGAACCCAGGGGCAATAACCCACTGAGATACTTCCTGAACCTGTTTTATTATTATTTTTTATTTTGAGGCAGGGTCTAAGTTGCTCAGGGCCTCGCTAAATTGCTGAGGCCTGGCTTTGAATTGTGATCCTCCTGCCTCAGCCTACCAACCCACTGGAATTTCAGAGATGCACCATCGTGCCTGGAAGTCCTACTTTTTTCAGTACCCTGAGAATTTCTTCTCAGTTCCTTGGGACAAATATGTCTCATAATTGTCAATGCTTGAGACAATTATACAAGAACTAGGAGTGAAAGGATAAACAAAAGGACTAATCATGTGTCCGGCATTGCACAGTTCTGTGGAATCTCTCAGGGCAAGATTAGCATTTTGGACTCCTGTCTAACTTAAGTTTTATGCAAAACCAGTAAACAAACAAGACAGAGCAGCAGACCCCAGGAGAATGGGCATCATGAGTCCTACTCTTAACCAGTGTTGTCTCTATGTTGAGAATGTTATGCACCAAAGGGAGGAGAGGTGTGGACCTAGAGCTGCAGCATAGGAGCACAGGTACCCTAGAGTCTGTGAAATTCTAGGGGCACTGTCCCCTTTGGAGTTGATGAGAATGATGTCTCTGGAATTATAAAGCTACTGCTTGGCATCCCCATATGACAAAAGGGAAAAGGATCCAAGGGCTTGGGAAGATTGCAAGACAGCAAAGAGAAGCAGGTTAATTGATATGCTTTAGAGCCTATCAATTAACAGAGGGTGGTAACTGAAGGTCAATTACAAAAAAGAGGGCTAGGTTTATACAGCATTCATTCACTTGTCTGGATTCCAAGCAGTATGTTCTGTGTAGGACTTTGGATTTTAATCAGTGATCAATATCAGTGTTCATTCAGAATGGTCCAAACACTAGGCTTATAGCATAACCTTTGGAGTACAAGAAGGCAGTGTACATTGAAATGAAAGGCCTTCTTTCACCTTCCATATGTGGTGAGATGATGGGACTAGATACATTCAGATTCTAAAAGACCCCTGAGTAGAGCTGGGGCCGGGTCCTCTGGGCCCTTCTGAAAAGTATGGGTAGCAACTTGCATCTGAGCTCACCAAGGGACTTCTGGCTGATGGGGTGTCCTGGAGGGGCAGCAGCTCTTGCACTGAAGAAATCTCTACTGCTACCTCACCCCATCCTCTCCTGCACATAGGCTTGGGAACCAGGTAGCATATAGGACTATATCTTCCCTTCCTGGGCCAGAAAGAGATGGCTGAAAGGCCCTTGACTGAGTGAGACCCTTCCTCCCTCGGAGAACTTGGGTGCCCAGGTTAGAAGAAGCTGTCAGCACTGCTCTGTTAACGACACTTTATAATTAACCATCTAAAACTTTGCCTCCTGGCATGCTGAGGAACTGAGAAAGCAGATCTCTGACTCACCTTCCTCACAGCTGCAGCTCTGCTGACACAGCAGAATCTGTGAGGACATGCCTTCTCAAGGAGTAGGGACCAGCCACGGTGGAGGACTAAAGACTCAGTACCATGAGGAACAAAGCAGGGACTCTTCTTCTCCTGCCGACACAGGCAGCAGGACTGGACCGAGACCAGGCACCCAGGGATCTGGGATCACAGGTTTGCTGTGTGGCCACAGACAAGTCACTTCACCTCTCTGGCCTGAGTTTATTCATGCAATAAATAAGTAAAGGCGAAAGATGAGTTAAAAGTGTAGGGAACCTTTTTTTGTCCAAAACTCTACAATCCCTGAGGCCTGGAGGAAATGTTCCTACATCCCCTTACTGTTATAGTTTGGATTTGGAATGTCCCCCAGAGGCTCATGTGTTGAAGGCTTACTCCCCAGCTGGTGGCACTAATGGGAGGTGGTGGAAACTTAGAAGGTGGTGCTTAAAATTGGAGGAAGTAGGCCCTTGGGGGCCTATCCTTGTCCCCAGACTGTTCTTCTCTCTCTCCTTCCCTGCCACCATGAGATGAGCTCCTCTACTCCAACGCATGCTCCCTACCATGATGCTCTGTCTTGCCAAAGGTCCAAAGCAATGGGTCCAAGTGACCATGGCCTGGACCTCTTAAACTGTGAGCCAAAATAAACCTTTCCTCCCTTAAGTTGATTTTCTTAGATATTTTGTCACTATAGCAAAAATTGACCTACCATACTCAGATTATCCTCATGTGATGCCACTAGTCTTTTTCCTTGGTGTATAAACATCCAAGTGGCTCTCATCATAAACAGCATTTCCCCTGTCCTTGAGGCTGCTTATTGCCACCTACCCTTTTTCCACCTCCTAGCCAGGCTTCTTTGAAGAGAAGTCTGAGCCCATTGTTTCCATTTTCTCACTTTTCAGTGTATTTCTAACTTATTTCATCCTAACTTAGCTCCTGCCTATCAACCACCCAGCTGCCAAATCCAAGGCAATCCTCATTAGAAATCTACTTTCATCTCTTTGAGGCATTTAGTCAAGTTGGTTGGTCACTCCATTGGATCTTGAGACTCCATCTCTGGCTTCCCTATTTTTTTTTTTTTTTTTTTTTTTTTTACCTCTCTAGCTACTTCTTTTCAGCAACCTTCCCCAAATCATCCAATATGTTCACCCCTTAGATGTGGTTTTTCATGGTCCCAGCCTGGATCCCTGGAGAGTCACTCCCATTACACCTACCTTCTTCACTACCATCAATTATCTGAATCTCAAATGCACATGCCCAGCCCAGACCATGTTCCTCAGCTCCAAGATCCCACTATCCAACTTTCTGCTAGATGCAATTTGAATTTGATCATTCTAAAACTAAACTTCAGATACTTTGTCTTAACTTCTCTTCCTTCTAATTTCCCTGCAGAGAAAAGGCTTGGAACTCAGAGTTTGGACCTAGGCACTATCATTTCTTAGCCATATGTTCTTGGACATGTCACTTAACTCCTTAAAGTCTGAAGTTTTCCTGTCTAAAATGAGAATATTAATAGCATTAATATTATGACAGTTGGGTATGGTAGTGCACATTGGTAATCCCAATGACCTGGGAGGCTGAGACAGGAGGATTGAAAGTTCAAGGCCAGCCTCAGCAACTTAGCAAGACCCTGACCTTTTTTTTTTTTTTCTGTGTTAGCTCAATGGTAAAAGTGCCCATGGGTTTGATCTCCAGTATTCCCCCCTCAAAACATTACTATGATGTTTCAGTGAAATGCTCTATGTAAACTATATAGGCAAATCCCTTCTACCCAATAAGAATCCAACGATTATGGTTATAATTATTATTATTGATAGTTTTCATATTACTTGAGTCTTAAACTTGGAGGCCAACCTTGATTGCTTCATCTCTTATCATCCTCTCTTTAGAACCTGTCAGCACATACTATTGAATCTGTTCTTCATTGTTCTAGAATACACTCTTAACAGATTTATCCTCTCCTAAACTTGTAGTTCATTCTCCTCAAAGACAACAGAGTCTTTCCAAAACACAAATAGTATCACATTGCTTTCCTGTCTAAAAGCACGTTAATGGCTCCCAAAGGCCTATATGTGAAGTCCAAATTCATTTCCAAGATTTACAAGGTCCTCTACAATCTGATTCTTGGCAGCTTCTCCTTTTTACCTACGATTCCTCCCCACCTAGATCCCACAGCAGTGTCTTCTGCACACATTATTCTCCCTGTCCTTCCCCCAATTGTCTACTAATCAGCTCAGAACTTCCTTGACCTTCTTCCCTTTTCCTTTCTCCCCTCGCCCCAGGGTCTTCTCTACCTGCCACAGAGCTCCATTAGGATGGATAATTGCACCAGAGGAAGAAATCAATACGTAAAGAGGTAGCGAACATGACAAAACTCAAGTGTTTCACATCAGCACAAGCATCTTCCTGCCATTCCCCTAAACGCCTAGTGGTGAGTCTACCGTCCTCCTACAACTTTGGCACACAGTCTGTATGAACCGCTAGGCCATGAGTTTAAGGTGCTACAAACCAAGAGGTTCTCCACAAATGGCAACAGATGCCCCTTTTCACACCTCTCCATCACTGGCAAATTGCTCTTTGGTCCAGGAGGCACATGGAACACAGGACAAGAGCTAAGTGATTTCTGTTACATGCTTTCCTCAGCCCTGCCGATGAAACTTCTGTCTATTCTGCAGCTTTCCCAGAACCAAGGGGAGGAAAGCAGAAGGGTTCCTAAGAGTAGAGAGCAGGGTACATGGGGATAGCAGACAAGAAGCCTCCTTGACACCCCATTACCCAGCAAACAAACAGTGTTTGACTTACAGTCATAAGGCTGGCTTATGACTGAGATTCCACAATGGGAAATTCTTTCCTTTGGTGGATGGCATTTTTTTCCCCTTTAAATAAGTATAATTGGAATTAGCATGAATACATTTATAAGATCTTTTCTTAGAAGTAGATGTTTACTAAGAAAGATGGGTAGCAGTAGATAGCATAGAAGGGAGTAAAGGGCAGGGAAGAAGTATGGAAGCCTGTTGTGTTCATTAGTAACACTTTGCTTTTAAAAATCAATGTCTTGGCCTGGGGATATAGCTCAGTGGGTAGAGTGCTTGTCTCAAATGCACAGGGCCCTGGGTTCAAGTCCCAGCACCACAAAAATAAAAATAAAGAAATCAATGTCTTTCTAAAATTTGGGTCAAGTTGATTTTAATTATATTTTATGTGCATGAGAAGGCTGACAACTTAAGGAAGTTTTCTGAAAACTGAAGCAGCAATTAGGGAAGGTTTTCACTGTAAGTCTGGGTTTTCTAAAAGCAAAGCATACCAATATTTGAATCAGTAATGTTTCTGGTCACATATTAATAATTCAAGAAGGAACTGAACTTTAAACGAATTGGGCAGGAAGGGACAGAAAACAGGATCCAACCTGTCTTTGCCAAATTCTAAGCAAACCTGAACAGGGATTCCAGAATTTGACCTCTGATCAGAACCATTGCTCTAAAAAGCAAGATTCCAGTGACAACTTGCCTCCAACTTTTTGCCCATTGGCCCTAACAAATCAGATAGCATTTTTTGAGGCTAAATTGTCTTTAAAACAAAACAAAACAAAACAAATCAAAACAAAAACCTCATTTAAGGTGAAAATAACCCAAGAAATCAATGAGAGGACGAATTCCATATCTAAGCAGGAAGATGACAACACAAATCAGCTCCTTAAGAAGATCAAGATGAGGCCCAGCTTTGTGAAGATGTAAAGCACTGGAACCTTTAGTGACTGAAAAAGAAAAAAAAAAAAAAAAAAAAAAAAAAAAGATACTCGGCAGGAGAGTGTGGGGCAAAATTGAACAATGGCATCTCCTCTTTTCAGGGAGAACCAAAGGGTTTTCAAGGCTACCTAGTGAGAAGAGAAATCCGCCTCTACACATAGTTCCAGCCAGGCTGGACTGCTCCCCTTGGGCTCCAGGAAAAGGAGCTGTTGTAGACAGAGGAAGGGCTCAAGGCTCCAAGAGACGGCTGGGGTGCCAAGGACTCAGCCTGTCTTTGGAACACTGGCTTATTCCACCAGATGACCTGCGAGGGCTGCCATATGGCCTGCCTGTGACATTCTGTTCAGGATAATGGGGCCTGGGTCTATGCCTGGTTCTGCCCTCTGGGCCGGGATGACAGAAGTAGAGCATGCTTGTTCTGATTCTGTGGACTTGTGTGAAGCAACTGTTCTGTAGCCATAGTTTTCATTGTGGTCTATGGTGCCCTTTCAGGTTTGCAAAGAATAGGAACAATACCCAGGCAAGGAAGGACTGAGGAGGAGCTTCTGCTAAGATCCCTGTCTGACAAGGGGAGAGGAAAAGCAAATAAATTAAGGGACTTATGATCCAAGGATGGTGAAGCCAGTGCACAACCAGGTTGTCACAAGAGAGTCCAGTGATCTATGTTTATAGCCACTGCCAACAACAACAGCAGGAATCCACTCTGTTTTAAGGAGCTCATGTCTTCATGCTTCATATTCTGCAAATACCTACTAGAGACTCTGACGTGATGTCATGCTTTAAAACAGTTGTTGAAAATTTTAGAAGAGTTAAAACTCTAACAATCCACAGAAAGAAAAAAAAAAAATACTTATTTGAATTTTAAAAGCCAAGAATTCCTGATCCAAGTCCTTTGATTTTTCAGTTGCCAAAATTATGGCCTTTGTACGTGCCCTCAGTATTTGATAATATAGTAACAGTTGCTTGTCTACGGCAGATATCAAGAAGGACTGCGAATTATTCAGATGGACTGAAAGCATCATCCTTATCAGCATTCCGTGAGTCAGTTCTGACTTGTCTTTAAAAATGTACCTCTGGGTCAAAGGGACAGAGGATTCTGTAATTCTGTTGCAACTTCCTGCAAGTTTATAATTATTGCAAAATGATTAAAAAAAAAAAGGTATTCTGTCCGACTGAGGGAAATAAACTCCCTCATGAGTTAGTCAGCCTGATAGTTCTGGACTAAAAATGAAGCTGTGACCAAAAATGAAGATCTAGTGAATGCTATGGCCAGCAAAGCTTGGGGAGGGCCCAGCTGGTCTCATCTGCAGCCCTTTAGGCTCTGAATCTGAGAGACTAGGAACATTTGACAACTTTGGACTCACAGAGGCAAGATGGGAGTTTGTGTACATCTGCACAAGTCCTAGAATCTCAGTTGCTAGTGTTTTCTAAGTCAACTCAAGAGGAGGAGGATGTGAGCATAGCTCTGTTCTTCCTACTGCCAAGGGTGGAGGCTGACTGGAGTGTTGAGCAGTGGAGTACGGGATTAAGGGCTCTGGAGGCTTCTGCCTGAGTAGAAGTCCCAGCTTTGCTACATAACCAGCTATCTGACCTTGTACAAGCTAGCCAGCCACTTTGTACCTCTGTTACCCTATAAACTGGGGCTGGTATAAGCTGCTACCTTACAGAGTTGCTGTGCCAACTAAATAAGTTCTTTAAAACTCTTATCCGAGTTCCTGGCACATGGTAAGCACCACAATTGTTATTAGGCAGGGAGACTATCAGGAAGTCTGTTCAAGGCCAACATCACAACCTTGAGGAAGGGTGTGTGGAGATAATTATGCTTCGTAATTTATATTAATTTATATTGCCCTTATCTACATTTATTTTGGCTTCCCTTATGAGTTACCTTAGGGGATATTAACCTTACCCCAGAAAACAATGACACCTGGAGAAAATAGGGATTTGGGGACTCTGGATCCTACTATCAACTTAGCCTTTGAGGGACCAAGGGACCATGGGAAAGCCAATTTACCTTCTTCCGTTTCAGTTTACTCATCTGTGTAATCAGAGGTTGGACCAGAATGTAGACGATTGCTAGGGCTGCTACCAAAATGGGAGATTTTATGATTCTGAGTCTTGTATCGAAGCTGATGAAGGCTTTTAACCCCAAGTAAAAATGCTTCCCAATTCACATTTCTAAATTTCTTGTACAGTATCAATGTTGCCTAGGATACAGAGTGCATGTGTACCCTCCGAACCCTGAGACAGGCGAGCTCTGCAATTGCTGTCTCTGATCTGTGAGGCCAAATCACAAATGGGCTCTGTAGTGCAAACCGGTCTCTGCTGGCACTTAGGAATGGGGACTTGGCACCCTGATGGAGTCCCAGACGAAATAGTAGAGGGTGCATTTTTCCTCCCACAACAATATGGCCTTGGGAAACATGCCCTTTGGTGTCACTTCTATCTTTTCTGAACCCAGGGGTGAAGTGCTGCAGGCCCTCCCACAGGCAGAGCTTTCTTCTTTAAATTGTATGGTACATGGGCAGCTTCGTTTGCAAGCACTGGGGACTTTGCTTTGGCTTTCTTAGCCCCCCTCAGTGTCACCAACTGTACTTTGCAGCTGATGGAGGTATTTCATAAATGCCTTCTGTTTGTGAGGGTCGGGGCAGGGGACCCAGCTCCCAGGAATATTCAGTCTAGATCAGGGACCAGGGAATGAGCTGCTCACTTTTATAGCAGCTTATGCTTTTCAGAGTAAACATGTCTGTCTTATCTAGTTTTTCATCCTTCGAGCTGCCCTTAAAGGTTTAGGGCAGAAATTATCACCACTGAACTCCACGTCAGCTCCAAGAAGACAGAAGTCATGTCTGTCCTGCTCTGTTTTATCTTTGTAACCCACCATAGTGTCTGGCACTCCATATCTACCTGGTGAGTGTTTGCTGAATGAACAAACGGAATCTCCACTTTACAGACAAGGTCACACAGCTAGGAATAGGCTTCTTGATCACTTGTCTCCAGGTCCACTGCTCTTTATATCACCTCAATGGCTAATCTCAGAGATGCTCAAAATGGATTTGTGTACACAAAAATAAAAACGAAGTTCCACAATGACATTTAGCTGTGGTCTTCCAATGATGGGACTGGACTGCTCTCTTCACATTCTATATTCTGGACGTGGAAGGAGTCACCCAATTCCAACATCAATCCCGGCTTCTCCTGCCTCTCTGCCCTTGCATGTGCTGCTTCTGTCACCTGGAATGCTCTTGTCCTTTCCTTTCCCTTTCCATGGCTCATTTCCTAATGAGAAATCACTTCCCATCTGGATTCTCCCACTTATCTTTCTTAAAAACCACCAATATCTGGTTTCACTTTTATCATAGCACACCATACAATATGATGACAGTTCCTTATTTTCTCCATTTTTCCCTCTCCCCTGACCCTACCGTGAGTTCCTTAAATTCAGGGGCTGTCTCTTTTATGTCCATAAATAAATTCCTAATTGCTCATCACAGGGATTTAACAGTTTATTGAATTAATTGTTGAGTAACCCTATACCTTATCAAGAAAGAAAAGAAAAAGCTGAAAAATCTCCAAAGAGCACTTTTCCCATTGACAGGGAACTGCTATTGATAGGGTACCCACAATTATTGGTTTTTAACACAGACACACACCAGCACATTGACACATTAACACAGAAACACATTATGCTGTGTATGTGTTGGACACTTCTGTACAGCTGGAGATCTGACCCTAAGAAGATTTCGGCTGCCACAGATTTTGCAATTGCTAGGATGGACATGTAGGACTGGCAATACTACAATGATAAGACTGGTCCATTCTCTACAAAGACCAATGACCTGTTCCTGGGGCTCCAAACTCTATCTTCATCATAGGAAGCATCATGGGGTAGGGGTTTGTAGGCTAGATGGCTGTGATAGACATGCAAACGCGCTGAACAATTAAGAAAGCATTGGGAGAAATTGGTCTAATTACCTTTGGAGGGACGAGTGTGGTTGGCTTTTCCTTTTCCCCTCTTATCCTTACAATAGACTTACAGCTCTTAGATGAAGAGGAAGGATTATAAAAACAGGGAAGGCAGAGGATGTGCAGTCTTTTGTAAAATGGTCACAGGGGCAAGGTGCTGCTCCAGCAGGAACAAAGCCAGGAGCCCCTGTGCTGCTTTTCTAGTGGTTGTGGTCACCTGGAGCTGGGTGGAAGCACAGCTGCCTCTTTCCTGTCATCATGCCAAGGGTCCCAGAGAGCCTTCAGATTAACACAAACTCAACAAGAGGCATATGGAACTGAAAGGTAACTCCAGCCCTGTACAGGTGCTCTGGATGGAGAGGCGTTCTAATCACAGTTCCCAGGCCCTGAGCTCTCCCTCCCTTGAGGGCATCTATTACATCTCCTGTGCTCACTGTCTTTCCAGGGCATCCAAGCTGCACAAGGGAGAAGCAGAAACAGGCTTCTGTGAGGAGGGAGGATCCCAGGCATGCAGCCCCCAGCTCCCTCCTGTCTCACCACCTCTGAGGTAGGATAAAGGAGAAACTCTGCTGACTACCTCACCATGGTTTTTTTTTTTTTTTTTTTTTTTTTTTTTTTTTTTTTAAAGGAACGAGTGAGATAACGTGAGTAAAAAATACTTCATAAATTGTAAAGGTGTTATCCGAGTGTGAAGAAGTAGTATTATTATCAGCGCTTTATTTAGTCACAGTTTGCATCAGCCTAGTAGACTGACATCGCTTTTTCTCAATAGTAGCATTCCTATTTCCAGGGACAGCTCCTCTATTAGTCACCAGCCCTGCTGGGGCTGCCTGATTTTTGTTCCTGCTGTTATTTGGACTTGGAAAGTCTTCAGTAACTACTCAAGCTGGTGATTTTCTGATCATCCACTAGGACCTGTCACCAGTTTGACACCTTTCCTATCCTTTTTCTCAGTCTCCTGATCTCCTTTTCACAACACTCCATCATTTCTACAGTGGGAATTTGTCAAGATGGGCAACACTGTCCATGTACTTGTCTGACTTTCTGATGGGACTGAGAGTTCCTAGAAGGCAGGGCCTATCACTTACTAGGGGAATCAAGTGCACCAACCAATATATGAAATATTTCCTCTGCCTGTGCTTCTCTTCAATTTGTCTGATAACGTTCTCATTTTGTCTGCATGTGACATACCTGGATTTGTGTGTAATATGCAGATGCTGGAGACAGAAGAAATAGATACATTAAGGATCACAAGAAGCCAGGGCTGAAGGCTAAAAAAGTATTCTGCATTGTGCTCAGCCCCACTGGAAAGTGGGTGCTTTTCCAAATTTGCAGATGAAGATCTGCAGAGGTAATATGCTTTTCATCAGAAAACTAAATGGCAGGGTTTAAGTCAATTTGACTCCAGTGTCTGAGGTCTTAGTCACTGCATCAGAAAAAAGTTAGTGCAGAAGGAAAGGAAAGGAGAAAGAAGCACTTGCAATTATTAAGATAACACTGTCTTTTTCTTTAGCTCAATTTTATTATTGTTATTTTAAGACATGAATGACACTATTTCCCTCACATTCCTTCTTTTGTCTAATAATGTAGCAGGTAAGGTATCAGGAAATAAAAGTTTCTATGAAAAAATAATAAGAGAAGATTCATGCAAGAAGTAAGCCAAGATCTTGTCTTTCTAAATCTAGGGTGTTGGTCTCCACCTCTTCCTCTTAACTGTGCCTATGAAGTTAGGGGTCAGCAGTGGCCAGAAGCCTTTTCTGTCACTGACCCAACATCAAAGATTTAAGTGGTTTCTAGGGAGGAGAGCGCAGTGGTGTGGCAGGATCCACAGTGCACTGGGTAACTTCTTGTTCAGGGGCTTTTGCCTGGAGATGAATAGAGGGTCACAGGCTTAATGGGCTCCCTCTTCCCTAAGGTCCTTCAAAGGTAACAAAGTATCCCTTGAATGTTTGGCTGGCCTGGCAGAATAGAAGCAGGGAGGGAGGCACATGAGAAGTATATCTCCACCACTGAAAGGTTTGTCTACATTTCAAACTTTCTATTTTCAACAACCAATTAGAACACAGCAGAAGTCAAAGTTCTCATTTCCAATCCACCTCCATGGAATGGCTTAAAAAGAAGTGGAAATGCATGAAATCCTCAGAATGACAGTCCATGGATGACAGCCCATGTTCTTGCCACCTGTAAGCATAAACACCTCTACAAAACCACTAAAGAAATGAGCTTCACTTTAAAAATATTTTGGCTCCACCTCCTATTGGCTGTGTGACCTTGGAAAAACAACTTCACCTTGCATATGTGGAAATAGTGGATAAAGTGGAAAATAATTGGACCTATCTTTAACAGTTTTTATGTAGGTTTGCAGACTTAATATACATAAAACCTTTAAAACAGTGTAAATAAGTAGAAGGGATAGCAATTACTGTGGCCATCACTGTGGTATTGTTAGTATCATTATACTTCTTCTTTGTGGGGTCTCTTGCTTTATTTCTAACTTTTACTGAAGACCACCTCTAATGATTTCAGTGTTTTCTTCTAGGTTTCAAATTCTCTCTTGGAATAATCATTGGAAGGCAGAATCAAGAGACTGCAGTTCAAAAATAATTTCCCTTTTCCTGGCACCAGTAACAGAAACACCTAAATCATCCACTCAGCATTCAGGCGGGATTCTCATAAATATGGCTGTCAGTGCATTAGGAGTTATGTGTTTTGCCAGTATAAATGCACCAAATATACTTAATGTCATTATTCTTCTTGAGTTGCTACACACAGGCCCACCTCCAAAATTTATCTTAACAGAAAAGATAAATGACAGATAGTTGCCCCCCCCCCCCCCCCCCCCCTAAAGTTCCAAGACCTGGTTTCTTTAGGGGGTTGGGGATGGACGGAATTCTTCTAGATTCCCCACAATGCATAATTCAGTCCAAGAGATGCTGAACTGAACTCTTTGCTGTGAAAAAAGGGATTAGGTAAAAGGAGAACCTGCCTGGGAAACCCTCTGGAAAGAGATGGAAGCTATTGCTTAACGCCTCCCAGACGCTAATGTTCTAAGTATCTAGGTGTTCAGCTTCTCAAAGGCTGGAAATACTGGGTGGTGGTTTAAAATGTGGCCTCCAAGTGTTTTTATATTGTATCCATTTATAAATGGGTATCTGTACCTTCCCTATGAATCTGGGCTACAACTGCTTTGAATAATAGAATATGGCAGAAGAGAATCTGTGCCAGTTCTGGGTCCAGGACTTAGTAAATGGGCAGCCTCCACTTCCTATTTCTCCTGACATTTGTTGCTGGAACTTGGCCACCATAGCATGAGGAAGCCCAAGCTGCTTGTAGAGCAGCCTTCATGAAGAGGCCCACATGGATGAACTATGGCCATTGCTCTCAGCCTTCACTCTGCCTGAGCTGACACACAACATTCATGGCCTCCTGAGTGAGCCAGCTTAGAATCATATCTTCCAGCTTCACGTGAGCCACTCTGGTTGATACTACTTGGAACACAGATGAGGCTCTGATAAGCTCTGCCTGAACTATAGACCCATGAATTGTGGTAGTTTTCAACTCTGGGTTTTGGAATGGTGATATACTCCATGATCTGGAGGAGACTCCTCTCCTGGATCCTCTCAGTATCTCTATTCTGAAATACTGCTTCCTTTGCTCTATCCTTTTAGTTCTGTTGAAGATTGAAATAAGCTGTCAGGGCTGGATATTCTGCAGAGACACAGGGAACCTCTACTTAGAGTGCAGATGTTATGACAATTCCCCAGCAACAGTCTTCAGATTGCCCTTCTTTGTGTCAAGCAGTACAAAACTTGGCCCTAAAATGTCTTGTCTCGGTCTCTTAAAAAATCAGAATTCTTGTTAGCAATCATAGAAATGCAAATTAATTAAAGGAAGTATAATTTTACACTGGTGAAATCAGCCTCTTCTTTTTAAAAGATAGATACTGGTGAAATTGGGATGAAATCAATATTGCACATGGCAGTGTAAATCAATACAACCATTTTAGAAAACAATTTGGCAATGCATACGCACACACATACATGTTAACATTAGGGTAGAATATAAGAAATCAGTAGAAAGGAGACATAAAGGAAGGTCATAGAAAAAATATTTTAATTTGTAAGTTCCTCATACTTGTGCAGGCCTGTTACTCCAAAGCCAGTTTTTTTCCCCAGGCCTGTCATTCCCAAATTCCTGGGAAATCTGTAAATCTACCTGTGCACTATTACTGCCCCCCCCATAAATAGATTAGGCAAAGAGAGATACAATAGATATGAGGAACCCACAATTTGGGGGACTTTCTAAATTGTAAGTATTATAACAGAGATCAGAGGATACTGAGACTGACCAGACCTGCCAGAAACTGTCTTGGGAATCACCAGACTTATATCATTCCTATATCTTTCCAAACCCACCCTTCACCAAGTTTCCTTTAAAAGATGAGCTGGGGTCCCCCAAACCCTGTCTCTCACTCTCAAGAGGGCCCACATTCTCCCTTGAATGTGTATTGATTGTTTCATCCCCAAAGGCCTCTCTCCTTGAGATTGTCCTTATTCTCCCCTTGAATATGTATCTACTTTCCTAAA